>OW964553.2:22645863-25145863 GCA_943138885.2 Tholera decimalis
TTGCTCCAGGAAAGTGGAAACGTTCTAGGCATAGGACGTGTGTTTGAGTAATGATACCAATATTAAATCGAAACTGCTGTACATGTACATTGCTGAAAAAATTCCTACACTTTGAACCCTTCGACCTGACTCACATAACATGCGGGACACGCGACGTTTGACATTGAACCGTTCTGAGCCCAGTTTTATACTTCGAATATGAGGCGATGGGACATTGATCCTTAAAAACCTATGTAAAGTTTAACTCATACCGATCATTTGGGAACGATACGAATAAATATTACCATCGTAAAAATGCAAATAATATGGCCATTGTAAAGTTGTATTGCAAATGAATGCGTGGAGAATAAAGGTCGAATTTAAATGAACTAGAAAAGCCCAAATAAACACTTGTGTCTTGGTTTAATTTTCAGAGTAGCCCGGATGTAATTTCGCCCGACATGCATTCCCTCTTGACTAGGCTCTTATTGATAACGTTGAATTATCTCCGACGGAGAGTAATAGCCCGTGCTCTGAAGGTGAAATACCTATAGGTCCTCTAAATTGGAAATAGCCAACTCTTCAGGGAGAGAAATGTTCTAAAAGTGAGGAGCTTTGAAAGTGTTCTTATTGAATACGTTTAATTTAGTGGCTTTTATATAGAGAAATGAAATAGTGAAAATATAGAATTAGAACATTAGAATTTAACGTTTTAGAAGCGACTGGTCGTATTTAAAGTGGCGTTCTGTATCTGACAAAGAGTAAAAAAAAACCACAGCAAGCATCAACTCCACTAGACTGCCCTTTGATTTTTTATATATCTTTATTTTTTAATATGAGCCTTAATGGAGATAGAACTTACTTACTTTTGGTGTCGGAGAGTAACGCAGCTATATGTATAACACTATTATGTTTAACACCATAATCATTATTATTTTTCATGAAACGTAGATATTCGTACCCCATAGTCGAGAGGTATTTTCATGTACCATTGTCGTGTATGGTGTGTAGACAGTCACTGTACGAGACCAAGAAACAAAGGATATATATTTTTCAGATGTGGTGTCGGAGGCAAATGCTAATACTCTGTACGGGTAAACGCCAAAATGTATATATTCTGCCCCAACTCAAAGTCAAAACCCGCCCATCTACCATCTGTTACGTCCTACTATAGCCACATGAAGCGGGGGATGACAGTCTTGAAGAGCTGTGCATTTTTAGTGGGGGAAAAGGCAAGAGAGACCGAGGTCGTTAATTAGATGGCCTGACCAAGCGAGAGGAGCATCGTCCTCAAATAAATTTCATCAGGTACTTAGTGAGAAAAACGACGGGCAGGGTCTATACAAAACCAACAATAATGCAGCAAAACCATGACGATCCTCAGTAATGGGGGACCGATGATTGGAAGAGTACCAGGACGAGATAGGCTCGGAATAGACCTCTGTTGAATTACTATAATAATAGTTCTACCGACAAATCCCAGCCGCGATTAGCCATCTGCGCAGGAGATATTCTAGAGCACAAGTAAGTGCGCAGGTAAAAGTGGTCTTTCTTTTTATTTACTCTCATTGTCCGATAGGACGGGAATCCGACGCGATTGGACAGAGAGATCAGGCGCGAGGGTTCCCGAGGCACGGGGTTATCATACCACCGAATTTCTGAATTGAGAAATTTCTAACAGAACAACCCAATAGCGCTTTTTCTCGACCCAGGTATCAAACCCGAGACCTCATACGTCCACTACACCAACGAGGTAGTAACATTATGCAGAAGGTGAAGCAACTTTTTAATAAATGTCTACAAATAAGAGGTATATTCGCCAAAAACTAGTTTTATTCCTCAAACACACATATATACATAGTTTTATACATCAAAGTTTGCAAATATACGTTAAATAATTTTTTCAAGTAGCTGCTTCACCCTGTTTGCATCAAGTTTTCCTTCCAAGCTGCATGTAACTGGCGCGCACTTATAAAAAAACTGGTGTAAGTGGAAACATTTAGCGTGGTAAATGTTTACATGTAGTGATAAATTTCAATCACGATTCGAGTTCATTTTATTGGAAAATGTTAAGTATAGCTAAATCGTTGGCCCGACGTTCCTGAATTTATATTTTTTAAGGGAAATGAGTAATGGTTTATATTTCGTAACTTGTTGACATATCATTATAGGTATGTAGATAGACGGATTTTTATTGTAGACTCTTAAGAGAATTAAATAAGGAGGAAAGGGTGTTAAAATACCTACTTATTCATTAAAAATTTCTACTTATAGTTAAACACACTGAATAGCTTATTCTAAATTCAAATTCTCTATAAATATCTAAAGAAAGAAAATATAGGTACCCTGTTTTTTAATATCAGAGACAAAATTAACATTACGATGATTGCCAGTTTTTTGCAAATCTTTAATAGTGATGTGCCACTATCGAAACTTAACGTTAATAAAATCAAGTACCGGTTTTTTATTATACGTTATCCTGAAATATTGTGTAGGTGCTAAACTAAAACTTAGAAATACAACATTAATAATGTAAGATATCTGAACAGGCTTAGGGATGTTTTCTTTCCATTCCTTATTCAAATTTGCCGCCACTTGCATCACCTATCGCTTTGAGTAAAACGCATCGCTCCCGCGCTCTGACGGCGCGAAAAGAAATCGGTGCAAAACGAAGCTAGCCGGCCGGCGTATACGAACTCCGCGCGCGCGGTGAAAAACACTCAAAACCTGGTGAAATATGACTGCTAGTGACATTGTGTGGTGATCTTCTGACTCCCAGTATTCCTGTAAGTACCTGAACATCCAATTTATACCCTTTAAGCCTGTTTCGTGATAAAAAACTTCAAAGGCGTCAGTGGCTACACGCGATACTCAATCAATATCTATATAACTGTAATTACTCGTAATTATGTTATTAAAATCATAATTAATTACAGGTATCCATCCGTTAATCAGATTCAAATATTGACTCCATTTCTTAGGAATATTCTGAATAGAAAAGAAATAGGTGGCGATTCTGATAGAATCGCCACCTATTTCTATGGTAAGCCTATCATTAATGTCGTCAACTATAATTATGGCCCAGATGACACATAAAAACACACAATAACTACAGAGTTACTCAATAAATACGAATTTATTGCAAGCAGGCGGGACTCAATCGAACATATATATGTATTTATAATAAATTAATAGTTTAAAAAACACTAGAAAAACACGCTTTTATAAATGCACGTAAAAAGAACAAAGATCGTGTTCAAAGTCCATTACGTGGCCTTTCTCACAAGTGCAAACACGACTATGATACGATATTCCATCATGGAATGCCAGTGCCTATCTTTCGGCTTCATCATCAGACCTTGAAACCTAATCGTGGTCAAAGTTAATTACAAGACCTTTCTAAGAAATCCAAAACAGCTATGATACGATTTTCCATCATGAAGTTCCAGTTCATATCTTCCGGCTCCATCATCAGATTAGTTTGACAGTACCATATTATTGTATTGTCATCAGAACTAAATACAGCTGCCAATTTTCATTACGCTACGACCCTTGGAAGATGGTTAAATTAGTTACCTTAGATTTCATTACATAGTTAGTTACATACAGGTCGACCTAATAAAAGCGTGTTAAAAATGGGATGGGTCCCGCCTGCTTGTCACTTTTTAAAATAAAAATGTGCTTGTTTAAATATGTCTACTTTTTTATATATACTTTTTTGTTTAAATATGTTAAAGATTTCACATATTATTTAATTCTTGCTAGGAACTGTGGTCTTGAAGTGTATTTAGAAGTTTATTCGGATCAACTGTACAAATATAGCCTTCTAGTGTCCTTACTCTGCTCAACACAATGTAGACCTTTTGTAAATAAATTAGAAGTTAAATACATCCTAGCTAAGGTTATCCCTTGCAGTTAATATTGGTGTCGGGTCGGGTCAATGAGACACTGTTCCCTACAATTTCATAGAATTATGCGTCCACCGATGTCATTTTGGTACCGGTGCTTGGCCGAGCCGGCCAATGTAGAAACGCCCAATGTATTGTTACTGCCCATCACAATATAAGTGGCAGCATCATCACAGGGCTGACCCTGATTTGATGATTTTTTTGGCTTGTCCCTGAGGACAAGCCAATATAATCATCACAATCAATCAATCATCAAGTGAAGGTTTTTTTTTTAGCTGGCCTATAAAATTATCAAATACGAATATTATAAGTCAAGAAAGAAGGAATAATTCCAACTTTATCCTTTCTTTAGTACTGCCAGTTTTCAGTCTTTTTATTAGAGTCCGACCGAAACTGGTTTTCCGGCCGAAACCGAAACCGAATATTCGGCCGCGGCTTCAGTTTCGGCCGAAACCGAAACCGAAACTCACGTGGTCAAGTATAAAATTCCTTAAAATACTGAAATTTGGTGCATTTTACCCATTATTCTGCATTATTTAGGACATGAAATGGAAACAGTATATTAATTTTGTTGTACCTAATCATTTAATATAAAAAAACAAAATATAATATTTTTATTATTTTTTCAAATTAAGTTCTCATAGCAAAATGTTTATCAGTTGTCAATAATCATATCACTAATTGTTACTGTTTCATTAAATACTAAGTATTGGTATTTTGAAATCTTATTACAATCTTACAATCTCTTTTTTACATGTGACTTGATTTGTTAATAACAACAAAACAAATTTACTGACTCAATATTTAACTATATAAATCATTCAAGTACAGAAGCGAAACAAAAACTTACATGTAAACAGTTCCATCAAAACATAACTTGTAAAGTATGTTTGCGTCGGGCGATAACGCACGCACTGTTGCTACAGAGCTATCCGAACGGTGCACGACAATTCCCGAACAGGGCCGCCGCCAGCGTCTGCCAAAGCGTTGCTGCGAGAAACGAAGTTAGGCGAGCGTGCACGACAACTTCCGAAATCAGTTTCGGTTTCGGCATAAGTTTCGGCCAAATTTGGCCGAAACCGAAACTGCCACCGAAACTTGATTTTTGACCGAAACTTGACCGAAACCGAAACCGAACTTTCGGTCGGACACTACTTTTTATACGATATTTCATTTCTATTTAGTTTTATACAAATAAATCACATATTTATAATGTTGTGTATGTTTTTCTAGCTTAGTTAGAGGGGGTCAACAAGATTGCTAGTAATGTGAATTATACCCACATTGCTAGATCTCTTATTATAAAAAAAGACCTATTCAACAATATCCCACTTGATATAGTTTGCCGATTATTGATAATTTGGCCCACCCGTTTGGCTTATACATCGCCACATAGGTACAAACATACATACTTACATACATACACAGACTGTGAAACACATTACCCTCCTTTGTGTCGCACAGTCGGTTAAAAAGTTACGATTCAACAAACCGGTATTGTAGGTACCTATATCACTGCACAAAAGAGCGGGCAACATTATTTCTAAACTTGACATTTGCATGTGTCAATTTTGTCTCTGAGATTAAAAAACAGGGTAGTAAGCTAAGCATACGGTTTTTTTTTGTGAGTAAACCTATACCACAGTATAAAGAGATCTTTAGACTGTGCCTATACACAGAGCATGATAAATTCTAAATTCAAATGAGTTTTCAAATCAAAATATAACTATTTTTCTGTCAGTCTACATGCTTTAAGGTTTCTTTCAGCAGGCAATCTTGTATACCTATGAAGTACCTACTTGTGGAGACTACTACTGAGAGTACGAGTAATATATTTATTTCGTGATTTTCTCACAATATGTAACTTGTTGAAGTTCGCATTGTTAGTACACAAACTTGGTCGTATCTCTCATAATGAAACTTTTACATAGTAACACTAGAATTGTTGTTATGCCAAACTTTTATTATTAGCTTCCTGTGTATCGTGTAGACCTCGAAGTTATTTTAATCTTACTCCAACATGTATAAGAGGGCTATAATCGTCTTATCCCACAATTACTATATAGACTTAAGAACGCCTAAGCAGTTTTTTTAAGTAAATGCTCTTTAGCTAAGAAATTGTTTACAAATATTAAAACCATTTTTTTTTAACATCTATCAGTTTTTGAAGTGCAAAATTAAAGGGTTTCTAGGGTTCCGTAGTAAAAGTGAGGAACCCTTACAGATCTACCATATCCGACCGAGTAGAGTTCTATACTCACAGAGTAATTTGGCATTGTTATAGAAATTAATCATGCCCAGAAAGTTTGTAAAGGAAGGTCTAAAAACTCACTTAAAACTGCATTCCGTTGTAAATATTTATAATTAAAACAAATGATTTGTTACGAAGTATTTATTATTAAATATTGCAGAAGCGTTTTCTTGACGCGTTCCTTCGCGGGGTGGAGAGGACTAATCGCCGAAAAACTGAACCTAATACTTTCATTTATTTTACTCATAACTTTACACAGCACACCCAACGATAAAGTTTCCAATAATAATATGAGATATAATATGTATCACCATCACCATTCTTGAAACGGGACGTCTGTAATTACGGAACCCTTCACTGCGCGTGGCTCGACACGTACTTGGCCTGATATCTTCATTATTAGGGTTCCGTAGCCGAATGGCAAAAAACGGAACTCTTATAGTTTCTATATGTCTGTCCGTCCGTCCGTCCATATGTCACAGCCATTTTATTCCGAAACTATTAAGACTATACATATGAAACATAGTACGTCGATGTATTCTGTGAACTGCTTTCCGATTTAAATTAAAAATATAAAAAATATTTAAAATAAAAGGGGGGTCCCCATACATGGAACTAGAACTGAAAATATTTTTTTTCATGAAACCTATGCGTGTGTAGTATCTATAGACAGGTCTTTAAAAATGATATAAGGGTTTCTGTAACCACTTTTTCATAAAGTCAATCGTTTAAAAGATATCCCATCAAAAACATAAATGTGAAATGAGAGCCAAGTTCAATATTATGATAAATGCCTTGGTTGTTGACTTCAACGACAAAAGAAGTGAAATCTAATTGGGTGCCAAGTTCAATGCTCAGTCCTGAAATTTATTTATAACAACATAAAATATCATTTATTCTTATAACTTAGGAGAATATATTGTAGCCTAAGGTTTGACCTGGCTAGTTCTTATATACGAATTATTATGTTCGATGGTTAGTTTCTACCAGCAAGCCAAATTTTCGGAATAATAAAATAAGAACCGACAAGTAACAGGTTTAGAACTTGCGAAAGCTATAATATAATTCGTATATGAAAACAGATCTTGAAGTTTAGGTGAAATAGTTTTTGAGTTATGAGGGGCTCAAAAGTGGCTCCAAATGGTTCGTGTAATATTACACACGGTGAGTTGCGCGCCAGTACTTGGCTTGACACGCTCCCGCGTGTCTAGATAAGCTTCCAAAGTGGTAAAATGTGTCCCCCCCCCACTAACTTCTATAATAATGGAGTGAAAAATCTAAAAACAATATATGTCTGTAGATCTTGATGTAAACTTTCAAACAAAATTGGTTTGAACGAAATCGGGTCAGCAGTTTTTGAGATACAGCATATTTTCTAAAACCGCAAATTTAACTTTGTAATTCATACAAACACTATGAAAAACAAAGTTATTTAGCGTAGTTGTAAAAATGTAAATAAGCTAGTTGTAAGAGTTTTTTAAGGATTTTTTTATTCGTCAAATAAATATACATATTATATTATACTAGCTTCCGCCCACGACTTCGTCCGCGTGGAAAAAAAATCCCCCGATTTTGAAACATTCTTCATTAGTGCTCCGCTCCTATTGGTCTTAGCGTGATGATATATAGCCTATAGCATTCCTCGATAAATGGGCTATCTAACACTGAAAGAATTTTTCAAATCAGAACCGTAGTTCCTGAGATTACCGCGTTCAAGCAAACAAACAAACAAACAAACTCTTCAGCTTTATAATATTAGTATAGATTATTATAGTTATTACGGAACCCTTCATGGGAGAGTCTGATTTGCACTTGGCCATTTTTTTTAGATTTCATTATGTTGTTTTTATTAGCTTTCATTAAAATTTTACAGACGAAGTGATGTTTTAATTATTTTTAGCACTATCATAAAATATTACGTGCTTTTAGAGTTGCCACAAACACACCACCATTTTAATTTATGAAGACTAAAATACAAGAAAATATTTATTTGCATTCACACAGTAGATGCAACGAATATTTTGCAGGCGTTTTTTATGAAACTTTAAACAAAGCGACGGGCATGTGGTTTACTGTTATGATACATACCTAAGTATTATTCCGCCGTAAAAAATCTTGTAATCCTGTTGTATGTATTTTGGCACTGTGTGGTTCATAATAATATTATGGTAAAATAACTTATTTACACGCCACACAACGTCAACCATGTAATTTGATTTAAAAAGGTAACGGAACATTAAGATTTTTTGAGTAGGTGGCAGTTATGATTACCTTCCAAAGCGTAAAAATAATACAATTATAAACCACCATTATTGTTTGTATTACTAAACAGTGATCATAAACGCAATATACGAGATGTAGACTGTGGGTTCAGCCCAGGCAGACACATTACGTTGTGTAATTTCATCGTCAGCACTGAAAAGAATGAAGAAAACCATCTTGAGGAAACCGGCATTGTTAAAAAGAACAATAGGAAACAAGCATGTTATGGACCGAGAGTCCAAAGGAGAAGAGTTTAACATTCAATAACCCGTACTGGGCCCTCGTCCATTCCGTCCGTTCATCATCTCATAGATCCATCATAGACCATCTTGATCTGTGTCCCGGCAGTGGTAACGTTATAGGTATATTTATTACAAATCAGACAAAAAATCCATAATGTGTTATTAAGATAACTTATACTGTGTTAGTAACAAAGGACATTGTTCCGGCTCCATACAATTCATGCCTAAGAATCGTTTAAATCGAAAATGACTTAGATAGACTCTAAGTATTTTATGGAATCATAGTAAATCAATTTTCACTAACGGACACTTGAAGATATAAAAATAATTACGAGAATAAAAACCATACTAAAACTACCATTATTACATAAGAATCATAAGCCTAAATGTTATAGTAAGATATATCAATAAGAACAAAAGAGGTTTTCTAACATGGGCAATAAAAACAATATGTATATTCAATATCAAATACCAGATAATAGTCATTATGTGGGCACAACAGCCCACTGTTCTTCCGTATTTCCCGAAATCGGGGAAAAATCCCGTAAATCGGCAACACTAGCTGGCCAATAGACATTTTGTACGACACCATGCATTCGTCAATCGTGACCCAACTTTTTATTTTGAATTTATTTATTTGAAGTATCCGTGGAAAACTAAAATATGTTTCAAGCGGTATAAAAAGAAATGAATATTATCATGTAATTTATATTCTAATCGGTTATATAAGCCAAAATCGAAAAATGTCTTTTGTCAATAATAATCAATTACAACAAATTAAAATTTCAAAATAATAAAACTTAAATAATAAAATTAAACTTACAAAATTAAAATCAAATTATCTTATCTATTTTTTATTACGGTTTATCTAACAAGTGACAACATGCATATGGCAATATGATATATACATATATTAAAAGAAATAATTAATTAAATTAGTCCTCCTAACCGACTTCGCACACAGTGGCCAATATCAACGGAGATTAGTTATCTGTGCAGGAGATATTATAGTGCAGAAGTATGTTTGTTTTACTCCCATAGTCCGATAAAACCGCTCTCCGACACGACCGAAGAGAGATCAGGCGCAGGACGTCGGTCATGCGCCGTGACCGGGGTTACTATTAAATTTATATTAGAAACACCCAATGAGCCAGTAGCAATAAATACTATCCCGTAAATAATAATATGACCCAGCCTGTCCCTTTGCTGCCCTCCCCAAATGACCCCATATGCCGAGGCCCGTACTCCACAGGGAGTCCCCTTAGCGTGCGGTCATTAGTTGTAAGTATATTTTAGTTTGTGCCCTGGCTGGGGGCCTTTAATTTATTAGAGGTCATCACAGGACAGACCAGTTAAAAAAAAAAAGAAAAAAAAAATAGCACTTTTTGCCTGACCCGGGAATCGAACCCTTTCCGTTTCGATTCCTCTTGTTCAGCACTCGAGGTAAGGTAATATTAACAATGAAATCCGACTAATGAATAAATGTGAATGTCTAACCAACCAATCTATCCAATGATGCGATTAAAGACCTTTAATTGTGAAAATCACTTTCTTTTGACGATGATAAAACCTTTCAAAGAAAAGAGTAAAATTACAATTCTGGGAAATGGCTGCGGTGGAACAAGTGCCAATTTTAAGTTACTCTCTGATAATTGGGTTTAAAACGTTTAAAATTAATTAGATATATACAAATACCGATCGTAAAGTTAAATGTTTAATGGTGCAGCCAGTACACTGCGGTGTACCAAATTGATTGATTTATGGAAAACCGGAAAAATGTTGAGCTTCCCAATTCGAACCCAACTTTCATTCAAATGCTTTAGGAACTAGTAATTCAGAAATTAAGACACACTGCGCATCCATTTCTGGTAAATCCAGTTTTGTTGAAAGACAAACCGAAAGTTGACTTAAAACAACTTTATGCTTTGGCAAAGGTAAGCTGAACATCGTTTGCTTTACTTCAGTGAATTAGATAACTTTAAGCCTGATGTGCTCTTTTTGTTTAAACTTGATCATACCCATTCGAAGGGATTCGCAACTTAAAAAAAAATAACCTCTTGAATCCGTCTTAAAAACTTGATAAAAGCTACACTTGACCATATCTTAAAAAAAAATGTTGCCCTACACTAGGAATTTCTTCTACTTCCTAGTTCAATACTAGGAAATAAGAGAAATCCCTAGTATAGGGCAACGTTTCTTTTTGTGGCTAAGTTTACAAATTAATCTCAAGTACATCAACGTAGTAAAGATCCATACAAGTATCCGAAATCCATCATACAAAATGTTTGTTTCATGCGACCCGCAACGCGTAACGCAGAAGCCAATGGGTCAACTACTGTAAATCAAGTACTGCACTACATTTTCAAGGTTAATGAGCGTTCATCGATATTGGTCAATCAAAAATATTTTATTTCACATAGGTCTATATGGGCACTTATAAATGCCATAAGCTAGTGCACGATTCAAATTGGTCGTTTTCTATGGAGAAATACCGGAATGAAACACCACGGTACCCATTTGCTAAAATTTAACTGATTTTACAATGTGTAATAGAACTTTTATAGGTATGATTGGACATTATATACAAATTAACATTGTATATACCTATAAGTACGAGTATATAAAGCAATTACGTAAACGAATCAAAGAGTCTACAGTTTTTCGCATTCACATCATGGGATTGGGTCTAAAGATTGGGGAGAATTAGAATCCGTTTATCTATTTAGTCCTCGCATTATCTTGAAAGTTAATTTCTTTAGTACTTGTTGATTGAAGTATGGCTATTTTACAAGTACTCAGAAACCAGAAGCAAAAGCTGTCTTGCAAAGGGTATCGTTTTAATCAGTTACTTATAAGAGGAAGGAAGGAGTTCCATGTAAAACTGTTATGTTAATGAAAAGCGTCTCGAGAATAGTTTGGAAAACCTAAGCAGTTTTAGTGATCCGCACAAACGAGCCAGTAAATAATTAAGCAGCGTTGTTTGGAGGGTTAAATTATGTCTTGAATATTTCAAATTCAAACCTTTAAAATGAAGCTTTTGAATGAAGCTATTTTGGCATATGTTTGCCAAAATAGCCCGCAGCTTTACTAACGTGAAAAATAGATCTGGTAAATGAGGAGTATGATCATCCTTATCCAGGTTATGGTCAACACAGTCATGAATTCAAAACATGGGTAGACCACAACCAAACTCCAACCAAATCCGTTCAACATTTTGGCGTGAGCGATTAACAGATTTCACAAATTGTTTGTGATGAATCAAACAAAGATTTCTTGCTAGACAAAGGTATTTTACTAATTTTATTTTTTTCTTTACTTTAAATGCGCAACGTACAGTGATTTTCAAGATGGATTTTGAAGGAACGTAATGAGCGAGAATGTGTCAGTGCGTAAGAATGAATGTTGATTGAATGAGAACGAGAATGATGATTGAGTGAATGTGTGTTTAATGGCCTGTTTTTCAATAAATGCAGAAATAGACTTTCGATAATAGAACACTACACGAAGATCTAGTTAAAAGTAAATCAAACAAAAATCATCAAAGTTTTGAGCCGAACACAAAACACTTTGCTCTAGAGAGCTGTTTCTATATGTAAGCATATAGGAACAGCCCTCTAGAGCTAAGTGTTTAGTCCGGGAATTGATATCAAAACTTTTGTTATTGACTTAGGTGCCACGTTTCAAGTTTATTAAACTCAAGAATTATTCTTCCATGCAGACCCCGAAATCGTATTTTGGGGCTACTTTTAATATCATTTTCTGAGGTCAGTCACTGTACCAATTTAAACATATTCGCCCAAGGAATAAAATTTCCTATACAAACTTGGCTACCCCTTTACACCGTCTTGTGGGAGAAAGTTAAAGAAATCATTAACTGTCGGAATCCTACAACATATTATACAACGTGTAACTTAAAGGGTATATACATATCAAGTGCACAGCTTCTTTGGATGATAACAAATGATATGGCAAGGGTTTTGTAATCCTATGTCTACATGTGTGGAACTTATTAGAAATTTCAATACATTGATACCAGAGACCGAATCTTTCAAATTGAGAAGAACGAAGAGAATTATCGTGTTATTGCATGGTCACGTGGAAAGTTATTGACACTCGTAGTGCTGTGACAGGTCTGTTATGATTGGCAATCAAGAAACATATTATCAAACCGATAATTTGGTACCAATTTTTAGAGTCACTTATTTTGAGCTGAAACTGTGCATAGAGTCTCCATACCAGATGTTGTCTTCAGCCCTTGTGGATAGGGTTTCCGTTACACGTTGTATAAGGCATACATATGAGGAATACAACATCCGAAGTTCACATTCTACGAGCAAAAGTTTTGAATCGAGTTCATGTTTTTATTAAAACAGTGGTAGCATAAATCCTATATCAATTTCTAATTAAATGACAACCAAACTTGCAACTTCAGAATAAGTGTCGCACTTTTCACGACAAATGCAAATCATCACAAAATGCGAAAGTTTTATACAATTCGAGAATTCGCGAATATCACAAGTTTTGCACTTGTTGTATACAACGTGTAACAGATTAAGCGCAATACCTCAGACACCCTAATTAGAATATATTATCCGTTACGGATGTTGTTTTAGACATATAATTTTGTTCAGTGTTAGACTTTCTTTCACTGTTTCTATGTACGACATTCGGTGATTAGCAGCTGTAGATTATATTTTTTTTAAGAATCATATTATTTTTGTGATGTTTGTTAACCATACAATGTCCTTTAATTGTAATCAGTATTTTTTTTTTAATAAATTAAGTATATTTAAAAAAAAAGATAAATAAATTTAAACTAAACCTAGGCATTATTTATAAAATAGTTATCCTTACTAAACGCAAAACATATGTGCGTCATACAATATCCTTACGCAGACGCATACACTCATGCAATGTTAGCGGCCGACGCGACACGCACACAATTTCTTTGAATTAAGGACTGTTTTAATTTGTCATGATACTGTGTTTTCATTTTAAGTTAAATGAAAGATTTTTCTCTCAAAATTTAACACCAATTTTTTTATAACGAAGATCGATTCAGAAGCCGATTCTGAACCAACTACTTTCAGGAATTGCGTTTATTCTGTTACACGTTGTATGACGCCTGTAATCAAAAACGTCTACTCAGCGCACTAGTTGCGTATATTGCACGTGACGCATGGCCATGAGTGACATTTATCATATCACACAAGATCGTGATTTTCGCTCGTGTCGCGTGTCTCACGACTGTTTCGCTTTTTTAAGTATCCAAATTTTCCCCCATGCGGCGTATATGTGTTACTGATATGAAAACACAGCTAACATATATCTCATACATCTTTACTGTCTGGTAGGTGTATACAAAAACAATTCATGCAATGTCCCTATTGACGTAAATCTACCTTTACGTGATAAACGTAACAACTAGTTACGTGAATAAGTTAACGAGGCTCGCTAACGAGACTGCAGCAAAAATACTGTTTATTCTCTTTGAAAAGCTTGTCCGATAAACCGATTATAGCGATGTTTGGCACAAAGGCTTTTTCATAGTTACACTTAATTAAAGTAGAGATTAACTCTATTACGAGTAGCACGGAACTGGCTTTTACGAAAAAAAAAATAGCAAAACCCTAACAAGGCGTTTCATTAAAACCTACCTAATAATCTGTTCGGGTTTAATACGGAATGCTGAGTTCCGGACCTCATTGTATTAGGTACGGTACTGTTTAAACCTTTTAGTATTTAAAATATTCACAAAACTGTTGTAATCGTTGTAAACCCAAATAAATACCCCTTTTGGCAAATTCATGGTATGTTTCGTCCATTCCTGCTTAGTTCCTCGTTACTTTGTTTCTTGATAACGAACAATATTGTAATGTATTCAGAATTAAGATAAGATTAACTTGTATTTCTCATAATAAGTGAAAAGTATTTTTTTTTTTTGAGAAATAAATATCTTAAACCGTATAAAATATATTATATGCTGTAGAATTCAGTGAAAACTTTCAAAGAAAACTGTTGGTTTGGGCGAGACATAGTCGCAGTTTTTGTGATATAAAACATTTTCAAAAACCACAAATATAAAAACTATAAATGTTTTTTTTTTGTTTTCAATAATTTTTGCTTGCTACTACAGAACCCTCTATGGTGGGAGAGACTGAATCGGGATTTTTTGGAGGTTTCTTTGCCCCGAAAATCGTCATCCAACTGGAGATTAATTCTGACACTCTTGATTATATTGATATAGATTTTTAGACTTACATCAGAAGCTTATAAACTGGATTTTATGTTCAAAAGTTGGCATACTAAAAGCTGGATATTCATAATGAGATTCTGATACTAATCAAATAATACAGGTGTTTTCAAATGAGAATATCATATAGCTTCAAAATGATTCCATACAATCAATAAGTAAACTAGATTAGATTTTTTGATATTTCAATATTGGTTGATGTTTTGAAGTGGTATCATATTCACTAAACTTGATTACATTAATATTGCATGTCAAAGGTAGGTAACATTAGATATTAATTAACATGCTGTGTCGCTAATTTGTAACCAAGGCGCAAAACAGCTTAGTTTGGTGTTCAACATGACTCTATAATCTATTAATTGATGCTATGAGTAAAGTCGATTTGATGGATGTTTACGGACGTAGGTAGATTAGTCCAATATGAAAACGATAAAAGGAATAATATTTACTGTCTTATTATGAATCATCATCTGTTAAGCCTTTCTAACCGACTTCAAAAAAAGGAGGAGGTTCTCAATTCGTCTAGTATTTTTTTTTTATGTATGTTACCCCATAACTCGCAGGTGGCTGGACCGATTTGGAGAATTCTTTTTTCGTTTGAAAGGGTATACTTTTGAGTTCTTTCTTTCTTTTTTTTCTTTTTTTTTAAACTTTCACACAACGCCATCTAGTCCCAAACTAAGCAGAGCTTGTGGTATGAGTACTAGACAACTGATAAACATACATATATGACGGAGAGACGGCATCGTATGTGTTTTTAAAAAGTGTGACGTCAGCTCAGCCGACGTCACGAATGTTGTCTTGGTGATTACTTAGGTTTGATTTTCGAATAAAAGCACTTGTTAATGTTACCGGAGACTCGTTTATTCAACTGACAGCGTAACGACTTTACAGAGAGGTCCGCACTGTCCAGCGGCTCGAACAAGAATGAATCTGAATCTGAATCTAGCGCTTTTTTTTTTTTTTTTTTTTTTAGGTAGGGCCACTCGTAGTTTAGCTCTATACGGCTAATGTACTACTTAACCGGTCTGTCCTGTGGTGACCTCTAATAAATTAAAGGCCCCCAGCCAGGGCTGAGAATCTAGCACTCACAGTGCGGCCTTATATAGAGGGATTGTCACACATGTACCCACATTTTCTAGTTAAATATTAAACTACTTAAATTACAATGCTTTAAGTTGGAACATGTTAAACGTTAATTTTACATCTTAAAAATCAATTAATAGTTTGTAAAACAATCAAATTATTAATCTTTAAACATTTCAATTATTTTAATAGACAAATTATTGTATTTGCGCCGATACGGCCATACTGACAGGCGGTGCGCGCTCTGCACCAGCAGCAGATATTCTATTTGATAAAGGCACTTATTAAAAGTTAATATTATGTAAAGCAATTCGTTGACTACCTAAAGAGTCTCGGATAACAATAAAAAAATGAGAAGCTACGCACGGTTCACAAGTGGTTGTTTTCTGTGGAGAAGAACCGGCAAGAAACTCCACAGTTACTCTTTTCAAAACATCTTTCATTTACACAATGTAGGAGAAGCTTTACAAAATATTGAAATTGACTTGACAAACGACAACATTAGATTTCACTAATGAAGGATACAAATGAAAGAATTGTGATACAAAATTTAAACAAAACAGATAATCTGTCACCATCAGTTGTTATACAAACACAAATGTCTTTCTATGTTGTGAAATAATGTTTTAGGAATATCATAACGAGTTCTCGGAGGTTCTCGTAGATTTCTCGGAGGTTCTCGTAGATTTCTCGGAGGTTCTCGGAGGTTCTTGTAGAGTGTTTGGAGGTTTTATCTGTAACAAAAGATTAGACTTCTTTTGAGTAGAATATCTGTAAGGAACTTGTGATGATGTTGTTATACAGATTCAGTTATTAAAATTTGAGAATATCATTACTTTATATTCTCATTCTGGAGGTTCTCCTAATGTACGGAGGTTTTACATGTAGCAAAGATTTTTTATTATTATTAAATATTTGTAAGGTACTTGTGTTGGTTTATGTTAACTGTTACACAAACTCTCAAATATCTTTATGTTATTAAATTTTGAGAATATCATCCTTTTATGATATTCTCAGACACAAGCATATTTAGCTTAGTTAGAGGGGTTAACAGGATTGCCAGCAATGCGAATTCCACCCACATTGCCAGTATTGTTTTTTTTTTTAGAAAAAATAAGAAACAAGAAAGAAAAAGGTTCTCGTAGATATCTCGGAGGTTTTCGTAGATTTCTCGGAGGTTCTCGAAGTTTTTTTTTTTGTTTCCTTTTCTTTTTCTCTATCGTTTTCTTTTTATAAAGAGAACTAGCAATGCAATGTAAATAGAATCCACACTACTAGCTTTCCCGTTAACTTAGAGTGGGTTCACGGCTAGTATAATGGATGGAGTTCGAACCCGCGACCTTTCTTTTGTTGTTGGGCCATACTGGCTCGTGGAATAGATCACACCGCCGATACGGTTATCCGGTCTCCAGTTGTTTAGGTGGAAAACGAAAAAACCTTAGCTCGCGAAAGAACGTTATGTATTTCGGCGCACGATACACTTATGTGTTTCGGCGCACTAAACAAGGCTATACAAAACTAATACTTGCACTACTACTATTGGCATTGAATTTCAAGAAAGAGAATATTTTGCGATATTCGAAAATTTTACGGGAATTAGACAAGATCTATGATTGCAGATTGTTAATTAAGTATAACCTCAAATGAAATTTGCAGGTTACTTTGGTTTACACATTTCAAATCAATTTAAAGTAATCAGAAAATTACAACTTTATGTACACACTTGCGCGTAAACTTTGACGCAAAATAATATTTCAGGGAGTATTGGACCCCTGAATCAAAATAAAATGAATACGACTCACCAGGGTTCATCAGCTCAATATTTCAGCATTGACGGCCACTTGACCCGTGCGGCTTCTATCCAGGACGTCACGTTCTGTTTTACTTCAACTCAAGTGAGTGAATCCCACTTCTGATGACGGAGAGACAGCCTCGTATGTGTTTTTTCCAAAAGTGTGACGTCAGCTCAGTCGACATTACGAATGTTGTCTTGGTGATCACTCAGGTTTGATTTTCGAATAAAAGCACTTGTTAATGTTACCGGACTCGTTTATTCAACTGACAGCGTAACGACTTTACAGACGGCTCGAACAAGAATGAATCTGAATCTAGCGTTTTTTTTTTTTTTTTATTTTTTTTTTAAGTAGGGCCACTCGTAGGTCAGCTCAGTAAGGCTGCGCGTCTACTTAAACGGTCTGTTTGAATCTAGCGCTCACAGTGCGGCCTTATATAGAGGGATTGTCACACATGTACCCACATTTTCTAGTTAAATATTAAACTACTTCAATTACAATGCTTTAAGTTGGAACATGTTAAACGTTAATTTTACATTATTATTATTATTTTTTTATTAATCTTTAAACATTTAAATTTTAATAGACAAATTATTGTATTTGCGCCGATATATATATTTCTAAATACATACATATGTATTATACTTAGATAAATACACCCCGACAAAGAACAAATGATCGTGCTCATCACACAAACATTTGTCCTAGGTGGGAATCGAACCCACGACCTTGCGCATAGCAGTCAGGGCCACTGACTACTATACCAACGGGCCTGTCAAGTTGGTCCATTGTTACGAAATCAATATCTGATGATGGGATCCTGGAGAAATCGAGGGAACTCTTCAAATATTATAGGCACACCTATAGCGTTTTGAGTATTTCTTATAGTATCTTGTGCAGTTGTTCTTGAAAAGCATAATTTGAGGAAGTGGAACTGATGATGAAGACCACAAATGGCCACCGAAACTACTCAATAATAAGTATTTCGTGGATTGCGATTAGATTAGGTACTTCAATAAAGATGTTAAGCACTTCTACTCGTCACAATGCATATGGTGAAGTAGAGCTGATGGTGAAGTACCTAGAGAACTCCTCAAAAATTAACGGCTCTGCACCGGGAAAAGCAATATTTTGTAAAAGGTGATAAGTAGTTGACATTTTGGCTTTTGTAACTAGATAAATTACAAACCGACCCACTAAAAAGCGTGAAAAAAACTTTTTAGCAAAAAAATAAATCCGACTTCCATATAAAAACACTACAAAGGCAAAAAAACTTAAATTTCGGAAGGCGGTGTCAAAAAAAAAGAAAATACAAAAAAATTACACCGACCACCGAAATTTAAGTTATTTTTGCCTTTGTAGTGTTTTTATATGGAAGTCGGTTTTAATTTTTGCTAAAAAGTTTTTTTTTTTTGTTTAAGTGAGATTGTGGTCAAAAGCAAGACAATCAAAAATAAAAATAAAAAATAAACTTTGAAGTCGGCTTCCAGTCTAACCGAATGTAGCTGTGTACTAGTGTTTTCCATGCAGCGACTTCATATCTGACCTCCACAACTCAGTAGCTTGGTAACACGATAACCCTAAGCAAGACCAGTGTCATTACGCCGTCTGATTTCATACCATAAAGACAGTCAAAGATGTACTAATGACAGCCAGGACGAAAGGTTTAAAAGGCCCGGAGGATTTTCAATATGTTGAGATGGTCACACATTCACGGACTAGGCAAGCGCAGCTTAACCACGGTAATATTATGTATACAGTATTGTAACTCGGCCGTATCTTAGAAATAAATGCCTACAGACGCACGGTACGTAAACATGCGATAGGGCTGCCTGCCTCCAGCATTTTAATTACATTTGCCTACTTTGCGTTTCCATTTAGTTTTGTAATTGTAAATATACTTTTTTATACAAACAAATAAAATAGTTTGTGAATTGAATAGGAAGTGTTCAATTAAAATGCGTGTTGTTTTTGATTGGTAGATTTAATTATTAAAAAAACATTTATATTTTTTTAGTTTACTGTAAAACAACACACCGTCCGTTCGTCACTGCGGCACAGTCGCCGGTTGCGATTATTTGCAAACCGAGCGCACAACGAGATCGAGGAGCGTAGGTATAGCTAGCGCTTCGTCCGTTTGTATGAAGTTGGAATACTGTATACATAATATTACCGTGGCTTAACCCTGAAAATCGAACCGCGCGGCTGTTATTATTTAACCAGGAGGTCTTTATTGTCTTAATAATATGTTACATTATATATTGAGGCCATAGATCTCACACAAGGATTGATAGAAGAAGGTGTTGTGGGATCTAGACTTTGCGTTCCGATTATAAAATTAACATATTGTACCTATACGTATTATAACATGATTTTCTATTGTATCATAATACTTTATATATATGTTTTTGAGAAGTGTAGCTCTGAAGGCACACATCACTCTTGTAAAGAAATGTTCTTCTTCTTCTCCAGTGCTTCTTCGGCCGATATAAGGCACGCGCCTTTCTAAATGCTCTTCAAGTGGCCCTGTTATAAATCTCTCTTGCAGAAAATTGTTCTGTGTCGTCACCTACACCCCGTCTTTTGGAGCAACGCTAAAATACAGTAAGTTGTTCTATCTATCCACTTATGGCGCCACTTATGTCTAGTTAATATCGACGGTTAAAAGGAAATAGGGTATAAGCGACAAAAATAGAAATGTTTAGGAGAGCCATTCAAAGTTTAGAAAATAAAAAAAACGAATGTATTTTTTATTAAAACATCAGACAGTTGTATAAGTGTTATAGTAAAAGAAGGATAAGGTCTTTTCACAGTGGTTGTATAAAAGATAATAGAACACAAAAAACAGTCGGCATTCAAAACAATACCAGTCCAAAATGTCGCTTATACCCTATTTCCTTTTAACCGTCGATATCTATTTTAATTTTACAATGCGCTAGTCAATATTCAGCAATTTATGTGACGAAAGATTTCGTTTCAGGCTCTAATCCACAGCTGCAGCCCGAGCATTGCGCGTCTCATTTTGCACTGGACCACTTTAAGCTTGTTTATCATGTTTTTAGTTTAGAGTCAGCTAAAGGTAAGCGTATTTCATAACTGAGAACACATTGTTTGTAGGTTTTGGTCTTTAGTGACTGCCTTTTTTTTTTTTTTTTGGGTTGGGAAAATCATCAAATGACTTCTTCCGCTCTGGGTCAAGCGGAAGGGTGTGTCAGATTTCTACTGACTAAAAACCCACCCTGTTCCTTCAGCTGCTCTAAATTTCCGGGGCCGCGGTAAGTCGGTAGAACTTTCCCGCAAACCCCGGCAGGCAATGGCCCTATGAGGCCCCGTCACTGGTGTTGACAGCTCTTTGAGGCGCGCGTTGAACACGACGCGCCGCCGACCCGGGCCTGGTCCTTACCGGACGGTGAGCGACCCCTGCTCGCCGTCCGCAAGCCCGCGCCTACGGTGGCCGGAAATCGGCTCGTGATCCCCGTTTAGTGACTGCCTAGTTTTGACATAAAGACATATTTATTCAAAGCTTGCTAAAGATTGCCAAACTCACTTGTAGTCCATTTCATATGGCCTTTATAAATAAAAAGTTGTATAAAATAACTTCAGCATCATAATTTTAGCCCAAGAATCACATTGTTGTTAAATTACCATTTAACATACATGTATAGACATGACTACTTGACTTCTCCAATCGCGAACATTCTTAATCTTCACAATCTTCACGGAAAGAAAGAAAGGCTGTTGAAGATAATCAACAGCCTTTCTTTCTTTCCAACTAAAAATGTTTTTCTATGAACATTGACGAAGTAACACCTCATAAAATCCCTCTATCATAACAAGTTATTGTTAAACCATGTTACTTTACACTTGGGCGCGCTGACTTTATGTGACGCTGAGCCAAACTAAGATTTACTTATAATGACTTATATTATACTGAATACAAAATTTATGTGGGTGTGGTTAAGCAGCCGTGAAAATCATAAAATTTGCGATAACGTCGCAAGTAAAATGAAATAGTTCTGTAGAGTTTGTCTCACTTCTAGTTGTGTTATCTTGATACTGTCATTTATGCGGGAGCTGATCAAAGGAGTTGGCATTATGAACCAATTTATCGCTCGATGCGTTGCCTTGCCGCTGGTCTATGAATATATAAGTATCAGATCCGAGTAAACTCCATTTGTAGACCTTCAACCGTCTATCTGAGGTACGAGTAATATGACAGGGTCGTCGTAGTTTTCATAACGGTACCATGTACCGCACAAAACTATGTTAAGTTTTTACTACTTCAATATCTTGTAAGAAGTAAAAATGTGATTCTAGCCAACAATTGGGCCATAAGTCTGCCTGTTTTAGTGTAAAATCTTATCGCGGCTCGTACCATGGGAAATAAAAAAGGCTGTTCCTAAGGAAACTTTGTGAAAGACGTTCAGGCCCGAGACAACGAGGTAGTTCAGGAAGTCACGACCGCTGACGAACGTGATCAGAAATATCACAGTGACTAAGGCAGGGATAGCCGGTAATGTGAATATTTTAATATTAATCGCGACGACTGAAAAGTAACTCTCAGCGAATATACATATTATTGGCTTTTATGTCGCTTTTAATTGCAAAGGTCAACTGGTGCTAAAGTTTCTAAAAAAAAAATACTGCTGCTGCAGTATGATGGGTCTTTTGCCGGGATCACGGGAATGTTCAAACGAGATGCTATGGCCCTTAATGGAAAGGAACAGGGTGGGTTTTTTATTCAGTAGAATTTTCCCACTCCCTTCCGCTCCACCTACAGCAGGAGCAATGATTTGAAAATTTTGAATAAAATGAAAATGGTGAACATTTTTTATTGGTGATAGGCTCACTATTGACCACTATCTCACCTGATAGTAAGCGATGATATGGTGATTCATTCTTGACTTAAATACCCCTAGGTTATAGCTATCAGGAAATAAAGACTCCGGTAGAAAATTCCACTCCTTAGCCATACGCTCAATGTTTTTCCAAAACGTTTTGTGCTTATGTGTATCCTACACATGTAACCGATAGACTTGCAATATGTATTATCTTAGTGTTAAGGTAGCAGGAAGACAACCTAACTGCACGTGTTTTTTATTTCGAGTATTTTTAACGAAACATGCATATACATATTATTACTGTGTACCTATACATGTTATGTGACGATTACAACACAACTCATTCAACTTTTTCAATCGTTATATCTCAAAAACGGTGGCTCTTAGGAAAATGTATTCGGACATTTTTTATAGATAATATCTGATCTACAATGTTTTGTTTTCTCGACATTTTCACAGTAAAATACAAAAAGTTCTACATCTCAATAAACTAACAAGGCTTCACTAAATCAACACGAAACTAAAAACACAGATGTATTAGAGGCGCTAGCGCAGACAGAAAATATAAAAGATGAATGTTGCATCAATTAAATCAATCTTGACGAGTAAAAGAAACCTTTTTTTTAAATAGATTATAAATATTATGTCGATTCTAGAAGCCCTTAAATCAATAAAATATATGGCATTTTATTGAATTCTACAATAATCCAGACATAATATTATATTATTAATCGATTAGAAACAAAACTATGGTTGCAAAACACAAAGCCAAATAGCTACAATATGTAAATGTTTATCCAGTTAAACTTATTTGTCTATCTATTCTATAAATAAAAATCGACCAGCGAGTAGATTCATCGAAAATAGATATCTGAGCCCGAGGTTATCGAAAATACAAAACCAAAGACACTGACTACCGAAATTAAAGTTATTTTTCACTTTGCAGTGTTTTTGGAAGTCAGTTAAATATTTTCTAAAGTTTTTACAAAAGAAAATCTTATGCCACATCAGGAAATACACCTGTATCGGGGATGTGTTTACAAACATAGGTATTTTATAAACATTTTTTTAGGGTTGAAAAATCATCGAATGACTTCTCCAGCTCCGGGTCAAGCGGAAAGGAGTGTCAGACTTCTACTGACTAAAAACCCACCCTGTTCCTTAAGCTACCCTTAGGTTCCGGGGCCGCGGTATTTCGTTAACACATTCCCGCAACCCCGGCAGGCAATGGCCCTATGGAGCCCTGTCACTGGTGCTGACAGCTCTTAGAGGCGCGCGTGGAATACGACGCGCCATTGACCCGGGCCTGGATCTTACCTAACGTTAAGCTACCTCAGCTCACCGTCCACAAGCGGTCGGTACGGTACCGTAGGGCGTCCGCCCTATGGTCCCGCGCGACGCCCGGGGCGTCTCTCGCGGTGGCTGGGGCGCGAGGAAGAGAGTTGCCTCGCCCTCGCGCGTTCGGCCTCCTCGTTTGCTAGTATGACTGCTTCGCAGAAGGAGGCGACTGCATCCCAAGCTCCCAAGCTCCGTCCAAGCAGGTCACACCTCGACTGTATGCTCCACCGTGTCCTCCGGGTGGTCCACACAATGACGACACCCGGCGTGTCCTCCCGCTGAATCAGGAACAAGTACCTACCGAAATAGCCGTTTCTGATAAGCACCTGCGTCAAGCGAAATTTTGAACTCACTTTCACAAACATGTATGGCAAAAAAATATTATATTTTTCAAGGGAAACTGCAGGTTGAATATGATATCGGAATACTGTTACATTACTGTTACTACTTATAATACAAACTATGTAGAATATAGCATCAAAAAATTGATCCTCAACGCTGTCGGCTGGCAACGTACCCAAGATACTGGCGGCATTGCCTCGTTGTATGACAATACTTAGCCGTTGACTAAAGAAATAGCCAGCCTTTGGGTCGCGGGAAGCGTCAACGAGCCTTTTACACGGGCCCCATGGTCCAAGAGTTTCGACCCCAAAAGGCTCGAAAATATAGTTATCACCGAGATGACTATATTTACGCCGCTTGAGGTTTTCCGCAGCCGCAGCAGAAACGCTAGCACAACATGATAAACTGGGAAGATGGGATGGCGCGGCAGTATCGACACAAGTTGCGTCCCACACTAAAGGCCTACCCATCTTCCAAGGAAACAATGACATGCCGTCCGGTCTCTTGCCATCGTCACGCGCCAGTCCATTGTGTTCCAATACGACTGGAACGCCGACGGTGACAAGGGCTCGTCGGATAATGTCGTTTAAATTGGCAAGTCGTGCAAAACGACCCGCACTACGGTTGCAAGAGAGTCCATGGCGCCCGAGGCTGTTGACCGCTTGCCCACAAATACAGCAATGAGGGCAACATTTTAAGTATTTTATGTTAAATTAAGTTACATTCTATCTAATATTAAATTACCTACTTATAATGATTTCAAGTGTAGGGTTTTCCAGGCACATCTTACTAATATTATCAATGTGAAAGTTTGTAAGGATGGATGACATCTTTACGGATATATGGATACTTGTTCCTCTTTCACGCAAAAATTACATAATAGATAGGAATGAAATTTAGTAAATAGATATTTGACATCTTGAAATAACACATAGGCTACTTTTTATCCCAGAATTCCAACTGGATCGGGATTTACGCGGAAAAACCCTCCCACACGAACGAAGTCGCGGGCAGAAGCTAGTATTGTATTATATCAATTGCTAGTGAGACTAAAGACGATGGAGCTCTAATATTTGATTAGAGGATTATAGCTATGGTCCAGTCATGGCTCCAAGTTAGACTCTGGGCATCATAGTGTATTTGTCAATACATAGCCGATATGTCTAACAAACACGATGGAGTTTTATAGTCTGGACTAGTATTTGCGTGTTGCGCGAGGTGCAAGCACCTCGCGTGCTTGTGGTGGTGGATTGTTCATTTTTAAAACCCCTAAATGTAGTAATATGTCAAATATAACCCTAACAGAGCAGCAGCTTTCGACCCATAACCTATAGGGTACTTCCGCTTGACCTACAATTGTCTACTTTGGTTAAAAGCAAGGTCTTATAGCACAGTAAAGGGAAAATTCAGAAAAATAAAAAAGATGAAAATTAAGGTAAATATTGGTACTTACAAGTTTTCGCGAAAATCTAAATTTGCCCATATCTTTTTATCGTGTTGACTCAGCTCAGGTCCTTGATTTTTATAAACTTTTAGGGAGACCTACCTACCACCAGAAAGCTATTCCCAAAATACGATGGGGGGAGAGGGGGGAGTTTTGAAAAATAATTTTGATTAACATTGGGCCCCTTAAAAAGAATCTGAAAAAAACAATGATGGGGGGCGAGGGGTGAAGGGGGGGAGAAGGGGGAGTTTTGAAAAATAATTTCTTAAGTTTGCTTGTCGTCGCCGCTGAGCTACGCTTCACCCACTCAACCTTCGTTACGCTACGGAGGTCGCCGGCTCGCTTCGCTCGCCACCTCCCCCCTTCACTCCACTCGGTCTCGCAGGTTCGCTCCACTCAGGCCCTACGTACCACCGGACAGGTTTCGACGCCTACTATAATATTTGTTCAAACACCTAATGGCTATCTCTAACCGTTATGAAGTTACAGCCTTTTCAATTTTAGGGGAGGTTGGGCAGGGGAGGGCATGGCATAAAAAATTTGAAGGCCCGTTTATAGTTAAAAGTAAGAATCAACAGTTTTTTCAGTAGTTTAAATAAAAATGGGGGGGGTGATGGGGGGAGATGGGGGGGGGGTTGCACAATTATTTTGACTAAAGCATTGCCCCTCTAAATAAATCTGAAAAAAAAAATGTTCCAAGTCTCTTAATTTCCGAGATCCGCCTAAAGGGGGTGAGAAGAGGGGCAAGGTGGGCGACTTTGAAAAATGGTTTTTACTTTACCGAACCTCCTCTATACGAATCCGTAAAAAAATACGGGTCTCGTAATTTCCGAGATATGATAGGGAGGGGGAGAAGGGGGGTGAAAAAGGGAGGTTTGGTACTTTTCCCGTAGGTTTGAGAGTTAGTTGTTTACGAATCTGTCAAAATATACCCACCTCCCCATCCACCATCTGGGAGAACAATTATGTCAATGAGTCAGTGAGTCAGTGAGTCAGTCAGTGGTAATTTAGCTTTATATAATAGAAAATGAGGACTTGCTACCGACAGCTTCCGATACTATCATCAGACAAGCTTCACAAACAATAATTTTATTATATTTTTTACAAAGTTACATGAGTATGAGTTTAAGCTTAATTGAATGTCAAGCAGTGCTTGATAAATGGGTGCAACAGAGGAAGTTAATAAATAACCAGCCAAGTGCCTGTCGTACTCATGCGCCAAGGGTTCCGTATGAATCGTGCTTACGACCTCTGAAAATCAGCGCTGATCTGCGGGTCCGTCCGTGGCATAGCATCGTGATGAGTTGCCTTGTTGTCACAACTACGTGCAACTGCCCATCTTTTAGAATTTCCATATTATGTAAACCTTTCGCATTCACAAATCTCTATCGAATTTGATTGTCAATAAATACCTTTAATACCGTTTTAAATCATTTTGTTCCTACAAACTTCATTCATATTCAAAACTTTACTTATTTTGATTGTTTTTCATATTTATTTTATATTTAGACATAAAGGGCGAACAGATGAGTTTATTTATGACATTTTTTTTTAATTTAATATCTTTTAAACTTTTTACTTCAGGAAATATAGTGTTCCTGAAGTAGTAGTTTGGTATGGATTTCTGCAAAGTAATGCCTGATTCGACCAAAAACCAATTTCCATAAAAGATAACTTTATTTTTCAGATATCTTAAATCGTCCTAGATATTTTAGCTCATACAGAAACAGCCCTGCGCTGACTCAGATATCTTGGTATTAATGTGGTAGGATTTCCAAGTCAATTCCGTTAAACACGCCACCGTTGCGTCAGCGTCTCAGATTGTTTAATCGGAGTTTAGGTATACATCTGAGGCAACGAATTTTATCTGAGCCGAAGCGAGAGATTTTAGTATTACGCTTACTTTCCCCCATTGGTAATCACTTGGTCTAGGTTCGTTTAGAAGATTACGTTCTTGAGTAATGTACATCGAAAATATGGGGCTTATGATTAGGTTCGTGAGGAAAGTGTACTAAACAACATCTACAATATCATTAAGCTCTAAATGAGATTGTAGATTTCGTAGATTAAACCTAAAAAAACCATCTTCTATTTTATTCTTGACCCTTTGTTACCCATTTATTAACTTTTTACATGCATACTATGTAGCACAAGATTACTCAAAGAGTGTAAAGATAAAAATTGATTGGGGCGTTCAAAGGTTATGATGAATTAAAAATTCACACAAACCGATACGTACATAAAACTTGCAAACATCGACAACGTTTTTGGCAACCGAGTTAACTAAGAAAAGGTTCCGTTTTCTCATACCTATGATTACTTGGGACCCTTTTACGGGTGGGAAAATCAGCGAAATACATCTCCCGTTGGGGGTAGAGCGGAAGGGAGTGTCAGACTTCTACTGACTAAAACCACACCCTATTTCTTCAGCTGCCCTTACATTCCGGGGCCACAGTAACTCGTTAGAACATTCCCGCAACTCTGACAGGCAATGGCCCTATACCTATTCAGTGAAGTCCATATCACTTTATATCATAAATACCTATCAATTTTTTTTCCCACTACAAATTACATAATTGACCAGTATACGACACGTTTTAAATATAATTTGTGTGTAATTGGTGCCTAAACTAAGCTTATTTCAACACCTGTAAGTCAGGTCGCTCCTAATCAGAATTTTATAGTTTTGTTGTAAGTTACTCTAAGAGACGATTTTATTCTAATACTGTTTCATTATTTTAGAAATAGTGTTTATATAATAATTTAGTAGATATAGGTTTGATAGAGCATAGTTTGGGTTAATAGCTACCAAAATATATTATCCCAGTGCAGCTCACTGTGCATAGCAGTGGCGAAGGGTGAATTTTAATAAAAGGGAAGCCGGACCAAAAAATGCTTAGCTGCTCGAGTGTGATGCGTGAATTCCAGTAACTGTGGCCCTGTGGCTGACTTCGAAATCTTGTAACTTAATAGATTACTATTTAAATATCCATATATAAAATAATAGACTAATATTTGCCATATTTCAGAAGAGAAGCCGGTAGGAATCGAGTTGTATTGAGCCTTCGTCATTGGTGCAAAGTATATAAAATATGCATCTGCATATCTGCATCCGCATCTGAACATACGCACGCATACACACTCCTACACATATCACTCACAAAGCATATAAGTAGACAAATGGCAATCTTATTAAAATTTATTATTTGTTTTTGTTTTTGATTACCTGTATTTTTTCTTTTCTTGTCTTTTTATTTAATATTTTGTTGAAGTTTACATCATCTTACACGGGTTATAAACAAAGATAAAAATTCTGTTTTTACTGACTCCCAAGATAAAGGTTTTTGCCTAGTTTGGGAGACAGGTAATAAAGATTACATTATTATAATATTATGTCCGAAGTGAGTTAGTGCCACTTAATGGTTTCAGATATTCATGTTCTCATCTCAGTACATTTCACATTATAGTGAACTTTGTTATCTATACTTAACGATACGCTATTAAACTTGGTATTAACTTAAGCCTTAACTATTTATTAGTATTTAACTTAAGCCTTAAATAATTAATATGTTGTTGTTGTTGTGTATTGTGTAATTAATTGTTAAATAGGTGTGTTTAAATTTTGGTGTACAATAAAGTATATTTTATCTATCTAATCGGTGCTAAACTAATTACCTGTTTTCAGTATTCGAATAGCGTAAATAATTGAAATCATAGACCGCATTATTGATCTACGATTCCGGTACATTTGATTATGTATAAAATGCTAATACAAAACTGTGGTCGATGCCAAATTTGTGCATTATCACCAGAATATTAATTCAGTACCTAGTTTCTAGTTTATTTATTGTGGCTGTCATTTGGATATCTTTATCAACCGTTACGGGTAGTCAAAAGCCAGTAAATCTGACTCGAATCGTCTGAATTGTCTGAATCGTACTAAGGCTTCCAATACCGCAGCCTGAATTCAATCTCGGTATTTGCGGGACTACGAATTTTCAATCCCGCGGGATCTCGGTATTTGCAGGATCCCGCATATTAAAAATATTCACATTTATATAAGGCAAATAAAACAATGAATTAATCAACTAACTCCAAATCTATTTACGTATTACTATTAGTATGAGATCAATCAAATTACACCGTTTATTTATCGTTTGCAACACTGCCGGCCACCAGTCACCGAGCGATCGCGCACGCGGGAGGTCGTATGCATGCTTTTTTCAGTCCCGCAAATCCCGCAATACCGAGATCTCGGTATTCCAGGATTGGACGCCCTATGTCGTACCCAGCTACTGGGTTGTGGAGGTCAGATAGGCAGTCGCTCCATGTAAAACCCTTATACTCAGCTGCATCTGGAAGCCGTCACCGACATAGTGAAAAAGCTAATCCGATGATGTCGAGAAAGATCCGCTTTATGTCGAGCCGTATACTGCCCCCGATGTCATAATTACAGTAAGTCGTGTTACTGGTGTTATGACTTTTTTACATTACTGTGATCCTTAAATCAAGCCCTATAAGGAAAAATTTTCTTTATTTTTATGTCTAAATTATTAACAAAGTTACGATAAGCACAATCACAGTAAATATTGAGAAGACTCAATCGTTCATTATAATAATAACAGTAAGTAGACTTACTGTATTAAAATTATGTTTTATTTCGTATTTTGGCTATTGTTCCGGTAGATTGACATTATTTAAATATGGCGTTTTAGCCACTCAATTTCACAGTAAGTATAGTTACTCTATTTATAACTTATGTTATTCACAAAAAATAAAACTAATCCATAAGCCACTTACTTAATGTATATCAGGTAAGTGATTGAGCTGATATACTTACTGTAACAATGTAATTACAGTATCTTACCGACTTACTGTAAATACGCTTAAGAAAGTGTTAGTTGGGCTGATAGAAGTGGTAATTATAGACATAATTCATCAGATTAAAAAATACCATCAATATTTAACACATAAATTATATTGAAGACTAATCTACAAACATGTATTTTTTGCTATCCGTTTAAATATTTAAGGTATCTGCTATAATTATCAAGATACACCAATTTAAACATTTCAAAAGTGCGATTTCCCAACATTTAATTTTTTTGACTTACTAATTATGACAATGGGGGCAGTATAACGTCGTGTGGTTAATTTTCTTGGCTTATTCTCGTTCGTCGTTTCATCTCGACTTCAACTGCTTATCATACTTTTTTCAAGTTTTGGTTTAAAATAATACATACATAATATCATATAACCAAACGAGAAAGAGCTAAATTAATTTCAAAAAAAAAATAAGGTCATCCTTTAAAAAGTATGAAACAAGAAAATATTCTCAGCTGAAACTTTATGTAAAGTATAAATTTGGTTGTATACCACCTATCCTTATTACAAGATGAAACGAGTAGCATACAACGATCCTACAATAACTACCCTTATAAGTTCTGTTTTTTAAAAAAAAAGTGCTGACTTTATGTTCTCTAGAGTGACGTTACATAGCCTATGACCAGAGGATAGTTAAGACGCTTCCAGTGATACCTTATTTGTTAAATTACGATAAGTAGTTTTGAGGGAACAGTTGAATGTACATACATACATACCGGTTAATATCATAACTCTCCTTTTGCTTCGCTGTGGCCGGGTTATAAAATAATGTTCATCCTCCACCACCACACTAAATCCTGGCTACTTTTTTCCCTTAATTCCCACGGGATCGAGATTTACGTACGAAAAATCCCACGAGAACGAAGTCATAAATAAAAATAATAAAAAAATATTAAAAAAAACATACCACACGATCCATAGTTCTGTAAGTATTAAAATTATATAAAAATTCAAATAAATCTACTAGCAATAATATATTTATTTTGCAAATTTTCCAAACTGAATGAATGATAAGTTATGTTTTTGTTTGTAAACTTTGTACAAAATGAATAAAAGTAAATAATTTGATGAAATATCATATTATTTATTTATCATGTTCAATTTATAGTACTGCCAAAATAGATGCACTCGTTGAAAGAAAGCGAGAGCCTCGCCTAGTGAGCAATTAATTGGATTCTGAACCTAACGGTATGGGTAATAAGTGTTAGTCTTCGAGAAAATTGATTCTTTGATTACCCATTTATTTTCTTCGGTTACGCTTACCGATGTTGGTCTATAGATGGGATGGGATGGACCTTAACATTTATAGATGCTCCCGCATGCCCGAAAATAACGTTAAACCGCAGATCCCAGGTGGCAATTGTATATCTCTGACAATCGTTATCGATATCGGAAATATCTATAGGTAGGTACATATATTTACTTGTCAAGGAAAGAAACTGTCCCCCTTTTACAAACATTACGCAGTAGGAGGATATGGAGGAAGTTAAAGTTAAATTTGTTATGGAGGAGGAGTGCAAAATGCTATCATAATAATCATTTCGAAATATTTTAAATTATGGTTGATTTTTATCTGCTGAGCGACCGTTGTATAATTTTGCAAGCACTGTGAGTTTTATAAAAAAGATCGTAAAGGGTCACACAAAGGTACACAATACAATTCCCTCAGTGAGCATTACTGTAGAACATAATAACTGACCTCTTTAGAGATTTCAAAAGATAAAGGTACATTCAGGTACATTATAAGTACTTTCTGTATTCTGAGATTATAAAGATAAACTCTGATTTGTATTTTAAATTAGGAATGTAATTGTCCGGCGCTATTGGCTCGCTAAGGGAATAGGAAAAGTATTATTTTACTACGTATAAACCCTACAGAAGAGAAGTTGACGGGACACCTTGGGTGAATTGGCGTGAAGCACAATAAAAAGATAAATTTAAAGAACAACTATTTATGTTTGTCTTCGTAAGCTAGTTTGTTTTAGTAAATAATTTGGGCTTTTTCATTTATCGTTTCCCACTCTTAATTGTTGCACCTGATACGCTATCTTTACACCACCCTAGCTCGATTGGTTGAGAATGCTAAGAGCATATAACTTCATGCACATATAACTATATGCATGAAGCGTAAATTAAGAATATTTGATAGACATAAATTACTGACTCAAGGGCAATTTATACAAATACGAGCTAGCAGCTCTAGTCTGGTAATAAATAGCCCGGTATACCAAAAGTACCTACCATCTTTCCATTTCAGGAAAGACTACAGTTGATCTTTTGACTTATACGGTAAGATATAAGTAAAAAGACACCTCAGTGTCTCAGACATGTTGCTATTTACATTTTGCTTTTGTCATAAGTCAATTTTGTGCTTGTGATGTCAAAAAGAGTGTTATGTTAGTTACGTCCAACGCTGTGGGTAGTGACTGTGTCTGCTGTAAGATGATTATTCCCATCCTTGATAACATTCTTCTGGTCATTTTATATATCTTTAATTTCTCAATTTCTAATAGTGTCTTTCCACAAGCCTGGAAAGACGCCCAAATTATCCCTCTACCTATAAAAACTCATGCTGCATCTTTTTCTGACTACCGACCCATTTCTATTCTCTCTTTCCTATCCAAAGTCCTTGAAAAGCTTATCCACCAACAACTCAGCTCGTTCCTTTCTAAGCATAATCTCCTGAATCCCTTCCAATCTGGTTTCCGTCCTGGTCACAGCATTACCTCTGCACTAGTTCATATTACAGACGATGTAAATTCTGGCATGGAGATGGGGGAGTTAACAGTACTTACACTACTAGACTTTAATAATTCATTTAATACAGTTGACTTAGACATTTTCTCGGCATTCTATGCTCTTTTAAAATCCATCATTCTCCCATCGGTAGTTGACTGGTTTCGTAGTTATCTGTTTGGTCGCCGGCAGCGTATTTTCATTCAGGACTCCTTTTCTTCTTGGTGTGATACCTCTGCCGGTGTGCCGCAGGGTGGTGTTTTATCTCCTTTACTTTTCATACTTTTTATAAATGCTATCACTCAACGACTATCTTCTTTCTACCACTTGTATGCTGATGATCTTCAAATTTACACCCAAACTCCACTCGTAGAGTAAGCTGAGGCCATTGAAACTATTAATTTGGACCTCGCTCGAATTGGTGACTGGAGTGCTGAGTTTGGGCTTAAAATAAATCTTGCTAAGACTCAGGTTATTGTTGTTGGTAGTTCTCGTAATATCTCCAGGATTGATTGGACGGCACTTTCCCAGATTTCTTTCAATAACACCTTTTAGTCACACTTGGAAGAACCTGGGAATACACATTGACGACACCCTTTTTTGGACTAAACAGTTACAGGAAGTTAGTCGTAAAGCATTTGCTTCTACAGGCTCCTTGAGACGCCTTCGTAATTTTCTTCCAATTTCCACTAAAATTGAAATTGCACAAACTCTCTTACTCCCTATTCTTCACTATGCTGATGCCAGCTATCTCGACTTGACCCAAGACTAATTAACTACTTGAAATTAGATAGGAAACATGGGAATACGGGGTGCAGAATTGGATATGTTCTCTAGTTATTTAAATGGACACACCCAACGTGTAAAGATTGGTTCGTATGTAAGTGAGAAACTCAAATAACATATGGAGTGCCACAGGGAAGTGTACTTGGACCTCCAATATTTTTGATGTATATCAATCAACTGTGCAACTATCAAATTCAAAATGCTAAAATAGTAACCTTTGCAGATGACACGGCAATAGTCTTTCATAGCAAAACGTGGGATGACTAGTAACTGACAACAGAGAGAGTGGCATTAAGCAGATTTTAAACTGGCTCAATAAAAATACGCTCACTATTAATCTCAATAAAACGAAATATCTCACCTTCTCCATTACAAAGTCAGGAGCGCATGAATGTGTAATGAAAATAAAAGCTCATACTTGCCGTAATAACAACAGCTCTCCGTGCCAATGTACTCAAGTCGATCGAGTTGATAAGATTAAATATCTAGGTGTCTGGGTTGATAAAAACCTTAACTGGCATCACCATACTGAAATTTTGAAAACAGAATTCGGAAACTAATGTCTATTTTCAAAAAGGTACGACCTATAGAGGATTTGAATGTCCTGAAAATAATCTACTTTGCACTTTGTCAGTCAGTATTGGGATACTGCATTTCTGTCTGGGCAGGGTCTCACAAGACATTTCTTATTAAGCTCGAAAGAGCACAAAGAGCGGCAATTAAAGTTGTTCTTTCCAAAATACCCTACTGCAAAACTATACAAAGAGTTTAATGTCCTTACTGTACGCCAATTATTTATTTCACGCAATCTTATTTATGCACACACCCATTTACCGAGTATCGGCTCCCAAATAGATAATAGAAGAAAAAACGACATCGTATTCAAAACCACTCCACATAAAACAGTATTTGCAAAGAGATATCCCTATATAATAAATAGCTCCTTATATATACAATAAAATGAGTAAACATGTGTCCTTAAAGAATTTACGTCATTTCAAATTTAAAAAAGTAATTAAAAACTTGTTAGTTGTATTAAATTACCAAGAATCCGAAAATTTATTAACTTCCTAGGTAACGCATTTACACACTAAGTTCTTACATATCTACTACACATACAGACGTAATTATGTCTCGTACAAACATTCTACTTTTCTTTACCTAATTTTTTACTTTGTTTTAATATTCATTTTCAACTTTTAATTACCTTGTTTATATATCTAATTAATAACGGATTGTTGCACAATACTTCATATTATTTTTTATTATTAAAAAATAGGTTCGAGTTTGACCACCATCACACCTGATGGTAAGCGATGATGTGGTCGAAGATGGAGCACGCTTACCTAAAAGTAACCTATTCACCTATTGACTTAAAGACTCCTAGGTTATAGCTATCGGGAAACACAGACTCCGGCAGGGAATTCCACTCCTTAGCCGTACGCACAATGAAGGTTTATGCGTATGGGTGGGATGTCCACCATGTAACGATGGCGCTTCGCCGTTTGTCTCGTAGTCCGATGATGGAACGGGCTTGGTGGAATTAGATTGTGTAATTCCATCGCACACTCTCAGCTTTGACTCGATCCGAGTGCATCGTTGCCAATGAGTCTCTTGGCCCGCTTCTCGATAGACTCAAGAGCGTATTGTTATATTAGATCAACCACGAATTGTAACTGTTGCTTATAGCACAGGTGCTTATACCTAGTTTAAGTGACAGTGCTCATATTGTTAACATAATTTATTTAAGCCAAATAAACGTTATTATTATTATTATTAATTAGACAAGCTAGAGCAACTTCAAAATCTTTGTATCAGGTTTATATTTGGCTTGCGCAAGTATGACCACGTTCTGATTTCCGCGCTCAGCTCAAATGGCTTCCTATTAGGTTTATCACTTACTTTCTCTACTTTATAATGTGCTCTTTAATCCTTTTGCTTCTTTTTTTCTTAAGGAACGCTTTCAGTTCCTCTATGACACACATTCTAGATCCTTGTGATCATCGGAAAATTATCGTATGCTTTCCACTTCTTTCTTTGACAAATCTTTCACTATTCAATCAGCTAGTTTGTGGGATGCATTACCCATAGAAGTGAGGCTTGCTCAAACACTACCAGCGTTCAAGAGAATGGTGAAGGAGCATTACCTCTTCCTATAACTTTTCCCCTTCTTTCTTAATTATAGATACATGTAATATTTATTAGTATTTCATTTTTGTATATTATTTATATTATTATGTTCAATTAATATTATTTATGTTGTTTGTACACTGACAGCCCTTAATCTGTCTCCATTAATTTTTGTCCATCCAAAATTTGTGTGTAAGAGATCGCCCTGTGCGATAAGACCGCCCATTGTACACTAGTTTAAATTTTTGTATCCATATAAATATTGTGAGGTGTACAATAAAGTATACAATATTAAATAAATATTTATACGGTATATCTAAATCTAGCCTTACTCCGAGGGTGCGTAAACGGCACCGAGAAACAACTACATATCTCGGGCAGTTTAGTCAAGTAATAGACATTTTACGCCGAAAAGAAACCTTTCGTATGTTAACTGTTAAAGCGCGACTATGAGCATGAGGTCTCGAGTTCGTTTCCCGGGTCGGGCAAAAAGTGGTATTGTGATTTTCTTTAAGATATTTCTCAGCAGTAGCCCGGAGTTGGAAGTGTTTTTTTTTTAATCTGGTAAAATCATCAGATGAGTCCTCCCACCCCGGGCAGGGCCGGGGGACTGTCAGACTTGTACTGACTAAAATCCACGGTATTCCTTCAATAGCCCTTTACGTACCGGGGTCACGGTAATGAGAGAAGTCGGAGTTGGAAGTTAGCGGTGTGATACCCACGTGCCTAGGAAAAGTAGATACGTCAAGTCATTCACCCTTTAACCTCTCAAGGACCGCCATTATTTACGTCAACTATTAGTTGAGCCCCGCTGGCACACAAAATTTGTGCCAGCGGGGCTCAACTAATTGTTTACTGGCACGTTTTTGTGCCGCTGGTGCTCTAGAGGTTAAGACACACAAAAGCACGTTAAGGCTGCCATTTGGTCATCTTTGACAGTCGTTACGGGAAGTTAGAAGCCAGAAAATCTGACAGCGTTCTAGCCAAGGGATATCGTGTTACCCAGTTACTGGGTACTGGAGACAGTCGCTCTATGTAAAACATTAATACTCAGCTGCATTTGGCTAGACTGGAGTCTAACCCAGAGTTGAGAAAAAGCTAAGCAGATGATAATTTTGTAGTTAAAAAGACAGAGAAAATCATAAATGAGCTGATTTTAAATTAAAACAGCCAAGTGCGTATTGGGCCACGCAAGGGTTCCGTTCAAGTTTCGTCAAGTTTTCTGTCACGAACTTATGTCACAGACATAATTATTCCGACCCCATTTTCATTATGTGCGACCCGGGCGACCATGGAAATGACACCGATGAGAAAAGATAATGAACAGTGCCAAGTTCATCAAATATAATAGCACCGACATTACTCCGATTAGGCTTTGATTCTTGCCAAATTATATGATTCTAGGTAACGTAGTTGCTGATCTGAGGTAGGTACCTCAGATCAGCAATAACAATTATAATATACATATATTTCTCAAACTTATTTCAGATAACAAACTGAAATTACAAAGCTAGATGAACAAGTTTGTGAGAGGCTGGTGCCTATGTTAGGTATGATAATATAAATAAATACTACTACTACCTCAAGAATACTACTACTAATTTAAACTACAGAACCTTACAAATAACTAGTAAAATACTAGTTCTAAATTGTATTGCATAAATATACGTAGTTTTGTGTCCTTTTTTACTAAAAAGATCTTGACAAACAGATGACCAGCGAAATTCTCTTATAAGGGTATTTCCTAGGCCCACGGGTATTTCCTACTGGAGTTGCAGGAATATTATAACGAGTTACAGCTGCCCCGGAATGCTAGGGACAGGGTGCGTTTTTAGTCAGTAAAACACTCGCTTCGACCCCACCCATAGTAGACTTTCCCCCCGAAAAAAAAAGGTTTTTTGTTAAGAGTTTCGGAATCCTAATAGTGCGATATATGTATAGTGAATGGAGATAATGCAAATTTCATTGCAAAAGTTATTTATTTTTATTTATGAAAACCACTTGAATCATTCCATAATACAAGTGTCAGTGTTTATCTTATTTGTCATAAAAGGAATCTGGTGTATATTTTACGTGACGTCAACATAAGCACGCAGGATAAGTAGCACTATTACTTGATAATCCCAGCAAAGTTTGTAAGGTAAATTCTGTTAGGTAAGTTTAAGCGCTCGTTATAACTGAGAAGCAACTCAATATCCTAGCTGCCTACAAAAACCACCGTGGCGTAGTCTTTTTATTAGTTCACGATTAATCGCAACTTTGCCAATTCTTCTAAAACCGTATTAAGTTGTTCAATCCGGCGAAAAATTACGTTTTATACACCTTCCATTATCTAGTGCTTATTGTGTTCCAAGAAACATAGTAACCTGGAACCCACAGTTTTAGGGTGCTTTGTTTATTTCTCACTAAGCTATAAATAAACAGAATCTTTTCATCAAACCTTAAAAAGAACGTTTCATTTCGGAAAGGTTTTGTTAAATTAGGCTCAAAAGCTTTTCTTTTTGCCAAACGTAACGCTTGAGTGATACTGAACTTATTTCTTTGCGCCTCATCTGTCGTTGGTCCGTGTCAGCGTGGGCTGTGTCCATTCAATCAATCAACCGACACGTCCAATTGCAGTCCACCATTGGAAATCACTGAAAGCCGAGCGAAAAATTACCTCGTTGGTCAAGTGGTCAGTGGTCGTCAAGTGGTCAAGTGTACGCTCGGGTTTCGTTTTTCTGTAAGGCTTTTCTCAGTAGTAGCTCGAAGTTTGGAAGTTTGGAAGGCGGTGTGATACTGGATACGTGGCTGTTATTTGGACATCTTTGTCAGTCATTACGGGTAGTCAGAAATTAGTAAACACTGCTCTTGCCAAGAGGTATGGTGTTACCTAGCTTTCTGGGTTGTACAGGTCAGATAGATAATTGCTCCATGTAAAACACTAACAAGCAGCTGCAACCGGTAAAATTGTAAGACCGACTCTAACATAATTGGGAAAAGGCAAAGCAGATGAGGTGGCCGTTGTGTGTTTTCTATATATCAAAATATTTATAACCTACAAAAACTTGCAGCTTAGTGTCTATTTTATGGTAATTCAGTTTCAAAATCAGTTGCTACGTTCCACAGATGTTCCTACAAATTCCTTGCACACGTAAATCCACACGAATTACTTACATATTATGTAAGTTTCAACGAATAACTACATACATAAGTAATTCGTCGGAACTTCGATGAAGCCAATGTTATCTTGTTCAGACTTGTAAATGTTGGTTATCTACAATTATGTATAACAACAGAAACCAGTATGTACTCCTTATAACAACCCTTTAAATTCATTCCTGAAACAAAGTTCTTCTGTCTTCACCTAACGGGAATACCAAATTTCACTGATCTTTTTCCAGGAGCAAATTGTATTTTATTTTATTACGATTTCTTATGGCTGTTCTGTGAAACCTGACTTGTAATTTACGAGGTTCTTTTACCAATAACATGATAATGTTTGACGCGTAATCTAATATGTATTAGTGTCCTACGTAAATGTTCGTTATTTATTTAATTATATGATTTGGGGTTAGTAGGTTTCAGTGGTTTTTAGGTCCTCAAAAGTGCTGATAAAAAACTGTCAGGTACACATTATACGTATTGTCTGAAACACCATTTATTTAAATGCTGCAAGGTATGCATTAAATTACATATATTCTAAGATAATTACTGGGAACTTATAACAATAGCTTAGTGGTGCGGTGCTAAATAAATAAACACCTCACCTCTGTGAACTATTTAATAGCATCAACGTTATAATTTCAGTATCAAAGAGCAACCGCATTTGTTCGTTTATACACAATGATATCATAATAATTCAAACACTTGTTGATGTATTTTAATATAATTATTTTAACAATTTACAATTTGACATCATAACGCGTTCTTATTATGAAACATATTAAACAAATTTAATGATTTTATGCATATTAACTTCTGTGTGTACATTGGGTAGATTCACCGAAATCATAACTAAGTATATTTTATTTGTTTTGAGTGTTAAGAATTAAGATTGTCGAAAGGTTTATGTACTTTGTTTCATTAAGACCTTTTGTGCAAAGCTTACAACATTGAAGCCTTTATAAATAATGGAATTGAAATAGAAACGCAGAAATTATTTCCTGTGCAAACAATCTCAAAGCTATTTTAGTAAACAAAATTTGTATATTATTCAATTCATTTATATTCTTACTAACAGTCGCGCGGGTCTTTGCTTCCTTAGACTTTGTATCAATAAAGACATAACCCTCTTTATTTTAGAGTCGAGTAAAAAGGTAGCCTACTAATATTATAACCTTATATATGACCTCACGTGCACGGACTAATTACGGAAAAAGTACTATATTGTTTGTACGGCTGTACATTGGTCTGCCAGAGGATTTGAAACTAATTAATAGTGTCAATATCTTCAAAAATAAACTTAAGAAACATGTCCGAACAATGTAACATAACGCCTCCAACATTCCAAGAGTGAACGGTACTTAATAATTAATATTCAAATATATCAATACCTTGTATCTCATTTTAAGTGAACCTAATGTTCTTATGAGAAATAAATGTCTTTAAACCTTATTATAAATCCGCCCACTACTTTCGAAGATTAGCGCGTTTAAATTAAACAAACTTTTCCGTTTTATAATATTGGTATAGATACATGTTTAAAATATTTTTTATAACATGAGTACGAGACTTTAATACAAGAATACAAGTCTATGCCGTGTTGAAGTTGTTTACTACTGTTGTACTACTGTACAGAATAAATTTATTTAACAATTAGGCAACATAACAACAGATTAGGAATATAAATGAACTTGTATAGAGGAACTTAAATTTGTTTTAAAATGAGGTTTTGTACGACAGCTTCATGGTTCGTCGGCCACATCCGCATTAGTTTTGCCCAGGTAGGGCTGCTCCATCGCCGAAACCAAATAACTTGGCTAATGGTTTAAATTTATGTCTTGTGCCGCGAATGCACATGCTAGTGGCACGTATTATTGAGATGATGATTCTTGATCTTAACCAACCCATCACTACGCTGAAGGACCTGTTCCAGCGGTCAGCGATTGCAGTTCCAAGATGTTTTACGAAAGTAGACATTTGTGGAGCGAAGACTCCGTCAACGGATGTAACAAGAGGGGTGAATGTAGTATGTCGCAATTCACAAGCGTTTGAATATTTTCTTATTTTTTCATCTTCGGCGGATTTTAGTACAGAGGCAACAGGACGTGAAATGTAAGAAGGAGCGTCAGTGTCTACAACACGGATATCAAATAACGCCTCCCTCTGAGCATCCCAAACGCCGCGGCATGAAAGGTCTCTACGTAGTCCGCAATCTCCTTCGGAGATGTTGGGTTCTTTGACTACGTTTCCCCATGCATGTTGACATAAGTCACAGAACAGATCTCTAATTTCATTATGACGACGTGTTATTAGACCACCCTTTTTACAACATAGAGCATGATCGACATTAAATTCATTGCAGCCGCAGCCATCACATGATTTTGGCATAGAGACTGGTAATCTGTGGTAACGTAATGCAAGTGCGTCTCTAAACTCTAATGGTGACAGATCGAAATGGTCCTTCTTAGTCGGTAAGGTAGATAACCAGTTGGAGGATTTAGTTTTCATTTTTGTCGAAATTGAACGTTCAGTCGCTCTTCTCTTGATAGGGGATAGTTTGACTAAGACGGTATCCAAGAGTTGGTCATTGAGAAAGTCTTTCTCGTTGCGGCATTCTTTTTGTGCATCTTTGAGGGATTTATGATGTTGAGAGAGGTCCATATGTGTATTTTCAATCAGAGCATTTGAGAGGACTGCACAGCCTTTTTTTGAGCATACATAGTTTATATTTGTCATTTTTGATAGGGCGGATATTGCTAGACCACCTTTGTGAACGGGTAGAGAGAATAGGTCAGCTTCCAAAGGTGAGATATCGCCTCCTAGTAAAGTGGGTAAAAAATTGGTACGCAGTGTGTTTGTTAATGGTTCGAAGAATTGGGTTACATCATCTAAGACTCTTAAAAGGAATGACCATTGAAATTGAACTGCTTTAGTAAGGGCAGTGTAAGCAGCTTGGGGTGAGTCTTTACAGATAAGTGAAAGTTTTTCTATTGTAGATTGCCAGTTTTTAATTTTCTTGTTCACAAAGTGTTCTTTTCCTTCGCCAATATAACTACCAAGGAAGCGTGATCCAGTTATGATGGTTACGTTAATCCCTTTGAAAATCTGTTGAGCTGTTTGCTTGTCGCTCTCGGTAATGATTAGGTATGATTTTTTATCTTGAGGAAAGTAACCATATTCAGGGCCTATTTTACTCATTTTATCCCACCATTGACGTAGGTTTCTGAGCTTACCTTGGGCGGAGGAGTCATCTGCATACCAGCATTGGGTAGTTGCTTGTTCTTTTTTTAGTTCGTTTATTATGGGTAGTGTTGCAAGGGCATACAATGGCATGGCAAGTGGATCACCTTGGGTAACTCCTTCTTTGCTATATAATCTCATATCGGAATCACGTATTACAAGTTCTGCGTGACCATTGTAGGTGTTGTATAAGAAACGAGCGCAATGTGGCCAATATATTCTTGCTTGCCAGAGAGCTAACTGTCTGTTCATAGAATTAAAGGCATTATTTGCATCGACGAGTAGCATTCCCCAGTTAGAGCTTGGTTGACATTCTTTTTGGAAAAGATCGTTCATCGCGTGAATAGCACCTTCGATACCGCTGCTTAGTCCACTGCAGAGTTGCGATTGAGCACAGGCTTCGGTGACCTCGGATCCGGTGACTAAAATCATGCATTTGGATAGGATCCTGCGTAGGCATTCGCCAATGCCAATCGGTCTCACACCTGGGCATTTGTCTAGGGCGATAAGTCGACTTGACATAAGAGCTTGTATTTGATTCCATGGCACAAAATTGTTATTTAAATGCATTGTTAATTGTGCTACTGCAGTCCTCAGATGCAGGCTTGCTTCTCCAAATCGTAGCAAGTAATCTTTCCAATTGTCAGATGTGGTACCTGTTGGGCCTCCACCACCGTGCAATTTTCTAGCAACTGATTCCACATGTTCACTGGTTATGTCTACTTCTAGTAATGGAGTCAATTCGGGGAGGCCGTCAGGCAGTGTGAACAGTCTTGAATCGGGATTGAATCCGGGGGGGTGCTTTTCTTGCAGTACATTCATTACCGTTTTTCCTGTTACATCAATTTCGTCTTCAGGTTTAAGAATTTTGCTTGTATCTTTTGTCATTAACCAATTTAGGGCTTCACGTGTTTTTCCTCGCTGTATGAGACGGGTGAAATTTTTTGTGACATATTCATTATTATCATTATAATTATTTCTGTTGTAGGAGTTACGGAGAGAGTGGTCTGCTTTCATAGCCTCAGTTATTAGTATATCAATGTTTTCTTCGGCCCATAGATTTTGGCGTCGGTCAAGTAATCTTGTTATATCTTTTGCTTGTTTAACATTTTTCTCTCTTTGTAGCATGACAGCAACGTAAATCAAAATGCGTTCAGAAGGATAGTCTGATTTAACAAGATATTCTATTTCTTCAGCTAATTTGTGAATAAATCTTCTACTTACAGTGTTGGAGGGAAGGTCATAGAGTTTCCCATGAAGGGTGCACACTTTTTCCCATCGTTTTTGCCATATGTCTGTCTTCGATCCTATTCCATTAAAAAACGGGGATCCAAAAGCATCTTCTAGGCATGTTGTGGGTATGGTCTGGGTTATAGCTGGAGGTGGATTCTCGGTATGGGCGGCGCGCAAATGTCGTTGTATTCCATTTACTTTGAAGGTTCTAGGACAATGAGGACACTGCACGGTATTTGATGAGGTTTCACTGCGATTTGCCGAAGTACGAACATTGGTATTCATTTTTTTATTTATTTAAACGGTTAATTTTGATATAATACAGAAAAATAAAAGCAGTAATAAATAAAAAATACGTAGAAAATTGACAAGAAAATTTTCGCCGTCTTGTCAATTTCAAATTTTTTCTTCTTACTGTACTGTACTGTTGTGGTACTGTTTTCTGGATCAAGCTCTTGTCGCGCCAGAAGCCCAACGGGAGTGTTCACAGACGCTGGTCGAGGCTTTCGGCATAATGATGGCTGTATTAAGAACCCACATCTTGGCTAGATAGATGTCCTAAATCTAAATAATATATAATAGTAAAAGGCACGAAATACAAATGACTCTTCTCACATTTTCAATTACAAATTACAACCAGCATTACTACCCCATATTACGGTATTATTACAACCCTTCAACACAGTACAAAGTAATTAGGTACTAAGAAAATTGAATCACAAAATAAATAATTACGAATAAAATAGACTTCACAAACAATAAAATGGTCAAGACGCTTAGTTTGCTAAACTTTCGAAGCATTCACGAGATTATCTCATCACGTAACCCTTATGACGTGAATATCTCGTAAATAAGTGAATAAATTACCACTATGTCAGGTTTATTGGAAATAATGGTAAATCGATCTCAATAACCCTTATGACTAAGTAAATTTCCAATAAGGCTGGGAACGGACTGCGCAAGCCACATTATATCTTCAGGGCTGATGGTAATCACTGAATATGAAGTCTGTGGAGTCCAACCGCGAGCTGTCGATGGTACTAGGCCTACACCTAGCTCTGAAAAGTCCACACCATTTTCAGGCAAAAATTAGCTAATAGAATTATTACCAACAATATTTGTGATTGAAGGTCCGGTCCACTTCTAATAAGAAAACGTAACCTCAAAGCAATCATATTAAATAAATTGGGAAGACGATATCCAATTACATGCATTGCTTGAAAAAAAAAAAAAAAATTCTGCGAACATTTATCAGCCAACTCAAGAGCAAATTGCTACCGGTGAATAATTATGTTATCGATTACATCGCCCCGTCCCATAAGAAACCTTTAATCCTCCGTTATTTTTATTTTATCGGGCGGAAATTCATCAAATGACTTTTCCCGCTCTGGGTACATTAGAGAGTGTTAGACTACTACTGACTAAAAACCCACCTTTTTTCCTTCGGTTGACCTCATAAGAGCTAAAATATGTTCAACATCATCAATATTTATTTAAACTGAAACAATCTATCTAACCTCCTCAAACGAGTAGCTGGGTAGTACGATACCATTTAGCTAGACCTGTGTCAGATTTCCTGACTTTTGACTACCCATACCGACTGTCAAACATGTGAAAATGAAAGCCGGGATCATAGCTGCCCCGTGGAACAACCACTTGTTTCAACTTGTTGTACGACGGGGATTTATTTTTCCCGGTGGACCAACTGTTCGATGGTACAACTAAAATTATTCCCCGTGGTAAACTAGCGTTCAAAACGATAATGTGGATACGAACCGGTTGTACCACGGGGATTTTTTTTCCCGTTGGACCAACCGTTCGATGCTAGTCAAAAGGATTATTATTTCGAAATCGAAAACAGAATTACAGAAAAGACATGTGCGATACGACCGCCCATTGTAAACAAGTTTTACTTAGTTTCCAAAGAAATATTGTGAGACATAGAATAAAGTTTATACCTATATAATAAATAAATAAAACTTAGAGAATGAACTAAAGAGTTAATATGCAACTTACAATTTAAGAAATCTTCTGGCTTATCAATAAATTTGACAACCTTTAATCTAATTTAGTACTACATAGAATAGTTGTACAACGGGGAATAATTTTAGTTGTACCATGGAACAGTTGGTCCACTGGGAACAATAAATCCGTGGTACAACCAGTTGAACCAAGTAGTTGTACCACGGGGCAGCGATGGCCGGGATCAACGTTGCGCAGTGTAGCGTGATCTTTTGCCGAAGCTCAGAGGAATCTTGATATAGGTATTAAAATTGTCACTTTTTCACATACCAACCTCGGGAAGCGTTGCCTAACCTTGAAGATCGACCCGTGTGGCTGTTATTATTAAGCCGTGAGCTAAAAAATTGTTAGTTATATTGTACTGGCGACTTTGTTCGAGTGTAATTTAGTGTTATCATTCAACAACTACAACCAAAAAACGACATAGGAACATTTTAATAAAGCATTACTTATCAATGTGCCCATAGGAATAAGCAGTTTAGAGATAAATTGGATATAGGTATAACATAGAATATAATAATGTAATAATATTTGTTTATTAGCAGGAAAAAGGTGGTAAATGTATGTATAATGTAAGTTTTGTTTAGTGTAAGTAATAGGCTGTAAGTTTATAACTTGTTAAATAATTCGTTTTGTAAATATGGGTTATGCTTATGTAGGATGATACAAGATGAGCTGCCGACAAACTGTTTTACAGTTTGGCAGAATTAAAAAATTGTATTGTAATTTGATAATTTGAATAAATAAATAAAAAAAAAACGGAGTAATCTAAATGTTCTACAAGTAAGCTAACAAAAAAGACACATATATTTGTGTAGTTATTACTGGAAGCAGAGAACAATTTAACAGTACAAAAAGCAGCTATGTCCTCCATTTTGCAGTCTAAGAGATGTATCGTACACCCTCCCTATTCTTTTATATTAATTTTCCTTTAAATGCATATGTCGCAGTAAGATAGATAAAGCCGTAATATGGTTATATCCCTAGGGATATAATTATATACCGTAACATAGTTATACGAGAGCGATTCATTACTATCTTACGGTCGCAATCTAGTAATATGCTTATCTGACTAAACTAATCTAGTTAAATAGTTATAAATTTACCACAAAATCAAATAAAACAATATATTGGTTTTTATTTTTATTACAAAATCAACTTTTTGCAACCTGCAATTAGTTACAATACTTTTTAGCAATAATACGTATTAAAGTTGGCAGTGATTTTATGGTGTTTACGCAAAATCGACGGAGCTCCGCTTCGTGGGGCTCCTATTTCTGGGTGGTTTAAAAAAAATAACGGGGTACTCTGAGTCGGGGTGTTAACCTCCGCCGCACCCCCGCACTACACTCCTACAATTATTTCACTAAACTTAATCCAGTAATATAATTATAACAATAAACTTGAATGGTATTATAATTATATTCCTAGTAAGATAGTAATGAATCGCTTTCATTTATCTATGTTACGGTATATAATTATATCCCTAGGGATATAACCATATCACGGCTTTATCTATCTTACTGCGACACATAGACACAATTTCCTGATTTTCGGGTATGATCTAATAAGATACCGTGGCTCCAGAACGCAAGGGCAACTAAAGAAACAGGTTGGGTTTTTAATCAGTAGAAGTCTGACTGATATTCCTTTCATCACATTCCAGTAGTAATATAGTAGTAGTAGGATATAGTAGGAGGTAGGTTATAAGGTTACCTACCTTATAACCTACCTCCTACTACTACTACTAGGTCTATAATATATTATATAAAAATTGTCTACCTGTGTTATTATATGTACGACTATCTTGTATATTTCGCTACTATGGCCCAATTTTATTTAATAAACAAAGAACGATGAAACATAATTATCTAAACCATTGTTTTTTTTTTCATATTATTCAACCGTCAAATACACCTACGTTGTCCAGCAAGGTTAGTATTGACTTTTACGGGTAGCAGTTCTTCAATATATACTCTACATATAAATTGGTGTATTAATTTACGCAGAGTAAAACAAACAAACATTTCTGTGCCTCATAATCTATAAACATATTTTGTTGCCATCCCCGATAGAGTCCGGATGTGGGCAGCACACGAAAATAGAGCCTTATGCCCAAGGGCCTCACAGTAAGCGAAGTCCGGCGACGATGATGAATAAAAACTATACAATTAGAAATATTAAAAATATGTGAAATTGAAATGGATGATGTTCTTTTACTCAAAAATATCTGAACGGGTCACGATGAATGATGTTGAACATTTTATAGTCTGATCACAAATTACTTTTTGTTCTGAGAAAATCTGCTAGAATATTTTATATTCAATTTTTAGAGTTCCATAGCCGAATGGCAATTTTTCATTACATTTTGGTGCCTTTAAAAATGAGAGGTAGCTAAAACCATTTTTTCTTAAAGTCAATCGACTAAAAGATAGACACTTCCGAAGTGGTAAAATGTGTGTATGTCCATACACACATTTTACCACCTTGGAAATATCCTATATATTATTAACCGTGTTTTCTTAAAATTAAAAGATAAACTCTTCCAAAGCGGTAAAATATGTCCGCCTCCCCCCCCCCCTCCAACTTCTACAATTTTGTAGTGAAAAATCTTTAAAAAAATATATGCTGGAGATCTTAATAAAAACTTTCAACGAAAGTTGGTACGAGCGAGAGAGTCAACAGTTTTTGAGATATACATATAAAGCACATTTTCAACCGACGATAAAAAGAGGAGGTTATCAATGCGATGCGTATATTTTTTTTTTAATGTATGATCACCGATTACTCGAAGACGGCTGAACCGATTTGGAAAATTCACTTTTTGATTGAAAGGGTATACATCGAAATTGGTCCCATTGTCATAAAAGTCAGGATCTGATGATGGGATTCTGGAGAAATCGAGGGAACTCTTCAAATATTATAGGCACACCTATGACGTTTTGGGTATTTATTATAGTAACTTGTGCAGTTGCTCTCAAAAAGTACCATTTGAGGAAGTGTAACTGATGATGAAGACCACAGATGGCCGCCGAAACTACTCAATAATAAGTATTGAGTGGATTGCGATTCGATTACTTGAATATGGATGTTAAGCACTTTATGCTCCTCACAATGCATATAGTGATGTAGAGCTGATGGTGAAGTACCAGGAGAACTCCTCAACAATTAACGGCCCAGCATTGGGAAAAGCAATATTTTGTAAAAGGTTATAAGTAGTTGACATTTAGGCTCTTGTAACTAGGTAAATTAAAAACAGACCAACTAAAAAGAGTAAAATAAAAACTTTTTACCAAAAAATTAAACCGACTCCCAAAAACACTGCAAAGTGAAAAATAACTTTAATTTCGGAAGTCGGTGCCAAAAACGAAAATACAAAACTAAAGACACCGACTACCGAAATTAAAGTTATTTTTCACTTTGCAGTGTTTTTGGGAGTCGGTTTAATTTTTTGGTAATTTTTTTTTATATAAAACCGTAAATAGGCATTTCATACAAACACTATGAAAAACAAACTTATTTTGCGTAGTTACTAAGGAACTCTTCATGGGCGAGTCTGATTCGCATTTGGCCAACTTTTTTTATTTATGTTGACATGCGTATTTTAATTTTGATTGACATTTATCTTAATTTCAATATTTGATATTTATCTAAATTTAATATTATTTTATATTAAGCCAATTTGATTAGATAATTATTATATTCTATTAAACTACTACTATTATTAAGATATTTTAAACTACATGACTTGCAATAATGCATTGAATCGAATTGAAAATTTCCCCGCAATTTAAGTCGCGGGCCTTATAAAAATATAGAAATCAATTAGACGCAAGTTTGTCCCTAAACCAGATTTGAAACGTCTTTACAATATTTTAATATTTTTTTTATCTCTTCTCAGCGATATTTTCACAATAGTCACTGAATTGTTCTTCTATTTTATTGGAAAAAGTATTTTACCCGAGATGGTTGCTCTGAAATTTGATGAAGAACTTTGGAGATAGTCAGTGGACGAGAATAATTGAAAACAAATGTACCGACCGCTGAAATCACATGTCTTTTCATTATTTATACCATAAAATAACACAATTATTGGTAAACTCTGAAGGAACACGTTGCGTTGTTAAATGGTGATGTTGACTGGTATAGAATGTCTACGGCATTAAGATCGCCTTTGCACCTATATGCATGAAGTACAAATAAATAAATAAAAAACATTCAGTCGAATTGCGAACTTGCTCCGTTTTCAAAACGCTCAATAAAATAACTTTAATTTCTAAGATATTTATTACTAAATTAACGGAAACCGAGATATTTGAAAAACGTGACGTACATGGTTCTATTTAGAATGAATGGCATCTTTAATTTAGTGGCAGGTTCATTTTATTGAAATAATAACGTAGTTTTCAAAGGGATAAAGCAGGGGGCAAAAGTTAGCATAATAATTAACTATACAACGTGTAATTTAAAGGGTATATACATACCAAGTGCATGGCTTCTTTGGATGATAACAAACGATATGGCAAGGGTTTTGTAATCCTAAGTCTACGTGTGTAGAACTTATTACAAATTCCAATACACTGATACCAGAGACCGAATTTTTCAAATTAAGAAGAACGTAAAGAATTATCGTGTTATTGGCAAGTGACGTGGAAAGTTAATGACCCTCGTATTGCTGTGACACGTTTGTTATGATTGGTATTCAAGAAATATATGAAACCAATAATTTGTTATCAATTCTTTGAGTCCGTTATTTTGTGCTGAAACTGTGCATAGAGAGTATGCATGTGCATATGGTATGGAGTACCAGATGTTGTCTTCAGCCCTTTTGGATAGATATGGGGTTTCCGTTACACGTTGTATAACACAGGTAGACAATTTTTCACCTCCAGTCCACTTTCCACTAATAAAGTTGCACAACCGTGAATACTCCGTGGCTAGATAATCTCGTTCGGAATAACTTTAAAATAAATGACATTCAGTAAAACTGCTTCAGTTCTGTAAGGTACCATTTTGTGGTTAACACATATTTGTAGATACCATCGCAATTTACATATTTTGTTAAAAGTAGCACTTAGAAAGATTAAGACCTCTCCATTAAATTAAGCATGAAAATGTAATCGACCCTTTCTTTAATTAATTTGCTTTTATAAATTAAAATGCAAATAAGTAGGTATTATTTAAAAAGTTTCAGAAAAAAAACTAGTCAAGCCGTTGCTGTTTAAAGTGCTATTAAAATCAAAAGCTGCTGGTTTTTCTTTACAAGATTTTAATTTAATTAAGCATGATTAGATTACTTTTAAGTAGAAACAGAATTAAGTACATATTGGTAACAATTAGTTTTTGGATTATCGGACGGCAGGCAACATTTTTAATATAATATTATATATTTTTTAATATAAGCAGGCTTAGTTTAATTACTGATTAGCAGTTTCATTATTAAAATTTGCTGTGGTTTGCAATGAAAATGAAGATGCTAAGATAATCAGGTGGAGCAATTTGGGGAGAGAAAAGTCATGTTTGACTGTTGGACTTTTGAGACTAATACTTTTTACCCAGTTTCTTTTTCAATTCTTATTAATACGGAAAATCTAAAAGAGAAAGTACTAAAACGTAACTAAGCAAAAACTCTGTCTGGGATTTAAAGCGGACACAGTTTTTGCTTCTTGATGTATACTTAGGAACAATTTATTTAACACAGCTAAATCACCCGTAAGGAAAGTTGAATTAAAAAAATCATCCATTTAAATTGGGCTTTGTTTAGTTCCAATTTAAATGGTATTGGAAAAGTAATCAATTGAAGTCGCACTTATTTATCTGTGTCGCATTTATCTATCTCCTTTATTGCTTTAGGAAAGCTTTGAAACAGCTCACCTCACTCTCAGTTCAAGAGAGTTTGGCTCTTGTTTGGGTTTGGAGTTTGGTTGGTTTGTTTGGTTTGAATGGAAATCAAAATGAATTGAATTTCTAAACCTTATTACATTATAATTTAGATTCTAAATGATTATCAATTGGTCTAGTGACGTAATTTAGGTATATATTACTATATAGGTGCAAGGTTGCTTGTTTGTTAAAATTTATTTACTCTTTTACCTGTGACTTCGTTCGCGTGGGATGTTTTTAACGCATAAGTCCCGATCCTGTGCGAATTCAGAGATAAAAAGTAGTCTATGTGTGTTATGTGTGTTCCAGGATGTCAGCTATCTACTTACCAAATTTCATTGAGATCCGTTCAGTAGTTTTTGCATGAAATAGCAACAAACATATGTATGTATGCTCACACTCACACTCACACACACCTCACTTTCACATTTATAATATTAGTAGGAAGTAGGATAGGATTTATTTTAAGGCACACCAGCAACTCATTTACAAATTGATATGCAGATTTATGAATAAAGATGAACTACCACTACTACTACAGTTTGTTACACTCATTAGTAACCCTACTGTTATTGTTATATTTAAGTTTCTCATGCACCTAAGTGAATAATAATATAGCCTTTTACTCAAATCTGTAAGGTAATAACAATATTCTTTACTAATTATAATATGAGTTTAACTTATTCAATTATTTGATATTTCTTAATTGTTTGCAGATTTGTTTGCCAATCGGCAAAGGCTTCTTCCAACCTTCCACTTCGTGCCACTCTATTCCACATTACTTCTGTCACTTCTCTAATGTCGTCATCCCAACACTTCTGCAGTCTGCTTCTTTTCCTGTTACCTTCCCTGGGATACACACATACATACATGTAAGTGAATACACACTGTAATTCTTCTGAGATTTTTTTTTATTTATTTAAAATAGGTTCGCGTTTGACCACCATCTCACCTGATGGTAAGTGATGATGTGGTCGAAGATGGAGCACGCTTACCTAAAAGTAACCTATTCACTCTGACTCCTAGGTTATAGCTATCGGGAAACACAGACTCCGGCAGGGAATTCCACTCCTTAGCCGTACGCATAATGAAGGTATTCCCAAAACGTTTTGTGCATATGGGTGGGATGTCCACCATGTAACGATGGCGCTTCGCTGTTTGTCTCGTAGTCCGATGATGGAACGGGCTTGGTGGAATTAGATTAACATTAAAAAACATTATTAACTGCAAACGCCATGCACCTAAAACACTACTCTCAAAAACAGCGCAAAACTAAAAGCTGTCTCATTGATCAAGCGCATTTGTGACGTACCAATCAGTCATGCGTCAAAATGTATACACACGGTTCTTTCGGTTTGTAGTCTATACTAATATATTACCCACTAGATAATAATAGGTCAGCGTTGTCTCATGGGTGACCTCAATATCTCTGCCGTCATTCTTTAAAAGGCAGTCATCTGACAATTTACCGATTTTAAGTTAAACTCAAAAGCATCAGAAAAAAGGCGCGTAGACCTATCTAACCTCTTTTACTAAAACTTATTTAGTTTTGAGATATTTTTTCATAAAAAGCTGTGAAGTGGTTTTGATACCAGTGCCAAATTTATAAAAACTCAAAATCGGTAAATTGTCAGATGACTGCCTTTTAAAGAATCACGGCAGATCTACTAAGTTAACTTCCATATATGTTTTGCCATATTGAATAGTGCAGCCGATATTTGAGAATTTATGTCATTACTAGCTTGTGCTCGCTATTTTTTTCGCGTGAGAAGGTTTTCCCGCGTAAATCACGATCCCGATGGAATTCCGGCTTATGTGTTATTCCAGGCTGCCAAATATCTATTTACCAAATTTCATTCAGATCCGTTCTGTAGTTTTTGCGTTTTGCGTTTTTGAAAGAGCAAACATACATACGTCCCCACAAACTTTCTCATTTATAATATTAGTAGGATTTTATTAAATCGATTCTTCGAAAAACCTTGAAACTACAGCTAATCTGTTACATCCGTACTTGTGATTAACTTTCTCAATCTATCTCTTTATTAGGCTCGTTGTGTAGAGCTAATTTGAAGAAAAATTTCATGAGCGAACCAATTAATATTGCTGGACTTACATCTGGATTACATTGGTAGGTATTTGGGGATCCCCAAATCTGGACTACTGTTGATATACCTTGTATATTATTCTGGTACCGATAAACTCAGTTCAAAGAGTTTGAGAGTTAAAATAACAAAAGGCTTTGTATCTTAATACAAGGGTCTGTTTTTCTCCTAAAATAAAACGAGGTCTTAGACTTGTTTTTTTTTTTTTTTAAGATTTTTAATTATTTTTGACAAAATTATACAACAATACATTTTGTTTCATAGTTTACAATGGAAAATACATTTCACTTAATATACGTATTTTTAACAATCAGAAATACATATATGGTACAATAAAACTGGAAAAAATATATAATCTTTTTACTCTAAATTTGAAGATTGTAAATACTTACGCATGAAATGGGAAAATTTAAACATCTTTTACCGGTAGGCTAGGATATGTAAGCTACTTTGAATTATACATAGATATCCACATTGTCTGTACCTTTGTCTTTTAATTACATGACGAATTACAATACGGGTTGCACAAGTCCGACAATAATGAAATATAGTATATGAATTCACGTTTAAATAGGTGTACAGAATAACAACTGGAAGAGAAGACCAGGGTCAGTTGCATCACGATGGGAACAATACTAATAAATTACTCACGAAGCAACGAGGTCATGCAGGGTCAGGCTCGGGTACGGGATATCTTAAGTCATTGTCAACGTTTTGCTTTTGGTTACAGTAACCTGTCCCCCGTATTACATTATCAAGAATTCATTGATTATCATCTTTCTTTTCAGACAAAAAGTGAATTATTTTGGTCTTATCTTTGAAAAAGGCCAAATCGGCTGAAATTAAACAAAATGTTAAAATTCTTCTTTGTTTACATATCCTTATTGGACAAAAGCCCCAAATGAAAAAATATAAAAATATAAAAATTCTTCTTTTTAACTTTTATGTGGAGCGGACGTTTTTGCTCAGGCAACTCCTCTTCAATTAGGTTTTTATCTCGTCCGCTTTTGATCACAGTTTTATCTGGGAGGAAATTTAAAGTTAAACATGTTCGTCTACGAGCCAATTTGCTTCTGCCTAACGCTTCTAACTATAGTAGTAAAAGCTCAAGTTGTGCTCATTTGAAGACAAATAAAGTCATTTTATCGTCAAGAGCTCGGTTTCTTAACGACCTCGCCACGAGCGTCCATATACAAATGTTCAAACTGTCCCTGTCTCCTCCACTTTATGTCTCAACTACTTCGTATTATTTACATTCATGTGAACTTTATTATTACATAAAGGCAACGAAAATAACGTGGAAATGAGTTGATACACCGTTCCTTTTGTTTCTAGCCAAGCTTTCAGTTGCAATGACATTTTATTACTTGGACATCGTTTCTAGAGTATTGTAAGAAGGACGCTGGTGCATGACCTCAAAAACTATGCGTTTCAGACTGTAAATGAGTTGTAAGATTAAAAACTTAAAACGTTCAAGTTTTGTATTAAGATGTTTTAATTATCATTAATATTTTTGATGAAAATATTGTCTGGGTAATCATTTTAAAAGGTTTATGGTTAGTCTATTTCCACCTTTTTCTGAGTAATATAATCAAGATTAACATGTATTCTTGTATACTTTTGAGGCTAAATATATAATATATATTTAACCATACTATGGTTTCGTTTCAATTTTCGAGTTTTACCGTTGCCCTTAAAAATACTGCAATAATTCCCAGAGAAAGTTATTATTATTATTTACCGTTGGCATAAAGTAAGAAATAATAAAGTGTGTAACTTGTTGACACGTTTGTTACGTGTTAATATTTCTAGGACAATACACTTCAACATCTCGAAACGTGCGAAGTGTTGACGTATACTGACTCATTTAAAAATGCAATTTAACCCTTATTAAATGGCATTATCGCAAAACTAACAAGTTTTCAGAATGTATTAAATTTTCAAACTTTTTGTCGCTTTAATTTGAAGACTACATTCCATATAATTATTATCATTTGAATTTTTTTTACCCTTTGAAAAGGAACGATGTGTTAGTAGATACACCTACATAAATGTATAATTAGATAGGTATGAAAACAAAATACGAATATTTATTAATTTTGTAACCTTTACTTTTTATTCTATAATATATACAATAATGTACAGTCCAATGAAATTTTCCATACAGGTATTGTAGAAAATGTAATATCTAAGTACGGATTTCACATAATACAGAAATGTACGTACATACATTGTGGTGAATGTAAATAAATGTATTTCTATCCAATATTTCCTTATGCATTAAATGAATTTATGGTTATTTGGCCATTGTTTGCTTTATTTCTGCGATTAGGCGGAGCTATTATGAATAATATTTACCCACCTCACGTTTTAGGATCTAATTTACGTATACATATGTTTAGGTAATAACGTTCACTATGTACAGAATAAAGCTTTTACAACAGAACTTTATGTTTACTTGTAATTATTATTAATTTATTCTAAATATGACGTGATAATTTTCGCAGTAACCAATGAGATTGTACTATACATTACCCATAGATATCACCGATACATTTTTGACTTAATTCGTATAGGTATTCCTACTTGAAATTGTTAGATATTATAATATTGTCAGATATCACTCCCCCAGAACTTTAATCTAGTTATTAAATCGTAGCCTGCCTCTGCTACTAGCGATAATAGGGTAAGCGGTATTTGTTATTGAACATAAATATTGCATTGCAAAGACCCTCGCCGAGACGTAAGCTTTCGATTTCGGCTTTATCTTAAATCATTGACAGCCAATATTCCACGACACAAAATTAAACGCACTATTTCGTAGACAAAAGTATAATTATATCAAATAGAATCTAAATAAACAACCGTATAATCTACATAAAAAGGGATGATTAATGTATAACGCGTATATATCCCCTTTTAAGCAAATTTTATGAATTTTAATAGCATATTTACACTTTTTACAGTCATTAGATTTTCATAAACTTGTTTTAACTGGTTATTTTTAAAACGTTATTTATCCAACAAAAAATTCATAAAATTTCGTCAACTAGGATTAAGTAAAGGATGACCGAAAGATATGTTACGTTTGGTCTTAACTCACTCACTATCCCTAGTTAATCCACCTAATAACAAACATATGCTAACTCTTTAAGCTCGCGAGATCACTAAGTTCACAGTCACTCACACTCACTCCGTTATCATCACAGAGCTGTTTAGCGAAGTTTACTAAGAAGTCAGTTAAAGTTTTGTTATAATTATGTGACGGAGAACACTTGCTTTGCACGCGGCTCAGTCGTACAGGTCACGCCTGGACACGGTGGACACGGTGTAGAAGCCGCTGCTGTCCGTCACTTCGTCGGTGCTCTCCGTCAATCAGGAAATATCTATGTTTTCCACCTTGTACAGGAAGCGCCGCCTCCGCATGTCTCATGATTCCCCGTTTGGGGCGATAGTGACCGTGCTGCAGTTGGCACGCGTAGAGCGCGTCGAGCTCCTACGCAGCCCGCCACCCCCCACCGGGTTTAAAAGTATTAAGTTTTCGCTTTTCCTCTTTCCATGGCAGTTGCAGAATATTAGCTCTTTCATACCTTTTCTAAAGTTTTTGGATAAAAAAGCGTATAAGAGCGGGTTTATACCGGAATTGAAGTAAGTAATGAGGAAAGTGAGGGGTGTTAGGAGAGTGCTGAAGTCGCTGGGACCCTCGTAGCCGCTGGACCAGTACTGCCACATCTTGCGTGCGTGGAAGGGTAGGTTGCAGATGGCGAAGGTGAGCACGACGACGATAAGCATACGTACTACGCCGCGGCGAGCGCGCAGCACGTTGCGCGAGAGGTGGCTGAGGTGGTGGCAGTTGCGCGTCTCGTGTCCGCGGCCCGCCTTCGTCGTTGTCTTGCCCGACTGACTGCTGCTGCTCATCGTCACCACTTTCTGTATTGAAAAAAATGTTTATTTAGAATTTAAGTTGCTAAATGATACGATGATAATGAGAGAAATACTTCAACCAAATGTCACGCTCCCCAAAAGAACGAAAACTTGCTTTTTCATTTTTCATATTCGGAAAGTAGTGTTTGTTGGATCCGAGTAGCGAGTGGAAGATGCCACTTCCCACCTTTGCGGGCGGGAAAGACTCATAGTAATTGCTTCCCTCTCTAGGGTGGGAATAAATTTTAAAATAGAACTAAATTTGGTTAGGCAGTCAGATGCAAAAAATCTAACATAGTTAACACGTTCGCTCACAGTACGTCGTTAGGCGGGAAATTAAAATAGTGCGTTATGACAGTACGTCGAGGGACGGGCCACTTATTTTTAAGAGTACGTCGTCTCACGATAATTTTTCATATAAGTATTATGAAGAGCAGTATCCACTGTTATATTATGAGCATTTTCATATTTCTTACTGCCGTAATACGAGTATTTTGTGGGATAGTTTCATATTGCTTGCTTGTGCACGAGTACCACGTTGATTTGTCTTTTAGTATGGAAAATTCTACTGTCGTAATGTGGTGTCAGGGTAAGTGCTCATTGTCAGCGAACGTGTTAAGAAAAAAATGCGGTCTTGTAAGTGCATAAACAGCCAGTGTGAATATTAAAAAAGATAGCGGGTCCGCCCGCGGCAGTGACGTGGTGTGTTTCATAGTTAAAATTTTAAATAGACTACATAATTTGGCGGGACACTAACTCTGTAAGCTGTATCGAAATCTTGGTTTTAATTTAGAATAATATCTTATTAAAAATTAGTTCAAGTGATTCTGAAATGTTGACCCCAGATTCTGTCAAAGACGAGGCGAAAACAGTCATCGAAAATCTTTTGCCAGAAATTTCAAAGGAAATATAATTAAAAACATACAAGGACTTTATGAAGTGGCGAGCAAATAAGAAAATAAAATCATTTTCCAAAAGTGTATTTCTTACATCCTTCAATGGACTATCTGGCAAAATAAAGCCTTCTACGCTATGGAGCAGGTATTCAATGCTCAAGAGTACACTAAGAGTAAAACACAAAGTCAATTTGAAAAGATTCCATAATCTAACATCGTTTCTGACAATCTCAGGGGTTCAAGAGCAAAAAATCTAAGGTTTTCACCTCTTACAAAGTGGAAAATGTTTTACATGAATCCCCTGACGAGATATATTTGGCCGTGAAGGTAAGCAATAAACGTTTATCTAGGTAGGGAGAGGTGCGGCGACCTCCCACGCCCTGCTCTGGTTCAGACCATGGTGCGGAGCGAGAGGGAATGGGATGCGGTCGCCTCCTTCTGCGAAGCAGTCATGCTAGCGAAGGAGGAGGCTGAACGCGTGAGGGAGAGACAGTTATCTTCCTCACGCCCCAGCCGCCGCGGGAGACGCCCCGGGCGTCGGGGATCGCGAGCCGATTTCTGGCCACTGTAGGCGCGGACCTGCGGACGACGAGCAGGGGTCGCTCACCGTCCTGTAAGGACGGTGAGCGACCCCGGGTCGGCGGGTGAGTTGAGGTGAAGTGTGGCGTAAACTATAAATTTACGCCACACTTCCCCTCAACCAACTACTTCAAGGGTGTCTGCGCCATGGATTCCACCGTGTAATCAAATACTGGATTCTCCTACTTTTACAGAAATTCAGCACAGCCAAATTTGTCATAACATATGAAACAGCGTAAATATTCCAAACAAAAATGTAACTTTAAATTTCACAAATTGTTTTAACTTTTCAATTAATTTTAAGTAGGTACTACTCATGTTATTATTATCAATAAATATTTTAGAAAAACTACTATTTTATACTTTCCTTATATTCGAAATGAAAAGTAGAGTGCTTAACACGAATAAAAGACATCAATTCCTACTCGGATAGCCTCGTATGGGAATTGATTCCTTTCGACCCTCGTGTAACAATCTACTATTACGTGAATCATATATATTCATTCAATAAAAATAAGGTCACAATAATTTACAAATGTAATGCTATACAGCCTTATGTCGACACTTTAAAATACAGAGCCGATTAATAATTACCTACATATACCTATTGTGTATGTACCAAGTCTTATGATAATTATTGTTTCAATGAATATGAGTCAGAAAAAAAAACATTTGTTTAAAATTTTGCTGGATCACAAAACGAATGGTTATTGTATATACTTTAGGAAAGGTATATATTTAATCATCCTCAAAAAGGAATGACGGCAAATGAACCATTTGTTTCGGAAATAAATATATCTTATCAAATAGGTACTTATTTTGCCTATACTACGAGATGATTTAATATGACACATACGAAATTGTGTACATGTCCGGGAAACTCATAAAATATAAAAAATATCAATATGCTCTGAATTAGAAATTAAAATCGATATAGATAGATAGGATATACTTTATTGTGCACCAAAATTTAAACATACCTATTTAACAATATTGCTTATCTACCCGGTATGTATATACCCTTTAAATTACACGTTGTATATATAAATACAATACAATACATATAATGTGTATATGTATTGATATATCGTTATGTTGTCGATATATTATTCTGTAAGAATCAAATGGCTTCCTTTTAGCTATTATTTTGTTGTCAAGCGAAATATAATTGACTTGAAACCAAGGTTACCGTAATTGTTATCGGTACTTCAGACCTTAGACTACTATAAAATATATCTAGATATGGCCTCGCGTTTTATCAAACGAGCCATTACGCATGTTCTAAAAAATTTCGTACAAGTACAAGTTTTTAAGTGAATATTTAATAATGCCGTTTCGAGGTGACACAACATTAATCTGAAAATGTATATAAATCTAAAACATAGAAATCTAAGGCCCATTAAATATGTCTCCTTCAAATGAAGACAATCAAAAGCTGTCCTTAGCTTTTATAAATAATTACCTACTTACCTGAACGAAAATATCAATCGAAAGTAATATTAAATGATTTCTTTGAAGTACATGCCCTTATTAGTGAAGAAGTATTAAAATTATACGGCTAGAGCGCGAGAGCGGACGCTTTTAGAAGGTCCCCCCCTCCCGTTGGCATAAACATAAACAGGTACACATAACACATAATCAACATTTTGAACTCAACCGTAAGTACTAAAATCTAATCCGGGGTGCGAGAATATTCTAACAAGCAACCGCGGCCATGGAACGCAAGGGCAGCTAAAGGAGTAGGGTGGGTTTTAGACAGTAGAAGTCTGATACTTCCTTCCGCTCAACCCACAGAAGAAAGAGTCATTTGATAATTATCCCTCCCAGAAAAAAAGAATATTAAAAAAAGTATAATAAAAAGTCACGAGCGCTAAGACTTATCTACTTACTTTAAAACTATGCATAAGTATTTACTTCAACGTAACAAATATTCCTTTTGACGGATAAGTAGGTATCATAAAAATATTTATTAGGTCAATATTAGACGAATAAATGACCCTTATAACACAGGATTTTTCCTAGCATAAGGATCGTCGATCAAAAAAACTGTTATAAATCATAATTTACAACCTTTGTTAATACTTAATAGTTTAGTTGTGTACTTCTTGTATACCAAATAAATGATATTCTATATTATTATATACATAATGCACCCATACATAAACCTACGTAATAATACAACTGGTAGAAGTTGAAAACTTTCTTTAGTTACTCATGGGGAAAACTACCCTCAAGTATTTACAAATACCTATTCTTTCAACTTTTATTAATGGAAACAGCCTAGTGAACACAAGAGCTGTATTACGTCTAGCGGCACAATTTTACTAATACTATGCATATCCGCTAGTTGTCATAATGATGAATGACGGGCAAGCCCTATATACATCACTCACAAGGAGAGGACAGGTAACACGACACTTATGGTGTTGTGTATCAAAGTTATAAGCCGCTTAGTTACCATGTTGTTAGTTCCGAAATCCTTCCTTACATCCACAGAAATCTTAATAATAAGGCAATAGAAATGCTATCTACTGTCTTTTAATACTGGGACGCGTGTCGCCGGTTCGCAGCTACCACCACATAAACAAACAATAGATACACACTTTCGCCTACACATGAATTTTGCATTATTACAACAAAATTAAACTTTAAGCGATGACATTACGCAATATTTTCTAAAAACGCATAATCTCAGGTGGCGTAACGTGTGCGAAAAGCAGAGAAAGATATCGCGCGCTCACTCTCACTTAGGAATAGTGCGGTGCAAAGCTCGTAATGCTCATATTATTATCGATAATTTTCTGTTGAGCGTTAATAGCCAAGGAGTCTCGTAACAATAGATAACTAATTTATTGAAAGTTTTTCATTCCTCGACGCGCTTTTAGACGATTTATTTAGGAGAAAAGGGAATACAATAAAACGTTAAGTGTAAGTATATTTTTTTATTATTTAGTTATACAAATCTTAAAGGCTCTCCTATACTTCATCTTATGGGAAAAAAAAACAATGACCAAATCAAATAGAGCAATAATGGCTCAGCTTAATACCAAACAATGAAGAACATACTCTATTGTTCACCAAAATAAATTGTTACACAACTGTTTTACGTAAATTCTATGGTTACGATGGCGGTCTTATCGCTTATAGCGATATATTCTAGACAATCTTAGGATGGATTGATGATATCCGGATCTTTCGGAAACCTGTAATAATAGCATTGGAAGTAAAGTAAACAAGTAAAACAGATACATAAATAATATGAAAACATATCGATCCGATCCAACTTAATCCATTATACTTATATATTTGTTAATTCTATCCTATAATATCTTATCTTATGTATAATATAATATAATATTTAGTATAATATCTTATCCTTAATTATTTTGTTACAAAAAAAGATAAATACTGAACACGTCAATGATACAAGGATACCCAACGCAGATTGTTATTTAACTTACCTACGTACATAACAATAATAAGCCTACCTCCTATTAATTTTCTGAATGAAAAAATAGTTAAAAAGTACGAATTAACAGCTATATAATCGTTGAAAAACTACTTTTTATAAACTATTTAAACAGGAACAAAACATGCTTAATGAAAATACGTATTGAAATATTGAACGAAAACGTATATTTCATTCTAATTTCGGTAAAACTACGTATTAACTATTAAGCTAAAGGTAATAAATTACCGATACAAAATAGTAGTGGCACGTCACTAATTCGCGGCCAACTCATGCGGCGTATATCTGGTATGTAGGTAAACGACGACTATAATTTCATTGCTGCTTTTAGTAGTTGTAATAGTAGACATGAAAAAGCTTAAGTATTAATGGTGATAGAATTGAGACAAAAATTCGTTTTCTGTGATAATCGTAGTAATGGTGGTGAAAATATTTGATTTGGTTATATTTGTCAAAAACGACATTATTTCAAAAATTAAGTACTTACATATGAAATGTTATCCCTTTATTTGTAAAGTTACAAATTTTGGAAGAGTTTCCGCAGTTGGATAAGCTGCAAAACACCATGTTTACCTCTCCGCGTCCCAAACAACACAAGTAACCGCAACAAAAGCTCCACGCGCACTTGTGGCCTACGTGTCACATGCGTGGCGACAAGGTCACGCGTCTTTGCGACTTCTATGGCCTTATTATTAAGATTTCTGTGCTTACATCCAATATATAACAATCTCGTGTAACAGTATTTGCTTGACTTGACACACACGATTTGATCAGTCAAAGTAAGAAAAGGGGCCCCGAAAATGCCTTTGCCTTAGGGCCTCTGACAGGGTTAATCCGGCTCTGATTATGTTACCTAGCTTGTGGGTTGTGGAAGTCAGGTTGTCGCTCATGTCAGTCGCAAGTCAGTCGCTCCATGTAAAACACTAATACTCAGCTGCATACAACCCCAACTTTGTTGAGAAAAGGTTATGCAGATGATGTTGATGATGTGACAAAATTCATACACTCTACTCACTACTCTCTTGAATTTAGTTCAACATTAATGGAAAGTCCAACCGCCTGTACATATATATCACAGTTTGTCTGTTTGAGATGCGAGACTTCAAGTAGCATCTTTTCATTGACTGAAACGAAAATGTTTACTGAGTAAAAAGTTTTTGACGTGCCAGGGGGGAACTTCGCTCTTGTGATCACTACTTTATTCTTAATAAGGCGGGAATATAATGTTTCTTATAAGAAATTTATTACTGAAGTAGCTGTACGTTGACACTGATAATAGATAATTGACTCTACTCTCTATATTTTCTATACTCTCATAGACCAGTGGTAAGCCAAAGTCAAGGCCGACTATCAAACTCCAAGAAATTCCTAAACGACACAATAATATTTCCCACAACCCGGGAATTCAACCTAGGAATCTCAACCTCTGATAGATAAAAGGGATCGACTTGAAGTTTACCTTAATGGAATTTGTAATAAAAATAATTGTAATAATAATAATATTTTGTAATATCAATGGAATTTGTACATAATATATGTGGAAATCATAATTATAATCCACATAAATATAGTAATAAAAACCGGTCAAGTGCGTGTCGGGCCACGCGCAATGAAGGGTTCCGTAGTTTTTATAACAGCCAAGTTCGTGTCGTATTCGCTGACTGATCGTTTCGTACCATAATCTAACTAAAAGCCAAACATGACTACCTAACTAATTTGATTTCCTATACAAATCCTCACCTGATCCGACAATTTTGCACGGAAAGTTTTAATTTTTTTTAGAGATGTATAAAACTTGTTATAGCCGGTGTTTTGAATTTAATTACGGACACAGAGCTACACTACTCAATCGTCACAAGAAGCTAGCACGATACAACTGGCGCTTAGCGCCATCTATCGACATTTCTATAGAGTAGTTCGAAATTTGCAAGTCAAATACAATTGGTCGACTATTACTCGTAAACTTGTAAAGCCCACTTATGTGTGATAGTTTTCCTTTAAATTTCGTTATATATAGGTACTACTGCCGTGACATTTGAATTTCTAACCACTTTTTCGGCGTCATTAACGTGTATACTCATACCAAAGCACAACTTTCTAGTACCAATAGTTTTTGAGCTAAACCGCGGACAGACGGACAGACAGACGGACATGGCGAAACAATAAGGGTTCCTTGATGACTACGGAACCCTAAAAAAACGCTGTAAGTATTGTATAGCAATTTTAGATCCTTTGAGACTGAAACTCGTCGAGCCGACCGCGGCGTTAAAAAGACCATGTCAACCCTACACGCTTCAGGTTATATGGACTATTACGAAAGAATACTGCAACGTTCTTTGCGAGAAAAACAAACAGTGTGATCTCCACAATGGCGGACCGTCTATCGCGAGAGAGCCCATTCACTTGCTAAAAGTTCCAGCGCCGCGAGCCGTCACGTCGCAATTTGCGCTCAGTACTCATATCCGCAGCCACACGTTTATACAAATGTTTTAGCTGCCGGTAACACCACGTACCAACTTTATACCTGTCAAATAACCTGGGAACTTGATCCCTAAGATCCGAACTGACAAACGAATTTCACATCAAAAGCATTTTTCCCGAGTAAACTGTAGTAGAAAGCTTCCTTTCCTTCATATTGTATTCGTCGGGTTTAGATTGGTTCCGTGCTTCTCGTACCAATGGCATTATTTTAACCAACACTCATGAATATTTTTAATGGAATCATTGAATCAAACGTACAATGAAAATTCGAATTGTTCGCTTTAATTTATACAAAAGAGGCGGAGGGCACACATATGACATACCGAATGCTGTTTACCATCAAGCCGCGGAATTATGTGGCTTTCACTATGTACTTTTGTTTTTGGCTTTTAATTAAAGCACAAAAGGTGGCCTGACTTGATTCTTAGTTACCTGTGTGATGTACAGAACGTATAATAGGCGCTTGCAAAGAATTTGAGAATACCCTAGTGCCTATTCCCTACTAAGGCATGAATAATTTCATAGTTGGGCGCGTAACGAAGGCGGATAGGCTTAGAAACGAATTATTTAGTCTACTTGTTTAGCGCCTAAATGAATAATGGCTTCAATAAAAACCCTGGACTAGATATGAATAATTTCACAGCTGAGCAGCTAATGGAGTGTGACTGACTGTTGATTATATAAGTATGGTAACTGTCAGCAGACTTGCTTGATGGGACGATGACTTCATGAAACAGCCAAAAACAACATAATGATCTAATTTTTCATTGTCTATCGGAAACAAACTGAATAAACAGTATTTAAATCAAAGAAGAATATGTTGATATTAACCTTTTCATCATTGTTGCCGACTAACGGCCTGTTGGGGTCTAAAGGTGCTGTTGTGGACTTTTCTGGTCGTGGAAACTGCGTCCCACAGCATTGAACTCGTTCCATAGTCTGTAGTGCGTGAGAACTCTGCCACAATCCTACTGCGATGCGGGTGTACAGAACCTGGGACAATAGAAAATCAATGTTAGGCTTCAAAATAAAAAAAAGATTTTGATCTAGACACGCGGGAGCGTGTCAAGCCAAGAACTGGCGCGCTATTAAACGCAGCTCACCGTGTGTAACATTACACGAACCATTTGGAGCCACTTTTGAGCCCCTCATAACTCAAAAACTATTTCACCTAAACTTGTCAAATTTGGCTTATATATTGACACTGGCGAGATACATATGTGTTGCAAATTTTATAAACATATCTCAAACGGTTATTTAGATATTAACGTCCAAAAATCGTCAATTTTATGACTGACCTATAGATCAAAACTATAACCCAGTTTCAGATGACCTAGAAAGTTCAAATTTGGCATGAAGATAGGTAATTAGGTGACTACAAAGGAAAAAATCAGAAACTGGTAATTTTTTATCATTTTATTATAATTTTCACTTAATTTATAATTAGTGCCTCTAAATCTCTATATGTGGATTTTAAGATCTTTACGTGAATATATAACGAGTTAAATACCACCCTTAACTTTTTTTTAATCCAAATATTTCCGTTTTTGTACTTATAAATAAGAATATAGTAAATTTTCGTATTTATTACGCGTAACTAACCGTATTCTACAACCACTAGCGCCACCTATTATCTTAGAGGGTCACTACACCATGGAGGCAAAACGAGTAAAAAGAATTCCGGATACTGAATGGGCATTCATTCGAACATTTCAAAGGTACAAGAAAATATATAAAATAACACAAAAAGGACAAATTATACCCCGTAAACGTAGAAAAATACAGTAGTTTAACAAAAAACCATTTAGTATTAATTTTGTTATAATTTTATTATTTTTCTATCGGTTTTCTATCGGTTACATTTCGGGGAGTGTGCGATGGAATTACACAATTTAATTCCAACAAGCCCGTTCCATCATCGGACTACGAGACAAACGGCGAAGCGCCATCGTTACATGGTGGACATCCCACCCATACGCACCAAACGTTTTGGGAATACCTTCATTGTGCGTACGGCTAAGGAGTGGAATTCCCTGCCGGAGTCTGTGTTTCCCGATAGCTATAACCTAGGAGTCTTTAAGTCAAGAGTGAATAGGTTACTTTTAGGTAAGCGTGCTCCATCTTCGACCACATCATCACTTACCATCAGGTGAGATGGTGGTCAAACGCGAACCTATTCTAAATAAAAAAAAAAAAAAAAAAAAAAGTAAGTACCTACTACTAATTTATGTACAAAAAGTAATGATATCCCATGAAAAACATAAATGTGAAATGAGAGCCAAGTTCAATATTATCAAAAATGCCTTGGTTGTTGATTTCAACGACAAAAGAAGTGAAATCTAAATGGGTGCCAAGTTCAATGGTCAGTCCTGAAATTTATTTATAACAACATAAAATATCATTTATTCTTATAACTTAGGAGAATATATTATAGCCTAAGGTCCGACTTGGCTAGTTTTCATATACGAATTATATTATAGCCTTTGCAAGTTCTAAACCTGTTACTTTCTTATTTTATTATTCCGAAAATTTGGCTTGCTGGTAGAAACTAACCATCGAACATAATAATTCGTATATAAGAACTAGCCAGGTCAAACCTTAGGCTACGATATATTCTCCTAAGTTAGAAGAATAAATGATATTTTATGTTGTTATAAATAAATTTCAGGACTGACCATTGAACTTGGCACCCATTTAGATTTCACTTCTTTTGTCGTTGAAATCAACAACCAAGGCATTTTTGATAATATTGAACTTGGCTCTCATTTCACATTTATGTTTTTCATGGGATATTTTATACATATCGTATTCTACGTAGAAATACTTCATGTATCCTATACATCCCAGTAGGTATCTGAGAAACAAGATACAAAAAATATAGTACATTTTGCGGACTATTTCACTGAAATATTGTTGTTATAAAAATTGTTGTTTATACAAAAATGAGAAAACAATCACAATTTTATTAAAAAAGCTGTTGTTAGTTGCACACCTGGTACCTACATAAAAGTTATTAAAATGGAGTAGGTATGTTTACGACCTGAAAAGGTGCAAGTGATTTTATATTTCACCCTATACCTATACAATATATATTATACGCAATATTCATATTTTAAACATAACCTAGTAGGGTTTTATTAAAGACTGGACTGATTTTAACTATCTGCGATAAACGTATCATTATTATTTTTATTGATTCAGTTACAACCCAACGAGCACATTAGTGGAAATAGCAGCCTATTTTGTTACTTTGGGCTGTAAAATAGCGCTTTAAGGGTTCAAAGAGCAGTTCAGAGTTGCATATCTGCATCCGTAAACGTCTATAGTTATAAAAGTTACTTAAGGTGCTATAAGCTGAATCAAATACTACCCTAGCCTTCACAGTAGTCCACGGTAGAACTCATTTACCACTTACACCTTTATATGAGAGTTACGAAGGTCATTCTGCCACTCACAGCTGCATAGTAGTTTCCATTGTAACTTGTATAGGTTATAGTTATAGTAACCACTATTATACTACTATAAGTTTCATTATAGAAATAAAAGAAACTCTTATGCATACTATAGTTACAAAAAAATCATCAGTGTAACTAAGGCCTTTAGTAGCAATAGTCATTCCTTGCAGGCTCAATCCATTCGCCATTTTACAGCCGCTTTTGTAACTATTATAAAACATTTAATAAAATGGATGCTAAACGAATAAGTACGTAACTAGATCTTATTTATTTATTATATACTTTATTGTACACCTTACAATACACTTAAGGATATAAATGATTAATCTTATAACCTCAAAAACAGGAAAATAGGAGCTTTTTGTGGCTGTGAGTTGCACTAGGGGAACAAAAATCACTGGAAGCGTTAGAAGGGTGAAAATTAGCGCTATGATTCTCAAAAGGGAGTTATTAGAGCTCAAACTGCAGGTTATGACTACAGTACAATGACGCCATGATTTTTTAAGAAAACTTATAATTCACTTGCAAAATTGAGTTGATATACATTGGTTTTTCAGTTAAATGTGCATTAAATGTACCCGTAAACAATCGGCCACTTGCGAATAGTAAGTTATCGACACGTAAAAATACGGAAATAAAATTTATTCTGTATAACAAATAAAAAATATCACATATCTTTTGTTAATTTTTTAAATATCATAAAAGCGCGTTAAAATTACTCGAAAATTATCTTATATATCTACAGTAAACTGGACAGCGTTTTAAGTATCTTTATATATCTTGCTAATACAGAATACAAACATTTACTTCTTTATGTTTTATTTTCATGATGGCGACGAAAACACCTTACCAAAATATTACAAACAATGTCAACTGAAGATATACAATAAAGAACTATAATCAATTCATTCGTTCAAAGTAGTTCAAAATCATTCAAAAGTAGCGCTACGAGAGCTTTAGTATAGCGTTAATAAATCGTTATAGCTATTAAGGAACCTTTATGCAACCGTTGTGCAGGTTAAATGGAACTTTAGGTTGCATAAAATGGCGCCCAAATAGCTCTAAAGTGGCTGCTTTAAGTCTGCAGTAGACGCTCTAGCGCTTACGTCTATTACCATAAGTAATAATCGGATACGCTCCAAAGCTCTAATGCAGCCCATTTGTGCTAGTTGGGAACTTTCTATTTCTAGCATAAAAGACTTATAAGAGATGACTTTTTAAAATGAAATTAAAATAAGCCTTTATTCTACCACAAAAAATAAATATTATACATTACTTAATTTTCCTTACATCTAAAATAATAGTAATTGGCTTATATTTTCGTTATGGATAGAATACAATTCTATTATTTTTTATAGTTTTGGGGGCCTACTGTAACATAATTCCGATTAGGAAGCGAGTCGCCACTACATTATAGGTCGTATATCATCGTCTGTTATGCAGCGTATGTTTATTACAAGAGGCAAAGCCACACAATATTGCTTGTTCGGCTTCTTAATGATAGGGATAATTAATGAGCAAAAATGAATTCATTATGAAATTTAATCAAATTAGATATCCCTGTACCGGAGAAATGACTACCAAGATCAAAATATTGTTCTAAATTTTTTGTATTTTACGAGACTATTTATATGAAAAATTAAACCGACTCCCAAAAACACTGCAAAGTGAAAAATAACTTTAATTTCGGTAGTCGGTGTCTTTAGTTTTGTATTTTCGTTTTTGGCACCGACTTCCGAAATTAAAGTTATTTTTCACTTTGCAGTGTTTTTGGGAGTCGGTTTAATTTTTTGGTAAAAAGTTTTTATTTCACTCTTTTTAGTTGGTCGATTTTTAATTTACCTAGTTAAAAGAGCCTAAATGTCAACTACTTATAACCTTTTACAAAATATTGCTTTTCCCAATGCTGGGCCGTTAATTTTTGAGGAGTTCTCCTGGTACTTCACCATCAGCTCTACATCACCATATGCATTGTGACGAACATAAAGTGCTTAACATCCATATTCAAGTATTCGAATCGCAATCCACGAAATACTTATTATTGAGTAGGTTCGGCGGCCATCTGTGGTCTTCATCATCAGTTCCACTTCCCCAAATGGTATTTTTTGAGAGCAACTGCACAAGTTACTATAAGAAATACCCAAAACGCCATATGTGTGCCTATAATATTTGAAGAGTTCCCTCGATTTCTCCAGGATCCCATCATCAGATCCTGACTTGGTGATAAATGGTACCAATTTCGAAGTATACCCTTTCAAACAAAAAAAGAATTTTCCAAATCGGTTCAGCCGTCTTCGAGTAATCGATGATCATACATTAAAAAAATATACGCGTCGAATTGATAACCTCCTCTTTTGGTCGTCGGTTGAAAACGTCACCTTTCTTGGTCTCAAAACATATCTGTTATTGAACTGAAATAAAAGCCACCACTTGCGTTAGGTTGCTAAAAATAAAATTCTTTTTGATTTTACATATTTTCAATTCAGTTCATTTCATTTAATTGTCCTTATTGTTTATCACATACTGAACAAAGAACGTCACCCGAAAATAAGGCGAAGGATTTATAAAACACCCGTTAAATCATCTGTCTTGCCTATACCCAACTGCATTAAGATCGCCATCTAGGCACTTGTAGCTCAGTACTAGTATTTTACATGGAGCAACTGACGAGATCAGATAAACCTCCACAACCCATTAACTGGTAAACACGATTCCCTTGACAACATTGGTGGCCAATTTTCTGGCTTCTAAGCCATATATACAGTCGTTACGTACGCGTAACGACTGTATAAAGTACAATATGTCTTATAATGGACTGCTGAAATATGGCTTTACAACTAACATAAACTTCTACTTACCCACGAGGAACACAACTGTAATGTAATCATTAAAATTTCCGTTTTCTTTATTCAAAACGTTATGTCTACTGTTAATTCCTGGGCAACTCTGCAAACATTTTGGGCAATAAAAAAAGATATTGTCTCTTAAAAGAAAGTTAGTGTTATGAATACAAAATTATTCATGTTTATGCAAATTGTAAGGCTCTGCGCTTCCACAGTTTTTGTGAGAACACAACCTTTTGGTTTTAATGTTTTTACATGTAGTGATTCAGTCAGGGACTGTAAAGGTACGTGTTAATATCACACTGATTGCCGAGCCGGTGTGAGATTTATGCAATGTTCATCAAGATCCTCCTTCTTTATCTATACTATCCATAATTGATATACTCGTATTAGGAGCTCGTCAATAAAATCTGCAAGGGTCGACGTTCAAGGTTTAACGAAACTTGGTTGTGACCGTGTTACTCCTCCATGCCTCAAAATGCACGCTAAGCCTAAGTAAGCCGCACGTAAGTCCGGAATGTCATCTTATTATAATTACGAAAGTGTGATTATTTGATACGCCTTCATAGTTAAATTGTTATGTCCGTAAGGATTGAGGAGCCACATCAGATTTTTTAAATCTGATTTCACAATTATTTAGCAGCAATGTAGCTTATTTTGCAGGCCGAATTCTAGATTTAGCAGCAAAATATATCACTAGTTATTTTAATGCAAAAGTGGCTCCTCAATCTAAACGTCTGAATTGAGGAGCCACCTGGAACTCGTTAAGTAATAGATGAATATTTATGAAAATTTTGTATCATTTAGTAGTAATTTTGCATATTACCGTCTAAAAATTTAGCTTCTGTAGCGCTAAAATGTAAGAAATTACAATACTTTTAATATGGCTCCTCAATCTAAACTCAAGAGGTGAATTTCTATTGGATTTGAGCGATCAATTAATATATTCGACATAATGATCATTTAGCAGGTGTTGTGTTTGTTTTTGCAGTATAGGAATAAAATAGTAAAACAGAGTAAATTTTGTATATGAACGCATTTTCTTTGGCTCCTCAATCCTGATGTTCTAATTATATATGTTTGACTGTAGCCATCTGAGATCTCAACGGAATCTAAAGCCAGAGATACTAACATTTAGCAGAAATGTCTGCAAAATATATCTGCACAGTTCAGCAATGTATATATTTTAGATTCTCAAAAAACAATACTTAACTATTTTCTTGTAAATTTAGTGTGTAGGGTGACCACATTTTGGGGGTACCAACAAATTAATATTTCACTTACGTAAATCAAATCAAATCAAATCAAATCATTTATTTTGCGAAGAATGTGGGTATACAAAATAAGATGTCGAACATTTTAATAAATAATAGTTCCATCACACTCTACCTTACGGCATGCAAAAGTATAAAAACTTACATCTATTCAAGCATAATAAAATAAAAAAATGACATGTCTTTGGATCATAACAACTACATTACATTACAAAAACACACACAAACAAAAACTACATTACATTACATTAAATTACATTATAAAACACTCCATTAGATTACAGTTATAAAACATTGCATTAAATTTTAAATAAAATATAATTTATTTAGTAACAAAACATTCATCAGCGGTGAAGTATTCTCGTTTGTACATGAATAATGTTCATGTACGAAATAAATAATTAACTGAAAAATAAAATTGACAACAACAAAACAACTAAACTGTGTGTTAATATAGTCTATCAAACATAGTTTCATATGAACTGAATGGTTGTGCTATGCGAACTATTATGTTTTACGTCAAGGTTTTTGTTGCACAAATTGAGCCTGAATTATAATCGTTAAGTAGAGTAAGAATATTAATCATTTATTAAGCCAAAGTTGGAGAATTTTGGAACACTCCGTCTGCACCATAAGAGGATTGAGTGTTCTAAATAAACCTAAATAAATAGCTAAAATAAATTGAATATTTGTGAATAGTTTTCAAAAATTCAATACAATTATTCCACATAAAAATGTTAACCATATATCTAGTATATATGTTGAAACATGAGTTACAGTATTTTCTCAAACTAGCAGATTGAGTGTTCTAGATAACTGACCATGACTTTCTCACCATAGGTTTCACAATTTTTTTTATCTTCACCATGAAGTTTTCACAATTATTTCTTAAATTCTTTCTAGATTTCGTAAAAATATATTTAACTTTTAAAAAGGAGCACTCGATCCACACGCACACATTTAATCTGTTATTAAAATATAAATTTAATAAATTACTTATCCTGGTTTCATAAATACGAGTATAATATGGTCACCCTACACACTGAATTTACAAGAAAATAGTTAAGTATTGTTTTTTCAGAATCCAAAATATATACATTGCTGAACTGTGCAGATATATTTAGCAGACATTTCTGCTAAATGTTAGTATCTCTGGCTTTATATTCCGTTGAGATCTCAGGTGGCTACAGTCAAACATATATAATTAGAACGTCAGGATTGAGGAGCCAAAGAAAATGCGTTAATATACAAAATTTACTCTGTTTTACTATTTTATTCCTATACTGCAAAAACAAACACAGCACCTGCTAAATGATCATTATATCGAATATATTAATTGATCGCTCACATCCAATAGAAATTCACCTCTTATGTTTAGATTGAGGAGCCATATTAAAAGTATTGTAATTTCTTTCATTTTAGCGCTACAGAAGCTAAATTTTTAGACGGTAATATGCAAAATTACTACTAAATGATACAAAATTTTCATAAATATTCATCTATTACTTAACGAGTTCCAGGTGGCTCCTCAATTCAGACGTTTAGATTGAGGAGCCACTTTTGCATTAAAATAACTAGTGTTATATTTTGCTGCTAAATCTAGAATTCAGCCTGCAAAATAAGCTACATTGCTGCTAAATAATGGTGAAATCATATTTAAAAAATCTGATGTGGCTCCTCAATCCTTACGGACATAAATTGTTATACCATTTTTGATGAAAATTCGTACAGTGAGCGACAAGAATTTTTTTTCTGGGTGAGAATATCATCGATTGACTTCTCCCGCTCTGGGTGAAGCGGAAGTGTGTGTCAGACTTCTATTCCCGCGAGCCCGGCAAGCAATGGCCTATGGGGCCCCGTCACTGTGCTGACGACTCTTTGAGGCACACGTGGAACACGACGCGCCACCGACCCGGCTCTGGTCCTTACCGGACGGTGAGCTACCCCTGCTCGTCGTCCGCAAGCCCGCGCCTACGGTGGCCGGAGATCGGCTCGCGATTCCTGACGCCCGGGGCGTCTCCGGGGAAGCGATTTACCTCTCCTTCGCGCGTTCAGCCATCTTTGCTAGCATGATTGCTTCGCAGATGAAGGCAACTTCATCCCATTCCCTGTCGCCTCACACCATGGTTTGAACCAGGGCCGGGTGTGAGAGGTCACCGCCGCCGATCGCTTCCACGAGGACACGTCACCGACGTGCCGACCGACACTCCACCTAAGTAGGGCACACCTCGACCGTAAAGTCCACCGTGTCCTCCGGGTGGTCCTCACAATGACGACACCCGGGCGTATCCTCCCGCTGTATCCGAAACAGGTACCTCCCTAAACAAAGCGACACGACCTAGAAAACGGTTAAATGATAAATGATCTTTATTTTGCAAATTGGTTATTAAATAACACTTTTATACGCCGTTATTTCATAAATTTCAACTAGTTGAAGCGGGAGTACGGTTAAGTTGAATATCGTAATAATAAAAATACTTTTATTGCTTATTAAACGTGAGCAAAAGCTGGTTTGCACAGATTTGATACTCGTAGCGGATAGTCAGAAGCCAAAAAAGCGGTCCCAGTCTCAAAGTGTACCGCGCTTCTGAGTATGGTGGAGATCTGACAGGCAGTATCTAAATTCACCCAGCTGAATTCAGTAAGTGAATAAGTTAGCAAAAAGTCCAATTCAGACGCTACAATGCTCCTTTGAAATCACTATTTCAAAGGAGCATTGAAGCGTCTGAATTGGATTAATTCAAATTCTAGTTTTCACGTCTAAATTTATGTCACGGAAACATAAAATCGATATAGCGCTGGTTTTAATGAACATTGACGAAACGCAAATTTGTATAGGTAATAAAGTACACAAAGCGAACAGAAATCACTGAGATTGTATCCTAAACAATTAACTATATTAACAAAATAATATTTTATCAGTAGAGATAGTCTCAAATGAAATATTAATTGCTTTTTGATAGGTACTTACCTCAGTATTACAGTCCAAACTATGTTTCATCGGCTTTCAGTTTAGTCGATTAAAACTGAGTACCTACCAGTATTTAACATGGTGCGACTGCCTCTCTAACCACCACAACCCAGTAACTAGCTAATAGGATATCCCATGGAAAAGCCGTTACCAGATTTCTAGGCAAAGACTCGAAAGGACTGTCAAAGTACTATAAGATCCGTTAAAGACGCAACGCATTTTCAAACCCATTTCGGTAAGCGTAAATAAGTATCGAAATACATTATACATAGGATGCAATCGATGTCAGTCATAATCTACCTTGATTCACAATAATAGACTTACTGACTCACATTAAGTTAAGTATGAGTAGATACCAACCATTAAATACGCGCATATTAATAAAATATTTTGCTGGGATAATATACACGTGTGATGAAACCCTCCATTCTCCACTAATGATCGTGAGACGAAAAACGTAATCGCATGATTGATAGTATTGTTATAATACATGAGAATAAATAGATATTTATCGCTGCGAATACTTTTCAAACTAGGCACGTTACATTCAAAACGATTCGGAAAGACTGAATAGAAGAAAAGCTTTACCCAAATCAACGGTAATAAATGCCGACACGCAGACTTTTTCAGTTTAGTGTACTAAACGAAAAGAAAACTGCTGCCCATCTTTTTGGTCGATGTTCTATAGACGTTAGAACTGTTTGATAACGCAATTATTTTTTAAAATTTTATATACTGTTTTCGGATTTAAAATGCGTATGATGAAAACGAAGTTAATCTAAGTTTTTAAGGAATTGTCTTGCATGCTGATTGATTTCTTCTATGACCAGAGGGCTGGCTCGTTCTTTGCCCATAGAATAAGCATTGCCATACAACGTGGCAATACTGCCACTCTTCTGGGCACGTTTCCGGTCGACAGCGATGTGGAGGAGTACTTCGACGCCTAAGTCTATTATATAAGAGTACATAGCTAAGCTTGCAACTACTTATAATAATGAATAATTAAATATTTTTATTTTAAAAAGTTCAAATCTTTGTGGTTCTTTCCTCAAAAGGCCATTTCAGACTAATCTATGTAGATTAGTCTGAAATCTTCATAAACGATGTGAATATGTGAACTATGTAGGTTATTTTATTCGAGTTAAACATGATTGTCTGGCAGTTTGAGTACTTTTTGCGGCCTACCCAAACGTCCCCTTACCTTGGTATTGTTCGTCAAATCGTTAAGCTCCTTGTTCTATGTTGAGCTATACGTCATTTGACAAATGCTTGCACTGTATGGACAGGCCCACTCAAATCTGTGAGTATCTTACTTCAAAAGATCGCCTCAGACTGAAACCTACAAGGTACCCATATAATTAAACCAGTATAGATTGTATGGACTTTTTATAAGAGACGGACCCCTGAGTTTGTTTCGGTGTTTCTTCTCAGGGTAGTCAGTTAGGAAAAACCGGCCTCGTCTAGTTAATATTTACGAAAAAATGACGTGTAGAAATGTTATTTAATAACCAATTTGAAAAATATTTGCTCCGAGACTGAGTGTTTGTGCGTAAAGTATTGTATTACAGAAAAAAAAAATCATTACTATATATATATAATCATTATTATACAAAGACAGGTAATCGGAAAATTTTCTGTTATATACATTACTGGGAAATAATTAATTTGATGAAATGGTTAGGGGTAGTGGTTGAAAGATTTGCTGCTGCACTGCTTGTCGTGGATTCGGTTCCCACGTCAGTAGTACGTTTAGGCGTGTCAACGCTAATTGAAAGAAAGAATAATAATTTAAGCCTAATGTCATAGAATGCATAAATTATTATTTTTTTTTGCTTTCGATGTCCCAACCAGGAACAGATGTTGCCATAAGAATAGTGTAGTCAGCATATAAGAGATTAGATAATCTTTTGCCATCTATAGGAAAACCCGTCTCCCAATCTTCCATGTTCGCAATTAAGGGTTGCCACCTAAACTTATGCCGGAGATGACTCCATTTTAGCAAAATATTGTTAATTTTATTGCTGTTAGTGATTTGTTTTATTTATTTGTTATGTGCCATAAACGCAATTTTTGATTGTTTTGATTTGGAAGAATCGCACGGTCTTTCACCAATAGGGTGGCCGGATCAAGTGAAAATACATGGTCATGGACGTGCTAGATAGGAACCGATGGAGGCAGATCATCCTTTCCAGATGCAAGCCTGATGCTGACTACTATCCTCAGATATAAGAGACCGATCAGAGAGAGACACTTGTTAATTAATATATAACGTAAATTCATATTTATATTAATTACTAGCGACCCGCCCCGGCTTCGCACAGGTGGACATTTATTTTTTAAGCTCTCTTTTTTGTAGGCATTATTGAGTTCTACAACTTTTCTATAGAAGTCAACCATACATCTCTAACCTTTTAGGCAGCGTTCGCGAGAATCGTTAACGTACGGCAGTTTTTTCGACGCCTTACTCCACAATTTTCACTACCACGAAAAATCTTATCTATTTTCCGGGATAAAATATAGCCTATACGGATTCAGAAGAATCCCTCTAAGTAATGGTAAAAGAAATTTTGAAATCGGTCCAGTAGTTTTTGAGCCTATTCAATACAAACATACAAAAATACAAAGGTTTCCTCTTTATAATATTAGTATAGATGCTTAAAATGACTCCATCGAAATCGAGGGTGGGTGAAATTTTGTATAAAACTACGTAAATTTTGGAGTAAAAAAAGTAAAAACTGGCACAATATGAGTCGATGTTTCAATACTAAAGTTTCCTAAATACCCAATATTATATCAGGGGGTGGGGGGATAGGTGAAAGTTTCTATGAAGCTTCATCAGTTTTAGAGTAAGGCATGCAAAAATACATTGGTACAAGAGGATATGGTTAAAAACTAATGTTTACTAAACCCAAAAGGGAAAAAGGCAGAAAAAGGGGTTTTAAAATTTATATATAACTTCGACAGTTCACGACAGGGTCGGTTCAGGGGAATACAATCGCTTTCGCAACCCAAAGGGTTCAACTAACATTTATTGATGACTCATCTTGGCGGGGGCACTACAAAAAATACTAAATACAAGAAATACAACTAAATTTAATTCAAACAAAAATAGGTTTTTTTAAGTTGTGGTGAATAGAGTATTTATTTTGATAAGGATTAATATTATGTTTTTTAAAACATTTTCGCGAATGATGTAATATTTTAACACAAATTTTATAACCATAAAAAAGGTTATAGTGAGTCAATCTTAAAGGACAGAAATCCATAAAATCCTAGCACTTTGGAAAGAAATTCTGCAGGAGTTTTATCATAATTATTGCCAAATAGACGCAAGGACCAAAAACTAGTCTTATAGACAAAACAAATTCAAATCAAGCATTACATATTAACTGAAGCGTAAATATATGGCCACATACAGAAACACAATGAGCTGGCTTTATCATTAGAAAATATTATCATTTTTTATCTCTCCTGAAAAGTAACGGTTTTGTGGATACGGCCCTATGGTTTGAGCCCCACGATATATTGAAACGTTATTGAAGTATTTTAAAAATTCATATTCACAAATCGTTTAGTAATTTTCATATACAGTCGTAAGTATTTGCTATACTGTACAGTAATAAAATATAGTAATTTCTATATAATTTTTCGAGTTCTTTTGTCCGTGTATATAATGTTTCTTTTTTCATATATTTCTGTTAGATTGAAAAATTTGGGGCAATATTTCCGCCCCCTAAAATTTGCCACCCTACCTACTCAGTCTGCTGGTGAATCCACCACTGTGTCTCATAAATAAAAATGTGGGTAGGCACATTAAATCTGCAATTAAAACTGAAATAATTTATAAGTAGATAAGGAAGACTTTAAATTCATAGTCCTTTTAAAATGTTATGTATATATCTCGTGGATAACGTGAAATTTCTTCGTGGGACCAATTGAGACTTTTAAATTAAGTTGGCTGCTGGACTGAGCTTTTACAAAAAGGCTGCCTGTCGCAGTGATGTCTCGTAATTTAATCTACGGTATAGCTCATTCTACCATAAAATTAAGCTAAGCAACTGTAGCCGTCTTCCGAGTTTTTCTAGTAACATAATTTGTTACCGTATTGAGAATGATTAACACTGCTGTGAGTCTATGATACTTCATTTAAGTAGGTACATATAACATGAGAAAGATGTTTGCGTAGGACACACTTTTGTGAATTATTTTTTCTTACGATATTACAGTAAAGGTTGAAAATTTCATCTGCCGTGAGTATAAATACCTCTCCTTGTGTTAGTATAGAAAATTAAACGCTATGAGCTAGCTATAAGGCGTACTGTTTGTATATGAATACTATATCTAACGGTCGACAGACGTACCGTCGTAATATTTTAAACAAAAAAAAAGCGTTGAGAAGCGTTCTGTCCGTCAATGTGTTAAAATTAATTAGCTAGTACTATAATAATATTTCTAGCCTTTCAATTATATCTATTAACAAAAAATAAATGCATCTCTGAGTAATAAATAAAATGCTAAGAAAAGATAGAGTGACTTCCCACTTTTTCCCTAGAATAAGATTTTTAAGGATAGGAACAATTGAAATTAGGGAATTTTTGCGTATGTGCTGTTTCTATAGAATATTTAAATAATGTAAACTCAAGGAGAAATCTGACAAGGCAGCTTGATTGGTATAATTCTACAAATTGTTATTGTCATTAAGGAAATTAGCTTAATTTAGTAACATGTAAACATGTAACACCATTAAATGTCCACTTTGAAACAACCCCGTGGTAGCTGTTGGTGGAACTTAGTTAATTAAAGATATCGTAACGTACCTATAATGTATTAGGAGACTAGGGGTGGAATAGGAATAAGAAACTAATTATACGTTTACAAATATAGTTAAAAAATATAATTAGAATGCTCCACTTTTAAAATCTAAATATCGGTCTCAATGCTATTAGCTAGTAATGCATCCAAGAGTTGACGTCAATGCAACGTATTATGGCCAGTAGTCAGGAGAACTGTCAATCAGCCTTTTGAAAAAAAAATCATAAGGCTGTGACCCTACGGTCCGAGAGGTTCGAACCCAATGGTTAGTTAGGTTAATGTGTAGGTGAGATTTCTAGAGGCCGCTTGAGGATTTTCCCAATCGCCACTGCCTGCACAACGTGATGAACTGAGAAGATAGAGTGGCGAAATAGTAACTCAACTTCTAAAGAAACAATGAATAAATTCACAAGTGCCAATAGCCTAATGGATAAGGTTTTGGCCTTGTGATCGAATGGTGGCAGGTTCGCAAGATAAACGTGTAATGGGTGGGGCCCATTACATGTTTATCTTAATTAAAGGGATTATTGCTAGTCATGTGAATTCTACTCATATTGCTAGTTCGCTTTATTAAAAAAACAATTTTTTCTGCACCATTTCTAATTTGTTATTATATTTAAGATAATAAGGATTCCAGATTGAAATACCATATTCCATCTGTGATCGTACTAAACATTTGTATAATATCAGAAAATCTACTTTTCTGATATTATACATATGTTGGACCGCACAAAGTCTTTAGAGGATCTCATGACGAAACCATACATTTTTTTTCACGATTTGTATCAATGTGCATGTCGAAGTGTAATAACACCGATGTCCCAACTACATTTAAACGGCGGTTATTGAAACAGGAATTAAAATTAATTTTATTCTTATTTTCAGTAAACGATATAGGTACAAACGCGCCGTTGACGCGCGTTTGTATCGATACAGACGCGCCGGTGCTGTGCGTTTGAATCGATACAAACGACAACAAACTCCTCTCTACTATAAAACCGCGCCGTGAAAACGTGGTGTGCACAGGCCCTAAGAAAGAGTTTGTTCTTTGTACAATACGTGTTCAGTCTAATGAGATCATCTTGGATGAGTAGGCAATCCTGGATTTTCTTTTAAATGGCGGACCTGCTTTGCGGCTACAAGAGAGGTCATGTGCCCGAGGCCTTTTGGCCACAATAAATTTGCAAGTTAAAAAAAATACACTACTTTCTATGCTATAACTATTTCCTTTGTTAGACATGATCTTAAGATTCTATTCAGTTAAAAAGTTTATTAATGTTATAAATGCGAAAGTTTAGATCAATGTTTCGATGTTTTTTAATCAAACACGTCAAAATGGCCGAAGAGATCTGAATAAACCTTATTATGTAGATTGCTGAATTCGTGGAATAACACAAGCTACTTTTTATCCCGGAATTCTTCCGGCATCGGGATTTACACAGAAGTGTTTCCCACGCAACGAAGTTAATATAACGAGAAATAATATAATGACGAAATCCATACTAATATTATAAATGCGAAAGTAACTCTGTCTGTCTGTATGTTACTTTTTCACGCCTAAAACGCTAAACCGATTTAGATGAAATTTGGCATGGGAATAATTTAGGACCCTGGGAAGGACATTATAGGATAGTTTTTATTCCGGAATTCCCACGGGATCGGGAATTACGATGGAAAAACATCCCACGCGAACGAAGTCGTAGGCAAAAGCTAGTAAATATATAAAATGTATGTACTGTCTTAACATTAGTGCAATAACAGATAAAATTAGTAGAACATTTGCTTGTCCTAGAGCGATGTCTGAGCGTAAGTAAGTGTTATCAGCTGTGAGCCAAGCCTGTATACCGCATTGAATTATGCATTTCGTTGAACTTAACCAACTGCTCTCATAAATGCGACTATACTTACTTACCTACTGAATATTTATGCTGTAACTCGGTAAATAATTGATATTAGGTATTGGAGTGGTTCTAATTTCTTCCCAAAAACCAGTAACAAATCAAATATACATTAAAAGCTAAAGCCCAACCCGGTTAAGGCCACTTAGAGCTCCTGAAAAACTACTATAGTTAATCGAATTTAATGAATTCTGTACTCGTTAACCTTTTAACAATTATTACTTATTATCTCACGCTTTCGCTTTTAGATACTTATTTAAACATGGGTGTTGGTAAACTTCAACAAGTTTATCAGCAATTACTTGCTACAGATGGGTCTCAATGGTACTTGCAATCAAGAATTTATTACTATTATAAAGACCTTGTTTAATAACTACTGACATAAACGAATATAAAGTAAGCAGACTGTATAATTTGTAAATAATGAGCACTGTGAGCAGTTTTCAGGACATTAACTTTTATGTATATAATTTGGAGCTGATTAAACTAAATCTTACCTGAATAACTTACTTAATGTAAAATATTTTTAGTCTAGTTGATGACAATGTTAGGTTGTGTATACGTTAATTTAAAATACATAAACGTAACATAACCTAAAATTGTTCTACCACATTATTCTGCTACTTGTTCGATATATTTCTTGCAACATAGGGGTGAAAACGAGTGATTTATGATCATACAATAAAGGAATTCTTATTCATGTGACTGTCAGTGTATGTGTGTTTACTCTGTATTTATGGATGTAGACTTAGAATAGTACATTGTTCACCGAGAGGAAAAAGTGACCGATTACCGTCGAGTTTGTCGTTTGAAGCCCGAGCCGTAGGCGAGGGCTTTAAAACACCCGAGATCGGGAATCGCACTTTCTCTCGAGTAATACATAGTGCTTTATACTACACCTACGAGGAAAATAAATAGTACTACTATTATATAATAGTAGTACTTTTCAACATTGAGTACATAGACCATAACGTACTTGGTTTGTATTTTTGCGCTTTTTCACTGAAATAAGCTAGCAAAACAGTTTCAGAAAAAAATGACGCATTTTTTTTCACTTTTCCATTGCAAAAATCGTCATAAGTTTTATTATATTTTTTAATTGATTTCTGTGGTAAAAGGTTATCAGTATTTTTGCTGTTTCCTTCAACTGCGGCGGAGTTAAAAAATCTTCATCATCACTATCACTACTTATCATTTTGATAGTTTTATTTTACTTTCTACGAAAACTGAATCCTCAAACAACACACAAATTGAAAATGGCGCCAATGGCGTCTGCAATTTTCACATGTTCTTTTTTCAAATTGTTTATCCTGCCGCCGCGCCGCAGGGTCGCACTGCCAGCCCGACACCATCCAACACACAGCTAGTGGCCAGTGTCATTTTGCGAACTTGGAGATAAAAACTCACTGTAAAAACTTTTTGGCTTTTGATATTTAGGTTACCGGTGCATAGTCTTATCCAAAATTAAAAAAGAAAAACCACGTAAGAAATGGATTTTCATACACTTTTCTCTCCCGCTCAGATGCGTTTTCTCCCCGCATATTTGTTCGATATGCAATGACGTACTTTCTACCGTAAATTTGATAAAGTATCAAGGTACTTTCCAAGCAGGTGTAGTATAAACAATATAATCATAATCAGCCAATAACGTTCCTACTGCTGGAACAAAGGCCTCCAGTCTATGAGAGAAAATTGGCCATAGTGACGCGTGACGTAGTTGTAACGAACTTTCAAATTAATAATTATGTTTATTTATTTGCACCATATTGTGCTTATAACATTTTAAATTTGTACAGCATAGTAGTCATTACAAATAAGCATTCATTAAAGCACAGAATTTAAATAATAATATTATTCGGAATTGTTCGGCTCTAGCAGAGCACAATATGTCAGTTTCCTCAAGATGTTTTCGTTCACCGTTTTGCGGGCAGTGGCGATGATGGAGATTACACAAAGTTCCATCATCACTACTGTGCTGACCTACAATTCGTAAGTACCTGTAATGACTGGGCCACCAATACTTAGTTATTTACCTCAAGAAGTTCTAGTTTTAGATTACAGGACCATTTCTAAGAAATCACTCATTTTTAAGTAACATGATAAACCATATGATTCGTTCGGATCAATTCGCGGGTGACTACACATCATATAGCAGATTTATTTCACGAAATGCCGATGTAAGAGAAAATTAAATTATTGCAGTACAGATGTACGAGAAGTAAGGAAAACATGTATTCCATCATCCAATACGCAAATTATTTATTAGAACATTGATGGATGATGGGGATTATTCATGTTTTTGTGAAGCATTTGTTCCCTAGACAACAAATTGATTATCTCTTGTTCTGTATGGGCTTTTTTTAAAACCACAAACTTATTTCAATATAATCTAATGCCTTTTTTTACGGTTGATTTTTTTAAAAAGGGCTTTTTATTTAATATTTACATTTTTTTTTATCTTCCTTATATCAAATAAGAATTCCTTCTCTTAATGGTTGCTTTACAAAACAGATTCTAGGACTCTCTAAATTGCAACTGCGTTTGGCTACAGCCGCTTCTACTGATCACGGGTCCTTTAATTAATACCTCTATGTAATAGGAGTCACAGACAGCCCACTCTACAGAGCCTGCATAGAGGAGGATAAGACAGCGGCACACCTACTACTAAGCCAAATACTTCGGCAGCCTACGTACCCACCGGGATACGGTATCTAATACCAGGGCTAAACTCGCTTTCCTGGAGAAGCGTGGTTGGATTTAATGACCTATCTCGAACATTTCGCAACCCTGGCAGGCTTAAAGCTCCCCTTGTGGGCCCTGACAATTTTGCTAACACTCTTTGAGGCGCGCGTGGAACACGACGCACCGTCTACATGGGCCTGGTTTTAGTCGGGCGGCGAGCTACAAACCACCCTTGAACACACACGTAGTACCCTATATTTATCATTTCGAAAAATTTATTTGCTACTAATTCTGTAGCATTATGCGAAGCTTTCAGTTAAGTTTCCCAATATCGCTACCTGCATTATATACATATACGAGTTGTATATGTGTGAAATAAATAGGTTATCTTTGTTGAAAAATAAAAAGCGTTTTATTGTGTGTATTTACGGCAACGAAATCGTGACAAAGGGGCCTCTCAAAAATGAATATTTTATCTTAAGTTTTATGATTTTACATGCTGATGTCCCCAACGTGTGTAGTTAATATATTCATAACCTTTTTTCAGCGTATCCAGTGAGCAAATGACGTTTATTTATGGTAATGTGTAGTATAAAAAATTTGCCCTAAACTTAATTCCGACAGTATGTGTTTTCCCTGATAGCAACCATATGAAGGTCTTAAACTCTTAAACGAATAGGTTTCATCTAGGCTAGCGTGTTCTATCATCGATCACGCAACGTTTGAGTAATAAGGTAGTAGTGTAACGTAAGCATACGGCAGTATTCTTTGGAAGACCAGCGTCAGACAGTATTCTCTGTTTAGAATTAATGCTAAATTAGACCTTTTTGGCGCAGCTGTGAGGCTATTTTTAATATTTATTTATTTGTATTTTCGAGTGTATGTGCATCATGTATAGATGCTAAATAAATGATTTTCTTTCTTTCTTTAAGTAGTACAGCTGCCAGAGATATGCCTCTACTACGGTCCCCATTTGACTAGAGTTTCGGCAATCTCGTAAGAGCTGCTACCAGGCATTGTTTTTAATCACTGCAACTCGTATTTTTGATTTTTGGTGGGAAGATCATCAAATGACTACTACTGGTCTGGGTGGATCGGAGATGAGTGTCAGTCTTGCAATCAATCAATCCCACCCTTCTATTTCTGTTGCCAATGTGTTCCGGGGCTGCGGCATCTTGTTAGAACATTCCCGCAACCCCAGCAGGTTACTGCAACTCCTGATAGCCCGAATTAAAAGTGGACACCAGAAAATCACTGAGTCAATGAAGAACGATTCAACTAATTTGGATCATCAGATAAGAACATTGGAAGAGTAAGATAATAAATATAATAATTTCTATGAAAAGATATATGAAAAAGAAATTACCCAGCCACCCGAAAATTGTCGGCTTCAGTTAAAGATATACATATACATATACTTGCTATACATATATTGTGTTTGTGTCTAAATTTATCTATTACAAATAATTATAATTTCTGAATAATAGACAAAACATGGTTGATAACTTCATTAATGAGTTTAAAGGGCGACCTTTTTAGATAAAACCCTTATATTAAACCGCAAGGGTAATGTAAAATGAAATGACAGAGTATGTGTCGTAACTCAGTGGAGCATGGTAACCACGGATAATTATCCGTTTCCTTTTGTTTTAGAATATGAGAGAGTACTTTTCAAACAAATAATGGAAATTATATCATACTCCAATTGTCAACACACATAATTATGTACATATGTACTTGGCAACTGGTAGCAGTACCAGTTGCCAAGTACATAGTAATACTTAAGGTACGCTATATTGTATGGAAAAGTACACTAGTATCAAAAAAATTTTAGGTAAATTTCAGGCTACTTCCATCGTCGGTCGCTATCACCTATTAACGACCGACGATGTTTATCATAAAGTATATTCTACCTTTCTAGATAGAATATACTTTATGATAAACAAACATTTTACACAACTGCTTTACCTATATGGTTTCAATCTTATCCCTGATAGTGAAATCTACCAAGCAACGTTTGGATTGACTGTAAGAACTTAAAATAAAGATTCAGAATTATCTTTGTTATCATACATAAAATTAAATTAAAAATATACGTACAGATACGAATACAACGTGTAACAGTATAAACGCAATTCCTGAAAGTTCCGTCATAAAAAACAGTTGTTTTTGACAAAAAAAATCTTTCATTTAATTTAAAAAAAATTTTAGCAAAAAATAGAACCGACTTCCATATCAAAACTACAAAGTCAAAAAAAACTTTAATTTCGGAAGTCGGTGTTATTGGAATTTCTTTTTTTTTCACACCGCCTTCCGAAATTAAAGTTATTTTTGGCTTCGTAGTTTTGATATGGAAGTCGGTTCTATTTTTTGCTAAAATTGTTTTTTAACGCTTTTTAGTGGTTTGGTTTGTAATTTATCTAGTTACAAAAGCCATAATGTCAACAACTTATCACCTTTTACAAAAGATTGCTCTTCCCGATGCATAGCCGTTAATTTTTGAGTTCTCCTGGTACTTGACCATCAGCTCTACATCATCATATGTATTGTGACGAGCATAAAGTGTTTAACATCCGTACTCAAGTAATCGAATCGCAATCCACGAAATACTTATTATTGAGGAATTTCAGTGGCCATCAGTGGTCTTCATCATCAGTTCAACTTCCCCAAATGGTACTTTTCGGAAGCAACTGCTCAAGGTACTATAAGAAATACCCAAAACGCTATAGGTGTGCCTATAATATTTGAAGAGTTTCCTCGATTTCTGCAGGATCCCATCATCAGATCCTGATTTCGTAACAATGGGACCAACTAGAAAGTATACCCTTTCAAACGCAAAAAGAATTTTTCAAATCGGTCCAGCCGTCTCCGAGTTATGAGGTAACAGACGAATTGTAAACCTCCTTTTTTGAAGTCGGTTAAAAATGGAAACATAGTAGGTATCATGACAAATCAATAAAATCCTTAATTCAAGGAAATGCACTCGTGTGCGTGTCGGTCGCTAATATTGCATGAGTGTATGCGTCTGCGTAAAGATATTGTATGACGCACATACGTTTTGCATTTAGTAAGGATAACAATTTTATAAAAAATGTCTAGGTTTGGTTTCAATTTATTTAGTTACGAATGTTGTTTTAGACTTATAATTTAATATTCTAATTGGGATGTCTGAGGTATTGCGCTTAATCTGTTACACCTTGTATACAAACTAATAAAGTGGGTATATAATACATTAATATAAATTTCAATACAATACATAAATATTATGTTTTTCTCATGCCATATAGAGTAAAACCAAGGTATAGTCATTCGACATTGCTATTCAACCCAAATAAAAATTGAGCTTGGTGCAAAACGGAAAATCGCGTAATATTGTAGTTAAAAATATATACTGTAATTGAAACATAATTTTATTTTACCTGTGATAAAAAGCGTATGTATGTATATATGCATAAAATAAAATATCAACTTATATCAAAATTATCACTAATCCTACTTCTGTTTCTCGGGATCACTAAACGAACAAGAAGAGGAAATAAGCTGTTTCGTTTAAAAGAGATGATAAATGAAAACTGAATAAGTAGATACATATGTACATTATATGTCTGAGGCGGTCTAGCCATGCATGACTAACCGGAAAACTTTAGAAATATTGGTTTAATGTCATTCGTGTCATGCTCCGTATAATACTGGGATAATATGAGCATATTTGGGATACATTAAAAGTTGCAAACATCGTTGGAAAACTCACTGCGACTCGTCTACGGTGGTATGGTCATATTATGTGGCGCGAAAAAGAGCAAATGACTTGTCGTATCTTGATACGTCATGGACATTGAAGAACCTAAGCGAGACAAAATATTTATTATTGGTGTTCGAAACGTATTTCCCTCGCCTCCCCTGAGGACTAAACATTCGCGACTTAGAGCTGAGGGAAATAAGTCAACCACAACTCAGACTGATATACCACAAAGCTTCGTTACTATGTAGCAAAATGAAAAACAAACCATATTTTTTCATTCAATCTTCATTTAAGCTCTATCTACAGTAAATGTAAAAGCACTGGAGCACTAAACGTTCACTGCAAGGCTGCCGCTTCCTGTCAGTTGTCGCCACACGAGGGAAAATTCGGTTTAATTTACACAGCAGGCGATTTCAGGAAGTTAATTTGCTCTAACCGTATTATAGTTGTTGGAAACGTTTTCAAGTATCTTTATATTACTTTGTAGTGGTGTAGTAAACCGAGCAGTAACAGACACGACTTAAAGTCGTGGGTCCTAGTCAGACATATTCATATTTTATTTATTTTCATTATCAGTAGTGCTCTCAAAACGGTGAAGAAAAACATCGTAAGAAAATCAGCATGGCCTAGGACCGACAAATGGAAAGACATGCGATAACCACCAACCGTGAGTTGTGTAGTGGTTAGAGTTGCCAACTTTTTTACAAGAAATAAAGTATTTTTAACCGACTTCTGAAAAAGGAGGAGGTTCTCAATTCGGATGTTTGTCTGTTTTTTTTTTTTTTTTTTATGTTTGTCCGGGCATAGCTCCGTCGCTCGCCAACCGATTTGAAAAATTCTTTTTTTGTTGGAAAGGGTATACTTCTCAAATGGTCCCATGAAAATTTTATCGACATCGAACAAGCCGTTTCTGAAAAATAAACAAAAGCCTTAAAAAAAATATTTACATTGATGATCTTTTCGGTTACTCTATATTGTGTTTTTTGTTCGCGCGTGTTTAGTTTTTTGTAGTTGACATTTTGGCTTTTATAACTAGATTAATTACAGATTGACCCACTAAAAAGCGCGAAAATAAAAACTTTTTTGCAAAAAAATAAAACCGACTTCCATATCAAAACACTACAAAGCCAAAAATAATTTTAATTTCGGAAGGCGGTGTGAAAAAAAAGAAAATACAAAACCAATAACACCGACTACCGAAATTAAAATTATTTTTGGCTTTGTAGTGTTTTGACATGGAAGTCGGTTTTTTAGGTCTGAGAAGAATATTAAACAGTATTTTAGAAAAATGAACAGTTTTTTATTTATTTAATGTTTAAAATACATATTTTTATAGCTTTTTTTATTGAAAATAGGTTCTCTTTTGACCACTATCTCACCTGATGGTAAGTGATAATGTGATCGAAGATGGAGCACGCTTACATAAAAGTAACCTATTCACTTAACGCCTCAACTCGCACAACTTATTAATTTACGTTCTTTTTAAAAACTTTATACGCCTCCCCACAATTAAAACTACATTTATTTCACGTGTTTAATAATACATTTCAATAATAAAAGTCTAAAAATTAAACATAGTAAATACAGGCAAAAATAAAAAGAAATTATAGGGCATCGAAAAATTCGTCAACATCGCTATCAATTGGAAAAGTGCCCAGAACACTGGCCGCATTAAATTGCCACGTTGAATGGCTGACTCTCTGTCCAAGGAAAAGGCCAGCTCTCTGGTCACTTGTGGAATCGACTAATCGTTCGCCGATGTCACGAAAGAGTCGATGCGCACTTGGACCCCATGGTCCTAACGTTTCAATCCCAAACGGCTCAAACATATAGCTCCCAGTTAGGTTGTTATATTTGCGCCGTTTGAGATTTTCTGCACCTGCAGCTGCCGCCCCAGCATGGCCCGCCGTACTGAGAAGATGGGATAGTGCAAAGATGTCAACACAAATAGCATCCCACACCAAAGGCCTACCCAACATCCAAGGCATTATAGTCATCCCGTCTGGCCTCTTCCCATCGTCTCGCGCCAAGCTGTTGGGTTCTAAAACAGATGGTACTCCAGCAGTGACAAGAGCCCGACGGATGATGTCATTTATGCTGGCATGCCGTGCTATCCGACCAGAGCTTTTGCTGCAGGAAAGGCCATGATGTCCGAGGCGGTCGACTGCCGCACCGCGTGGACAGCAATGTGGAGCTCCGCTGGGAGCACCCAAAGTATAACAAAAAAAAAAAAATAAGGTGTACATTTTTTTTTAAATTAAATTAATGGTTTCTCTATTTCCTCTATTTAATTTATCCTCCCGCCACTTTGCATTCATTACTGTTATTTTTCAGTGAATGCGGAGGTGGCGGGAACAGAAAATACATAGATGTGAGACAATTTTAGTAATATTTTTAATTCTTCTGAGGTGTTCACTAATAGATGGCTCCACTTTTGGTCAGTACTCATTTCAAGAAAATCTTTATCTTCTGAAAAATTTTCTTAAATAACTTTGAAATTTCTTATTTTGAATACAAAGCATCCATACCAATATAGAGTCTATACAAATTTTGATTATAATATATAAATTTCTCAAAATGATCAAATGTGACCAAAGACTTTAATAACAAACAGCTAATTAAAGAAAGAAAATTAGTCTGATTGAAATCGAACTATTTCTCTGAATACAAATTAGCCTTATTAATAAAAAGTATGAAGTTCTTCTTGGGAAGATTCTGTAAAAGTCTTTAACTCATTTTTTATTTCATACAACACTTATAGTATTTTTCAGCATCAAAATTTGTGCTGGAAACAGTATTTTGTGTCCTTCATTTTCCTTCAAAAGTATAATGTAGTGAAAAACAGTATAATACTGTTTTTACCAGTATAATTAGCGACTTGCTGGATTACGTCCCATTCTCTCCCATAGAGAGGAAGCCTGTGTGCCTGCAATGGGAACGTTTTGATTTTAATTTGAATAATGCGTAATTTAGAGTCAAATCAAATGTCTGCAGAATGCGAATGCCGAAGCAGATGTGGGCAAAACATGGTAAGACGGCCTGGTCTCCATTGGAAACTGAGCATAAACGAGAGCGAAATAATGATCTTCTATTCAAACCAACCTTTAATACACCGTAGCCCGCCAGGACGATAAATGGATACGATGGCGTATGAATAATCGCAATCCCTACCTACAGAGGAATCGTACCGGGTTATCACACATGCTCCCTCAGCAATGTTACTGGGCAGTATAAATAAGTAGCTATGAGCAGAAGTTCATAAAAAAACAAAGGTTTTTTTTTTATTAAAATATAGGTACGCGTTTGACCGCCGTCTCACCTGATGGTAAGTGATGATGTCGTCGAAGATGGAGCACGCTTACCTAAAAGTAATCTATTCACTCTTGACTTAAAGACTCCTAGGTTATAGCTATCAGGAAAAACAGACTCCGGCAGGGAATTCCACTCCTTAGCCGTACGCACAATGAAGGTATTCCCAAAACGTTTTGTGCATATGGGTGGGATGTCCACCATGTAACGATGGCGCTTCGCCGTTTATCTCGTAGTCCGATTATGGGCTTGGCGGAATTAGACTGTGTAATTCCATCGCACACTCCCCGAAATGTAACCGATAGAAAACCGATAGACTTGCAACTCGTCGTCGATGTTCAAGGCTCTGGAGCTTTAACTTTGACCAGTGTATCAGACTTCTACTGACTAAAAGCCCACCCTGCCCCCTCAGTTTCCCTTGCGCTCTAAGGCTGCAGTATATTGTTAGAATATTCAAGCAACCCTGGGTATTTCCCCAACCCTAGAACTAAATAATAAACTGCTGGTATTGCTTCACAGAAAAGAGCAACGATTGATTCCAAAAGCTTGTATGTGTACAACAACTATCTGTGTCCCGAATAACGTGACGGTGGCTTAAGGGAATCTAGGATTAAAGACTGGTATTCGCATTGAAACAATGTAAGGAGCACTCGTTTTCTTGATCAATTATTCACTGAAGATCAAGTACTTAGTCTTTGTTGAATAATTTATCATGAACACATTTCGTTACCATGATGTAGATTACCACTGTTCCTACATGAAACTAGGTAGTTTAATAGATCAATAGGGTTTACCTCCTTTCTCTTTTACTTTTAATTGAAGTGTGTAATTATGGAACGATTATTGCTGGCCTAGCTTTTTCTCAAGAAACAAGAGTGGCCGGCTCATTGTCGGTGGCAAAGTGAACAAAGTAAGGTATAAATGCTAAGTGAAATGTATGTATCCATCATTGTATACAATTCCTAGGAGATGTATATAATTGCTAAAAGCGTACGGAAATATGTGAAATAAATTATATTAGACACAATTCCTAGGAAATCTATACATTTCCTAAATAGCAATCGGAAATGTAATACATTCAAGGCGACAATGGGTACGCGAGGATAGCGGAAGATTAATTATTAGTACACTCTAAAATATTTTATATTTAACGATGACTCTTACCTGGACAGCCTTCTTTACATATACATATTTTATTAAAAAATATAGAAAGACTTTTATACTATCGCGGCGATAAGTCCCTTCTTTGAGGAGTGGCTATAGAGACGCCATGGCGTCCTCACCTTCCGCCTGAAGCAGGTGCTTAATGAACATAGCTGTTTTAGGTACCTGTTTCAGATTAAACGGACGCCCGAGTATCGTCATTGTGGAGACCACACGGAGGATACAGTGGAGCATACAGTGGAGTTGTACACCGTTTGGGCTAAGTACCGCCGTGTCCTCGTGGAGGCGATCTGTGATAGCGACCTCTCGCGTCCGTCCCTGGTTCAGGCCATGGTGCAGGGCAAGGAGGAATGAAATGCAATAGCCTCCTTTTGCGAAGCAGATATTCCAGCGAAATAGGAGGCTGAACGCTGTAGGGAGAGACAACTTTCTTCCTCACGCCCCAGCCGCCGCGGAAGACGCCCCGGGCATCGGAGATCGCGAGTAGATCTCCGCTGACTGTAGACGCGGGCCTGTGGATGGCGAGCAGGAGTAGCTTACCGTCAGTTAAGGACCAGGCCCGAGTCGGCGTCACACCGTGTTCGGCGCGCGCCTCAAAGAGCAGTAAGCAGCATTGACAGGACCCGAAAGGGCCATTGCCTTTCGGGGTTGTTGAAATGTTCTAACGAGATCCCGCGGCCCGGAACGCAAGCATAACAGAAGGAACAGGGTTTTTAGTCAGTAGAAGTCTAACATTCCCTTTTGCCCCACCCACACCGGGAGGAGACATTTGATGGTTTTCCCATCCAGAAAAGAAAGGAACATGCATGACTGCAATTACTTGCCAAGTGAAATTTTGAGCTTTTGTAAGAAAATATATGTAGGTTTTTTATGAAATGTTTTAATGACTATGTATATTATAAAATGTACCTAAGTATCAAGATTTTCCATTTAAGTGATGACTAGATACAAATTAGAAAAGTATATAATGCTTATAAAAGAAATGTAGCTGAGTATTATAGCGAGAATTTGACAAGTAATCTCCCAAATTTTTGGAAGAATAAATTGCTAGGATTAATAATAAAACTGCTGATCATTTTTAATCCAACTAAATAGTTAAAGAAATTGCTTACACGATAAAAAACCTGGATTTTTTTTTTCTGAAACCTTTAGGATTAAGTAATGAAAAGCGTATTCATTATAAACCAACTGAGTTGATAACCTTCAAGTTCTAAATATTTTGATGTTCCAGCGTTCGTCTGCCTGAGGCAATAGTTTAAATTCATGTTATACATCTATCTTGAATATTTACTAAAATATCTTTCTAATAAAAGGCTGTAATTCTAAGTAAAACGCCTTAAATGTCGGTATAACTATAAAGGAGTATAACAACTTAAAGGGTTGCTGTTCACTAAGCAACCCTTTAAGTTGTTATTTAAGCTTGAACAACAAAATCACTCTTTCCTAAGAAAATGTTTGATGAAAGAATTTAGATTTACTGAGAAATACGATTATAAATACAATCTAAGGAAATTAATCTATCTTGTATTTATTGTAATGTTTTTATTATATGCTTCATTGTAGACCTCACATATTCATGGGACATATTTGTAAGGGGCAGTCTGCTATAGATCTTTCGATCAGACATGCGTGCCCTGAGAGCCCGCTCACACAATGCACAACTGTTACAAATTATGTAAACATTACCAATTTTATATTAATAGTTCTATTATTTCAAATAAATACATTCATTTCATCATAAATTCATTCAAAGTAGTGTCTAAAGTTAAGCTCAGCTATCAAATCAATCCTAAAGTTAACCCAGAAGTCAGTGCCTAGTAAAAAATTAGTGCTTAAACCAAAGCAATAAAAACTGTATTATGAGATATCTATACTTCTATACTAATATTGTAAAGCGGAAAAGTTTGTTTGTTTGTTTGTTTGCTTGAACGCGCTAATCTTCGAAAGTACTAGGTGGATTTCAAAAATTCTTTATGGATGTATGATAGGCAGTTCCATGAGGAAGGCTATAGGCTATCTAGCATTACACTACTTCTCTCGGTTTTCCTAAAATAAGGGTTGTGAAGTAAGTCGGAAGAAAATACGCCACTAAATTACTATAATCGCGTGCGCTGGCGAAATGCTGAGATATACGTAAAGATCATGTACTAAAAAATGTAGGATTTATGTAGATCTAAAAAAGTCCGCGGTATTACACATCTAACTTTTATAAATAATCCACAATAAGGCAAATTATGTAAAGAAAATATTTAAAAATATGCCATGACTTTGTAGTATTATAATTATGCAACCATATTAATATTTACGTTCGCAAGTAATTTCATCATCAAGACAATTTTATGAAGATAAACTTGGCTTTTTACAGTATGTAATTTGGACTTACAGTTTAGGAGAAAATGTAAAATTAAAATTATTCAACAACGCTATTCACCAAACGGCGCGCGGATGCACGGCGCGTCAAGCAAACTCGCGTCCGCGATAGATACCGCACTGATAGTGAACCTAAACTTGGTTTCATTTCGACTTTTTGGCTAAGAGAATGTAAAATTGTTTCAGCTTTGTTTACGTCAGTGTATTTATATCATGTGCATTTTGTATCTATACATTTGAATATTGTTATTTTACTTTCTGTTTAGTTGAATAAGTCATTTTGATAGGTTGCTGTTTCTTTTATCCCATTTTTAATGTCATCGTTTAGTTTAAAGTTTATAGTTAGTTTATTCATATTGTTTTATTTTAGTTCCATTCAAATTCAAATTTTATTTATTCAGATATCAAGGATCCATAATGGTTAGTAACAAAAATACTTATAATCTATGTTAGTAACCATATACAAAGTTGTGAAATCTTTCCTTATTTAATTTTACCAACTACAATTTGCACCCAGAGCGAGTGTATTGGACACTGATATTTTGTTGATATTGTTCTCCGGATATCATTGCTGCTGCCCCATACTCTGCCTAACAGGGATGACACCCGCTTGCGTCTTATTGCGTAAAAATCATCCGTGCGTGCTTCGGCAAACATCGCGGACGCACTGCACAACCGTGGCAACCGCAACAACATCCTGAAGACGTTATTGTATTGTACCCGCAGAGCGCTATATGTCTTCTGCGTATAATTAACCCACAGGCTGCTCGTGTAAAACAACTGGCAATATGCTTTAAAAAGCGCTATCTTAGCCTCAGCCGAACAACGAGCAAACCTGCGAGCCAACATATTACCACGAACAGCCAGCGCTCTGCGTTCACGTTCAATATCCTCATTATCCTTCAAGTCCTCAGTGATAATATGCCCCAAATATTTAAATTTCTTCACTCTTTTTAGAGGAGAGCCATTAAGAAAGACAGGTGGAAGTTCAAATTGTGTTTTATCACCCAGGCCGAAAAACATACACTCGCTCTTGGCGACATTATATTTCAGACACTCGGCATATCGCTCGCATACTTTTAATAGCTTGCGAAAGGCCCCTATTGACGGGCTCAGCAGCACCATGTCATCTGCATAACTTAAATTATTGACCGCAACCCCGTCAATGTGGCAACCCACATGCATACTGCTGAGCTCGGCAATCAGGTTGTCCATATATACATTGTATAGTGTAGGTGAGGAGATCCCCCCTTGCCTCACGCCACACTCCAGCTTGTACTCTTCAGAAAGACAACCCGCCCAATTTACTACATTTAATTGGTTGTCATACCAATATTTGAATGTATCAACCAAACCAGTAGGTATATGCAGTTTACGAAGCTTCTCCCACAGGACCTCATAGGAAACCAGATCAAACGATTGATTGATTGATTGATGTATACAGTTTAAAAATGCGTATTTGTGGTCTATATTTTACGATTCTTAATTTCATGTGCACCTATAATAGGGATTCAATTCTTATTTGTTATAGGTAATATATAGGGTCTAACTAAGTCGTTACTTTAATTAAAATACCTTCGAAGCAATGTCATAGTTGCTGTAGTTTTCACTGGACCAGCGGCTAGACAAACGGCACTAATACCTCGAATATTTATGGTATCTACAGATTTACCTTTTAGTTTTAAAAACATAAAATTTCCTGTAAAGGTATGTTTCGAAATCACAATAAATACGCGCCGGAGTTGCGGGAATGTACTGACGAGATACCGCGACCCCGGAACGCAAGGGCAGCTGAAGGAACAGGGTGGGTTTTTTGTCAGTAGAAGACTGACATTCCTTTCCGCTCCACTTAGAGCGAGAGAATTTATTCGATGATTGCTATGTTGTTAGATTTCTATAGCTGAATGGCAAAAACGGAACCCTTAAAGGTTCGTCATGTCTGTTTGTCCGTCTAACTGTCCGAAACTATTAAGATTACCGAGTTGAAACTTCGTATATAGATGTAATCTGCAAACCGTAGTCCGATTTAAATAAAAAAATATTAAAAAAAAGACATTAAGGAGAGGCTCCCCATACATGGAACTGGAACTAAAAATATGTTTGGTTCATCAAACCTGTACGTGAGAGAGTCTATAGACAGATCTTTAAAAATGAAATTAAGTTTCCCAAAATAATTTTTCCTCAAATCCAGTCATTTGCAACATACCTATACACTTCCAAAGTAGTAAAATGTGTCCTCTCTAACTTTTAAAATAATAAAGTCTAAAATAAATATATATATATAAATATACAGTATGCATATGTATATATAAATATATATATACCCCAACTAGCACAAATGGGCTGCATTTGGGCTTTAGAGCGTATCCAATTATTACTTATGGTATTAGACGTAAGCGCTAGAGCGTCTACTACAGACTTAAAGCAGCCGCTTTAGCGCTATTTGGGCGCCATTTTATGCAGCCTAAAGTTCCATTTAACCTGCACAACGGTTGCATAAAGGTTCCTTAATAGCTATAACGATTTATTAACGCTATACTAAAGCTCTCGTAGCGCTACTTTTGAATGATTTTGAACTACTTTGAACGAATGAATTGATTATAGTTCTTTATTGTATATCTTCAGTTGACATTATTTGTAATATTTTGCTAAAGTGTTTTCGTCGCCATCATGAAAATAAAACAAAATCACTTAAGTAAAAGTTTATATTCTGTATTAGCAAGATATATAAAGATACTTAAAACGCGGACAGCGTTTTTAGTTTACTGTAGATATATAAGATAATTTTCGAGTAATTTTAACGCGCTTTTATGATATTTAAAAAATTAACAAAAGATATGTGATATTTTTTATTTGTTATACAGAATAAATTTTATTTCCGTATTTTTACGTGTCGATAACTTACTATTCGCAAGTGGCCGATTGTTTACCGGTACATTTAATGCACATTTAACTGAAAAACCAATGTATATCAACTCAATTTTGCAAGTGAATTATAAGTTTTCTTAAAACATCATGGCGTCATTGTAATGTAGTCATAACCTGCAGTTTTAGCTCTAATAACTCCCTTTTGAGAGTCATAGCGCTAATTTTCACCCTTTTAACGCTTCCAGTGATTTTTGTTCCCCTAGTGCAACTCACAGCCACAAATATCTCCAATTTTCCTGTTTTTGAGGTTATAAGATCTAGTTACGTACTTATTCGAATGGTTTCCATTTTGGAGATCCGTGGTCTACCCTTAAAAACGTTCACTTAATATAGACATTGTATTCTTTAAAATTAAAAGCTTAAAAATTAAAATACTTTAGTATTAGATGATTAGCAGATTCACTGGAATGTTCAGCAATGTTTGACGATTTTAGCAAGTTTTCATAAACGTTGCGTACTTTCCTGCGATAACCTCCACTTTTCTTTATTAATTTCCATCGTTTAGCATCCATTTTTATTAAATGTTTTATAATAGTTCCAAAAGCGGCTGTAAAATGGCGAATGGATTGAGCCTGCAAGGAATGACTAAGGCAGTAGTAGTTTTTAGTTACACTGATGATTTTATTGTAACTATAGTATGCATAAGAGTATCTATTATTTCTATAATGAAACTTATAGTAGTATAATAGTGGTTACTATTACTATAACCTATAAAAGTTACAATGGAAACCACTGTACAGCTGTGAGTGGCAGAATGGCCTTCGTAACTCTCATATAAAGGTGTAAGTGGTAAACGAGTTCTACCGTGAACTACTGTGAAGGCTAGGGTAGTATTTGATTCAGCTTATAGCACTTTAAGTAACTTTTATAGATATAGACGTTTACGGATGCAGATATGCAACTTTGAACTGCTTTTTGAACCCTTAAAGCGCTATTTTATAGCCGAAAGTAACAAAATAGGCTGCTATTTCCACTAATGTGCTCGATCTATATTTTCAAAAACCTGGTCAAAGAACACTGCTTCTCCATCATCCCGTAATTTTATGTGTTTATATTTGTTTATTGTATCTTTATAATTTATTTTATTAGTTAAATATGTTTTTTTAGTCATTTACGTAATTAATATTTATTCACACTGTGTCCATCATCTCTTATTCAACTTACTCTCCTGGCACAGGTCTGCTCGCTGAAATTTCTTATGAAGTAAGCAGCACCTTTGTGCTCTTTTGTCTGCATTTTTTTCTCTTTTAAGTCTTTTGTGTTTACATAAAGAAATACACGTATTTGCGGTTTCTGAAAATGTTCTATATCTCAAAAACTACTGGCTGTATCTTGTTTGAAAACTAACTAAAATTGAGTTAAAATATTTCATTAAAATATACAGTATACATTTTCAGAAACCGCAAATACGTGTATTTCTTTATGTAAACACAAAAGACTTAAAAGAGAAAAAAATGCAGACAAAAGAGCACAAAGGTGCTGCTTACTTCATAAGAAATTTCAGCGAGCAGACCTGTGCCAGGAGAGTAAGTTGAATAAGAGATGATGGACACAGTGTGAATAAATATTAATTACGTAAATTACTAAAAACATATTTAACTAATAAAATAAATTATAAAGATACAATAAACAAATATAAACACATAAAATTACGGGATGATGGAGAAGCAGTGTTCTTTGACCAGGTTTTTGAAAATATAGATCGTTTGAACTTTGTTATTCATACAAACACTATGATTAAACAAAGTTATTTGGCGTAGCCACTACGGTACGCGTCATGGGCGAGTCTGACTCGCACTTGGCCAATTTTTTTTTCACATGGCCAATTATATGTTGCTTTACTATGTAGATCCGGACGCAGGGAAAACCAAAACATACTTATACCACAAGAAAGTAGGACTAAAATATTGTATATACCGAAATACTGTAAATCTATTTTTAACAATATAATTAACAACTATCTTTACTTCGCGATTCTCTATCCAGTGCAAATTAGATACATATAGTTAAATTTTAACATTTGTTCATTAATATTCAGAAATCATCGAGTTAATAACAGTAGTAGGATTATACGCGAGTGAAACCGCGGGGCACAGCTAGTTAGGTAGATATACTTAAATTTTAACATCTATTCATTAATTTTCAGAAATCATCGAGTTAATAACAGTAGTAGGATTATACGCGAGTGAAACCGCGGGGCACAGCTAGTATCTAATATAGCGCCATCATTCTTCACTCCTTCGCGAGGTGCCGGGGAACCGATCAGCTGTTAATGACGTGCGAAATGCCGGCTGGCGCCAAACGATCACTTAACAAAAATGTGTCGCATTTCGTTCATGGTCAACGCCGGTTATCACACAGATATAAGTAGTAATAAGTTTGTTACTTGGCGCCAACTTATTATACGTTTTGTAAAATTATTAAGAATAAATAAATTTATTTTTAAAGACCGAAAAGGTTTGTTTTTCTTTTTAGATTCTTTTTCCGTCGGATTATTTTTGTCTGTACAATAATTACTATTTTTAACTAATAACTTATTTTTTTACGGAGATTAAACGGGATTAGGCACACCTAATCTGTAACTACCTACCAATATACCTTGCTTGTAGCCTGTAGGTAACAGCTTATTAAGAATAAAATATCTAAATTTGACTACCCTGTACAAATTTATGAAAATTCATACATATTTATAAACACATATCGTTAAAATGAGAACATTCTCCCCTATCTATATATCTTTGTGAGATAAATATACAATGTGTAACGGAAACCTCATATCTATCCAAAAGGGCTGAAGACAACATCTGGTATAGAGTCTCTATGCAAAGTTTCAGCTCAAAATAACTGTCTCAAAGAATTGATACCAAATTATAGGTTTCATATATTTCTTGAATACCAATCATAACAAACGTGTCACAGCACTACGAAGATCAATAACTCTCCACGTCACTTGCCAATAACACGATAATTCTCTTCATTCTTCTTAATTTGAAAAATTCGGTCTCTGGTATCAGTGTATTGGTATTTGTAATAAGTTCTACACACGTAGACTTAGGATTACAAAACCCTTGCCATATCGTTTGTTATCATCCAAAGAAGCCATGCACTTGGTATGTATATACCCTTTAAATTACACGTTGTATGTTTAATTATTTTAAAATATAATACTTTTGTTAAGTCGTTTAAATAATACTTTGGTAATCTATTTTAGTTTATTTGAGCGTCCTTCAAATTTCAAAAGAAGTAATGCCTATAATTATAGCGTAGGCCTCAGCCATTTCCTCCCACTTAATGCTATCCCAAGGTTTAGTCATCAGGGTTGCCGACGCGTTGTGTTCCACGCGCGCCTTAAAGAGCTGTCAGCACCAGTGCCGGGGCCCCATAAGGCCATTGCCTGCCGGGGTTGCGGGAATGTTCTAACCGAGATACCGCGGCCCCGGAACTTAAGGGCAGCTGAAGGAACAGGGTGGGTTTTAGTCAGTAGAAGTCTGACACTCCGTTTAACCCTGAGCGGGAGAAGTCATTCGATGATTTTCCCACCCAGAATACAAAAAAAAGCTTTAGTCATCAAAAAGCTAGTATTGTAATATTCGCTTCGTTTATCAAATTATTATAACATGATCTTGATACACTTAGATTATGGTTATTAAACCATTATGTGGTAATATGAAAACGTTTCGCCCTGAACTGTAATTAGAATATTTGCGCCATTATAACAAATTAGAACGAACCTCGTTTTCCACAAATGTGTACCAGCGAATTGTTTTAAAACAAGACAGCGTAAGCTTTTAGGATTTTATGTTCGATTTAAGTACATTTATAAAATATCAGGTAAATAAAATAGGCAGTTGAGCTTAAGTACAATTTGGGTATTATCTATACTAATATTATAAAGAGGTAAAAATTGTAAGTTTGTATGTGGGGGGTAAACTTTGAAACTCCTGAACCGGTTTTGAAAATTCTTTCGCTTACATGTAGCTGCATTATCCCTGAGTGCTATAGGCTATAAATTATCTTTACATCATGCATATTAGCCGAGCTATTATAATCTTTGTCAAGTAAGTCGGAAAATTGTACCTCTTAAAATAGAATTATTTGCATGCGCTGCCTAAACAGTTGCATAAAACTCAAAACAATGTATGGCAATCTGGTCCGTCTTAAATAAATTGCTTATATTTTAGCAGATATAGGAGGATTTATGTAAAAAAAAGCTTTTTCAACATACTTAAGTTTCAGTTTCATTGGAGCTGCAGTTTTGTTCGCTGTTGCATGTTTAATTCGCAAAAATCGGCCCCTTGGACAGTTATTACAGAATACGTCACTGATAATGTGGGATGAATGCACAATGAGCCATAGAGCTCATGTTGAAGCAGTGGATTGAACGCTTAAGGACTTGAGAAATTCAGTTGCTATCATGGGTGGTGTCACCTTTGTGTTTGCTGGTGACTTTCGGCAGACACTTCCCGTCATCAAAAAAGTGACCCGTGCGGACATCATAAAGGCGTGTCTTAAATCGTCACCTCTATGGAGTATGGTCCAAACATTAAACTTACGAACTAATATGAGAGCCCACCTAATCGGAAATACAGATAACGATTTTCGACAACAGCTACTCAAAGTTGGAGAAGGGTCTTTTTCTTCTCAAACCTTGGGCACTAACGTTGCGGAAGCGTTATTTATGAGACTGTACGCCGAATAGTTCACAATTTGCAGCAACTCATAAATCTATGCAGTTTATCCAGACCTTGAATATTTATTAGATAGAGACATTCATTGGCTTTGTTCAAGGGCTATCGTCTCACCAAGAAACGATACAGTCAATGAAATCAATAACCTAATTTTACAAAAAGTCCCCGGTCTTTTCAAATCCATTATCCACAAGAATTTTTAAATTCAAGCCAAGGTAACCCCTATTCATAAAGCTGGAGCTAAGACTGATCCCGGCAACTACCGCACTATTTCAGTATTGCCTGTAATTTCAAAAATATTTGAAAAGGTATTATATACGCGCCTATTTGATTACTTAAACTATATAGATTTTTTATATGAACATCAATACGGATTTAGACCACATTCTAATACACTTGCAGTAACAATAGATTTAGTAACTAAAATTAAAAATAATATTGACAAAAAGCAAGTAGTTCTAGGTATTTTCATTGATCTTAAAAAAGCTTTTGATACAATAAATCATTTTATACTACTAGAAAAGCATTGGAATAACTGCCTTAGCCTACAAAATATTCGAATCTTATCTTTCAGACAGATACAGATAGTAAAAATGGACCATTTTGAAAGTACAGCTGCTGAAATGGTTTGCAGGGATGATTGACGGTTTTGGGACCATTGCTTTTCTTGATCTATTTAAATAACATAAGTAATGTAGGGTTGGCGGGACATATCTCACTATACGCAGATGACACATGTCTTTTTTATTTTGGACATTCCATACTTAACGTTATTTCTGAAGCACAAAAAGACCTCCATATCTTAAATACATGGCTTAAGCAGAACTTACTGACTATTAATGTTAACAAAACTGCATACATAATATTTTCGCCTAAGAACAAAAAGATCGGGCACGCCGCAATTGCGGCGGTAAGACCCCTCTTTGAGGAGTGGCTAGATCGGCGTCACGGCGTCCTGACCTACCGCATGACGCAGGTCCTCACCGGACACGGAAGTTTCGGGAGGTACCTGTGTCTGATGGAAAAGGTGGAAACGCCTGGGTGTCACCACTGCGAGGGTCGCCCTGAGGACACCGTAGAGCACACGGTGCAAGACTGCCCCGCCTGGGCAGAGCACCGACGTGTCCTCACGGCGGCGATAGGCGGAGACCTCTCGCGCCCGGCATTGGTCGAGGCCATGCTGCGTGGCGAGAGGGAGTGGGAAGCGGTCGCCTCCTTCTGCGAAGCAGTCATGCTTCCGAAGGAGGAGGCGGGCCGCGTGAGGGAGAGGATGGCGTCCTCCCTCCAGCCCAGCCGCAGTGGTAGACGCCCACGGCGTCGGACGTCGGCCGACGATCTCCGGCCACCGTAGGCGCGGGCATGCGGACAGCGAGTAAAGGGCAACTCGCTGTCCGACCATGGACCATACCCGGGTCGGCGGCGCGTCGTGTTCCATGCGCGCCTCAAAGAGCGTCAGCAACATGACGAGGCCCCCCCTGCAGAGGGCCGAAGCCTGCCGGGGTCGTGGGACTTATCCCATTACCGTGGCCCCGGTACGTAAAGGGTTATTGAAGGAACACCGTGGATTTTAGTCAGTAAAAGTTTGACAGTCCCTCCCACCCGGGGTGGGAGGACTTATTTGATAATTTTACCACGTAAAAAAAAAAAAAACAAAAAGATTCCTGTTTTCCCTCCTCTTACGGTAGATAGCCAACAAATGTTGAGATCAAACCATGAGAAATACCTGGTTCTGATCCTAGACAGTAGACTAACATTCAGACAACACATCGATTACGTAAGAAACAGATTGATTCCGTTGACTGGAGCTTTACGTAATATTGCTAAATATGTGCGATATCGACTACGCTACACTATATATAACACACTAATCAAACCCCACCTAGACTATTTAATACAAGTATGGGGACAAGCTGCTATTACACATCTACATGACCTACAAGTAACACAAAATAAAGCAATTAAAACTCTGTTCAATTACAATTACTTAACACCTACGAAAGAACTCTACGCTAAAACTAAACTATTTAACCTACAAAAGCTATACACATATCACACATGCATATTAATAAAAAAAATTAAAACTAACAAAATACACTCACAAATCACATTCAAACGCAAAACATACCACTACTACGCTAGGAATAGGGATAGTATAGAACTACCGTCGATTAGAACACTGTATGCAGAAGAAAAACAATTCAGTTTGAGGGAGCGCAGCTTTATAATAAGTTACCAAAAGAAATAAGGGACTCCACGTCAATAAATATATTTAAAAATAGGTTAAAGTTGTATTTGGCCAACCAGCAGCAATATACTACTTACAAAATGTACTCGATAGATCGAACGACAATGTTTATATTTAAGATTTTTTTTAATGTTAAGTTTCTCATATTTAAGTGAACTTTGTATGTTCTTTTGAGAAATAAATTTCTTTAAACCGAATTTTTAAATTCCTTGAATCCATCTGGCCTGCCACCTCAAAAACTGCTCTTGAAAACTGGAACGCCTATTATGCTTTTAAGGGATTTAAGCCCGCCCAACCTGTGTAATTGCAGAAGGCTACTAATTAAAGATTTATAAGATAGCTTAATTGTGGCGACTATTCTCATCGGACCAGGAGCTGGCCAGTTGGCGCACATCCCGAGAATTCCAATGATTCCTACGGACCTGCCTATACCGTTTAAGCGACTCCAGTTTCCCATAAAAACATCTTTGGCCCTGACTACAAACAAGTCCTAAGGACAAACTTTCTCTTTAGTTGGCATTGACTTACGAAAAGAATGTTTTTCCATGGACAAATCCCGCCAGTCTTTTGGGCACATTACCAGTGGACAGCGATGCGCACGAATTTTTTGGATGCCATATTTTAGTTTATTTTTAGATGTATATAATTATGTAGTTTAGGGTTTTTATTTAAGTGTTTTAAGTGTTAAAAACTTAATGTTAAAAACTAATAAATATAAGCCAATGGGCAATTATATGTTGGTCTATCACGAGTTGGATCATCTGAAAAGCAGATTATTTTGTTACCGGAAAATAAAACAACCTCAAATATTGTATACAAAGAAGCTTTAAATTAAACAGAGCCCTTACTTACATTTTATGTTATTAAATATTACCTACGTTTATATTATTATCCGTAAAGTTACGGTATAAAAACACTCTATAAAATCTATCTAGCCAGCGGGAAATATTGAAATAATTTGCCTACATTACTCTTTGAGAGCTGAAAGCTCTTACATTAGTATTGTATTTAATTCAAACAAAAAAAAACACCGCTTGTAAAAATTGCACGCGGACGAAGTCATAGGCGAAATCTTTCATATTAAAAAATGGGATTGTAAATTTATGTATATCTATACTAATATTATAAATGCGAAAGTTTGGATGGATGTTTGTTATTAAATCACGCTATAACAGGTAAACAGATTTGAAAGAAATTTGGCACACAGATAGATAAATATGTCCTGGAATAAAACATAGGATACTATTTATCCCGGGGACGGGATCCCGTGGAATATTTTCGACTTCTACGTGGACGAAGTCGCGGGCAGAAGCTAGTTATAAATTATAAATAGTACAGAAATGTTCAGCATTGTAACAGATCTAAATTCTTATTGTAGTACCTGCGCAAATAAAATGTACACATAATTAAATCTATTAAAACGAGCGCAGAACTCGTGGCAACATAATAACAGTCGTACGAGTATATCTTCAAGGTTAAACAACAATTTTTGAGGATGGTCTGTGAATGGGTTACCATGTTAAGGCCGTGCGCGCACTGCGTTGCGTTTTGGAAACGCAAAATCTGTGAAGTATGGAGTGTCATAGAAGTGCGCGCACTGCGGTGGAATAAACGCGTGCGGTAGAGTACGAATTATTATGTTCGATGGTTAGTTTCTACCAGCAAGCCAAATTTTCGGAATAATAAAATAAGAACCGACAAGAAACAGGTTTAGAACTTGCAAAGATATAATTCGTATATGAAAACTAGCCAAGTCAGACCTTAGGCTACAATATATTCTCCTAAGTTATAAGAATAAATGATATTTTATGTTGTTATACATAAATTTCAGGACTGACCATTGAACTTGGCACCCATTTAGATTTCACTTCTTTTGTCGTTGAAGTCAACAACCAAGGCATTTATGATAATATTGAACTTGGCTCTCATTTCACATTTATGTTTTTCATGGGATATCATTACTTTTTGTACATAAATTAGTAGTAGATACTTACTTATAACAAAATTAATACTAAATGGTTTTTTGTTAAACTACTGTATTTTCCTACGTTTACGGGGTATAATTAATTGTCCTTTTTGTGTTATTTTCTATATTTTCTTGTACGTTTGAAATGTTCGAATGAATTGCCCATTCAGTATCCGGAATTCTTTTTACGCGTTTTGCCTCCATGGTGTAGTGACCCTCTAAGATAATAGGTGGCGCTAGTGGTTGTAGAATACGGTTAGTTACGCGTAATAAATACGAAAATTTACTATATTCTTATTTATAAGTACAAAAATGGAAATATTTGGAATAAAAAAAATTAAGGGTGGTATTTAACTCGTTATATATTCACGTAAAGATCTTAAAATCCACATATAGGGATTTACAGGCACTAATTATAAGTTAAGTGAAAATTATAATAAAATGATAAAAAATTACCAGTTTCTGATTTTTTCCTTTGTATTCACCTAATTCAAATCACCTAATTACCTATCTTCATGCCAAATTTGAACTTTCTAGGTCATCTGGAACTGGGTTATAGTTTTGATCTATAGGTCAGTCATAAAAATGACGATTTTGGACGTTAATATCTAAATAACCGTTGGAGATAAGTTTATAAAATTTGGAACACATATGTATCTCGCTAGTCTCAATATATGAGCCAAATTTGACAAGTTTAGGTGAAATAGTTTTTGAGTTATGAGGGGCTCAAAAGTGGCTGTGAGCTGCGCGCCAGTTCTTGGCTTGACACGCTCCCGCGTGTCTAGATATCCTGCTTTGCAATATAATGACTTACTTGGTGAGATTTATAAACCATATTTTTTTTGTTTTCGTTGAGAAGGCGCCCTTTTCGCGGGATACCTGTTAAGTCACAGTGCTTTTAAACAACTTACTATAGGTTCCTACTTATGTAGGCGCGTTCAATAGCTGAACTTTTTTAACAACTAGCTGACCCAAAAATGTTCTTTCAGCCTCCGACGATTATTTTTCCCAGTATTTTGTATTACGTGGTTTTAATGTGATTTATTTAGTTTTGTTATATACAACGTGTAACATAAAGGTATATACATAACAATCGCACGCCTTCTTTGGACAATAGCAAATAATCAGTTTTTAACCGACTTCTAAAAAAGGAGGAGGTTCTCAATTCGGATGTCTGTTTGTTTTTTTTTTTTATGTTTGTTCGGGCATAGCTCCGTCGTTTGCCAACCGAATCGAAAAATTCTTATTTGTTGAAAAGGATATACTTTCCAAATGGTCCCATGAAAATTTTATCGAAATCGGACAAGCCGTTTCTGAAAAATCAACAAAAGTAAAAAAAAAATATTTACGTTGATGATCTTTTCGTTCACTCTGCATTGCGTTTTTTGTTCGCGCATAACTCCGTCATTTACGAACCGATTTGAAAATTCACTGACCCACTAAAAAGCGCGAAAATAAAAACTTTTTTGCAAAAAATAAAACCGACTTCCATATCAAAACACTACAAAGCCAAAAATAATTTTAATTTCGGAAGGCGGTGTGAAAAAAAAGAAAATATATAAAAACTTTTTTGCAAAAAAATAAAACCGACTTCCATATCAAAACACTACAAAGCCAAAAATAATTTTAATTTCGGTAGTCGGTGTTATTGGTTTTGTATTTTCTTTTTTTTCACACCGCCTCCCGAAATTAAAATTATTTTTGGCTTTGTAGTGTTTTGATATGGAAGTCGGTTTTATTTTTTTGCAAAAAAGTTTTTATTTTCGCGCTTTTTAGTGGGTCAATTTGTAATTAATCTAGTTATAAAAGCCAAAATGTCAACTACAAAAAAACTAAAAACGCGCGAACAAAAAACACAATATAGAGTAACCGAAAAGATCATCAATGTAAATATTTTTTTAGACTTTTGTTAATTTTTCAGAAACGGCTTGTTCGATGTCGATAACATTTTCATGGGACCATTTGGAAAGTATACCCTTTCCAACAAAAAAAGAATTTTTCAAATCGGTTGGCGAGCGACGGAGCTATGCCCGAACAAACATAAAAAAAAAAAAAAAAAAACAAACAAACATCCGAATTGAGAACCTCCTCCTTTTTCAGAAGTCGGTTAAAAACCAATAACACCGACTACCGAAATTAAAATTATTTTTGGCTTTGTAGTGTTTTGATATGGAAGTCGGTTTTATTTTTTGCAAAAAAGTTTTTGTAATCCTATGTCTACATGTGTGGAACTTTTTAGAAATTTCAATAGATTGATACCAGAGGCCCATTTTTTCAAATGAAGAAGAACGAAGAGAATTATCGTGTTATAGGCAAGTGACGTGGAAGTTATCCCTCGTAGTGCTGTGACACGTTTGTTATGTATGGTATTCAAGAAACATGTGAAACCGATAATTTGGTATCAATTCTTTGAGTCACTCATTTTGACCTGAAACTGTGCATAGAGACTCCATACCAGATGTTGTCTTCAGTCCTTTTGGATAGATATGGGGTTTCCGTTACACGTTGTATATAAATTTTATAAGGAAACTTCTAGAAGCCGAAAAAAACAACCAATAACCATCGAAATCAATCGATGTGCCATTTAAATCCATTTATGCAAAATGAGGAAAAGCTGAAACGTATTGGAAATTTATTTTTCTTTCTTTCGATGTTTTTATATTCATTCTGTTATTCAGGGCGGAGTTAAATCTTTCAAATTGAAAACCTGCCGTTCTTAAGGCTCAATGGTGTAATAAACTCGACTTTGTTTTATACATACAATTACATTATACGAGAGCTACCGCTCGCAACGTGGTACCTAGGCGTGTAAAATTCACACACAGTAGCTGGAGTTTTTTGGTCGTGAAACCCACTAGCTTCTCTTCAGAACACTCTGCCAAACGTGACAATCTGATGAAAGGTCTAAGAACACATAGAAGACATGCAAACATTTATTCTATTTATATGTATAGAAGAATAAGATAGATAAAAAGGTAATATTTATGATACTTTAGTTTCTGGTTGTTATATTGTCTCATAACATTTAATAAAACATGTTTTAAACACTTACTTGTTGCTAATAGACGCCTGCATCGATGAAGTTTATTTTCGGTGGGAAAATCATCTAATTACTCCTCCCACTCTGGGTGGCGTGAAAGGGAGTATCTGACTTCTACTGACTTGTTACGTTGTTTTTTTTTTTCTGACACTTATCTGTGGGCATGCGTTGTAAATTGTGAGGTTTCCAATATCGATCTCGTTGGATTCCAAGTGAAATGTTCAATGTAGTTTGTACAAATGACTTTGGCTTGCGATTTACAGAATGGGTCATCCATCATCAACACACATCAACAACTTAATCTGTACTTCGTCACTGGACTCTTTAGTAACACTTTCTGACGTTGGAGTCATTACATCGTAATTAAGTGCTGTTGTTTACATTCCAAATATCATTCAGTTGTACGTCAGTTTCTGACAGTTGGAGGTGACATCTGGCGGTTGCCGATTCGCAGTTTTAGTTTTGAATCGATATTAGTTAATTTTAGCAAATTGATTGGAAGCCATCGAACCAATATTGAAAAGACCGATCCTTAATAATTTTCAGCTTTTGGTTAAAATACTTTTTTCATTATAGACATTATTCTAGAAGTTTCGGAGAGCACACAATCCATATTTAATCTGTGGTTTTTTGTCAATGACCGGAGAATGTAAAGTGACGGGCGTCCGTTTGCACTTCACCACGCTTAAAATAAACTACAAACTTAATCCCATGTTTTAAAAGGTGAGGATTTTGGTGTATTGGTGTTTGGAAGTGATATCTGAGTCCTTTTCAGGTCGTTAAAAGGATATTATTGTGATCCATTACAGGACTCCACGTTTTAAAAGGATTCGCCAAACAGATCGGCGGACCCGTTCTCCAGCTAGTCGAATCCTGCAGCCATGTGTTTTTACCATTAATCGACCGTGACTATTACACGCCCCATGGGTAATCTCGTTTCTTATTGTCCCACCACGCAGGGTTAGGCAAACAGAAGTCGTAGCTCGTTCTTTGCAAAAGGCCATGTTAACCGGCTAACGTTTAAGCCTTTAGATTTCCTAGCTCGATCAGTAGGGTCACCTCTATTCCTTCTCGAGGAAAGTACCTTAGTTTCCCCTTATATAATAAGGTCTCCATATTCCGAGATATTCATCTTGCCGTGGACGCGAGACCCGTTCCTTGAGTCCTCCCAAAGCCTCCTGTGGAGACGACTGTGCAGTGGCAGTGTCCGCCTAGCGTTCTAGCGCAGGTGGGATGGTTTTTCTTTTTATTTTATTTTATATGGATAATCTTAATAATCTATTAATTTATATTCTACCGGTTCATGAAGGAACCAGTTTATCACCTAGCCAGTTTTCAAATTTAGAATCCGGTCTTCAATAAATTTGATTAAAGGACCCCGGGGTCGACACCTACGCTTAACTGGAAGAATATTGAACATCTTCGTTGGCTCAGGGATCCGAGACTATTAGAGTCCCTGGCGCCCATTTAGTAATAATCCACTTTCACAAAACTGGAAGGTCGTACCTTGATATTTTAGAAGGGAAAATTAGAGAAAATTTAATTAAAACTTTAAAAGAATAGAACAGTACTGGGATTATCTCCAACCCCCCACAACCTGTAGTTCCACTGACTGAATTTTAAGCTGGCTGGCAATAACCCTTTTTTGTATATTTTCCTTTACCTTGTTTGAATAAACTTTAGTTGTTTGAAACAGTTTGTTGCTTCAATACCAACCCACCTCGCATCTGGGCTTTTGTTCCATCACCATTAGAGGGACAAATTCTCAAATGTAACAGACTATAAACCTAACCTGTTTTGCCAACTGCCCTTACGTTCCGCGGCCACGGTATCTCGTTAGAACATACCCGCAACTCTGGCAGGCAATGTTCCTGTCGGGCCCCGTCAATGATCGATGGGGTATTTCGATATCTTAGCAACGTAGGATATAAATTAATTTTAGCGGTCATTGATTTCACGGCTGAATCCGCGAACCGATGCTTTACCCTGTTTTTTTTTAGAAAGTCTTTAAGTGGAACTTTTAAAGTGTATTAAATAGGGAAGCGTATAAAACCATCTCTAAAAGTTTACGACACTGGATCCACGTAAAGTTTGAGTAACCTCAATTAAGCCAAACTTTACTGAAGATGGCGGTCAAAGGTAATTATAACAAATTAGTACAAGTTAGCCTGATCCGCATAGTTTAAAATCGAAAGGCTTATCATAATTTGACTTCAGGCATTCCCAACTGGCTTACACCAAGTAAATTATGTTAGTGTAAGTGTATCAGGGGCACCCGTATTCACTGAATTTTAGACCACTAAGCAACTACTAAGTCACAAATTGGTAAACAGCAACTATTAAGACGAGTTAATTTGATGTGGTAACTGCCCTAAGGCTTTGGTCCGGACACATACCGCTAAATAAATTGGCCTTATGATGGGTAAATCTAACTTTCCAAATTATCTTCATGCTCACTTTATCTGCGGGAATTCGGCAGATGTAATATGATACTAGCGTCTGTCGGAGGAGGCAAAGGGGAGCTATGAAATAGATAATTTAGAACTTAGCTAACGTAGACAATAGGCATTTTTGTTCGACCTGAGAGGGAGGTAAATAAAGATTTGGCACTTTCTTTAGTCAACTGACCCCATTCATTATTAGATGCCATCGGACGTAAATAAGGCTATAGCCTTATTTACGTCCTATAAACATAACATTAGACGCCTAATAAGTATTATTACTTAGTCTAGAGTTTGTCAACAACACTAAGAGCCTAGATCTCTTTGATATTTCATTAAGTTTTACATTATGTTCGTAATCAAAACTTAATAAGGTTAGTTTAACCCCGATTTCTAAATCTAAATTTGAAGCCTAGTATTATGTCATCCTTTAATTATTTCAAACTGAAAACCTGTACAAGTTTGGGATTTGAATGGTATATAATATGGAATAATAATGCTACACATTATTAAATCCAAATTCTCTATTGATACGAGTACTACTAAAAACTAAGTACGGATCGGACTCGCACGGTTCCAAACGAATCTCTTTTTTATCGTGGTATATTAAAACACTTTTCACAAGTGTTTCTATAATCTACAAGTAAAGAAAGAAAATCAGTAGGTATAAGATCAGTAATCTGCATTTTTTTTTTCTAAATTGGTCAGTCATTATTTTGAGAGATAACGGTAGGAGAAATTAATAATCTAAACTCACACAGAAGTCCTTTGATTTGATATGTCACGCAACACAGTTTCAAAAACAATATATCGATGGTCTAGAAGACAAAATATGTGCTAATTACAAAATTTTGATAATGTAACATTTCAATGCCAAAAGTTTTCATTGATAATTTCAAAACTTTTGGCATTAAAATGTTACATTATTAAAATTTTGTAATTAGCAAATTGGTCTTCTAGACCATCGATATTTTCTAATTTGACAACTACACCAGGACTTTTAATTCGATGCAGTAGACAGACAGTTTCAGAGTATAAGATAATGACGACTATGAAAATGTGATATAACTAAATTTATCGATTCGGGAATATAATCGAATAACTATGTAAACAATTATTTTAAATAATATTATGTGAAAATAACTAAAAGTAAAATGTGATTATGAAGGGACGTGAAAAACAAAAGGAATAGATCATAATAATATTTTTTTTTTTGCAACATGCCCCTATACCTGTACCCGTTCTAACGGGGTTTAGGTCGCAGTAGTGCGGGGGCAGTATTTTAAATAGTAATCCCGCGCAATTTGAAGGTTGAATATATTTGAAGGTTGTTTTGTAAATAGTCTTTTGATTGTTGAATTAGTTAAGTTTAGATTCTGTACTCATTAGCCACCTTACTGTTAGTTTAGATTTAAGTTTCTCGTGTAAGTGCATTGTAATTCTTATGAAAAATAAACATCTTTAACCGTATTTATTAAAATATTCATCACATGAAAGAATTTGCAAAAGATTTTATCATGTCTCGTTAGATATGAACATTTTTAATAAAAATAGATTTATTTATAATAAAATCTAGTTAATACTAAATATAAATGATGAGTAAAATTTCATCATTTATTTATATTTCTCATGATTAAAAATCGCTCGTTTATTATTTGATATATTGAATCCATCCCTATTAAGTTAAATAGGGTATCATTTTTTTAATCACCTGGCCTGATCCCTTCATCCCCCTTTTACTACCGGTCTACCAGACGTACCGCAGGATACCATCCACACTTGGTCGGTATACCGTCGTGTCGTACTAAGCGCTTTTCTTCAACATTCATTGTGCGCACAGCCAAGGTGTGGAACTCTCTACCGGCTTCTGTGTTCCCTGCCACATATATTATGACCCGTCAGCCTTTAAAGCAAGAGTGAATAGGCATTTTCTGGGCTCGCTCGTTCGATCGTAGACCTCATCTTACACTTACCATCAGGTGTGATCGAGGTCAAGAGCGAACTCATTTGTAATAAAAAAATAAATAAAAAAAACAGTAACATTAGCTTATGTCAGCTTACTGCATCGAAATAAAAGTCTTGGTATAATACTACATACTCAAAGGAGTGCTTGTGGCTAAATAATGACAGCTGCGGATTGCTCTTAACATCAATATATTATTTATATGTAAACTAGCTTCTGCCCGCAACTTCTTTCGCGTGGGAGGTTTTCCCGCGTAAATCCCGATCCCGTGGGAATTTTGGGATAAAAACTATTCTATCTCCTTTCCAGGGTCCTAAACTATTCCCATGCCAAATTTCCTCTAAATCGGTTAAGCCGTTTAGGCGTGAAAAGGTAACATACAGACAGGCACAGTTACTTTCGCATTTATAATATTAGTATGGATAAATAAAATATTTTTATTTGTACACGAAAACAAAAGTACAAAGCATGGTCTTAATATTAAATTGTACAACAATGTCACAGATATAGGCGAAAAATCTGGATCCTAAAGTGGGCAAGTAGCCTGTATCTTTGAAGCCAAAGTTCCCCAAAATTTCAAAGACTATTCAAAACAAATTCAAACAATAACTTCTGTGTTATTAAAAAATAAAAAATAATTTAAATTTAAAAAAGAACATCAGTATTTTTAAACATTGTAACACTGTAACAAAGAAAGGCAGGGGACGAGAGTTAAATATAAAACCCATGTAGGAATCAATCGGAATATGTCCGTGAGTAAAAGGCACACAGTAGGCATATAGTATTATGATTGTATTTTTCTTTTTCTGTAACTTTTTTTTTTTTCTTTTTTTCTTTTAATATTATTATTGTGTGTGTGCTTATTGTACTGACGTCAAATAAATATTTTTTCTTTCTTTCTTTCCATATTTATGAAATTAGGTCAAGCGAGAGATTTTACCAGCGTCCATTTTATGCTAACGCTAGGATGCTTTGTCTTATATTTTAGGGTCGCATATAATAGTTAACTTAGATATTTTAACTTAATTAAAGAAGAAATGGTAAGATAAGACAAGATAAGATCATGTTATTTGTCCAAACATGAGTATACACACAAAAAGAAAAGCATGCACGTTGTTAAGAGATAGTTTACACAGGTCGTCATGTTTGCCATATTTATACAATGGCATACAAATATTTAAGGTGAGTATATGTAAATTATAATTATTAATAATTTCGTATTAAATTACACGGCTAATATAGTTATTTAAGTAATTAATAAAAACAATTTAATTTTATATAATTCAATAATTAAAATATCACAGTCACAGTTGACTTGTATAACATAGTCAAAACAAGTAAGTAAAGTTATTACAGTCATTTAAAGTAGTCAATTAATAGGTAAAAGTTATAATAGTCATAAATTAAAATTCTTTTCACATAAAAAATCATTAATCGTGTAGTAAGCTCTTTCGGGTAAGAATTTTTAACTTTCAATTTAAACTGCACATCAGTTAAAAGCTTCCAACTTTTTGGCAATTTATTATAAATGATTGGAGCCATGCAAAAGACACTCTTGCGCATAAGAGCAGTTCTAGCTTATTGATATATATATATAAATTATTTTCGTTGTATATGATAAAATACCTAATATAGAGTACGCGGTTTCAATTAACGTGATAACCTAATCGCCACGCTGTATAAACATGTTCGCGTTTGGGCAATATAATAGCTAAGCTTAACAAACAGACACACTATTCATCCTAATAGTATTCATTTCAAACTTTTAGAACTTTAAAAAGTACAAACGGGCAAAATAGTGACTTTGTACGGAAAACATATAATTGGCGCCTATGATGAATGGAAGCCTGCAATACCATTGTGAGTATGTTTTTAAATACTTACTACAAAGCTGAATCATCTGATGCGTACATGATTACCCCAGCTCACATTCCATGCTTAATCATAGTAACTCTACTTGTTAGTACTACTCTTCCCCAGACGAGGATATTTATAAACAGCTATACTCGTCGATACGGTTGCATTATATCTGTAGGTACGCTTTACAAACGAATAATAATATATTTTAAGTGATCCTAATAAACCTCTTGGTTGCATTTTAATACGCCTTTTGGCTTTTGCTTCGAATTATTGGTCTTAGGACATGCCGATTTTTTGTTATGTTTTTATCAATCGTTTTGAGAGCAGTGGTATTGATAGTAATATGCCTGACTGCGTTTGAACTCAAGACCATTATATTAACGACATTATCCGACGAGCTCTTGTTAGCGTCGATGTTCCGGCTGTATAAGAATCCAATGGCATGGCACGCGACGATTGCAAAACACCGGATGGCATGTTTTTATTTCCATGGAAGCTGGCATTTAGTGTCGACACAAGTTGCGTCCGACACTAAAGGCCTACCCTTTAGTGTCGGACGCTACTTGTGTCGATACTCTTGCATTATCCCATCTTCCTAGCTCGTCTAGCTGTGCTGGCGCTGCGGCTACAGCTGCTGAGAACCTCAAGCGGCGGAAATATAATAACCTTGTCGGTAGTTATATTTTCGAACCGTTTGGGGTTGAAACCTTGGGGTCCTGGGCTCCGAGTGCTCACAAGTTATTTAAAGCTCTATCCAGATGCCCACTTGACACTTCGCGTGTCCCAAGGGTGGCTTTTACCTTGGACAGCTTTGTCATACAACGTGGCAATGCCGATGCCGCCAGTCTTTTGGGTATATTACCAGTGGATAGCAATGCGCACGAATTTCTGGACGCCATATTTTAGTTTATTTTTAGATGTATATATGTATGTAGTTTAGGGTTTTTATTGAAGTGTATATCACCTATGACTTAATAAAATATACCGTTTAAATACAGTATAATTTATACCCGATCTAGTTTCAGCTGCATAGTATGCTGACCAATGAGAATTCAACAATTTAAACTCCTACTCATTTTGGCCAATCACCGGTCAAAAACTTTACAAAACGAATAAGCGTTAATTTGTGTAATACTTTTAAAGTGTAATTTAATTTTTATGAAGCTGAGGTCTGGGGGGCAAACAAAGAGTGTGTCCGGTATTCCTTATACCTACAAAATTCAAACAAGTAATTATAAACATTTAAGAAAAGTAATTAAATCGTGACGCTTTAAAATTTAGAAGAGGGTTTTATTATATTATTATTATATATACTTTATTGTACACCTTACAATATTACTATAGATACAAAAAAATTAAACTAGTGTACAATGGGCGGTCTTATCGCACAGGGCGATCTCTTACAGACAACCTTTGGATGGACAAACTTAAAGGAGACAGATTACGGGCTGTCAGTGTACAAACACATAATTGAACATAATAATATAAAATACATACAATACCAAAATTATATACTAATAAATATTACATGTATAATTGAGAAAGAAGGGGAAAAGTTATAGGGAGAGGTAATGCTCCTTCACCATTCTTTTGAACGCTGGTAGCGTTTGAGCATGCCTCACATCTATGGGTAATGCATTCCACAAACGAGCTGCTTGTATGGTAAAAGATTTGTCAAAGAAAGAATTGGAATGCATACGAATACTCAACTCTAGATTTTCCGATGATCTCAAGGATCTAGAATGTGTGTCACAGAGGAACTGAAAACGTTCCTTAAGATAGAAAGGAGTGAAAGGATTAAATAGCACATTATAAAGTAGAGAAAGTAAGTGAAGATTCCGGTGAAACCTAATAGGAAGCCATTTGAGCTGAGCACGGAAATCAGAAACGTGGTCATATTTGCGCAAGCCAAATATAAACCTGATACAGAGATTTTGAAGACGCTCTAGCTTGTCCAATTGGTTTTGGGTCAAGTCGAGATAGCTGGCATCAGCATAGTCCAGAATAGGGAGAAGGAGAGTTTGTGCAATTGCAATTTTAGTGGAGATGGGAAGAAAATTACGAAGGCGTCTCAAGGAGCCTGCAGACGCAAATACTTTACGACTAACTTCCTGTAATTGTTTAGTCCAAGAAAGGGTGTCGTCAATGTGTATTCCCAGGTTCTTCACAGTATGACTGAAAGGTATGACGGTGTTATTGAAAGAAACCTGGGGAAGTGCCGTCCAATCAATCCTGGAGATAGTACGAGAACTACCAACAACAATAACCTGAGTCTTAGCAGGGTTGATTTTCAGCCCAAACTCAGCGCTCCAGTCACCAATTCGAGCAAGGTCCATATTAATAGCTTTAATGGCATCAGCTAACTCTACGAGTGGAGCTTGGGTGTAAATTTGGAGATCATCAGCATACAAGTGGTAGAAAGAAGATAGTCGTTGAGTGATAGCATTTATAAAAAGTACGAAAAGTAAAGGAGATAAAACGCCACCCTGTGGCACACCGGCAGAGGTATCACACCAAGAAGAAAAGGAGTCCTCAATGGAAATACGCTGCCGACGACCAAACAGGTAACTACGAAACCAGTCAATTACCGATGGAGATATGTTAAACGAGCGGAGAATGCCAAGCAAAATGTCGAAGTCAACTGTATTAAACGCATTACTAAAGTCTAGTAGTGCAAGTACAGTTAACTTCCCCATCTCCATGCCAGACCTTATATCATCCGAAATATGTACGAGTGCAGAAGTAGTGCTGTGACCAGGACGAAAACCAGATTGGAAGGGATTCAGAAGATTGTACTTAGAAAGGAACGAGCTAAGTTGTTGGTGGACAAGCTTTTCAAGGACTTTGGATAGGAATGGGAGAATAGAAATAGGTCGGTAGTCAGAAAAAGATGCAGGACGAGTTTTTTTGGGTAAAGGGATAATTTGGGCGTCTTTCCAGGCTTGTGGAAAGACACTACTAGAAATTGAGAAATTTAGGATGTATAGAATGAACGGAAGAACGTTATCAAGGATGGGAATGATCATCTTACGGCTGACACAGTCACTACCCACAGCGTTGGACGTAATCGACATAACACTCCTTTTAACATCACAAGCAGTAAATTGGCGTATGACAAAAGGAGAATAATCAGGTATCGGAAGTTTAGAAAGATAACTTAAAGTAGCAGTTTTAGTAGCCCTATCTATTGATGGCGAAGTAGAAAAATGACTATTAAGTGAGTTTAATTCAATGTCTTTAGGAATCGTTTCATGAGACTTTTTCCCGATACCTAATGTTTTGAGAAATTTCCAGACCTTAGCTGGATCACTACTCTGAACCGAATTATGGATATGTTGGCGTTTTGCATTTCTACACACCTTGCTGCAGTGATTTCTAATTGAGATAAATTTCTCCCTGTTGGCGTCACTAGGTCTAACTTTAAACTTAAATTTCGCCGCTGCTTTTTTATGGATTAAAAGTTTTATTTCATCCGTCAGCCAAGGCGCCGGAAGATGCTTAACCCTCACAGCTCGAATAGGTGCATGTCTGTCATAAAGCTGAATTAGTGCAGTAGTCAAAAAATCAACCTGTTCGTCGACTGATGACGAATCAACCAGAGGCGTCCAGTCAATGTTGTTGGCATCCTCTCGAAGACAATCAATGTTCATCCCATCAAAATTGCGAAGCAGAATAGTTTTGGACTTATGCTTAGGGGGGCGAATTTTATAGGATGTGAAAATTAGGTCATGGTAGGAAAAGGCGTCTGCTGAGCATTGACCGTGCTTAGCGACGTGACTAAGAGATGAGACAAAAATTAGATCAAGCAAGGAAGGAACTGCGTTAGGAAAATGGTGAGTGGCACCAAGATCAAGAATGGAGAGATTGGTTGATTCTACGATATGAAAGAGAGAATTGGAACGAGTGTCTTTTTTAAGGAGGCACGTATTAAAGTCACCCATTATTATACTATGACTGTAAGAGGGAATTAAATTTTCTAAAATACGCTCCAAGGAAGAAAAGAAATTAATTCGAAGAGAAGGGCTGTAGTAGACTCCAAGGAGAATTTTAGAGTGGTGGAGTTCAACTTCAAGGAAAAGATGTTCATCTGCGTTCGGAGGGGGTGGCTGTGCGGACATGTTAACAATAGAAAAGGGAATATAATTACGAAGATAAATGGCCACCCCGCCACCACCACCGACAGCGCGGTCATTCCTGATAAGTTGAAAACCTGGAAGAGAGTAAGAAGAAGATGGAAGGCAAGGTTTTAACCATGATTCGGAAACTAGGATAGCATGAATATTCTTACAGTCAAAACTGGCCAGCATTTCGGGGAAATGAGCCGGAATACTTTGGGCGTTGATGTGGACTACATTAAAGTTCTTGGACACATCGGAAAAAATAGAAACTAGAGTTTCGCATAAAGAAGGAACACTTACGAAGCTTTCATCGTTACTGTCTAAAGAAAAAAAAGTATCAGCATCACTGCTGCAGCCAGGGCTGAGCATAAATATATGAATTAAAAAAATAAATAAATACTTACTTAAAAACAATAATTAACGCGGTAAACTATACATTTTTGTCCACCTGCCAGTTGTGCATAACATGAAAGTAAAAATAAGAATAACTTAAAATACAGTTTAGTTCTGTAGTCCAGGCACATAATATCATATTTAACACAATTTCACGAACAAAAGTAAATAAACAAAAAGTAAAAGAGTGTAACGGAGCTAAATAAAACATTATTTAAGATGTCTACATATTTAGTGCAGAGCTATGGAACGCAAAGGAAATTACAAAAGTGACAGATATTTCAAGTATTTGACAGTGACAATCCATGACATATGACATAGACATTACCAAATTACCATTATAAATACGAAATACGGTATATAGGTAAAACAATAACTATGATACCGTAGATTAAATATTAGTAAAGATGGAAGGTTCTGGATATTGCAAAAGTAACAAGTACTGACCTACCTACTTGATACAATAAAAAAAAGAACATACCACTAGTGCCTGGACTATACGCCAAAGAAGAAAAACAAAAAAGCTATGAAGTTTATTTTCTCGCAACAGCTCGCTTGGTTTTAGCAGCGACTTTTCCCGCTGCCACCGGCAGAATAATGACGCTGGACTCCGACTGTACTGAGACCTGTTCCGGCTGGGTGGCCATAGCCTTCGACTGCAGCGCGATCTTATCAAGTTCCGCCATGGAAGTTACTCGATGCCGGGTTCCTTCGGGGTCGAGGACGATCACGGAGCCCACAGTAGTCCAGCATTGAGTCACACCAAAACTATCACGCGCTGCCATGAAGACGTTGTGCCTAGTTTTCGTGAGAAACTCTGACATTGTGATACCAGAACCCTTCAGCTTAGTTTTGGCAAACCAGATTTTATCACGGAGAGCCACATCATGCAGCTTGAACAATATTGGTCGAGGCTTGTTAGACGAGCTGCGCCCCATCCTGTGACACCGTTTGATGCCTGATATAGACAAGTCAAGCTTAATGTGTTGTTTGACGATTTGCATTACCAACTGTGCCGTTTGCTCCTCTTGCTCCTCTGGCACTCCATGCAGCAGCAAGATTTTACGCCTCCCACGCATCTCCATGTTATCTAGGCTCTGGGCAAGGAAACCAACCTGCTTTTGGAGAGTACCAAGCGCCTGTACTATAAAAGACCTGAATGATGCAAATTCTGTTGCCAATCCAGAGGTGGTGGTTGCTGTAGTGCTTGGACTTTTCTGTAACTCCTTCTCAAAGTCTGCCATCCTTTCATTAAACAGGTTGCTCATGTCAGTTATTGTGCGGTTGATTGCTTCCATTTTGTAATGACTGTGATGAAGTTATTAATAATTTGTGTTTAGGAGCTGAAAACACTTCACTGGCAGGTAGAGACTGTTAATTATTAATATGTATTATTAATTTATGAAACAAATAAAAATTACTATTTTAAAACAATTTTATACAGCAGAGAAATTTTTTTGTTGTTACACTATTGACTACTATTTAGTTGAATAATAAATCTAGGTAGAACCCGAGTGTCCCACAGGGATGGGTTCTAGGGCCGCTGTGGGACATCGGTTACGATGGGTGTTGGGCGTCGACCTCCCTACAGGCGTCAGTGTAGTTTGCTACGCAGACGACACACTGGTCCTGGCACATTGGGCGTCGCACCAGGCGGCGTCCGAACTGGCGATGCGAGGAGTTGCGATAGTCGTAGAAAGGATCCGGCAACTGGGACTCGAGGTGGCCCTGCACAAGTCCAAGGCCATGTGTTTTCATGGCCGTCGGAACCCGCCACCTTCGGGTTCCCAAAAAACAGTGGGAGAGCAGTCAGCAACATTGACGGGGCCCGATAGGGCAGTTGTCCTATCGGGCCCCGTCAATGTTGTTGATGTTGTAAGGCAGTTGCCTTACGGGGTTGGTTGCCGGAATATTCTAACGAGATACCGCAGCCCCGGAACGCAAGGGCAACTGAAGGAGCAGGGTGGGTTTTTAGTCAGTAGAAGTCTGATACACTCTTCTTCTCCACCCACAGCGGAAGGAGTCATTAGATGATTTTCCCACCCAGAAAAAAAAAAAGTACGTTCCTATAAAAATCAAGCTTCTATCTCAACGCAATAAAAAACTACGGTCCAATCTCATTTACTTTTTCACTGATATTGAGTCGCTCATCAGAATCTTCATGGCACCCCATTGACCTAGAATGTATGAATTGATACGATTTAATATAAAAATACCGAGGTATCTACAAATTTAAAAGTCAAATTATCCGCTTAAATCATGTTAGTCCGAACAATATTTGCTCCCTAATAGCCGAATATTTGGTCCCCATTCAATTGGTTAGATACCAAATAACAAATTTCCTACAGACACACATACGACAATCAATACAATTTAACATCGCTAACAGATTATTATTGAAACCGAAATTTGTATAGCTCTAGCATCTGCTTTGATTCTCAAGTGGAAACTCTCAAACACAATGGACTTCAATACCGAATTGTAAACTTAAAAGCTAACGAGAAGCTGCCTATTATATTAAATGTGGTAATGCCATTATCTTCGTAACGACTAGGATTTAATACAATTATAGGGGTTCCTGTCACTTTAGTGCAGTGATCTCTAACGATGAGTAAATTTTACTCTGTGCTCAAGTGGAACTCAAGTTTAGCTGGGCTATTCAATATTCTTTCATTTTGAAAATTGCACGCTCTAACGTTTTTTACCCAGTATACATTTTGTTGGCCGTCTTAGATAAAATTATTCCACAGATTTTTTTTAATTTAAAATTATTGACATTATATTGGTTTATAGACCTGTGTTCGGTTCGTGGGTTGGACGAAGTTTTACTAAGTTTTTCTATCTGAAATTTCTCAGTACTGATTCGACTGAATTAAGACTAAAATTATGCGCTGTTGATTCCAGACGCTTGCCCCTATAATATGGAACTAAGTATAACTGCTAGAATATTCTGTATGTACACCACTGCCCAAACCGTCGTGGCCATGTTTGGAGGAAATATACTTATTTTTATTTATTTAGAGCCTTGAACATCGACGACGAGTTGCAAGTCTATCGGTTTTCTGTCGGTTACATTTCGGGGAGTGTGCGATGGAAGTACACAATAGATAGATAGATAGATAGAATATACTTTATTGTACACCAAAAATTGGAACACACTTACATAACCTTATTTCTATAACTTTGGTTACAATGGCGGTCTTATCGCTGAGAGCGATATCTTCCAGACAACCTTTGGAAGGACTTTAAAAGCCTGTGGACCAACTATACTCAGCGGGCTATTAGCGCCCTACGGGTCCAATATAACAACGGGTTCAGGATGTTGATGGGGCTGTCCCGTTTTTGCAGTGCATCAGATATGTTTGCACAAGCACAAGTCGATGGCTTCCACGCCATCGTCAGACAGAAATCTGCCTCTTTGCTCTGCAGAGTGCGGGGCAGCTCCAACTCCATCCTGAAGACCATAGCGGAGAGGTACGATTCTCCTTTGTTAGGTGATGTTGTTCAAAGATGCATTTTGAACAACAGCCTTGTTGTAAAATAGAAAATACATAAGTTTAGGTACTAACATAGGTATAAGTTATCTTTTGTTTTTTTTTTTACTAACCCATATGGATGTTGCTTATCCGAATTAAAGATTATTTTTTTTTTTTTAGTTGAAATTGGGGAGGGCTAAATTAGTGTACTACAAATACTCATAACGGAAAAAAAACTAATTGAAATATATAAGTATATATATATATATATATATAAATACAATAAATAATTATATAAAATATATAAATGTAATGTGTTCTTTATCATCGTGTGGAGAAAAACAAAGAAATAATCATAAATTTGAAAGAAAATGATTGGCAACCGAGCTTTTAAAAGCAGCGAGTGACTGTGCTTGTCTTACTGACACCGGCAATGCATTTCACAACCAAATAGCCTGCACCGTAAAAGAATTGTCGTAAAATTTAGTTGAATGTGTAGGCATCAAAAGTCTCAAATTTTCCGATGATCTCAAATCTCTACCATGTGTGTCACGAAGGAACTTAAATCGTTCTTTGAGATAAAAGGGAGTCGTTGGATTCAAAAGAATACTGTAGAGTAGTGATAAATAATGTGTATTCCGGCGAAGGCGGATAGGCAGCCACTTGAGTTTAATGCGAAACTCAGAAACATGATCATACTTGCGCAAACCAAATATGAATCTGATACAAAAATTTTGGAGTCGCTCAAGCTTACCTAACTGCACTTCAGTGAGATCTGGATAACTTGCATCAGCATAGTCGAGGATAGGGAGAAGAAGAGATTGGGCAAGCGCAGTTTTAGTGGCAGTCGGCAGGAAATTGCGCAATCTGCGTAAAGACCCCCAGAGGCAAACAGTTTGCGGCTCACTTCCTGCAACTGGGGACCCCAAGACAAATCCTTATCAATATAAATACCAAGGTCTCTTACTGAGTCACAGTAAGGTATAACAGCTCCATCAAAAACGATTTGGGGAAGGGTCGTCCAGTCAATTTTGGAACGTAGCCTAGGGCTGCCAACAATAATGACTTGAGTCTTCGTAGGATTAACCCTCAAATCATGATCCAAACTCCAGTCAGAATAACGCGCTAAGTCTTTATTCACTATCTTCACCGCCTCAGACAATTCCTCAACGGGAGCTTGTGAATAAATTTGCAGATCATCAGCATAAAGGTGGTAGGATGAGAGAAGTTCATTAGAAATTGAATTTATAAATATGGCGAAAAGAAGAGGAGAGAGAACGCTCCCCTGCGGTACGCCAACAGTAGTATTGCACCATGAAGACAATGAACTTTCAATGCAAGTACGTTGTCGGCGGCCACACAGGTAACTACGAAACCAATCAATAGCTGTTGGAGATATGTTAAGAGAGCACAGTATCCCGAGCAAGACATCAAAATCAACAGTGTTAAAAGCATTACTGAAATCAAGTAAGGAAAGGACTGTCAGTTTACCACAGTCCATTCCTGATCTTATATCGTCAGTAATGTTAACAAGAACTGTGGTAGTGCTATGCCCTGGACGAAACCCGGATTGGTAAAAATTAAGGAGTCTGTTTCTACAGAGGAAAGCACTAAGCTGGCTATGGATAAGGCGTTCTAGGACTTTGGAGAGGAACGGTAAAATGGAGATAGGACGGAATTCAGAAAAAGAAACAGGATTCCTTTTTTTTGGAAGAGGGGTTATTTGAGCTTCTTTCCATAGAGATGGAAAGACACCAGAGGATAAGGAATAATTTGGGATATGACAAATGACAGGAAGGATTTCGTCAAGTATAGGGAGTATCACCTTGCGACTAACACAGTCACTACCAACAGCATTTGATGTAATTGATAAAATACTCTTCTTAACATCACAACTAGCAAATTGATTAAAAACAAAAGGAGAATAATCGGGAGTGGGAAGAGACGAAAGATTATCTAGAGTTTTAGCTTTAACAACTCCATTGAAACTACAAGAGGTGGAAAAATTATGATTGAGTGATTCAAGATCTATATCTTTAGGGATAGACTCTTGACGTCCCAACTAGCACAAATGGGCTGCATAAGGGCTTTGGAGCGTATCCGATTATTACTTATGGTAATAGACGTAACCGCTAGAGCGTCTACTACAGACTTAAAGCAGCCGCTTTAGCGCTATTTGGGCGCCATTTTATGCAACCTAAAGTTCCATTTAACCTGCACAACGGTTGCATAAAGGTTCCTTAATAGCTATAACGATTTATTAACGCTATACTAAAGCTCTCATAGCGCTACTTTTGAATGATTTTGAACTACTTTGAACGAATGAATTGATTATAGTTCTTTATTTATGTCTTCAGTTGACATTACTTGTAATATTTTGGTAAAGTGTTTTCGTCGCCATCATGAAAATAAAACAAAAAGAAGTGAAAGTTTATATTCTGTATTAGCAAGATATATAAAGATACTTAAAACGCTGTCCAGTTTACTGTAGATATATAAGATAATTTTCGAGTAATTTTAACGCGCTTTTATGATATTTCAAAAATTAACAAAAGATATGTGATATTTTTTATTTGTTTTACAGAATAAATTTTATTTCCGTATTTTTACGTGTCGATAACTTCCTATTTGCAAGTGGCCGATTGTTTACCGGTACATTTAATGCACATTTAACTGAAAAACCAATGTATATCAACTCAATTTTGCAAGTGAATTATAAGTTTTCTTAAAAAATCATGGCGTCATTGTAATGTAGTCATAACCTGCAGTTTTAGCTCTAATAACTCCCTTTAGAGAATCATAGCGCTAATTTTCACTCTTCTAACGCTTCCAGTGATTATTGTTCCCCTAATGCAACTCACAGCCACAAAAAGCTCCTATTTTCTTGTTTTTGAGGTTATAAGATGTAGTTACGTACTTATTCGTTTAGTATCCATTTTTATTGTTTAGTGTTTAGTGTTTTTAAATGTTTTATGATAGTTACTAAAGCGGCTGTAAAATGGTGAATGGATTGAGCCTGCAAGGAATGACTATTGCTACTAAAAGCCCTAACTTACACTGATGATTTTTTTGTAACTATAGTATGCATAAAAGTTTCTATTATTTCTATAATGAAACTTATAGTAGTATAATAGTGGTTACTATAACTATAACCTATAAAAGTTACAATGGAAACCACTGTACAGCTGTGAGTGGCAGAATGACCTTCGTAACTCTCATATAAAGGTGTAAGTGGTAAATGAGTTCTACCGTGGACTACTGTGAAGGCTAGGGTAGTATTTGATTCAGCTTATAGCACCTTAAGTAACTTTTATTGCTATAGACGTTTACGGATGCAGATATGCAACTTTAAACTGCTATTTGAACCCTTAAAGCGCTATTTTACAGCCGAAAGTAACAAAATAGGCTGCAATTTCCACTAATGTGCTCGTTGGGGTGACTTCCCAATTCCCATTGATCTGAGAAATTTCCAGACTTTAGCTGGATCACCGTTTTCAACAGACTCATGAATGTGGCGGCGTTGGGCATCCCTACAAACCAAGTTGCTGCGATTTCGGATAGCAACGTATTTCTCACGATTTAAGGAGCTAGGTCTGCACTTGTATGAGACTTTGCTGCTGCCTTTTTTTGCAAAATTCCTTGCACGTCATCTGATAGCCACGGAGCAGGCAGATGCTTGATCTTGACCAACCTAACAGGTGCATGGACATCATACAGCTTGATCAGATTGGAATTAAAGAGGTTAATTTTGTCATCAATCGACTCCGCATGAACAAGCTCAGACCAGTCAATATTGCTAGCATCTTCCCGAAGACCTTCCAAATTCATTCCACCAAAACTGCGCTGAAGAATACTTTTAGGTTTAGGCTTAGGTGGGCGAATTTTGTAGGAAAGGAAAATTAAGTCATGGTAGGAGAAAGCGTCGGCTGAACATTGCCCATGCTTAGCGACGTGTTGTGTGGAAGAAACAAAAATGAGGTCAAGAAGTGAAGGAGTACAGTTAGGAAAATGGTGAGTTGCGCTTAATGGAAGGAGAGACAAGTTGCAGGATTGGGAAATAGATTGGAGTGAGGAAGAGCGCGAATCATTTTTAAGAAGGCAAGTGTTAAAGTCTCCCATAATGATTGTATGCCTGTCACAATCAAATCAAAACAATCTAATTCTGCGAAGCCCGTTCCATCATCGGACTATGAGACAAACGGCGAAGCGCCATCTTTACATGGTGGACATCCCACCCGTACGCACAAATCGTTTTGGGAATACCTTCATTGTGCGTACGGCTAAGGAGTGGAATTCCCTGCCGGAGTCTGTCCCGATAGCTATAATCTAGGAGTCTTTAAGTCAAAAGCGAATAGGTTACTTTTAGGTAAGCGTGTATAATCATAATTAATTACATTCCATTTCAAGCCATATAAACTACTCTATATTTTTACAAAATTTTAGAACATACCTTTATTTTCCATAGTGCGCCGCACTATGGTAAATAAAGGTCTGTTACTGATTAAAATTCAATAACTATTTTATTTCTGAATATTATGTTCTAAAATTTTGCACAAATATAGAATAGTGTATATGGCTTCAAATGGAATGTAATTTTTTATGACTGGATTTGAAACTATACATTAAAAAATAAAACAAATTCAAATTATCAAAAATGTCCAATATTTATTTTTTAACAATGAATACTATTACTTTAATGTTTACAAAAACCAAATATCATATAGTACATCAAAATACAAATCAATTTAAATAATAAAAACATTTTTTTTTTTCAAATAAAACAAATGTTTTGGTTAAAATCGAACACAGATTAATTATTAATTAATTGTAATGTTTACTAAATTTTATGTTATTTATACTTGATGAACTTCGGGATCTAAAATTAATTCGTTCACTTTCAAAAGATCTAAGGTGTCTTCATCAAGTTCCTTCACGTTTTTAGTATATGGTTTTCTAATGCTGGTTATGTAAGGATCTGAAGTATAAAGAAGAGTATGAAATACATCCTCGTTTGTAGCGGATCTTGAGCATTTTCTAGCATGATGCAGACGAAATTTTTTATAATCCTTATTACGAGATTCTTGTGCATCTTCCGAAAGTTGACCAATAGGAAGTATTGCAAAATGCTTTAGAATAGAATAGAATAGAATTTTTATTTTGCAAATATGGATAATACATAATAGTTCTTAAGATTACATTTAGCTCAGCCACATTTTACCAATCGGCATGCAAACATTTGAAAATATTTATATCATTATGATTTAGATCAATTTATAAATAACTATTATAAAATTTTAAATCATCAACTTAATTAAAAATATATATGTTTGTAATTTGTATTAAAAGGAAAATATAAATTAGTGTCATTAGATTATATATCATGTCATTATCATTACTATTACAAATATCATTATTATTACAATTCCAAAAAATAAAAAACTTAATCAAAAAATGAGAAATCAAAATGTCAAAGATCAAAATGTCAAAATCAATAATGTCATACAACAAAATTTCAAAAATCAAGATGTCACTAATTAACAAATCTTTTTATCCGATAGGAACTTTTTTACTTTATGACACTTTCTCCATGAATCAAAATTTTGTGAACTGAAGATGGCATGTAGTACCAGTCATAATTGCTCACATAGATCCTGGCAGTCTCCAGAGCATAACTGCCAAATTTTTCAGCATTTATCATTACACCCGATGAAAGAGCTTGCAGAATTATGTGAAGTCGTTTAATCAAATTTATATCCACTCCTGTAATTTCAGCAGAGCAGCTTGCATTGTGAAAAAATCTTCTGGCAGTATTACCGTCATTAGAATTACCATTTACTTGTCTTGGTTTGTCGACGATTAATCCTAACTCTTCACGGAAACGCCTTTGTACCAGGGTTTTCTTCTCTTGCTTTAATCGTTTCTTTTCTTCGCTTGTGGCTGACCATGTTTGGAAAGACAGATTATAGGAAATATGTAAAATTATTTCCATACAACGAATACAGGCGTGCAAAGTAGACAGTCCGTATTGATAAGAATCTTCATTTTCAGGCCTAGCAGTCACTTTAGTCAAATCGTTCATTTGGCGTGGAGTAGCTCCACATATTGTACATGTGGAACCCGAAGGCGTATCTGTTAATACCTGAGCTATTTTGCCATCTATCATTGTAAGAAAGAGATCATGCTTCACTTGCACTCCCTCACCTTCTTTGTTAATTAATGATGGACCCAAAGAATTTATTTGACCTTTTATTTCATCCACAACAGCTTTAGTTTTCTCGGGAGTTTCTTTGCAAAATTCTATTAATATAGGCCGGCAAAAACGAACAGATGACGGTACCGGATTTTGCCAGACATCATCACCTGTTAGCTCGTTAATTAACTTAATAGGCACCAAAGAAGTGATAAATAAATTTGCACCAGAAATTAGTTCAGACTCTTCAGGCAGTTTCTGTTTGTACTGGCTTTGACCGGATGAGCCATCACAGCCCCATTTACTGTATAGAAGTAAGTTATTCAATCCATTCCTATACACTGAATCTATTTTCAATATTCTAGCTGCAGTGTGATCTAATAAATCTTGAAGTCTTAATATTTTTGCACTTGTGTCTGTAATTTCTATAGCTGAAGATGGTGGATAGCAAGTAGTTTTAACTTCTTGCACTTTGTAATATGGTGGAAACACAAAACATTTTCGTTCGTTCGTTAAATTTCTCAAGTACAAATACTGTGCTTTCGTTAAATCCAAGTCAATAAATACGCTCAATGCCTCTTCATCCGTTAACATTTTTGTCTGCCTTGCTTCTTCTATGAGAATCGAGAATAAGGTCTTATTTTCAGTTTCAGCAAACCTTAATGTTTAGTTTAGCTTCTGTTCCTTCTCCTATCGAACGTAACCCTTGAAGATATGCATTATAGACGTGTTCAAATCCATATTCATTAAGTCACATTGTATTTTTTCTTCTTTTACTGGATTCTGACAAGTCTGGATAAGATACGCACGGTCTCCCACGTTTTCCAGAAGAAGTAGATGGTGTGGAGACGGTTGTAACGTCTTCAGTGTTCGGTAAAGTTACTGAATATTCTGATTCTAACCAATTACTGTTTTTCATTAAAAAACTATCCTTTTTCCGTGAAGCTTCTGTCCATCGTTTATTAAAAGCGGGAATAATATGTCTTTGAAAATCACTGAGGATGAAACATAAGTTGTCTTCAGATACATGATAATTTTCTTTTAAAACTGTTGATAATGCCTCTAATGATTTTCCTCCTTCGATATACGAAAGTATTATTTCACGTTTAGAACACTTGAAAGTAGACATTTTGAAGAGTCAACAAAACACGTAGTTAGTTATATTGTATTCGTAACAATTACACTTCTGTTAATTCACCACTATTCTGTTAATATGAGGGTAGTGTGCATCTTGTTGATTAATATTTTCACACGCAAAATGAGTGCAAAAAAAGATAAACGCCCTAATATCAATGATAAATTACAAAACTTATCGCAAACTATTGATGTAAACACCTTGATTTTTTTTATTTGGTTATGTTTATGGATAGCTAGGCTACAAATCAACATTAAATGTAAAGCAGGGGTAAACGTGGGCAACTGTCAAAAGTCTCGATGAACTTTAAAAAAACTTTTTTTTCACTATATATTATTTTGCAATTATTTTAAGGTAAATGTTAACATAATATTAAATACATATTAGTTGTTTCATATTCTTCAAAAGACGAGGTTTCCAGAAATATATAATACATTATACCTTTTTCTGTAACGTATAACAATAAAATCAATTTGAAAGTGATGAAGTGAACGGGCTTAACATGGACGTCCGTCAAAACTATAAAGTTTGTGGTGTTGTAAAAAAATCATTTCATATAATATGTATAATTTTTTGATATTATAGTCTAGTTTGGTCCTTAAACTATTGATTAAAATAAAAAAAGCATGGCAGTAGCGACATTGACAAAAACCATTTTTAATCAGCAGTTGTTCTACGATTTTCCACAGTGCGGCGTCGTGTGTCTTATTGACAGCAAATTATTTCAACAGTAATATGGACGAATTCTCCCATTTATAACATATCACAAGATTTAATTCTCATTTGCGGCCGCTATCATGTTGGACTGAAGTGTTTTTAAAAAAAAACAGCAGCTTTAATTCAGTGAAAGATCTTTCAAATGAGTATGATTTATTAATACGAACCTAAGTGTGTCTTACACACTGGGGTAATTAGCGTCTAGTGCTCTTGCACTAGACGCTAATTACCTTAATAGGCACTGATGCTCTGCAGAAATACAGCTAGGGTGGAAATACCGGATTTGTGAAGGATTTTATGCTGTTAATTTATGTCTCGGAATGAGCTATCCTTTCGTAGACTTGAGTTCATGTCGTAGGTAAAACTCGTCTATAAAAGCGTGATGACAGCAAATGTTAGTAATATAAATAATTCTGATTCGATTCCAAATCCGATGTACTTTTAAAAATACACAATATGTAAAATAGCTATGGGCTTTACTTTTCCGAACCAAACCATAATGTAAAAACTGTGCCAGAATAAATAAAAAAAAATTGCTTCCATTTATCTTTTTAATTACAAAATGTACATTGAAAAGCTATCGATGTGAGATTTACATGTTTTTCAAATAAAAAATCTACAAAATAAGTGGAAAAAAGGAATCGAATTCGTTTTCAGTACGCTGATGTTAACATGTTTTCTTGTCGGCCTAAAAAGATTGGTTTGCAATCTCATTTGTCCGTTATCCATCGAATGCAGTGTTTCTGTGTTTATTATTAACAAATTAAAATAATTCCTAAATCATAAATAATTGCGTAAGAACACACAGCACACTCAAAACTATGTTAAGATTTGTATAAAGCGATCAAAACTATCGCAAAATGGTTGTCACTCTTAATATGTGATGCTGAAGCATATAATATAGCTAACCGCACCCTAAAGGAGGTTTGCGTCAAAAAAAATAAAAAAACGACGGGTTGCACTCCGGGAGTGCCGGCAGAAGTGAAAACTTGAATATTAACGTTGTGCATTTTTGATATTTTGGAGTGGTTAGGGAATAATTTTGCACGAATTGCTTTAATTATCAGTATAAAAGTACTATCATTTATGTAGTAGAATACAATATTTATTTATTGCGCCATCGTACACAAAAACATGACAATTTATATTACATTAAAAAGTTTGCGCAGGCATACATTTTCGCCGCGCCGTAGAAGGAGAGGGGCATACTTCCTCTCCTACGCCGCGCCGGCTGTCTACTCTCCGTCCGTCTTACGAATTTTCGATCAGGTCCTGACACGAGTTTAACATTTTTTACCCATTACAAAAAAGTGCACAATGCCGCTAAAGAAGTTTTAACTTAAAAATCTTCGATTATGCAAGTATATCCTTACGAAGTTTGAACTTATCAAAGCGAGCGTTCTCTTTTCAATGATAAGTGTAAGAAGAAGAATAAAAGATCAGTGTCGACCCAACACTTATCAGATACAGACCTCATTAAATCGTCTCCGAACTTTAAACAAACAAGAAGTAGTACCGTAAAAGATCAAAGTTCTAAGACAAGTTAATTGGTGATGAACGGAACAATATTTACCGTGTGTGCGTGTAGGTACAATACGTATTGTACCTACACGCACACAATAATTTCCATAATAACGGTACATACGTATGTACCGTTATTATGGAAATTACAAAGCTCGGCTGCCCTTCCATGGAGTTTAGTCTTAAATAAAGATAGAGAGCCTTAATTAAGATGTTATGAACTAACCTTGAGGCTACAGACAAATTAAATGTAACGATTAAACATTGTCTTAAGACACATTAAAATTGAAGACAAGTAGAAATATTTATAGGTTTCATTCAAATATTCAGGCGTATTTAAGAAAAATAGTATCTCAAGTGCTTGTCATTCCACACATGTCTCAAGGTAAACGAAATAATATAAAATTGTACAACTAATTTTACATATTTGATCTACTACTCGTGTGGGTAACTGGATACTTAAAGCTCTTCTTGTCATTTCTAGGTATATGTGCCATCTGGGGATACTAGAGAGCTATGTCGGTCGCTGAACGACTAACCCTTTGATCTTCCTCGGATTTACTATCTCAAGCATAGCTTGAACAGGTATCGGTGGGCAATACTTAAAATCCTCAAAAAAGTGCTACATTTTGTATTACAACTTAAAGATAGATGCGACTTGATAATGCACTAACTATACGAATACGCATTTTCATAGAAAATTATCTATCTTGAAACATAATTTGTATGAATAAAAACTTTTTACCAAAAAATTAAACCGACTCTCAAAAACACTGCAAAGTGAAAAATAACTTTAATTTCGGTAGTCGGTGTCTTTAGTTCGGTATTTTCGTTTTTGGCACCGACTTCCGAAATTAAAGTTATTTTTCACTTTGCAGTATTTTTGAGAGTCGGTTTAATTTTTTGGTAAAAAGTTTTTATTTCACTCTCTTTAGTTGGTCGATTTTTAATTTACCTAGTTAAAAAAGCCTAAATGTCAACTACTTATAACCTTTTACAAAATATTGCTTTTCTCAATGCTGGGCCGTTAATTGTTGAGGAGTTCTCCTGGTACTTCACCATCAGCTCTAATCACCATATGCATTTTGACGAACATAAAGTGCTTAACATCCATATTCAAGTAATCGAATCGTAACCCACGAAATACTTATTATTGAGTAGGTTCGGTGGCCATCTGTGGTCTTCATCATCAGTTCCACTTCCCCAAATGGTATTTTTTGAGAGCAACTGCACAAGTTACTATAAGAAATACCCAAAACGCCATAGGTGTGCCTATAATATTTGAAGAGTTCCCTCGATTTCTCCAGGATCCCATCATCAGATCCTGACCTGGTGACAATGGGACCAATTTTGAAGATAACCCTTTCAAACAAAAAAAGAATTTTCTAAATCGGTTCAGCCGTCTTCGAGTAATCGGTGATCATACATAAAAAAATATATATATACGCTTCGAATTGATAACCTCCTCTTTTTGTCGTCGGTTGAAAAACCGCCATCGCGTCGAATTGCTGTCACATTTTGCGAGTGTATTTTATAACGCGAGGTACCGAGATGACGCCTAAATAAAAATAAATAAAATATTAAATGTATAGGACGTCCCGGACGTACTTAACCCATATTGCGATCACTAAATTGTCTGTCAAGCGTCGTAATAGTCACGACATTTATGGCCTTTTGTTACAGCCATTAGGGATATTATAAGACATTTTGACGTGATATGATACGATAGTGATAATGAAAGGTAATCTTATTATAGGGCCCGACGGTGTAAAAATATCTACTTTTTTGTGTATCTAGTACATATATGTAACGAGTAAATATCTAGATGTGAAGACTAGAAAAATTGAAACGGTTTCACGAAATGGGTGAAAACTGGCCTTTGGTCCGCGAACCACTGGTGGAGGATAGGAAGTAAAATAATTATGGTCTACAAAACAGTTAAGTTATCAAAACATTCGTCACAAAGTTATTAATTGTGATTGATACAAACTTATGTATAAGTTTCTCTAAAATTACTTTAGACTTAATATAGTGCTATATAAAACTATGATTATAGAAACGTCATCGGACTTTAAACCGTTTCTAAGCTTTTAAAATAATAAGCCTGCTAAAAGCTTAGAATGTATATTTAGGTTGACACGGTCAACATTCTTCTGCTCATTTTGACCCCAGCTAAACACAAATTTATCAACGTGGACAAGCATTGATTGGGACCCACCGGCCTAGGTATATACCTAAACCACACCTGAACATTGTGCCTGGTAATGCACTAGCAAAGTAACGATTACCTGCAGTCGTCTAGAAGTCAGGAAGAAATAAAAGAAGGTAATATTCTGATAGAAATAATAAATTAGGTATATACTTTAACATTTTCTTAAAATTATTCGAGCGCTGGTGGTCGAAACGATCCATATAAAAAAACGACGGGTTGCACTCCGGTAGTGCCGGCAGAAGTGAAAACTTGAATATTAACGTTGTGCATTTTTGATATTTTGGAATGGTTAGGGAATAATTATGCACGAATTGTTTTAATTATCAGTATAAAAGTACTATCATTTATGTGGTAGAATACAATATTTATTTATTGCGTTATCGTACACAAACATGACAATTTATATTACATTAAAAAGTTTATCTCTTAGACTCTCCGTCCGTCTTACGAATTTTCGATCGGGTCACGTGTCCTGACGGGAGTTTAACATTTTTTACCCATTACAAAAAAAGTGCACAACGCCGCTAAAGAAGTTTTGTCTTCAAAAATTGGCCAAGTGCGATTCAGATTTGCCCATGAATGATTCCGAAGTAACTATAATAATATAATATAATATGTATAAATATTAAAAAAAACCTTACAAATTTCTTAAAACTAGCTTATTTACTTTTATTTACAACTACGCCCAATAACTTTGTTTTTCATAGTGTTTGTTTGAATTACAAAATTATATTTGTGGTTTTAGAAAATATGCTGTATCTCAAAAACTGCTTATAGAAGTTAGAGGGGGAGGGGGACTTTTTACCACTTTGAATGCGTACATCTTTTAAACGATTAACTTTATGAAAATGTAGTTTTAGAAACCTTAATATCATTTTTAAATACCTGTGTATAGATACCACAAACGCATAGGTTTCATGAAAAAAAAAATAAGTTTCAGTTCCATGTATGGGGAGCCCTCCTTTATTTTATATATTTTTTAATTTTTTTCATAAATTCGGAAAGCTGTTTACAGAATACATCTACCTACCAAGTTTCACATGTATAGTCTTGATAGTTTCGGAATAAAATGGCTGTGACATACGGACGGACGGACAGACAGACAGGCAGACAGACAGACAGACAGACGGACTGACATGACGAAAATATAAGGGTTTCGTTTTTTGCCATTCGGCTACGGAACCCTAAAAAGGCCTAGCAAACAACTTTTTTATTGAAATTCTTTTGTATATTTTTGAGAATTACATTAACGTTGGCTTGTACATAGTAGACCTTTTCTTTATTCCTACAAGATTTTTTTTACAATAAATACCTTTTGGTTACAATATTGTCTAAACACAAGATAATATTTATAATTATGTCATTTAGCCTAATGGCTGCGGTGTCGGACTTGTAATCGCGAGTATATTAAAACGAATAATACCTCTGTTAATAGTCGAAAGTCTGCTAGATAAAGAAATACTCGCACAAAGTTGTAAAACAAATTGTTTCAAAAGTAACCTCCTAAACAGGTAAAAAGTATGTTTATTTTATTCGTCTATTCCTTTGTGTGGGGTATTTACGTTGAATAAGTCTTTAACGGTTTTCGGGTTCGCAATAACGAAAATTGGCTTGAAATAAAATTCTAAGTACCGAGGCGTCGTAATGCATATTTATTTGCAAGGGTGTAATTTGTGTGTTATGGGGTAGCTACGGAACCGTATATGGTGCGTGGCGTGACACGGACATGGCAGGTCTTTGACATACGACTGAACATTATCCGAACATTTACATTGTCGTGATCAAATATAAAAAATCGGTTGTTATTGTAACCAGACAACGCTTTCAGTGATTGGACCGACCATTGTTATAACATCTTAACATTTTATAAGGTCTTATTGTAATTTATTGGTGTACAATAAAGAGTATATATATATAAGTATCCTAAGTATAGGGTTAAAGGGTGAACTCCAAAGAAATTACCGTGTTTAGTATTTCAATAAAAAGATATTCCTTTAAATTCTGGATAGTGAAAAGGTACCTACCTATTATAACGGCTTTTGGAATCTCAAAAATTTTCTTTTACAAACAAGGAACTTAAGTAATTTTAGTCAATATGTATAACTTAGAAAGTGAAATATATCAATAAGATGAATTTGTTCTTGTTAATATAATATATAATATAATCGTTCTTTATTTCAGACAGCAAGATCCACAATAATAAAAACTTACAATTCTAAATAACTCTACGTTTAACTTAACGCGATTGACTACGTGTGAAAACTTCTACCAAATGTTGCGTAATGGTAGTATCAAACATTACTGCGGCTATGAAATGCACTTTTCGCTGCATAGTAGGTAGGTACCCTTCACCATAGGTATTACGGAATATTTGTAGTTCCAGAAACTCGTTTCAACTCACTCCAGTATTCATTACGGAAACACATAATACCTTCATTGTTTTGGTAGGTAAACTTTATTTTAGTTTACTTACTAAAATCTAACGAAAATCGAATGGTTCCAGAAACTCGTTTCAACTCACTCCAGTATTCATTACGGAAACGCGTAATAAATAAATAAATAAAATAAATATATTCCACAACTTTTTTTTTTTTCACACAACGCCATCTAGTCCCAAACTAAGCAGAGCTTGTGGTATGGGTACTAGACAACTGATAAACATACATATATATTTCTAAATACATACATATTATAGATAAACTACACCCAGACAAAGAACAAATGACCGTGCTCATCACACAAACATTTGTCCTGGGTGGGAATCGAACCCACGACCTTGCGCATAGCAGTCAGGGCCACTGACCACTATACTAACGGGCCTGCCTTACCTTGGTATACCTTCATTGTTTTGGTAGGTAAACTTTATTTTAGTTAAATAATAAAGTTTGACATAAAGCCACTTAAAACATTAATTTGTACTTTTTTTTTCATTTTGTCTCATTTTTATTATTAAACCACTCGCCCGTCTTACGAGCAAAATTAATTAATACTGTACGTAACTTAATACTACTTACACTTACTTAGTACTGTACTGTAATTAATTCGATACGTCAACCTATTTATTGTAAAAATAATACTACACATATACCAGTACTCATATACTGTTACGATTGTACGGTTACTTTTTTGCTTTGGCTAGAGTAAAATAACCACTGAAGGCCGTGATGTCGACAGTGTTATTACAAAGTTTTTAAAGTAAATTATTACACACATTGCATTGCATTGCATTGTTACACAAAATTAAAACTGAGATACCTAATTATCAAGTCTGTCATTTTTAAACCAAGATTCATGACAGAACACCGCTCGTGTTTGCGCCTAAAACACGCATGTGTCTGTTTACATGTCACCTTATTACCTACCTACTTTCTTACTTTGTTTACGGTTTGGTGGTAGAACATGGCTTATTGTAATTTGAAACGACCGCACCAGACATCAAACAACGTATTTATTTCTGTTTCTATTCGGTAAGATGAACGAACCTTTCCTAGTTTCAGTCAAATACAAGTACGTGCTGAACTAACACATAATTTAACTTACATTTCTGATAATAGGCACCAACATTATCGTACTTAGTGTTAGTTGCTTCTTGTTAGTTAGTTAGTTAGTTTCTAAGTTCGTGGCCTAGGTCCGAAATATATCGAAAAATTCTAGGTTTTCGATATATTTCGGAAAACTAGCAAGCACTAACAAGACTGATAGCAACGATTTGGAACACGGCGTATGAAATTTTTCAGAACTAGGAACTATTGTGTGTTTACTGTGAAACGTCCGTGCTACTTGAATCATAGGGGAACTTGTGTGTAAATAAACCTTTTTCGGGTCTCTACCGATTGATTGTGTAAATAGAATCATTTAAAGAGAGAGGCGGTGAGTGCCACCGCTGACATTGGCACGAACGTCCGTTTGCTCCCATTCAAACCGAGATATTACGTTTCCTATTTTCAGCAAATATTTCGAAGATCCCGCTTTCCGAAGCTTCTACGAGGTCTTTGTGATAGTAGTAAGTAAATATAAAAAACAGTCTACTATATTTCCAACCTTGACGCTTAAACAGAAGTTCTCAACCATTAATAACACTAATTCAAATTATTGTTCAGTTTAGTAAAGATTCGTTTTCACAATTATTTCAAAAGTACATAAATAACAATATCATTATTTCATAGGATGGAGTTATAAGCAAAGAGATTATTCGAATTTGCTGTCAAAACAGAACATCCTATCTTGCTGAAGTCATTATTTTGAACAATGGCTGAATAGAAGCGCGGGCCGCCGCTATACATATCTGCCGGGATCAAGTGCCAGTATCGGCAGTTCATATAGAATAGGTACTGCGGACGAATAAATCAGCGAATGCATTTATTTTCAAATTGAAACTAAAAATATATGTATTGACTCTATGATCGGATTATGATAACATCTCTAATATAATAAAGAGTTACAATTTTTTGTGGATTTTTATGTAGGGGGTAATCTCTGGAACTAATGATCCAACTCAAATTATTTTTAGTAAGTAATTAAGGTACGTTATTGGTGAGTACTATAGGCTAGAAATTATTTCGAAATCCACGCAGACAAAGTCGCAGGCAAAGGCTAGTGGAGGATAATAGTGACACCAGTCTAATACTGTCCCACAGTTGGGCTAAGGACTCGTCTTAATCATGGAAATATGTATTATATAACTATAAAAATATGTATTATATATTAGCTTTCATTATTTGGACACAAAAAAACAATGAAATGTCAACCCGCAAATATGTCACCATTAGTGATGGGTCGTTGACGGTTTTTCCGTTAACGAAACATTAACATTGATTTACGTTTGTCAACTGGTTAATCAACTAGTTAATATCGTCAACGAGTTAAAGTACTACTAATGTCAACTTGCAACGTAAACCGTTGATTCATTGAACGGTTTTTATTCAACGATTGAGCGTTCAATTTTAGAAACAATTTGGTTCAATTTATGTATTGGAAAACATTTGATTGGTGGTTCTTTGATTTGGTTTGAGTGGTGGAATGGAGTGAGGCACATGGTTTGCAGGTTAACCCGTTAAAGACCCAGGTCATTGTAGTCGGCAGCTCTAGGTTGGCATCTAAGGTAAACTGGTCTCAGCTACCTCAGGTTATTTTCAACGGCACAGCTATTCCACTAAGCAAGAAACTTAAGAACCTTGGGGTTTGGTTGGACAAATATCTTTCGTGGGGTCCCCAATTACAAGAGGTGAGTCGCAAATTATTTGCTTCTGCCAGTTCCCTAAAACGGTTGCGTAACTTTCTACCAACTGCCACTAAAATTGCGCTAGCACAGTCTCTTTTACATCCCATCCTAGACTACGCTGATGTCAGTTATCTTGATCTCACAGAGGCACAACTTTATCAACTTGAACGACTTCAAAATTTTTGCATAATATTTATATTTGGTTTGCGCATATATGATCACGTGAATTTCGTACGAAACTCAAGTGGCTTCCTATACGTCTTCGCCGGAACTTACACATCTTGTCTCTGCTCTACAATATTCTGTTCAATCCTAAGACCCCCTCTTATCTTAAAGAACATTTTAAGTTCCTCCATGACACACATGCCAAATTTCTGAGGTCATCGGAAAACTTGAGGCTGGAGGTACTGAGTCACTCCACCAATTTCTTTGGTAAGTCGTTCGCAGCTCAAGCAGTACGACTGTGGAATACTCTTCCCGTGTCAGTAATACAAGCACAAACCCTTCCTTCTTTCAAAAACATGGTAAAAGATCTCTATCTCTCTTTAATTTGTTACTATTTTTATATAACTCAGCTTTGTTCTTTTTATGTATATATATGTATATGTGTATTGAGTATGTAGGTTATTACTCATTTATTGTATATAAGTGGATAGTACGCCATGGACTACCCGCGTATTTATTTTCTCCTGCTGTGTCAAATCCATCCAAAGATTGTCTGTAAAATTTCGCTTTTAGCGATAAGACCGCCCATTGTAACACCCTTTGCAGTTTTTTAAGTCCTTATTTAATTCTGTTATGGTGTACAATAAAGAGTATATCTATCTATCTTTCTATCTACTTAGATGACCTTCCCTTCATACTTTCTCTTCAGTCTTAGGACTGACTGAATAGAATACAATTAGCTATAAATCATATTCTACTCAGGCGTATTTATAAGATCATCTGATTCTATGTGCACAAATCAATTATTATTTACAATGTTTTTTTATAGTTTTGTTTTTTATATTTGTTTGTTGTTGTTTTTTTATTGCGAAAAAAAACTTTCAAAAGAAAGAGACGCAATAATAAAAGACATCATCGCACGCTCCGCAAATGTGCAATGCATAGGTACAAGTACGACCAGATGAACTCCAATAAATAATATCACAAAATTAATCTAATTTAGATCATAGATCTATTAACTTACTGATAAAATGTTATACCGTCTTTCCATAAACTTGTAGTCCGGCTTTTTTATCACACCAACAAACTGTACACGGGACCATTATTAGATTTATTTTCCAGAATTTTTAGCGAGTAGTGCTGAAGTGTTTACGGCTCACAGAATTGGTCAAAACTAATTCGAACTTAGTGAGTGACGAACCGTATAAGATTTATACCCCTTATGTGTTGACAGACATTGGTCGTTGTTAATATCGTTCGTAAACGGAAACAAACAAACTAGTATTAACCGGTTTCTCTCGGGTGGTACGAGCGGGACCACCCCGCCGCGCCGGGGCGCGCCATTCTACCAATATAAGTACTATTATTAAAATAAATTTTCGAAAATCAACTCTTTAATCCGTTACTTAGAGTTCAAATTGTATGATATTACCGTCGCTCGCAATCTATGACGTTATTTTCAACGTAAGTTTTTTAAATCGCTCAGCTCGTTGCCTTTGCGTTCTCGTTTATTGAACGAGACGCACGAGTTAAATTAATAAACGTCGTTGACGAATTCAACTACTTGATTCATATACAGTTAACGTTAATACGTTGACAGGAGATCAACGGTTGATTCGACTAGTTCGTTAATTCAACGCTCATCACTAGTCACCATATTATTTTGTAATGTAAGATATTTTATCAAGATAATATTAGAAGATTTGTGATATGTCTCCATTAGAAAATCTTTGCCTTTTTATGTCAATGTCCTATGTGATTTAGAGTTCAGTGTTTTTCTCGAGCTGTGTGGGTTGGCATGTCATTGTTTATTTACGTTCAATTTCAAGTTTATGTCCTCTAACGATATTTATCCATTAACATTGTCAATGAAGTTTAAAAGAACTAAGAACCTGAGTAATCTTAGCACAAATCCGTTTATATATTACAAAATAATGAAAGTTTCTGACATTTTTTTATTTATACTATCGTCTATCGCAAGTCAAATCGTTTTTTAACGAACGAATAAAAACGGAGGAAGTTTTCAAGTCGACGCGTATATTTTTTTTAATGTATGATCACCAATTACTCGAAGACAGCTCACCAAGTCAGGATCTGATGATGGGATCCTGGAAAAATCGAGGCAACTCTTCAAATATTATAAGCACACCTATAGCATTTTTTTTATAGTAACTTCTATTCGAAAAGCACCCTTTGGTGAAGTGGACCTAATTATGAAGACCACAGATGGCCATCGGAACATACATAGGGCTCAGGCACGAGGTATGTAGGCAAGGTTTCTGTCATCAAATACTGTAAAAGTTTTGGAGATACTGTCTCAAAAAGTAGCGTCTGTTGCGTACAAAATTATGCTTGTGGTAACAAAAAGGGCCTCCGTAAGCTAGCGAACAGTATACCTCGTGCTAAGTCCAAACATATTTTTTTGTTGCAAACAAGTAAGCTCAAACACGTATCGATATTTACTCGAATATCGAACGAGCTCGTTATTCATCACGTTTTGTTATTGTAGTGTATGTAGGTAAACATAGATTTAAGATTCGAGTCATTATGTACCTATTGTGGGTAGAATGTTATTACTTTTCTAACGACTAGATGTCACAATTGCAAGTCATTCGAAATACAGCTGTGCTTCTGAATATCCGTGTTTTCTTGTGCCTCCCGGACATTACATTGATGACGAGGATAATAATTTAAAGTGATCAGTGACAATAGCGTGCGTGTTAGTATACTGAACAATAATGTCGATTGGGAAGATCGGTGAGTTCGACGTAAAGAATGGCGCGTGGACGTCATACGCGAACCGGTTGGAAATGTACTTCCAAGTGAATAAAATTACGGAAGATCTTAGATTACCGACGTTGATCTCGTTAATGGGAGATGAAGCATATGAGCTGCTGCTCAATTTAGCGAGTCCTAAGAAACCGGCGGAGTTAACATTCTCGGAGGCGAGTGATTTGTTGCGTCGTCAGCGTCACCTTCAACCGACCCCGTCGATTCTTGGCGAGCGGTTCCGGTTCCGGCAGAGGAGGCAGCAGGTGCATGAAAACATTTGCGAATACGTGGCGGAACTCAAAAGAATGGCACGGAGCTGTAAATTTAATGAAGAGTTAAGCGGAAATTTGCGAGACCAATTTGTGTGCGGTTTGAAGAGTGACGTCATCCGCCAACGGTTATTTGCCGAGGACGACGGTTTGAGTTTCACGTGAGCAGTGAAAATTGCGTGTTCGCTTGAGGCAGCGGAACGGGATGCAGCCGTGGTGGAGGCACGGGTCGTGCCCAACACGGAGGCTGTGCACGCGCTGCGTCCAAGCGCGCGCGCCGTCGCGTCGCCGAGCCGCCACGCCGCGCGGCCGTGCCCAGCGCCGCACGGGAGCGGGCCGCGCCTAGCCGCGCGGGCTCTGGGAGCTGCAGGGGCTGCGGAGCGACGGGACACGGTTACGGGAACTGTAGGTTCCGTGATTACGTGTGCAGCAAGTGCAATCGCACGGGGCATCTGCGGCGTGTGTGCTCGGCCTGGAGCGCACCGGGAGCAGGTTGCGGGGGAAGAGAGCAGCAGAGCGTCGGTCATCGCGGCTTCCATTATGGAAGCGCTAACGCGGAATTTCGGGAAAGGGAGGCGGAGTCAGAGGAAGATCTGGTTGACCTACATCAACTGTGTTTAGGAGATTACAAGGCGGTGAGTTTGCCGATCTCTATAAATGGCAGGGTAATTCCAGTGGAGATAGATACTGGAACGGCAATTTCATGTATCAGCAAGTCTACCTACAAGAAATATTTTAAAAATAACGAAATTGTACCTGTCAAACTAAATTTAAAATTTTATGATGTATCAAATATACGACCTTGAGGATTTATAAAGGTGAATGTTAAATATAAGGATAAGGTTAAACTGCCAGAATTATTTGTTATTGAGGGTGGGACTACTACCCTCTTAGGAAGACAATGGTTATGGTTAGCGGAATTAGGGATTCAGGTCCCAGCGTTTAGGTGTAATCATATCGGGAATGTGGATAATGAGATTAATTTTTTGTTGCATAGGTATAAGAAGTTGTTCGACGGAAGTCTGGGCAAGTTCACGGGGGGCGAGGCAACTCTGCGCGTACGCGAGCGTGCCGCGCCCGTGTTCCACCGTGCGCGGCCGTTGCCTTTTGCACTGCGCGAGCGCAGCGCGTCGATGCCGAGCTGGATAAAATGCTACAAGCGGGAATCATCGAGCCTGTGGACTGCTCCGACTGGGCGTCGCCGCTGGTGCCGGTCAACAAGTCTGATGGATCACTCAGGGTTTGTGTAGACTACAAGGCAACTTTAAATCCGGTTTTGTTGGTCGATCGTTACCCCCTACCCAGGATTGACGATGTACTCGTGGCGTTAAATGGGGCTAAACTATTTAGTAAAATCGATCTATCTCAATCTTACAATCAGATTGTTTTAGACAATTCAAGGAAATATACAGTAATTAACACACATCGGGGCCTGTTTCGTTATAACCGATTAGTCTTCGGGTTGTCTTCGAGTCCAGGCATTTTCCAACGTATAATGACAAACTTATTGCAGAATATACCGAACGTGGCCGTATTTATTGATGATGTCATAATAGGAGGAAAAAATAAGCAGGAACATTTGCAGGCTCTTGAAACAGTATTTGAGAGACTTCTCGCGAGTGGACTAAGATTAAAAGAAAATAAATGCGTATTTTTAGTGCCGCAAGTGTCATACCTCGGCTATGTGCTATCGGAGGATGGTATTAAGGTGGACCCGGCGAAGATTGAAGCAATAATTAAACTTCCGAAACCCCAAAATGTCGCGGAATTACGATCATTTTTAGGGTTAGCAAACTTTTTTTCAAAATTCGTTAGAAATACTAGAAGTAGTATGTGGCAGTCAATTTAGTAACCTAAAATTAAGTAGAGAAATAATTATTAATATGTGCTTTAGTATAGCTAGTAAAACTTTCCGAACTTTTTATTGTTTAAAATGTATATTAACAAACATGATTATTAAGTATCTCAAATTGATAATTCATTACATTTCATCACACTTGTACTTACATACCCTAGACCATAAAACATTCAACACTTACACACATACAAACATACACTGTACACTAAATAGTATAAATTCTTGCACGTCTACAAGTATAGTGTTTTTATCGCGGTGTTTTCATCCGGTATTAATCAGTATTTTTATCCTAAAATATAATAAAACTACGAGTAACATTTCCAATGCATTTGAAGCTACGATGTCTAGTAAACTAATTTATAAATTAAATGGATAACACTTTACAAACCGTCACGGAGATAGATGATATTGAAATCGCGCGAACTTACCAATGTAGCTGTACGGAGATACATAAATACATCAACATAAACAAAAATGATATGACTATTATATCTCAAAATATAAGGAGTATTTATTGTAACTTTGACGACTTCTCAGTTTTACTATCATCCTTGAAGTTTGAACCGGATATTATAATTTTGACAGAATGCAGGTTTGACTCTAAAAAACCTATACCACAAATCAATGATTACCTTTGTTTCTCGACTATTCGCAAATTAAACCAAAATGATGGCGTAGTGGTATATGTTAGGAAATCTTTAAAGCCAAAGTTAGAGAAATAAACTTGGCACAGGCTTCGTGCCTTCAGCTGGAAGTACTAAATAATATAGTACTAGGCATCTACCGTTCACCATCTAACACAAACACAGACAGCTTTATTGACTCTCTCAACACGCACCTTAATACATTAAATGCACACCAAAACGTGATAATTACGGGAGATCTTAACATTAATCTTATTCCCAGGGACAACGAGCCAACTTACGAATATAAAAATAGAGCTAACTATTTAAACATGTTGTCACTATACGGTATTCTACCCGGGCATACACTTCCTACGCGTGAAGCAAACTGTTTGGACCACTTTATGATTAAAATAAATACAAAGCAATCATTGGCAAGTATCGCTATTCTAGAGACCACCATAACCGACCACTACACAACTATTCTTTGCTTATCAAAATTAAAGAAGACTAAACGAATTGTAAATAAAACTACAACATCTATTGATTTCGAACAGGCTCTCAAATATCTCAGGGAAAATAAAATTGAAGAATTGCTATTCTGTGACGACCCTGACCAACTAATCTATCTACTACTACATAAATTAACTGAATCTCTAAAGCAAAGCACTACTATAAAAACAATACCAAACAGCAAGCGTACGGTTAAGCCCTGGATAACTAGTGGCATATTAAGATGCATCAAAAATCGCAATAAACTACAGAAAAACTCCAAAAATGATCCTTTTAATGATATTCTAAAAATAACTTATCGTCGATATCGCAATTATTGTAATAACCTGATTAAAAAATTAAAAAGAAAATATGAGCGAGAACTACTTGGTAAATCAGTCGCTAATAGTAAATTACTTTGGAAAAATATTAAAACAATAACTTATACTAATAATTCTAAAAGCCCTAACACCGAATTGCTTAACATTAGAACAACTAACAAGTCCTTCTGACTCGGTTAACTTTATAAACAATTATTTTGCAAACATTGGTAAGTCTTTAGCAGAAAAAATTCAAAACCCATCACACCATACTGACACACCCAATATTGCCGGCACACAAGTCAACTCTTTCGCACTTTTGGATACTGATTTTGATGAAGTGAGTACGATTTTAATGAGCCTCAAAACTGACAGTGCACCTGGATAGGATAATATTCCCACTAGGTTTTTGAGATATATAGACCAAGATATTATCCCAATCGTGACACATTTGGCTAATCTTTGTTTTAGAAAAGGTATATTTCCTGCGCCTTTAAAAAAATCAGTCATCATCCCAGTTTATAAGGGCGGGGACAGAGACGATGTCAACAATTACAGACCAATATCCATACTACCGGTTATATCAAAAATAATAGAAAAACTGATTAATAACAGACTTTTGAAATACCTTGAAAAATACAATATATTAAGCAAATCACAATTTGGATTTAGACAGGGCATGTCGACTGAGGATGCAATAACTGCTCTCACCACGTTGGTAGCTGATAGTATGGATAAGGGTGATAAATGTGTGACTGTATTTTTAGACCTAAAAAAAGCGTTTGACACCGTCTCTGTTTCCATCCTAATTAACAAATTAGAGGCTTCAGGCGTAAGAGGAATTCCATTAAAACTTTTTATTGACTATCTTTCTAATAGAAAGCAAATGGTTAAGGTAGAAGAGCATTTAAGTGGTGAAGCTAATATTACATTCGGAGTCCCACAGGGAAGTGTCCTGGGCCCTACGCTGTTCCTGCTTTACATCAATGACCTCAGTAACATCAGGATAAGTAATGCAAGTGTGTTTTCTTATGCTGATGATACTGCGGTCGTTTTTACCGGAAATTCCTGGCATGAAGTTGCTCTTCGTGCAGAGGCGGGTATGGCCCTAATAGCTCGATGGTTACAAAAAAATTTGCTCTCTCTAAACACAGCCAAAACGAATTACATATGTTTTGCAATCTCAAATCGCACTCAACCAAAACATGATTTTAATATAAAGGTACATAAGTGTGAAGATACTAATATGTGTCAGTGTCCAACATTAGATAGAGTATCACATACAAAATACTTAGGAGTTGTTTTTGACCAAAGACTGTCCTGGTATCCTCATCTGGAGCAGGTGACTACCAGGATCAGAAAATTGAGCTGGATATTCAGGACATTAAGATATATTGTACCAAAAAATATTCCTAAGGAACTAGGCAAACCAAGAAACCTTCTAAAAGAAATATACATAGCTCTGGTACAGTCTATATTGATATACTGCATACCTATTTGGGGGGGTGCAGCAAAGACAAAATTTATCGATGTTGAACGAGGACAGCGAGCTTTAATAAAAGTGATGTATTTTAAAAATATTAGATACCCTACACAATCTCTTTTCCAAGAAAGTGGTTTACTATCGGTCAGAAAATTATATATAGTTAAAATCATATTAAAAATACACAAAATACTACCGTACGACCGCAATTTAACATTGAGAAGAAGGAAAGACATAATCGCTGAAGTTCCCTATACAAAGACTAAATTTGCCAGTAGACAGTATAAAAAGAGATCGGCACAACTCTGTAATAAACTGAATAAACAAATTTATATATATGAAGAAAAACTATGTGATTGTAAAAAAGTTGTTAATAATTGGATAAAAGCACTTACCTACGAAAATACGGAGGCATTGCTAGAGTAAAATCACCTTAACACTGCAAATTATACAAAAAACCAAATTTCTCAACACAGTACATTACAGACAAACACACAACACTCACACGCACACACCCTCACACACACACACACACACACACACACACACACACAAACACACACGCACACGCACTACTTACATTTATTCAAAAAGTATAAATACATGGCATGGTTCTCATACACTCATACCCCATAGACATACCCAAAAATCCACTCACGCTCACTCAGCGACTAATATGAAGTTATTTTATAGGTATTATTATTCAGATAGTGTCATGTCATTGACAGTTTACGTGATCTTGTTTTAGTATAAGTAAACCAGCTTCTTAATTTTACATTCACATGTACGTAAATAACGATATGGAAGAGCGGAGTCTCCCAATACAGGCTTTATTAGCTTAACGGTAGGCTCCAATCACTACATGATATGTAAACTTTATAAACGAATAAAATATTTTGATTTGATTTTGATTTGATTTGATCAGTGTTAGGTTAGGACCATTGTATAATTTATTAAAAAAAAATTGCCAAGTGCGAGTCGGACGGATATAACATACTTAATTTATTTATTACAAAAAAAAAAAAAACAAAAACCTTACAAATTTCTTAAAACTAGCTTATTTACAATTTTTACAACTACGCCAATTAACTTTGTTTTTCATAGTATTTGTATTAATTACAAGGTTATATTTGCGGTTTTCGAAAATATACTGTATCTCAAAAACTGCTCGATCTCGGTCAAACCAATTTTGCTTGAAAGTTTACATTAAGATCTACAACATATGGTTTTTTTAGATTTTTCACTTCATTATTATAGAAGTTAGAGGGGGGGGACACACATTTAACCACTTTGGAAGCGTATATCTTTTAAACGATTAACTTTATGAAAAAGTCATTCTAGAAACCATAATGTCATTTTTAAAGACCTGTCTATAAATACTACACACGTATAGGTTTCATGAAAAAAAATATTTTCAGTTTCAGTTCCATGTATGGGGAGCCCCCTTTATTTTAAATATTTTTTTAATTTTCTCTTAAAATCGGAAAGCGGTTTACAGAATACATCTACCTACCAAGTTTTACATGTATAGTCCTAATGGTTTCGGAATAAAATGGCTGTGACATACGGACGGACGGACAGACAGACAGACGGACAGACATGTCGAAACTATAAGGGTTCCGTTTTTTGCCATTCGGCTACGGAACCCTAAAAAGGCGTGGACTGGCGATGGTCAAAGGAATGCGACAGCGCATTTAACGGAATTAAGAATGTTCTGATTAGTTCTCAAGTGCTAGCTCATTATAATCCAAACAAAGCGCTTATCGTGACGTGCGACGCGAGTGCGGCGGGGATAGGCGGGGTATCACAGCCGGCCGCCGACGGCGCAGAGCGACCGGTCGCTTTCGTCTCGCGGACGCTGACTTGTGCCGAGAAAAACTACTCGCAAATTCACAGGGAGGCCCTGGCGATAATTTATTGTATGAAAAAGTTTCACCAATTTTTATATAGTAGGCGGTTTACTTTACGTACAGATCATAAACCGCTGGTATCTATTTGTGGGCCGCATAATGGTATTCCAACCATGACGGCCAGTCGAATGCAAAGATGGGCTATAATCTTATCAGCGTACTCTTACAATATAGAATTCGTAAAATCAGAAAATAATTCTGCGGACGGGTTGTCCAGATTGCCAATTCGCGATAAGGAACCGGTTCCGATACCGGTACCGGAACAAACACATTTGCATTTTGCTCAAGACGCCTTATTATTAGATTATAATGAAATTAAAAGTTGTACAGGGCGTGATCCAGTATTAGGAAAGTTACTGAGGTTCATACGCGACGGCTGGCCTTCGGTATGTGAAATCGTAGGTATGCAGCCATTATTTAACAGGCGGAATGAGCTTTACGAAGAGCTAGGTTGCGTAATGTGGGGACATAGGGTAGTGATACCGGAAAAATGTAGGGAAAAAGTACTAAAAATGTTGCATGAGCCCTACATGGGAATAGTTAAGTCTAAATCGTTAGCTCGCAGCTATGTATGGTGGCCTGGGATTGATGAGGCTATAGAATCCATGTGCCGCCATTGTAAAGCATGTGCGGCGCAGGCGGACGCGCCAGCGCGACAGGCACCGCGACCCTGGGCCTGCCCTGGTCGACCTTGGTGCAGGCTACATTTAGACTTCATGGGTCCCATATATGGTAAAATCTATCTAGTAGTAGTAGATGCTATGTCCAAATGGTTAGAGGTCTTTCAAGTACCCAGCACGGCGGCAAACTGGTGCATTGATAAATTAACCGAATTATGGAGCCGTTGGGGCCTGCCGCGGCAGATTGTCACAGATAACGGAGCGGCTTTTACGGGTAGTGAGTTCGGATCTTTTGTCAAAAATGCAGGTATTGAACATATCTTCACAGCACCGTATCATCCGGTATCAAACGGTGCAGCAGAAAATGCAGTAAGATCCTTAAAACGGGTAATTAAAAAAGCGGAATTTGAAAAAAAAAAACGTTTCCAAAGCATTGTATACGTTTTTATTGTACTACAGAAATACCGAGCATACGTCTACTGGGGAAAGCCCCGCAATGATAATGTTAGGCAGGCATTTACGCACGAGGTTAGATGCGCTGAAGTCAGATAGGGAGACCAGGGTGCTCCGCGTCCAACAGCGCCATGTGGAGGACGCGGGCGGCGCCGATTGAGTTATCAGGCCCGGGGACGACGTCTGGTTCCGGCAATACTTAAAGGGGGAAAAGTGGTTGCCTGGTAAAGTCGACTGTGAGCTGGGGCCGTCGAACTTTAGAGTAGTAGGGGAAGGGGGAGACGCTCAAGCACATCGTCACATCGACCAATTAAAACGCAGGAGTAGAAGTTCCTTGGTTAGCCCTAACCCTGAGAGGTCGGGCCTGCCCAAACAGGCAGGTTTGTTGAAACCTCTGGTGGCTGAGGAGGAAGTGGTGGCAGATAACCAACAGATCCCTCGTCAGTCAGAGCAGGCGCAGCAGATCGTGGTTCCACTTGGAACTAGCGTGCCTGAACCCCGGGACCCTGCTCATGATCCTGTCAATAGTGAAAGTTCACCAGTATCGGGGCCACGGCCCGTTAGGCAGTGCAAACTTAACCGGCCAAACTATAAAATGTAAAATGTTAATGTGTCCGTAAATCAACATTCATGTGATGTAAAAATAAAATTAGATGTGAGCTCATTACGTTATGGGTCATTACCATTGTTACGTGTTGATTGTGTAAATCGATAATTGAAGTAGTGCGGTTGTACCGTAATGTATGTATTATAATACCTTATTGCAGTTGTTTGAATGTACTCGTATTATCTATCAATGTCTTAAAACATATCTAAGTTTAAGATTTACCCTTCTATCCTTAAATAAGTGTAGAGGAATGTAGTGTATGTAGGTAAACATAGATTTAAGATTCGAGTCATTATGAACCTATTGTGGGTAGAATGTTATTACTTTTCTAACGACTAGATGTCACAATTGCAAGTCATTCGAAATACAGCTGTGCTTCCGAATATCCGTGTTTTCTTGTGCCTCCCGGACATTACAGTTATAATCTAGCAACGACGCTTACCATCTCTTTTTACCCCTGTCTGATGCCCGTTAGCAGTCAATGAGATTGGTCGGAAAAATTTCAACAACCAATGGGGCGTGCAAGTGAAAGCTAATCGCAGATGGCGCCACCACCGTAAGAACCTTTGTCACTGTCAGTGTTAGTTAGATTGTGAGATATTATATAGTTATCTGTATCATCTATGGTTATCTGTGGTAATATTTTTTATTTTCATTTCATTGATTTCAATTGATTTCTGTACAATTTTCCGATTAAAGAACATAATACATGTTCTTTAATCGAAAAATTCTCAATAACTGTCTCTAATTTAGGAATTCATTACTGTTCCATAGAGAAACTGCTTTGATATTGGTAAGTGTGCTACTAGCGCCACTTTGACAGTTGCACGCCCCATTGCTGTTTAATTTATTAAACGTCGATCAGTGAAGGACGAAGCAGATGAAGGTTTTATATTTCCGCTATAAATATTGACAGTTTAATTTTCGGAACTTGTGATTAAATTGCGTCACGTTTCGTAGTGAAATTTAAGTACGCCATTCGTGCCAAAAATGGCGTTTTTTTTATATTAGCACAGAACTCATTCGATGGGTGAAGTTACGGTTACATTCAGTATCGTTCAATGTCATTTTGGTCGTTTGTACGATATAAGGGTTTTACGTCCTTACTCGTTAAGAAGGAGGAAAGGCTGTGTAGTTAGTTTCTACAACTTTATTTACCTGACTACGTCCAAGTTGGAAGGATAATGTTAGTTGGTAATATTACTGAGCGAATAACTGGAAAACTTGTAGAAATGGGTTTCTGTTAGATACTTGGCATTATTAATACTAACAGGTATTACTTATTATTTATAGACTACGCCTGGCCGCCGTACGTTATTGAAGAGAAAAACACCCACATTTATTTCGGTAACACCTTTGTGTCTCGTTAACGGTTGTATAATCCCGCTGTCGAATGTGTAGTTATTATTGGAAACCGCTTTAATATAGTAGTATTATAGTTATCCATATGAATTGATTGGCATACTTTTTAAATATTATGTAAGGATAGATCTATTTTTATGTGTGACAACTTTTAAGAAAAAAATACAACCCAACACTTATAGAGATAGCCTATTAAGAAACTTTTTCTCAGAAAAGTGTTAAGATATCAAGTTAAAATTGTACTATGTAGGCCATAGTAATTTGGAGCTCTGAAAGTTCCAGTTTGTAGATAAACTCTACAAAGAACGACATATTTTTAACCGACTTCAAAAAAGGAGGTTCTCAATAAAAAAAAAGTTAAGCTTGTCCCTTCTGACGAAGAAGAACCATTTGTCATTTGAAAGTTGACATTTTAGTAGGTATTGCAAATTATTTTTAGGGTTCTGTAAAAAAATTGGGATTGAAGTTATTTAATTAACCGACTTCAAAAAAAAGGAGGTTTACAATTCGTCTTGAACTTTTATGTAGTTACCTCATAACTCGGAGACGGCTGAACCGATTTGAAAAATTCTTTTTGCGTTTAAATGGGTATACTTTCCAGTTGGTCCCATTGTTACGAAATCAGGATCTGATGATGGGATCCTGGAGAAATCGAGGGAACTCTTCAAATATTATAGGCACACCTATAGCGTTTTGGGTATTTCTTATAGTACTTTGAGCAGTTGCTTCCGAAAAGTACCATTTGGGGAAGTTGAACTAATGATGAAGACCACAGATGGCCACTGAAACTCCTCAATAATAAGTATTTCGTGGATTGCGATTCGATTACTTGAGTACGAATGTTAAACACTTTATGCTCGTCACAATACATATGGTGATGTAGAGCTGATGGTCAAGTACCAGGAGAACTCCTCAAAAATTAACGGCTATGCATCGGGAAAAGCAATATTTTGTAAAAGGTGATAAGTTGTTGAAATTATGGCTTTTGTAACTAGATAATTACAAACCGACCCACAAAAAAGCGTGAAAAAAAATTTTTTTGCAAAAAATAGAACCGACTCAAGTTCCCTGACGCTCGCGAGTGCTATGGACGTCGCGCAAAAGGCGTCGTGTGCAAGACAAGCGCGCATGGTCAGGGCAGGCGCAGGCAGCACCATTAGCACAGGCGAGGTCGCAGTGAAGGAGGAACCAGTGTTTTGCGTGCGGCCGCGAGCGGGCGCCGCAAAGGCCGCGTCACGTCAAGCGGGCCCGCCAGCACGGCCGCCGCGGTGGATGGCAGCGGTGGCAACCAAACGCGTTGTACCGTATGTGGTATGAAGAACCACATTGCGGAAAAGTGTAGATTTAAAAACTACAAGTGCTTAATATGTGGTCAAAAAGGACATTTGAAAAAGTTGTGTGCGGTGAAAACGTCGAATGTGCATAATATTGGTTCGGAGAAAATAGTTAAATCTCAAGAGGATTGCAGTGAATGTGAACTTTTTAATTTGAGGTTTCCAAATTAATGTTGGAGGGATGTAATATATGTACCTATATGTATCGTTACTCTGGTGGGCAAAACCAGTATTAAACTAGCTAACGAGTAAGACGGTCGTTTCATTGTAACTCCCAATACATATTATCTCACCGATTCGAGTTCAAGACGAATTGAGAACCTCCTTTTTTTGAAGTCGGTTAAAAAGTTTATTTTCTAAGTCATCAACAAAATATGATAGATGATAATTTTGGCACCAGTGTACCTCTCAAACACCTCGCCTTGTTATAGACTACAGGCCCGTGTCCAAAATGGATGGGTCATATGAACCACCAGGTGACGTATATAGGACGATATAAGAGCATAAAATAATAAGATTCAGCACTATGCCGTCACTTGTAAGCTGTCCAACTGAGTGCTGGTGAGAATTCAAAAGTGCAGGTAGAGTAAAGTAAAGTAAAGTAAAGTATTTATTGAAGCCATATACACAAGGAACAAAGCAATTTTACAATATTTATATTCGGCTAGGTCGATACACATAACTTGAAACTTCCGACACCCAAACTAGGACACGTCCTGTATCTCAGGTGTCGGGGTTCCTTCCAAGCTGGTCACAAAAATATAGCCTAAAAGAATATTCATTACAAGACAAAACTAAAAATTATAAATTAAAAAAATAAAATTAATTAAAATTAATATGAAACTAAAATGAATCTAAAACAAAACAAAAAGCAAAAAGTTTGTCCGAAAATACTAAGTAAATAAACTGCTCATTGATGTGTGTACAAGTGTGTATGTTGTAGTGTAACTGTGAGTGTATGTGAGATTTAATGATTCTAGGGGAATACAGATTATAATATAATGTGTGTTGTGTGTTTGATAACTAATAAAATTACTTAGACATGGCAGCCAATAGGTCCTCGGTTTCCTGGTAGGAGAGAGAAGTCAGCCAATCTTTTAATTTCATTTTACAGGTTTTCCTATTAAGATAGAATATACCTAACTGTTTATTTACTTTATTGTACAGCCTTGCGTTTAGGGAGAAGTAATGGTTGCGGGCAAAGACTGTTCTGGTGCGATCCGGCTTGAAGACTGTGTGCTTTATTCTACCTATAGGCTCCTATAGTGGTCGGGACTTGTGTATGCGAGTTATTGTAAGAAGGACGTAAAGTTGCCTCACCGTTAGGACTTTACAGTCAGCATATAGCAGCGAGGTTGGGTACCTGTAAGGTTTATTGGTCAACACCTTAAGTACTGCACGCTGTGCAATCTCGAGTTGTAGGATTGTAGACTTTGGTGCTCCACCCCACACAGTTAGGCAATATGATAGCAGGGACTGACATAGAGCCAAATATACCATTTTCAAAGTCTCTGTGTCAGCAGACTGACGAAGTTTTTTAAAGATAAATAAAAGCCTTCGTGCTCGGGTTGTTACAGTTTCAATTTGCTTCAAAGTGAGTACCTTTTGGTCATATATTTTTGTACGGCATTTTTACCATCGATAGATCCATGAAAAATAATAAGAAAGCGCGCAGTGCCGTAAAAAATGGTGCGCCACAAAGTCGGTAATTTTTTTTTTTTTTTATGACAATTTCCAGGGTAAATTTGGTCATTTCATTCTGTACGGCATCAGTTTCATACTGTTTCAATACAGCTTCTAATCCATTATTCCGCAATGCCGTACAAAAATCATGCGACAAGGGAAAAAAATCGAGGGTTACAACCCCCTCTCTTTCCGTGGTCCGGGGGCTGATTTGAAAAAGTACGGCTTCGGTTCCAAAACATTATCTAGCACTCAAAAGTACTATTAAAAATAATGCCGTCAAAAAATTATTGTTCATTTGAATGTATATTAATAATTATTTTAATTTCATGGTATACTTGATTTATAAAGCTGTAAAATCATTTGACTCTGTACGGCAACTTTGTTTTAACATGATATTGTAAAATATAATTGTCATATAGTATTGCCGTTCAAAAGAAACTGTTCTAAAAAAAAATTATAGAGAAATACAAAAACTGAAATTTTTCAAATTATTGCAAAAGTTTAAATATTCATAGATTAATAAAATATAGCAATTTTCTAAATTTTTCCCTTGTTTTAAATAGTATTAAGATAAATAAATTAGGAAAAAATGATGCCGTACATTTTAATGCAGACCATATCTTTTAGGCTGATGAAAATAACGCTACCATTTTAAGGGTGTAGTACTGTATGGCCATCTGATACTGTACGGTATTAACATATTTTTGAAGAGAACAATTGATAATATGATAAAATAATTATGACGTCTAACTGAAGTGAAAGGGTGTGTATATAATATCCAAGAATTGAAACTGTAAATCCCAGTATCAACAGTTTTGTATACTTTTTGGTTTAATATATACTTCAAACATTATTGATACATGTATATAATTGATTTGTTTAAAGATGATAATACAAAATAAGGTTTTTATTTAAATTATTCAGTATCGGAATCAGCCGCTGGGTTGTTATCGGAATCAACGTCTTCATCGACGTCCGAATTATCTTCTCTATTATTTTCTGAAACATGAATAAGTTTTTGTCAAAATCAAAGTCTTAGGTACAGATTAAAGATGTAAAGATTTATTTATTTACCTGTTTTTTTTTTATTACCATTTACATTTTTTTTCTCTCTCTTTATTACGACGTTGTCTGACAGTTTGAGTATTTTAGTGACCAACTCAAATGTACCGTCTTTGGCATTGTTCGTCAGGTCGTTGAGCTCCTTAGTAGTCCAAAGTTGAGCTTACAGACTAACTGAAAAAGGCATGCACTGACGGAACGGGTCTACTCAAATCTGTTTGGTCTTTCCTCAAAAGGCCATTTCAGACTAATCTACATAATCCTCATAAACGATTGTGAATATGTGCACTATGTAGGTTATTTTATTCGAGTTAAACATAATAAATTGTCTGGCAGTTTGAGTGCTTTTTGCGGCCTACCCAAAGGTCCTTACCTTGGTTTTGTTTGTCAAATCGTTAAGCTCCTTGTTCTAAGTTGAGCTATACGTCATTTGACAAATGCTTGCACTGTATGAACAGGCCCACTCAAATCTGTGAGCATCTTTCTTCAAAAGACCGCCTCAGACTGAAACCTACAAGGTCCCCATATAATTAAACCAGTGTAGATTGTATGGACACCCCTGAGTTTGTTTCGGTGTTTCTTCTCAGGGTAATCAGTTAGGAAACACCGGCCTCATCTAGTTAATATTTACGAAAAAAAATGACGTGTAAAAGTGTTATTTAATAAACAATTTGCAAAATAAAGATCATTTATCACGTCATCAATTTCTTCGCCTGATTCCTCATCCGGTTCCGTTATGTCACCGAGTACACACATACTAATCGAACTATGTGTGAACGAGCGCAAATGAACACCTTACTCGGGTCCAAGCCGAGTACATCCGAATAAAATACGTTGTGACCATGAGACTACTTAGCACACAGTACAGTATAGGCAGGTATATATGCCTACAAATGCTAAACGTCATAGCAGAACGTCGTTCCGTAAGCGATATACAAAAATTATATTTATTTAATATTTTTATTACTTTTTTATCAATATGAACTTTCAGATTTGTACGGCATTAACTTTTTATAAATTATTGCATTAAGTACAAGTAAACTATCTAAATGCCGTAATAAAAAAAATATCGTCATGAATTTCACCTTACATTTCGTTACACGGATTTTTCTAAAATTTCGTTCTATGGATTTTTCCTTGAGTTTTTTTTCCCCTACAAACCTTTGGACCAACGAAAATGTACGGCATGTAAAAAAATATTATCTATGCATAAAGTACTTTCAAAATAAATTAATTTTATGTTGTTTTAAATCACCCCCGGACCACGGAAAGAGAGGGGGTTGTAACCCTCGATTTTTTTCTCTTGTCGCATGATTTTTGTACGGCGTTGCGGAATAATGGATTAGAAGCTGTATTGAAACAGTATGAAACTGATGCCGTACAGAATGAAATGACCAAATTTACCCTGAAAATAGTCAGAAAATCAAAAAAAATTACCGACTTTGTGGCGCACCATTTTTTTACGGCACTGCGCGCTTTCTTATTATTTTTCATGGATCTATCGATGATAAAAATGCCGTACAAAAATATATGACCAAAATGTACTCACTCTACCTGCACTTTTGAATTCTCACCAGCATTCAGTTGGACAGCTTACAAGTGACGGCATAGTGCTGAATCTTATTATTTTATGCTCTTATATCGTCCTATATACGTCACCTGGTGGTTCATATGACCCATCTATTTTGGACACGGGCCTGTAGTCTATTAGTGGTACAGGGTATATTCACATAATATAGATGAACCAAAAGCCCACGCAATCATTAAAATTCCGCTTTACGGACATCCTGTTTGCTGTATTCAAATATTCACCAGCTGACGTTAGAGTTAAACACAAACAAAGTTCCGATTAAATGGCAGCGTTCTATCCAGACAGATATCACCAGACTTTGGTTATTGATAAAGTAGATTTCTGATTTTATTTCTCAGCTTTAAAGAAAGAAAAAGACTGTCAAATATGTTTAAATGAGAGCCGGGACCCTTTTAACGACCGCCGATATCGGCAAACATCGGCAACCACAAAACGTTTTGAGAATACTTTCATTATGCGTACGGCTAAGGAGTGGAATTCCCTGCCAGAGTCTGTGTTTCCCGATAGCTATAACCTGGGGGTCTTTAAGTCAAGAGTGAATAGGTTTCTTTTAGGTAAGCGTGCTCCATCTTCGACCACATCATTACTTACCATCTGAGTCTGAGTCTTATCCATTGAGTTTGTTTCAGTGTTTCTTCTCAGAGTAGTCAGTTAGGAAACACTGGCCTCATCTAGTTTACATTTACGAAAAAAAAATGACGTGTAAAAGTGTTATTTATAACCCATTTGCAAAATAAACATCATTATTTCATTATTATTTCATCAGGTGAGATGGTGGTCAAACGCGAACCTATTCCGAATAAAAAATACACGACTTAATCTTGAAGATCAACACTATTCAAGACTGTTATTTTTGAGTCGTAAGATGCATACTAATGTTAATATTTATTTACACTAATATTATAAATGCGAGTCTCTCTATTTGTTATGCTTTCACGGCTAAACCACTGCACCGATTTGAATGACATTTAGAATAAAATAATTGAAGACTCAGGGCCAAACATAACCTACTTTTTTTTTGAAGTTAGTTTGCAATAGTGGATGAAAATTTTTATGAGAAATCTCAACCATTTTGGCACAAATATAGTTAATAACGCAGGGTTAACATTTTCTAGCGAAGGAGGAGGCTGAACGCATGAGGGAGAGACAACTTTCTTCCTCACGCCCCAGCTGCCGCGGTAGACGCCCCGACCCAACTAGCACAAATGGGCTGCATTAGGGCTTTGGAGCGTATCCGATTATTACTTATGGTAATAGACGTAAGCGCTAGAGCGTCTACTACAGACTTAAAGCAGCCGCTTTAGCGCTATTTGGGCGCCATTTTATGCAACCTAAAGTTCCATTTAACCTGCACAACGGTTGCATAAAGGTTCCTTAATAGCTATAACGATTTATTAACGCTATACTAAAGCTCTCGTAGCGCTACTTTTGAATGATTTTGAAATACTTTGAACGAATGAATTGATTATAGTTCTTTATTGTATATCTTCAGTTGACATTATTTGTAATATTTTGGTAAAGTGTTTTCGTCGCCATCATGAAAATAAAACAAAAAGAAGTAAAAGTTTGTATTCTGTATTAGCAAGATATATAAAGATACTTAAAACGCTGTCCAGTTTACTGTAGATATATAAGATAATTTTCGAGTAATTTTAACGCGCTTTTATGACATTTAAAAAAATAACAAAAGATATGAGATATTTTTATTTGTTATACAGAATAAATTTTATTTCCGTATTTTTACGTGTCGATAACGTACTATTCGCAAGTGGCCGATTGTTTACCGGTACATTTAATGCACATTTAACTGAAAAAACAATGTATATCAACTCAAATTTGCAAGTAAATTATAAGTTTTTTTAAAAAATCATGGCGTCGTTGTAATGTAGTCATAACCTGCAGTTTTAGCTCTAATAACTCCCTTTTGAAAATCATAGCGCTAATTTTCACCCTTCTAACGCTTCCAGTGATTTTTGTTCCCCTAGTGCAACTCACAGCCACAAAAAGCTCCTATTTTCCTGTTTTTGAGGTTATAAGACCTAGTTACGTACTTTTTCGTTTAGCATCCATTTTTATTAAATGTTTTATAATAGTTACAAAAGCGGCTGTAAAATGGCGAATGGAATGAGCCTGCAAGGAATGACTATTGCTACTAAAGGCCTTAGTTACACTGATATTTTTTTTGTAACTATAGTATGCATAAGAGTTTCTATTATTTCTATAATGAAACTTATAGTAGTATAATAGTGGTTACTATAACTATAACCTATAAAAGTTACAATGGAAACCAGTGTGCAGCTGTGAGTGGCAGAATGACCTTCGTAACTCTCATATAAAGGTGTAAGTGGTAAATGAGTTCTACCGTGAACTACTGTGAAGGCTAGGGTAGTATTTGATTCAGCTTATAGCACCGTAAGTAACTTTTATAGGGAGCGTCGGAGATCGCGAGCCAATTTCCGGCCACCGTAGACGCGGGCCTACGGACGTCGAGCAGGGATAGTTCACTGTCCGATAAGGATCAGGCCCGAATCGGCGGCGCGCTGTGTTCCACGCAGGTCTCAAAGAGCAGTCAGCAACATTGATGGGGCCCGATATTGTCTTCCGGGGTTGCGGGAATTTTCTAACGAGATACCGCGGCCCGGAATGTAAGGACAACTGAAGGAGCAGGGTGGGTTTTAAGTCAGTAGAAGTCTGACACTCCCTTCCACTCCACCCACAGCGGAAGGAGAGTAGAGAGAGGAGTGATGATTTTTCCACCCAGAAAATGAAAAAACATTTAACATATGATACTTTTTTATATATGATCCCCTAAGGGGCTCAATTAAGAGATGAAAGTTTGTATAGAAAAAATTAATCGCTAAATCGATGTTAATGAAAATTGGCACGAAGGTAGTTGACAGCCCGGTGTCAAAAACTTACAACATTTTTTTTTGCAAAAGTTTGAAATAAGGAATGGAAGTTTATATGAAAATTCTAAACCGCTTAACCAATTTTAATGACATTGGGAAGGAGATACATAAAGATCTGGGGTAAAACATAGGCCACTGTAAGACGACAGTCTGAAGTTAGAACAGCATGTGAAGTGAATCACAAAAATGTTCTAATTATAAAGCGTTGGAAAATTTAATATCGGTTTACTTACATATTGAATTTACGCTAACGAAGTCGCGAGCAACAGCTAGTTCTCATATAATTGCGTTTTTTTTTTTTAACTTAAAGAAAGATTACGAAAGCTTAAAAAATATCCGATAAATAAAATCTACACGAGCAAACTGACGCCCTACTCACGTATTCAAAAATTCGCAAAAACTAGTTCTAAAAGAGATATTTACACCGCGACTTGCAACCTAGGCACTTCTGAAGCCGAGTTCGGAAAAGCTTATCTTACTCGTTTTATTTTAATAGAAGTATCGAATTTCGACATAAATCCAGTTCCTACGAAGTTAAATGTAGAAACTAATATCTGCGAATTTGTCAACTTTTCATAAAAGAACGCTGAGCAAGTGCAAGTATGCTGTATCGGGTTGAATTCTGCTTGATGTAAGAGATTTATTTGTCCAGCTGTCTAGTATCCAATATCTGTCGCAATTTGTGTCCGTAAGTTGTCACAGAGCCTGAGACGTCAGCAATGTAAAAGGAATGACAGCTTGGAATGAAGGACTCGAAAACCAATGCTTTTTGTGATACGAAGAATTCGCGATATTGGTAAACGTGCTGTGGTTACACGCATCTGATGTTAGTACTCCACTAAACTCTTGTTTTTCTTTCCTTATAACATATTTATATATATGAAACACATATATTTATTTATACTTATTTATGTATTGTATTGTATTATATATACCTATATATATAATTATATTAACTACTTTAGTTACTTTTTGTGTATGTTATATATTTGAAGTAAGTACACTGACTTTCCCCTCCCCTCTTTGTTTTATGTTCTTAAAGTCAATCCAAAGGTTGTCTGGAAGATATCGCTATCAGCGATAAGACCGCCATTGTAACCATTTTTTTGCATTATTGTAAATCAAGTGTTTGTTTAAATTATTGGTGTACAATAAGGAGTATTCTATCTATCTATCTATCTTTACTTGATTTACTGCCTCGGTGGCCTAGACAGCTGCTGGTCTCGGCTTCGATTACGGGACGGGTTCAGTAGTTGCCTATAGTTTGGAAGTTGGCGGTGTTATACCCCTGTGCCTCTGAAAGTACATCAACCCTTGTTCTACGCCTGATCTCTCTCCGGTCCTGTGGGATTGCTGGGCCAACGGACTATGACAGCAAAGGAACAGAGAGTGCAATCGTACCTCCGCACATAATTATACTTACATGCAGTGCACTATAAAATCTACTGCGAAGATGGTTAATCTCCGCTGAGATTGGCCGCTTTAGCCGAAATCGGTCAGTAGGAATATACCTACTCGTCGTTGTTGTTTATTAAGAATTTCTAATATCTAGTTTCCGCCAGCGGCTTAGGCCCCCGTAAAAATAATCTCAAGGGATACTTCTCCCGAGAAATTCAACTTGTGACACGTCATTAGCCTAATGGCTCAAGTGGCAACCTTGTGATCTAGAGGTCACGGGTTAAAACCCCACCTATTATAACATTACCATGAACCCACTGCAGATAATAGCATAATCTAATATTAATTATTATTAATTCCTTTATTACATATTATATACATATTATTTACATTTTTAAATATTCCTATAAAAACAAAAAACATTAAAAAAAAACAGTAGCCCACCGGTATCGGGAACAGGGTCCAAGCTGGTCAGGGCTCTTGAGAGAGGAACCTCCTAACAATTCGCGCCGTGTCTAGAAGTACTACTTTCTGGATCAAGCCCTTGATCCAGCTGCCCAACGACAGCCTCCTAAGATGTTTGTCGAGGCTCTTGGCTATTATGCCATTGGCTGAGACGACTATCGGCACAATGATTGCTGTATCCACATCCCACATGTCAACAACCTCGTGAGCCAAGTCAAGATACTTAATTTGCTTATCTTTCTCGGCTTTCACGAGTTTCTTGTCATGAGGGACTGCTATATCAACAATCACTGTCCGACGCTCTAATCGGCCTATTACCACTATATCAGGCTTATTGGCAACAATAGTCCTGTCAGTGATGATAGACCGATCCCAGTACAGTGTAATATTGCCAGTTTCGAGAACTGGGTCAGGCACGTACCTATAGTACGGTACTTCTGATTCCACGAGATTGTATTTAAGAGCAAGTTGCTGGTGAACAACCCTAGCTACAAGGTTGTGTCTATGCAAATAGTCTCCATTAGCCAGATGAGAACAACCAGAGATAATGTGACATCCATAATTGCACAGACAAAACCTTCGGTTTCCCCGAAGAGGTCACCAAAACGTAGCCAGGCTACGGACGCTAATGTATCTACGTCAGACCCATGAAGGGCCCGGTAATAGCGTCCGTGAAACTCCTTAATAATATTATTAATATTAATCTAAGATTACTAGTTATAAGAATTCTTCGCACATTTCTATTTCTCTTTAAAAAACATGTCCAATTCAAGCATATGAACAGACAGACAGATAGTTACAATATTAACATGTATATGGATAAGTATAAAAATAACATACTGTATTAAAAAAAATTAAGTTAGGGTCAAGACAATAAAAATACTTAATAATGAACTTAGCCTGGTTACGGATTTTCCATAAATATTAACAAACAATAATTATGACGTCGTAACGATAAAAAATTATTCAATAAGTTGTTTTCGTGTTCTAAACAAAATAATATTGTTATATCTGGTAACAAGATTGAAAAGTTGTAAGTAACACTTTCATCCATATGCTTGTTCGAGGTTTGAATGGAATTTAAACAATGATGAGACAGTACATAAATTCTGTGTTCACCCAAGTACAGAGGGGAATCTTACAGGCTTATATAAAAAAGGTTTTCGCTAGTTAGATTAGTAGTTCGCTAGATAGTTAGTTAAATATTCTATAAGAATTATAACTTGTTAACATTATTAGGAACTCTCGGTTTATTTATACGTAGAGGCAGATTTGATTTAGACCAGTAAATTAATGTTATTATGATGTTAACTTTTCGTTATTTTCATTTATTATTTTAATTATCTGTAATAATAAGTGTAGCTAGCTCACTTAACAGCACTTTAATGTAATTATAGTAGTGCTTAAATAAGTATATTTATTGAGGATGAATGGCGCCGCTGAGGATGGTCCAGGAATAAGTGGCGAGACGACCTGGGCGTGTTCCATGAGGGTTGGTTTGAAGCGGCGCGGGAAAAGAGCTTATAGAAGGAATTCGGGCAGGCTTTTTCCCAGCAGTTAGACAGTGAAGGCTAATACAAACAAAAAACACTTACCGTCATGACGCACAACGGTGTAACGTAGAGAAGTCCGAAGTTCACCATGTCAAACAGCTCTGAGTTGTACTTCCTGCGATGAGGAATGCATATGGTTTCCATATGGCCTTCTCCGAGGTCATTGGTGATGGTCTCCACCCAAATGAACTTGGGAGCGCTGTAGGCTGCACTCGTTATCCATACGCCGAGTATCACCAGCTGTTAAAAAAAATAAGGTTAATAGCATCCTGGCACTAGATTGGTCAAACTACACTTTACTATGAAATCTTATTATTTGACATTAAAGAAAAGTGGACTAGCAATGTGGATATAATTCACATGCTACTAGCAATCTTATTAACCCATCCAACTAAGTCTGGAGTGGGTTTACGGCCATAGTGTACTTAATAGGTGAGGTTTGAACGCCTCCGCTCCACAAGGGACCTCCCGACCACAAGTCTAAGCCTATTGAGTCTTCGAAGATTTAACAGGTTTGACCCGTTCTTACATCAAAATATTCAATTCAGAAACCCAGACTTAGGCTACGCTTCGAACGAAACGAACTCGCTTGGAAGTTTCTATACATTACGGCTTACAAAGGTATAATGTGATCAATTACCTCATCATGCCCCGCAATGTAATTAATGTTGCATACGAGTTTGTGGCGATAGAAGACCTTTGACACGTAACACCTATTCACATGCGGTGAAAACAAAGTCAAAATGTGCAAACGTTAGAGACTGAGGAATATTCGTTTGTCTAGTAGAGCCTGTAATTTTATTTCTATAATCATATATTACGCCAGCAATGGCCATCCATTTTCATTTTGTCAATTCACAACAATATTTATTGCGTTACTTTTTAATGTGGAGCAGACGGTATTTTTAGGCATGCAAAATTTTGAGTGTTTTTTTTTTATTCGGGATGAGCCCACTCTTGACCTCAATATCGCCTGATGGTAAGCGATAGATGAGGTCTACGATGGAACGAGTGAGCCCAGAAGATGCCCATTCACTTTTGCTTTAAAGGCTGAAAGATCATAAGTGGCAGAGAGAGAGAGTGTTCATCAAAATACCCCCTACCGAGTACCCATAGGGCGGGGGCACACGATGCGTTGCGGCGCCGCACCGCAAAGATTTCACCGTGTCAGTGGGCACACGAGCGGTGCGGCGCCGTAACGTTGTTATGTCGCAGTGGCGCCGTAGCAGCGTTGGACAGTCTGTTGACAGACAATCTAAACGAGCGAGCGTGTGTCCTTCCTTGTAACGCAAAACAACTGGAGCGGTGCCGCTCCGACGTCGCAACGCATTCACCCCTCCCCGCCTCGTCTTGGCGGTTGCAAGTCCGGTGCGGCGCCGGAGCGCATCGTGTGCATGCCATAGATATTTCTATGTAAGACGACGCAGCGACACCGCTCCGGCGCCGCACCGCCGCCGCAACGCATCGTGTGCCCCGGCTCTTAATTTTTGTAACGAAGCTATATTTTAACACAGTGCCCTGTTAAAAAAATAGCGCTGTCAAACGACAATAACTTTGTTCCATAGGCCGCACCTCAGAATTAATCAAAACTTTTTGATTTAAACTAAATTACATTTAATATTTCGACGCTACGCCTGACAAAAGGCCTTTTAGTAATATTAAACTGTACTATTTTACGTGCTGAAGCTGGAGTGGAAGTGAAATCTACATATTTCCAGAGGCAAAGTCTAGCCAATCTGGCGAACTTGCTAATTCTATTATTTGCGTGACTGTGGTGCCACAAAACTTTGGATTATCCTGTGCTAGCCGGACAGACAGACTCTGGTGCTCTGGTCACAAAATTGCTTTACCAACTGCAAAGGCTGCAATATTCTAAGCTAAAATAATATTAATACTGAGTTGAGATTTCACACGTAAGTTTAATAATTTTGCCGTCCACATTAGACAGGAAGACTGACAACATAGAGGCCTAAATTTCCTGTATGCTTTCGTACAACTCATTTTAAAGAACAACATCTTATCGTCCAATATTTATACATATTATTTTAGTCTATAAGAACCGACACTCTTATTAAATAGAAGGTATCATCTGTATAAATGTATCATGAAATCTCACAAATAGAGAAAAGAAGATTCTTTCTAGGATTGCGCTTATTTTGCCGCTGTTACCTTCAGTTAGAGTCACGTACAGATAATAGCAACAGCTTATCAAACAACACTCATCCAGATCGGTTGTGTATGTATACTAAAACTTAGGTTTTATATAGCACTTTTACATTCGAGGCCTGTTATATTAAGGTTTCTTTTAATAGAATTTTAAGTTGGAAAAGGTAGTAAGTACTTAGGTGCTTTAGGAAACTAAAAAGAATAAACTATTGAAATGACACAATAGAATGGCGAACAGCGTCGTGAAAACGACGGCATTTGTCGACCTTAATAACGTTATAACAATTTATAAGGTTCAGGGAAAACACGGCCCCTCCGGGCGTCCGGGAAATTGAGGAAGCCTATTCAAATGAAATCACACCCTCGCGACGCGTTCGCCATCCAATGCGCGTCGCCTGCACGTTTTCAATACACTGAATCTTACCCTAAGCCGTGTTGAAGTGAGGATTTGTTTGCAAGTGATGGGGTGTATAATAGCAAAATATCTCTCCGTGCAGATCACCACAAGAATGAATATTGACGCCGTGTAGCTCAGTGAGTGCACGAACTGGTACATCTTGCACAGGAAGTCGCCAAACACCCAGCTGGAAATAGAAAAAAATACAATCAGTCAGTTTATTTGCGAAACAGGCATATACATAAATAGGGGAAATGTGGTATATTTTTTTCATAATTAAGACTAGAAAGAGAGAAAGAAAACAAAATATTTTAAATTTATTAAATACATGAACAGAAAAATAAAGACAAACAAAACATCAAACACAATAAAATAAATAAATAGTCATATTATTTACTAATATAACTATCAAAAACTAAGGGGCAGAAAATACACAACATTCACAACTATGTGATTAAATTCCTATACGTTATCCATTACTACATATTTTAGAAAACGTTTGAAACGAAAGGTTAGATATTCACTTAACCGTATAGATTGTATAGTGGGCGTTAGACCAATTTCTACATATATTTTCTCACAAACAAGAAGGCTATTGTTCTATTTATAGGTCTTTAAGAAACCACAAGTAGATCCGATCCACTTCGATAATTCTACTGGAAACTCATTCACTATTAATTAGTTTCTTTATAAATCTATAAACAAAATTATTTTACTTTTGCACACAGTTTCCTTCAGCTAAAAAGTTTATCTCATTGTGCGTACAGCTAAGGAGTGGAATTCTCTGCCGGTGTCTGTTTTTCCTAATAGCTATAACCTGGGAGTCTTTAATCCAAGAGTGAATAGGTTATTCTTGGCAAGCGAGCTTCATCTTCGACCATATCATCGCTTAACATCATGTGAGATGTTGGGCAAACGCAAGCCTATCAACAATAAATAATTAATTCATACAAATGCAAAGTAGGGCCCGTAATATATCTTAGGGTTTTCATGATGGTAACAAGAAGTAATTCAGGATACTAATAAACATAATAAATTAATAGTTTAAAAATCACAAGAAAAACACGCTTTGATAAATGCACGAAAAAACAAAAAATTTGTTCGCGCTTTTCCCTTTTTTTTTTTGTAGTCTCCGTTTTCTTTGTGTTGCTGTTTCTTTTTTTGTAGTTTGTCCATATTATTCGCACGAGTAGTGAACAATTAAACGGTAGATCGCTCCAGAGGATTTGAAAGTGACATCTATAAAAAAATAAATCTATGGATTACGCGGTAATTCAAAAAGGTTAAGAAAACCGATAACGGATTTTCTTTAGGTTTGTTCAAAGTCCATTACGAGGCCTTTCTCACAAGTGCAAACACGACTATGATACGATATTCCATCATGGAATACCAGTGCCTATCTTTCGGCTTCATCATCAGACCTTGAAACCTAATCGTGGTCAAAGTTCATTACAAGACTTTTCTAAGAACTCCAAAACAGCTATGATACGATTTTCCATCATGAAGTTCCAGTTCATATCTTCCGGCTCCATCATCAGATCAGTTCGACAGTACCATATTATTGTATTGTCATCAGAACTACATACAGCTGCCAATTTTCATTACGCTATGACCCTTGAAAGATGGTTAAATTAGTTACCTTAGATTCCATTACATAGTTAGTTACATACAGGTCGACCTAATAAAAGCGTGTTAAAAAGCTATATATAGCTTTTAGGATTCCATAACCCAATGGCAAAAACGGAATCCTTATTGATTCTTCATGTCTGTCTGCATGTCACAGTCACTTCATTCCGAAAATATTAGAACTACAGAGTTTACACTTGGTACGTAGATGTGAAAGAAAGACACATCCAAAGTGTCCCCCGTAACTGAAAATAAGAGAGGGAAATATCTAAAAAACATAAATGCGGCATACCTTAATGAACACTTTCAACCAAAATTTATTTGAACGACATAGTCAGTAATTTTTTTCAATTAATCAAACGCAAAAGAAGCCAACACCGTCGCATCTTTCTCTGTTTCGCCTTTCTTTCGCCATCACTTGCGAGTAATTTATTAGGTGACTTCTTGGTTTTAAAGTCCAAAAATACAATTTGATTCATAGGACAGATAAAGAAAGGAAACGTTTATTTACAAGAATATATGTTATCTTAAATATTTATAGGTACAATTATTGTTTATTGATGGCAATACGCTCTATTAGTGCCCACAATAGGTACCTACCATAGAACGATTCGCCCTTCGAATTTCTGTCAAATAAAATCTGTGTCTTGTACCAAGTCAACTTACTAATTTTCATATACCATATTATACACTTCTGCTCAGATCAAACGCGAGAAACTCGAGAAAATGGGAAAAATTGAACATATGCATTTGAAACTGTTTTTCCAACCCATTTTTGCCATTATTACAATCGCCATTGCCAAGTTGCCGCTGACAAAACACGATTAATCAATACGGCTATAGATTAATGGAAGCCCGGAAGAGGTGCCCTTCGTAAGGTCATCGTTTCCGGACGGACAATTTGGGGGACTGTCTTTATTAAAAGATGATTAAAAGGTGCTTGCTAGCAGCCTGATGAACAAATAAACCGACAAAATCGATAGACTTTTGCCGTCAAAGTCTATTGATTCTGACGACAAAATCATAATATAGGATTCCGTTTGGTTTTATAAATATGATTCATTATTTCGGTTTTAATCATTTTAACATGTTGTTCTAGCACAGACGGTCAGCTGTAGTCATCAATCATCACTCTTTGGGTCATTCGTTAGGATTGCCAGGCACGTATTCTCGCGATACGTAATCCTTTAATATTTGGGACTCCGGCCGAAGGACGGACCAATCTCTCAACATGACCATTGGCTAGATTGTGGCTATGTTATTTTTATCACAAAATAACGCAGGGCTTCACTTAGAGTAATTGTAGTTCCGGCAATGTTTGAGAAAACTCAAAAATATGCCTACAAACTTTTTATCATATGAACTAAAAAGTAAACAAAATATTAAATAGGTATCTGTTATTTCTATTTATATTATAAATGTGAAAGTAACTCTGTCTGTCTGTCACATTTTCACGTCTAAACCACTAAATCGATTTTAATTGAGGAGTGATGGAAAAAATTAAGTGAGTATTGTTACTCACTTCATTGTTCGTCTTTCATTGATGACAATAAAATAAATGTGTTGTCAACTCGTCCCGCGTTACTCAGAAAAGGTATGATTAGTACATGGCAAAAGTGTTAATGTCGATTTTATAACTTCATTCTTTTCATAGGTCTATCCAACTTCAAAAGTAACCACCATAACCATTATTTACTTACGTGATAATAACCGAAAGCTGTAAATGTCTACCTTTCGTGTTGATTTTGGATAACACTTGGTGGTTGTGCTGATATACGATTCTATTCGTTTAGATTAAATTATTGGCAACACGCCTAATAGCTAATTGGTTGACACATTTCCCCTTCCGCTTTACCATCTCCTTTGCCCAAACCCTTTGGCTATTCGCGAGTGAAAGAGATAGACAACACGGTATGAGATCTCTGATGAGAATCGAAGAAACTTTAATGGCTGACAACCGCTGTTGATCGCACACGCCTTCCGTAAGAAAAATTCGATATCGAAGAAGTTTGGTGTTATTTTTGTGTAAAAAGTGGTTCCATCGTGCCAGGAGACAAGCCGGGACGTTTAAGGTTAGTGCATCCACATCCCATACGGCGCCTGGCTCTTATATCTTTGTTTCAATCCAAGCGTCGCATTCCTACCAACTTTGTGCAAACCAAATTTCTAACTTCGCAATCTTTAGCTTTAGTGCTCACCCACTTGGACTTGTGCCTTTGTTTATAAAAAGAAACTATAAAGTATTTTCCTTGAAAAAAATATGCAGTGTGTACTGACTTTTTAATATTAAATAATAACAAAATGTAAGTAGAAATTAATATTGTTTTATTTTGTCTTACTAACTGTACCAACTATTGATAAAAAAAGTCCAAACAAAATAAATGTGAGGTGAATTAACAACTGAATAATCATAATTGTTTATTGTTATCAAGTTGTTAAGGATAACTTGATGACTCACTCGAACAATCGTTTGCTAGTTTTGAAATAAAGATACATATTTTACTAACCTATAAATGAACATTACCTACATGTAAATTAAATGCTTCTAAAAACCTTCAAGTAAAAATTGAGAAGGTTATTAACCCTCGGCATGCCTGGTAGGGTCTGTCAGACCCACAGCGGCATGTAAATCATCACTTTTCACATAAATTAGAATTTTGCGCGCTACCGCTCTCAGTAGCTGGCTGTTACGAACTCATCTACATCCTCCACCCGCTTCGTCAGTCCGCAGCCAGGTCTTGACGTAGAAGGAAGGAGTATAAAGTGCGCGCGGGTCTCTCAGTCCCCACCAGGCATACGGCGTGACTTTATTACGTAAGTATTATTTTATTTATTTTCATTTCATTATTGATATTTGTGTGCTAAAAGTTACTTACTGATGTGTATTTTTACGAAAGACTTTATTACGTTAGTATTATTTTATTTACTTTCTAATAATTATTGATATTTGTGTGCTAAAAGTCATTTATTTATGTATTTTTTAGATTCAACATGGAAAGGCAACTGTCAGACGAGGACATAGCTAATTTACTGCTAGATGGGAATGAAGAGGATGATATTACATTTAATTCTAGTGGAGAGGACTCTGATCATTTCTTCCAAGAGGCCGAAGTAGCTTTTTCTGAGGCAGAAGAGGACATTTTTATTTCAAATGATAGACATGCAAGTTCATCGGATTCCGAAATGTATTTACCTTTGTCCAGACTTTCGACATCATATAGAGCCAGAACTTATAAAGGTAAAGAAGGAACTATATGGTTTGAAATTCCAAATAGGTCTAATGTTCGAACAAGAAGTGAAAACATATTGACTGGAACTCCTGGAGTGAAACCTCTAACCAAACATGTAAAGACTCCTCTAGAATGCTTTTATCTCTTTGTAATATGAGTCTATGTTGCTAGACATATTATTTCATACAAATGTAAGGATTTAAAAAAATCAATCAAATTTAAATACCTCCAATGAATATTCCTTTGTGGAAGCTTTTTAGCCACATTTGTTTTGATCATTCAATTTTTCAATGTGCAAAGTGCTATGAAATCAAATCCCAAGTTAATATTGATACGAGTGAAGAAGACTGATTATTTTATAATATTGCATAAGCATATGTTAGTGCCTTACATGCCATAAAGTTTGATCTGAGATCTCTTATAATTTGGTAGAAATAGCATGTTGTCAAAGATTTTATGACTATCTTTTGTTAAAAAAATGAGTATTGTTTAATTTAAAATATTTAAATAAGGATAATAAGATTAATATATCTTTTCTATTATTATAATATTGTTTATCCCCTTAAAAGGCATTAGGATACCAAATAAATTAAATTATGTAGAGAAAGTAAAAAAAAAAATATCCAATTGAAAATCTGGGTCTGAGGAACCCACCAGGCATAACTTGTAACTTTTTACCACCAGGCATACCAAGGGTTAAAAAAGTAAAAGTACTAAGTACTAAGTAAAAGTGGTCTTCTTAGGCGTACTCAGGTCAATCTTAAGGGCGAGTTCTATATAAAAAACAATATATGAATCGTAACTTAAAATAGATAGCTACTTCTAAGAAATGAAAAACATGAAATAGTATGACTACTTAGCAATAATCGTAAATACCCTATTTCTTTAAGGGTGGGAAATCATCCAATGACTGCCTCCCGATTTGGGCGAAGTGGCAGGGTGTGTCAGACTTTTACTAACTAAAACCCATCCGTGTTATATGCCCTTCGTGTTCCGAGATCCCGGTAACTCTTTCGAACAATTTCGCAACCCCGGCAGGCAACGGCCCCCTTGTGGGTCCCGGCAATTCTGGTGACACTCTTTGAGGCGCGCGTGGAAAACGACGCGCCGTCGGGGAAGTCGACGCGCAGCACCCAGTCGTATCCGATGTTCCACAGGTGAGGCCCCAGCACTGAACCCTGTAGAACACCGTACGACATCCCTCACCAGTTCCATTCTCCTTGTTGACCGGGATAAATCACGGCCTTATCCTTTAGATAGGCCCCAACCACTCGACGGAGGTAAGTCGGCACCCGGTGAAACCGGAGAGCCTCCATAATGCAGCTCCAGGGCAGGAAGCTACCGCTAAGATGACCCTGCCCCGGGCTACTGCATCCCCCGTTGTGAGAGCCCTCACGAGCATGATTGCGTCCACCGTCGAGCGCCCCCTGCGAAAACCAAATTGCTTCTTCGCTAGGTATGGCCCAACCTCCATCAGGTGCCCAACGAGGCGGTCTGCAATTACTCTTTCAAAGATCTTGCCCACCTCGTCGAGAAGCACAATGGGCCGGTACGCGGACGGAGAGTCCGCAGGGCACCCTGGCTTCTTAATGAGGACCAGTTTACCCGTCTTCCAACGAAGTAGGAACTGGTCCCCCTTCATTCATGCGCTAAAGAGCAAGGGCCTCTGAGGCCAGGACCCAAATTTTGCCTGGTAGGCTGTCGGGTCTCGGGGTGGTATTTTTGGCATTCAGCCTGTTTACCGCCACCCTCAAGTTCATCCCGGTCACTTCTGGAGTCGTCGTTGTCACCGTCGCTGCCGTGGTCCGCGTCAGGCATCGGAGATGGTGGAACCATGGGTGGGGGAGTATGCTACCCTCGCGGAGGGAACAGAGCGCTTTCTACGCCCTCCACCAGTTGAGGCCGATGGGCAGATTTTATCCCGCACCATTTTATATGGGCGCCCTCAGGGGTCCCCATTCAGGGTCTCCAGCATCTCCTCACGGGAACCGAAAATACCCTAAGAAATCCCATATCAATAATAATCAGAAACTCTCATAATAAAAACAGCTTACAAAAGAACTTTTATTTTCTTTATTTTAAATTCAATAACATCTTTTAGCTATATAAGTATGTTAATGTCAGGAAACTGCACCACTACGGATTCCGGGACTCCTCTCTGAATCTTTTAACCTCATACTTGAGTGGAAGGATTCAGAGAGTCGATGTGAACGGCAAAAGATCGCCGGGATCTGTGGTCAAGATGGGGGTCCCTCAAGGCTCAATTTTAGGTCCCTTTTTGTTTCTTATTTATATAAATGATTTGCCGTACCTGATCAAAAATCATGACATAGTGTTATTCGCTGACGATACTTCTCTTTTATTTAAAATTAAACGTCAACAGCAGGTTACTGAAGAAGTAAATAGAGCCCTTGCAACTGTAGTTAGCTGGTTTAATGTTAATAATCTTCTTCCTAATGAGAAAAAAACCAAATGCCTAAAATTTACATTACCTCATGTTAGACAAGTGAATACTAGTGTATCAATAAAGGGCGAAATATTGAAACCCGAAGATACCACAGTATTCTTGGGCATAACTTTGGATGCGAAGCTTCAGTGGGGCCCCCATATAGATAAATTGTCAAAAAAGTTAAGTTCTGCAGCATATGCCGTTAGAAAAATACGTGGATTAACTGATATCGAAACAGCACGTTTAGTCTACTTTAGTTACTTTCACAGTGTGATGTCATACGGCATTTTACTTTGGGGAAATGCAGCCGACATTCACACAATATTTGTATTACAAAAAAGGGCCATTCGTGCAATTTATAAATTAAGTCCCAAGCACTCCTTAAGAGACAAATTCAAAGAGATTAATATTATAACTGTGCCATCTCAGTATATTTATGAGAATCTCTTGTATGCACACAAAAATATTAATCTGTTTAAAAAATACAGTGATATTCATAGTGTAAATACAAGGAACAAAGACACATATGTCATTCCTAAAACAAGGTTAAAAAAATAGGTGGTTCGTTTAGATGCCAATGTATACGTTTTTATAATAAAATTCCTAGCCATATTCAAGAACTAAGTATTAATAAATTCAAATTAATTATAAAACGTAAGCTATGTCAGAAAGCGTTTTACACTGTTAAAGATTATATTGAGGACAAGAAGGCTTGGGAATGAGCTGCTCCAGTGATATACGTGAGCCTTTATTATTTTTAAAATTTTGATAGTTGATTTATTTTTTATTGATTAAAATATTTGTTTTGTTAAGTATTGTATATACCTATTTATTTTGTTTTTGTTTTTTTTTTAGCATAATTATTTCATTATTGTTAATGTGAGGACAATGTAGGTTATTCTTTCTTCGTTCGTTCGTTCGTTCTTTAACTATAATTTATTTAATGATGTCAAGCAGTTTGAGTACTTGTGTGGCCTACCCAAATGTCCGTTGGTATTTTTTGTCAAATTGTTGAGCGCCTTAAGTTCTAAGTTGAGCTACACGATAACTGACAAATGCTTGCACTGTCTGGACAGGTCCGCTCAAATTTGCGTGGTTATTTCCTCAAAAGAATACCACAGACATGAACCTACATGCTTCTCATATAAAAATACAAATTGTCTGGACTTTAAAAGAGACTATGACCTCTGAGTTTGTTTCGGTGTTTCTTCTCAGAGTAGTCAGTTAGGAAATACCGGCCTCATCTAGCTAAACTTAACACGCAAAAAAACATGACGTGTAAAAGTGTTATTTATAACCAATTTACAAAAATAAATATTTCATTTCATTTCATTTCATTTCAAAGTGGGCGTTTGCCGAATTGACTAAAATTGTATTACTATGCCAAATGGCAAATACATCTCACTTTTATTTTATTTGTTGTTGTAACGGTAACTCGAACTTTGTTGCATCTTCAAAGACTGACAATTCATTACGGAACATCAGATAGAGCCCTACTTAAGTTAAACTTAAGTCAGTCAGATGGACAAATAATCGGCACAGGCTCCAAACCACTTAAAAATTTTCAAGTAAACAGAAAAAAGTACGATTTATTTTCAAGTTTTACCAGCTTACCCATATGTAACTGAAAGATATTTAAATTAGTGCCTGGCTTGCTGTACCAACAACCGGTCTCTTTGTTATATTACGTAGTTATTAATTATAAATTGTATCTTTAAAAATATAGCCTTTACTGACAAAGAGCAAGCTTAGGCAATGCTTGATAAAATAATCTTTTTTTATGATTCTATACAAAAAAAAACAAATAGCGGAACCCTTATAGGATAACTCATTCTGTCCATCTACCAATTTGCCCCGAAACTATTTGGTACTCATTTATGCTTTTATGTGCCTCAAATACGAAGCTATAACGTATACTACTGAATTTTTAATCGTGTGACTTATGATATAAGGCGAAATTTAAAAAAAATGCATACAGTATCCTGTGGCATATCAAATGAAAGATCTTGTTATATTCCAAAAAAATATTATTAAAGTTATTCAAGACAACAACAACTTATCTACAAAACTACTGAGGATAGAATTTTTTCCCATACATTACGTATGGATTTTTTTTTTGTTTACAGTGGTTTTGTACATAATTTGACTTGAAATAAGTTTGTACGGAACCCTAGTTGCACGTTCTAACTTACAAAGGTTGATTTTTAGGGTTCCGCAGTCGACATGAAACCTTAATATTTTCGCCATGTCGGTCCGTCTGTATGTCTGTCCGTCTGTCTGCAGCTTAGCTCGGAAACTATTGGTATTACAACGCTGAAATTTGGCATAATTTTAGGTTATTCCCCCCCCCCCCCTCAACACGTAAAGAGGAAACGATTTTATTTATCTCATCTATCCCATAGTGCGGGCTATTGTTGGATAGGTCATTCAAAAATAATGGAAATACCAATTTTCGATTCAGTGATCCGTTTGCAAAATATTATGCTTAATTTTAATTTAATTACATTTAATTATTTTTATTCCATCAGCTTTTAATTTTCGTTGGACACAAGCGTGCCCCAACCAACCCCCTACCAAATAAGTGGTTATATCTATAGGAATTCAAATGTCATGGTAGTACGTGACGATATATAACGACGTTAAAAGGAAAACGCTTCTACTCGCTTTCGGAAAAATTCCATTGAAAAATATTTAGATCAAGTTTTTATTTGTGTAAAACAGAGTAGTTTGTTTTTGTTAGATCATGATATCGAGCTCTCGATCAGCTAATCCGACTACGGAACCTTACACGAGTGGCCTATCACGCACTTGGCTAATTTTTTGGTATCGATCAATATTCCTTTAATGGATGTTTTGTCGGCGGTGTACATTATATACAAATTTTATTTTAATCTATTTATGTAGGTCTCTTAACAAAGAAAACACTCATGCTGGAATATGTTATGAAACTATTACACCTTGTGTTTCTCCAATTACAGGGGAACACATCTTGCGATTTGAGTATCAAAGTTGGTCTAGTGGTCAGTGGCCCTGACTGCGATGCGCAAGGTCGTGGGTTCGATTCCCACCTAGGACAAATGTTTGTGTGATGAGCACGATCATTTGTTCTTTGTCTGGGTGTAATTTATCTATAATATATATGCATTTAGAAATATATATGTATGTTTATCAGTTGTCTAGTACTCATAGCACAAGCTCTGCTTAGTTTGGGACTAGATGGCGTTGTGTGAAAGTTGTGGAATATTATAAAAAAAAGTATCAAAAATACCCGAAAAAAAAATCATGAAACTATCTTCGAAATCTAAACAAAGATATTTGATTTGGACCCATAAATCAATTCCGAGAACTCTGCTAACCTTCGAATCTCGTGTTAACAAGTCAATTCCTTCGCTTTGTCAACATTTTTAGATATTCTGAGGAAAAATTCTTAACAACTCCAAGTTCCGGAAGTGGATCCCTTACAATAGATTTTTGTCACAGACTTATTCCCTACGTATAGATATCGAAATACATACCTACATTCGATTTATCATGCAGGATAAGTACCCCAGTATTAAGATAACTTCATTTATCACCAACTCGCGTTAAATATAATCCTGCTGAATTAATTGCCTTAAAAGTAAATGATTTTCTAATTGAAAGCATAATCCATCTAATCTTTATGCTAAACTAATTAGATAGTATATTAGCTTTACCAATATATCAACCTCTGTTACTTTGAAACTTAGAAGTTAACTAATTAAAAAGTTTTTTGTAATGTCTAAACTTTTCACTTTAATTTCTAACCGCGGTGTAACATTTCAAAGGCTCATCGTACGAAATATGAAAAATGTTACGTAAACGCTTCTACTGAAACGTAAACAAAGCGTTCATTTGGGATTAATTAAACGGACACACGTTTGACATAAGACCTTGTTTACTTGCGTACGTGTAACATGGTACGCAATTGTGACTGCAGGTTAAAGTATGAGTGGCTACGTATGCATAAAGCAAAATATAAGTAGGAGAACCAGTGTTACACTGAACTCGTACCGTCGATCATCACGTTCAAATTAGTCGCAACTCACACAAAATTGGGATACCTAAAATCCGTGTTATATTATGCGTTATAATTTTCGTCTAAGAGCACGCCTATCTCACGTATCCAGCGTTTGCCAGCTAAGTCCACTCCATTTACCTCAATACCTTTCCGCACATCCGTTATTTTTACATTTGACCGCGTCAGGCCCCGCTACACACTAATTCATTCAACATGCTGTTTTAAATTCATGTTTTGTTTGGAAACCTTGTTTACCTGATGCTTCGATTCACTCACCTCGGTATAAGATATATCGTCAGATTTTGGAAGACACAAAACACGCCAACACATAAATCTGCCACGGCCAGATTCGCCAAAAAGAAGTTGGTTATGGAGCGCAGGCGCCGCGATAGGGTAACAACGAGGATAACGAGCAAGTTACCTGAAACAAACATTTGTAAATTGTTATAGGAAACTTTGTATTGATCATTATTCAATTTAACAAGGCCGCACTCATTTTCATACATAAATAACGAAAATGTTGAGTAAAAACTACACAAAAGAAAATAAATATTAGCAGCCTACATGTAAGAATAAAATAACATTGTGAAAGTTATCTGTTACCTGCTAGGCTTGCAGGAATGTTCTATCAAGATTTCGGACCACAACGACAACTGGAGGAACAGGGTGTGTTTTTATTCAGTAGAAGTCTGACACTCCCTTCCGTTTCACCCAAAGTTCCCACTTTGGGTGAAGCGGAAGGGAGTGTCGGAAGGTACTTTGAACTTTTAGTCATCCTATAGCAGATCAAAGATTTTTGCTATAGACATATTACTATATATCAGATCAGACAAAAATTTGTAAATTGTTATAGGAAACTTTGTGTTGGTCATTATTCAATTTAACAAGGCCGCACTCATTTTCCTTCATAAATAACGAAAATGTTCAGTAAAAACTACATAAAAGAAAATAAATATTAGTAGCCTACATCTAAGAATAGAAGAACATCGTGAAAGTTATCTGTTACCTGCTAGGCTTGCAGGAATGTTCTATCAAGATTTCGGACCACAACGACAACTGGAGGAACAGGGTGGGTTTTTATTCAGTAGAAGTCTGACACTCCCTTCCGTTTCACCCAAAGTTCCCACTTTGGGTGAAGCGGAAGGGAGTGTCGGAAGGTACTTTGAACTTTTAGTCATCCTATAGCAGATCAAAGATTTTTGCTATAGACATATTACTATATATCAGATCAGACAAAAATTTGTAAATTGTTATAGGAAACTTTGTGTTGGTCATTATTCAATTTAACAAGGCCGCACTCATTTTCCTTCATAAATAACGAAAATGTTCAGTAAAAACTACATAAAAGAAAATAAATATTAGTAGCCTACATCTAAGAATAGAAGAACATCGTGAAAGTTATCTGTTACCTGCTAGGCTTGCAGGAATGTTCTATCAAGATTTCGGACCACAACGACAACTGGAGGAACAGGGTGGGTTTTTATTCAGTAGAAGTCTGACACTCCCTTCCGTTTCACCCAAAGTTCCCACTTTGGGTGAAGCGGAAGGGAGTGTCGGAAGGTAGACGGAGTCATTTGGCAATTTTCTCACAGGAAAAAGTTATCTGTTACCTACACGTATCGTATATGTCCATCTGATGTACAAGCTCAATATTTATTAGGTTTATTTTAAATGATCTATTTCAGAACTCTCATAAAAGTTGTTGTGCGTAGTCATATTTGAAGATGGTATGCTCTTATGTGTTCTTCAAGCTGCCTGATGCCATTGATGGCATTTATTCTAGTAATATCAGCTTTTATGGAAACAACTGCATCACGCTGCTTGAAAATAAATTACTTTTGAACTTTTAGTCATCCTATAGCAGATCAAAGATTTTTGCTATAGACTTATTACTATATATCAGATTTAAAATTTCATGCACTAATGAAACAAAGGCAGTACATAAATAATACAATATATTTTGTATTCCACAATTAATATCTGTCACAATCAATATCCATTTGTTAACAGATAATTCAAGATTAACGAATCTTTTGATTAACTGTGGAAACAATACACCTGCGGGCTTAAAATAGCCACTTTGTCCGAATCGTATTAGGAAAACAATATGAATCGTATTGCAGATCGTAAAATGGTCACAAATTGGCAATTCATAATATGATCTGCGTTCAATTCATATCCCGCAAATCATCTGTTTGACAGTTTTGTATGGAGATTCGTAAAATGGTCCACTAATGATGAATTGATTTAGTGTCAGTTAGCAGAATCATACGGAGTTACGCAAGACCAACATCTTTCGATTCATTTCGCAGATATTTTTAAGAAAAATAATATAATGGCAGATTTAGGACCCTTGAGCACGCGCGTTACGGAAATAATTTTATATCGCCGCCGAAACGTAGCTCTTCGGAAACTGGAACTGGCTTTTGAAATGCCAGTCTCAGAATTTATAGGACTATATCGGCTAAATAACAGTGTGTGTCGTGACCTCATACATGAGTTGGAACCGTACCTTAGCCGAGGAGGTGGAATAAGTGCTGTCGCTAAGGTAGGGGAATCATTAAGAAGGTAGTTATTATTTACTAAGTACCATTACATAATATAGAGGTGAACAACATAATATAGCCATTTATTTACCCCCATTATTTGTATTTTAGGTGTTGTGCGCACTAAGCTTCTGGTTCATAGGGGCTAGTGCACTCCATAAGATGCATCAAGTGAGTGTATCTAATTGTGTGAGAGCTGTCTCATAAAAAAAAATATCCACTTTCCACAAATTCGGGAAGAACGGAGCGTCATTAAAAATGGGTAAGTTAAATAAATCCTTTATTACATTTAAAATACGCGGGACAGCCCAGTGAATAAAGATCGTACTCTCTGTGGACATCGAGGCAAATGGTTACATACATACATCACATATTTATTACAAACTAGCTTTTGCCCGCGACTTCGTTCGCCAGGGAGGTTTTTCCCGCGTAATTCCCGATCCCGTGGGAATTCCGGGATAAAAACTATCCTATATCCTTCCCAGGGTCCTAATCTATTCCCATGCCAAATTTCATCTAAATCGATTTAGTGGTTTAGGCGTGAAAAGGTAACATACAGACAGAGTTACTTTCGCATTTATAATATTAGTATGGATGGATATAACCATGCTGTTCCTGACCATTAATAGTTTACAATTTTCAGAATATGAAGAGATGTTTTTTAACCGAAAACGATATCACTCTTTAAATGCTCAAATAGTAAGTATATATACATAGGCACTTGCCCCAACACAACTGTGTTTGCTCTCATAAACATAGTTAAGTTCACTTTGCTGTTACTAGGTCCCTTTAAAATATTATACTTACCATATAACCAGGGAATGCTAAGTACTTCAATTAAACAATAGGCATTTTTAGGCAAAACTATTTATTAATTAATCAATTTTTAATAACATAAATCTAACAATCATTTTAATATAACTATAATTTAAAACTAACAAATTTACTTCTAGGCTTGTGACTCTGATTTGAATATAATTATTAAGTGTGGATGCTAGCCATGGAGGGGCAGACCATGGCTCCTTTATATGGAACCACCATATACTCAAGTCCCACTTAGAGGATCTTCACCAGGCTGAAAATGAAACAGTGTGGTTTTTAGGTCAGTATTATTTAACATTACCATCCCACTATGGCTGGTTTTATAACTAATGCTTGTGTATTGTTACACAACATTGCCAACATTTCTAGGCTTCCGGTAACAACATTATCACCTCAAGATGAACAACATGAGGCAAATATGCAGGTCAGTAATTTACAAAGAAATCAAATTCAACCATTGTGAACATACAAAACTATTGACAGATTCTGATAATAATAACACTAATAAGCCTATGAAAATTTAACATTGAAATTTATGTTTCAGATAAATAATACACAGATTGGAACTGCATCACGAAGAAACCACCACCTAGCTGTTGGTGAAGCAATGAGAGATGATCTTGTACAGCGACTTTGATCAACATCAACGTCAACGTCAACATCATGATGGTTTAGATTACATTTATTTCACTTTATTATCAATTTTTATGTTTTATTTGGCTAGGTAAATGTTAAGAATATAATTTATTTTCTGCATTAATATAGTGCAAAATAACATAACCCACAAACCTAATTATATCCAATATGTTACTAACATACTGTAAACAAATTTTAAAACATAAAAATGTGATATTGGAATGACATTAAAAGAACAATGTAAATGATTATATAAATACATAAAATGGACCATTCTTTTGAAGTCCTAGTTGTCCCACTCCCCTCAGCATTAGGCACTTCAGCCACCTCCGTCCACAAGCGCAAAGATTCTGCTCTTCCTTGGGCGCTGTTGTTATAACCCTGAGCCCTAGCCAGGTTAGGGTTACGCTCCATAAAATCGAGCAAGATATTAAATTGAGCCTCGGAAACTCTTGCTACACGTCTTGCCATTTCTACAAAAGGGGTAAATACAAATTAATTGATTTGCATAATGATGATTAAACATTCATCAAAAGTAAACTTAGTTAACACTTACTTTCTTATAAACAGTCCGACTCTAACGAAATCCGCTAGGAAAATAATCGAATGCTTTGTAGAAATGCATTCACGAAATTTACAAGAGGTGCAGGCACAATCAGTTTTTTTAAACAGCACGAACTCTTGAGTTGTTGAATATGTAGAAAACCACTTGAAAACATGATTTATAGTTTCCGACTCAGCTAAATGTTTTGAAATTTGAATTAACATTGCACAACTCTTTAAATTTAAGTTGATGTTGACGAATAAGGGACAAGGGAACCTAATTATTATTTATTTATTAATACAGAGTTACGTCACGGCATGACATTGACAAGCTGCCGATATTAAGAATGTTGCCAGTCTACCAAGTTAATTTCTCAGATCTAAGAGCTTATTTGCCATATTTCGTTGATTATTTGCATCCAATACCTTAATTATGTACTAATTACAGAAATTCTGCACAAATAACTTACTTGGCTAATAAAAACTGCAAAGGAAAAATAACCGGTAAAAATACGATCATTACTTTTTTCCTGCGACAACATTAACACCAAATATGATTCTGCTTTGCGTACGATTCTGCTAATTTTGGTAACCATTTTACGAATAATAGAGGAATTGCTTAGGATCTGCCGGGAATTCATAAAGTGATTCACTTTTAGCGGAATTGCTCTATGTGGCCTTTTTAAGCCTGCTGATTTTAACAGTCTGGTTTACATTTCTGTGAACACATAATTGTGCCAATTTTCATTTATTTCTAACAATTTTATGTTGATAATTTGAGTCTGTTTCTAAACAGTGTCCATTACTAGGGCAAACATTAATTCATTTTTACTTTTTATTTTTTCTACAATGCGTTCTAAAGGCAGAGTCACAAGTTTTGTTATCATGATCACTTTAAGAAATTAGATTGGTGTTTTTTTCTTATCCTGTATAGCCTACCACAATCACCTTCGAATAAAACGACTTGAAATACATTGTAAATATTTCAAAAGGTACTCATGTAGAAAAACAGCTTACCTACTCGTAATTTAAAGTAGGGCCTATAGTAAATTCTCTTAAAGGAAAAGCTGTTCATATTCATTAAAACGTATTTATGTACTAACAAAAATCTATATCAATAAAAACATCTTTGAAAGAAGTTACTTAGTAGGATTTGGAAAAAAATATATACTTTCGGTGGAAAAATAGAGGAGTGACACCCCTTTGAAAGGGCAATGCAACTTTTGCCATACATAGCTGGCATGTTTTTATTTTTCTTTTCACCAAAAGTGAAACCTAAGTGAGTTAGAGGATTGTATGAGAAATCAATAGAAAAAAGAACTAGGTCTACCTACCGTAACCAAAGCAAGTTAGAGAGAGTTTAGTAGATTGCTATTGTTTTTTTTATCAGGCGTTACTTTTCTTAAATAAAAAAAACTGTTTAGCAAAAAATAGAACCAACTTCCATATCAAAACACTACAAAGCCAAAAATAACTTTAATTTCGGTAGTCGGTGTCATTTGATTTGTATTTTCTTCTTTTTTTGACACAAGTTATTTTTGGCTTTGTAGTGTTTTGATATGGAAGTCGCTTCTATTTTTTGCTAAAAAGTTTTTTTTCACGCTTTTTAGTGGGTCGGTTTGTAATTTATCTAGTTACCAAAGCCAAAATGTCAACTACTTATCACCTTTTACAAAATATTGCTTTTCCCGGTGCAGAGCCGTTAGTTTTTGAGGAGTTCTCCTGGTACATCACCATCAATTCTACTTCACCACATGCATTGTGACGAGCATAAAGTGCTTAACATCCATATTCAAGTAATCTAATCGCAATCCACGAAATACTTATTATTGAGTAGTTTCGGTGGCCATCTGGGGTCTTCATCATCAGTTCTACTGCCTCAAATGGTACTTATCAAGAGCAACTGCAAAAGTCACTATAAGAAATACCCAAAACGCTATAGCTGTGCCTATAATATTTGAAGAGTTCCCTTGATTTCTCCATGATTCCATCATCAGACCCAAACGTGACGACAATGGGACCAACTAGAAAGTATACCCTTTCAAACAAAAAAATAATTTTTCAAATCGGTCCAGCCATCTCCGAGTTATGAGGTAACATACATAAAAATAAAAAAAAGTTCAAGACGAATTGTGAACCTCCTTTTTTTGAAGTCGGTTAAAAATACTCCGTGTGTAATAATATTTTAAGTTTCCCATTGTTAAATACTAAACGGCAACTTTAATGAGTCATTCTGCATCCCCCGCTTCTGCATACGTCGACAGGCGCGTTAGGGGGCGGTGGCACGCGGGTACTAAGTGACTCGTTTCAGTTGTCGGGTTATAGATTAAGTAGGTTGTTAATGTTATATTTGTACTAAAACACATTTGTGTCTGATAATACATTCAGTTCTTACTGAGCTCTGTTTCCCGATAACTACAACTGGAGCCTTCAAATCAAGCAAATAGTTTCGCATCATACAGATTGCGCATGCCGCGCCGTGTCAAGACACGCTACGTATTCCTAGAAATCCCCACGCGTATGAAAGAGAATAGCATATCGTTGTCCCTCTTATCCCAAGCTTGCAGGCCTCTTTGTGTTGCTGCTGCTGTTGGCTTACTTACCTTTCTGCCTTCGGATTGTGTGCGTTGTTTCTGTGTACTTAGGTCAACTTTCGACAACTTTAGGTCTACCTTTTTAGGGTTCCGTAGCCGAATGGCAAAAAACGGAACCCTTATAGTTTCGATATGTCTGTCCGTCTGTCTATCAGTCTGTCCGTCCGTCCGTATGTCACAGCCATTTTATTCCGAAACTATTAAGACTATACATGTGAAACTTAGTAGGTAGATGTATTCTGTAAACCGCTTTCCTATTTTAAGAAAAAAAAGAAAAAGATATTAAAAATAAAGGGGGTCCCCATACATGGAACTAGAACTGAAAACATTTTTATTTCATGAAACCTATGCGTGTGTGGTATTTATATACAGGTCTTTAAAAATTATATAAGGGTTATTAAAACCACTTTTACATAAAGACAATCGTTTAAAAGATATAAGCTTCCAAAGTGGTAATATGTGTGTCCCCCCCTCTAACTTCTATAATAATGGGGTGACAAATCTCAAAAAAAAATATATGTCTGTAGATCTTAATGTAAACTTTCAACCAAAATTGGTTTGAACGAAATCGGGTCAGCAGTTTTTGAGACACAGCATATTTTCTAAAACCGCAAATATAACTTTGTAATTCATACAAACACTATGAAAAACAAAGTTATTTAGCGTAGTTGTAAAAATGTAAATAAGCTAGTTTTAAGAAATTTTTAAGTTTTTTTTTATTCGTCAAATAATATTATATTATTATAGTTACCACGGAACCCTTCATGGGCGAGTTTGACTCGCACTTGGCCAATTTTTTAATAGAGCAGCGAGTCACTTGTTCGGCGAAGTAAAAATAGCCAGCGCATTACTAAATGCTTTTGGTACACCACTCACGGATCATCCTTTAGTGGAGTCAATAATAACAAGAATAAATTAAACCCCTAATAAAAACTATTTCAGCGATTATGTTATTCACAGGAATCTTAATCAAATCAGAGCTGATTTTGTGTAAATGACTGCGAATATTCCCGGCCTGGACAACTTTTCCATACTCGACATAAATGACCTAATAATATATGCTCTGGGGACGTACCAAATAAGTCAGGCCAGGAGTTGTTATGGCGAACATGTGAAGGGCAATGGTTCGTATCATATTGAACTGTACACGGCGGACAGGTTAGATATTTCGGGTTTGGAAATATACATTGACGTCATCAATCCGTGGCTGCTGCGTAGCCGAATCCAATCGTGACATAGACGACAGCGCACATACTTCGTCTATCTTTTGATAGAAGGGCTTAATGATGGCGTAGCAACAATAAAAGGGCATTACTGTTCCTGTATTTCTGGGAAGAGAACACTTGGTTGTTGTAGCCACGTCATGTCTGTATTGTGGTTCATAGCGTGGGGCAGACACCAACAAAACCTAAGTCCTCCAGTTCAATTTCTGGATTTCATAATAAGACAGGATGAGAGAAGAGAGACGAGTAATGATGTCGATTAAGTTTATCTATAATAACTTAGTAGTTGAACACTTTCACTGTGCAATAAACCACATAAATGGTCCATGTGATTATTTAACTATTGTGTCTGCTTTATGAGCAGTGAAAGTGATATAATTGAAAAAAAAAATATTAAATGAAATTAGGTCATGTGATCGTTAGAACTTTTGTTATTACCTATGTCAAATGGTACGCACCCGAGCGAATGTATGCAAGCGAATAAATGTATTAGTCTCTACGCTGCATGCTCGCCATTGCACAACTAAGAACATAATAGTCTTTTACTTGCATCTGACAGAGCGTCAATAAAACAATGGAAATTTCAAATCGATTTGCCTGTTTCTGGGTAATAATGATAGAAACTATTTTATTTTTATATAATACTACTAGCTATTGCTCTCGACTTCGTTGACAAGAGTTGTTCAACAAACTTTCATTCCCTATGTCTGCCTTTTTGTAGTTGATTATTAACAAGCAGGCAGCATGACCTAATTAAATATAAGTACTATTTTTTTTTAATGGGCTACCCCATAAATTTACATTTTTTGTTCATTGCAGAGAATCATATTTTTCTAAATATGGAGATAGTTCGTTATAAATATATTTCTCATGTATTATTAAGAAAATTGGCAAAAGCGCAATAGGTCTACAGTTTTCCATTTTCTGTTTATCCCCTTTTTTGAAAACGGGTTTTATAATAGATGTCTTGAGTCGGTCAGGAAAAACACCGTGGCTGATACATAAATTAAGTAAGCAGATGGACAAAAATCAGATGAGCAACATGTTTTATGATTTTTGTTAAAATTTCATCATAACCTACGCTATTAGTGTTTTTTAAACTTTTTATAATATTAAATATTTGGATTGGTTGACGTGGTGCCATGAACATGGATTTTGATTTTCTTAAAATGTGAGCAGTTGATTTTTTGCGTATCCCTGGTATTGGAACAATTTTATCAATGAAATAAGTGTTAAACTTGTCAGCAATTATTTGAGGATTGTTAATTGTTCTATTGTCAGTTTGTATTGTATTTATTAAGTCATTTGGTAGATTAAGTTAAGAGTTCTGTATTAGTTTCCATGTCACTTTGCTTTTACTATCAGAGTTTTTAATATTGTAGTCATTTTAAGATCGCTTAGTCAGTTTAATATTTTTTATAATAATTTGGTATATTTAGAATATTTTAGTTTGTTTATTTTTGTCGGTTTGAGTCTATATGCCCATAATAATTGTCTTTTCTTTAGGCTACATAATTTGAGTCTACGCGATATCCATTTTGGCTTTTTACATGTTTGCATTTTAATGAGCCTACGGGGGAAGCATAAGTCGTAAAATAATTTAAACTATTCTATGAAAGAATTAAAAGAAACATTAGGATCATCGCTGTTATAGATTTTAGAGAATGTCAGCTTCTCAAGACAGGTTTTGAATTTAATCATATTCTCCGGGCTAAAATCCCACTGAGATTTATAGAACATGGATACAAGTCAATGAATTGGTGACCAATATGGTCGAACGGACTTCGATCACGTGGACGGGCTTTCCCGCGTAAATCCCGATCACGTGAGTATTCTATAATAAAAAGTAGGCTGTGTGTTATTCCAGGATGTCAACTATCTACTTCCCGAATTTAATTCTGATCTGTTTAATAATTTTTGAGTGAAAGACCATAGCATAACTAGCCATCCACCCTCACAAACATTTGCATTTATAATATTAGTAACTTGTATAATTATGTTACAATTAATATAATAACATTTCAATTATATTCATTGGTATACATTTATATATACATTTCAATTATATAAATTTTACAAGAAATAAAGTTATCATCGGTTCTGGGTACAGGTTGGATAGTACAGTATTAGGTAATATCTCAATTGTAAGGGATCTTGGTGTGATGTTTGATAATAAAATTTCTTTTAATCAACATGTTGAAAAAATGACAATAATTCATTCAAAATATATGGTTTTGTAATGAGAGCATACACCGAGTTCAAACGAAATTTCACCTATCTGTATCTATATAAAACGTTAATACGTTCACAAGTTGAATATGCAGTGCCAATCTGGAATCTTTTCTACCAGAAATATGTGGATGAGTTAGAGAAGGTCCAACGGAAGTTCCTTCGTGCCATGCACTATGGACACCATAAAGCGTATTTGTCATACCCTCAACTGTTAAAGAAATATAATATGATTTCACTAGAATCAAGACGTAAGCTACTAGAGGCAAATACTCTGTAGGGGAAAGTGGGGCAGATTCATACAAGGGGCACCGTCATACACCAAATATATCTGATGTTAGGCGCACATCAACAGAATGACTTATGCGTGTATGCGTAGCTTACTTTTGTGTGTGGTTGCTCAGGGAGTTTGAAAGCAGTCGGTGTGAAACGCGCGTCGTAGTGACACGGAACGTGATTCGGCCAGGCATAAGTATTTTTATAAGCTCACTTTAACGTCTTTTTTTAAATAAAAGCTGCTCTCTAGATTATTCAGTTCTATTTTATTTAAAAGATAATAGGGTCAAGTTTGTGAATTAATCTGTGAATAATTTTATATATGCTTGCTTTTTTTTTAGAAATATTTTTATTTCATTTTCTTGTGATGGGGTAGATTCATACGGGAGTGTACGGGGCACATTCATACTGTATGAAAGTGCCCCATTTTTTGTTTGTTTGTAAAATTTAAGTTATAGGTACCATAATTTTGTTTTGCAGAACGATTATGTTCAGAAATTACAAGAAAAAGGGAACTAGGAGTGGAGAGGTGGACGAAGAGGCAATGTTTAAAGCTATCGATAAAGTTTTGGAAAACAAACTCTCATTTCGGAACTCAGCAGCCAAATATGGAGTATTAATAAATAAGAATTAAGCAATAGGATGTAGATATTTAAAAAGTGATGTGACTGATCAGAAAGACTGTTTTTTTTTATTACTGGTGGGCTCACTTCTTGACCTCGATCTCGCCTGATGGTAAGCGATAGATGAGGTCTAAGATGGGACGAGCGAGCCCAGAAGATGCCTATTTACTCGTGCTTTAAAGGCTGAAAGGTCATAAGTGGCAGGGAACACATAAGCCGGCAGAGAATTCCACAGTTTGGCTGTGCGCACAATAAATGTGGAGGAGAAGCGCTTGTTATGACAAGACGGTATATCAACCAAGTGTGGGTGGTACCCAGCCGTGCGTCTGGTAGTCCGGTAGTGAAAGGAATATGGAGGAATCAGGTCATGGAGCTTCTACGCACACTCCCCGAAGTACAATCTGTAGAAAACCGACAGGCAAGCAACGGTTTACCGATAAGCCAGGCTATGAAGCTTGTCCACCAGCACTTCGTCGCCTATAAGCCTTTCAGCTCGATCGAGTCCAATGCAGCAAGTTGGTACTTTGCAGAGCTATCCCACAAGTGGCTGCAATACTCCACGGAGGAACGGACCTGTGCTTTATACAGATTTAGAAGCTGTCCAGGCGTGAAGTACCGCCTCACCTTGTGTAGGATTCCCAGCTTTTTTGCTGCAGTCTGAGCTCTGGACTCGATGGTTGAGCCGAAGTTGAGGTCTGACGTCAACTCCATGCCCAAAAGCTCTAGGCGATTGGTAATTGGCACAGATGTACTTCGGAAAGTAGGGGTCAATTCAAAAGGGCTCCTTTAGCGCTGAAAAGACAAGCCTGTGTTTTCAGAGCGTTGAATTTGACCAGATTGTCGTCACCCCATTGGGAAACGAGATTTAAGGTCAAATTCATGCGCTCTACCATGGCCTTTCTGAGAGTGGCAATTTCGTCCCTGTCAGCTCTAGAACTGGATAAGTATCTCTCTGTGTGCTGTGTGTGTTAGGTTAAGTTAGTTCTCTCGGTGCCATAAAAATAAAAACTAACTATATTTTTCTTTTTTACAATATGATTATGTAAGTATTATTTGGTAATAGAGACTAATATTGCTTTTGTTTTCATGAACGTTGTGTTTTGATACTTTGATTTTGATAAATAAATAAACATTTCACGCAAAACTTGTGTATTTTGTCACATGTATGAATCTGCCCCATAGGCTGTATGTAAGTGCCCCGCATGTGGGGTACATTCATACATTTTTAATTTTTTCTTTCAAGTGTTACAAAAAGTCGTACAAGTGTATTTACATAAATTTCATGTTTTTTTATATAAAGTCAGATAGTAAGACTATTGATTTTTGATGAATTGATATAGATATGGATACCCGAGAGCATTCTATAAGACGAAATATAAAAACTGTATGAAGCTGCCCCACCTTCCCCTACCGTATCGTTCATAATAACTTTGTCTCAATTGAACTAACGAGTAAATTATGTTACAGTGATCGCACAGTAAACAAACGTAGCGTCCGAGCAGGGAGTAGGAACACTGTTTGCTGTAAACTCTTGTCGCACTAACTCTGGTTTGCGTTGTCCTGTTTATGGTAACTGTTTATTGTCCCTAAATAAATAAATACCTAGTTATTTTATAGTAAAATAGATTGATAAACGAGTACCCTTGAAAATAACGCAAAACTGCTAAAATAATAAATCGAAAAACAAGGTTGATTAATTAGATAGGTAATGTTTCAATCACATTGCCATCGGGCATAACAAAGACCTAAGTTTCCAATCAGTTTTATTTGTTTAGAGTTATTTAGCCCATTTTAAACATTTGTTTATATTCCTGTTAGTATTTAGTGTGTAGGATTTATTTGTAACATCAAATACGTTAATAATGGAAACATAAAAGTAAATTTCCATTGCCCAGTGGGTGGAGCCGTACAAATAAAATACATCAGGTTGAAATAACGCTAGAAGTAGAAGTAAAGTAACCAAGAATAAGTTGACTGTTGATATGTATATCCGTAATGTCTGTGACATTTCCTTTAAAATATCATCCTACGAATACTCTGCCGTATTACATCATCATTTTTATGAGTCTGTCAGCACTAATTCTGCGCAAAGTTGCAAAAGTATAAGCGACAATAGCCTCGTGGCTAAGGTGTCGAACTTTAGATCGAGAGGTCGCCGCGCCGGTTCGAATCCCACCCATTACATTATTGCCGTGAACTCACTCCAGACACAAGCATATTTAGCTTAGTTGGAAGCCTAACAAGTTTGGTAGTTATGTGAATTCTACCCAGATCGCTAGTAAACTTTGAAAAAAATCTTACCTTTTTGTTTAAAATTAAAATGTAAAGACTACTAAATAGTTGTAAGCGGCAGTGTTCAGTCTAAGTGGTTGGCTGTGCAGAATCGCAGCTCAACCCACAACGGTACTACAGATTTAGGCCAGTTGCTAAAGCAGCTCAAGTCGCAGCGTCTGCATATAAATCAGGTAAGCTGACTAGAATTAGGTTAACCACTTTGCTAAAATTGTCCGGCTTCGATCGGATTTTGATTCAGTTTTCCAAAGTTTGTCAGGGCATCATAATATTCACTAACTAAGAAACTTTACGTCTTTTGTCCTTTCAATATGACACAATTTGAATCGTAAACCTCGTAAGTACTACACAACAATTCTACAAGATATTTTTTATAGTATTCATGTAGATTTAATAAGTTTGGTGTTAATAGGTATAATCATTAGCTAGATTTTTAAATCTCGCTTCGTTAAACATAAAAAATCAAGACTAAAAAATAACATCTGTTTTACTGTAGTTTCATAATTTAATCAAAAACAATGTTCTAGGAAAACTAATTAATCTGGAAATTACTTACAACGAAAAGTAATTAATAGCCTTTCTATGAATAAAAATGCTTACGATGAAAAATTCTTTAAAATGTTACAAAAAAGACATGTTTTTTTTAATAAATTGATTTGGACCCGAAAACAAAACTGAGAAAATTTTCCTTCATAAAACTTCACATAAATGATCATGAGACCTATTTTTGTAAAATAGGATCATTTTCGATGTTTCTTATTAAAACGGAAGGTTCCAGAACAAACTGATTAAAATCGTTATTGGAATTGACCAGGTACCTAAAATACCCATTGTACTTTCTTTGTTTAGGACTCATCTCATTTTCTCGAAGTATTTCAGAAGATTATCATTGCTGACTATGCTCTCAAGTATGTACCTATAACATTTTTAAAGGATTGTGTTAAAAATTCAATTCCATTTCGATTTCAAATAGATCGAAACGTTTTCGATTATTATGCATGATTTATTTCTGCCCATTGCTTTTCTTAAGATAAAATATTAATATTAGGGCCAGGAAACATTATAACTACTGTAATAGAAAAGTGATATAACAGTCAGGTTATGTTCAAACACAGGTTCAGTCTATTTTACGTGCTTGCTTTACAAAAAGGTTACTAAAAAAAGAATAAGTAACTAAATCATCCTTTTAACTTTCTTAAGGAATTTGAGTAATTGCTAATTACTATATAAGTTTAGAAGAATAAAATCAAAATAAAGGTAATAAATAAAAGGTGGTAGAATAAAGGCTATTCTTATATTTATATATCTTTAGTCTCCTTAATTTTTACCAATCCGGGTTTCGTCCAGGGCATATCACTACCACAGCTCTTGTTAACATTACGGACGATATAAGATCAGGAATGAACTGTGGGAAACTGACGGTCCCTTTCTTACTTGATTTCAGTAATGCTTTTAACACTGTTGATTTTGATGTCTTGCTCGGGATACTGTGCTCTCTTAACATATCTCCAACAGCTATTGATTGGTTTCGTAGTTACCTGTGTGGCCGCCGACAACGTATTTGCATTGAAGGTTCATTGTCTTCATGGTGCAATACTACTGCTGGCGTACCGCAGGGGGGCGTTCTCTCTCCTCTTCTATTCGCCATATTTATAAATTCAATTTCTAATGAACTTCTCTCATCCTACCACCTTTATGCTGATGATCTGCAAATTTATTCGCAAGCTCCCGTTCAGGAATTGTCTGAGGCGGTGAAGATAGTGAATAAAGACTTAGCGCGTATTTCTGACTGAAGTTTGGATCATGGTTTGAGGGTTAATCCTGCGAAGACTCAAGTCATTCTTGTTGGCAGCCCTAGGCTACGTTCCAAAATTAACTGGACGACCCTTCCCCAAATCGTTTTTGATGGAGCTGTTATACCTTACTGTGACTCAGTAAGAGACCTTGGTATTTATATTGATAAGGATTTGTCTTGGGGTCCCCAGTTGCAGGAAGTGAGCCGCAAACTGTTTGTCTCTGCGGGGTCTTTACGCAGATTGCGCAATTTCCTGCCGACTGCCACTAAAACTGCACTTGCCCAATCTCTTCTTCTCCCTATCCTCGACTATGCTGATGCAAGTTATCCAGATCTCACTGAAGTGTAGTTAGATAAGCTTGAGTGACTCCAAAATTTTTGTATCAGATTCATATTTGGTTTGCGCAAGTATGATCATGTTTCCGAGTTTCGCATTAAACTCAAGTGGCTGCCTATCCGCCTTCGCCGGAATACACATATTTTATCATTACTCTACAGTATTCTTTTCAATCCAACGACTCCCTTTTATCTCAAAGAACGATTTAAGTTCCTTCATGACACACATGGTAGAGATTTGAGATCATCGGAAAATTTGAGACTTTTGATGCCTACACATTCCACTAAATTTTACGACCATTCTTTTACGGTGCAGGCTATTCGGTTGTGGAATGCATTGCCGGTGTCAGTAAGACAAGCACAGTCACTCGCTGCTTTTAAAAGCTCGGTTGCCAATCATTTTCTTTCAAATTTATGATTATTTCTTTGTTTTTCTCCACACGATGATAAAGAACACATTACATTTATATATTTTATATAATTATGTATTGTATTTATATATATATATATATATATATATATACTTGTATATATCAATTAGTTTTTTTTTCCGTTATGAGTATTTGTAGTACACTAATTTAGCCCTCCCCAATTTCAATTAAAGCTGTTAAAGTCCTTCCAAAGGTTGTCTGGAAGATATCGCTCTCAGCGATAAGACCGCCATTGTAACCAAAGTTATAGAAATAAGGTTATGTAAGTGTGTTCCAATTTTTGGTGTACAATAAAGTATACTCTATCTATCTAAATGTCCAAACTCATATTTTACGAGTAAATGCCAAAGTTTGTTTGTTTGTCCGTCTTTCTTATCAAAACGTAGCAACAGATGCATTTTATTTATGGTGTGGAGGTAGTTGATGGGCTGGAGAGTTACATAGGCTAAATTTTTTGCTGAAAAACTTTTCAACCGAGGGAAGCCGCGAGCAAAGAGGTCTAATTAAGATCAAGTTCCCAGTAAACTAACCACAGATAAAAATGTTAGTTTCAAATTTAACCCGTCACGCACCCCTGGGGGTTAAATTTACAAAACATTCTTTCATAATCCTTGTTATTTAAAATGGAAACCTCTGTGCTAATTTGAATCTCTCAAGCTCTAAAAAAGGGACGACCTGGGAATTGATTAGTCTCGTATTAAAAACAAAACCCTTCTTTAAATAATGATAACCCTTATTGGTTGCGCTGATATACGATTCTATTCGTTTGAATTATACTGGCAACACGCCTAATAGCTGATTGGTTGACACATTGCTCCTTCCGCTTTACCCTCTCCTTCGCACAAACCTGCAATGGCTGACAACTCGCTGTTGAACGCACAAGCCGAAAAAATCGATATCGAAGAAGTTTGGTGTTTGTGTGGTGTAACGTGGTTCCAGAGTGCCAGGAGATAATCCGGGACGTTAAGGTTAGTGCATCCAATCTGCCCTACACTAACTAAAAAGCCGCTAACCCCAAAAAGTATTTTTAGAGTAAACGTAAAAATAAGTGGGAAATGATTTTTCTACAAAACTACGCTAGCTAGGACGATGGTAAATTATTTTTGTGGGTATAGCTTCTGTGCACAATATATGTGAGGTTTTTTTAAAGTAAATAAAATAATCTTTTAGTATTGTATTATATTTTAGTATTGTATATACAAGTATCGTGGTTTAGTCACTTTTTAACAAAGGAAGTGAATAACATTAATTTGTTTAACTGCTCAGCAAAATTGCTATATCTCGAAAAGTATTAATCGTAGGAAAATGATTCTTAGATCAAAAGATAGAGAATCAAAAGTAGTTTAAGTATACATTAAAAACTGAAAAACGACTTTTCGTGGCTTAACGGCCTTTTAGTTAGTGCAGGGCAGCATTCCTACACGGCGCCTTGCTCTTATATTTTGTTCCAATCCAAGCGCCGCATTCCTACCAACTTTGTGCAAACCAAATTTCTAAATTCGAATTCTTTAGCTTTACCGCATATCCACTTATTATAAACTTAAATTTGTGCTAGGACTATGAACTAAAGGAACTCCCCAAATCATCTTTTGCATACATTTATTTCATATATTTATTTATCATCTGCTAAGCCTTTTCTCAACTATTTCCGTGTCGGCTTTCAGACTAACCGGATACAGCTGAGTACTAGTGTTTTACATAAAGCTATTGCCTATCAAACCTCCATACGTAAAGACTGTCAATGACGTATAAATGACAGCCGACAGTAACTGGTTAACGTGCTTCCCAAGGCACAAAGAAAAATCTTATATACCAGATAGCTTATACAACGTGTAATTTAAAGGGTATATACATACCAGGTGCATGGCTCCTTTGGATGATAACAAGCGATATGGCAAGGGTTTTGTAATCCTAAGTCTACGTGTGTAGAACTTATTACAAATTCCAATACGCTGATACCAGAGACCGAATTTTTCAAATTAAGAAGAACGAAGAGAATTATCGTGTTATTGGCAAGTGACGTGAAAGTTATTCACCCTCGTAGTGCTGTGATACGTTTGTTATGATTGGTATTCAAGAAATATATGAAACCAATAATTTGGTATTAATTCCTTGAGTCAGTTATTTTGTGCTGAAACTGTGCATATAGACTCCATACCAGATGTTGTCGTCAGCCCTTTTGGATAGATATGGGGTTTCCGTTACACGTTGTATTTAGACAGAATATAGATTCGGCATCTAGCTAACTAAGACGTTATAAAATAGCTTTTAGCATTATTATATAGATATTTATATTGCACTACATACCGATAACAGGTATAATATAAAGAAATAAACAGAAAAAATCTATTTAACATATTTGATTTCTTCTACACCCTGTATAACTAAATGTTCATTCACATTTTTAACACTAGTAATAATAGTTTGTCCAACACGCGAAGAAATATTTTGGAAAGATTCTAGAAAAAATTTGCTAAGTAGTTTCGACTTACTCATAAATTACAAAAATAACCCAAATTTTAAACAACTGTAACTCTTGACGTACTTAGTACAAATTTATCGTATTTACTACCCAACTTGTAGCACATACGAGCGCGTTTTTAAAATATTAATTCTCTCTAAAATTTCATATCAAAAGCCAGTCTTATAAAAAGCAAAAAAAAAACAGTTTCGACACTCACTATTTGTTACAGAAACACAATACATCATCTTATGAGATACGAGCTATCATGACAAACACCTACGTATACAATGCACCCATTTTTTCTTCCCTTTTGCCTGTTTTCCGGATAAAATTCTACATTTGTAGTGTTATAGAAACTACCACGCTACCACGAAGCATAACATTTTAGACATAAAACCAAACAGTTTCAACAATAAGCGTTTCATTTCAGAGTTATGAACCCTGAAAACATTTTCGAGACTAGTTACTCATTTATTTCAACAAATACGGTTCTTATTTCAACTCATTGATAAAGATCTTTGATGTATACCTGTGCAAAGGCACAAGTATACACCAAGAATCTATCATAAAAATGTAGTTTAAATGCGGATTATACCATTTTATATCAATATAGTTTAGATCACTTCATTATGACATATTTCTAACTCAATCATCATATTTCTAAATAATATGTCTGACCCAAGTGCGTTGTGTATTTTACAAGGTACTTATCTATCAAACGGAATCTACGGCACAGATATCTCATTTCTATAAAGCAAGTGAATATTTCTCATGAAATCATAATTCTTACCAATATTATAAATACAAAAGTAACTCTGTCTGTCTGTGTGTTACGCAATCACGCCTAAACTACCGAACCGATTTTAATGATTTTTGATACGGACATAGTCTAGAGCCTGAGAAAGCACATAGGCTACTTTTTAATGCGAAAAAAGGGCTGTAAGGGGTTGAAATAGGGGATGAAAGTTTGTATGTAAATTACGTCATTTTTAAAGATAGAAGCTTGAAACTTATTTTTTAGACTTTTGATTAGATATTAATAAATACGACATTCAAATGATGTATGAGTTTTGTTTTCAAAATAATTCGCCTAAAAAATTAAAAATGCTACCGAAAGTCACTATCCTGCGCGGACGATGTCGCGGGCACAGCTAGTCCAGAGATATATGTAATGATATTTGAGAACGTTCAAACAGCTGTTTTACCGACAATTACTATATTTGACATGTTAATGATGTCAATGTATATAGTCATAATTGATGAGTGTTTACTTCATTTGTACTGATATGGGTGGTCATATGAGTTATGAGACCTGCACTGCTAATGTGTGTGCACTGTGCAGAACACACATAACTTGACCCAAAGAATTATTATACCGACAATCCAGTCAATTTACGGATTTTTGTTAATTGTTTCAACCCATTTAGTTTGATCTTCGAAAATAGGCCAGCCAGCTTAAATAGTAGCAATATTGAAAAACTTCTGTATTAATAAAGCTTTGAAGAACGGCGAGAATTCCAAGTCCTTAGGCATTTAAAAAGTAATCAATTACCTAGAAGCCGCAAAATGAGAAAAATTCTTGCTCTTTGACTTGGAGAAAATCTGCAGAAGAACGAAATCACCGGAAATATAAGGCCCGCAAACTTTTCATTTTAAAGAACGCTCTTCGGATAATATGTAAAAAATGACCCTCTAAGAACACTCTCTAAATCAAGATTTCATTTAAAAGAAACAAGAACATATTTCTGAAGCCGAAATTGTTAGATAATGTTTCATTAACATGTATTGAGCCAAGAAACTTTTAATAAGATTATATTGTTCATGTTCAAATTGAAGATGGTAACAGAATTACATTCAATTTTATAAATTACTAGCTGTGCCCGCGACTTCGTACGCGCGGAATAGTGACTTTCGGCAGAATTTTCAATTTCTTAGACTAATTATTTTGAAAATAAAACTCATACATAAATAAGCTATTTTCAATATTTTACTGCTAACAGCTTATTTAAGTACATTTTTCTAATAAAAAGTCTAAAAAATAAGTTTCAAGCTTCTAGCTTTAAAAATTACGTAATTTCCATACAAACTTTCATCCCCTATTTCAACCCCTTACAGCCCTTTTTCCGCATTAAAAAGCAACCTATGACCTTTCTCTAGCTCTAGACTACGTCCGTACCAAATTTCATTTAAATCGGTTCAGTAGTTTAGGCGTGATTGAGTAACACACAGACAGACAGAGTTACTTTCGCATTTATAATATTAGTAAGGATAGTAAAGATTATAAAGAAAACTTATACCCTTCTATTCTGTTATTTCGCGATCGGAAAATATTTTTATGGTACTTCCCAACTTTATGATACTTATCAATAGGATGAGTGAATTTCAATTTCAATGAAAAAAAGAATATATTTTTACGTTTTCTGGGTGAACTTAGAGAATAACTATTTTTATGTTAGGCATATATTTCATTGAACTTTATTCCTTATATATATATAGGGCTTGAACAGACCGTTGTTTATTTAGGAACGTGCGAAGACAACCTAGTTTACAACTAGTCTAAATTTAAGCCATAAGTAACTTCTTCCAAGACATTGCGCTATCTCAAAATAACTAACTATTCATAGATATACAACTGTAACATCAAAGACTGAATGTTTAACATAATTAAAATATTTTTACTTACCAAAGAAACAGCAACAGAACACGATCGTATAGAGCGTAATGAAAATGGCTCGAACATCCGTTCTATCAAATATGTACTCGTCATCGCTGTGCGAGTATATTGTCTGATTCACCCTCGACACATTGACAGCGCCTCCTTCTACCGACTCCGTCTTGTTAACAGACCCCCATACATTGTTCTGCTTAAAATCTTTGGTTACGAATAACTTGATACCGTACATATTTTCTGTTGATGTATCAATCATGGCCCATTCTTCACTGAATCACGCATTTCGTCAGCCATCTTCTGAAACAAAACCAGAAGGAATTTTAAACAAATTTTAGAGGGTACCAAGACCATAACGGTAAAGAAAATAAAAAAATACAACATTGAATATATTCACAACAAACATGAGAAATCGTACCAGAATTTAACATTAATCGTAAACAAACAGCCGTATCCTAGTATTTACGGTAATAACGCAGCATGGAGGTAATGTTTGCTATGAATTTTCCAACACATTTTTCTTTGAAGTGTTGTTTTAACACGTAGATACTTATGAGTCTATAAATAAAATAATCCTTAAAAAAAGTAAACAATCCTTATAGAATATATTTTATATAACAAACATACAAAATATGTATATCATCCAGGCATTGTGTTTTCAACCTCTAATACAATCAGAGGGTATTTTCATATCAGTGAATACAATACTGAAATAACAGTGAAATCTTGTTGCGTCAGTTTTGTGTTGGCATTTTTTCCCATCTGCCCTGATTACAAGCACAAGACCTGATAGGATTACTTTGGTAACTGTGTTTTACAAAACTGGGTGAAGGTATGATACAAGAGATTTCCATCAATACTTCTGAAACTTTGAGCCATCGATGTCAAAACTTCCGTACCCGACATCAAAGGGGTTGTAATTGTGCCCCATGTATCGAAGACTAAAACATCATAAAACTTTGAGTTATTTAATATCAAACCCATGAAGATTATATTGAGGTATCGTAACAATTTTTATTGATCTATGGTGGAGATATTGTGAATTTAAATCACTGTTGGTGCCATTCTTTTCATGCCATTGTTGTATTTTCTTCTACGTTTTCCCAATCTTTTTCTCTTATAATTTGCTTTTTTCTATTGTATCCTAATGGGTTTCCATTTGATGTTACGTTGGCTTAGCAACCATTGGTAGCAAAGAAAGTTAAATAAAATTTAGGATTCTTAAGAATTTTACCTAAAACGAAAACAGCCGTACTCAGATTTTCAGGCGGTTGCTATTTATGCGAAGTAATAAATAACAAGCTTACAAAAAGAAACACTTCATTACAAACGTCTGGGTTTCATCAGATTCTGTTTTGAATACTTAACTTCTAGCATGTTTTAATATTTCCTTTCGCAAATAAAATACAACTTTCCGGTATTCGTAAGGTAATAAAGTATCTTTAACGTGTTTATGATACAGTCCGTTGAGCGCAATGACCCTACGCAGGTAAATACATAATTGGGAGGTAGTGTGGTAATGTCAAATATTCGCAGGGTGAATTAGGAAATCTATAAGAACCTATGCATATATTTTCTGTAGCAGAATGGTGTGAAACGGAAAAGTAAATTGCTTAAAATCAGAGTTGCAATGACGTTAGGTTTATTCCAAAAAAAATTGGCCAAGTGCGAGTCAGACTCGCCCATGAAGGGTTCCGTAGTAACTATAATAATTTAATATAATATGTATATTTATTTGACGAATAAAAAAAAACCTTAAAAATTTATTAAAACTAGCTTATTTACATTTTTACAACTACGCTAAATAACTTTGTTTTTCATAGTGTTTGTATGAATTACAAAGTTATATTTGCGGTTTTAGAAAATATGCTGTATCTCAAAAACTGCCGACCCGATTTCGTTCAAATTAACTTTGGTTGAAAGTCTATATTAATATCTACAGAAATATATTTTTTTAGATTTTTCACTCCATTATTATAGAAGTTAGAGGGGGGGACACACATTTTACTACTTTGGAAGCTTATATCTTTTAAACAATTGACGTTATGAAAAAGTGGTTTTAGAAACCCTTATATCATTTTTAAAGTCCTGTCTATAAATGCCACACACGCATAGGTTTCATGAAAAAAAATATTTTCAGTTCTAGTTCCATGTATGGGGACCCCCCTTTATACTAAATATTTTTTAAGTTTTTTCTTAAAATCGGAAAGCGGTTCACAGAATACATCTACCTACTAAGTTTCACATGTATAGTCTTAATAGTTTCGAAATAAAATGGCTGTGACATACGGACGGACGGACAGACATATCGAAACTATAAGGGTTCCGTTTGCTTGCCATTCGGCTACGGAACCCTAAGAATAGGAAAAGCACACAACGAAGTTATGATTCCATATGACAAATTACCGTCCCATTGCTGAACTACGCTACGCAAATAGGATTTTCTATTGAATTACTCGGCGAAAATAGACAGTTTTTATAAGGCGTTTTTATGTATCTCCAGGGATTCCTCTTGGCTTTTCTACTATTAAGGTTTAATACCTATGACAATCTCGACACTAATCTGGGTTTTACGATCGAGAAGATTTTATATCATTTGGAAAATCCGTTCTTAGTTACATCCCTCAATGTAACATTATTATTCCACAAGACCACCTGTGTGTGAATATATTACAAGAAAAGATTTTGAGATGGTTGGGCAGTAAATAATGATTCAATACAGAAATTGTTTGTTGTATGCTGTGTTATTGCTATGGTATGTCCGCTTCTAGTTTAACACTGGCACCCAGAGCTCTAGAAATGTAATAGGACATAAACTTTAGTCTATATATATAATTGGGTCGTGTGAGTTACACAAAATTATTCATTACTTATTTTAAACATTATTAGAAAAAAAAGAAAAGAAAAAAAACCTTGAAAATGTTAAGCTTAAATCTTAAGCTTAAATCTTAATCGTTAATTTATATAATTTGGTTTCCTTTAAGCGGCAACTGCACAAATCACATTTTATGTAGCTAAGACTTTATTATCAACAAATAAAGAATTATTTATTTTGTAACGTGAAGGAATCGGTCTTTATAATCCGCTCCACTAGCAAATCCCCCTGGAGATTGGCGAACCCTGAGAATTGAACTTGATAGTATTAAGTTGAAAAAAATACGAGGTCAGAAATAAAGCGAAAAGATTGAGAAACATAAGGAAAAGCTTTGTTTTATTCGCAACTTTATTAAAATATCTGTAATCTATCAACAGTACCTGAGTACGATTTAAAACGTATTATTAAAGATGGATTTATTTATGACTCTTCCATAATGTTCTGAGTCGGTAAATATTTTATAACAGATTTTATATTATATAATGGCAAACAATCATGCGGCACACATGCTTGAAAATAGTTTACCGTTTGCTATGGACATCTGCATTAATCTGCAATACGATAACACCAAAATGTCTAGCACTGCCATTACTAAGTAAATTATTCTATTAAAAGATAGAAAAATTGCCGTAGTTATACTAATATCTGCATTATAACTCTAAATGGTCTACTAGATGAATAAACGTTTTGAATATATCACGCTGTGTGTTGCCAACTAAAAAACAATACGCGGGACGTGTAAAAAGAACAGGCATTCCTAAACATATTCATTCGTGAAACTCACAGCGTTAGGTATGCGTTACATAAATGCCTGCGCCCATTTTATAGTTTAATAGCTTTTTCTGTTATTGTACAAACATTTATTATACACACATTACCAAGATAGTTAAAAATAGAGATGAATCAAGGTCATGAGATAACGAAGTATTGAAGATGTTTTTATAAATTCTCTGTGATCCTTTAGAAGCTGAACAGATGTTACGCCTTCAAAAGTTTATAAAGAATGATATTATCTGACAATAGAAGAAAGATTTAAGGCGCTATTAAATATATATAGCATTCTCAGGCAGTTGTTTTACGATTTATTACAACGTATAAAAAGCTGCCAAATACGGGAGTAAAGCTTGGAGATTGAATCGTAAGGTTCCGCACCTCTAACAAAATATAAATAAACTATTTTCTAGATTTTTTTCGAGTACAAACATACTTATGGATATGATGATAATGTTGACGCTATCTAGTCGATTGCGGCCACAACGACTGTAATTGATTACTTTCTGGGATGGTTGATGAGAACTTAGTGACTAGCATAATTATCCAACTTTGTTCGAAAAACTCCGTCACTAAATACTAACTGTTTGTAATCTTCTAAATGTGTCTAAATCTATACGGACTAAATAATGAATTGAAGTGCTACTACACGGAAATCGATAATATATAAATATTTTATAATAATATAATAAATTCGCTCACTCTGCTTGAGCTGTCTACGAGTCACCATCTCCTGAAGATGCTCATTAGGCAAGATATGCGCCAGTAGAGTAGTGGATTGCTGAATGTGCTGATTCTACATAAGCATATTGTTGGGCGGAAGGGAGGGGCTGAATATATTGTATTCAAATTTTTAATACAAAAATATATAATTTAACTATCAGAAATTATAAAAAATAAAGAAGGGAACTCTTTCAGTAAATTTCTGTCTCAATTTTGCCAATAACCTACTCTATAGTTACCATTCGTTTTTTATACTCGGATGTTTTAAATGTTTTACCTTACTATATTGATCGTTTGACAGGTGATGGCAGATCTTAAGCTGCTTACACATAATTATGTTCTACGTTGTAACTCTGTTGGGTTCTATATGTAATATAAAGAAAAATCATATTTTTGAATCACGTGATTGGTTCGGAACTTTCGAATCTTTCTTGCAGTCAAGTTTTTTTTTAAGTAATCTCCAGGTACGGTTTTTATTAATGAACTCTAGTAAGTAAATGAAAGGAAATTATTTGTTGACACGTCATAAAATCTTGCCCAGCTGCGATCAAATATAGAGTTTACTTACATTTTACCATGTTTTCTATAAAGAATTTTGTCGATCGCACAAACATTATGTATGCTTGTAAAGTTTATTTGAATATGCTGATTCCTACTAAAAGGAGAGGGAAGCCCTCGGCAACAGCCAAGACGTTAAGCTTAAGCTCAATACTCCCGAAGCTTTACATATTTTTTCAGAAAGTTTTATTTCTTTTCCACTGTCTGGAAAATTCCATTTTCAAACAAATTTTGCATAAAATAAAATATTATCATTATACTTACACTTATACTAGTATTACATTACGTTCTAAAGCAAAAGTTATAATAAAAACAGGTAAAAATTTTATTACACATTCCGCATTCACGTACCAGGTAAATAATGTAAAACACTCTCAACTAAAGTCGTATTTTATCTTTTATTACCAGAAACATTTTCGTTTTCAATTTTCTCGCTTTGTGTAAACACAGGAAAATTTATTTTTTCTACGAAAGCGTAACTATGTTAAACATTTTTCAGACCATAAAGCCGTATTGGATTAATTTAATCATTTGTAATTAATAATTCCTTTTTATTTCTTTGACTCTAAACTAAAATTCTTTAGTGACTTAACCCGACTAAAAGAAATATATTCTATCTCAGCAGAAAAATAAAATTGTAACAACTAAACTCAGTCTGTACCGTCATACCTACATTTTAATTAGTTTCCCTACCTACCTTCCATTACTTTATTAAAACTATTTCGTTAACAATATCAAAACAGGCAATTTTTCAAACTTAATACAATTTTGTTTACAGTGATTCTGAAACCTGCCCTGTGTTCCATATTATTATAAAGTACGGATTACTCACTTAACTAGCACACTAAGTTGGGACTTAGCGGGCTAGCTAAGAGCCTTATAAGAGCCTTTTGTCGAACTGTGGGCAGTTCGACAAAAGGCTCTTATAATTCCTTCCAAAAATTAGGACTTTTAACATTCCTCCTCTTCTGTCACTCACGGTAAATGATAAATGATTTTTATTTTGTAAATTGGTTATTAAATAACGCTTTTACACGTCATTTTATTTTCGTAAATTTCAACTTGATGAAATGAAATGAAATGAAATGAAATATTTATTCTGTAAATTGGTTATAAATAACACTTTTACACGTCATGTTTTTTTGCGTGTTTAGTTTAGCTAGATGAGGCCGGTATTTCCTAACTGACTACTCTGAGAAGAAACACCGAAACAAACTCAGAGGTCAAAGTCTCTTTTAAAGTCCAGACAATTTGTATTTGTATATGAGAAGCATGTAGGTTCATGTCTGTGGTATTCTTTTGAGGAAATAACCACGCAAATTTGAGCGGACCTGTCCAGACAGTGCAAGCATTTGTCAGTTATCGTGTAGCTCAACTTAGAACTTAAGGAGCTCAACAATTTGACGAACAATACCAAAGTAAGGACCTTTGGGTAGGCCACACAAGTACTCAAACTGCTTGACATCATTAAATAAATTATAGTGAAAGCAAAAACAATGAAGAAAGAATAACCTACATCGTCCTCACATTTACAATAATGAAATAATTTTATATATATAAAAAAAAAACAACAATATAAAATAAGAAAACAACAATATATAAAAAAACAACAAACAAAAACAAAAATTAATAGGTATATACAATACTTGAGAAAGCAAAATTTTAATTAATCAAAAATAAATCATCAATCATAATTTTAAAAAGAAATAAAAAAGGCACACGTATATCACTGGAGCATCTCATTCCCAAGCCTTCTTGTCCTCAATATAATCTTTAACACTGTAAAAAGCTTTCTGACATAGTTTACGTTTTATCAATAATTTGAATTTATTAATACTTAGTTTTTGAATATGGCTAGGAATTTTATTATAAAAACGTATACATTGGCATCTAAACGAACCACCTATTTTTTTTAACCTTGTTTTAGGAATGACATATGTGTCTTTGTTCCTTGTATTTACACTATGAATATCACTATATTTTTTAAACAGATTAATATTTTTGTGTGCATACAAGAGGTTGTCATAAATATACTGAGATGGCACAGTCATAATATTAATCTCCTTAAATTTGTCTCTTAAGGAGTGCTTAGGACTTAATTTATAAATTGCACGAATGGCCCTTTTTTGTAATACAAATATTGTGTGAATGTCGGCGGCATTTCCCCAAAGTAAAATGCCGTATGACATCACACTGTGAAAGTAACTAAAGTAGACTAAACGTGCTGTTTCGATATCAGTTAATCCACGTATTTTTCTAACGGCATATGCTGCAGAACTTAGCTTTTTTGACAATTTATCTATATGGGGGCCCCACTGAAGCTTCGCATCCAAGGTTATGCCCAAGAATACTGTGGTATCTTCGGCTTTCAATATTTCGCCCTTTATTGATATACTAGTATTCACTTGTCTAACATGAGGTAACGTAAATTTTAGGAATTTGGTTTTTTTCTCATTAAGAAGAAGATTATTAACATTGAACCAGCTAACTACAGTTGCAAGGGCTCTGTTAACTTCTTCAGTAACCTGCTGTTGACGTTTGATTTTAAATAAAAGAGAAGTATCGTCAGCAAATAGCACTATGTCATGATTTTTGATCAGGTACGGCAAATCATTTATATAAATAAGAAACAAAAAGGGACCTAAAATTGAGCCTTGGGGGACCCCCATTTTGACCACAGATCCCGGCGATCTTTTGCCGTTCACATCGACTCTCTGAATCCTTTCACTCAAGTAAGAGGACAAAAGATTCAGAGAGGTGTCCCGGAATCCGTAGTAGTGCAGTTTCCTGATTAATGTCTCATGGGGAACACAGTCAAATGCCTTGGACAAATCACAAAAAATGCCCAACGCATCGCACTTATCTTCCCATGCATTATAAATGTGTCCTAAAAGTTCAACACCGGCATCAGTTGTTGAACGACCCTTTGTAAAACCAAATTGTTTATTATGTAGCAATTTGTGTTTATTAAAATATCTTTGCATCTGCATTAAAATAATTTTCTCAAAAATTTTACTGAAAGTGGGCAGTACAGAAATAGGTCTGTAATTAGTAGGGTCAGATGTACTACCCGATTTAAATAGTGGGATTATTTTACTATATTTCATTAAATCAGGAAACTCACCGCAATCAATACAATTATTAAATATAACAGCTAATGTAGGAGCAATAATGTGTATAATGGACTTAGTAACATCAACAGAATTACCCCACAGGTCTGCAGTCTTTTTAACATTCAAAGAATTAAAAGTTTTAATGATGTCATTAAAAGTAACATATTGGAATTTAAACTCTGAACTACAAACTGGAACATTTTTTTTTAAGTAGTGTTTCTGCAGCAATGGTAGATGATTTTAGCGACTTGGTTGTCGATACAGGAATGTCAGTGAAAAAATGTTCAAATTCTGTGGCGACTTGTGAATCTAATGTTATTATATTATCATCAATAGTGAGGGTGTAATCACTATTTCGGTTACAAGACCTTCCCGTTTCGCTTTTTATAATATCCCAAGTCGTTTTAATTACATTACTACTATTTTTAATTTTAGAACTCAAGTAGCGAGACTTGGCAATATAACAGACTTTTTTAAATAATTTAGAATAGTTCTTAACATATAAATGAAATTCTGCCGAGTTAGTGTAAGGCCGCTCCTCATAGAGTTCATAAAGCCGATTTCTACTTTTATAAATACCAGTGGTGGCCCAGTCACTGAAAGAAGTGTTAGTATTTACAGAAGCAATTTTGGGAATAAATGTGTTATCGAATTGTTGGCAATATATTTTGAAAAAATCATTATAATGTTTATTAGGGTCCTCATTAGTTAACAAACAGGGCATTTTATTTAAGAGTTTAGTTTTGAATGCTTCCAGGCGATATTTAGTTTTTGGATTTACAGTGATATTCTTTTTTAACATTTTATTGACTTTTTTTGGTAAAGTAATTAATTGCCCACAATGATCAGAGTCTATTAAATTAATGATTTTTTTGTGAGTCGGTACAACATCCGTAAAAATATTATCTAAACAAGTGGCACTAGTAGGAGTTATTCTAGTGGGCTCCATAAATAGGTTTACAAGATTGTATGATTGGAATAAACTAATAATGTTAGTGCTCAAACTAGAATTTTCTAATAAATTAATATTAAAATCACCACATACAATGACATATTTACTCGAGTTACAGATTTTATGCAAAACTTCATCCATTACTTTTTCAAAGCAATCGTACAATCCTGAAGGTGGTCTGTACACACTTAATATAATAAACTGCTCCAATTCAATACATGCTATTTCAATAGATCGTTCAACAGAGAGGCTCACAATATCCATTCGGTTCCTGAATTTAAGATTATTACTTATTAAAATTAAAGAGCCACCATGTATAGCATTCACTCTGCTGAAAGAACTACCAACCTGGTAATTATTATAATTGAAAATAAATTGATGGCTTTGAAGCCAATGTTCAGTTAGGCAAAGAATATCAATATTGTTAAAATTAAGAAAAAACTCTACTTCTAAGTCTTTGTTTAAAAATCCTTGAATATTTTGATGTACCAGGTTAATAGTATTTATTGATTTTAAAACTATATTTGTGTCCTCTTTGCAGTTTAAAAGTTCATTACTGCTAGAGATTCCCTCTGTTGTCAAAATTTCTAATTTAAATTCTCAGTAGTAAAATTATTTGCAACCAAGCAATTGGTTGAGTTATGTAAACTGTCAATGCAATAATTAATTTCAGTATTATTAGATACCCTAGATAATACTGAATATTCACTTAACCTAGGATCAGTAAAATTATCAATAAATGAGTGTATATTGTACGCTAACAAAGTAGCCAATAAATGTCGACTTTTTTTGGGAAGATACATATATTCCCGAATCAAAACAAAATCTCTAACAAAATTGTTAGTATCAAAATACAATAAATGGTCACTATGACGGCATACTAACATATGCATCAAATTATTAAGTCTATAAATATATTCATTTTCTATACATGTCAAATTATTAGAATAAGGCAATGCACATAAAATTAATTTGCCTAATTTTAATTTAAGGAGGGTGCCAATACCATTAACAATGTCCTTTTTTGTCACATTAAGACTGTTTCCAAATAAAAGAATGACTGTGGTCTGCTCATTCAATTTTGATTGTTTGATTTTATGAATGAGCTCAGTGAAATGCAGGTTATGGTAACAATGACTTACTACGGTATGATCGCAATAATTATTTAATAGTGAGCCAAAACCTGTGCCTAATCTATCTGAATACACTAAAATGTTACTTTGAGCTGGGTTTGTGGTTTCGAAAGTATGAGGCAAAATGGGTGAGGATGCAGGAGTAATCTGTGGTAACATGATGGCCGGGTGATTTGAAGCACAACTACAGGTGAGGTCATTTGTCAATGACTCATACCTCTCCGCATTAAACTTTACCAAGTCCACCAAGTCACAGGCCTCCTGCATGCGCTCACTTAACATTTTCTGGCTCAACTCATACTTACAAAACATATCCCTAAGTGTATTTTCCCTACTCAATAATTCCTGCTCTAGATTTTGTATATCAAAATCATACACCTTTCTCTGATTATCTAACTTTAAATTACATTCTTTTAATTGGCTATTTAGGATAACACGTTGCTTTCTAAGTTCAGTATTATATTTATAAACACTTTTTGATTTTAAAAGTTTCTTGTACTTTTGAATGTTTCTATTAATTTTAATGTATTTCTTTATTTTATTGTGGCTACCTAAAACAGGACAGTTTGTTAATGTATCGTCCCCAGTTAAGTCTATGGTATAGGTGGGCTTCTTACATACTAGTCCGGATCCACTACCCACCAGCTCGTCAAAAAGACTGTTTGTATTGGCCACTTGTTCACTGGCTCTCAAGGTTTCTATAGTAGAGATTGTGTTATGAGCCTTGTTTAATTCCGCTTCCAGTCCCGATATACGTTTGAGTGCTTGGTCATGTGTGTTGCTGCATTCTTGAAACCCAGACACCAGATTGCGGAGATGGTGATGCTGGTCGAGTATGTCCATGTGCTGGGTGTGCAGTTCCACAAGCTGTCTCTTGAGTTCTGTGTTTTTGTCAACTAAGTTCCTGATTTCCACCTCGCTTTCCTCTCTTTCTCGCAGCAGGTCACTGCAGGTCTTCTTTGAGACCTCAAGCTCCTTCAGTGCGGCATTCAGTTTGATATTCATGTCACGTACAGTAGCTCCACGGGTCATCATATTGAAAAAGTTGATGAAACTGCTCCTGGAATATGTCAAGAATCAACTGAGTATTTGGGGAAGAGTACTAAGGAAGTTTAGAACAGTAGTAGGTAGAAGGAAAATATATAAATATTAGAATTAAATGAAAAAATTAAAGAATAACAGACAAAATTTTTAAAATTACAATAAATAAGAAAGAAAGTAGGTAGCAGAAAAAGAGAAAAAGATTCTACTATTAACTTCTAATTTATGTGTATCATGTATCTAACACAATACTTATTGATTTTCTAATATCAGAAATTCATTTGCTCAGAGTTTTTCTAGCCTAGCTTAGTTGATAAATAGTACCTATGTAATGTTAAATGATATGGGTTTCTTGCTTTTACAATAAACAGTTAGCTACTAGTTTAAATGAAGTTAATAGATGATTAAGAAGAATTTAACAGTAATAATGTATGTGTATTGTAAATATGCAGTGTAACTTTTGTCTGAGGCGAATGTTTTCGTCATCGATTTTGCTTCCACAGTTTGTCAAGCAAAAGGAGACATAAACGGTGCCAATGTGTGCTGGACGTGGCTCAGAAAACTGAGCAGTATTTGTAGGTGTTCTGAAGTGTGTAATAGGCAATAATATGAAAAAATATACTCCCCGGGTTTGGTGATTTCAAATCCGCAGTCCAAACTGACAGCCGGTCCAAAACTTATTGTTTTATAGAATTTAGACGTTATTACAACAAAAACACTGACTGGGTCACTTTATACATTGATTCTAAGGTAAATAACACATTTAAAACTAATTTATACACAATTAATGAATATTTAATAAAAAATTATCTACGAGATCGTTTTTTCACGACCTGTCACCAGTGTTGCCAGTCCTTTTTCGATGAGGCCGGTGATTCCTAACTACCTTGAGAAGAAACACCGAAACAAACTCAGGGGTCCTTCTCTTTTGAAGTCCATACAATCTATACTAGTTAAATTATATGGGAACCTTGTAGGTTTCAGTCTGAGGCGATCTTTTGAGGAAGGATGCTCACAGATTTGAGTGGGCTTGTCCATACAGTGCAAGCATTTGTCAGATGACGTATAGCTAAACTAAGAACCAGGAGCCTAACGATTTGACGAACTATACCAAGGTAAGGAAGTTTGGGTAGGCCGCAAAAAGTATTCAAACTGCCAGACAAACATGTTTTAACTCAAATAGGTACTCGTGGCAAGACGACAAGTTCGGACTAGTCCAATTAAAGTAAGGCAAGTCTTTGAGGCACATTGCATTAGATAGATAGATATATTCTGTATTGTACACCATAACAGTAAAACAATAAGGACTTTACAACTAAAAAGGGTGATACAATGGGCGGTCTTATTGCTAAAAGCGATCTTTTACAGACAACCTTTGAATGGATTTGACACAGGAGAAAATAAATACGCTGGTAGTCCACGGTGTACTATTTATCTTTATAAAATATAAAAACAATAAATAACATTCTCAAAACATATACATATAAATACAACAACAAGAAACAAAGACATACATAATAACAACAATTTAAGAAGAGATATAAAGATCCTTTACCAAATTTTTGAAAGACGACAGGGTTTGTGCTCGTCTTACTGACACTGGTAGATCATTCCACAGCCGTACTGCTTGAGCTGCGAACGACTTACCATAGTAATTGGTGTTGTGACTCGGTACCGCAAGCCTTAAGTTTTCTGATGATCTCAGAGATTTTGCATGTGTGTCATGAAGGAACTTCAATCGTTCTTTAAGATAAGTGGGGGTTTTGGGATTAAACTGAACACTGTAAAGCAGAGACAAGATGTGTAAGTTCCGGCGAAGACGTATTGGAAGCCACTTCAGTTTCGTACGAAATTCAGATACGTGATCATATTTGCACAAGCCAAATATAAATCTAATGCAAAAATTTTGGAGTCGCTCAAGTTTACCAAATTGTGCCTCAGTAAGATCAAGATAACTGACATCAGCGTAGTCAACGATGGGAAGTAAAAGAGACTGTGCTAGCGCAATTTTAGTAGCAGTTGGCAGAAAGTTACGCAACCGTCTTAGGGAATAGGCAGAAGCAAATAATTTGCGACTAACTTCTTGTAATTGGGGACCCCAACAAAGATATTTGTCAACCCAAACCCCTAGATTCTTAACCTTCTCGCTTATTGGAATAGCAGTGCCGTTGAAAATAACCTGAGGAAGCTGCGACCATTTTACCTTAGGTGCCAACCTGGAACTACCAACTACAATGACCTGGGTCTTTGATGGGTTAACCTGCAAACCATGTGCCTCACTCCATTCGCAAACAGAGGCCAAGTCCTAGTTTATGATATCAATAGCAGCATGCAAATCTGTATAGGGAACTTGTCTATAAATCTGCAAATCATCAACATAAAGGTGGTAGGAGGACTGAAGTTTTTTTGATATAGAATTTATGAATATTGCGAAGAGTAAAGGAGATAAGACACCACCCTGAGGAACACCGGCTGATGTACTACACCAAGAAGAGCAGGACTCATCTATGCAAATACGTTACCGGTGGCCAAACAGGTAACTACGAAACCAGTCAATCGCTGTTGGAGATATGTTAATAGAGCGAAGTATCCTGAGCATGATTTCGAAATCAACGGTAATAAAAGCTTTGCTAAAATCTAGCAATCAAAGAATCGTCATATTTCCTTTTATGTTACCTTTTTATGTTTTTAATAATATTATGGTGTTGAATTACAACAAACAATTTACACAGAGCAAACATACTTTGAAAATTCTACAGCCAATCTTCCACAACCTAGTAAATGGGTAAAGTGATATCTGTTAACATTGCTTGATTCTACAGCCTCCCAAATCCAGTAAGTGGGTTACATCAGCCGTACCTGTTAACAATGCTTGATATCACTTTCGATAAACAAATAGTACCTACCTACCTACACGTATTATGAGATACTCTTAGTTCCGTGTTGGTTTAGGAACTGTAATGCAATTTGGTTAAATTTTCAACCGACGACAAAAAAAGGAGGTTATCAATTCGACGCGTATATATATTTTCATTTTTTTTTAATGTATGATCACCGATTACTCGAAGACGGCTGAACCGATTTGGAAAATTCTTTTTTTGATTGAAAGGGTATACTTCGAAATTGGTCTCATTTTCATAAAAGTCAGGATCTGATGATGGAATCCTGGAGAAATCGAGGGAACTCTTCAAATATTATAGGCACACCTATGGCGTTTTGGGTATTTCTTATAGTAACTTGTGCAGTTGCTCTCAAAAAGTACCATTTGGGGAAGTGGAACTGATGACGAAGACCACAGATGGCCGCGAAAACTACTCAATAATAAGTATTTCGTGGATTGCGATTCGATTACTTGAATATGGAAGTTAAGCACATTATGCTCGTCACAATGCATATGGTGATGTATAGCTGATGGTGAAGTACCAGGAGAACTCCTCAAAAATTAACGGCCCAGCATTGGGAAAAGCAATATTTCGTAAAAGGTTATAAGTAGTTGACATTTAGGCTCTTGTAACTAGGTAAATTAAAAATCAACCAACTAAAAAGAGTGAAATAAAAACTTTTTACCAAAAAATTAAACCGACTCCCAAAAACACTGTAAAGTGAAAAATAACTTTAATTTCGGAAGTCGGTGCCAAAAACGAAAATACAAAACTAAAGACACCGACTGCCGAAATTAAAGTTATTTTTCACTTTACAGTGTTTTTTGGGAGTCGGTTTAATTTTTTGGTAAAAAGTTTTTTGTTAACCGAAGCCATTGTTCTCATTACAGAGGTAAGATAAGAACGGACCACAATTAATCCGAACGTTACACTCAGGACCCACTAAACAATAGAAGAAAGATTGGTTGATAATCTGTACTGGCATATACACATCATCATCCTATATCCTATATGTCATCATTAAATCTGCTAATTGTTAAATAAATATCACTTTTTCACGTAATTTATCTTAAGTTAACAAGATGAGGCCAATTTTTCCTAGCTGACCACTCTCAGATGAAACACCTAATCAAACTTAAAACTTAAGGTCCTTTAAAAGTCAATACAATCCGTTCTGGTTAATAAATAAATACGAATTATATGGGAACCATGGTGGTTAATGTTTACCGTAGTCTTTTAGGGAAATAAACACACAGATTTATCGCGAAACATAACTACGAACTTTGCGCGAACGATTTGACGAACAATAAGAAACAGTTTGGACTATACCTTACATGATATTTTTCTTTATTTTCCTTATTAATATTAATTCAGTTTTTGGCTCGTGTACCAAAAAATTGATTTTTCGAGAGTATAATAATAATAATAATATTCCACAACTTTTCACACAACGCCATCTAGTCCCAAACTAAGCAGAGCTTGTGATATGGATACTAGACAACTGATAAACATACATATATATTTTTAAATACATACATATTATAGATAAATTACACCCATACAAAGAACAAATGACCGTGCTCATCACACAAACATTTGTCCTAGGTGGGAATCGAACCCACGACCTTGCGCATAGCAGTCAGGACCACTGACCACTATACCAACGGGTAAAAACAATCGTTAATTTTGGTACCTAGTAGCGCTAAAAGCTACATGCTATATCTGATCCCGAGCAAAACATGGTTACCAACAAGACCTAGGGAAAAAACTAGTGTTTACGCTGAAAAGATTAGATAGAATAGGTAGAAACATTATATACCTGCACCGAGTGTTTTATAGAATAATAAATGATTTTATTTTTATTACTTGGTGCGACAACGGGCGGCCTTCTAGCTTAAGGTTGTCATTCAGATCATTTAAAGACACAATTTGGATTTTAAAGAGAGAGGAAGAAACAGTAATACAAACCAAAGACTATCTACAGTATTTGGTCAGTATTCGGCACCTCAAAGAGTCGTCAGCACTAGTGACGGGGCCCCATAGGGCCATTGCCTGCCGGGGGTTGCGGGAATGTTCTAACGCCGCCACAAAACTGAACGACTCAGCTCAATGTTTACATAACCGCTACTGATCTGCGTTTTTCTCTTTTTGAAATATTTTCCTTTTCTGGCGTAGTTTTCCGCTGAATCCTAAATATATGTTATGGGCAGCTAGTAACCGTCACGTCCTATCTATAGTTATTGGACCGAGAATTTCCTTTTTATTAGCTTTTTATTAAATGGCCTCGTTCGTGTGTCACTTGCTGTCATGCAATTCAGCTTAAATGTGATACTCGTACATATATGAATATAATTTTAGACTAATAAAGTTATGGAACAGTTTAACAAGGAGGACGTAATGTGGCCATAGGAACTGAAAGATGTTAGAACTCATTGAATATATATTTTTAAGTAAGTTTACATTAAGCACATGAAATAGTGTTTTTAAATAAAAGAGATTAAAGCAAATAAATAAAAATAATACGTACAAATAGCCCGTTTCACTTTTGGATGAAACTCCATGGACACTCTTTTTAATGATTGCATACCAAAAAAAAATTATTAAATTCATTTTAATATTATTAATGTTTGACATTATGATTGTATTTATTTTTTACAAAATTGTATTTAATCACGAGAGCTAAAAAGGTAAAATCAATTTTATAGTCTTACAATCTTCAGCAGGCCCAACAATGTTTTGAAATCTTAATCAAACTTTGTGCGCCTGTCTTTGACGAACGAACCAGCATTTAGTAAAAACTTACTAACTTAAATAATTTATTCGGGAATACATTAATGATATAAATGCTGGTACAGAGTTTATCCACCAAAGCTGTGCGATGAAAATGTGCCTACGAGGATGTGTAGCGGAGCTGTGAAAATGCGCATTAATGTGTGGTGCGAGTATGCGCAAACCTCGCAACACATCCTTCTCAACACACATTCCTCGCAACACATCCCTCGCAACACATCTCTCAAAAACATCCCTCGCACACATCCCTCGCTTGTTTTGTATGCGCAAAAATCTAGCTCCGCTGAGCCGTTTCCACCAGAGCTGTGCTGAACGAGGCGAGGTTAATGAAACGATTCTATTGGTTCTTTACAAACACATCCCTCGCTACGCATTCTCGCACATCTCTGGTGGAAACGCAGCCTAAGTCGTTGGTCCCGGCTGTCATTTCTACATCTTTGACTATCATTACGCATAGTCATAAGCTAGAAATCTGTGACAAGACTTATCAAGGGCATCGTGTTACCCAGCTACTGGGGTGTGAAGGTCAGATAAACAGTCGATCCATGTAAAACAATAGTACTCAGCTGCATCTTGCTAGACTTGGAGCCCACCCCAACATAGTTCGGAATAATACATTTTGATACAAATGGAGAAAGTTTGTTATTGCGGCCGAGGCGGAGTTACGCCCGAGCCGCAAGGCGAGGGGTTAATGGAGCCGAGTACTGCAGTAACAAATGTCCACGTGTATCAAACGACGTTTGTCAATACACTTTCGAAGAAAAATACTTGCTCCGAAAATAACGACGCATTTTTATTTGATTTCCATTGAAGAAAATTATGCAAACTTGCCATATATTTTAGCTTCGATTTAGATGGCAACAGGCTATCGCAAGCATTTTGAGCCTCAATTACAATATCTGGCGGCGTAGCATCTAAATTGTTCTCATCAAAACTTAAACTCGACATACTCACGCAAAAAAACACAAATTAATTTACTTTTCCCTGTGCTTTACCTTCGCGGGTTAAAGAAGCAAAGCTATGAAGCCGCAAAACAGCCTGATATTAAAATAAAATATATTTTTTTAAGTTATAACACAAATAAATGTTAATTTGTTGATAAAAGCAAAATTATTTTATAAATAATAATGTTTATTTCTGATATTCTGTTCATAAACACAATTTTAATTTTCATTTAATATAAGGCCTTAAAAACATGCAAAAAAAACAATCATTGCCGAATATAGGGAATTGAATAGTTGTTTAATGTTATCTGTGGCAAAATCTGGAATGAAAACTAAAACCCTCGTGTTTGAAAAATGAAAAATAATCCACGAGTGTGAAATACATTGCATGTTGAACCTAATCGTAGTGCGATAAGAGCCAGTTTTCAAGGAAGTTTATTGATAAAGTTTTACCAGATGATGGTCATGATAATTAATAATAATGACTAATATTTTTTTTTTTAATTTCAATATAATATCTACTTATTTTATTTTATTTTATGCTTCTGCCATGTTATCACTTCACCACCCAAGGTTGACTGGTAGAGAATGCTATGGCGTTAAGTCCGCCTTTGTACATTTTGTGTTGCATAAAGTTTTATATAATAAATAAATAATTTTAAGCACATTAAAGATGAGGCTAGGCACATTAAAGAAGAGCCAGTCTGAATGCTTGTTCTAATTGTTTACTATTTCTAGAAACAAAGCTATCTCTTCCGCATGCTTCCGCCCCATTTACTAAATATATACCTAAATGGAGATTTTTTCCAGCGTACATGTGGGTGTCATATTTTATACTGTATGAATATTGACAAAGTATCATCCTGATGCTATGCAAAACCGTTAACGCATGTAAATAAATCGCGTTGGTGGGAGTTATGAATAGCACTGAGGATGATTTACAGAATGGAAATCTATATCAATAGTCACTAGAAAGCTACCGTATGACATGATAATTATTATATTTTATGTATAGTGACTAAAATAGACTATTTTCGCAGTATCAGCATCTGTAAATTGGTGGATTGTACTTAAGCATGTGCTCTAAAGTTAGCCTTCCTGCAAGAATTGTTAATTCATTATCTCATTATAGCATTGAATATGTGTCTTCAGAAAAACTGATTTGTCCACAAATTTTAGATTCTCTTTCAGAAAGTATATACCAATAACTTATTATAAGTGTATAACAATAAATTATTAGCAGTGTTCTAATTTAGTACCTGCAGTAGATGTATTATTTACATACATATTGACCAACACGAATTGTATGGACTTTAAAAGAGCTGTTGACCTCTGAGATTGTTTCGGTATTTCTTATTAGAGTAGTCAGTTAGGAAACACCGGCCTCATCTAGCTTAACTTAAAACACAAAAAATGACGTGTAAAAGTGTTCTTCTTCTTCTTCTTTGGTTTGGTTTCCGCACTTAGTCTCTGCACGAGACCATTGTGTGTGAGCCGTGTCGGCCGTCACTCCATCCAGCCAACCTCCTTCCAGAAGCAGATCAGGTCTCTCGGTCTATTCAGGATGTCTGTAAGGGAATTCAAAGACCCGAGGGTTTGCTTTCGTATGTCAGTGATTTCCGTGCACTCTAGGAGCACGTGTGCCACCGTTTCCTCCGTCCCCATGCATGCCCTGCATAGGGGACTGTCCGTTACACCTATTGTGTGGTAGTGTTTGTTCAGTGAGCAGTGCCCGGTGATGGTCCCCGCCACCATTCGCAGGCTTTTCCTGTCCATGTGTAGGAGGCGCCTGCTTACTTTTTTGTCTAGGTTTGGCAAAAAAACTTTTTTTTTAAGTTTTTTGTAAAAGTGTTATTTATAACAAATTTAAAAATAAATATTTCATTTCATTTTATCGTTACGATTGTAGACAATAAATAACAGGGTATACTTTTTTATATTGTTGATAGGTTCGCGTTTGAATAGTAGCTGTCATGTGGTCGAAGATGAAGCACGCTTACCTATAAGTAACCTATTCACTCTTCACTTAAAGACCCCCCGGTTAGCTGTCAGGAAACACAGACTCTGGCAGGGAATTCCACTCCTTAGCTGTACGTATAATGAAAGTATTCCCAAAACGTTTTATGCGTATGGGTTACCACCCAAAAGTTACATGGTAGATATACCTATCTACCATGTAACTTTTCTATAAGTAAAACTGATAAGGGATCCAAATTGACCCATCATTTACCTACTATCAGTTTCACGTTAATCCGGGTAAATCGTTACCATTTATTTTACTTACTACTGTATATCATTCAAATAGGACTTTACTTAGTTCTACTTACTGAACTTTACTTAGTTCAGGGTTGTTTTGTCTAATCCGTCACGCTCAAGTTTCAGGAGTAATGTTTCATGGTTCACACAACTCTTCATCTGGTCGCAAAAAATAAGTATGGAATTTTACGCCTCTTCCCACGCATTAAATATGTATGTCTATATATCTATGTTTTAATAATGCGCTACGACGTGAATTGTCCTTACAACTGACGTTAGAAACATACTTTGGTGAACCACGATTTTTGTAATAACAAAAATACTTGAATTTTAAATATTGCCCATGGAGGTTCTAACACATTCTTCTCCAACGTGCCAGTAGCTAAACATCTTTCACAGACTTACTTTGACAATTTAAAAGAGCCTGTATGTATACAACTTGTCTTAAAAATCTATTGTTCGTTACTCATGCCAAAACTCGAAAACGACCAGACCGCATTCTTCGAATTCTTTTGTATTATGTTCCCTCTCATACTACTAGGGTATTAGCTAGTAACAAAATAACTTGTTTTAAAAGAGTGTTCGTGGAGGTTCTTGAACTTTCTTCTCCATAGATATCTACGCTTTGGAACATGCAACTAGATCATTTCTTTGACTGACTTACCTTAAAGACTCAAAAGTATATGGTATATTCAAAATTAAAGCTTTAAATTTGTAATAATATTGTTGGTCGTGTCAAATGTTATTCATATCAAAAAGTATATTTTTTAGCATTTACTGTTCAAACACCTTTCTAAAATAAAAATACGAGTCTTTAGTTATTGGAGCCCTTACTGGATCACATAAGAATATAAGAAATACATGATAGTGTTTTTAATGCACCTGTAATGGTTAGGGAAAACTCCTTGATTCACATTTAATTTTTTTCGTAAATTTCTTGTAAAACGATACTCGTATATTGTTATATAGTTTTTATATTTTCCTTTCTTTGAGTGAAAAATTTATAACTACCAGATTTGTAGCTACAATATTTAAGCTAAATTTTCTTCCAATTTCTAGTTTTATATAATGCATGCTGTGGAAGGCTTCAGAACATAGGGTTCTGAAGCCTTTTATAGAGTCTATAAAATATTAAAAAAAATTATATATATAAAATATATATATAGTATAGTGACATTGTAACCTTATCATGAAAGTTGTAAAAAACTGTTCAGTTTCCTATCAATAAATAAATCAATAAATTATATATTAATTTTTAAGGATAAAGACTATATAATATATGTATAACACCATTTACGAGACATCAATTTCCAATGCATATCTGCGATTCTTTACATCACAACAAAAACAAACTCCGTACAATTAAGAAAGCCATCTAATTAAGTGCATTCCCATTTTATTAAGTTTGAAAAGTTTTTTCTATAGCAATCCCTTTCATGCAAGCTGCAGATAGAAAGTGGAGTGCTGCAAAATGCGGCAACATGACGACATCATTAAGCTGTTGTACCAACCTACGGAAACTAACACAGGGTTCTATCGCGAGAACGACAAAGTACTTCGTGTATCAATACTGTATAAAGCAAAAACCTGTGATATTTTCCTTCCAATTATAGGTAAAAGTCTCCGTCAACCTACACCACAGTTCCTTTACGTATTTATTATAGACATATCTGTAATTAATTACTTAATTAAACAAAATGTATACTTTGTAAACACGCACACGAAATAGACTCACAAATAACTATCAGTAACATCAATATACATATAATTTGGTATTAAAACAAATTGCATTCATCAATCCATACTGCGGAATAATTAAGCGCGCTTGCAACGGAATTGAAAAGTTAACTGTTCAGTGAATATTTAAGGGACTTCATACGATTGATTGCAATTTATATTGCCGTTCATAACACGCTTGAAATAAGCAGAAACCTTCTTGTGTGTAGTCCACTTTATTATGTAGGAAAACAGATGTCTTTAGGATCAAGACAGCTACCCTTGTCTGGTATAACCCAAATAAATATTACTCAGCTATGAAAGATTTTTCTTCTCGGAATGTAAAAACTCAATTTGTTTATACTGTAATAAATTCTACGTAGGTACTAACATTGTTATTAATAGAATTTTTGATAAAAAGTTCAGTATCAAAACGTGTACCTCTCAGGTTTTAAACATATCTATTGATAAGTTCGTACCTTGCGGCTCAATGCACACTCGACCGGTTTTTATAAAATCAAGAGTGCACTTGACGTTCAAACATATACATATGTAAGTATGGCAGAAGATTCTCCATTCCACTACACTAAACACTTGGCTTGAGTGGTTTGTATTCAATGACAGTGGTACGCTTGCTGCCTGTTACATTTTGATGTTATTTCATCGGAGTCGGCTTCTAGATTACCCAGGTGCAGTAAATCACTAGAATTATGTATGGAATGACTACAAGGAATGATTGTCTGACTTCCACAATCCAGTGACTGGATAATACGATACCGGCAACGACTCCCAAACATTTAAATTGCATTCGAAACAACTGCTTAACGTACATTCCAAGGTACGAAGGAAGCTCGGCATTTAATAAAATTTAATGTATTGTCACCCATCTGTGGATAGACCTCGGTAAGGGTAGCTTTAACTAAACTAAGTTCAATTCATGTGGCTCTAATAATTCGAGCTCACTCGTCGTTCTTTAGCAATATAGAAAAGGTCATTTTAAGTAATTTTATAATATGCTCTCAATCAGGCTTTCGACAAGTACGACTCGTTCAACAAAAATATTAACAGAAAAAAGACATTCTTCAAATTTGGACAAGATAAACTTCTGCAATGAAAAAGTTGCTACACTGAACATTACTTATGCTTAATAATGCCATAGTTTCGCATATTTGAGGTTAAAGAAACATTAAAATATATGAACGGAAATATTGATATCTATCTCCAAAAGTTACTCGTGTAAGTAAGAAGTTTTGTCATTTTTGTGAACTCTAAAACCTTGTTATATTTTTGCTAGGGAGAGCACTCATTAAGGAAACTTTTACGTTGTACCTTCACTGAATAATTAATCAAATTAAAGCTCTAATAGGCGCCTCCCATTCTGAATTTAAAATGCTTTACTGAAACCCAAGCATCGCGTAGTGGTTATGATGTTTGGTTTAAAGTTCTATTAAATATTCATCAAAGAAAGATTGAATCTAGGTACTTAGCACACTTAAAACTTCTGTTAACTTAGGTAAGTAGGTATGTAATAAAAACCATTTACATAAGTTTTAGTCTTTACTATCATATAAATTCTTTAAACCAGCTCTCTTACAGCTTCAACAAGATAAACGAGAGGTAGAATATTCTGAATCCTTCTCGAAAGACTAATTATTAGAAGTCCAAGTACTATTAAGGACAAGCGTTAAGCCAAAAAGTATTGTAATATATAATAATATTAAGAATCATGTTCTTAGAATAAACGTTCAGAACTTGAAGTCATAACATTACAGAGAGAAGTCGCAACAGCTGACGGCTGTTATATAAAAACGCAAATGAGGTGACGACGCGTGCCTAAACATGCACCTAGATAGAGGTTAATAACGTAAAAATAATACGTATTACCTACGTCACAAGAATATGATTCCGAAGGTTTGTTAATTAACATAACATATAAAAATAAACATTAACAAAAACCGTCTGGCTATGTGGTGGTTGCACTCAATTATTCTTGCCCCCTTTGTGAGTACACCTCTTTTATTTTAACTTTTGCCCTTATAAAACTATTTTGAGAATTCATAGCACTTTGTCTGGGGGAAATTTGAGACTTATGCCCTTAATTAATTAACCTGGATCTTAACCTAAATGGGTGTTCCATTCATTGTCCAGTTCTTTATTCGACATATTTTGAGATACGCGTTCAATGGGGCACAGACATCACAAAGGCCAGACGGAGCACGTCAGAATAACAAACTTATTTAGATGAAAATGGGTTTCAAAAGATCATTTCAGAAAATGAAACGCCGTATACCTACAATAAGGTGTACGTAAAGGTGTCATAAACAGTTCCACAGGAAATTATTTGTATTCTTTTAAATTGGACGTTTACGTATTCTGTTTCAAAATATAAATCATGTAAACAGGGTATGTATACAACATTTGTGGTGACCCAGCGAAACCCTTTTATTTCCTACTCACAAAACCAATCGAATGAATTCCAACCATTTTCGTTTTTACTCTTTAATACTGTTATAGAAATTAAATTATGAATTCGGTAGCAAATAAGTAGGTACTTAGTCAATGAAAGGCTGATCTGGGAATATCAAGATCTTTTAAACGCAACTTTGGTTTCCAAGATACAGGCGCCACCTAGTTTGGAGGTCGTTGACATCCTTTTTAACAAAACTTACTACATGTTATAGACAAAAATATACTCGTAATGTTAATTGTTTAGATTAAGAAAATTACTGTAACTCTGGTCCATTCAATTTATTCATATTCTCTTTATATAATTTTGATGATGTCGAAGAAAATCCCGACTCTTAAAATAACGCCTACGAATACTCTCACATAGATACTTTGCAGACCAAGTCAAAGTAGGTGAGTAAGTTTAAACTTGGACCACCACCTCTATGAAGGAGATTTGATTAAAAATGTTTACATACTCCTCTGCATATCAATAAGATAAACTTAGAAAGTAGCACTTTGCTTTTAGCTTTTCTATAAAAACTACCGACTAACTTCACAATATTCTTATATTAAAACTACTTGGCTAAGACTACTTCAGTCAAAAGCTCAAAAGCTACGCAGCAATGCGAAAAATACGTATCATTTATAAACATTGTTTCATGAATAAAAACTATTCCTGTGTTTTGAAACGAGGATAGTAAGATGTTAATATATTTAGTTTTATTGATGCGAACTCGTGGCTACATAACAACAGCCGTATGGCTCGATTTTCAAGGTAAAGTTACGCTTGACGGTAACGGTCCGTGGATGAGTGGCTCGGTAGATCTATGATATTAGATACGGGTTAATTGACACCAGTCTTGCCTTGGAGGATACCCCCATTTTTTGAGTAGGGATTAGGAGTAGGAGTAGAAATAATTTAATGACTCTTACCGCTGCGGGTGGAGCGGAAGGGATAGCAGACTTCTACTGACTAAAAACCCACCCTGTTCCTTCAATTGCCCCTACGTTCCGGGGCCACGGTATTTCGTTAGAACATTCCTGCAACCCCGACAGGCAATGGTCCTGTTGAGCCTCGTCAGTGCAACTGCTAGTTGAGACGCGCGTGGAATACGACGTGCCATCAACTGGGGGGTAGGCAAGAATTAATGTCAAGAGTCGTTGAGATCAGATAAGACTACACAATTAATGTCATAAGTCGGGATTAAGAGAGTATCCGAGGGCTGTCTTACAATAACAGATAAATCCGCCCAACTCCAAGACTGTGATCATTGGCAGTCGCAACTATCGCTCTGCGTTTGACACTTCCACTTTCATGCCATTATCTCTTAACGGCACGTCTATTGCGTATACTTACGGATACAGCTAAAATTCTCGATGTGTTATTTCATAAGAATCTTTGATGAATTTAAATGAAGTTAGGTGCACGGTGCACTTTTCTTCGACTCTTTAAAATTCCTTCAAATCTTCACAAAAGGTAGGACACCTTTCAATTTATATAGCCTAATTCTTCATACAGATGGTTATTGATTAAACTCTTAGAAAAACATGAGCTTGCAAATGCCTCTTGTGGATTACACCTTAATCTCCATGTCAATTTCCGATTGCATACATTACCTGCCGCTACATTTTTACTCCCGTTCCTCCTCTTTTCAGACTGTAGGACTGTGGAACTCACTTTCGTCTAATATCCGAAATGCTAAAATATTTACTTTTTTATTGGTCAAAGAAGAGTGAAACATAGTAGAGATGTAAATTTCTACATACTATGTGTTTTTGCCTTATACGGTCAATAACCGATGACTTCGCGGTGTCAGCGTTTGAGCAACTCAAACAAAAACCTTTCAAACTGCGCCACTATCTGACAATACGATTCACCCCGCATAATACGGCAAGCATAAATACAAGTAGTACTTACGCCTTCATCCAGAAAATTGGATATTAAGTAAAAATATATATTTTGTACAATATGGGATGGCTAGTAACCGAAGAGATTTTATAAAATAAACTAAGAAAGATTTTTTGAGTTTCATATTTTAGCTGTCCTTGCCCGCTATGCTGGGCTACCCGTTATCAGTATACGTTTAATATAACCTGTCTTCTCATTTTCTTTCCTTTTACTGGAGGAAGTTTCCAAAAATCCGGGCTTAGCAGGTATGTTCTATCCTCAATGCCAAAATTCATATTCATAGGTCAAAAAGTTTTCGAGATTTCATGATTAATGAGTGAGTAGGTAAGTATAATTTTAGTCTTATATACCAAATTAGATTAAATACTAAGAAGCAGCTGATGCTAAACTTTTTAATAAAATAAACTCTAAGTTTCCATCTGTAAAAAGTAAGTGAATACTTTAATTTAATAAAATACACTGCATTAGTCAGCATTTTATTAAGTGAAAAAAGAAACATTTTTCGCATTCACTAAATTTTCCTTTTATTAATGAAAACAGTAATACTATATTATCCCCTCGGCTTGGAAGGGCTGTTTTATTGCAAGCAACTTGAGATAGAGCACGTACCTCCTTTCATTAACTTTGTAAGTGCCTAATTGGTTAAGGGACGTTTCAAATTATGCATTCGAATTGGTGACCACCATTGTTTGATTTACTATCAGATAATTTGTTGCCGTGATTTGCACAATAGCGGTGATCGAAAATTAACAATATTTACTTAAATAGTTTAAGATTAAATAAATTAAAAATAAAACCGTCCTTTATTCTACCACATGCATAATGAATTATAGGTGTGTTTAAATTTTGGTGTACAATAAAGTATATTCTATCTTTCTATCTATTAATTAACTAAACCAAACACAAGTGAAAGTCGCCTCTACGGCGCGGCGTAGGCCTCCCCCAGTTTTCTCCATGTCTCTCTATTTCTAGTTTGTCTTCTCCACTCTGGTCCACATTTTAATTTAAATATATCTTCCCATCTTTTCTTTGGTCTACCTTTGTTTCTTTGTCCATCTCTAGGTACCCACTCTTTTCCTGGCCCATTTGTCGTATGGCATTCTGCATATTATTCAGAAAAGTTTAAGATTATTAGGTACTTAATATTATAACTAACTGATTACCTAAGGCGGTGAACTTGTTTACAGGCCAACGACGCCAGTATGATTAATAATTATGAGATTAGTTAGAGGTACCTTCCTCCATTACAATATTGAAACGGAAAGACGAAAACTAAAAGACAGTATTTGATACATTTTAGTATCAAATAAAACTTTAGATTAACGGTTTTTCTACGAAAACCAACGTAATTTAAAGACTTAAAAGATTTCTTCTCGTGGGGAATTGAATAATAAAAACATTTTCAACCAGACATTTCACTAAGAATGTTTTATAGAATACGAACTATTTAAGCTTCTACTAAAAAAATCTAATACGACCCCATTCCTTCCATTAAATAGAACCTACTTTATGTAACGGAGAAATAGTTGAACTTTCTGACTGAGGGACTGTTTCGAAGAACAAAATGTATGCACGAGACGATCACGTCTCATTTGTAATAAACGCAAAAATTAGGCTCGGTAACTATTTATGTATTATATAATTTATGGCACATTACAATATCCACAACCTTACAACTACTGTAAAAAAACAACGGAAGTTGTGGGCATGAATGTGAAGGTCTATAAGACCATCAGATTACTATGATCACATTACTAGCAATCTTGTTAACCCCTCCAACTAAGCTAAATATGCTTGTGTCTGGAATGAGTTCACGACAATTATAGTGTAATGTGTGGGGTTCGAGCCCGCGACCTATCAATCACAAGTTCGACACCTTAGCCATTAGGCTATTGACACTTCAAATTAAAACAATTATTGACAAAATTACGATGCAATTAACCAAAGAATAGAGGTGAAATCACTGATTACTAAGCTTTGCTTTGCACAGCATCCCCAATATTAGTTGAGCGATGGCAGTTTCGCGTGGATGTCACGAATATTGTCCCAAGTAGAATCATTTCGTGATTTAGCCACCGGAAATAAGCTGAGTATGTTTCTGGTTTCGTTTGCTTTGTGGTAAGTGTTTGACGTAAATAAACATTAGTTTCTTTTTTTCCAAAAACATAAAATATAGCTATCATATATATATTATAAATGCTGCAACTCGAATGCCTCGTCTTAATAAGAGCGATATTTTTCATACCCCAAATAAATCGAACAGACCGCAAGATGTTTTTTGCTCTCTTAATCCAAGGTCAAAAGGCATTTAGCTACCTTAGAAATAAATATTACCTATAAAACAAATATCTATAAACTAAGTATTTAGCAACAAAGTTATTGCTATCAGCGGCGGTCGGCTTATATGCAAATTGCAGAGTATGAGGCGGAGCGCAATAAGTATAGCTCTCTTAAATATAATTCCGGTGGCGGTGTTAGGTGTATAGGTGAAACAAATACAGAATCAATTAATTGATTATTTTAAAATGTGGCCGTTCGAAGTTCTAGTAATGTTTTCGTTTGTCTGTGAAAAAATACGTTTCAGTTTAATACAATTTTTTGTAGAAATATTTATTATTTTAGCATTTTCAACTTACTTAATAAAATAAGATACTTTATTTACACAATCAGTGTGATGACTGAGTAAATTAAATTAAACTTATTTAGGTATTCATTTGAAGGAATCAGGATAACAAATAATAGGTTCCCAAGCGTAATGAAGGATTCCGAGTAAACTCACGAGCGAAGCGAATGAGCTATTACTAGAATCCTGAATGCGGCGAGTCAAAACAAGCTAGCCCAAAACGATTAACTACGCCTTCACCCGCGAAAAAGATGCCTGGAAAGATCGCGAAATGAATAAGGCCGCCAGTTGTATGTTCGAGAATTTGGCGGATAATCTATTATTCCTTCTTCTCTTATTCTTACTTCTAATCTTATTGGTCTCTCTGCTAAATTATTCACTTCAATAAACGAAATTTGAATATAAGGTCTAACAAAAGTTTATGAAGTTCATGAGTCATCCTTAGCCAATTAAGTGGATAAGTACAGCTACACACGAGAAACTCATAGGTAAAGTATGTTGGGTTGACTACATGGCTAGTTCGTTTAACCAATTAAAATCAGTCTGTTAGACCTTGTTAACAGACTTATACTTGTTGAGAACAGGGTTTAGCCTAACCACTTAACATCTCAAAGAGACGATTGTCGAGTGTTTGGGTTACTTAGATTTATTTTCAATTAGGTAAGGGAGCTTACAAACAGATGTGTCGCGAAAAGAAATACGACAGCTATTTTGTAATTTTTTGTTAAAAAGAAAAATTTTAGGACAATACCTTTAAACAATGAGCCTTTAAAAGCTCATTGTTTAAAGGTATTGTATTGTAAAGGTTGGTATACAAATTGGTATTGTCGGATATTAATCGGATCGATTGATGTATGAGGTTATAAATAACACGTTAACGCTTAATTTTTTTTTTTCGAAAACTGACCGTGTTCCTTCAGATGCCCTTGCGTGTAGGGCCGTGGTATCTTGTTAGAACATTTCCACAACCCCGGCAAGTGGACAACACACACAGATTTATTTATACCAAACACGAATTTATATATCTCTAATCATCCCGACCACATACCACTAAAACCTACTAAGTCCCAAATAAGGATTCAGACCCGTGCCACTTACAAACACTGATTATTTCTTCGAATAGGTAGTCTCAGATGTACAGAGACGACCTAGGTAATCTCATCTGGTATATAGATTAGTTTGTAGAAACGAATTAAGTAAATACTAGATATATATAATGTCCTAGCTATGATTAGATATTATGGAAATTATTCTTGCACAAAAATATATTTTATGTAAAACCTACTAATATCAAGGGACTGGGTCCTCATCTGCGATATTAATTGGATCCATGATCTCAATTCTGAAGTTGCACTTTATAGGCGTGGATTGTCGGGTGAAGAAAATAGAAGCAATAGTTATTATAGCACAATCACTAACAATCATGTCCTTTTACAATAATCACAATTAAATTACAGTTATAATAAGATAACAATATAGGTAGCACCATTCTGACACTCCACCAAACGCGTATCACGACTGTACGATCCCGACCGAGTCTCAAATCATTCTGCCGGTAAATCGTCGCTTTAATACGCACTAGTGCTCGGTGTTGTATCAGTGTCATGTCATCAGATGTAACGTAACAGATACAGATAATTCGTTTACACGACAATCTAAACTAACAGCGACATCCATGAAATCTAACTAACACTAATTAAAATATAATGCACCGTCAAATATAAAACCAACGACGATGTTAGAGTTGTTTTCGACAGATTAAAGCAGTAACGCAAAACGCGAAAATTATTTTTAAACGAAACACGATTTCGTTTGTTATACAACGAAAAGCTTCAAAGAAAAGAGTACCTCGGTTCCTTTGACTTGTTTTGATGAGGCACTGCTATACCTATCTACTAGTATCTCCCCTCTAATTGGCTATTGGCATTACACATCACAATCACTGCAACTAACATAGATTTAGCACGGTAGTCTTCCGTTTCAAAATCAAACCACACTTTGATATGAAGTGCAGGAACTGGTGCTTTGGTAGTAAAATTTCCCAATGCGCTGTAACTTTTACCCAATTAGGGTAATAACTTTAATGTTAACCATCCTTTCAGAAGCCGCTTGATAGCATCGTTTAACTGCGAGCTGAAACTCGCTCTTTACCGTACCCTTAATCGTATTTTTTTAAGATTACTAGTAATGTGGGTACAATTCACATTACTAGCAATCCCGTTCCCTCCAACTAAGCTAATGCTTGTGTCTGGAGTGGGTTCACGACAATAGTGTAATTGGGATTAAAACCCGCGACCTTTCGATCACAAGTCCGACTTCATAGCCATTAGGCGTTAGTTAATTAATGCATTAGTTAGTGCTATAATTATCTAGAATATAGACGCTGCAGTATTTATATAAATAACGACCTAGTCCTACAAAGTCTAATGTTCGTTAACATTATTAGCTATTATCAGTCGATTAGATCGTGAGGCACATGGTCAGCCAGAAACAAGCTAAATTCTATATTGGTGCGTAGGTTATAAAAATATTAACGGGTAGATCTTCAAGGTTGTTAGAGCCGGCTGTTATTTATTGAGCATTTACAGTTATTACGGGTAGTCAGGAGCCAGAATATCCGACAGCAACCTTGCCAACCTGTACCGTGTTACTCATTTACTGGGTTGTGGAATTAGGATACACATTCGCTCCATTTACATATCTAAGTATAGTAGTATCTGCCAGTAAAAACTCATTTTATAAAAGGCTGATCTTTTTTGGTTTTCCTATAAGCGTAACATCGTTTGCAGATAGAAAAGCGACACCCTTAAGACTACCCACCTCCTCAAATGACAAAGGAAAAACGATAAACTAAGGCGTTTTTTATAAAAATATTCCTAAAATTATGTGCAGATCACACCGTACCTGTCTGTAGGTGCCTTTATCTGAAAACAAGATAAGTTACGTAACTTTCAGCCACAAGTATACACAGCCAAAGTATCCCGTAATTACCGGCAGTTCTTTTACCTCGACTAAATAAATAATTTATTTTAATCTCTTTTGCCGAATAATGGCCTTGACTATTTTCGGATACTTGTGGTATGGAACTAAAAGTTTCTCCAAGAAATTGTATTTAAAGAAGAATTTGTTTTACCAAATAAATCTATTTATTTATTTTTATTTACACAGCTAGGCAAAGGTCCCTGACCACTCTGTCTTCTACTGTTCCCGGTGTTTTGCATTTCAATACTGAACGCCTCTATGACATTACGCCAGCGTTTTATAGGCTATCTTTGGCGGCCACGACCGTCTTTTGTTTCCCACTGCGTAATTAATCGGGCTTAATTGTCCTGGTTGAAGCGCCAAAAGCCTAATGTCTTGTGATCGAGAGGTCCCGGGTTCGAACCCCACCCATTACATTATTGCCGTGAACCCACTCCAAACACAAGCATTTTAGCTTTAGGAGGGGTTAACAACATTTCTAATAATGTGAATTTTACCTACATTGCTAGTTATTTTCTTTAATTTTCCTGGTACATTCAGCCAACTCGTAGTCTTGTAGATAATCCTAATTTGGAAAATCTTACTTTGAAACGAGTCGTGGTACTATCTTCACTATCCAGTGAAGATAGTAAGTACCACGACTCGTTTAGAAGCTCTTACATCAAAGAAAGCTTAATACATGAAGCGCTAATGCTCCATCAGCTTTAAGAAAACTATGAGTTTGGATCTTTGAGACTTTCCCTAGCTAAATATGTGATACTATAAATTACTTTGAAACGAGTCGTGGTACTATCTTCACTATCCAGTGAAGATAGTAAGTACCACGACACGTTTAGAAGCTCTCACATCAAAGAAAGTTTAATACATGAAGCGCTAATGCTCCATCAGTTTTAAGAAAACTATGAGTTTGGATCTTTGAGACTTTCCCTAGCTAAATATGTGATACTATAAATTACCTAAACTACGATTTTCCTATTCGTATTGTACAACAAGAGCAGGAAAAGTCAGTCCACAAGGATTTTTAAAATTGATAGCAAAGCTTCAGCTCACTGTTTCAGGCATCTTTTTATTTCGCTAACCATCTCTTTTATTCTTCGCCACTCCATTTCTGGGTTTCCATTATTTAGATGCTTTTATTTCATACCAAAAATAAGAAAAAGTTCACTTCAGATGTGGTATAGTTGTCAATCTATCTTTTTATTAATGTATCTACTGTCATTGTTTCTTACAAAATGACTCCTTTATATAACTTCAATGTCTTCTCTTTATTTACCGAAAACTTTTCGTTTACTTTTATATATAAACTATGATGCCAGCGAAGATGAACCGTAGCAAACAGTTTTATAAGATTTTTTGCATTCCGGTCATTAATTATCACGTTATTTTCAATTTCTATATTAATGTTCCGGATACGCCGCGTCATATATTCCAACTCCCCACACAAAATACTGAATCTCATTCACAAAATATTATTTATGTGTATAATCGATTGAAGACCAGTGATTCATCATATTCGGTTTTAAACGTCAGCTGAAGGAGACTAAGCAGATCAACTTAATGTATAAACAAAGAGAACATGTCAGACGGAAACGTGTCAAATTATTTATGAAAGATATGTGTGTTTGAAAATAGTATCAAACATTGATCTCTTCTTATAACTAAACAAAGCCCACGTTCGATTGAATCATAAATAACGTCGATACGGTTAAGTTTTTTGCACCAGATGTGGGTGTCCAGATTGTTATTTGACTATTGGGTAGTTACAAAAGTCAAACAGTACGTCGAAACAGTTAATTAAACGTATTTGCCAAACAATCGCAAGTCATTTGCCGACGCAGCAATTGATAGGTCTAGGTCCTATTGAAACATTTAGGCAAATTAATATTATCTCTGGCTCTGCAGTATACACAAATACAGGCACAATATCGATTTATTTATTAGGCAACTACAACAGTCTACAATCATAATTATTATAGTATCTCATACATAATTATGTAGTGTTTTGATCGATTGTTCAATTAACAGTGAATTTTACTAGTCCCGAATCAAGCTATCTGTGAGATTTATTTTAAAAGAAAACTGTATTACCTATATTATAATCATGTTTAAAATTCCTGATACCAAGTTTATACCTTTGAAATCATCGATTAAAACAAATGGTCTATATTAACGTGGGTGCGATATTACAGTTTTGTAATGGCACATTATACCTACATCAATAAGATGTACGTATATTAGCTTATCATATGCCACAAAATTGACGTCATTGATACCAACATAAAATTTTAGGTGAAAAGGTGACTACCACATCTAAAATTCGTTTGAACTGTTTGTATGTTTTGCGATGTGCAGTAATTAAAAGCAGAACATGCAATATTTTACTTCTTGCTTATACTTTATACAAACACGCTATATTTAGGATCTAATAGATTTATAGGAAACCATAAAAAATCTAAAATGTATTACGTACCTGGGTACATTATGGATGGATATTTTTGTTTTAACATTGTTATACATTCAACCCACATACTTGATACGAGTATGTGCCTACCTACAAAGTTCATATATGTATATTAAAGTGGTAAAACAGACAGGCAATACTAAAAACTGCGGTACTGGATACCACACATAATGTCAAACAGTCAAAGTTATTTCTTTTATTTCTTTAATCTAAGCTTAGCTTTTCATACGTCTCACGGAATCTCTTTTAAAATAAACATTAAACAACTCTCATAAGGCGAAAAGACTGCTTGAGTATATTTCCACACGGACTACCAAAATTAAAGACGAATCCGTAGCTTTGTTGAATAACGAGGGATAAAGAAAGAGTCGATCTTTGCTTGCGTAGAATATACCAACCAGATTTTAAGTGGATTCGTCAGCTAAAGGAACTTTTATAATTCACTTTATTCGATAAACACATCCGTCCTTTGCAGACGGATTAAAATCAGCATATAACCTTCCTCAAACTTCAAGCAACTTCCGTAGTTCCGTACCTAATTTCATTATGTATAATAAAAAGGTATATTTTAAAAATGTATTTGAGCAGTTTTTTTTGGAAATCCAGCTCATGTTGAGTTGGGAAACACCACCATTTGAAACTCAAATAAAGTATTGAAAAAAAAAACTTCGTTTTAAATCGTGAGCTATTTCACAATTTAACCAGATATAAAAAAGATTGTAGATATATATGTACATAGGTATCTACAATCTGATATGCATAAAGGAAACACTGCATAACTGATATACTATCATACTTATACATCAGATGCATACAATAATCTGACGTTTACGTCAGATTATACTCCTCGGCCCTTAAATAAGGCTCAGCTGTTCTAAAACACTACGTACGATTACCATAAGGTTGCAAGAGAGAATACATACCTAACTACTTGTATGTAGCTTGAAATCGTTGAAACTGACGCGGTTGCAATAAGGGCTCTAACATTTTATCTTATCGAGTTACCAGATAAACTGATCCCTCATAAATTCGTAAACACGTAGTGATGTGTAATTACACGCTTAACGGCGTCCTCGCATGTTACTCCGGTAATCTGTCTCCAAAATGTTCTGTCGGCTGGTGACAAAAATAGGACAGCGCCGCATGGACTAATTTGCTCCGTCCATCTCCGTTTAAGCACAATGCAAGACGAATATGCAACATATACAAACTGAAATACGATTCATTTCAGTTTTTTTTATGTTGTTTTGCTAAAACATATAAAACGAATTTAATTAGTAACAATACTGTGAAAGATGGTTAACTACGAACGCTTCAATACTCACATTTTTTTTTATTTATTAGTTTATTAATTTTTCTTTTTTGGTAACTTTTAACTCTTTGGTAACAATTTTGACTTGATCACAGCTACTTGACCGAATACAAAGATCTGTATTCGTAAATACCCTAAAAATGTAAGAACTCAACAAATAACAAGATGATAAGTTCTCTCAAACTATTCTTTGTGGTACACCCGACCATGTTCTATGAGGACTGATTCGCATTTCATTTACTCTAAGAATAATAGTAAGACAGATTGTTTCAGTGATGAACTTGGCGTTGCTATGATGACGGGTAGGATAGTACGCCCAAAGTGCTCCGATCTAGTCATTGGCTCGCATGGGAATACAGTCACGTATTGCCTCAATTCACGAAATCTCTGGAATCCTTGACCCGCAGAAAACTAGCCTTTGTGATGGCTATGAGGATCTGAAGAAGTGACTTTGTTTCATTGATAACGACTATGAAAACGTCCAAAATGTAAAAAAAAAATTGAATTGATATGACTTTTATATATATAAATATATCGTTTCTGAAAATCATTACTTACATGGCTTTTCACAACTGAAAAGTCCAAAACTTCTGTTCCATCATCGGACTTCAAGACAAATGGTGATACGCCATCATAACATGTTGGACATTCCACCCATACGCACAAAATGTTTTGGGAATACTTACTTTCATTGTGCGTTCTACTAAGGAGTGGAATTCCCTGCCAGAGTCTGTGTTTCCTGATGGATGAGAGCAGGGAGTATTAAAGGGAAGAGTGGAAAGGTTACATCTAGGTAAGCGTGCTTCATCTTCGACCACATCATCGCTTCCTATCAGGTTAGATGGTGGCCAAATGTGACCCTATTATAAATAATTCATATTTTGCTGATAGACTATAACTTTATCATGCCCATGGCCCAGTTCTCATCAATTAATAGCCTTCAAATCTGTGTTATTTAACGCATATATAACTGAAGTATAAGCGGTCTCAAACTCTACGCGTCTTAGAGCAATCCCAGAAACGATTCATTTTACTGAGATTATACCGTGTACATGCACGCATCCGAACAGACCTGTCTGAGACAGACTCATCTGTGAAAATTCATTTCTCTTTTCTCATATGTAATTATAATATGTGCAATTGTACATAGATTGCATTGCAATTACATTTCGTCCCTAACAGCCAAGCAACATTTATTGTGTATTTCATATAATGGCCTTTCACAATCGAAGGGTACCTCAATCCCATTTTATCCATTGATTTCGTATGTTTGAAAGGGCTTCTGGTCGGCAATTTTCAAGCAGTAGATACTTATGCTTGTAAGCTATATATCTCAATAAAATTCGATTGCTGTTCGTTAGTCTCGCTAAAACTTTAGAAAAGCTGGACGGATTTGGCTAATTTGAAAATATTTGTGGAAGTTATAGGAAAGAAACGATGAGAAAATATGGAATATATTTTTTTTAAATTGCGGTAGGAAGTTCATTGGGTCAGCTAATGTCTAAGAAATGCTAAAACTGAGGAATTCCAATATTTTTTCTTTTACACAATGCAAGTCTTAAACAGTTACAAAGCACTTAAATAATATACTGTAAATTTTCCCTTTTCAAGAACAAATTGACGAATACGTACGAATGCCACCCACGTTCATTAGAAATACCTTCACAATGAAACAGATGATTTTTTAGTATTCCGCAAGTCGTTAATCGCGTCTACATAAACAAAACATTCATGAGATAGAACACACGAGCCGATATTCACGTGCTTTCCAAAATGGAGAAAACTGTTCCATAAACATACATATAAATAGAAGGAAGAATTTATTGTTATAAATGTAGAACACAGATTACAAAAACTGTAACAAAACGGATGTTTACATTCAACCTACATGTTACAACTTCTATTTTGAAGTTTCGGTTGAAGTATTGGATAAGGTAAACATAATATTTTACCTTATCGTTAATTTATTATTCATATCAACATGCAGATAGCAAGTGATGTGGGCGTTTTGGTTACAGAGAATCTTTTTCCCTGTAATGGAATCTTTACCAAGGTCTAAAACAGGCGCAACCTACCTGATCGGATTCATACCTGATACGTACTTGTAGATGCTGACAGAGTAACTGTTACTTGTAGCCTAATTGCGTCAAGCTAAAATGAATGTGAAAGCATAAACATACGAAGCAAAAGTTATTGAATTTAATTCATTTCAATTTAAGTAATTTAAAACAGGTTTTTTTTTTATATTGCACTAAAAATATACAAGTTTTAAATTTTACGAATATCTAAAATTTCCACAAACATGACAATCTTTGGCTTTCAATTTCATATTCATCATTGACTTGGGATGAATCTACTTTAGAAAAAAAACCACAAGTTTAAGTAACTTCAAGCAAAGGCTGAGCTTTTCCCAAATAGATTCTAGTATTTTAATGCAAATCACAACCGTGCAGATGTTGTTGGGACTTACCTTATAATACTTTAATCAGTGTACTGAGCCAAATAGCCATCCACAAAGTCCTTAAAACTTTTAAAACAAAATGTTACCTTTGTGGACGTTCCGTTACACGCCGAGTATCTAACAAAAGTACCTAAGTAAACACGTTTTGTTACACGTTTGCGACGCAAAACACTTTCGGGCTGGCGATGATGAAAAGGTAATCAAAGATAGATAGATAGATAGTTAGATAGATAGAATATACTTTATTGTACACCAAAATTTAAACACACCTATTTAACAATATTGTTTATTCTATGGTAACAATGGCGGTCTTATCGCTGAAAGCGATATCTTCCAGACAACCTTTGGAAGGACTTTAAAAACTTTAATTAAAGTGGGGAGGGCTAAATTAGTGTACTTACTACATTACTCATAAAAACAGAGAAACAAAAATTATTTAAATATTAAAATAAATAAATATATATGCAAATATATATACATATATATATATATAAATACAATAAAATACATAGGTAATTAAATAATACAATACATATAATGTGTTCTTTAACATCATGTGGAGAGAAAACAAAAGAATAATCATAAATTGGAAAGAAAATAATTAGCAACCGAGCTTTTAAAAGTAGCCAGTGACTGAGCTTGTCTTACTGACACCGGCAATGCATTCCACAAACGAATAGCTTGCACCGTAAATGATGAGCCATAGAATTTAGTGAAATGTGCAGGCATTGAAAGTCTCAAATTCTCCGATGATCTCTAACATGTGTGTCATGAAGGAACTTAAAGAATTCTTTGAGATAAAACAGAGTTGTAGGATTGAAGAGAATACTGTAAAGTAATGATAAAATGCACATAATGCACATAGCATTCCGGCGAAGGCGGATCGGCAGCCACTTGTGTTTAATGCGAAACTCAGAAAAATTATCATATTTGCGCAAACCAAATATGAATCTGATAAAAAAAAATTGGAGTCGTTCAAGCTTATCTAGCTGCACTTCAGTAAGATCTGGATAACTTGCATCAGCATAGTCGAGAACAGGGAGAAGAAGGGATTGGGCAAGCACAATTTTAGTGGCAGTCGGCAGGAAATTGCGCAATCTGCGTAAAGACCCCGCAGAGGCAAACAATTTGCGGCTTACTTCTTGCAACTGGGGACCTCAAGACAAATCACACACAAAACTGACAAATCACACAACAACAACAACTGACAAATCTGAGTCACAGTAAGGTATAGTAGCTCCATCAAAAACGATTTGAGGAAGGGTCGTCCAGTTAATTTTGGAACGTAGCCTAGGGCTGCCAACAATGATAACTTGAGTCTTCGCAGGATAAACCCTCAAACCATGATCCAAACTCCAATCAGAAATACGCGCTAAGTCTTTATTCACAATCTTCACCGCCTCAGACAGTTCTTCAACGGGAGCTTGCGAATAAATTTGCAGATCGTCAGCATAAAGGTGATAGGATGACAGAAGTTCATTTGAAATAGAATTTATAAATATAGCGAAAAGAAGAGGAGAGAGAACGCCCCCATGTGGTACGCCAGCAGTTGTATTGCACCATGAAGATGATGTACCTTCAATGCAAATACGTTGTCGGCGGCTACACAGGTAACTACGAAACCAATCAATTGCTGTTGGAGATATGTTAAGAGAGCAAAGTATACCGAGCACGACATCAAAATCGACAGTGTTAAAGGCGTTGCTGAGAAGTGAACGAAATTGCTTGTTTAGATACCAAAAATATTATACGGGTTAAATACACTGAAAATATATTTAGTTTCCGTCTAGTTTGCTCGTCTAAAGTGTTTGTTACCTAAGTTTTGATCAAGATTTGTTTGAACTTTTAGTGTTGATTCTGCTTACGTAGTGTATCAAAATTAAAGTTCGTTTATTCAAATTAAGCTGAAACTATATTTTTAATTAAAGTTTTAGCTAAGAAGACGTAGAGCTAGTGGCTTAATAATAACAGCCACACGGGTCGTTCTTCAAGATTAAGCAACGCTTTCAGAGGTCGACCTGCGGATGGGTGACAATCTTTAATATAACTTTATTGAACACCAAAAAACCCGTTGTTACATAGTTACTTATTAATTAGGATACAATACAGTTTGTAATCTAAAAATGTGTCTCAATCATTGGAAACTATGCCTCCTAAACTAGGGTAAACCTGTGACTTAGGAGTCAGTGTTCTGCTGTTGCTTCGTGATCAAATAATTCTCTCTATTTGTGTTGTTTTTATGAAACCTAATAACAAAGTTTGGATTCTATAAAAAATATAAAATACAATAAAAATAAAAATAGCACGAGGTTATACATATAGTTATGTGAATGTGTTTGGGTGTGTGCTTGCGTGTGTGTGTGTGTGTGTGTGTGTGTGACATGTTAAGATTTCTCCGTGCCTCGGAAAGCATGTTAAGCCTGGCTGTCATTTGAAAGCTTTGACAATCGTTATCGTACTCCCGTAACGATTGCCAAAGATTCAAGCAATAAAAGTAAACAAAATTAATGTGTACCTACATATGAAAGTGACCCGAACCAGGAGTGTTAAAAAACTTGTTAGCAAAAAATAGAACCGACTTCCATATAAAAACACTACAAAGGCAAAAATAACTTTAATTTCGGAAGGCGGTGTCGAAAACGAAAATATATACAAAACTAAAGACACCGCCTTCCGAAATTAAAGTTATTTTTGCCTTTGTAGTGTTTTATATGGAAGTCGGTTCTATTTTTTTCTAAAAAGTTTTTTTCACGCTTTTTAGTGGGTCGGTTTGTAATTTATCTAGTTGCAAGAGCCAAAATGTCAACTACTTATCACCTTTTACAAAATATTGCTTTTCCCGGTGCAGAGCCGTTAATTTTTGAGGAGTTCTCCTGGTACATAACCATCAGCTCTACTTCACCATATGCATTGTGACGAGCATAAAGTGCTAAACATCCATATTCAAGTAATCTAATCGCAATTAACGAAATACTTATTATTGAGTAGTTTCGGTGGCCATCTGGGATCTTTATCATCAGTTCCACTTCCTTAAATGGTGCTTTTCAAGAGCAACTGCACAAGGTACTATAAGAAATACCCAAAACGCTATAGGTGTGCCTATAATATTTGAAGAGTTCCCTCGATTTCTCCATGATCCCATCATCAGATCCTGATTTCGTTACAATGGGACCAACTAGAAAGTATACCCTTTCAAACAAAAAAAGAATTTTCCAAATCGGTCCAGCCATCTCCGAGTTATGAGGTAACATACATAAAAAAAAAAATGTCAAGACGAATTGTAAACCTTTTTTTTTTGAAGTCGGTTAAAAATAGGGTCATCATAGAAAAAAACATAACCAGAGAGATGATTCTGCCCTCCAACGGAGACTGCTACTTAAGGTGCATACTACAAGCACATTCACAAGCAATATCAGTTGGTAAAAAAAATTATATATAAATTCACGTCACAGTATCAGCAAATCGTATTTCAACACAGTATTTGCTATCGAACTCCGAAATGGCTTGACTGATTTGTATGTTTTTTGTGTATATTTGGTAGGACAGTGAATAGGTCGTAGTTAGGCTTTTTTTTTACTAGATATAATTTATATGGTAAAACAACCTTTCCCGGGTCAGTTAGTTTTATAAAACAAAAACAGTACTAGACACCGCGAACCTATTAGCGCAAGCGTGAGACAAATACTATTTATTTTATGTGTGAAAGTACCGGAATCGTCGTCAACTAAATTTAAAACATCGTTTCAACAGACGATCTTCACTATTGTATAATTTGGGAGACCCCCCTACCCACCCTCTATTTTATACCGCAAAACTATACAACATATACTGTACCAGGAAGTAGTCGATTCAAGTGGCGAGAAAAACAATCTTGGCAGCATTCCTTTCACGCTTTCCGCCGTCACATCAAATCATTGATCCTAAACTCAATCTAAGTTTTCTTCTGCTTCTTTATAGGCTTATGACTTAATATTGTTCCACACCATCCTCGGGGACCCCACTGTTAACCCCGCTGTTATTTATTTATTTATTATCTACTTTATTTTTTAATCACAAATATATAAAACTATCATTGTCTGCTCCTTGATAGGTAGTCCACTATTAAATCCTATTCAGTGAACTCTCCATGAACTTACTAAGATAATCCATTTGATTTATCCTCGAGCTGAACGAAAAACGGAAATTTAAAAATGTTTTCCGAACATTTTATTCCCTTTGACAAATGAAGTGGAATCCAATTCATCTTGGTCACGAAATAACAGAACTTAGACAGTCGAATATTATTTTCAATTTTAAATAGACGTGATTATTTTGGCTCAAATTACTTTATTTTGCCTTTTTTCTTTGCATCTGTTCGTATGGATTTCTTTGACTTTAAAATATTTATCTTCCGTTTCATCTTCACATGGTTGTTTTTCAGGAACGACTTCTTAGAAAACTCCTGTGCTCCCCTTTATCCTATTATACTTAATGTTTTATGGAATGGTCCTGTCAGTTTGTCACAAAATACGCTTAAATTAAAACTACAAATCTTTTAAAAAGTCTCATAAAAAAATGAAAACTGAAAAGCAAGCGTGCGTCTTATTTATATTTATATCTTGTCTGAAATAAATGTATAAATTTTAAACTGACATGGTCACTAACAGGTTCATCAGAAATTAAAAGGGCTACAAAAGACACATACAGTAAATAACATTATTCGTAATAGAACATTAGAAAACTGGTCATTACACTTAATTATTTCCACACCGATCCCTAAAGCCATTAGCTATTATACCTCTGCAACAAAAATACTTCAGTAAAAAAACAAATCGTTTTAATGTGAAACAAAAATAAGTGGCCGTTCATAATGTGCGAGCCATTAATTTGAATTGTATACAATGGTGCAGTCATGTGGAAGATGATTTTATGAGTGTTTTTAAAAACAGAACGTCTGTTGTCGGAAGCCCCTGTTGTGTTCCGGCTCGCACTTTACCGGACACGATCGTATGGCACCCTAGCAACCGACTAGTGTACACAGTAAACAAACCACTGTAAAGCTGAAAGGTTATAATAATCACGCCATTTTTTTATTATTTTGAACAGTATGTAACTATCGTAGACCCTATAATGTCTCTCGATCATTACGATTATGATCATGATCGAGGATCGTAAAATTGAAATCGCGGCTTCTTTTAACGCAAAAAGTAAAACAATACTCCTTGTATTATGTTTTCAGGGTTCATTTATGTTAGCTTGCCGCCGGAGAGAAACCCAGGCCCGTGAAGACGGAGCGTCGTGTTCCACGCGCGCCTCAAAGATTTGTCAGCGAAATTGTCGGGGCCCACTAGGGGGCCGTTGCCTGCCGGGGTTGTGGAATTGTTCGAAAAAGCTACCGCGGCCTCGGAACACGAAGGCCAAATGACGGAACATGGGTGGGTTTTAGTCGATTGTATGGCACCCTAGCAACCGACTAGTGTACACGGTAAACAAACCACTTTAAAGCTGAAAGGTTATAATAATCACACCATTTATTTTTTTATTTTGAAAAGTATGTAACTATCGTAGAACCAATAATGTCTCTCGATCATTACGATTATGATCATGATCGCGGGTCGTAAAGTAAAAAAGGAGTATGTATTATGTTTTCAGGGTTCATTTATGTTAGCTTTCCGCCGGAGGCCCGTGAAGACGGCGCGTCGTATTCCACGCGCACCTCAAAGATTTGTCAGCGAAATTGTCGGGGCCCACTAGGGGGCCGTTGCCTGCCGGGGTTGTGGAATTGTTCGAAAAAGCTACCATGGCCTCGGAACAGGAAGGCCAAATGACGGAACACGGGTGGGTTTTAGTCAGTAAAAGTCTGACACACCCTCCCGCTTCGCCTAGATCGGGAGTCAGTCATTGGATGATTTCCCAATTTGATATAACACCCGTTTTTATATATTTATTTTTATTATTATAAATAAAAAGGAGCCTATGTGTTATTCCAGGATGGCAACTATCTACTTACCAAATTTCATTAAAATCCATCTAGTAAGTCCGGAGATTAGCGTGTACAAATAGACAGACTTTTTTTAACATGTTACCGTTTCTTAACCCACCTCAATGGGGCGTGCAAGTGAAAGCTAATTGCAGATGGCGCCACCACCGTAAGAACCTTTGTCACTGTCAGTGTTAGTTAGATTGTGGGATATTATATAGTTATCTGTATCATCTATGGTTATCTGTGGTAATATTTTTTATTTTCATTTCATTGATTTCAATTGATTTCTGTACAATTTTCCGATTAAAGAACATAATACATGTTCTTTAATCGAAAAATTCTCAATAACTGTCTCTAATTTAGGAATTCATTACTGTTCCATAGAGAAACTGCTTTGATATTGGTAAGTGTGCTACTAGCGCCACTTTGACAGTTGCACGCCCCATTATTATTTTTGTATAAAATTTTAATGTACCGACACACTTTTTTACTGTTTAATATATGTATAGATTAATAATCATAATCACACTCATCACTCTTAAAAATGATCTGGATGCGAGTCGGACTCGCCCATGAAGGGTTCCTTAGTAGCTACGCAAAATAACTTTGTTTTTCATGGTGTTTGTATAAGCACAAAGTTATATTTGCGGTTTTTGAAAATGTGCTATATCTCAGAAGCCTATATCTTGTTCAAACCAATTTTCGTTGAAAGTTTTAATTGAGATCTACAGCATATATTTTTATAGATTTTTTTTACTCTGGAATTGTTCTTGTTCGTATTCTTTCAAACGATTTTCTTAAAGAAAAAATGGTTTTTGTAACCTCAATGACATTTTTTTATCTTTATTAAATTAATTTGGGGTTTTATCCCAATGAATACGCCAACCCCATCATGCCGTGCACATGCTTCTACAAAACAATGACATTTTTTAAAACCTATCTATGGGCATAACGCACATATTATAGGTTTGATGAAAAAAAAAAATAGTTCCAGTTGTATGAGGAGCGCCCCTAATGTTTTATTTTTGTATAAAAATCGTAAAGCGGTTCAAAGAACACATCCACCTACCAAGTTTCAACTGAGTAGCCCTCATAGTTTCGGAATAAAATGGCTGTGACTTACGGACAAACAGACAGACAGACATGACGAATCGAGATCGAAGACGTTTTTTGCCGTTCGGCTACGGAGCCCCTGAAAATTACTTATAAAAGCTGTTGCAGACATCTGGAACAATCTGTATATAAATATATTTTAGTCTAATAGGTCTTCATTGCAGGGAAACGTTTATAGATCTATTTGTACATATTAAAAGAACTTTACGACCACTTGTTTGTCTGCCAGCGATGTAGCCTTTGATGTGTTTTATCACTTAATAGCCGCCTTTGTTGTCTCGGTGGTCGTAAATATTTTTCTTAATTCTCTTTTTTCTCATTCTAGTTACATAACCTTGTACTGGCCTATAATTTGACCGTCATACTGAACTTCGAAGTTTAAAATATACAATGTGTAACGGAAACCCCATATCTATCCAAAAGGGCTGAAGACAACATCTGGTATGGAGTCTCTATGCACAGTTTCAGCTCAAAATATCTGACTCAAAGAATTGATACCAAATTATCGGTTTCATATATTTCTTGAATACCAATCATAACAAACGTGTCAAAGCACTACGAGGGTCAATAACTTTCACGGCACTTGCCAATAACACGATAATTCTCTTCGTTCTTCTTAATTTGAAAAATTCGGTCTCTGGAATCAGTGTATTGGTATTTGTAATAAGTTCTACACACGTAGACTTAGGATTACAAAACCCTTGCCATATCTTTTGTTATCATCCAAAGAAGCCATGCACTTGATATGTATATACCCTTTAAATTACACGTTGTAGATGTGCTTCAGAAACTTAAAAAGTACGACTCACGTGAATTAGAAAGTACGCTATGATGAATTATTTAAATGAGAATTTTCATAATCACGATTTACGGAACTCCGAAAGCTTGCTACAACGAATAACATTACTAAGAATGTTCATATGTACGGATTTTGTTTAGATAGAATTCTTAAAATCAACTTTTATTCAGCCGTAACGTGAAGATAAGTCTAGTCTAGCCCAATTTTAAAAAAAATTAGTTACTCCTCTAAAAATGCTTTCGTACAATGATTAAAAAAATAAATATAGGTGAATAAAAACAAAGCGTTTCAAGAATTCTATCGCTATTCTTTCTGACACATTCCGCTGTACAAATTTTTTAAACTATTCAAAATAAAGATTTAAACAGTTTTTTAAACTTATATCTACAACTTATGCCTGCACTGAGCATTATATCTACACTGAGCTAACTAAACTAAAATTTAAATTTTCAATAACAACAACGTACCAAGTAATACGTTGTTGTTGTTGTTGTTATTTTTAGATCTTTCATATAATTGTGTGTTACTATTAAGATATAGCATTAAAATCTTATTTGATCAACTCAAATACTAAACCCCCCATCACCCCCATTTTTTTTTTTCACAAGCACGCGAGGTGCTTGCACCTCGCGCAACACGCAAATACTAGTTATATTACCACTGACTCACTGACATAATTGTTCTCCCAGATGGTGGATGGGGAGGTGGGTATATTTTGACAGATTCGTAAACAAGAAACTCTCAAACCTACGGGAAAAGTGCCAAACCTCCCCTTTTCACCCCCCTTCTCCCCCCTCCCTATCGTATCTCGGAAACTACGAGACCCGTATTTTTTTCTTTTTACGGATTCGTATAGAGGAGGCTCGGTAAAGTAAAAACCATTTTTCAAAGTCGCCCCCCTTGCCCCCCTTCTCACCCCCTTTAGGCGGATCTCGGAAATTAAGAGACTTGAAACATTTTTTTTTTGAGATTCATTTATAGGGGCAATGCTTTAGTCAAAATACTTCTGCAACCCCCCGCCCCATCACCCCCCCCCCTTTTTTTCTTTAAAGAAAGGACGCGAGGTGCTTGCACCTCGCGCAACACGCAAATACTAAACCCCCCATCACACCCCACATTTCGTTTTTTTCACAAGCACGCGAGGTGCTTGCACCTCGCGCAACACGCATATACTAAACCCCCCCATCTCCACCCCACATTTTTCTTTTTTTTTCACAAGCACGCGAGGTGCTTGCACCTCGCGCAACACGCAAATACTAAACCCCCCATCTCCCCCATCCCCCACTTTTTTTTTTTCTTTTCTTTTTTTTTCTTTTCTTTTTTTTTCACAAGCACGCGAGGTGCTTGCACCTCGCGCAACACGCAAATACTAAACCCCCCCCATCTCCCCCCATCCCCCCCCACTTTTTTTTTTTCACAAGCACGCGAGGTGCTTGCACCTCGCGCAACACGCAAATACTAAACCCCCCCATATCCCCCCATCACCCCCCCCCATGCTTTTTTTTTTTTTCACAAGCATGCGAGGTGCTTGCACCTCGCGCAACACGCAAATACTAAGCCCCCCCCATCTCCCCATCACACCCCCCCATTTTTTTTTTCACATGCACGTGAGGTGCTTGCACCTCGCGCAACACGCAAATACTAACAAGTAACTCTCAAACCTACGGGAAAAGTGCCAAACCTCCCCTTTTCACCCCCTTCACCCCCCTCCCTATCGTATCTCGGAAACTACGAGACCCGTATTTTTTTACGGATTCGTATAGAGGAGGCTCGGTAAAGTAAAAACCATTTTTTAAAGTCGCCCCCCTCTCCCCCCTTCTCACCCCCTTTAGGTGGATCTCGGAATTTAAGAGACATGGAACATTTTTTTTTCAGATTCATTTAGAGGGGCAATGCTTTAGTTTTTTTCACAAGCACGCGAGGTGCTTGCAGCTCGCGCAACACGCAAATACTAGTATATATATACAGCCTGACTTTGAACAAATGCGACAAAAAGAAATGGGAACTTCAGTTACAGTAACATAGTAATTATAAACTGTTTTTTCAACAATCTAAATCGTTAAAAAAATTACGTGATTATTGTTTTAAAATGGTCCATTGATGTTATTATCTTTATTTAACTACGAATTATCGGTATTCGAGCAAAATAATTAATAGGCAAAATAAATAAGAAAAATTAAACTATCATAAAATCTCGTCCGACTCATCGCAGTGTCCCGCCGCCTACCCTTGACCCTTCCTTCGTTCATTAGTCGTCCTAAAACGTTTGTAGGTCACGGTCGCGCGCGCATTCCGCAAATCCTACTTTACGTATTGCGAATCATTTGTATTGTCTTGTGTTTGTGTCATAACAATGCCTAGGACGAGACGAAATAGTCGTGAACCGTTAACAAACGTACAGTATCTCGATATTGTCGTGTGGGTACAACACCGTAAGAAATCTACGTGAAACGCAGTGAAGATTTCGGCTAAAATATCCCTCTTCGATCACATCATCACTTACCATGAAGAATTCTAAGAATAACTCAGAACATGCTGGACGCGAGTCCGAAACTTTAGATGAACTAAAAAAAAAATCGGTAGTGCATTCGAAAGTGTAAAATCACAAACTTTTGTATTAATAAAACTTAAGGACAATTTGCGGCGCCGTGCTAAATTGTGTTTACAAAACGGAGGTGGACATTTTGAACAATTAATAAAATACACGTTAGTGTACCTATTTCATTTATTGTAAATACTTAATAATTATTGTAAATACTGTGATTCCAACTTTTTAAATACGCCAAAAATACAATAATTGATTTGTTGTTGTGACAAACATTATTCAGGTTATACCTCATACTAAAACATTGTTTTACTATTTTACTTTTATTGTATTTTTGATCGTCCTAAGCCGACAAAAGTATGAAGGGAAATTTGGTTTCACAAAATTTTTATTAATCGTGCGCGCGCGAAAGAGGTGCCGGACGGGGGCGCTCGGCACGATTCATTCATAGCGAGAATGTACCTAAATCGTGCTCACTACACGAAAACGGTAGTACGCGAAATTCTTTGATACTTTAATTAATTTAACGTTTTTCGTAACACTGATAAATTATTTTTTAATTTTACATTTGATATGTTCTAAATTTTCTTGGCAACACGTATTACTGTATATTTAAATTTGTCGCGTCTATTCAATTTCACCCTGTATATATTATATTATGTGACAAACTGGACCAGTTATTTTCCTAAAATACCTATTCAAAAAATAGTGACGCGATCTACCATTCAAGACTAAAATAAAGTGAAAAATACGAAAATAGCTAGCAACTTTTGCGTCATATTCAAAGTAGTTATCATAAGAACGGTGTATTATTATGTTAATATTGCAAAAGTGAAAATTTTACTCGTTTTAAGGTAAAACCGGCAAACCAAATTACCTATATTAAATTTTATTCCCGCTTGCTCGTAACAGCTAAATGGATTTAAAATATAATGAAACCTTAGTGTTTGATGAAAATAAGTGTTTGATGAAAATAAACGTCTCATTTATTATGAGAATGCCTGAAACTTGAAATATTTGAAATGTTGAAGTTGTGGAATTGGCCATTTCATAAAGGGTATGTTGAGTTTGAATGGTTTATTATTCACGATATGGTCAAACATTGCATGATCATATCGTGAAATAGCATAACAGTAATAAACACGCACTCACAGAAATATTTTTTTATTCATAGGAATTCATTAATTGTAATATGTACATGAGTCTAAAATTGTGTATCACATCATACTAACGTTGTGGTTTTACCTTTATCCTGAGGCTACAACCAGACATCAGAGAAATTAACAAACCTTACCTTATTAAGCGACAAACATAGAAATAAGACCCTAATAAGTAACCTACAAAGTAAAATGCCTGACATACAAAAGGAGCTTATAATAAAAAACCATATTTAGCGAAATAAAGAACATTAATACAGCATTAGAAATAGTGTGGACGTGCTGCTCATATATTTATATTCAGGAGAACAAGAAACCTTGATTAGACGATTCACCTGAATCATACAAAACTTTTGGCTGCAAGGTTGAGTGAATTGAGCTGGTAATAAATCGTCTTCACTGAAGTACCGTCAACATCAAAACGAAAACAACAAAAGTTCGACTAATGAAATGTCTAGTGTTTCCAATCTTTTTATACGGCGCCAAAACTTGATCACTCAAAGTCAACAAATCTCTCTCAATTTTATTTCACATAGGCCTAAGTGTTCATTACTTACAAAACGTCAGAAACTAGCGCACTAAGACTGCAAGAGGCTACAGAGATGCGGTATTAGTTGTTACTCCAAGGATGACTTGGGTGGCTTTCCTTATGAACAACTCGACCCTGAAGAAACTCCGACTGACAGACTTTCGTCGATTGTACAATTACATATACTGAATTTTTTCGGCCACATCTGAGAGACTAGTCGACCAGGGATCCGTAATGGGAAGAAACTGACTGGGCCGATCGCCAACATGATATACGGACATAATGCCTAGTTGCATTAGTCCAGTGCTCCCGCTTCTGTCTTGTCTTTCTCCTCTCATGCTCCCATTATTCGGGGTCAGGTCTCCTCATTCTCCTGCGCCAGGATATCTATCCTGGATTGTCATTTGGGTTAATTATTATTTGAGGTCACTCTCAATTTTGGAGCACCAGGTCAATAACGGACGGCCTCTACCTTTTACGTGTTCCCGCAATGCCACTAAACGATAATAGTGGCACCTCATTGCGAAGGCTGCAACATTTAGTAGGAGGCATACTGCGATGGGGATCCGAACAGTACACCATGAATATGGCCACGACCACTTTGTCAAGAGTATACGACTGAGAAGGGATTTGCTCTAATTTAGTGTCATCTGTTGACAAATTCCTTGAATTTCATAGTTTTTTCATGACTTTATACAAAGTAAACAATTTTATATAAACAATTTCTTAAAAATATGTCATGAAAAGGTACTCGCATCATTGCTCTGAATTGAATTTCACAAAAGTAAACTCTCTATAATTTTCCATCACTAAAATATGGAACTGAAATTTTGACAGCTTTTTCCATTGAAATTTCTTAATCTAAAGTAAAATATCCATATTTCAAGCAAACACGAACAAGTTGTAGGTTGTGGGTTCGAACCCAGGCAGGTACACTACTTTAATGTACGATACTGTGTAATTTTCTAAATCACCACTGGTCTAAAAAAGGTGAACAAAAACATCGTGAGAAAACCGGCATGTCCTATAACAGAAAAATCTAAAGACACGCGACATCCACCAACCCGCGCTAAGGCCGCGTGTAGGATCAATTCCCTTTCTTTGAGTGGAGGCCTAAATTCCAGCAGTGTATATACTATGTGACGTGACTACGGGGACAGGGCCGCTTGGTTGCGTGCAATTTCATCAGTAGAGACTATCGGAAAATTTCGCGATCGTACGTCATTAATAGGCACAACTTATAATGAAAGATGAAACCATTAAATTAATTCCGTTTGCTACATGTCTTATTTCGCCTTAGATATTCCAATTTATATGAGATCCTTATTAAATGCTTTCTTTCGTAGAAATACGAAGATCTTTTTAAATTTGTCCCACATTCTAATAATGCAAGCAGAGTTTTTAGAACCCACTTTCTATAACGTTTTATTATTATATATATATAATATATTTTTGTATGTATTATGATAAATATGTATGTAAGTTTATTCTAGTTAGAAGTATATGTATATATACACTTGTAATAAAACTTTTACGTTGAAAATATTATCTACTTAGTTTTTTTTTTTTATGCACCTGCCATGTTATCTCTTCACCACCCATGGTTGACTGGTAGAGAATGCCTATGGCATTAAGTCCGCCTTTGTACATTTTGTGTTGCATAAAGTTTTAATAAATAAATAAATAAATTCTGCCATGCAGACCCTAAAACGCAGTAATAGGCTTTTTGTATTTTTTTTGTTGAATATTTAACCTTAATGGACACGTTATAAGGAACATGAAGATCTAATCAGGGTTTTGTTAGGATGCTTTAAACTGTTAAAAACTCAAATTTGTGAAAGCAGTAACTTAACTTTTCATGTCTAAATATATTACAATACCAACTAAAATACAGTTATAGCAGTTACGTCTACCACGATCCGGTACTTTACGAAGCTAAACGCAGTAAATACCTATATTACCACAAAAAAACTGTATTTTATACCCAAAAAGATATTGAGGGATATAAATTAAAACGCAGTAAGTAGTTTTTGTACCAACAGTGTTATTAACTTATTACTGCATGGTTGATCTCTAGTTTATTTCACATGAACTACAGATTAAAATGCAGCAATTACTAAAATGTGGTATTTTATTTAGTGTTATTCAAGTAAGTTTATATCGTGAAAACCAACTAAAGTGCAGCATAATCAAAACTTCTTTCTTTTACTTTTATCGTAATATGACTTTTAAGTGTGAAGATACTATTTAAATTGCAGTATGTTCATTATTTACTGTAGTATAGTCGGTATATTTCAAAAGATGAAAATAACTTAAATGCTAATTAAAACGCAGTATGACACTTTGTTACTGCATTATAATTGGTATCTTGAACGATTTTACTAATTTCACTGTAGTACAGGTCATATTTTACTGCGTTCTAGTCAGAATTTGTCGCTATCTCTCTCGCTCAATCAGTCGTGTTCGTGTGTCGATTGCTGCCGTGGAAGGAAGACGTCTGCGCCGCGCCAGAGTGTAGGCAGCCACTTGCCACTAACTTTGGAATATCCAGCTGGGCCATGACCAGCTTCGCCACAACTAGCCTAGACACAACCAGCTTCGACACTACCAGCTCCGTCACAAATAGCTTCAACACAGATACTATCAATACAATCAGCTTTTATAGAAATGGCTTTGTCTCCCCCAAATCTGACCCAGCTTGTTCCAGTACAACTGTCCCAGTAAAACTGTCTCAAGAAGATCAAACATCTGCTTTATCGATTCTCCCTCAGTCTGGTCTAGCGGATTTAGCTACGACAGAAATAGCTTCTGAACATTCATTCAATAATCTTGTGACATTAGAATATTTATTATGTTCTGAGGTTTTGCCAACTTCAACTCAAGTTTTCATTATCTAGATAGCTTTAAATTCACTCGTATCTATCATAGGCTGCTTTTCATTCCTGAAAGAATTACATCATCAAATGATGTGCAATATGTGTAATGTGTGCATCCTATTTTATTATTTTTATATTTATGCATGCCATATATAGATGTATCGAATGTTGAGCATTTATGTTATTTTTGATAAGTACTTTTGATATTTTTTGTGATTTATTTTTAGTTATATATAAATGTGCCATTTAATTGAAAGATCTCATGTTTCTTGCGAAACCAAAAAGCTTTAAACCATTTATTTTTTTATCGTAATGTATTTTTTCTGTAAATTCCTACCTAAAACATACTCGTAAGTTGGAAGAAATTGTTATATACTACATGTGCAATTAGTTCAAGACCAAATTAAAATGCAGTAAAGAAAGTCTTATACTGCAAAATAGTCTGCAAAGTAGCAAAAAAAATTAAAGTTTTTGTAGTATCAAGTATTTTTACAGCAATTTAATCTGCATATGTGTAACTTTATGCGTGCAGTAACTGCTAAGATTTAAAAATACCCGATTTTACTTAAAATCTAATAAACTAAATTAACATTTGTTTTTGTAAATACCATCTTTGTTGTCGCTTAGTCCTCGTAGCAATAAAAATATGCACCATACACGTTAATAATACAAAAAAAACAGTGTTAAAAAGTTTTTCGCGGATTTCTCGAAACCGCTTTTTTCCTCATACTGCACTTTAGGGCCTGCACGGCAGCATTGACTGCGTTAATATAATGTACTCGAATTCATATTTGATTTGGCAGCAAAATGTTTTCTTCCCAACATTCCTTTTCTTTTATAATTTACTTGAAATTGTTTATGGTTTTTTTTTTCAATGCTGAGATGGTCGGTGAATGAGAGGCGACCATTAAAAGGTATTATTTAGAAAATGACGTGAGTGTGCCTGCTGAGAAGAGACGCGCTTACAGATATTATTCGGATATATACCTACAGATGTTCTTCAGAAAATCCATTGGCTCTTGACAAAGTGCCAGTCAGCGATGCAATAGTCAAAATTACAAAATATTAGGAGAATTAGAAAACGTGTGACAGTCATAACAGTCAGTTTTGGATTGTCATACGGTTTGTGTTATCGCAGCAAACCACTAGGAGTGATGAACCTATGATCGTATCACAGCTTTATTGGTTCGTTACATATTGATTCAAAAAAAATTAAGGTAGGATTGAAATTTATAGTACAAAAAAGTCATGAAATTCAAAATATTTTACACCGTTGGTATATAGGTACTCATATCAATGTACATATAAAACTACATTACACATCCGAGTCGCGTCTTTAAGCAAATGAGACTGAATAAGCTTAAAAGATTTTTCTTCTTAATATCATATTTAATAAGTATCAAAGGTCCCGCAAAGCTGGTACGAATACTAACTCTCTCTCCGATGACAAAACTTATTATCTTTCGTACATTTTTGTTATCAACCGACGACCTAAAAAGGAGGAGGTTATCAATTCGACGCGTATAGTTTTTTTTATGTATTATCATAGATTACTCAAAGATGGCTGAACTGTGGTCTTCACCACAGATGACCATTGGAACTACTCAATAGTCAATATATAAGTAGGAATAATAAATATTTCATGTGTTCCGCTTCGATTACTTGAATGTGGTTGCTAAGCACAATATGCTCGTTACAATGCATATGGTGAAGCTGATGGTAAAGTACCAGGAGAACTCCTCAACAATTAACGGCCCAACATTGGGAAAAGCAATATTTTGTAAAAGTGGATAAGTAGTTGACATTTTGGCTTTTGTAACTAGATAAATTACAAACCGACCTACTAAAAAGCGTGAAAAAAACTTTTTAGCAAAAAATAAAACCGACTCCCATAACAAAACATTACAAAGCCAAAAATAACTTTAATTTCGGAAGGCGGAGTTTGAAAAAAAAAAGAAAATACAAAACCAATAACACCGACTACCGAAATTAAAGTTATTTTTGGCTTTGTATTATTTTGCTATGGAAGTCGGATTTATTTTTTGCTAAAAAGTTTTTAGTATTGTTACGCCGTCCTTTGACCACAAGCACTAAACGTGGCCTCTATTACAACACATGGCGTGTGGATATAAAAACAGCAATCTACAAGCTACCATGTCCGGTTGCACCCTAGTTTGTATAGAGAAACGGAGCAGCTATGATAACAACATAAATCAGCTACTTTATAGGCGCTTATGTAGTTGAACGAACACACATTTACTTGGGCACACATTCAGGGATTGGGCATCCAACAACAATCTATTACAGCATCGAGACTAATAACTTGTAACGGTTAGTTCAGCATGAGATTAATCGAAAACTTATCATTTTCCACCCATTAGTAGAACTAATTTAAGTTCTAACACAATTTACGCGGGCCTTTGTAGCATTTACCATGAGTGCCTTCGAAAATTGAAAGAAAATTATTCCCTTTTGCAAACAATCTCATGAAACCACGTAAAGCCAAGCTACTTAGAGAATTTAGTCTCAAAACCTTACCTTAAAGAAATCCTAGGTGGGATATTACCTCTGTCTGTGCCATTTAGGAGAACAGACTACGGTGAAACGCCGCTGATATTCAGGGTCCTGAAGTGTATTATATAAAGTGTATACTCGAGGGTAGGTAATCATGAACGAGATTATTGTATAGCTACTCGATTAGGATCTTCTACAGGCGCTTGTTTAACCTTGATAGGCTTTCTTTTGTAAAAAATATGAACAGCGAACACTACAATATAAATTTTTGTTGTGAAATTAAATAGAAGCTTTTAAGATGCAAAATTTTGATTGATGACCAATAATGTTTACCAATTTATCACATTTTGGTCGGTAAACTTACTTTTTACATTAAACCAAAAATGCTGGAAGACTGGCTATTAAAACTTTGTTTAAGCCGCTACGCGTTTCTCGGAAGGAAAGCTCGACTTATTACAATAAACAAGGCAATAAAAAAAAAACGCCTGAGGAAAAAATATTGAAAACATTGAAGGTATCGACATAAAATTGGTTGCTGTTTTAACCAATTTAAAAAAAGAGGTTTTCATTCGACTGTATTTTTTTCTTTTAAACCTTTGATGTTGTCTATACCGTATTATTAGAAAGTAACGAGAGTATCGTTTCACTTATTGTTATTCCGCATACTTCGTACATACATAACAGGGTGAGCTGTGTTTACTGAGGCAACCAGATGCGGGTTGATAGGGACAAGCCACGTCCTGCAATATTTAGATGGTTCGCGGGCCTAATAGCCAATAAGTTGTTGGTTAGCGGACTTTAGCGCACCCTCATAAATGCAACTAAGCCTTCCGCTTGCTGAGGCGTGCTACATCAAACTAGGACACGTCGTAAGTAAATATTAATTAGGTATATCTTAGGAACTAGTCGTAAACTCACTACTACCTACATAATTAGATGATTGTATCAAAGAATAGACTAGGTAACTGATGATTCATCTATAGTTATAGTCAGGATATATCCAAAAGTCATTTGATTTAGCAGCGAACATTAGAGGATGTTTCGCGGAAGACGTTTATTGGCAGTTATACGAAATTTGTGGGCATAATATATTTATCCAAAATCCATACGTTGCGTTGCTTGAAATAAAACGTGTCGGTTGCACGATACAAGCGAGTACCTTTATAATACGAGACTAGTATTTGCGTGTTGCGCGAGGTGCAAGCACCTTGCGTGCATGTGAAAAAAAAAAAAAAAAAAAGTGGTGGGGGTGATGGGGGGAGATGGGGGGTTTAGTATTTGCGTGTTGCGCGAGATGCAAGCACCTCGCGTGCTTGTGAAAAAAAAAATGGGGGGGGTGATGGGGGGGGGGTTGCACAATTATTTCGACTAAAGCATTGCCCCTCTAAATGAATCTGAAAACAAAAATGTTCCAAGTCTCTTAATTTCCGAGATCTGCCTAAAGGGGGTGAAAAGGGGGGCGGGGGGGGGGGTTACTGAAAAATGGTTTTTACTTTACCGAGCCTCCTCTATACGAATCCGTAAAAAAAAAATACGGGTCTCGTAGTTTCCGAGATACGATAGGGGGGGGGGAGAAGGGGGGTGAAAAGGGGAGGTTTGGCACTTTTCCCGTAGGTTTGAGAGTTACTTGTTTACGAATCTGTCAAAATATACCCACCTCCCCATCCACCATCTGGGAGAACAATTATGTCAATGAGTCAGTGAGTGAGTGAGTGGTAATTTAGCTTTATATAATACGAGATATACAGGGTTAATTGTAAAACACCAAAAACCTCTCAGGACTATGTTAGTAACATCATAATCAACAACGTTTACAAGTTCTGTGACTTTTAAAAATTCTTCATTATTTCGTTCACCAGATTTTCATATAAAAATAAAAATATTTAAATTGAACGCCCTAAACGCATGTAGCGTCTATGCAAAGCAAAAGAAAGCGATAGTATAAATTGCTTTCTTTTGCTTCGCATAGAGTTCGTAACATTTAGGGCGTTCAATTTAAATATTTTTATTATTGTATGAAAATCTGGTGAACTAAAATATGACGAATTCTTAAAAGTCATAGAACAAAAGTTGTTGATTATGATGTTAGTAACATAGTCCTGAGAGGTTTTCAGTGTTTTACATTTAATCCTGTATAATTTATTCTGAAGCGATGAATCATCATCTGCTTAGCCTTTCCCAACTATGTTGGGGCTTCCAGTCTAACTGGATGCAGCTGATTATGAGTGTTTTACATGGAGTGACTGCCTATCTGACCTCCATAACCCAGTAACTGGGTAACAAGATACCCCTTGGCTAGACCAGTGTCAGATTTACTGGCTTCTGACTACCCGTAAAGACTATCAAAGATGTCCAAATGACAACCGGGATCAACGAATTAACCTACCGAGGCCGGGGTATAACAACGCCAACTAAACTCCGGGGTACTACTGAGAAATTCCTTGCAGAAAAACCTAATAGAACTTTTCGCCGGACCCGTGAATAGAACTCGAGACCTCGTGGTCAGAATACGCGCTTGCGACCACTCGGCCAACGAAGTAGTTAAGTCTAAAATGATAAATATATACACACTCCCTATTAGTTGACTGCCCCCAAAAAATAATACCGTACCGTAAAACAGAAGCTACAAGGCCATGGTATGCTGTTAATATTGTCTCAATATTAACCTTTTTACCCGACTGCAAAGGAAGGGTTATGTTTTTCGCGCGTATCTTGTGTGTATGTGTTTGTAATATTCTTTATTACCTCATATTTCCAGAACCGCTGAACGGATTCACACAATTGAGGTATCGTTAGATTTGTCTTAACAGCCCGAGTGTTCTTAGATAGGTGATATTTAAAAAATTAAACATGGCGGCTGTGCGAAGCCATATACAACTGAAATTTTTTTTTTTTCAAATACTACAAATATGGGTATCAAATTAAAGGGCTTAACATAAGGATTTCAAAAAGGTATATAATATTTATCATTAGTGTAATAAGGCGAACCCATCTCATTTTAATTAAAAAATATTTTCAATTGGGTCCCGCCTGCTTGTCACTTTTAAAAATAAAAATGTACTTGTTTCTTACACTTCAGTTGAGCAGTCGGGTTTTTTAGATTTTTTTAATTAAGTTATTTTTTGATAGTTAAAATAGTGCATATGCAGATTTACTTAATCTTTTACATATAATGTCAGTATGACTGTGTTCCAAGTCAATTTATCATCTATATTTATTCCTAAAAACTTACAAGCATTACAAACTTCTTCTATTGTGAAGTCTTTATAAGTATGTAATAATAATGTTATTATTTTCGCAACGTTGATGGAAATGGATGATATTGGTTTTACTTAAGTTCATTTTCAAATTATTATTATTAAAGCAGTTTATTATTTTAGTTAAAGATTCATTTATGTCATTTTGATAATTCTGAACGTCATTACATTCTATTATAGCTGTACTATCGTCAGCAACGAGAATCATTTTATGCTGAATTATTTTAGGGAGATCATTGATTTATATCAAAAAAGGGGTGCTCCCAACACGCTCCCTTGTGTCACGCCATATTTTATGCATCTTTGATTAGATAAAAATATGGTTTCTAATTTAGTTTCCGGACATAATCTAGAGACCTAGGTGCATTGACGTCTGTCAGTTAAATATGATTTAATCAGTTTTAGTACATTCTCTCTTATACCGTAGCTATATAATTTTTGCAGTAATGGAATGGATTTTGTAGTTATGGACAACGTAGTCAAAAGCTTTCGTCATGAAATAGAATGCTGCCGTGATCTCTAGTTTCTATCTGCCCCAAAGAAAAAAGGCTTGAAGCTTTGTATCTACACGATTTTTTGCTAATCGGATTGAAATTTATAGTACAAACAAGTCATGAAATTCAAAATATTATACACCGTTGGTATATAGGTACTCATATCAATGTACACACAAAACTTACATTACACATCCGAGTCGCGTCTTTAAGCCAATGAGACTGAATAAGCTTAAAACATTTTTCTTCTTGATAAGGATCAAAGGTCCCGCAAAGCTGGTACGAATACTAACTCTCTCTCCGATAAAAAAACTTATTGTCCTTCGTACATTTTCGTTATTAATACTTCAATATTTGATATCAAATATGTAGAAAGTATAAAAACATACACTAGGGTTGGTATTTAGTTTATCGTGAGTAGGTATTATTATTGCGTCGCGACTAAATCGCTGAAGGGCTAGGAAACCAACCTACTCCCACGTAATGCGAGTGTACGATTAAGAACACGGATAAAGTATATTTTATTTATCTATTTATCTAATAAGCGGTCGATATTAAATCAAACACTATTTTTGACCTACAGATCCAATACTGAGGCAAAGAGCGCTCATTCGCTCAAGTCATCAGATTCCATGATTGCCAATAGTTAGCCGAAATATAATTTTCTTAAAATACCGCTATTTTAGTGCGTTGTATTGTTACGCCTTCCTTTGGCCACGAGCAGTATACGTGGCCTCTATTACAACACATGGCGTGTGGATATAAAAACAGCAATCTACAAGCTACCATGTCCGGTTGCACCCTCTTTTGTATAGAGAAACGGAGCAGCTATGATAACAACATAAATCAGCTACTTTATAGGCGCTTATGTAGTTGAACGAACACACATTTACTTGGGCACACATTCAGGGATTGGGCATCCAACAACAATCTATTACAGCATCGAGACTAATAACTTGCGACGGTTAGTTCAGCATGAGATTAATCGAAAACTTATCATTTTCCACCCATTAGTAGAACTAATTTAAGTTCTAACACAATTTACGCGGGCCTTTGTAGCATTTACTGTGGCATTTACCATGAGTGCCTTCGAAAATTGAAAGAAAATTATTCCCTTTTGCAAACAATCTCATGAAACCACGTAAAGCCTAGCTACTTAGAGCATTTAGTCTCAAAACCTTACTTTAAAGAAATCCTAGGTGGGATATTACCTCTGTCTGTGCCATTTAGGAGAACAGACTACGGTGAAACGCCGCTGATATTCAGGGTCCTGAAGTGTATTATATAAAGTGTATACTCGAGGGTAGGTAATCATGAACGAGATTATTGTATAGCTACTCGATTAGGATCTTCTACAGGCGCTTGTTTAACCTTGATAGGCTTTCTTTTGTAAAAAATATGAACAGCGAACACTACAATATAAATTTTTGTTGTGAAATTAAATAGAAGCTTTTAAGATGCAAAATTTTGATTGATGACCAATAATGTTTACCAATTTATCACATTTTGGTCGGTAAACTTACTTTTTACATTAACCCAAAAATGCTGGAAAACTGGCTGTTAGAACTTTGTTTACGCCGCTAGCTACGCATTTCTCGCAAGGAAAGCTCGACTTATTACAATAAACAAGGCAATAAAAAGATACCGCCTGAGGAAAAAATATTAAAAACATTGAAGGTATCGACATAAAATTAGTTGCTGTTTTAACCAATTAAAAAAAAGAGGTTTAATTCGACTGTATTTTTTTCTTTTAAACCTTTGATGTTGTCTATACCATGTTATTAGAAAGTAACGAGAGTATCGTTTCACTTATTGTTATTCCGCACACTTCGTACATACATTACAGGGTGAGTTGTGTTTACTGAGGCAACCAGATGCGGGTTGACAAGCCACGTCCTGTAATATTTATATGGTTCGCGGGCCTAATAGCCAATAAGTTGTTGGTTAGCGGACTTAAGTGCACCCTCATAAATGTAACTAAGCCTTCCGCTTGCTGAGGCGTGCTACATCAAACTAGGACACGTCGTAAGTAAATATTAATTAGGTATATCTTAGGAACTAGTCGTAAACTCACTACTACCTACATAATTCGATGATTGTATCAAAGAATAGACTAGGTAACTGATGATTCATCTATAGTTATAATCAGGATATATCCAAAAGTCATTTGATTTAGCAGCTGACATTAGAGGATGTTTCACGGAAGACGTTTATTGGCAGTTATACGAAATTTGTGGGTATAATATATTTATCCGAAATCCATACGTTGCGTTGCTTGAAATATATCGTGTCGATTGCACGATACAAGCGAGTACCTTTATAATACGAGATATATAATTTACTAGTACTCACGCGGGGCTTCACTCCCGTGGATTCTATCATGGTAAAACATAACTCTCCTTTGTTGCAGTCGCGTAAAAAGTAGCCTATAACCTTCCTCAAGCTTCAAGCTACTTCCATACCAAATTGCATCCAAATCCACCCAGTACTTTCGAAGATTAGCGCGTTCAAGCAAACAAACAAATAAACAAACGAACTTTTCCGCTTTATAATATTAGTATAGATTCTGAAGCGATGAATCATCATCTGCTTAGCCTTTCCCAACTATGCTGGGGACTTCCAGTCTAACCGGATGCAGCTGAATATAAGTGTTTTACATGGAGTGACTGCCTATCTGACCTCCACAACCCAGTAACTGGGTAACAAGATACCCCTTGGCTAGACCAGTGTCAGATTTACTGGCTTCTGACTACCCGTAAAGACTATCAAAGATGTCCAAATGACAGCCGGGATCAACGAATTAACGTACCGAGGCCGGGGTATAACAACGCCAACTTCCAAACTCCGGGGTACTACTGAGAAATTCCTTGTAGAAAAACCTAATAGAAGTTTTCGCCGGACCCGTGAATAGAACTCGAGACCAACAAAGTAGTCAAGTCTAAAATGATAAATATATGTATAAAAATAATATATATTCTGTAAAGTATGTCAACTGACAAGTACTTTACAATATCGTCTGGCAGTGGGCCAGCAGGTCGTTAATACTTAAAAGCTTTAGCCGTATTCATTAAAGTCAGGCAGGTGCTTTAAAAGGAATGTGTATTATATTGCCATAGTTTCAATCGAAAAAAATAGGTTTTATTTTACGCTAGCTGGCCAAAAACTCTTCCGAAAATTATCAGTACATCCAAAGTGATATGTATATCACTTTGGGTATACTAATAATTTACCACTACCACTATTTACGCCACACCCTGTATAAAATAATGAACTATACGTTTTCTCACTTAAACTAAAGAACGGTTCGACCGATTTCATCATATGTTTTTGAATTGCCAGTCATACAGGGAAGGCTTAAAAGGTACACTGAGAGACTGTCGGGTCAGTTAGTATTTTATAATTATATTCCATATATATTGTACCCAAAACCAAACCATCTATTCGATTTTTATAGTAAATTACTAGCTTTATTGAACGCGTAATTTTGGTTGATAAAAATGAATATGAGAAAACGAGCTATTACGTCACAACTATAAATTAATAGATTATTTCGGTTATCACGTTACTATGCTCCCTAAACTTTAAGGACCACTTAAGCGAATTTAGGTGACCGCCAATGGAAATTTCATGATACGTTAATGTCTCAAGTGAAAGTAAATAATACAATATCTATTAAGTATTATACTGCATGAATATAAAAAACTATGTTAATGTTATTCTAAATGAATGTGTTTGTCCTGGCTTTGCTAATTTTATTGTTTCTCATGCAAATTACATACACTCTTCAGTCGGTACAAGATGAAAAAAATAATTTTACTGGCTGTAAAATCATCGGATATGTGCAAAAATATGTTTTATGATAATAGCCTCAATATTTATTTATTTGCGTCTTTATATTACAGTTATTTTACATGCTATTTATCTTTATTTTAATCTAATTATCTAAACATATACAACGTGTAATTTAAAGGGTATATACATACCAAGTGCACGGTTTCTTTGGATGATAATAAACGATATGGCAAGGGTTTTATAATCCTATGTCTACATGTGTGAAGTATAATAGAAATTTCAATACATTGATACCAGAGGCAGAATTTTCAAATTAAGAAAAACGAAGAGAATCACCGTGTTATTGGCAAGTGACGTGGAAAGTTATCGACCCTCGTAGTGCTGTGACACGTTTGTTATGATTGGTATTCAAGAAATATATGAAACCGATAAATGGTATCAATTCTTTGAGTCACTTATTTTGAGCTGAAACTGTGCATAGAGACTCCATACCAGATGTTGTCTTCAGCCCCTTTGGATAGATATGGGGTTACCGTTACACGTTGTATATATAAAATTGAATTGTCTCTCTGTGAAAGCTTAGTATTATTTACAGGATATTAAAGCACAAAAAACAAAGAGAAAATCTGACACCATTCTTGCCAAGAGGTATCGTGTCGTATAGCTACGATTATTGTGGTTTTTCTTTACATATATTATAAAACAAAGTCCCCCGCTGCGTCTATCTGTCAGTATATTCACGATAAACTGAACAGATTTTCATACGGTCACCAATGTATAGCGTCATTTATGAGGATAATTTTTCTAAACAATTTATTAAAGTTTTATGTGAATCATCAGAAACAGACCGTGCCAAGCTGCGTCGCTAGTTTTATATAAACCTAGAACCAGCATTACACGAGACCTTTAATTTTTTCTCGTTGCAGGCACGAACGGACCTTTGATCAAAATCAAAATCAAAATTGTTTTATTTTACATAGGCCTAAATGGGCACTCATAAAACGTCAGAAGTTAGTGCACGGTTATAAAGAAACTCCTTTCAAATTCTATCGCAGGCGGCAGGACACAACAACGAAAGGAGATACACAAATAAATAAACATTCTGTTACTTAAAAATATGTAATGTAATCAATTTGCTTAACAATCTTATTTAAAGGAAGGTCCTTTGGAAAAAAATACGTTAAATTAGGTCTATCTAAAAAAACTGACTAAACCTTTCCATTCATCAGATAATACTTACCAATCCTTTCTTTATATAAACTAGGGGTATTCAAGTCTCAAATGAATAGGTTTCTTTTAAACGGCCAATCCATCAGTTGTCGACCGTGCGTTAAAGAAACTTACCAATTAGAATGAGAAAGCCACATAAGCCTAAAATTGTCTACAACAAAGATGAGACTTGAAAGGAATGAGATTGTTTCTAATCATTCCTTTAATTCATTAATATATATCGCTTGATTGGTCTGAAGTTGTCCATCTTGGGCTTTCATTTGTTAAAATGGAAAGCAAAACACAGTAACTAACGGACTACGTGTCATTTGTCTAATGCTTTCTCTGTTTTAGGTGCCTCAACCATCTGTCAATGTTTTGGTCCTACGACTGTCCGAACATGTGAGTGATATGTGAACTTGAAAATGGCTGGACCAATTTTTCAATTGTTTTCGTAATCATTAGAGCAAGGATTTTGTTAAATATTTTTGTCCACCGAAAATTAAAGTGTACCCGGCCATGGTGGAGTCGGGTTGCATCGCGTCGCTAGTGAGCTGCGAGTATATTTATATAAATAGTTTCTCTCTCTCTGTAGTAGGCGATCCTTCATGGCTGAAGATCGCCATCACCATTATCCTGCCTTGAGCGGTTCGTTAGGCTTTTCCACTTGTATAAATAGTTTAGTCACTTTTAAAATAATCCAATTCAGTAAAATAATTACCATTTTTGTTTAAATTCTTGTAATAGACGCAGTAAGATTCTCATGAAAACGAGAGATTGAAAAGTTTCCCTGAAAACTAGGACACTTTTATTACATTTAGTTCTTTTTTTTTGTAATTGTCATTTTCATTTTAATTTATTCTTTGAAAATAATATTTGGTGTGTGTGTTTCTGATTTTGTTAATCTTATATGAGTTAAGTTACTTGAATTAAATGCATTTTATTTTATTTATTTTTTTATCAGTTTTTTCGATATTTTATTTTTTAAAGGTTTTTTTATGAACTGAGGTATGGTATGGCCTTTGAGTGAACTATTCAACAAAATTAAGGGTTTTGAAATAAAATGTTAACTGTCTTTTTTATATATTGATAGGAAGGAAACATACAAGTATATGTTAATTAGGTAAACCGTTTAACAACATGACTACGTGCTCGACTGTATCATTATTCGTTAGCTTGTTACACCTCACATCTCACAGGCTACTTAGGAACCATATTAGTTTGAAGTAGATTTAGAGCACTGGAATTCACTTATAGAGTAAGATCCTTGGATTCTTAGACTATTACCATATACGTACAGTACAGTCACGACACCAGGAACAGTACTAAGTGTCATTGCAAATCCGTTACAAATGACACCAGCCCCTGTACTATGACGTGTCGTTGCATTCACACAGTCCATCACACATGACATGATCATAGTAGGTGGACAAGGAGCAAATACTCGTATAAGGGTTTGATTAATAAATGTTAAAATAATAAGGTTATAACTAAAGGTTAAAAAGAAAGAAAATCGCGGATACATACAGACAGATAGGTTACCTGATATTTTCACTATCTCTCTAATAGTCGGACGCTTCCACTTACGTATACGTTATACGTTACGCATACGTATACAACCGGAGAGAGGAGGAGAGAGATCTGACAATGAGAGTATAAGAGTGCACCCGTACTTGCGCATTTACTTGAGTACTATAACTTAACTTTAACTTTATTTATTTATTTCTCCTCACAATGACAAACTTATTCTAGGTTTCACAAATAGGTTTTTTTATTGGCCGCCGTAGCCGGAATTGGAAGATTATCATTATGGTTTGATTACATAATATTTGACAGCGGGTGTCAACCGCCATACATTTCTGGCGTTCTGAAATAGTACATTTTGATACAAGTGGAGAAAGTTTGTTATTGCGGCCGAGGCGGAGTTACGCCCGAGCCGTAAGGCGATGGGGTTATGGAGCCGAGTGCTGCAGTAACAAATGTCCACGTGTATCAAACGACGTTTTTCAATACACTTTCGAAGAAAAATACTTGCTCCGAAAATGACGACGCATTTTTATTTGTTTTCCATTGAAGAAAATTATGCAAAGTTGCCATATATTTTAGCTTCGGTTTAGATGGCAACAAGCTATCGCAAGCATTTCGAGCGAATGCATGCGAGCGAAGCAAGCAAATCACAATATATGGCGGCGTAGCATCTAAATTGCTCTCATCAAAACTTAAATTCGACATACATACTCACGCAAAAAAACACAGATCAATAAGACTAAATTTACTTTTTTCCCGGGGTTTACCTTCGTGGGTTAAATAAAGGAGAAGCAACAAAGGTATGAAGCCGCAAAACAGCCTGATATTAAAATAACATAAAAATATTTTTTTATTTAGAACACAAGTAAATGTTATTTTGTTGATAAAAGCAAAATTATTTTATAAATAATAATGTTTATTTCTGATATTCTGTTCATAAACACAATTTTATTTTTCAGTAAATATAAGGCCTTCAAAATTTGCGCCTCTTTGCTGTGAATAAAAAAAAACAAACCACCGAATATAGGGAATTGAATAGTTGTTTAATGTTATCTGTGGCAAAATCTGGAATGGTAAACCAACGTGTGTGAAAAATGAAAAAATCCACAAGTGTGAAATACTCACATTGCATGTTGAACCTAGTCGTAGTGCGATAAGAGCTAGTTTTCGAGGAAGTGTATTGAAAATTTATTCGCCTTCACCTCGCTACCGCTGACAAGTTATTATTTGGTTAGAGCATAAGGAAAGTGCAAAAAAGTCAAACATATATACGATCACGCTATCAAAAGTACTCTTATCCGTGTGTTCCGATCCCAGTCTGACTGAACATTATTTGCATTGCTGACATATTACAGCTGACTACGCTGTTCCGACTACCTGCTTTTTAAACAAAAGTAGTTGGAGATACCTAGGTATAAAGATCAACAAATTACTCAAACTCATTTGACAAATGAAGAGGTTCGCCACTGACACTCGTCAAAGATTAATCATTTTATGCATAATTAATCAAGGGAACCTAATGGTACTTAATTATATAAGATATGAAGCGTGGAACATCAATCCAATTAATCTATGTATCTTGTTTTTACTTAACTATATGTGGGTCAGCTTCGGCATTCCAACGGCAGGCAACTAAAAGCCAGTATAACCTGAAGTGGAGTTTTTTTAGATAAGCCCGCCATACTATTCCTAACCACTGCAACTCTTAAATTCCCGGAATCAACAGTGGCGACTACCAGAAGATTAGCCAAGTCAATGAATCTCAACGATACCCGAAGAAACGATTAATTATGATCAAATTCAGCCTGACACTAGCTGCCTTACCCCTGCGATGCCCTAAACCGAGGTCCGTACATCACATGGGGTGCTCTTAGCGTATAGTCGCCTAGTTTATAAGTTTTTTAATAAGCCCTGGCTGGAGGCTTTAATTATAATTAATTAAGGCAGGTCCGATTAAGCAGCCGGCAAGCTCAGAAGTTGACCTACGAGATACCACACAAAAAAGATTGAACTGTCTTGGTCCTGCTACGAAATTAATCTGAAAAGAACAACGGAGAAGTAAGTAAAAATAATGAAGCAACATTTTGCCATCAACAAACCTAGTAATCGATAAAAGGATGCGCTTGCTGTATCCGTGTTAGTTTCTTAAAGCTTCCTCACAAACTTTAGATTAATTTGCTCGCGGACACGGACATAGTGGAGAAAAGCAGGGAAAGTTAGCTTATGAATGTCAAATATTTCCTTTTAACTCGCATTTGTGTTGGAAGACTTAATTTTGAGTTTAGTTCGCCTGTGATACTACATAAAAATCTACATAATTATGCGACGACATACATGTTTATTTATTTTATTATCGCACATCTAGCTTCTTCGAGCAGATTCACACGCGTGAAAGAGATTGATATGACCTGGGAAATTTGAACCTTTGTGATAGCTACTTATATGACTGGCGTCAAAAAGTTTATATATGTTTGTTTTATGGTGCACCCATGTGTCAATTTTATTCAAATCCGTTTAGGTTTAATAACAATATAATTATATAAATACAAATAACAAACATTTACAAATTCAAATATTCTTCCAGAAATTGTGAAATTAGTATAAAGTAGGCAGTTCTTTTTATTAAACTTTTAAAGCGTATTCTAAGATTAAATACGCTTAACAGATTATTAATTCAAATATAAGAGTGTATGACCGTTATATCATTCAAGCTATTATTATCATTCTGCCATTCTGCGATCAGTTAGTGGAATACTAAACCAGTCTCAAAAAGTACAGTGAACGTTTACGAAATAACCAACAAAAAGTTCTGTAGTCTATCAAAAACTTGGCAATGTAGCCGAAATATTTTCCTGTTCTAACATTGCAAAGAATCGCTTATCCCCCGAGTGGATTTGTTTGGTTCAAAACGAAATTTGTAGTTTCGTGTACTATTCATTATTAAGTATTTGAAAATAACACAACAACCAACAACCTTTCCTAACATACAATAATGCATTATTTTATAATTTGAACCTACTAAATTCTTTTTCATTTAGCTTCTGAATCTATAAATTAATTTAGGAATTGTAATTGCACGTTAGCGCACGTATACTGCCCCTTTGCTTTATTTTAATTGGTGTTGATAAATATGTAATAACGAAATGGTTTTGTATAGGTAGGTATTATAGCTGTAGTAAGTAGTTAGTTTCAACAAGTGCGAGTAGCAAGCACCTAGTGGAAGTACATAGTAGTAGGCCAAAAATACCACTTTTATTTTTTATCAGCAAAAATTAATTTTTTTTTCAGTGTTTGTATAAATGACAAAGTTATATTTGCGGTTTTAGAAAATGTGCAACATTTCAAAAGCTGCTGACGTAATCTCGTTCAAACAAATTTTCGTTGAACGTGTTCATTGAGATATAGCATATATCTGTTTAGACTTTTCACTCTCTTATTTTAAAACTTAATGGGGTTTTACACATTTTACCACTTTGGAAGATCTTTCAATTGATTGACTTTGAGAAATATGGTTTTAGGAACCTAAATATCATTTCGAAAAACCTATATGTAGACTTGAATGTATTTTTTGTATAAAAATCGTATAGCGGTTCACAGAATACAATTACCCTGCAAGTTTCAACTGTGTAGTCTAATAGTTTCGGATTAATATTTCATGTTGAAACATAAGCATTAAAATTAAAATTCATTTGTCTGTTTTCAGCGTTGTGCGTAAATCTTAATTGACACTCATCGCCAGAAGTTACAAAGCTTGTGGGAGATTGAAATAAGTAACCGAATTCCAAGTAAAAGTTGTACAAATTAACCACCAAAAATATTAGAGCAGGCAGACTCTCGAAAGTGTTAAACCAATCGCAAAATTACGGAAAAACAGTATATCAAAGCCAAGAACAATTTGGACAAACATAATAACAAACTTGTACACAATTACAAAGACTCCTTCTAACAAGAAGGAAAATATTGATATAATTCGCATGTTGTTCCTTGTGTATTCGGACAAAACTTCTTCAGTGAAATTAATAAATAATATGAAACGTTCAGGAAAAAAAAAGAGCCAACGTTCAATTTATTCTTCTTTGAGTATATATTTCTTGACGCCAACACATCAAAGAAAATTCCAAAGCAACATTTGTTAAAAAAATCTGAATAGAAGAAAATGTTTTGTGAGCTTTACAACCGCATCAGCGTGATATCAGGTTCAATAACTCCAATGTGCGTGTGGACTGAGGGACCACACTGGGAATTCGCGAAATGAAAATCCGAGGATTTAGTAGTAAACTTAAAACAATTGTAGAATGAATCTGGGAATTTGTAAGCAAATATATTAAATACTACGACCTATAAAGTGTGGTCCCTCAGTTCTCACAGTTGATCAGCCAGATCTCGGAAAGATTCTTAAAAAGAAGGTTTTGTGAATACAGACATTTAGTAAAGAATTTGTAAAGGTATTTACTAAATAACAGACCACAAAGCATTAAAAATAAAAAAAAATATAACGACTGAACTGTGGTCCCTCAGTCCACATAACAAAGATAAATATTTTAGTGAATATTACTGAATAAAATTAATAAAGCTGTGTAAAAATGAACTATACGTGTACTATGTAAAAAATTGTCTTACCCCCCCTGTTACCATAACAGTAGAGAACAAAACCTAAAAAATCATGGGCGCATCTGAATTCATTCCAGAATTAATTCTAGGCGGTCTTGGCCATTACCGATGTCACTGTTTTATGAATGAGCGTTTCTTTTGCTATGATGATCAACATCTCAAACTTATTGAAAGTACTGACCAACAAATATACTTACATTCATTAAGCTACATCCAAATGTCACTTACTTAAATAAAAGTATTATAATAAGTGATTAGTTAATTTTGTAATCTACTTTTTACTAAATACACATAAGCAATGTAATATAGCATTAAATTAACCATGCAAATCGTTACGTCTAAATAATGATATATTAACTAAAGTATAATAATATTGTATACATTTTGTTTTATTGTGTGGTCACACTGCTCTATCTATTTTCATAGGATTACAAAAAATTATATTATTTCAGCTAAGAGGTAAGAAATACACAATTTTAGATACCTATTATTTAGTAGAAACATATTACTAAAAGTTAAGTACACTAGACTTTCTGATATTCCTCTCGTCTAGCAGCTAGCACACGCACATATGTCAGTGGAGGAGAGGATTGACGGACCAGCTTTAATCATCGTTATCTTCAAAATGCTTCGATATTATTGCTCCATTTCTTTTTTACAAAATGTTTTAAGACTTTTACTAAAACTTTATGCAGAAAAAAAAACGGTTTTATTAATTTTATTCAGTAATATGCACTAAAATATTTATCTTTGTTATGTGGACTGAGGGACCACAGTTCAGTCGTTATAATTTTTTTTATTTTTAATGCTTTGTGGTCTGTTATTTAGTAAATACCTTTACAAATTCTTTACTAAATGTCTGTATTCACAAAACCTTCTTTTTTAAGAAACTTTCCGAGATCTGGCTGATCGTCTGTGAAAACTGAGGGACCACACTTTATGGGACGTAGTTTTTAATATATTTGCTTACAAATTCCCAAATTCATTCTACAATTCTTTTAAGTCTACTACTAAATCCTCGAATTTTCATTTCGCGAATTACCAGTATGGTCCCTCAGTTCACACGCACATTACATTAACTCCAAATAGATTAATTTCTAAAATATCAACATTTGCAAACTTTACCAATTAAAGATAAAACATCAAATTGGTACTGAAATTTATTTCACGTTATGAACAGAATAACAAAAACAATTACATTTATCAATAAATTATAAATCGTTTATTGTAATTTGAGTTTACGTCTGCGTGAGATTCCGTAAATGAACAATATAGGTATTGTGAAAACCTAAATATAAATTGTCGTGACCATTATCTTTGTTAAGCAAAGAAGTGGGTGTGTCCCAGACTGAGCAAAATATACCTACTTATATAGGTACTTATTTCATACTCCTCCTACCAACTTAGAACACCATTTCCCACAAGGTGTACAAAAGACGTTGGGATCTCCGGTAGAACTATCCGGTACCTTGCTACGCCTCAGGAAAGTCCCTATAGGAACTAAATTACACTCTCTAACGAGTTCGCGGTGCACAGCAGCACGTAACCACTACAGACTATTCTCTCTTGGGTCGCATTACGAATGATTCGACTCTGCACTATGAGCGCAGTAGTAACTCCTATCTACACGTTTAAAGCCCCTCCCTTGACCCGAGGGCAGCACATCAGTGCTACATAAATCGAATTTCGATTTGGTTTTTCAAAAAGATTGGCCTTGAAATACCTGTAATGGAAAATCCAATAAGCATTATACCGTCCATATAATTAATTAAACTCAAAACTTTTGGAATTCAATGTCTCTAGCTACTCGGTCTACCGGATTGAGCGGCTCACGTCGTCGTCGCGTTTTCCGTTAGACGGTCTTCACTCAAAGACTCGTCTGCTCCATCGGGTGGCTAATGGCCAGGGCGAAAAATAATTACAGAAATCGCCATTCACCTTTGACGTACTGGACGAACTAGCTAACACCCACGACGGCCATTTTAGTGTTCAGGTCTTATGTAAGTAATAGTAACCGAGCTCGATTTATCGCAGGCATTGCTTGCCTGCGATAAATCGAGCTCGGCATATATATTCAGAGAAAAAAAGTGCAAACACATGTGGCCTTTTAAGAAACGAAGTGGCGGTTTGACTTTTGTGCTTTATTAATATCTACTTCTTGTCTCGAGCCCAAGTATTGAAGCACAACTTTGAAGAAGCCTGTCCTTTGACGACTGTGGATATCGATAAGCAGAGTTAATTAAAGGATTTTTTTAAATAAGTGTGCTGAATATAATTGCTCGAAAATCTAAAAAATTATCGCTGGAAAGGAAAAATTATCCAAGCGACATCAGACTAACTTTACAGTAGAGCAGTTTAAAGTTTGAATTTTCAGAAAAAAAATCGTGTTAATTCTTGTAATGGTCCAAAAAGCCTAATTCTTAGAAATTTATTTGGATATTTTTTTATCTAAATTATAGTATACGTAACTATTAAAAATAATGCTTAGTTTTAAAGTTAGTGTCGCTTAGTAAAATTTTACCTAAAAGTAAAAACGGGAAAAATTTACTAACCGACAGGCTTTGATTAAGGAGGGTACGGAAAATGTAATATATATCTTTTTTAGAATTTCTATCAGATAAAAGTTGGCTTACCAAAATAAAAAAACATGTGGAAGTTGAGGCAAAACAACCTAAATATTAATTTAATATATTTTTTTTATATTACCTAAATGCATGTAGGATAAAAACTAAATAACTCAAAATTACCTAAGCGCCTAACACCATATTGCCAGATACTGGAAAAATTGACTAAGTGGAATAATTACCGTACGAACAGAAATGTCAAACTTGACCAAAGGCAAATTTAGCATTTCACAATTACGATAACCACCAAATTTTCAAAAATGCTTGAAAATTTTGTCATTTAGTAAGGAAAAAAAAGTGAACTCTCGCAAACTTCAAAATGTCGAAGCGACAACAAAAGTCGTCGTATAAGGACGTGAGTAAGACCAAACGACGCAGAAAAATCAGGCGATTCCAACAATGTATATAACTCAAAATGGCCAAAAATGTCGCTTGGATAATTTTTCCTTTCCAGCGTCGATATGTTTATATATGTGGTAGAAAAACTTTGCCATATACACACAGCGACGGACTACAGGAAAATGTTAGGCATTCCGACTTTGAATTGACCTACACATCTTTTTCGTGAGCCAACTGTACGGAACTATTTTTCCTAAGGCTTTCGGCGATAAACAACGTTTTCTACCCCATTGAGTACCACGGATAGGAGCCTAAATTACGATCTTACAGTTTAGAACAACACCCGCATTGACGATATGTGTTGAATGTTAGGGTTTATTTGATCACGTCTAGCACCCCAGCCTTGTTTACTCTGTTAATCCAACCCAAATAATTTATTGCGATACCCAGGATGGGCCACACACTATCTTGACCATTTAATCAAAATAAGTCTCACAACTTTTTTTATTAATTAGACATTTTTTTAATAACTAGAGAGTGATGTTCTTTACTTGACACACAATTAAGACACAATTGCAAAACATACGTAAAGATGTTCCAAATCTATCACTTTTCAAGCAGTTTTATGTGGAATTTATTTTAGTTCTATCACAGATTTGACATTATCAACTTCGCTAACTGCTTGATAGTGATTTGTTTGGAAAAAAATAAAGGATTTTTGCGGCCGAATTATTTTTCTTTAATATTTCTGCAATTGCTAATGCTAATGTTCTGTATCTGATATACATATCAGATACAGAACATTAGCTTTAAAAAAAAGATGACGTATTGCGAAAGTTATTTTTCCTGGAATATGGCGACAAAGCTTTAAACTTATAATTCCGACAAGTGGTGACAAGCCCCCAGATGACCTTTAGTCGTACCGTCCATTAACACTTATTCCACCTTTGGGTAAACACCTCGCCTCAAGCGACTAATCGTTCGTCGCTTGCTACCAAATAGACGTAAATTTCATAATAACCAATTTGGCTTCACTATTTGAAAATCTACCGTCGACGCAGCACTCTCCGTTCGTAACACTGTTAATTTTTATCCGAAAATAAATACGTGGTTAGAATTTTTGTCTGTATATTCGACATGCCTGTCGTTTTGATTATTAGTGATGGCCAACACTACTGGGAATAACAAATGGTTTCTTCAAAACCACCTTGTTCATTCGTACCTATTTTCTAAACGATTGCGTGAAAATCCAATCTAGACATCATTAATTTTTTCTATGTCATGTATGGGATGTCGTCAGAGGTAGGGTTACCATATGACAGGCGTTTGCCGCATTTGACAGGCATTTTAAGGTTTAGACAGGCGTGCGGCCGGCATTGGTCTGAGACAGGCATTTTTAAATATCGCGCCCGCGCGCGATTCGCGCTTGTATTTGAATGTCACAAAGCAAAACACGATGACTGAGTTTATTCCCAGCAATAGAAAGGATCCTGAAATTATTTACAGCATTAAAAGAGTATTTTTTATCTGTCGAAGGAACTCCAACAGTGATCAAAAGATTTTTTGAGAACCCGTTCTCAGAGATTTATTTATGGCATATTCACTCATTAATGCCCCTATTTCAATCCAAAATTCAAGCTATTGAGAAACTTCATGTTACTATTGTAGAAATTAACTGTAGGTATATTAAACGCAACTTTAAATGCACTCAAATCTCGACTACTGAACACTTTGGAAAGCAACGGAATTAGTCCCGATAATTTTAAAACGGAGATTCTGGGCCTATATGTGGATATAACAGCTTATTTGGAAAATGGATGAAAAATATCGAAGAATTCTCTTCCTTCCGGTGGATGATTTTACAAAAAGAAATGAAAAGTTTCTCAAGTTCTGATTTAGCTTCATCTGTAGAATTTCTCTCTAAGCTGAATATCAGTGTTGACGACGTGAAACTGTTTGACGAATACGAAGTTCTTAAAGAATATTGTAGAAGTTCAGATAACATTTTTTTTTTTCTGAAAGCTTAACTACAAAGTAGTGCAATTTTCTCAAAAGGAGGGAAGTGAATGGTGACATTACAGAATTCATGAAAATCTGCCAGTTTGTGTTCTCTATTTTGGCATACAATGCGAACGTAGAACGTACGTTTTCTCTCGTCAACGCCCAGTGAAGTAAAGAAAGAAATCGGCTGACAATTGAATCAGTAAAAGCAATATTGATTACTCAGGAAAATTACAAAACTGTATCTTGTGAAGATTTTTACGTTTATGTATTAGAAAAGAAAGAACTATTAAAAAAAATAATGTCCTCTGACAAATATCAGTAATAAATAACCTTCTTCATTATTATCTGTTGGCTTTTACCTACAGCGTTTTGCTTTAGACAGGCATTTTTCTGAAAATTCAGGCATTTTAGGTACGATAGACAGGCATCCCTCTATTTAGATATGGTAACCCTAGTCAGAGGTGAGTTATCAGACCGTATAATATAATATGGAATATAGGTTTCGTTGACCACCTCGTGCTTCTACTGCCATGCCGCTGTCCAATCGGGTAAGCACTCGAGCTAGACTTGACAATTTGTCTGATACATGCTTCCGATTAATATCTCAAATAGGGCAATCGAAATCTCTTAACCTTTACACCGCAGATTAATCCTGGCTGTTTTATTTTAACAACGTGACCGTAAAGAGGAAAGTATCCGTATATTTTATTAGATAGCAACTTTTCATATATTGATCACATAAAACCAGTAGGTGCAAAAGTGAAAACTGTGACAATTGATTGACAATCTAGGTTATCGCATTACTAGAAAAAAACACGAATAAATAATCTGTAATAACATTAGTATCTGACAAAATGTCGTATTCATCGCCGTTTCCTGTTCGCAAAATGTCGGAAAACTGTTAGTGAGGGAAGAGAGGGAACGGCTTGGGACGCCGCGCCGCCCGCATAAGCAGACTCAATATTAAAATAACGTGAAAATGTAATTAGAACAATCTTCCATAAAAATATTAACATAATATTTTACAAAGTATAAAACCTACCGCGCTTATATTGAAAATCCCGAGTACACACACGTCCCCGTTACAATTGGTGGAGGCGCCGGGTACCAAGCCGTTCCCTCTCTTGTTAAAAAACAATTTCTTCGCATGTCCAACATTGCGATCTAAATTCAAACATTTCAAACTATGCCAGCCAGTGCGGTAGGCTGACCGCTCGCATAGCAGACCTCCACAGTACACACAAACACTTTGTTTTGTTTCCCTTGCAATTTGTTTACAAATATAGATAAAAAGAATGTTTGGACCTATAACGGATATTCAGATTTAAATAATTTTCACAAAGTGGCTGCTAAGCACGATTCTACAGAAAAACATCTGGAATCGTGCTTGAAGTTCCAAACTTTTGGTAAAAGTAGAATATAGATTAGTTTGAATAGCCAGTTTAAGTTAGATATTGAAAGGCACAACGAAATAAATGCATTTTCAAACGATTGATTCATGCACTTTGTTTTCTGGGTAAGTATACCCAGAAAACAAACTAGTAAAGTAAGGTGGGTAATTTATTTTGAATTTTAATTAATTTTCGCAAAGACAATAAAACTAAACTTCACACGGCTTTTTTCCAAACTACTTTGGATATCATTTGAGGGACTTGTTATGTAATCAGCAATAACTTGGTTAGAATTTCGTGGTGGTCGCAAACAAACATCATCTGAAGTCAATGGTGCCCTGCGGTAAGAGTCAGCTAGGATAGGTAGTCGGTGGGCCACCGACCGAAACAAGCGAAAACTGGCAAGTTTTGCTTTAATTTTAGCCGTGCTTACCCTGTCTCAAATCTCTGTGCACGCCACTGGGTCCCGGGTTACCTTCTAGTCGGCCTAAGTGTTATTGAGTGTTTAATTATAAATTTTCAGGAGCACTCTGAAGTCCTCTCTAAATCCAATCAATGACAATATGCTCTCTCTCACGTCCCTATTAGGTAACAAGCCCAACCAACATAATACATACATGTGAGTACCTATACAGATTTATTGCTGTCTAGTTAGTCGGAAAAGTATAAAATTAAAGGTGTATAATTTTCTAAAATGGAAATACTATGATGACCTTAATCCCTCAAAACTCCTCCGAAGATATAATCAGTTTACATTATGCAGCATTCATTCATTCACAAACACAACAAAAAAGAGCGGGAATTCGAAACGTAAAATTCAAGTCATATGTCAGGGCTAATAATACTCGATCGCGCAATATTAAACAACATTTGAAATAATGTATTGGCATCAAATATACAAATTATCTTGGCAATCGTTTCCGAACTATTTACCTCACGTCAAAATTATAAAAGCTATCGATATGTTACAAAATGGTTTCTAGATAATGTGTGATACGTAATACTCGTGGCTAAATGGAGCGGGATAATGCTATCGACTCCAAAACTGAAGCTGTTAAAGCATTTCATACAACGCAATAGGGAAGGCCCATAAACTTTCAGAACCAGTCGCCACAATCTGCTGTTTATAGCGATAAACACTGCATGGAGATCGGACTTAGCAGATGAATAATAGCAACATTATAGTTTACAAACTACCGTGTTATACCCAGTGCCTAGCTTTGTTGGAGTTCTCTACCTGTATAACAGGATGAGTTCTTTAATTTTACTTTATCAAGTCTTCCCAGGCTCCATAACCCAGTTTGGAAAAATTGACTGCCAGGATTTCGACTACCCAACCCCACCCACAACTAGCAGACTGTAAGAACTATAGGTAAAACTTTCCTATATTGTCCGCTGATTTATGGGTCGGGTTGGGGGGAAGGGGGAGGGGGGGGGGGTGGTCTGTCCCTCTGTAACTCCCTCCACCGCGCAACCTCATGGTTATGGAGATATCCATGGTAAAAGTTTTGAGGTTAGTTTTTGAAGTTAGGATTAAAATTTCGGTAAAAATTTAGTATCATTTGGCCGGAAGAGGGGAGTGGGATTGGAGAGAGGGGGAGGGGGAGTGCTCCTATCCTCTCAGGCACTACTCACATGAAAAAGTTTTCGAAAAACTCAAAAGTTGGCTAAAAGGTAAATAAATAAATAATAAAAAATAAATAACCACGAAGATGATGGCGGGGTCGTACGCTCGCTGCGCTCGCTCACTAGACCCCGCCATACCCTTCTAACCTACTCTGTCCGAGTCGGGTTGCCCCAAGTCCCATTGCCTAACCTAACTCCTAGTAACAGTTGGAATTACCATGAATATTATTTAACATATAAAAATAAGTTTTTTGCAAATGGCGTGCTATTTTCCAGTTTGTATGGAAACTTTAAAAATTATATCTCGTAAGCCGTGAATTTCCGTAACTTTAAAATTTGTAATAGATTTCTATGTATTTATGAGCGTCCACATCAACGTTCACGTTCCGTTCCACAGTGTAAACAAAAATTCGTATTTTTTTTTGTAAAAACGTCAACGTAATTACATAATAGAGCACAGATATAGTGCACACTAATCACACACCAAATTTAATACGTGAATATGTGAAAATAAAAATTATATTTAAGTAAAAATATGACATAAAATTGAACAAAATACACTACTGCTGTCAACGAAACGTTAAATGTCAACCTTGACGTCTTGATGACAATTACCAACCTAAAAATTTGAAAATGGCGTGCTATTTTCCCGTATTTTCTCAATTTGTATAAGAAACTTAAAAAGTTATGTCTTGTAAACCGTGAATTTGCGCAACAGGACAATATGTAAAAAGCTTTTATTTTTGTGAGTACTATCTACAGTAAAAATATGAACTTCCAACTCAACGGACAATGAAGGAAAGTTTATACCTATAGATTAATAGGTAGGTATTTTTAATTAGGTCACTAACTTTTTTTATCCATTTACATAATTATGATCTAAAAAAACTGCCGCGGGTACATCCCTTCATCAATAAAATTCTCATCAGACGATTCGATAGAAATAAATCAAAAACTGGAAGCCAATTAGCGACTATCGCATTCATTTCACACGGATTCAAATCGATTGATGAAACAGTTTATAAACATATTCTCTTACCGCTTTTTCTGTTTTTACTTTCATTGGGTGAAGTCCCAAATAGGTACGTCCAGCAAAAGATTTACAATTCAATGTAAATACACTGATTCTTCAAATATAATTCTTTGGGTATGGGTTACAGTTGTAATCGCGGTAAGCCTAACAAACAAATATTGTTTATCGGCAGTCTCTTTATATTCTTAATGAAAATATTTAATCCATACTTCCATACTAATATTATGAATGCGAAAGTAAATCTGTCTGTCTGTCCGTCTGTTACCTTTTCACGCCTAAACCACTGAACCGATTGAGGTGAAATTTGGCATGGGAATAGCTTAGGGCCCTGGGAAGGACATATAATAGTTTTATCCCGATATAAGGTTCCCGTGGGACAGTTTTCGAATTACACGCGGACGCAGCCCCTGGCAAAAGGTAAATTAAATTAATTAAATTTGATTTTTATAATTGGTATAGGAATAGTTTAGGACCTTGAAAAAGACATAGGATAGTTTTTATCCCGGAAATCATCCCTGAAGGGTGTAAAAAGTGGGTTGGAATTTCGTATAGGGAATCAATAACATACTATACTTAACTATCCATACTAATATTATAAATGCGAAAGTAACTCTGTCTGTCTGTCTGTTACCTTTTCACGCCGAAACCGCTGAACCGATTTAGACAAAATTAGTATGAAGATAGTCCTGGAAAAGATATAAGATAGTTTTTATCCCGAAAGTCATCCCTTACGGATGTAAACCAATTCATTCGCGTATTCAACAACCACTGGAAACATTTTTTTTTAACTACACAACTACATGACATGTTGTTGTGTAGTTAAACTTTTGAATGATATGTTTAATAATATATATAGATAAATTGTCAAAAAAGTTAAGTTCTGCAGCATATGCCGTTAGAAAAATACGTGGATTAACTGATATCGAAACAGCACGTTTAGTCTACTTTAGTTACTTTCACAGTGTGATGTCATACGGCATTTTACTTTGGGGAAATGCTGCCGACATTCACACAATATTTGTATTACAAAAAAGGGCCATTCGTGCAATTTATAAATTAAGTCCTAAGCACTCCTTAAGAGACAAATTTAAAGAGATTAATATTATGACTGTGCCATCTCAGTATATTTATGAGAATCTCTTGTATGCACACAAAAATATTAATCTGTTTAAAAAATACAGTGATATTCATAGTGTAAATACAAGGAACAAAGACAAATATGTCATTCCTAAAACAAGGTTGAAAAAAATAGGTGGTTCGTTTAGATGCCAATGTATACGTTTTTATAATAAAATTCCTAGCCATATTCAAGAACTAAGTATTCATAAATTCAAATTGTTTATAAAACGTAAGCTATGTCAGAAAGCTTTTTACAGTGTTAAAGATTATATTGAGGACAAGAAGGCTTGGGAATGAGATGCTCCAGTGATATACGTGTGCCTTTTTTATTTCTTTTTAAAATTATGATTGATGATTTATTTTTGATTAATTAAAATTTTGCTTTCTCAAGTATTGTATATACCTATTAATTTTTGTTTTTGTTTGTTGTTTTTTTTTATATTGTTGTTTTTTTTTATATATATATAATTATTTCATTATTGTAAATGTGAGGACGATGTAGGTTATTCTTTCTTCATTGTTTTTGCTTTCACTATAATTTATTTAATGATGTCAAGCAGTTTGAGTACTTGTGTGGCCTACCCAAAGGTCCTTACTTTGGTATTGTTCGTCAAATTGTTGAGCTCCTTAAGTTCTAAGTTGAGCTACACGATAACTGACAAATGCTTGCACTGTCTGGACAGGTCCGCTCAAATTTGCGTGGTTATTTCCTCAAAAGAATACCACAGACATGAACCTACATGCTTCTCATATACAAATACAAATTGTCTGGACTTTAAAAGAGACTATGACCTCTGAGTTTGTTTCGGTGTTTCTTCTCAGAGTAGTCAGTTAGGAAATACCGGCCTCATCTAGCTAAACTTAACACGCAAAAAAACATGACGTGTAAAAGTGTTATTTATAACCAATTTACAAAATAAATATTTCATTTCATTTCATTTCATTTCAATAATAATACAAAATAGGAAAAAGTTACGCTCCATCCACTCTGCTAACCCCGTAAGAGTCTGGCATGCAGTTAAGTACACAAATCAAAATCAAAGTATGAAAATCTGAGTGTATTTTTATTATAACTTTATGTAGACTGTGCCTGTAGTGTTAAAAAAAAATTGCCAAGTGCGAGTCATACTCGCCCATGAAGGGTTCCGTAGTTACAAATAGGGACTAGAGTAATAAAAAATTTTTCTTTGTTTATGTTGCGGGTATCCGATTTCGATGAAACTTATAACAATAAAATATACTTACACTTTAAGTCGTTGCATAAAGTGCTATTTTTCAAAATTTTTTGAAAGTGGTAACTCTGTTAGAACTTAGGTACTAATTATAGTCAAGAAAACAATATTAGTATTAAAAAAATATTTATTATTAGCAAAATAATTAAGATAAATATATGTAATATTTGTCATAATATTGTCTATAGTTTGGCTTTGGAATCACATTCCTAGCTCTATTAGTTTTAGATAAGGAAAAGTTAAAAAAAATTGCTGTTATCTAGTCAGTTTTCAAGGTCACGCAATGACAGTAAGAGATCGGCAGTCAAAAACTACATAAATAGTAATGTAAATGAGTAACGTACGTAACAATATGATATTCATTACATTGGCTCTGGGAGCACATTCTTAATGCTTACCCTTTGGCATGGAAATAGTTTAGGACCCTGAGAAGGACATACGATAGTTTTTATCCTGATATAAGGTTTCCTTGGGATAGTTTTCGAATTGCACGAGGAAGCAGCCGCTGGCAAAAGCTAACTTAAATTAATTAAACTCGATTTTTAAATTTGGTAGGGGAGTAGTCTAAGATCGAGCTGCTTGAATAGTCAAAGACTTGTCAAAGAAAGAAGTGGAATGCATACGAATACTTAACTCTTTTTCCGATGATCTCAAGGATCTAGAATGTGTGTCACAGAGGAACTCAAAGCGTTCCTTAAGATAAAAAGGAGTAAAAGAATTAAAGAGCACATTATAAAGTAGAGAAAGTAAGAGAAGATTCCGGCTAAACCTAATAGGAAGCGATTTGAGGTGAGCGACTGAGCGTGGAAATATAAACTTGTTAATGTTATGACTGTGTCTACCACGGAATAGATGAATAAGGTTGGAATGGTAATGTGGGCGTAGCGAGCGCGCCACATTTATGATACGACAATCATAGCGCGACCGATTAATTCATTCACCACGTTTAGTGCGCTTCGGATTACTTCGGAACACAGAGCTCTGCTTTAAAATGCCGTGTTGTACAATTATAACCTGTAAAACAAAAATTTAGACCGCAAGTATAGAGCGGGGAGGTATATCTTTCCATCAGTAAGTCGAAAATAACATTTAATTACAATTTTATTTGTAAAAAAACATAAAAATATTCTGATCACTGTGAAATTCCGAACATTAACAAACATTATTGCAACAAGTTACAATAAGTATACATTGCCCCTTGTGTACTCGCTTAATCAACTCAATGACCAAGTCCGTTTACAACGTACTACATGCGCCACACTTCAACCATTGACGTTTTGTCCTTTGCCCTGATTGGCCGTGATGCACGGCGCAAAGTGAGTTACAATCAGTAACAAGCTCTCGATTTAGGTGTGTGTAATTTATTTGTGTGCGTAATTCGCATACGTAACGGGCCTCTTGCTTGTAGTAGAACTAAAGAGTGGTGAGACAAGCGGCGACACGCGTTCTCATACTAATCAGGAACTATTTCCTTTCTAACCTCTTTTATCTGTTCTGTGGTGTCTACCTTAACCCGCACTGGGCCCGCGTGGTGGATTATGACCAGTGATCGGAATAGGTAAAGCTATTTAGGTTCATTGACCGCAAACATTGATGTTAATATGGATATTCCACGGGATTCCGACTGATACTGCGGGATTTTATTGAATTTCATTATTTTGTCAATATATATAAAAATGGTTTATGTAAGTCAATAAGCGCATGAGCGACTCTATTGATTATTTAAATTAAGATTTTATTGTAAATACAAATTGTTCTATTTGATAATGTTTTGATTTTCTGAGGAACAAATAATTTGTATGGTAATATGTTTTTGTACAACTTCAGAATAAAAATGTTTAAATGATTGTTAATTCTTGAATAAGAAATTGTTACTTAAAAAAATATATGTGGTTTAATGAATCAAGTTTATCTATTTATTATACTATCCTTAATCCCGTCCTTCTTATATTTACCCGTCAGAAAGAAAGTGTAATCTTTCACTAGTCCCGAAGGCGAGAATAGTTTTTTATGATTTTACTACTTAAAAACCAAATCCCGGGACTCGGGGAATATCCATATTATTCTAACCTATGGCAAGTACATAAAACAGCTCTACCTATTCCGATCTATGATTATGACACATTCCCTCTCCTAGCGAGGAGACCTGTGTCTCAACAGTGGGGACGTTATAGGCTGATTATGTACAAGTATCATTAAAAATGTAATGCTTTTTATGGATGAATTTTTGGTTATCTACATAATATCATACACCGAGGGAAACCCTTTTACAATTTTTCCAATTACGTGTCCTAACAGGCATTGCGCAGTGGAGGTCGTATTTCTGGAGTCGTGTTTCAACAGGTAAAGATGATCAGAGTGATGATTTTAGTGAGGTAAAAATCCCACACTCCCTGGTACTTTCCCTAAAAGTCCAGGCGTCTTTCAAGGGTTCCCGCAGAAACCAAAAAAAAAGTTTCATATACCTGTATTAAAATACGAATATATTTATTTGTATATCAAAACTCACCACTGTGCTAGGAACATAGTACATAAGAATATTCTTAGCTCCCTCATGTGAAATGAGCTTCCGTTTACGTATATTCGTATTCAAAAGCTCTCAGTACGATTTCGATGATGTGATTACTGCATAATATTATAATAAGATAGGCTTTACGCAGAAGTGTACCTATATTATTCAAATGGATTTAACTAAAACTTTAAAAATTAAAAAGGAATGAATTAGCCGTGTTCGTTTTTTCACTTTAACACAATCTGATGATGGAACTATTATGTAAAACCACAATAATGTTATTTTCATTTATTATGAGGAATTAGTGGCAAAATAATAACAACTGCACAGGTCGATTGAGTAACGCTTGCCGTGGTATCTGACCATTTTGACATATCGACATTATACTCTCAGTAGGTACTCAACTTCTGACATCAGTCTACCCAAGAAGTATCGTACTAGCCATGGCTTACGGCGGCCGGAAAGATGGTCGTTCCCTGCAAATTCTTGTAATTTATAAGGCTATACTGGAAGCCGATACCAACATACTTATGAAAATTTGACGAAATATCACAAAATTTTTACTTATCCATTTAAGTTAGGCGACTATTACTCAATACCTCGTTAAACTTAGTGTAAAAGTTTACCTTAAAACTTCATTATATAATTTTGAATACCTTTCACATACGGTTTGGTTTGTAGCATATACATGGTCATACATAATCTGTCTGTAATATTCCGACTGCTAAGACATAGGTCTTTTTTCTATGAGAGGGAATTGGCCGTAATCAACCATGCAGGCTGTACGGGTTAGTATGGACATGGTCATCACGAAAAATAACAATATAATAAATAATACCCCCTTACCCTAAATAAAATAAAAACAATGAATTACTTAAGTAACTTTGTTAGTGTGAATTTATATCAGTAATCGTGCCAAATTACAGCTTCGCAGTTTCAATAATCTATGACTAAAATCGCAGAAAAATGTAAACTACAAGACTACTTACAATGAGCAACAAAGAAATGTTATCACGAATTGTGTGGTAGAATTTTTACTAATTTTTAGGGTTCTAAAAAGTAATTCGTAAAATCGTAATACAATTCGTAATAACATATCTTTATTTATTATTCGATAATAAATGTGCGCATATATAACAAAAAGAAAGAATAGAAAAATGAAGAAACAAACGTGGTGCTTATTTCTTAAGAACTCTCGAATGTCTTGACACAGCTGTAGCCAAACTTAACCTTAGCGAGAGAAGTTTCTTTAACAATATCGTCCTTTGTTTATGATACCAGCTTTCTTCTTTTGTGATATGTTTCGGATCTGAACAGATTTAGGGCAAAATGATTTTACTATCTTACTTCTACGCTACTTCTACGCTTGCATCCGGGATATTGTTCCTTTACCACAAGAGGGACAAAATCTCTAATGTAACAGAGTATAAAAAAAAATATTAGGAACCCATTTACGACAAAGTAGGTACAACTAAGTGGTGAACATCGCGTCCGGTTTAAATGAGAATTTGATCATTTGATGAAATTCCGGCGTTTGAAGTCGTATTGGGTTGAAGTTCGTATTTATATCTTAGTGACTTTGTGTGTCCAAGAGGAGATTCGTATCGAATCAAAATCAAATCATCCTTAATAGCTACGGTTGAATATTCGGTAAAACGACTAAAGCACTAAGTATGTACGTGGATATAATACACACAACTACTTGTACAAAAAAAGCGGTTACAATGTCTAAATTGTTATCTTAGTTCATTGCATTGATAAAATAATTAAAAATAACAAAGAATAAAAAGTAATATTTTCTACTAATATTTCCTAACGTGTTTGATAAAAAACTTTTTTTTTCTTTTTTTGCTTCAATCTGCAATAAGTAATTGTACTATAAGCAGATGAGTATGAGGTAAAATGTCAGGGCGAGCGTGACTCCAGCGAGTCATCTACTCATTAGGCTTTACATGGCCTCACAAGACCTTATAAGATGTCTTTTCTATTCAGCCGTTTTGTGTAACTTCGTATTATCAAAGCTGAGGCCAGATTATTAGAGTGTGTTTGCCTGTCATGGTTTTTAGATTTGCACTTTTGGATTTCCTCCGTGACGGTATCCATTTTTAATTCCTTATGGATTTCAGCGTTTGTGACAAATCAGTGGACTCCACTGATTGAGCGCATGATAAAGATGGTACAATATGGCGTAAACAACCTTTTAGACAAACTATTCGCATCCGATCAGATAATATTATTACTTTTGCGCCAGGAGTTCTTTCTGGAGCTGGATGTGCTAAATCTGAAAAAGAGTGCTGGAACATTTTTTTCGATAGTGAAATGTAGGACGCTATTCTCAGACATACTAATTCACGAATCAAAGTAAAGATAGCAGATTGTCAAGACCCAAAAAGAACAGCTACATGAAAGAATGTGATCATAGTAAACTGATGGCATTCTTTGGACATATTTTTATAGCTGGAGTACAGAGATCAGGCCGACAGAACTTGAGCAATCTTTGGGCTTCAGACGGCACTGGAATAGAAATCTTTCGTTTGACTATGAATTTAGATAGTATATTCCTTCGAAGCCGGCAAAATACGGGTTGAAGATAATCGCCTTAGTTGACGCAAAAACATTTAATATAACTAACCTGGAAATCTACGCGGGTAAACAGCCTGATGGACCTTAGGCTAAAAGCAATAAACCATTTGATGTCGTTGATCACCTTGTTCAGCCTGTTTCAAAAACGAACCGCAATATAACGTTTGACAACTGGTTTCTCTTACTCAAGGAGCATAAATTTATATTTTTACATATACTTTCTTAAAGATCTCAGATTTTTCGTTCCAAAAATTTAAAAATAAGTATTAATTAGTCATTTTTTGGTTTTTCTATTAATAAGTTTCTAGAAGTTGAATTTTTTGTTGTAAATTTTATACTGACTTCTTAAATACATAAACAGATCTTTATACAACGTGTAATTTAATGGGTGAAAACATACCAAGTGCATGGCTTCTTTGGATGATAACAATCGATATGGCAAGGGTTTTGTAATCCTAAGTCTACGTGTGTAGAACTTATTACAAATTCCAATATACTGATACCAGAGACCGAATTTTTCAAATTAAGAAGAACGAAAAGAATTATCGTGTTATTGGCAAGTGACGTGGAAAGTTATTGACCCTCGTAGTGCTGTGACAGGTTTGTTATGATTGGTAAAGAAATATATGAAACCAATAATTTGGTATCAATTCTTTGAGTCACTTATTTTGTGCTGAAACTGTGCATAGAGACTCCATACCAGATGTTGGCTTCAGCCCTTTTGGATAGATATGGGGTTTCCGTTACACGTTGTATAACTTAATTTTTTTCTTTTGTCTCCAAAATATTATAATTTAAGCACTATTCTTCAAGGTAAACACAAATTTACTCTATTAAATGTCATTGAAATGGTAAAAATCAGCTATGGTTTAAAATCCGGGTAATTATGACCCACCATGCAGTTGTTGTACCTATTTTCTACCATGCTGACGCCAGGTTAAGTGTCCTGTCACGAAATGCGGTCCAATAAGCTGGCTATTAATTATGCATAAGTAATCCGGGGGATTACTATTGATTCGTGGTCGCTTTCGAGTTTTGTTTTTCACAATGGTTAATCTGCCATTTTTGGTTCTAATATTTTATTAGTTTATAAAACGATTGTATTACCAAGATAAAGCCATTTCGCTGCCGGAAAACAACCATTAAAATTTCACGGTGTATGTAATTTCTTTGATTTAATGATGCATGTATGACTAATAACTACTTTTATACGCCCTAGTAGAGGCAAAGCATTATAGCGCTCTCAATGTATTACCAAATAACAACTTATAATGTACAGACGCCAGCACATCAAGCTACAACAATCTGTCAAATTTCTTTAATGGATTTTCAACTTTATTGTTAAAGAAATTAGGTTCAAGGTTGATTGGGAAAATTTGTCAGTTTCGGGTAGCTTCATGTACTGGCGTCTGTACCTACGTTTTACAAAAATAAATGAATCTGAATCTGAATAGTACTAACTAGTTATCAGATAAACGGTGGAAAATAACGGGTGTTATTATAGAAAAATAATAAGATAGAACAATTGCCCGAGACATCTAAACAAGCGAAACATTCTGGTATGCCATGTCTAGCTTTCGTTGTGCGTCTGTGAGGTACTGTCGCAGGCGTCTTCTAAAAGTGTCGATAGTGTTCTACGGCTGGTTACGGCTGGATTCTGTGTCTCAGACCTGTGTGTTTGAAGTTTGTATTGGCCCTTGTTGCGGTATACGCATTTCATAACGGCGGTGGTAGGTGATGTGACGATACTTACATTCATGCTCGTAAAACGGTAGATTAAAATTATTCTTCATCATTTCTTCATATCTAAAGAAAAATACTTTCATCGGTATTAAAACTAAACAAAATGTGTAACAAGGTGTGGAACTCTCTGCCGGCTTCTGTGTTCCCGTACAGTTACCACGTATAATCTCAGCTAAATAGAAAACGAACAAAGCCATGTATTTACATTCGGAATTTTGAATTATTATATTGTTATATTTACTTCGTATCACCATAATTTTTCCATTTTCGCTCACCTTTTAAACTGTCCTTTTATTTCCACAAATATTATAAAACCAAAATTAGTCAAAATGGTCCAGTAATTTTTGGGATAATATATTATTACTGATAAGCAGATTCTAAATTCATGTGCAGAAAATTTGAATTAAATCTGTATTTAAACTAAGTATTTTTTTATGAATAACCCTTCAAATACTTTTTTGTATCATGTGTTTTATACAAGACAGCGTCGGTATGTAATAATAATGAATGATTTCAAAGTTCTTATTTGGTTTAGCCAATTGAAGTTATTTCCGTACCGTAAATATAAAATCCAAAGTCATGCCTGGACTAGTTGGACCTAATCGCTTTCCGATGAGCTTAGTACACCAAATAAATCCTCAAGGACCTTTCAAACATACTCGTAGAAACATGCCCTTTTAAACAATTTCGTTCAGCTCTCAAAATATGACTTGAACAAAGCCGATTGGTAAAGGTACCTGAAAACGAAGGAATTCTTATTAATAGTAATAATTTGCACTTCAATAGCCACGGTTTTTCAATAAATGGTATTATGATATAGAAACAGTTATTGAAGTTGTTATGTAGGTGCGTAAGGAGACAAGTGAAACTACTGACGGCTGATAGCACACTGCTTTAATCCTGCATAAGAGGTTTGGGTAGGGACCTAGCCCACGCTTACATACGCGCCATTCACACATACATATACAACACCCCTCCCCTTATTTGAACAAAATGACATAAGTTACACTATATTATACAATATTAATTAACAATAGGTACATACAGAGTTATAGAAAAGGTTTGTAATCTACCCTGGGAATGTTTCTCAACAGTCTTTCTGGATTCCTTGAAATCGGATCCGGGACTGTATTTGTGTCTGCAGACGGTGGTGATAGCAGATCTGCCTCGTTAGTTCCCTCCCCCACAGAACTCTGTACCCGAGGGTTGCCGGGCAATGGGTCGCTATTACTGTTGTTTAAATCATCAAAGTCATAATGACGTTGCGCCTCTGGCTGTTGTGAAACATTACCGTTGCTACCTTTAAATAATATTATTTGGTTTTTATGTTTTTTGACATCACACGACGAACTCAAGTCTTGAATAAGGTAAAGTACTTTACCCAGTCTCTTTTTGATGATACCTTTGCACCAACGGAATGTAACATTATTTAAAAAATGTTTGTACATAATATGATCCCCTGGCTTAAACACTTGTTTATTACATCCTCCATGTGATTTAACTTGCGAACACTGTTGACGGTAAACATTATTAGTGAGGGATGTGAGAGAGGCCGAAGGCGTTTTCGGATTGATCAAATCTAAGCGTGACCTCAACTTGCGGCCAAATACTAGCTCTGCTGGTGAGAACCCTGTGACAGAATGGACCGAATTTCGATAGTCAAAAAGATATTTTAATATTTTTAACTTGCAATCACTTTTATTGCGCGAAAGAATAACAGATGATTTAATGCCTTTTTTTACGATTTTAACAAAACTTTCCGCTTGCCCATTACTTTCTGGATTGTAGGCCGGTGACGTCAAATGATCGATGCCGTTTCTTAAACAAAATTTTCTAAACTCAAATGACGTAAACGCGGTCCCATTATCACTTACTATTGTATGTGGTAGGCCGTACTTGGACATAAAATCGTATAGCTTCGCTATGACGTTTGTGGAAGTTGTAGACATAGTCACATCATACAACTCCACCCATTTGGTGTGGGCGTCTACAACCACGAAGAACATTTGATTGTTTAACGGGCCTAGGAAATCAATATGTATTCTATAGAATGGCATTGGTGGGTACCGCCATGGAACTATCGGCGTTCGCGGCGGGGATGGCCGTAGCTGTTGACAGATATCACACGCCTTTATCATTGCCTCCAACGCCGCATCCACCCCTGGGAACCAAAATCGTGATCTAGCCTCAGCTTTCGTTTTCACAATGCCCATATGCGAATTATGTAACTCGTGTACAATTTTTGAGCGCAACGTTTCCGGAATAACCACTTTATGTCCTCTCATAACACAACCATTTTCGTGTGACAATTGTGTCCTACACAAATAATAAGGCTTAATATTTAAATCGGACAACAATTGTCTAGGCCACCCCTGATGAATGTAATTAATTACCTTCGTTAAAATAATATCTTTGGCAGTTTCTTTGCGTAATTCGTCCAATGTTACTGGCATGCTACCTTCAACTACAAAACTAACATAAGTCGCCCGGTCGATAAGTGCCGCGGCTGCAGCTGCGTGAGCGCCGCTGTCCCCCCGCTCCTCTATCTGTTTTTGATCGTGACTTAAGCTCGCTCGTGACAAATAGTCTGCGTTGTTATCGGCACTTCTTACGTATTCAATTGTATAATTATACGCGCTTAAGAACATTGCGTATCTTTGTAGCCTATTAGCCGATACTTCAGGTATGCCCTTATAGGGCCCAAAAATAGTGATCAATGGTTTGTGGTCAGTACGTAATACAAACGGTACCGATCTGCCATATAAATATTGATGATAACGTTTAATACCAAATATTATCGCTGTGGCTTCTTTCTGTATTTGCGAGTATCGTTTTTCGGCTGACGTGAGCGTGCGGGAAGCGAATGATATGGGACGTTCCGACATATCACTACCTACTTGTGATAAAACAGCGCCTAAACCAAATGGAGACGCGTCTACCGTCAATATTATTTTTGAATTTGGGTCAAAATGTGTTAATACTTGTTCCGACGTTAAGCATTTTTTTATTTCATTGAATGCCTTCTGATGAATTGCTGTCCAATGCCATTTAACTCCTTTTTTTAACAATTCGTACAAGGGACTAAGAATACTTGATGCTCGAGGAACGAAATTCCGATAGTAGTTAACAAGCCCTAGAAATGATTGCAAGTTGTTTACATTACTTGGAACAGGAGCATCTACAATTGCCTTTACTTTAAACGAATCTTTCTTTAGGCCGTTCTTATTAATAATATATCCTAAATACTTTATTTCGTCTTTAAGAAATTCGCATTTGTCCTTTCGCAAAGTTAGTCCCGCGTCCTGAAGTCTCTTGAGAACTATGTGTAGCTTTTCTACATGCAAATCTTCCGTGTCTGCTGTTACCAATACATCATCTAATAGGCATAACACTCCGTCTAACCCGGACAACAAGGTTTCCATCGCGCGCTGAAAAATAGACGGTGCGCTCGACAAGCCGAATACAAGACGCGTATATTTAAACAAGCCTCGGTGAGTGTTAATAGTGGTTATGTTTTGTGACTCATCATCAAGTAGAAATTGATTGTAGGCCATGGATAAATCAATTTTCGAAAACTGCTGGCCACCGTGTAATTTTGAAAATAATTCGTGAACCGTCGGCAAAGGATATTGTTCTATTACTAATTGTTTGTTAATGGTCACAGAATAATCCGCACATAATCTGACGGAACCATCTCGTTTGAGTACGGGCACAATAGGCGATGCATAGTCCGCATGTTTAACCGGTTTTAAAACTCCGAGGTTTAACAATCGTTCTAACTCTTTATCGACTTTGTCACGCAACGCAAACGCAATGGGACGCGCTTTAAAAAAGATTGGTTTTGCATCATTTTTTAGTTGCAACTTAACTTTATAGTTTTTGAAAGCGCCCAGCTTGTCTGAAAATACTTCCGGGAATTGTATTTGCAGTCGGTCAATTGCGCTTTGAGTACGATTAAGAAAATTAACTGGAGTTAACTTTAATTTAAATATTGATATGAAGTCACGACCTAGCAACGGTGGGCCGCCGTGACGTATGACGAACATATCGAGTGTGTGTGTGCGCTTCATATATGTTATTGGTACACGCACATAACCTACACACTGCATATTGGTTCCCGTGTAACCATAAAATTTTTTGTCAGAAATACGCAATGGTATCCCCGCAAACACTTTTTTATATGTACCCTCAGATATGACTGTCACTGCCGACCCGCTATCTATTTGGAATTTTAAATTCTGCCCATTTATCGACACCGTTTCTGTCATAGGTTCTCCCCGAGCCGAACAAATATTATACAGTGACTTACCGTCATCGTCCTCGCTCACATCCCCCGTTAACACGTAGTTAAGTTTATTGCACATTTTTCGCAAATGCCCTACTTTGTTGCACTTTTTGCACTTGTACTTTGCAAACCGACACTGAGACGATTCGTGATTAACGCGACCGCACACTGAGCACTTTTTTTTCTCGGCACTGTTGGTCGTGTTGACACTATTTTGTCCTTTCGCGATCTTGAACACCTGTGCTTGATCTGTAGATGCAGAAGCAATTGCAGCTGCCCCTGCGCGCGCGCATCTTATGCTCTCTGCTAACTCCACTGCCTTCGCCAAGGTTAAGGTCTCCAAGTCCAGCGCAAACAGTTTTTCCCGTTCAGGACCCGCTAGCATCCCCATCACAAAGCGATCACGCAACGCCTCCTCAACATTGCTGAACCCGCAATGCGCCGTTAGTCCACGTAACCTCGCTGCCCACTGCGTATGTATCTCGCCAGGCTGCTGCGAAGCTGCGTAAAAGTTGTGCCGTTCGCTGAACCCGCAACGTTTCGGTGTGAAGTGGTTATCCAACAACGTCACTAGATCCTCGTATGGTACCTCTTGTACGTCTTTGGGCAGGGCTAAATCTGCTGCCAACTTGTATGTACCATCGCTGAGTGCGCTGAGTAGTATGGCCCGCCTCCTGGTTCCCGCCGCATCGTTTTTCACATCGATGTTATTTGCGATGAACCATTGTGTTACGCGACCTTTGTAAGTCTTCCAATCATTAACATTATGGTCGAAAATTGACAATATTCCACAAAATGACTGTGCCATTTTTGAACAGACTTTTTAATTTTTTTTTCCTACTGTGGGTAACTCGTCGCCACTGTTATGTAGGTGCGTAAGGAGACAAGTGAAACTACTGACGGCTGATAGCACACTGCTTTAATCCTGCATAAGAGGTTTGGGTAGGGACCTAGCCCACGCTTACATACGCGCCATTCACACATACATATACAACAGAAGTAATATGTTTTTACGAATTTTTTGGTAATTATTTCTTGATTTCTGTCTAATGAATATACGATGAAGACTTTCATCAGTAACGTTACCGTACTGAGATTCTAATTAAATTAAATGAGGCATTTGATTTAATTTATTTGATGTGTTATTGTAAGATTGTTACTACCAACATACGTATGTTATTGCTATTCTTGTTACGTTCCCAATAATTTGATTAATTATTTATTCCTGAACGAACGTTTGGAATTGTAAAGAAAAGTGTTATTAGGTGAGCTGAGTAATCAATATATTGAGGTTCGGAGATTTGGGAGCCGAATACTCATTTCAATTGAGGTTTTCGCGAGTCGTGTAAATTTAGAGTATGAGAGTCTTGCTCTTGACTTACAACATTGTCCTATTGCAGTTGTTGTATGTGAATCAATAATTGATATCATAAACTAACATAACATGGGTACAATTCTAACGACAATCTATATGTAGTCTGCGTTTTGTTCTCATAGAATACAGTACATACAGTGCAGTTGATAGTTTGAAATAAGTGTATGTAATTTGTGATAATTGTAAAAAATCTAAAATTACAATACAATTTAAACATAATTTAATTTACGAACTAGAACGAGTCAAGACCAAGTTTCAGATATTAAGTAATGTATATGTTCACAGGGAACAATTCCCTATTTGCTTAGCATATGCTATTACTATCCACAAATCACAAGGCCTTAGCCTTGAAAGTGCTCTTCTCGACATAGGCTCCTCTATATTTAGTAAAGGGCAAGCTTACGTTGGACTCTCTAGAGTTAAAACCTTAGATGGAGTACATCTTATCAATTTAGATCCAAGTCAAATCAAGGCACAAGAGAGTTCTATTGTAGAGTACAACCGTCTGCGCACGTTATACCGCCCCGACTTGGCCAAATTAACTATAAACAGAAACGCGTAAAAAGAATTCCGGATACTGAATGGGCAATTCACTCGAACATTTCAAAGGTACAAGAAAATATAGAAAATAACACAAAAGGACAATTATACCCCGTAAACGTAGGAAAATACAGTAGTTTAACACAAAACCATTTAGTATTAATTTTGTTATAAATAAGTACCTACTACTAATTTATGTACAAAAAGTAATGATATCCCATCAAAAACATAAATGTGAAAAGAGAGCCAAGTTCAATATTATGATATATGCCTTGGTAGTTGACTTCAACGAAAAAAAAAGTGAAATCTAAATGGGTGCCAAGTTCAATGGTCAGTCCTGAAATTTATTTATAACAACAGAAAATACCATTTTTTCTTATAACTTAGGAGAATATATTGTAGCCTAAGGTCTGACTTGGCTAGTTTTCATATACGAATTATATTATAGCCTTCGCAAATTCTAAACCTGTTACATGTCGGTTCTTATTTTATTATTCCGAAAATTTGGTTTGCTGGTAGAAACTAACCATCGAACATAATAATTCGTATATAAGAACTAGCCAGGTCAGACTCGGTAAGTGTTCCTTAACCTTGAACATTGGCCCATTAGGCTGGTATTATTGAGCCAAGATCTCCCACGTCATAATAGTTACGTAACCCTTATAGATTCGTCATGTCGGTCTGCGTCCTGTGCGTTTGTCCATACGTCACAGCCATTTTATTCCGGCACTATTAGGAGTGAACATGTGATTATTAAACAAAAATAAATAAAAAGCAAAATTAACAACGTGAAAAAAAATATATTTAAAAAATCTAAAAACCCAACTGCTCAACTGAAGTGTAAGAAACAACACAGGCAAACAAGGCAGGTGGGACCCAATTGAACATTTTTTTTTTAAATGGGATGGGTCCGCCTGCTTGTCAGTTTAAAAAAAAAATGTGCTTGTTTCTTACACTTCAGTAGAGCAGTCGGGTTTTTTAGATTAAAAAAAAAATCAACATTTTAGTTAAAATATTAATTAACAATTTTTTTAGTTTTCCCGGTCGTGTCACATTGGCACTCCACCGGATTCAGAAAGTGAGTCCATATTTTTAAACTTGCTCATTGTGTTATTTTGCTAGTATTACACTAATGATAAACATGATATACCTTTTTGAAATCCATCCATCCATCCAAAATTAAGCCATTTAATTTGATAACCATATTGAAGTATTACAAAAAAAAAAAAAATTTTTCACCATGTATAATGGCTTCGCACAGCCGCCATGTTTAATATTTTTTTTTAAAGTCACCTATCTAAGAACACTCAGGCTGTTAAGACAAATCTAACGACACATCAATTGTGTGAATCCTTTCAGCGGTTCTGGAGATATGAGGTAATAAAGAATATTACAAACATACATACATACAAGATACGCGCGAAAAACATAACCCTTCCTTTGCAGTCGAGTAAAAACAACGTCATTTTGCGTTGCGCTTATTACTGCGGAACCCTACATGTGCTAGTCCTACTTGATCGCTTGATCGCTTTTCAAGTGTTTGCTAAAACATTAAGAGTAAATGACAACAATGCATACCTAATAATGTTATGTAGGTGCGATAGCTTTTTTTTTATTTTAACGGTAAAATTATCAAATAAGTCCTCCCACCCCGGGCAGGGTGGGAGGGACTGTCAGACTTTTACTGACTAAAATCCACGGTGTTCCTTCAATAACCCTTTACGTACCGGGGTCACGGTAATGGGATAAGTCCCACGACCCCGGCAGGCTTCGGCCCTCTGCAGGGGGGGCCTCGTCATGTTGCTGACGCTCTTTGAGGCGCGCGTGGAACACAACGCGCCGTCGACCCGGGCATGGTCCATGGTCGGACAGCGAGTTGCCCTTTACTCGCTGTCCGCATGCCCGCGCCTACGGTGACCGGAGATCGTCGGCCGACGTCTGACGCCGTGGGCGTCTACCACTGCGGCTGGGCTGGAGGGAGGACGCCATCCTCTCCCTCACGCGGCCCGCCTCCTCCTTCGGGAGCATGACTGCTTCGCAGAAGGAGGCGACCGCTTCCCTCTCTCTCTCGCCCCGCAGCATGGCCTCGACCAATGCCGGGCGCGAGAGGTCTCCGCCTATCGCCGCGGTGAGGACACGTTGGTGCTCTGCCCAGGTGGGACAGTCTTGCACCGTATGCTCTACTGTGTCCTCAGGGCGACCCACGCAGTGGTGCCACCAGGCGTTTTTTCCTTTCCCATCAGACACAGGTACCTCCCGAAACTTCCGTGTCCGGTGAGGACCTGCGTCATGCGGTAGGTCAGGACGCCGTGACGCCGATCTAGCCACTCCTCAAAGAGGGGTCTTACCGCCGCAATTGCGGCGTGCCCGAGGTGCGATAGCTAGTTCATAAAATTATTATTTATTGTCCTTTCATGACAAAACAGAGCAATGCTACGGTTCGATATGTTTTCTGGCGTGCAGATAGCTTAAGAGCTGGATCATACATACCCTACTTTAATTTCGCTGAAAGAATCATTATAGACAAGTGAAGCTGCGGGCAGAAATAAAAACTTAGTTGTAATCTTATTTCTTACTGTCTTACTTATTTTAATCTTAATATAATATATTATAATAATATTATTACTGCGAAAGTTTGTGAGGATGGATGGATGTTTGTTATTCTTTCACGCAAAAACTACCGAACGGATCTGAATGAAATTTGGCAAGTATATAGTTAATATCCTGGAATAACACATAAGCTAATTTTTATCCCGGAATTCCCACGAGATCGGGAAACCCTCCCACGCGAACGAAATCACGGGCAGAAGCTAGTATTTTATTAACGCGAAAGTTTGTGAGGAGGTATGTATGTTTATTGCTCTTTCACGCAAAAACTACTGAAAGGATCTCGATGAAATTTGGTAAGTAGATAGCTGACATCCGTTGGATTGGGATTTATGCGGGAAAAATCTCCGACGCGAACGATGTCGCGGGCAAAAGCAAGTAATATTATAAAAATAAGTCACCCGCCGCAACTGTTTGTCCGTCGGTTCGCAATAAACTCAAAAAAGACTAAACAGATTTAAACGCGATTTTCATCATAGAGTGCTTCTTAAGTAAGGTTTTAGTGTAAAATTTACTAAGTTTTTATATGAATTAAAATAATGAGACCCTGTGTTGCTGTTAATCATAAAGATTTATTTCACACAGGCCTTTATAAAACATCAGCAGCTAATGTAGGGTTCGAATTGGTTGTGTATGGAGAAGAACCATCAAGAAACTCCTATTTCAATCTTTTCAGAAACTTGATTGATTAATACAACGTTTTTCATATTATAGTAATGAGGTACAAGAGGACAGGCATAGTACCTACTAAGTAATTACATACCAAACACGCTCAAGAACAAAACAGACTTGAAAAATAACAAGATTAGATTTCACTTATAAAGTTGAATGGATGAAAATAAAAAAAACTCTGACATGAATAAGGAAAACATGAAAAATATATGAATGTGGGGCTTTAGACTCCCATCCCGAAGGTGGACCAATGACAAATGGACAAAACAGACACCAGAACTACAAAACAACTACAAAAAAGTTACAAACATTAGAAAAAAAAAATGGGCTAAGCACGTCCGACCAAAAGGGCTACCAAGTCAGCATTTGCTGGGCGAAAGACACCCAGCGCTGGTTTTTAGTTGGCACCCAGCAGTCACACACGGACGAGGGTAAATAAAAGGAAAATTAATATGAAAGAATGTGTAGTGTTTGTAACAATAAATAATGGTGTTAATTATACCAACAGTGTGTGTGCTAAAGAATATTTTTTATGAAATAAAGCACGGAAATAAAGCACGCCACCGAAAGAACCGCAGTTAAACAATATCTAGCAGCCCGCTAAATAGAAAAAATACAGGCGAAAGTGCAATCACTCGGTTCCTGGCAACACAGATGCATACGCAACGAGCTCACCACATTCAGTCAAACCAACCAACAAACCAACGAGATATCATAACGCAATAGGGCAACTGAAGGAACTGGGTGGATTTTTAGTCAGTAGAAGTCTGACCCTCCCTCCCGCTCCACCCAAAGCGAAAAGAGGTGAGGAAAAAAGGCATATGCTAGATGCTTCGGCTGGCTTCTAGGCTTAAAATACATTTAAGTTCAAAACACTGGAGGAAATTCCAGCTGAAATTAAAGCGTATATTAAATTTTTTATTATAGTCGAAACCGACCTACACAGAACCACACTGAACATCCTTAAACCAAAAAACTTTTCAAATTAGCGGTTAATCTTTGTGAAATTCAGCATTTCTGATTAAAAGGTGTAGTCTAAGCAATTAATCCAAATAATAATTAAAAAGGCCTCGTTTTTTTTCTGGTAAACTTTAAATGAATAGATACAGGTAAAGGCTTCAGAAAGCGTAGAACAATAAATATGGCAATTTATGATGTAATTGAGAAAATAGTCTCTAATGTCGATACTAGAACACCAGTGGCAGCCTTGTTTATGGACATGTCTAAAGCATTTGACCATGTAGATCATGGTATACTGCTAAACAAATTAGAGCGTTATGGGGTTAGAGGAAATGCATTAGACATATTAAAATCATTTCTGTCTAATCGCACTCAAATTATAAAGTTTGCAAGGCACTGTATGACGTCTAAAATTGAAAACGCTTACATGTCTCGACCTAAAAAAACTATTTATGGGACACCATAAATAGTTTTTGGGACACCCCAAGGTACCATTTTGGGTCCTCCATTATTTAACATCTATATAAATGACATGCCTAAGCCTAAGGTCAGTAAAAATCAGATGGTCCTATTTGCTGACAACAGTACCATTCTATTGTCTGGTAATGATATTAATACTCTAGAAAATGACATAAATTAAGATCGTAGCAATATAATGAATTGGTTAGTAAATAAAAATTTAAAAATTAATTTAGACAAAACTAAAATAATGACATTCAATCCAAGAATGAATAAACATAAACTAAATATGATAATATAGCAATCACAGAAACTGACACAACAAAATTTTTGGGCTTAGATAGCCATTTGACATCGAAATATCACATCTAGGGACACGAAAAAAGTATCGATACTTGGTGGTATCGAGTACGTTTCGTTTCAATACCGACAATTTTGTACTCGATACTTTTTATTTGATACTTTTACTCAATGAGTACTTTTTGTCAGGTATCGTAACGAATAAATCTTGGACGGCAACGCCATCTGGTTCAATAAGACGGAACCTTCTAAATCATTACATTGAGCTCGAAATCGTTCCTTCAGTCTTTCTGTTCACAGTTCAGATCGTTTCCTTCACCACTCAATCGTTCGCCGTTAGAAAATTGTTTTGTTATTATTATTTATTTATTGTTTATAAGGTACAATGTAGTTCTCATAATGTACAACGATATCCCACAAAACCGTATTATTTTGTATGTTATTTTGCTTGACTATTATTTGACTTGTTAAATGTGAAAGTGTGCACTCTAAAAGTACATATTGTTCCGTGCTGTGTATCTACTCGTATTAACGATTGTACGGAGGAGGAATGGGTACTATAATATGTGTCTAAAGGAATAAATAATATAATTGTTTAAATAATTTGTGAAGTCACAGTTGTCTTTTTTATAGTATGGACTATTATTACACTAGTGAACCAATACCATTAGTGTTGATGATCTGTTCTTCTGTCCTACTGTACTGAAGCTAAATTGACGTTACTGACTGACATTGATGGCCTGACGTATGCGCATTAGGCCCTATGAAAGTACTCGATACTTTAAAGTATCGATACTTTTGTTTCGATACATTTATGAGTACGATACTTTCTTTTCGATATTACTCATGAGTACAATATCGATACTTTCTTATCGATACCGTGTCCTTAATCACATTGACGCTTTATCAATATTGGTTTGCATATAATGCTCTGTACAAACTATCAAAGACAGTTAATCGCACGACAGCGTAAATATCTTATAATGCCTATGTGGCATCTAGCATTAGGTATTGAATCATTTTCTAGGGCAACTCGACTGATAGAGACATTGTTTTTAAAGCTCAGAAGAAATGTATCCTTTACCAAATTACACGCATATATTTTGTAAGCCATATTATATTGGCAAAACATAGTGCGCATATTTTCAACACTGACTATCTGTAACCCTACCTATGTTCGACAAAATAAATGATTGATTGATTGATAAAAAAATTTAAAGGCGACCCGCTGGGCAGACAACCATTATTCAAAACCGGCGTAACGTGAGGCCGTACATTTAATTGTGCGTGTGACTATGAAAAAAATTATTTGGTGCAATACAAACTGTATACCTATAACATATTGAAAATTGTCTCCTGGACCAAATCAGCCTTATTTTTAAGTCAGTCAAAGGTAAATAATTTGCCTTTGATGTAGCCTAAAACGATACACAATGAACCCCTTATAAAGTTGTTTTCTCAGAACGTTTTTTAATCAAGTAAAGAATTCACCTTATTAGGAGCTCTACGGTATTTCAAATATTCTGCACAAAGCGTTGAAATATGGAGAAATCGTGCTAAAATGTAATAGAACCTTAGTTTAAGTCAAATTAATGACAATAAAATAATTCTTGAGCTCAAAATCAAATTAAAAAAAAAGACAAAAGACATTGGGAACTTTCTGCCCCGCTTTTCGAAAAGTAGCGGACACAAACGAAACCTATCACAGATGATAGATACTATTATCCACTTCATTGCCGTGCATTTATTTTTCCTGTAACATATGGTAATATTGAAAAAATAAGGTTTACACTTCACATTACACCTAAAAAAAATTAATAATATCATCACAAAAAATACGCCAAAGTCAAATAGCTATGATAATACGCGCTGTGGCCCGGCAGTGTCTAGTCAGGTTATTATCATTGATTATGATGAATAATAAAACCCTATTATTATATACCTCCTCTTTTTATTTAGCCTTTGTTCAATCTGGTTGTTTTAGACTTCATTTTTTTTATTAAAAGTACGTTGCCCCGCACTAGGAATTTCTCCTGCATTGTGGGTGCGTTTACAAACATTTAAACTCACATACAAAAACAGCTAGATCTGGAAAAACTACTTGTAGGTTATCAAAGTACCATATTACTACTCGTATATAATAAACAAGTGGTGAAGATGATGATTATTAATTATTTGGTAGGGTACAAAATGTATCTTGATATTGTCAAATACAGTATATTAGTTTATTAATATAAGTTCAGTACTTACTGTGTTTTTACATTTTTTTTAAACAAATAATAAATAACATTCAGTGAAAAAATAAGTAAAAATATATAACTTTTTAGTTATTCTGCGATGCAAAACAATATAAAATGTAAAAAAATCAAATCATTTTAGACAAAAATATTTCCAACTTAGACTCATCATACCTCAGAATTCCCATATGTCACAACATAGCGCTTTAAGTAAACATACCTACAGGTCTAAAGCTTTGAAATAAAGTACGTTTCATCTTTGTCCGACGTGGGGATTTTTCCCATAGTAAAGTTCCCAATGTCTTTTACGTTCTTGGTTTGGGGAGTTCTCAGTAAACCCGAGTTGACTTGACGAGAAAATCTTTAGGTATATCTATACTTAATATTATAAAGCGGAAAAGTTTGTTTGTTTGTTTGCTTGAACGCGCTAATCTTCGAAAGTACTGGGTGGATTTGGATGCAATTTGGTATGGAAGTAGCTTGAAGCTTGAGGAAGGTTATAGGCTACTTTTTACGCGACTGCAAAAAAGGAGAGTTATGTTTTTACCGTGATAGAATCCACGGGAGCGAAGCCCCGCGTGAGTACTAGTGATGTATGTAATCCCACGTCAAAATTATTTTCTTCGAAAAACACATAGAAATTCGCTTTATTATCACTTATACAAGTATGAGTAGAGATGTATGTAAGTGGCAGTTGATGATTATACTGCATCTACTGCCCTTGTTGTGGTAGCTATTATGGTGCTGGTCTTGAATTAGATCCGCAGATGGGCGAAAAATGATTGAGTTCACCTTTTGGGAGAACAGCAGCTAAAATACTTTTACTGCCTTAAAATACAAAAAAAAAACACACTCAATGATTTTTTGTATTTTATGGTAGTAAAAGTATATTCAATTTTATTTTTAGGTGGGACATTGCAAAGAAAATACGTCTGTCTGTCCTAAGTCACTCAATCAATAAGAACATATTAAATTCACAGACAGAACTACTCGTAGAAGGAGTCTAAGTCTATTTATGAAATTCTAATCCAACCCACTAAAAGAAGACATTTGTAGCAGGAAGTTACATATATTAGATTACCGTTAATACATCGAAAACCCATTGATATTGATTACAAGCTTGATTTTAACAGAAATTACTATTTTAAAATATTTTAGCTCACTACAATAAGCAGTTAAATCAAATTTAAATCCATTTATTTAATTATAAGAATAATATTGAATAGGTACGTTTACATAAGTCTCTAGAAATATAATTATGATATCACTCACAGAGTTTTTAATTGTATGAAAACTTCTGAAGAACATCATCTAAATCTTTAACTCAAACTTAGACAATGGATAAGTAAACATTATTTTATCGTTTGACAATCGTCATTTAGCTCAATATAATAAACAAAATATTTTCGTTTCTCAGGTCTTGATAGTCAGCTATACCTTTTAAGTATAATTAATGCCCGTACAAGCGACGCAAATGAGATATTTCAATTAGGTCTTTGTAGTTCTGCAGAGATTTTTTTTAATTTTTGTAGAAAACAGCAATGTGTGTAGAACTCACATTACTAACAATCTTGTGAACCTCTCCAACTAAGCTAGCTAATCCATGTATCTAAAGTGGGTTCACGCTTTCACGGCAATAGTGTAATAGGTGAAGTTCGAATCCACAACCGCTCGATAATAATAATAATATAATAATATTCCACAACTTTCACACAACGCCATCTAGTCCCAAACTAAGCAGAGCTTGTGGTATGAGTACTAGACAACTGATAAACATACATATATATTTTTAAATACATACATGTTATAGATAAATTACACCCAGACAAAGAACAAATGATCGTGCTCATCACACAATGACGCCATGACGCTTCAAAAATTTAAATGTCTTATTCACTGGCTTTAAAAAATATAAACTTGATTACAAAAAAAACTGCCTGATAACAGAAATAAACGATTACTAATTCCTACCAGCCGATTCGCCCGACTGATGGTGGAAAAACATCCCAAGGCTTGATACTCTCGGGAAATTATCATATGTCCTATTCCTCGACGTGGTCTACTCATGTGGCTAGTTTCATCCGACCGTTCAGTCGGTAAGTAATTAAGAGGTAACATTAAACGCACAGACTAACAGACAATGTTTCTTTAGCATTGCAATATTTCATGTATTAGTATGGAAGTCACCGCGCGGCTATCATCCGAGCGTTTACGCAGAAGATCCTAGAATAATTCGGTCACGTTGCTAGGAAAGACGGTGGCAACCTCGAAAAGCTCATCGTGTCCAGCAAAGTAGACGCGAAAAGAGCTCGTGAACGCAGCCCCATACGTTGGTCTGACCAGATTCACAACCTCTCTCGACTCCACAGTTCACAACGACTTCCATACCGCCAGTGATAGAAACTACTGGAAAAAGATAATACAGGAGAAAGTGATACAGAAGGAAGAGTATGGAATTATAGATGGCGATTTAATTTAAATTCTACTACGACTTAAAAACTATTTTAATTGTTACGTTTTCATTAAACATACATTATTTAAGCCAATTACATGCATAACATACCTAGTTAAATTATAACGCAACAATGAGCAATTCAGCTATCGAACAACGTATCCACTACAAGTAGCTTTCGGACAATCTCTCAAGTCGCCGTAAAATAATAAATCAAATCAAATAAGCTTGAAGTTGTATACCCATAAGAAATGCGATGTGCATGAATGTGAAATAAGACTTTTTACGTGACTCTAGTTTATTATTTTTCCAACTCAGTTATTTTTTATTCATTTATATTCGCGAATTAGGGATGCCTACGTCAACAGCATCGCAATATAGCTCATGTCAACTACCCTGAAATACTATACTATACTATATATAAAACTTAAAATATTAAAGCGTAGCTCTTTTAATGATTTTTTATTGGTAACCAATCTCAACATGTTCTACTTAATTTTGTACTGTCCATTCTATGGACAGTATTAGCAAAGCTTAATAAAAATATAGGTATGTATGTAGTGCGGTGGTGGGTAGTATTTTTGAGCAGAAAACACGAATGTTCGTAATTTCACATAGAAAATGTCTATGCAATTTAGTCATTTTTTTAAAAGAGTAGGTAACTGTTTTCCATTCACTACCGGTTTGGCAAACTCCTCGCTCATGTATTTCCAGACACGTTAACTTTACGTTAAAAATAAACGTGTTATCTTGTATATATCTTTGCTATAAGTTTGTTAACATGCCTCGACCGACTAAGGAATGTGGTAACCAGAGCAAATGTCTGAAAAAAGGTGTTTCAACACCTTGCTGGCCTAAGAGCTATCGCAAGAATTTTTCACGTATCTGTAATTTCACCGGTACGTGTACATTCTTACACCTATATTCATTCCTTTCAAGTCTCCACATACTAGAAAAAGAAGGTCTAGTCTAGGTCTAACGTATACTAGGTGAATGTTTTGTAAAGGAGCAATACAAAATTAAATTTAATAAATTAATGAAATTTATTATTAAATTATTGGTGTGCAATAAAAAGTATTCTATCCATTTATCAATACTCTACCGCCTTAGCTACAGGACAAAAGAAACCTTATAACTGTCCTCGTTTTTAGGATATGCTAACTGCATTTCTAGCCTTTCCTAAACTGAAGCTACCCTCCGTCTAACAGGATGTAGTTGGTTACAGGTACCTATTATACGTGAAGCGGCAGCCTACCTGATCTGAAGATAGGCTAGGATAGGAGGTAGGCTGTAATTACCCACTGGGGTGTGGACACCCCAGTGGGTAATTTGAGCTGCTGAAAATCCCAAGTGACTGTTAAAGATCTAACTACAAATAACATCCGATACCAACGACTTTATCACGTGAAGCCGTTGGTTAGAAATTAGTGGTAATCCAGCTCCAGCCCGTATCTCGACAAGCGCCCAAGTTAGTCACGAGCTCAACATTGCTACTTTGGAAGGTCCCGTTTAAAATCTGTACATGTAATATGTACAGATTTTAAATGGGACCTTCCTAACCACCCTATTTAAAAATTACAAATACAGCTTCTACGATCTAACATAGAGCTTATCTCTTCGCCATTTTAAGTTTTTGATTATGCAAAAAAAATAGAATATGTAATAAACGTAGGATCAAACCAAAGTACTAAAAGATTAGCTATAAGCTAGGTTTGGACGGTATGATAGCCGCCACATAAAATATTCACCGATTTTCCAATCGTCCAATAACTTTTTAACAAAGGGATTGACGTTTTGACAGCGGAAAACTTGGCTGACAATTGAAAAGTCGACCCTTATAAAACTTGATTCGCACAGGATCTGCCCTCTTGAAACACACAAGCTGTGAAACATTGTTTCTGAACGGACTCTATTGTTTGTGGTTCCAAGTTCCCGTGCCGCTCTCTCTCTACAAAAAACACTATGACATAAATTAAAATTCCGGCCTTGCATTTTTGAGCTTTGCATTTTTCTGACAGCACGAAAAATTTTGAGCATGCCTTGGGTCGAAAAAGGTTCTGTAACGACATTTTAGAAAACCTCTTATGTGGAATGCTAAGATGAAAAATTGCCTTATAAAGATTTATTCTAAGACTTAATAAAAATTTGGGGATTTGTACAGGAAAATTCCAATGAAGTCGAATTTGGCCTACCTTTGGTAAGATATTTTTTATTCTATGTCGATAAATAAAAGTGAGTGCGACTATAGATCACACTAGGAATAAAATTGGCCAAGTGCGAGTCGGACTCGCCTATGAAGGGTTCCGTAGTAACTATAATAAATATAATATACTTAATATATTTATTTGAAAAAAAAAAACAAATCCTTACAAATTTCTTAAAACTAGCTTATTTACAATTTTTACAACTACGCCAAATAACTTTGTTTTTCATAGTATTTGTATGAATTACAAAGTTATATTTGCGGTTTTTGAAAATATACTGTATCTCAAAAACTGCTGACTCGATCTCGTTTAAACTAATTTTGGTTGAAAGTTTACATTAAGATCTACAACATATGGTTTTCTTAGATTTTTCACTTCATTATTATAGAAGTTAGAGGGGGGACACACACATTTTACCACTTTGGAAGCGTATATCTTTTAAGCGATTAACTTTATGAAAAAATCACTTTAGAAACTATAATGTCATTTTTAAAGACCTGTCTATAGATACCACACACGTATAGGTTTAATGAAAAAAAAAAATCAGTTTCAGTTCCATGTATTAATTTTTATTTTTTAATTTTTCTCTTAAAATCGGAAAGCGGTTTACAGAATACATCTACTTACCAAGTTTTACATGTATAGTCCTAATAGTTTCGGAATAAAATGGCTGTGACATACGGACGGACGGACAGACAGACAGACAGACAGACAGACGGACAGACATGTCGAAACTATAAGGGTTCCGTTTTTTGCCATTCGGCTACGGAACCCTAAAAAGGACAAATTCACCTTCCGAATTTAAAAATATTCGCCATGTGCCTTTTCGTCCACTAGTTCTAGTCTTGATAACTGTATCTTACTAAAGTACATTACTATTTATTGGATAAGCCAACTATGTGTTTACTCCTTATACTGTAATATCAAGGGAAGTGCAGTAAGCTCCTTGAGATGTAAATAATGATAAATATAAACTGCTTTGCGGAGATATCTTAGCGCTTTTCAAATGAGGCGTGAATAGATATCGCAGAGTTCCAGCAACCTCCACACTGTTTACAATAGAACCAACCAGACGTGAAATGATACTATTCAGGCGGATCATAATATCCGACATTTATTTATTTTATAATGGAGCGTATGTAAATATTTAAAACTTCTAAAAAATAACTGTTTGCTTTAAAATACTCAATATTATGAACAATGATTAAACTCGTCCAATTATTTATTTATTAGAAAAATAATAGATTTATTAATTTTATGAATCGCGACCAGTCAGTTTTATGTTTCAATAATTGAAACGCTAAATAGAATAAATAACTTACACAAAAGCTTACCTTTCAAAAACAATAGTTGATATTGCTTTACAAATGTAACTCCATGAACTTTTTTTTAAATAAATGGTACTGAATCGATAATTCCATAAACTTGTTCACATAATAATAACTTTTATTAGCACTGCAGTGTGATATTTGCCGAAGTTTTTCGAATAACCCTGTGGACTCGACGGAGCGCGCGGCGACGACGTTCGAAAGCACTGAACCGGGGCCGGGCTACACGAACACTGAATGAGAAATGAGAATCAAAGCACAGCCCTTCCAGAGATGCGCTGAAATCGCGCGAAAAACATGCGATTTTAGGTATTTTATTAATAAATGTATGCATAGTCAGAGATAATAAGGTGTGTTAATAATGCCTACTACCAATTGAACGCGTTAAGGAGAGTCAAGTGCGCGGAATGAATGGCGTCGATCTTAAGGGGCAGATACTTAATGAGTTTAAAAGATTGTAAACTGAATCATGTCATACCGGCTAATTGCAATGTTTTGGATACAAAAATGTTATTGTAGATCATATTCTTAATAATATATTAACGAGATACCGCGGCACCGGAACTTAAGGGCAGCTGAAGGAACAGGATGGGTTTTTAGTCAGTAGAAGTCTGACACACCCTTCCGCTTAACCCAGAGCGGGAAAAGTCATTCGATAATTTTTCCACTGGGAAAAAGAAAAAGAATTAAAGGTATGCCTGTATATATATTTTAAATAATATTAGCAAAATATGTATCCATAGGTACTCATATTATAAATGCGGAAGTATGTTTGTTTGTGAGTTCTTCTTTTACATCAAGACTGATGTAAAAGATGTCTGGTGCGGAGAGTTGAAGCGCCGGAAAATGATATAGAGCAAAGGCGTTGTGCGCTAAAAAACACGCTTTTACTTTCGCTTTAACACGAACGTAGCCGCGAGCAGAAAATAGTAATTTATTAATTTCTGTCTAATGGCTTTTTTCGGTGAGAAAATCATCTAATGACTGCTCCGCTCTGGGTGGAAAAGAAGGGAGTCTCGGACTTCGACTGACTACGGACCCATCCTGTTCTTTCAACTGCGTTCATGGACTGCGGTATCCCGTTATTTCCGCAACCCCAGCAGGCAGTGGTCCTGTCGGACCCCGTCAATACTGATCTGCTGATTTTCCGTCTGACGGCTAGTTGCAATGGTTTGACAAAAAAGTAAAACTTTCCTCTAATAAATTAGATATGCGAATATTTTAAACTAGCACCGACTTCGTACGCTTGGGAGGTTTTCCCGCGTTAATCCTGATCCCGTGGAAATTCCGGGATAAATAGTGAAGCTATAGTCTCATCTATTTTCCAGTGAAAGGCCTATTAAAATTGGTTCAGCCGTTCCAGAGATTAGCCCGGACACAAAAAACCGACAGAAATTTAAAAAAATGTGTTTGTATTTTAGTATCGTGTAAATAACTGCAAGACTTGAGAAAACACAATGATATTTGAAATCACAGACAAATACATTAATTTTATTTATGTGTAGATGGATTGCTAACTTAATAATAATAATAGAGCCTATTACTAGGTTTAAACTTACCTAGTAATAGTTTGTCTGCGATAGAACGCTGACGTGTAAAGTCCTTGTATGGGCGTTAATGGCTGCGACACAATTTACAACTAATGCAGTCATAATCGTACTCTAATTTATTGTATTTGTGTTTTTACTTTCAATAAAAAAATATTATTATTTATTACATTCCCACAGCTGGGACACAGGCCTCCTCTTAATTACAGCAGATTTATAGCTTAAATTTATGTAATTTGTAAAAAACACATTACTAGTTAACTATATTTAAGTAACCAATATCTATTGAAATCAAATAATAACATGGCAAGTGTCTTTTGACTAAACTTTGGGCCACGCGGGTGAGAAGCGCGCGTCCATTTTACTCCCACAAGACAGCCGGTTCGATCAAACAAAAGATATACTTAATTTTTAAAAGTTTCTAATTTCTGACTTTCATATCGATTGAGAAAATGTATAGCATGTTCAGGACTTAGTTCGATCTCTTCTAGAGACGAAAAAAACAATATCTGTACGAATATTAAAAAAAAATTGGCCAAGTGCGAGTCAGACTCGCCCGTGAAGGGTTCCGTAGTAACTATAATAATATATATCGGCGCAAATACAATAATTTTTCTATTAAAATAATTGAAATTATTAAAGTTTAATAATTTGATTGTTTCACAAACTATTAATTGTTTTTAAGATGTAAAATTAACGTTTAACATGTTTCAACTTAAAGCATTGTAATTTAAGTAGTTTAATATTTAACTAGAAAATGTGGGTACATGTGTGACAATCCCTCTATATAAGGCCGCGCTGTGAGCGCTAGATTCATTCAGATTCATTCTTGTTCGAGCCGCTGGACAGTGCGGACCTCTGTAAAGTTGTTACGCTGTCAGTTGAATAAACGAGTCTCCGGTAACATTAACAAGTGCTTTTATTTGAAAATCAAACATGAGTGATCACCAAGAGAACATTCATGACGTCAGCTGAGCTGACGTCACACTTTTTAAGAAACACATACGACGCCGTCTCTCCGTCATCAGAAGTGGGATTCACTCGCTCGAGTTGAAGTAAAACAGAACGTGACGTCCTGGATATAAGCCGTACGGGTCAAGTGGCCGTCAATTCTGAAATATTGAGCTGATGAACCCTGGTGAGTCGTATTCATTTTATTTTGATATTTTGATTCAGGGTTCGAATACTCCCTGAAATATTATTTTGCGTGAAAGTTTACGCGCAAGCGTGTACATAAAATTGTAATTTTCTGATGACTTTAAATTGATTTGAAGTGTGTAAACCAAAGTAAATAGCAAATTTAATTTGAGGTTATAATTAATAATCTGCAATCATAGATCTTGTCTAATTCCGGTAAAATTTTCAAATATCGCAAGATATTCTGTTTCTTGAAATTTAATGCCAACGGTAGTAGTGCAAGTATTAGTTTTGTATAGCCTTGTTTAGTGCGCCGAAACACATAAGTGTATCGTGCGCCGAAATACATAACGTAGCCGACTCAATGTAGTTGTTTCGCGAGCTAAGGTTTTCTCGTTTTCCACCTAAACAACTGGAGACCGGATAACCGTATCGGCGGTGTGATCTATTCCACGAGCCAGTATGGCCGAACAACAAAAGAAAGGTCACGGGTTCGAACCCCACCCATTATACTTGCCGTGAACCCACTCTAAGTTAACGGGAAAGCTAGTAGTGTGGATCCTATTTACATTGCATTGCTAGTTCTCTTTATAAAAAGAAAAAGATAGAGAAAAAGAAAAAAAACAAAAAAAAAAAAATCTTCGAGAACCTCCGAGAAATCTACGAGAACCCCCGAGATATCTACGAGAACCCCCGAGATATCTACGAGAACCCCCGAGAAATCAACGAGAACCCCCGAGATATCTACGAGAACCTTATTCTTTCTTGTTTCTTATTCATTCAAAAAAAAAAAAACTGGCAATGTGGGTGGAATTCGCATTGCTGGCAATCCTGTTAACCCCTCTAACTAAGCTAAATATGCTTGTGTCTGAGAATATCATAAAAGGATGATATCCTCAAAATTTAATAACTTTGATATTTCCAAACATACTAAGATATTTGAGAGTTTGTGTAACAATTAACATAAAGCAACACAAGTATCTTACAAATATTTAACAAAAAAAGGTAGTTTAATCTTTTGCTACATGTAAAACCTTCTTACTTCAGGAGAACCTCCAGAATGAGAATTAAAAGTAATGATATTCTCAAATTTTAATAACTGAGTCTGTATAACAACATAAAGTATCACAAGTTCCTTACAGATATTCTACTCAAAAGAAGTCTAATCTTTTGTTACAGGTAAAACCTCCGAAAACTCTAAGAGATACTCCGAGAACTCTATGAGAACTTCCGAGAAATCTACGAGAACTTCCGAGAAATCTACGAGAACCTCCGAGAAATCTACGAGAACCTCCGAGAAATCTACGAGAACCTCCGAGAAATCTACGAGAACCTCCGAGAAATCTACGAGAACCTCCGAGAACTCGTTATGATATTCCTAAAACATTATTTCACAACATAGAAAGACATTTGTGTTTGTATAACAGCTGATGATGACAGATTATCTGTTTTGTTTAAATTTTGTATCACAATTCTTTAGTTTGTATCCTTCATAATATTAACTTTTAATAAGTGCCTTTGTCAAATAGAATATTTTGAGGCTGGTGCAGAGCGCGCACCGCCTGTTAGTATGGCCGTATCCGCGCAAATTCAATAATTTTTCTATTAAAATAATTGAAATTATTAAAGTTTAATATAATTTGATTGTTTTACAAACTATTCATTGATTTTTAAGATGTAAAATTAACGTTTAACATGTTTCAACTTAAAGCATTGTAATTTAAGTAGTTTAATATTTAACTAGAAAATGTGGGTACATGTGTGACAATCCCTCTACATAAGGCCGCGCTGTGAGCGCTAGATTCATTCAGATTCATTCTTGTTCGAGCCGCTGGACAGTGCGGACCTCTGTAAAGTCGTTACGCTGTCAGTTGAATAAACGAGTCTCCGGTAACATTAACAAGTGCTTTTATTTAAAAATCAAACATGAGTGATCACCAAGAGAACATTCGTGACGTCAGCTGAGCTGACGTCACACTTTTTAAGAAACACATATGACGCCGTCTCTCCGTCATATAATATAATATGTATATTTATTTGACAAATAAAAAAAATACCTTAAAAATTTCTTAAAACTAGCTTATGTAAACATTTTTACAACTACGCTAAATTACTTTGTTTTTCATAGTGTTTGTATGAATTACAAAGTTATATTTGCGGCTTTAGAAAATATGCTGTATCTCAAAAACTGCTGACCCGATTTTGTTTAAACCAATTTTGGTTGAAAGTTTACATTAAGATCTACAGACATATATTTTTTTTAGATTTTTCACTCCGTTATTATAGAAGTTAGAGGGGGAGGTCACACATTTTACCACTTTGGAAGCTTATATCTTTTAAACGATTGAATTTATGAAAACGTGGTTTTAGAAACCCTTATATCATTTTTAAAGACCTGTCTATAAATACTACCACACACGCATAGGTTTCATGAAAAAAAATATTTTCAGTTCTAGTTCCATGTATGGGGACCCCCCTTTATTTTAAATATTTTTAATGTTTTTCTTAAAATCGGAAAGCGGTTCACAGAATACATCTACTTACTAAGTTTCACTTGTATAGTCTTAATAGTTTCGGAATAAAATGGCTGTGACATACGGACGGACAGACAGACGGACAGACGGACAGACATATCGAAACTATAAGGGTTCCGTTTTTTGCCATTCGGCTACGGGACCCTAAAAATAAATAGCCTTAACACCCTACTACGAAGAAAGGCTACACATAAAAACTTCCGTATCTAATTTTCGTTTTCCCTTCATAAGAAATCTATGAAATCAACATTTGATCAGAATTTGGCGCAAAGAGTACCAACCCTGCCCTACGTCTGGGTGAACGTTCTAAGAATTCTCAGAGGCGTTGTACTCAGCTAATATTTATTAACAACGTTAATGTAAATTCCTTTCAGCGAAATTTGATTTTAAACGTTAATTTATAAATAATATAATAACCACTTTAGAACAGCAACATCGAACAAATACAAAATTAAAGTAGCTTTGCGAACCAATCAGATTTAAGCTTCTGACCGCCCATTATCGCTAGTCAACTATGAGTTAGTGAGTTCGGATACCTGTAAGCTCATGTGTTGCTAGTTTTCCTAGTACACCAAAATTGTACAAACGCCTATTTTTTAAGGACTTTATAAACTTTCAGTATACATAAAAAAGGGTACATAAACTTAAGTACCATGTGTAATAACTTAGTAGGTAATAGTGTGTTACTGTTTCTAAGTTTGGATTTATTTCAGCTTTCAGCTAGAGAACTGGAGGAAGAGTAAATTCTCCCAAGTGTGAAAATTAAGTACCTAGCCGACCGACTTCGCAATTTATCGTGATGGAACCTAAGGCAGTTTGTAGCTACTCATTAATGTATTAAACTAGAGGGCGCAAACTAAAATTATAAATTTGAGTTTGGGTTGTACAAAGGCCCTGTTACTCAAGATAAATTTTGTCCAAAGGGTTTTTCAACTTTTGATGATTAGAATACTGACACTTAAAGGGGATAGAACCGATGTAGTATATCGAGCCGCCGTCATTTACAGTTTTTTTTTTTTGAAATCGCGGCGCACGTTGGAAGTGTTGTGTATGGGTAGAGGACACATAGAGAAACAAAAAATGTCATGGAACATGGTACCCCAAAGTGTCACGTTTACGTCGAGATATTTATAGGGTAAACATCGGTATTTAGTACAACGACATTAATTAAAAATAGACTTATTACGTGTTTATAGGCATCAGATCCTATCCAAATGATCGTTCCCAGGGTAATTATTATTATTACTGTTTATTGGAAGAGAGTAGGTGTACCTATGTAGAGTAGTTAGGTATGCAGTATCGGTTACCAATTTGCTTTCAAACGGAAAAGGTGATAAGAATATGCGAGCGTAGAACTTTAGACAGAACTTTAGCAGACACTCGACTTTCCGACATCATAAAACAAAATAAATGTACCTATGTTTATCATCAGACGAAAGTTCAAATCGAAAGATGATGAATAGTTTTATAAATATACATTGAGTAATTAAAGTAAAAAAATACGTATTTGGTTATAAAAATACCTAAATCACCTAAAGCCAAACAGATTCCGAGTTTGTTGTGCGGAAAATTTCAAGCGGCACAACATAGTAAACTGCCAGTAAAAGATCGCTTTTAGCGATAAGACCGCCCATTGTAACACCCTTTGTAGTTTTTAAAATCCTTATTTAATTCTGATATGGTGTACAATAAAGAGTATATCTATCTATTTATCTATCTATCTGGTAACTATATTTTCGATGGTCTATATTGAGCCCCTGTTCTTACGAACTTAAAAAAAAAATCGAATAGGCTATTATTTTGGAAAAAAAGTTAAGCAAGCTTGCCATCAGGTGAGATAGTGGACATCGCCATACGACCTTCTAATGCCGTCAGTCCAGTCGGGTACATTACGAAAACGATGACAACGAACATGTAGATAAGTTTAGGTTACATTGTTTGTAAAAGTTTTATAAACTATAACCTACTCTTAAAATAATTGGCTTAAATTTTTTTGTATACATGTATTCGTCATGAATAACAATATAACTTTTCTGCGTAAAAAAACAAATACTTTAAAGGTATTATATTTCTGTAAAATATCATAACAAAGATAAATGAATAGAAAAGGCAGTTTACAAAATTCTTTTATTAGGTACCTACGCATGTTACAGTAAGCTTTCGGGTAATGTGAAAAAGTAATGTTCAAAAGGAGCTGTCAAACTGTTTTTTACAGCAATTGAGAATTGAATTTACAAAATTAGCACATAACAACAAAAATGTGTGTAAACAATCGAAATTGGACGTCCAACGTCCGCCAATGCTTGATATAACTAAGTATTATAACTGTAACACAAAACTTGGGCAACACCACTCAATGTATCAGAATAGGTACCTACCTATAGGTAAAAAAAAAGTAAGAAAAAAGTTTACATTTGTATGAAAAACCTTGGCAAGAACACTTATATACAAATAATTATAAGTTTGGGGACCGGTTATTAAAGGGAAAACTAAAACATAGGCACTTGGAAAAGCGGAAAAATCTTCGATGGGCAAATTGTTGCACTTATATTCTTAGATACATAAGTACGGAGGGTTCCGTACTTATGTAAATATCTAAGAGGAGTGTGAGTCTACTCGCTATGGGCTTGTTTATTTTTTAATCCTGCAATCAGTTGCAGATTGTCATTGCCTCTGACGATTAGACGAACAGGCCGTTGGCACGTCTTCGTCAACTGTTTAGAGCCCATCCTTCTTTTTCAGCCTTTTGGTCGTAAAAGAAGGTTTTATGAGTTCAATGGCCAGGACATTTGGGTGAGTTGAGAGTCGTTCAATATTTTTCTCGTTTCTATTTTTAATCAATCACTTTTATTTTCATAAACCTTTAACTAGAAACACGTGGTCTAGATGGTTGGAGATGTACTTACCATTTCTTTCAGGAAATCGTTTTTTAAGCTTCCAAAACTTTTTGAAATGTAAGGAAATTGTACTGCCAATCTTAATGTAAATAAGTTTTTGATTAAGTAACCGAAGACGGAAAGATACAATTAAGCAGTCAACGTATTTTAAATTAGGTTACCTAATATCCTAACCTATATGCTAACGAACTTGTGATAATTAGAACGACGACGACGACGACGTTTAATGATTGCCATTAAATTACCAGTGGGAAACAGGGATTGAAGACTTATATTTCATTTTAATGCTGTACCTATCCGTTTTACAGGAATACTAATAACTTTATTTAGTGGAGACTTAAATTTTAACAGCAATTAAAAAAAAAATATATAATATTAATTGGTTTTGACAAAACAGAAAATCTAACTCAACCTACCCCATGATTGGGTTAAATTGATTGTGGGAGTTGGGATGGTGGACAAATATTTAGTCAATCTAGTAATGAACGAATGGTTCTTCAGAAAGTCAATAGTGAAAAGGTAGCTTCTAGGCAAGGGGTGAAGCACGCTTACTTAGAAGTTACCTATTAAGTTCGATTTCGACCACATTATCGCTTACTATCAGGTGATAAAACGCGAACCTAACACGTAACATCAATTAAAAAACTTATAGAAGTTAACTAACTAAAATTATGACAACATGAAGGTAAATAAAGAACTTTATTTCTATTCAAAGAAACCCAAGAAAGTAAACATCTCACCTAATTTAAAGCAAGAACATTTTCAGAAAATATACTTACTTCTAAATAATTGTATTCCTTTGCTTTTTCTTACAAGTGTTTTTAGTTTTCTTTTCATTTAATTGCTTCATTCGTCCGCATTTAATGCTACTATTAAACTAAAACAGTTTTATTGTCGTTCATTAGTTAGTGGCCTTTCTAGTGTCAATCTATCTTGCATAAACTTAGTCAATAAGTCTTTCTATAAATTAAGTAGATAACATGAACACTAACTACATTACAAACATATTAATCCTTTTCAACCGACGACAAAAAGAGGAGGTTCTCAATTCGACGCGTATATTTTTTTTTTTATGTATGATCATCGATTACTCGAAGACGGCTGAACTGATCTGGAAAATTCTTTTTTTGACTGAAAGGGTATACTTCGAAATTGGTCCCATTTTCATAAACGTCAGGATCTGATGATGGGATCCTGGAGAAATCGAGGGAACTCTTCAAATATTATAGGCACACCTATGACGTTTTGGGTATTTATTATAGTAACTTGTGCAGTTGCTTTCAAAAAGTACCATTTGAGGAAGTGGAACTGATGATGAAGACCACAGATGGCCGCCGAAACTACTCAATAATAAGTATTGAGTGGATTGCGATTCGATTACTTGAATATGGATGTTAAGCACTTTATGCTCGTCACAATGCATATAGTGATGTAGAGCTGATGGTGAAGTACCAGGAGAACTCCTCAACAATTAACGGCCCAGCAATGGGAAAAGCAAAATTTTGTAAAAGTTTATAAGTAGTTGAGAGTTAGGCTCTTGTAACTAGGTAAATTAAAAATAGACCAACTAAAAAGAGTGAAATAAAAACTTTTTACCAAAATATTAAACCGACTCCCAAAAAACACTGCAAAGTGAAAAATAACTTTAATTTCGGAAGTCGGTGCCAAAAACGAAAATACAAAACTAAAGACATCGACTACCGAAATTAAAGTTATTTTTCACTTTGCAGTGTTTTTTGGGAGTCGGTTTAATTTTTTGGTAAAAAGTTTTATCAATGTTCAAGACTCAAGCAAGCTTAAGTTATACTAGGTATGAAAATTCTCCATACTAAATCTGTAGGCTCTACAAGAAAAAGAAAACTATAGAAAAAAAAAACACTTTTGGCTGTGATTAAACAAAAGTATATACTTTTGATTAATCACAGCCGAAAGTGTTTTTTTTTTTAAGTTTTTGAGCGTAGCTTTGTATATACTATAGATACAAGGCTTCGCTCAAATATAGCAAGCATCAATATGCATCAGCGAGTGTGATTGGGTGACTAAATACTCGTCCTGCTTGCGAATTTTTGAGAGTAAGTCTACCTGCCTTTTTAGGCAACCAGCCCCAGGTTCTACACACGTAACCGCTTACCTTATCTGAATGTGTTGTTGAAGAATTACTTGCTTCCTTGCTTCATTGTAACCTTTGTTCCCGTAAATTCAGCCGGGAAAACAATCTCACTGAATAGGTATACAAATTTCTCGTTTTAATCCAACAATATTCTTTCAAGTTAACGTCCACCCACCCACCTCTCGATTATTTTTCTAACGCATCTATACACTTCAACAGCAAATATTTTTATGATTTTAATTTTATATTCTGTGTGAAGGGAGTGAAAAACAGCAATAGTCTTTCAAGTCGACGTTCACAAACCCATGTCACGATTATTTTTCTAATGCACCTTTACACTAAAACACTTTTATGTGTTTACCTTTATTAGCTGTGTGACGGGAGTGAAAAAAGTTGAATTTAATATCCAAGCCAAGGGACTTATATTTCGCTAGCATAAACTGCGTTGGAATAGCTAGAAACCGCGTATAGTACTAACTATGAAGTATGTAGTTGCTGAATATTTATCACCACACAATAGCCCACAAAGGCCACAATATCTGCTACTGTTGGTCGGCTCTTAGAAATTTAAATAGTCCACCATCCGTCGCTCACGACATCTCTTTCATTGTGAGGTCAGCAATAAACAGGTATTGCAATATTTTACAAGTTGAATATTGACATCTAAGTAGTCACGGGATTTCGTGTAATTTTCAAGAATTGTAGGTATAGTTAGGTGCCCAAAGTACGTAACGACATTTTTGTAAATAAAGTGATACTATTTCTTTACTTTGTGCTAATAATCAGAAAGATGAGCTACACCATAATTGCATATTTCATGAAATGGCCTTTCACAATCGAAAGGAACACCATTTCATCTGGTTGACAACGTAAAGGGGAACGCCTAAAAATGCTTGAAATGGACAGAAACTACTAATAGTCCTTAATTCTATTGAGAATAAAATATGAATAATGAAATAATTCTTAAGTTTGTAAACCTAGGGAGAAAATATCACGATCATAAAAATATTTAACTTGATAACCGTCTAATCCATTCTTATTTTTTTGTTGGCGGTCAGTGTTTATTTGTCGTGAGTAATCGACATTCAGCCAACAAGAATCGTCAAATAATCGTTAGCGCCTATTTTATAGTTATTGCACAGTAATCATGAATTTAATATAATTTGACCTATTTATACCGTAAATGTAATTAAAATAATATATGTGTGTCAATATTAATTATAATCAAGTTATTTTCAAAATGGAAAACGTATCGTAGACTGACAGTTTGACATTACTGCATTTCATTTTTTCGATTGATTACTTGATTGATTTATGGTTTTGCGTGTGCGACTTGGGTTTTAACAGATTGCTTTTAAGGATATGTAAAGACGACTGTGGCCATATTTTAAGGATTTTGATTTGACTTCTGCACACGTACCCATTTTTCAACACGGACTTTTGCACCCGCCTAAACGACTCGGCTTTTCGATGGACCTGAACCTGTTTTACATAATAATTTGAATCGTCGCAGAACGCAATTCCAAAGTATTAATGTAAATAATAACAATGTTGCTGATTTTCCACAAGTGACATACAGCGAAATGGTTTTGTTGGCATATGGAACTTACCAAATAAAACAGGCTCGTTCATACTATGGCGAGCATACACGAGCGAATTTTAAGATTGAGATAAGCAGAGAAATGGATAACGCATTGGTTGAGGATTTAGCTCTCCCGGGTAATTGTTTTTTACCGTAGTAGGAAAAATACATAGTAGGCATATTTCTCAAAAAAATATAATTTGTTTACATAATTTTTGTCTGGAACTAGAACTCTACAGTATCGTTATTGTAACTGCCTTTTTTTTTTTAACGTGGTAAAATTATCATTTAAGTCCTCCCACTCCGGGCAGGGTGGGAGGGACTGTCAGACTTTTACTGACTAAAATCCACGGTGTTCCTTCAATAACCCTTTACATACCGGGGCCACGGTAACGGCATGAGTCCCACGACCCCGGCGGGCTTCGGCCCTCTGCAGAGGGGGCCTCATCATGTTGCTGACGCTCTTTGAGGCGCGCGTGGAACACGACGCGCCGTCGACCCGGGCATGGTCCATGGTCGGACAGCGAGTTGCCCTTTACTTGCTGTCCACATGCCCGCGCCTACGGTGGCCGGAGATCGTCGGCCGACATCCGACGCCGTGGGCGTCTACCACTGCGGCTGGGCTGGAGGGAGTACGCCATCCTCTCCCTCGCGCGGCCCGCCTCCTCCTTCGGAAGCATGACTGCTTCGCAGAAGGAGGCGACCGCTTCCCACTCCCTCTCGCCCCGCAGTATGGCCTCGACCAATGCCGGGCGCAAGAGGTCTCCGCCTATCGCCGCCATGAGGACACGTCGGTGCTCTGCCCAGGCGGGGCAGTCTTGCACCGTGTGCTCTACCGTGTCCTCAGGGCGACCCTCGCAGTGGTGACACCAGGCGTTTCCTCCTTTCCCATCAGACACAGGTACCTCCCGAAACTTCCGTGTCCGGTGAGGACCTGCGTCATGCGGTAGGTCAGGACGCCGTGACGCCGATCTAGCCACTCCTCAAAGAGGGGTCTTACCGCCGCAATTGCGGCGTGCCCGGCCGTCGGTTGCGACAGTCGTTCCCTCCATACTGCCCTGAGATCGTGCCGGAGCTCTTCCCGCCGCGCCTCGACTTCTCGAGGCAGCGGGGATACGCCCCGGCGCTGCGCCTCCACGCGCCATTCATAGACGCGCTGGAGGACAGTCGCCTCCAGATCCCAGGGCAGCAATCCGGCAAGGAGGTTGGCCGATTCAACGGCGATCGTGCGGTATCCCCGGATCATTCGGATAGCCATGACCCTCTGGCATGCGACCAACTTTAGTGGTCGCGTCCGGATGCACAGGGCCTACACTGGGGACCCGTAGAGGGCCATGGACCGCACGACGCCGGCGTACAGCCTTCGGCAGGAGGCGTTTGGCCCGCTGAGATTAGGCAGGAGTCGCCTGAAGGCGGCTGCTGCCCGGTTCAGCTTTGGGGCCAAACTCAGGAAATGCTCCCTGAAGTTCCACCGGCTGTCGAGGACGAGTCCCAGGTACTTCATCGTCCTCCCGACGCCGATGCGAACCCCCTCCATCATTATGTGGGACTCGGACCGTGGCGCGTTCCGACCGCCATGGAAGCACATGGCCTCTGTCTTGTGCAGCGCCACGTCGAGTCCCAACTGCCGGATCCTATGAACGACTGTCGCAACCGCTTGCGTCGCCAGGTCGGCCGCCGCCTGGTGCGACTCTCCCTGCGCCAGGACGAGCGTGTCGTCAGCGTAACATACTACGCTGACGCCGTCAGGGAGGTCGCCGCGCAGCACCCAGTCGTATCCGATGTTCCACAGGGGCGGCCCCAAGACCGATCCCTGTGGGACACCGCACGACATCTCTCGCCGGTTCCACTCTCCCCGGTGACCGGGGTAGATGACGGCTCTGTCCGTCAGGTAGTCCTCGACTATGCCGCGGAGGTAGGTCGGCACCCGGTGATACCGGAGTGCCTCCCTGATGCAACTCCAGGGCAGGGTGTTAAAGGCGTTGGTGATGTCCAAAGACACCGCCAAGACGACCCTTCCCCGGGATACCGCGTCCCCCGTCGTGAGAGCTCTCACGCGCATGATGGCATCCACCGTCGAGCGCCCCCTGCGGAAGCCAAACTGGCACTCCGCAAGATCCGGGCCCACCCGATTCAGGTGCCCGAAGAGGCGGTCTGCAATTACTCTTTCCAAGAGCTTGCCCGCCTCGTCGAGCAGCACGATGGGCCGGAATGCGGACGGAGAGTCCGCAGGGCGCCCGGCTTTCTGGATCAGGACCAGCTTTCCCGACTTCCAGCGAAGCGGAAACTGGCCCCTCTCCAGGCATGCGCTAAAGAGCCCCCCTAGTCGCGGCCCGAGAGTCTCCGAGGCCAGGACCCATGCTTTCCCTGGCAAGCCGTCGGGTCCTGGGGTGGTATTTTTGGCCTTGAGCCGTTGTACCGCCACTCTCAAGTCTACCTCGGTCACCTCTGGAGCGTCGTAGACGTCGTCGTCGCTGTGGTCCGCGTTTGCGCCAGCTTCAGGTTCCATCGGAGACGGAGCCATGGGCGGGGGAGCGTGCTCCCCTCGCGATGGGAACAGGGCGCTCACCACGTCCTCCAAGAACTGAGGCTGGAGACTCTGCGTCAACGGGGGAGCCCAGGGGCGGAGCTTCTCTCGCACCCACTTGTAGGGGTGGCCCCATGGGTCCCCGTCCAGAGTCGCCAGCATCTCCTCCCGGGCCAGTTCCTTGGCCCGCCAATTGTAACTGCCTAGGACGGGAATAGTTGGTACCTGTGCTCATACTATCACAATAATATGGTACTCAGCATAGGCCCGATACCAATCCAATATCTATCCTCCTGGCAGGAGGCTCCTGCACAGTTTCTTGATGACATATTAGTGGTTTTTAATGATGATTAAATCATTTAAATGCTGTTTTGTTGTTTATTTGTTACATATTAATTCAGGTTACATTTAATTAAGGTTAGGTCAAGGTTAAGACCTTGACCTAACCTTAATTACCTTGACCTATATTTTAGAAAAATGTTTGGAACTGGTTTCTGCCTAGTTTTCTGATAATTATTGAATTTTTATGCATTCCCTACGATTTGTAGTGTAATTTGGCGTATATTTTATTGTTGTTCATTTCAAGCATTTTTTTTGTGTGGCTGATGAGCATTCCCCTTTCTTATGAAATAAGCAGCACCTTTGTGCTCATTTGTCTGTATTTTTTTTTCTTGTAGGTGTCATGTGTATACATAAATAAACAAATATGCTAAAGATATCATTGTAATTTTTCCAGAAGATATTTTTCCCATTCTTTCTACCCGACTGCAAAGGTAAGGTTATGTTTTTCACGCGTATCTTGTATGTATGTAATATTCTTTATCACCTCATAGGTATCTCCAGAACCGCTGAACGGATTCACGTAATTGAGGTCTCATTAGATTCGTCTTAGCAGCCCAAGTGTTCTTAGATAGGTGACATTTGAAAAAATCAAAGATGGCGGCTGAGCGAAGCCATTATACATAGTGAATATATTTTATTATCGAATACTACAACATGGGTATCAAATTAAAGGGCTTAACACAAGGATTATCATGGTATTTCATGTTTATCATTTGTATAATACTAGCAAAAATAATACAAAGAAAAAGTTTAAATATACATTCACTTTCTGCATCCGGTGGGGTGCCAATGTGACATGACCGGGAAAACAAAAAAAAAATTTTAAATAATACTTTAACTAAAAAGGTGAAAAAAAAAGTTATTTAAAAAATCTAAAAATACCCGACCCAAAAATAACAAGCAGGCGGTCCCATCCCATTTAAAAAAACATATATGTTCAATTGGTCCCGCATGCTTGTCACTTTTTAAAAGTAAAAAGCTAAAAAACGACTACGACAAAAAAATCGACGCTGAAAAAGTATGAAACAAGATTTTCAGGATGCCGAAATAAACAAGGTTACTGGCAAAACAAGAACAGAACAAAAATAAAAGCCGCAATCACACGTTATTAATTGTTTTGTTACGGTTGATATCCTATATAACGTGTGACTGCGGCTGCAAGAAATGAATTTTATTTTATTTATAACAAAAAAAAATATTACTTTGATCTCGAAGAAGGCGCTAGTTTGTCATCGAAGTTCCAATCTATATCTATTTCATCGTCAATCTGAAGTTCTTCATCAGATCTTTCATTCAGATCAGACTCCGGCAAAAATCTTTTAATTAAGAATCGTCAAAACGGTTAGCAATTGTTTAAAGGAGGAGATTTTACCGTACTCCTCGTTTTTAGGGTTTCGTAGCCGAATGGCAAAAAATGGAACCCTTATATGTAGTTTCGTCATGTCTGTCCGTCTGTCTGTCTGTCTGCCTGTCTGTCCGTCCGTCCGTATGTCACAGCCATTTTATTCCGAAACTATTAGGACTACATATGTGAAACTTGGTAGGTAGATGTATTCTATAAACCGATTTCTGATTATAAGAAAAAAAAATATTTAAAACAAAGGGGGGCTGAAAATATTGTTTTTAATTACACCTATGCGTGTGTGATATCTATAGACAGGTCTTTAAAAATGACATTGAAGTTTTTAAAACCATTTTTCGCTTAAAAGATATACGCTTCCAAAATGGTAAAATGTGTGTGTGTCCCCTCTAACTTCCATAATAATGGAGCGAAAAATCTAAAAAAAATATATGATGTAGATCTTAATCTAAACTTTCAACGAAAATTCGCAAAATAACGAGATCGGGTCAGAAGTTTTTGAGATACAGCATATTTTCTAAAACCGCAAATATAACTTTGTAATTCATACAAACACTATGAAAAACAAAGTTATTTGGTGTAGTTACTACGAAACTCTTCATGGGCGAGTCTGACTCGCACTTGGCCAATTATTTGAAATTACTTATTTGAAGGCCAAAGTTAGAGCATTTCTGATAATGAAACAACTTTTGACCTAAGTTAAGTTTCTGTAACTTCCGTTGCAAAACAAACCAAAGCTTCGAAACTACTTAACAAGAAGAGAAGCTTCTCATCTACTTAGTTTTTTCCCAATCAGTCTAACCGGATACAGCTGAGTACTAGTATTCTAGACATGCGACTGTATGTCTGACCTCAACATTACTGTGTTGTTGAGGTGTTGCAACACTGCTGGTAAACAAATAATAATAATAATTAATAATAATAATAATAATTAATAATAATAATAATTAAAGCCTGACATAGTGGTGATAGACCGATTAGAGCGTCGCACAATGATTGTTGATATAGCAGTCCCCCATGACGAGAACCTCGTGAAAGCTGAGATAGATAAAAAAAATAAGTATCTTGACCTGGCGCGCGAGGTTGTCGACATGTGGGATGTGGAGACAGCAATCATTGTGCCGATAGTCGTCACAGCCAATGGTTTAATAGCCAAGAGCCTCGACCAACATCTAAGGAGGCTCTCGTTGGGCAGCTGGATCAAGGGCCTGATCCAGAAAGCAGTGCTCCTGGAAACGGCGCGTATTGTGAGGAGGTTCATCTCTATGGAGCCCTGACCACCGGTAGCTTGGACCCTGTTCCCGATACCGGTGGGCTACTATTTTTTATATTTTTAAATGTTTTTATTTTTTATATTAATATTTAAAAATGTAATCTATATGTATATATATTAAATAAATGGAATAATAATTAATAATAATAATAATAATTTATCGACGTGACAACGTCTTATAATTCGATGAAGCTGGCTGCATGCACGAAAATACATGACTCATGCGGCGTTACCTCGCTCTGAGGCGTTCCATTTAAGGCTTGAAGTGCAAGCGAGAGCGCGGAACGAGCGACAAAGAGGCACAATCGGCCTCCGCGTTCGGCAGCGTTCGACATCTGTCTCTCTCTTACTTGAGTGAGCGATGCTTCCGCGTGGACAGCTGCTATACAATAATACATTTACTTTTTTTTTTCAAGTATGAAGTGCAGTGAAAAGTGAATGTGGTGTCAATTGTTTATAGCAACGATAATTGCGGCGATAAAGGTAATGATTTTTTCGATATTAAATATATGTTCAGTGATATATTGTCGAATAAAAATTGTAAAACAATTGCTCAAAGCACATTCATACTTGTAAAAACTATGTAAATTGTTAAACAAAAATTGACATAATTGTATTTATGCGTACAAATAAATGTAACTTGATCAATTCAATAGTGATTTCCATTTACCTCCTTCTCTATATCCATACAAAATATCTATCTAACAAATAAAATTAAAATTTTCTTTTGAAAAATGCAACCATTCCATCAGTATTTTCTTATGACGTTGTCACGTTCAACTATCGTCAGTAAACCGACTTTACAGACAACCGATTTTTTATAAAAATATTAGGTACAACTCATCTATCCTAATTAAAAACACAAGTGCAAAGATAACAATGAAAATTTCCACAGATAGAATGAAACGTCGATGTCCGTGCTAGTTTGCACTGTGTGACAGAGATCGGCGCCTTCCTCCTACACTTTAAGTAATAAGGTTATCCCGTAAGACAATACAATTGATTATATAGATTTAAACCACTAACAATATAAAAATAATGGCATATATTATGTTTTGCTTTTTAAAACAGTAAAATGGTTGGCAAACAAAATACCCTTTGTCAAGACCGCTGTCAGATTTCTGGACTTCTGACCACCCGTAATTACTGATAAAGATGTACAAATGAAAGCCGGGACCAATGGCTTACCGTGCTTCTTGAGGCAAGGTGGAATCTCGATATATTTAGATAGTCACCCATTCACACGCCGACCTCGACAAGCGTTGCTTAACGTTGTAGACTGACCCATTATTATTTAGCCATGAGCTCGAGAAGAGAAGCTTCTGCTTAGGTAAAAATTCATAAGTAAATAATCCTTACTAATATTATAAATGCGAAAGTAACTCTGTCTGTCTCTGTGTTACGCAATCACGCCTAAACTACTGAACCGATTTAAATGAAATTTGGTACGGACATAGTCTAGGGCCTGAGAAAGGACATAGGCTACTTTTTAATGCGAAAAAGGGCTGTAAGAGGTTGAAATCGTGGATGAAAATTTTGTATAGAAATTACGTCATTTTTAAAGCTAGAAGCTTAAAACTTATTTTTTAGACTTTTGATTACATATTAATAAATACGATATTCAAAGTTTGTAAAAAAAATTCCCTAAAGGGGGTAAAAATAGGCGATGAAAGTTTTTTGTGATGACGCCGGCAAAAAAGCTTACGGAGAAATATTGAAAAAGGGTAAATTAACGCGGGCGAAGCCGCGGGAAAAAGCTAGTATCTACATAATTGTATTATAAACATCTCGTCCACACAAGCTGATAGCTCTCGTGCCGTTGTATATAGCGTACCTAACATAAGTGAGAGAGTATAAAGCTAAATAGCCAAAAAATGAACTACACACGAGTCCATTTTCAAAACCGGTAAAGCGACACGCTTTTCGCTTCATATGAATATTTTCGTATGAAATTCAAATTGTATAATTAAAATATACGAGTCAGACATACGGCGGCCGTCCAACTCGGTAGCGGTATTGTTTGAAACCGCGGACCACGCGGCAAAGGTACCAGTAGCACATTCTCCGCCGGCCAGAATATTTATAAAAAGTTCAAACATTTCAAAAAATCTGGTGTTCTGGCAAGGGTAGCTGCTCTGCTATGCTGGTAGCTTCCATGCTGTTATTATATAAACTCAAAACTAAATCTGGGCAATTTCAAGGCTCGTGAAGTCGTGAATAATGTTTAAGCTACAATTTCAACGCAAATTAAAAAGCAAATCCAACCTTAATTATTATTGTGGGTTATACAGTTTCTCCCAACTTACATTTTCGTAAAGCAAAACAGACAATTTGTGAAATTCAAACTTTAGAAAACTTTTCAGGAATCCTTGATTTAAACCCAGAAACAAGTTGCTATCTTAGCGCTACATCACAACACTTCCAATTCTTTTTTTTTTATGTGTCTTTTTTTAATCTATACTTATAATAAATCTGTAGAGAGGTCAATTCTGTACATGAAATATATTTCCAAAATAACTATCAGGGGGTGATTAGGGATCGATACTGATGCCAAAAATGCAATCAGTAAAATTTTTGTCTGTCTGTCTGTCTGTCTGTCTGTCTGTCTGTCTGTCTGTCTGTATAACCGTTATAGAAACAAAAACTACTCGACGGATTTTAACGAAACTTGGTACAATTATTTCTCATACTCCTGAGCTGGTTATAGTATACTTTTCATCACGCTACAATCAATAGGAGCAGAGCAGTGAAGGGAAATGTTGGGAAAACGGGAGAAGTTACTCCATTTTTTAAGCTTCCGTCGCGTGTGCAACCTTAATGGTTAAAGCTACACAGAAATCAATTATGACGGAAATGTTCTCCTTAAAATTATATAAAAAATATCCCACGACAGCATATGTCTATCTTTTATGGTTGACTCACAATAACACGTGTAACTCCCGAAAGCTTAGCAGTTCGAAGCTTTCTGATTATAATATTTGTCTACTCTTACGTTTATAACACTCTCAGTCACCCCTAATTGAAAAAGTTAACATTATTAACTATTCCATAAAAAATAATCATATAAATCGGTATAGAAACACCAAAGTTATACATGAAATACGCTAATAATAAGCCAACGCGCGTGAATACTGAATCATGCTATAAGGATTATTTTTGAGAATCGGTCGCCGCGCTCGACGCGTCTCGATTGGCCAAGTGCGAGCCAGACTCGCCCATGAAGGGTTCCTAAAAACCTTAAAAATTTATAGAAACCAGCTTATTTACATTTTTACAACTACGCTAACTTTGTTTTTCATAGTGTTTGTATGAATTACAAAGTTATATTTGCGGTTTTAGAAAATATGCTGTATCTCAAAACTGCTTACCCGATTTCATTCAAACCAATTTTGGTTGAAAGTTTACATTAAGATCTACAGACATATATTTTTTTTAGATTTTTCACTCCATTATTATAGAAGTTAGAGGGAGGTGGGGACTTTTTACCACTTTGGAAGCTTATATCTTTTAAACGATTGACTTTATGAAAAAGTGGTTTTAGAAACCCTTATATCATTTTTAAAGACCTGTCTATAAGTACTACACACGCATAGGTTTCATGAAAAAAAATATTTTCAGTTTTAGTTCCATGTATGGAACATTCCTTTTATTTTAAATATTTTTTTCTTAAAGTCGGAAAGCGGTTCATAGAATACATCTACCTACTAAGTTTCTCATGTATAGTCTTAGTAGTTTCGGAATAAAATGTCTGTGACATACGGACGGACGGACAGACAGACAGACAGACAGACCGACAGACACAGACGGACAGACATATTGAAACTATAAGGGTTCCGTGTTTTGCCATTCGGCTACGGAACCCTAAAAAGGCGGGGCGTCCGAGCGCGACCTTCGCGGTTGAAAAGTGACCAGCCTTAGTGTGCTGAACTACGAGAGGCCCTACCTAAAAAAAAAAGTGCGAGCTTCATACAATTTTTGCCTGTTGATCCGAATAGACGTTCAGAGCGTTCGACCTTATTGACAGACAATACTTAATTTATATTAAAAAACCGTGCTTATCAGCGCAACTTTTAGTCGTTGATAATTTATTTTTAGATTCCTTTTGTTGTTATTTTATAAAATAGGTATTAGTTATTTTAGTATACCGATAGGTTAAGTTTTGGCTAATTTACGTTCACTTTTTTATATTAGTTTTATTTTCACCCAGTTGCAACAAAATATAATCGAGGCTCAAATTTTAACAGGTTGCGGTGCAGGAGAAACCGTCCTTATTCCCAGAATTCCCATAATACCAAATAATTTTCCATTCGAATTTAAAAGAACGCAATTCCCAGTATCGGTGTGTTATGCAATGACAATTAATAAGGTTCAAGGGCAGACTTTTCGTGTTGCTGGAGTAGATCTCGGTGTCAGTTGTTTCTCGCATGGTCAGTTGTACGTCGCTCTTTCCCGGGTTAGCAGTTCTAGAAATCTTTATGTTCACGTGCCGGACGGGTCAACTTTCAACATAGTTTACCCGGAAGCTTTGCGCTAAAGTATTTTCGTTCTATAGGTACTTAAGCCTCATGTGAACGTGATCTAAACAATATTACCAATACATTAACTTAATAACACACAAGGAGTTACACGCTGACGGAGTCGCGGGCACAGCTATTAACAATAATATTGTGCGGTTCCGCATTGCGATATTTTTCAACAGTATTATAGATTGACATATTATATTTCCCTACTAAATTACGAAAGTGAATCTGTCTGTTACATCAAAATCACTGAACCGTGAGGAAGGACATAGGCTATGAAGAATGCTTCAAAATCGGGGTTAAATTTAACGTTAGCCCAAAGTAACTATTCCACGCGGACGAAGTCGCGGGCAAAAGCTAGTCGAAAATAAAGTTTGAATGAAGACTACCTCTCTTTATTCAATAAGGTTTTTAACCTTCTTTGAAACTTAGTGTACTACCATTGACTATTTGTCGAAAACGAAGTCACGCACACCAAAATGAACAGCAATTAATAAGGGGTATAAAATCACCGGAAACAAAATGTTTTGATTGATGTTCACGGTTTCTTACGGCAAATAAGGCACAATTTTCCAGATGGCCTTACTAGAGTTACATGTAATGTAACCCACTAAACTTTACGACACCACAGTACTGTTTAATACTACAACTTTCTTCAGATTCCGGTAGATAAAATAATAACAGCTGATAGATAATAATACACACAATAAAAGCTATCTATATAAATAAAACGAAAAGTTCTGACTGACTGACTCATCAACGCCCAGCCCAAACCCTTGGACCTAGAATGCTGAAATTTTGCACAGAGGTTCCTTTTATAATGTAAACAAGGAATAAGGAAGGATTTTTTTGAAATTCAACCCGTAAGTGAGTTAAATAGCGGATGACAGTTTGTATGGAAAATTGACCTTTTTGAAGTTTGAACCATGAAATTTGGTGGTTAGCATTGTGGTGAAAAGCTAATAACCACGTGTTTCAGTGTTTTTCGAAATTCAACCTCTAAAGCAGTTAAATAGGGGATGACAACTGGTATAGAAAATCGTTATTTTTCTAGTTTAAACTATGAAAATTGGTGATTATGAATCTGGTTAAAAATTAATAAGTACGTGTTTCAGTGTTTTTCGAAATTCAACCCTTAACTGAGTTAAATAGGGGATGAAAGTTTGCATGGAAAATCGTCATTTTTGTCGTCGCGTTGCAAGCATTGACGTCCGCTGAACGTGACGTTAACATCACACCAACGTAACGTTAACGTCGCGTTTGTTAGTACAATACGGCCGTTCTAACTTGGCGAGTGTGAAAAGTTTAAAGTTCGCAGAGCCTAACTTCACACTCGCCAAGTTAGAACGGCCGCATTGTACACTCACGTACAGGTACAATCACGCCGTCCTGCTCTGTCCGTGTGGCGGGGGTTACGGGCGACGGCCATTTGTACAGTTGCTGCTTTAGTGAGCGTACGTAGGTATTGGTACGATTCAGAATGCAGTCACTATCAGAAAACGATTTCGATATTGAACTTTTTATAAATGAAATTCAAAATCGTCCTGTGTTATGGGATATGTCAAAACGAGAATACAGTGATCGTGTGGCTAAAAAAAAGGCATGGGAGGAGATATATACTCTATTTATTCCAGACTTTGAATTGAAGACAACAAAGCAAAAAAATGAAGAAGGTAAGTGATAAATTTAAACTTTATCATTCTGCCAAGGCACTGCTCCTTGCCCGGAAAGGAAATAATCGGCAAATTGATTTCTTTCAGAGACACCTCTCGATAAGTGTACGGTATCTTGTAGGTCGATATGTGAATTGTCTACAAGTGACGAATCTCGTGGTATGTTGGATTGTTCTTGTGTGTGTTCTTTTTTGGTTCTAATAAAATTATGCAAGATACAACATGTCTTTATAATTTCCTTACTAAAATCAAGTCCCACATTTAAAGGTCTTTGAAGAATCCTCCACTTGCTTGTTATAATTCCAAAACTAAATTCTATGTAGCGTCTCGCACAACTTAGTCTATAGTTGTACACTTTTTGTTTGTGTGTTAAATGATTACCCACGTAAGGCCGTTGCACATAACCTGGCAAAAGGAATGCTTCATCACCTACAAAGACGAAGGGAAGTGGTTCGCCGTTTTCCATTACTGGAGTTGGTGGAGGGATGTCTAATATTCCTTCTTCTAAATCCTTTTTGAAACTACTGTTCAAGAATATCGTTGAATCTGAACTTTTTCCGTAACTCCCAACGTCTACATAAATGAATTCATAATGTGAATTACATATTTCTAATAAATTTTTCTTTTTTTTTATGAGCCCTCTCTTGATCTCGATCTCGCCTGATGGTAAGCGATAGATGAGGTCTACGATGTGACGAGCGAGCCCAGAAGATGCCTATTTATTCTTGCTTTGAAGGCTGAAAATACTTTTTGTAATTGAAGTAAAGTGATCCACTCTCGCATGGTCTTATTATTCTGACGTGTTTACCGTCTATGGCTCCTATAGGTACAGTTCGGAAAAATGCTGTTATCTTTGAATCCTTTCGCGATATTAATTCAATCTCTTGCTTGTGTTGGTGGTTTGCAGATATAAAATTGGTTTTTAATAATGGCTTTGCACGATATTCGCACTATACGTTGAATTGTTGAAAATCCTCTTTTAAATGAGTACTGCAGATCAGTCAATGAAGCCCCAGTTGCCAAATATCTGAAAATATTAATCTGTTTCAGGATTAAAAATATAAAAAAATGGAAACATATTAGAGACAATTGCATAAGAAATAGAAATAAAAAGTGTAAAAGCGGCTCCGGTGCATCCACAAGCAAGCCATATTTATATTCTCATCTGATGAAATTTTTGAATCCTTTATCACGCACGAGACCACAGAAATCACCGACAGAAGGTTCTGGTAAACGATCAACAAGGAAAAAGCAAAGGTTACTAGTGAGGATACATTAATTGAAATGTTATCTGAAAGAATTCATGGAAAAAATCAGGATATGAACAGATCTGATTACATTTTTTTAACATCACTTGTAGATGATTTTGCTGGTATACACTCAGATTTCAAAATGGACGCCAAGATGGAAATTATGAGCGTCATAAAAAAAGTATAGACAAACGTCAAAAAACCTTTTTCAAAACTTTAACCAACAGGGGTATTTTACAGCTGTGGAAATATCGTCTGTCCAACCGCCATTAACTCAAAGTAGTGTTGCCCAAAATCGGTCCTGGTCGCAAGACCAAGACTGCAAAGTCTTGGTCTTGTTCTTGCATTTTCGCAAGACCAAGACCAAGACCAAGACCGCCTTATTGTAGCAAAACCAAGACCAAGACTGAACCCTGCAAGACTTGAGCAAGACAAGACTTAAGCCTGCAAGACTCTTGCGTCTTGCAGTTAAGACAAACTGAGATTTGGGCGTTATTAAGTAGACATTTGGTTTCAATCCCGATTTTGAGAGACTTTCCCCAGTATCAAAACCGTAGGTATCGTCATAACACTAAACTAAGGGCTGCAGTTCAGTTGTATCTGCAGTTGGCAACGTGCCGCTCGTCTGAAAGAACCCTAAAAGGTATTGTATTGATTAGGTAGGTAAGTACGTAAGTATATTTCAACTATTTATTAAGTAAGTAGCGTGTTAATACTCACAAATCTGTTCCCATCATCCCATATGATAAAATGTACCTACTGTAGCGTAAAACCGCTACGGTTAAAACCTCCTCCAATCCTAATCCAAACTTTTCAATAAAAAATTTTTTCTTCATAGCTGTTATTCACATTTGAACCAGGAATCGTGAAAAAATCGTCGGTTGTTTGCCTTTTGACGGCGTCATTATATTTTTGGGACCCGATAAGTGATGGTCGACCTTATTTTTTGTGATTAATAACGAAATTATGAAGTGAAAGTTTTTTTTTTCTGTTGGTGTAAACCCAATAAAAAATATAAAGTGTCCTAGCAAAAGTATAGTCTGTGGGTGATTTTCTGGTTAATTTGGTATGTATTGTCGTCTTTTTTCTTTTCGATCCATTTCGCACTAGTTTCATAATTAATCAAAGATTCAGCTTGCATCGGTGGTCTGAAGTTTCTTTTTGGTTTAGATCCCGTTACAAGCCAATTTTTGGCTCCACCCTACGGGCAAGCGACGTCGGTTATCGACGACGGAGGTCGGGGCGCTCTCGCCCGATATCCGAGCACATCCTGTGCCTGAGACGTCCATCTCAAAGGCCTGAAGAGAGTACGAGGTAGATGCGGACTCCGCAGCGCAGTGGCTCCGTGATTTCTACGTTACTTCCCACAGTCGTGTTCAGCCGTCCAGGAATTACCGAGTTTTCGCAGCAGGAGTTCTATTTTAAATAGTGCACCTAATTTGTATATTTCTAATCTAAAAATTCTCACGTCAAAAACTCTTTCTAACCTAAGGCCTATCAAGACGCGTTGGATGCTCTTAGTGTTTTTGTAATTAAAATTACTAATAATGCGTATTCGCCTAGCTATAACCGATTGCAATCGATTTTTTTTGTTAGGTAAGTTAAAAATATTTGCATAATACTTTCGATAACATTCTTTTTCTTTCCGCTAAGTTAACCCACGCCATCACTGAAAGGTTCCCAATAATAACTAATATTTAACTTTTTTATATTTTTTAATTAAGTACTTGTTTTCTATCTTTTTCCTTTTAATCAAAATTAAACGTTTTAAGTAGCGGTTTGTGTTTTATTGTGCACTTAATTTTATTTACGCTACAATATGGCGCCCGAATTAAAGTAAGTTTGCATATTAATTATTACTAAAATACCTTTTTTTTTGTTATCTCGTGTGTGGTTGCTCTTGAGAGCAATCTTTAATTTTCATCTTTCTTGTTGTGAGTTTCAGGTTTTAGAATTGGTCAGATACCCGTATGGAAGTTAAAAGGATTACCTGTCTTGAATGTTTTCCCGATTCATACGACTGGACTACAGAATTGCTAACTGAATTTATGTTCTTTGCTAAATTGTGTGATGTTTGTGAAATTCAATTTTAAAGATTAACTTTGTAACTATACCCAATTTCCAATTCTTTTATTTTCTCCCAAAATGTACGTATCTATTCCGAGTTTTATTTTATCCCAGTAGGTAGCGGTAGTTAGTTTCCCGTAGAGTGTGTTTGATGTGTGGATGGTTAGGCATCGTGACCAAAGGTAAGCTTTTTGAATGGTCGTGTGCTAGTGTCTACCTTTTTTATTTTTTAGCCCGTCTGTTTGCTTTTCTGCTATTTGCTAGTATCTGTTTTTGTTGGATTCTTAGCCCAGCGGATTTCTTTGACGTTCATTTTGTTGTCTTCTTCCCGTATCGATATTACGGCACGATATCTAACGATTTCCTGCTAAGTCCCGCTCTCTTTCATTTAATCTATTTCTATTTTGTGTTTAAAAATGTCCGAAGAAGGTTCTATCGGTGAGACTCCTTTACACGAAAGTATTATTATTTCTAGACCTCCTCCCATTCCACCTAGGCCCACTCCGGGTACTAGTCGTTCTAACTTACCTTCTCCTATGAAATCCGAGGACTGTCCCGGTTACCTTCTAAAACGATTTTCGCTAAGAAAATGGAACATAAATTATACTGGAGATACCAGTGTTCGAAATTTTTTTACCAGTATCGAAGAAGAGAAGGATTCAGACGACATAACTGACAGATATCTGCTTAAACGCTTCCACGAAGTGTTATCCGGTCGCGCCTTGAATTATTATAGGTCAATCCGTCGACCTGATATGACTTACCCCGAATTAAAAGAAAATTTCTTCAATACATTCGGAGAAATTGATTTCGAGTTTAAAACCGGTCAACAAGTTAGAAATACAAAACAGAAATCAGATCAACCTGTTTTACATTTTGTGCATCAGATTTCTCAATTGAATGATACATTACGTAAACCAGTCGATAAATCTGAACTATTAGAAATTATCACTCACAACATGCATCCTAGATATTTTCCATGCTTATCGATACATAAATTTACTGACTTAGATGCGCTCATTGACACTGCATCGCATTTTGAAAGTTTTTTGCCCAAATCTACAAAATTAGTTTCAAGCGCAACAAATCAATCACAAATCTGTCCAAAATGCAACAAAACGGGACACCCCTATCGTACTTGCCCTGATTTCCCTGGTATGCTATGTTGTAAATGCCGCACACCTGGTTTTATAACTCGTGATTGCCCAAAATGCAATCCAAAAAATGTTTAGCCCACCGGCGACACGCATTACTCCGTACAGTGTCACCGGTGATAGCGTCCGATTCGTCTGATAACCGTCCTTTCATCGAGATCATATTGTGTAACCGGGTCGTTAAAGCCCTACTTGACTTTGGTGCACAAATGTCCCTTATTAGTGATTGTTTAACCCAACAACTGGGTATTTCTTTAAAATCAAACGTTCAGTGCCCACGTGTTATTTCCGCTAATAACTCTCCTATTGATATTTTAGGAACTATCTTTCTCCCAGTTAAGTTTAATGGTACGACTTTTGTCCACGAATTTTTAGTAGCACGTTCTATGTCTTCTTCAGTTATTTTAGGTATCGAATTTTGGAATAAGTTCGGTTTGACTTCAGTTTGACGTCAAGCTTTTAACAAAAATATCAAAGGTAATATGTACCTTCCTCCCGACTCTAATTCCCTACCTCCTGACTCACATACCCTTCCCTCTGACTCTCAATCCCTTCCTCAGATTAATTGCATTAGCGAGGTTCGATACATTTACCCTCGTAACGTTTTATTACCAGACCAAGAGCTAAAGTTACAACGGGTCATTGAGGAATTCGATGTCATTTCATCCGATAAAGTTGGCCTTGGTAAGACTACTTGGCTATCACACAAAATAAACACTACTGGACCACCAATTAGACAACGTTTTTACCCTCTTTCACCTGTTAAGTTAAAGTTGCTCAATGAGGAAATCGATAAGATGCTGGAGATGGGTGTCATTCGTCCCTCACGTTCTCCATGGGCCAGTCCTGTTGTGATGGTTACCAAAAAGGACGGTTCTGTACGTTTTTGCGTTGATAGTAGGAAATTGAATAGCGTTACTACTAGAGATTCTTATCCGCTCCCCCGTATTCACGATATTCTTGACAACCTTCAAGGTGCAAGGTATATAAGTTCTCTTGATTTTAGGAGTGCATTTTGGCAGATTCCTCTCGCTGATGATGAGAGTTGTGAAAGAACCGCTTTCATAGTTCCACAACGAGGTTTATTTGAGTTCGTCAGAATGCCATTTGGTCTCACGAATGCAGCTTCCGAGATGCAGCGCCTTACTGATATGATCGTCAATTTTGAATTCACTTCGACCAGTGATAATTGCGTTTTCGGTTACGTCGATGATCTAATCATAATATCAAAAGACTTTGATAGTCACCTCTCGCTCCTTAGAAAAGTACTAGACCGTCTCAAGGAGGCCGGTTTAACTATTAACCTAAAAAAATGCGAGTTCTGTAAAAGCGAATTGAAATATTTGGGTTATATCATTAACGAAAAGGGTTTACAAACTGATCCCAGCAAGCTCGATGCCATTAGGGATTATCCCGTTCCTACTACAGCTAAGTCACTACGTGGTTTTATTGGGTTATGCTCATATTATAGGCGTTTTGTTGATGGTTTTTCTTCTATTATAGCTCCACTCACTGCCCTTATAGGAAAAAAGAAGGGTCGTGACCCTATAAGTTGGGATGATGCCGCCGATCAAGCATTCCTAAAATTAAAGGATGCGCTCATCAATACTCCCGTTATGGCATGTCCAGATTTCTCGAAGCCCTTCATTTTGCAATGTGATGCGTCAGCTGTTGGTCTTGGTTCAGTTCTTTCTCAAAAGTTCGATGGTGTTGAACATCCTATCGCTTATTATTCACGCTTATTCTCAAAAGCAGAACGCAATTATAGTACAACTGAACGTGAACTTTTATCCGTTCTTGATTCCATTAAGCATTTTCGCTGTTATTTAGATGGAATGAAGTTTTCTGTTATAACCGATCATATGGCCTTGAAATGGCTCCTCACACTATGTAATCCCTCAGGGCGTTTGGCGCGATGGGCTACTGTGATTTCCCAATACACGTTTGATATCATTCATCGCAAAGGGTCGCAACACGTCGTTCCAGACGCTTTATCTAGAATGTACGCGAGTCCGGTTACATTCGATCAAGGACCTGACCATACCAATGATAGATGGTATAAAAAGGTGTATTTAGGGGCTCGTGACTCCCCTCAAACGTTTCCAGCTTACGCCATTCGGAACGGTGTTCTGTTAAGACGCATGCCAATCACTAACCCATTGTGCTCTGATCCTTGGCGCGTAGTTTTACCCGTTGAAAAAGTTAAATCCGCTATATGGGAAGCTCATAATAACCCTCTCTCTATACATCCTGGAGTTTCAAAGACTTATTTTAAGCTCAAGGATAACTTTTACTGGCCAAATATGTTTCGAGATGTTTCTGAGACTTTAAGGCAATGTGAGGTTTGTAAAGCTTATAAGATCGCGAATTCCCAACCACGTGGTCATATGTGTTATCCAAAGGAAGTTTCTTTACCTTTACAAATGATTTCTATCGACGTTATTGGACCGCTTCCAATCGCTTATTATGGGTTCAAATACATTTTATCTATGGTCGATGTTTTTTCTAAATATGTTTGGTTAGTGCCCCTTAAAAGGATTGACGCCAATTCAGTTATAAAAGCTTTGGAATCTGAAATATTTTTTAACTTCGGAGTTCCACGGTCTATTCTCTGTGATAATGCTACCGTTTTTCGTAGTAATCAGTTTTTAAACTTTCTTAGATCGTTTCGCATTGAATCCCCTACATATACCCCTTATTACACTCCACAAGCAAACACGGTAGAACGTTATAACCAAAGTGTCGTTACTTGTTTGAGCATATTGGTTGGCGAGAACCAAAGGAATTGGGCTAAATTGTTACCCAAGGTCAAACTTTACCTCAATTCATGTATTAATTTAGCCACAGGGTTTACGCCAAACTTTCTCATATTCGGTAGAGAAGTCTGTATGGATTCATCGCGTGCGAATAACCAGACTCTAAGCACTAATTTAGCTGAAAGTCGGGAACAACACGCGAGTAATCTGACTTCGCTCGCCGAGATTTACGCAAAAGTAGCGGACAATCTTTCTTCTGCTTTTCTCCGTAATTCGCGAAATTACAATACGAACCGGACGGCTATTACACTTAATGCCGGCGACATTGTATGGAGGCGTAATTTTTCAAAATCGTCAGCTGCTGAATACTTTACAGGAAAGCTTGCTCCTCGTTTCATTAAATGTCGTGTGATCAGAGTCATCTCCATGACTACATATGTCCTACAAGACTGTGATTCTCATCATATTGGACAATATCATATAAAAGACATACTTAAATGAATTAATTTGTTCCATATTCTTAACTTAATCAGCATTACTTATGTTAGGCCATTAGTTTTCAATTAACGACACCTCTTTTATTATTTCGACCCTCATTCCTCCCTGGAGTTAATATTTATTCATAACCATTTCCTCTCATTAGGCGTCGTATTTTTGATTTTGATTTAAGGTCCACCCTCTTCAACTTAACCCTCTCTCTTTAACTTAACCTTCTAACTTATCCCTCTATAACTTAAGCTCTTAAATTCAGTCTTGAGTCGTGTTTGACTTTGAGTCGTGTTTGACTTTGAGTCGTGTTTGACTTTGAGTCGTGTTTGACTTTGAGTCGTGTTTGACTTTGAGTCGTGTTTGACTTTGAGTCGTGTTTGACTTTGAGTCGTGTTCGACTTTGAGTCGTGTTTGACTTTGAGTTGTGTTTGACTTTGAGTCGTGTTGGACTTTGAGTCGTGTCTCACTTCGAGTTTTTATCTGACTTCGAGCTTTTGTGTTCGACTCCGAGTTTTTGTTTGACTTCCTTTGAGTTTTCGTCGTATTTTTAAGTTATTTCTTAATCTCAACTCTTATTTGTTTCGTGTTGATTATTGTTCTTTGTTCCTATATATATTTAAGAATATTACTCTAGATCTATCGTTTGTTTTTCTATTCTAATGTAGGTTTAGGAGACGCATCTGAAGCTCGCACTGTTAACGTCTAAACTGGAGGCCGGCTTTCAATTTTATTCAGTATCAGCTGCACTTCGATGTTGTTGATTTGATGTATTTAGTTTAAAGTTAGTTAGGCTAGTTTATTTAATTTGTATATTATGGTTTTCACTCTTGGTTGATGCTATCCCTTTTGTGTTGTCAGTCAGTTATTGTGTTTTCAATCTGTTGTTGTGATGTCAATCTGTTATAGCGTTGTCACCCTCTCACTGGGTTGATACATTCACTTGGGTTGATCTCTCACCTTTCTTTTAGGGTTGTCAACCACCTTTCTTTTAGGGTTGTCACTCACCTTTCCTTTAGGGTTGCCACTCACCTTTAGGGTTGCTACTCTCAATTTTTTTTTACTGGGAATGGGGTACTGTAGCGTAAAACCGCTACGGTTAAAACCTCCTCCAATCCTAATCCAAACTTTTCAATAAAAAATTTTTTCTTCATAGCTGTTATTCACATTTGAACCAGGAATCGTGAAAAAATCGTCGGTTGTTTGCCTTTTGACGGCGTCATTACATTTTTGGGACCCGATAAGTGATGGTCGACCTTATTTTTTGTGATTAATAACGAAATTATGAAGTGAAAGTTTTTTTTTTAGTCTGTGGGTGATTTTCTGGTTAATTTGGTATGTATTGTCGTCTTTTTTCTTTTCGATCCATTTCGCACTAGTTTCATAATTAATCAAAGATTCAGCTTGCATCGGTGGTCTGAAGTTTCTTTTTGGTTTAGATCCCGTTACAAGCCAATTTTTGGCTCCACCCTACGGGCAAGCGACGTCGGTTATCGACGACGGAGGTCGGGGCGCTCTCGCCCGATATCCGAGCACATCCTGTGCCTGAGACGTCCATCTCAAAGGCCTGAAGAGAGTACGAGGTAGATGCGGACTCCGCAGCGCAGTGGCTCCGTGATTTCTACGTTACTTCCCACAGTCGTGTTCAGCCGTCCAGGAATTACCGAGTTTTCGCAGCAGGAGTTCTATTTTAAATAGTGCACCTAATTTGTATATTTCTAATCTAAAAATTCTCACGTCAAAAACTCTTTCTAACCTAAGGCCTATCAAGACGCGTTGGATGCTCTTAGTGTTTTTGTAATTAAAATTACTAATAATGCGTATTCGCCTAGCTATAACCGATTGCAATCGATTTTTTTTGTTAGGTAAGTTAAAAATATTTGCATAATACTTTCGATAACATTCTTTTTCTTTCCGCTAAGTTAACCCACGCCATCACTGAAAGGTTCCCAATAATAACTAATATTTAACTTTTTTATATTTTTTAATTAAGTACTTGTTTTCTATCTTTTTCCTTTTAATCAAAATTAAACGTTTTAAGTAGTGGTTTGTGTTTTACTGTGCACTTAATTTTATTTACGCTACACTACCTAGAATAACTTTCTAGCAAAGTTCATACCTTGTAAGTATCTACCTATAATAATACACGGTTACTGTTAGATCGTTCTGGAACCGAAAGCCATGAACTCGATCATCGAATTCGAAATGATTGTTACTATTTTTTTTTCAAAAAAGAACAATAATAAAAACACGTAAAATTAAATTTATTATTTTTTTTTGTGAAATAATGAGAACTTGAAGTAACGCTTTCTTGCCGTAAATGCATATGTGTGTGTAAACGTAAGTATCCACAATTCCACACCATTCATAAGGATACCTTTATTTCATAGACATATTAGATAAAAATACATACGCGATCTAAATACGTACACAAATAAGTATACGAAAAGCAAATTTAGACTTTATTTCTAAACAGTTAACGGTTAAAATTAGAAATTTTACCATTTAGAAGATGATGACGAAGATGCACAACCGAATCACACGGTTATCTGTATAAAATTAAGGTCTTAATTCGGTTCAATAATTTCTTAAAAAGGGCACCGCTGCTAAATAAAAATGAACACTATTCGACAGACGAAACGATTAATTTTTCTGTTCGAATTGCCTGCCTTTGTAGAAGCCGCCCGACTGCCGCCAAAAGAATGTTGTGGGTTTTATGCAATATTATTTTTTTCCGTCGTCCATTGACTCCCTCAACTGACCCGCAGGTGCACAGCGGTTCCGCGCTACGTCATCACTAAGTAGATCGCGTAATATATTGCATTTATGAATGAAATAGTGGAACCGCTACTAAGATTTAACTCGAATGACAGAAACAAATTGATACATTTCTAACTACTATATTAGATGTCTTAAAAAAAATAACAACGCCAATAGTAATTATTACTCGACTGAAGTTAGGTAGGTACTATGTTTCGGCTCCAGAACGATGTAAAAGTAAGCGTAGGTATATTATGCTTGTTTATGTCTAATGTGCAGATCTAACGTTAGTACTCGTAGGTTGGTATGTGCTTAAAATTGTAGCCTACAAAATTATAATTATAAACATTATGTAGGTACCTACTTATATTTCAAAGTTTATATTATTCTTCTATTCAGCAAAATTTAAAACTAACAGCGAGTCGAGTAGGTCTAGTAAGAGTTTCTACGGCAGCCAATGTTATGGTACAGACGCCAGCACATCAAGCTCCTACAATCTGTCAAATTTCTTAACAGATTTTCAACTTTATCGCTAAAGAATTAAGGTTCAAGGTTGGTTGGGAAAATGTAACGTTCTGCGAATAAACTGTTGGTCGGTCGGTGTATTATATACCTACTTATTTGATAATTACCGACAAAGACGCCGCGGTTTGCAACAAGTGTATCACAGCATTTGACACTGTTTGAGCGCCGCATTCGCCGACAACGGACAGAGGCACACAAAATTGTTACCTATTTTGGTAGGGTTGGTACAGGAGGATAAAATTAAGTGACCTTGAAGATGTCTCAGCAGTAGGTAGGTATAAATTGAATGCTCTGAGTTTCTTGTATAAATACATTCTAACACTGGTTCGAATTCGAACACTGCTTTCCATAAGTTTATTTTAAAAAAAGCTCTCAAGTAAGATTTAGAGTTTACCATTCAATTACACACAACAAATTATTGAAAAACAAAAATTATGAAAAATATATTTAGACTGAGTAGGTACCTACTTAGGAAATTAGTAGAAAAAATATTCTATCGTGGATCTACCCAGTTATTAAAAAGTTGATAAACGAGTTTACTTAATTTTATTTTTCTGTGCTAATGCCAACATTGACAACCCTACCAAAATAGGTAAAAATTTAGTCTGCTCCTAGACTTTGTGTCGCCGCCGCGTCGCTTTCATTTCATGTCAAAGGTCGCCGCCACTGCCCATGTTCCAAAGAATAAAATAAGTTTCCGGGTGCTCAGAACGGACACAAATAGATTATGTTGTCCTCGCAAGGAAGATTGTAGTCGTAAGGATAGGTAGATATTATAAAAATTGTAGTAAGTAATAATAATATACCTAGTTTATATTATTATTATTACCTATTATACCTTTTTAAAGGACATTGCACTGCAAATTTGGAAGTGGGTGATTTTAACAAAATGGAAACATTGAAAAACTCCAAATATGAGCGACGTCATATTGCTTTACGCATTTTGTTTTAAAATCACACACTTCCAAAAATCGAGATTTGCAGTGTCGGTTTATCAACTTCTATCGCTAGTAGCGAGTAACCTCCATAAAAACAGCAGGCAACGTACCGGAACGGAACTTGCCTAGTTCCAATAAAAGAGGAACATAATAAACAATATTATTTGCATAATTATCTACACTTTATTTTTGCGTAGGCACAAAACCTATCTGATTCTGATACTTCTGTTTTTTAATCTTTCAAAGATGTATTCTATCTATCAAAGAATGCCGCATTTTCCTTTGTCGGTCTTCGGCTTGTGCTTATAAATATGAGTTTTTAATTCAATTTCAGTCATTTCCAATTGAGCTTCGCTTCGAGTCTATCTTATTTATTGTTCTCGCCCATTTACCTAGCTAGGTACTCTAAATCCTTATTGCTTTCGGAGTGATTGTTTACAATTTGACATGAGTGACGAAGATTCAAATAGCTCTAGTCGGAGTAGTGAGAGTTGCAGAATTAGATCTAAAAGACCTAAAAGCAAATTTGACGTGTTTTTCGAAATAATTCATGCGTCCCAAATTGATATGTGTAAATTGTGCCAACATAAAAAAGTTGAAATAAAAATGAAAAACAGAAACACTTCAGGCTTAAGGAAGCATCTACTATCTTTTCACGAGAAGGAATGGCAAATATTTCTTCCTGTAAGAAAACCAACATTAAGTCAAAGTCAAAGTGGAGATATCACAAGCTTTTTAACAACCACTGCAAAAAGTAGACAGGTAAGAAAAAAATATGTTACGTAAATACTAGGTAGGTACTTACTCAATTAATAATTACAGTAATTTACCAAAGTAAAGTTAAGTTAGGTAAGTTAAGTTTCTCGTAGGTACTTTATTTTTGTAAATTGATGAAAAAAACAATGCAAATAAGGGTGTTTCATAAATACAACCTACATTAAAATTTATGAGTTTACTTAGGTATCTACTTTACTTTTTATAGGTTTATATTTTTTTTTATAAATTATTTAGTAGTACCTACGTAGTCCTCCGATTGCCGCCAAACCTGCCCAGCTTGGCAATTATGGGCAACTACCCCCCGAGTGGGAAGGCCTTTGTCCAGCAGTGGACGTTCTACGGCTGATTATGCAGCTATGATAATGATGAGTAGTACGTAGTTATTAAATTGTTTTACGATTTTAATCTCTATTTCTACCAACGGGTGTTTGTATAGGTACCTACCCTTGTATTACGTGTTACAGAAAGGGTAGGGTATATCCATTCAAACGGGGTGAAGAGTGTAGGTAGGTATCTGGTTTAGAATCTGCATTCATTTGAACCGTCAGCTAAATAAAGTACCTACTCTACTTAAGTAGGTACATAGTTACTTAATTACTGAGGCAGCCGGAGCAGTAGGTACCTACTTAAGTTTTTTTTACTACAAACAAAAAACAATTTTCCAAGCTACAATACCTACTTAGATTTTGTACTAACTAATTTGTGTTCAAGTATTTGTTATTTTGTGGCATAAAACTATCAATATAATAATAAAAATACCAGAAAAACAAATCTTTTACGGAGTTGTTTCTTGGATGAATAATTGATTGACACTATTTGACACCGATCAGCTGACGTAGGTACCTATGTAATGAATGATTTGTGTAGAATTCATTTACAAACATTTATAATAATTATGTAGGTATTAAAAAATGTTGCCTTATTGGTTTGTTATCACTTATCACCATAGGAATCCGTGCCCTTGATATGTATGTACATTAAGTATATCCTTTCCGTAACACGATTTTAATCTGTACCTACCTAGGTAATTTATTCAAATGCGAAGCTAGTTTAGGTATTGATTTATAGAAACGCATTATCTACGACAGTAAAGCCGCCGCAGGTTTGCTAGTAGGTACCTATAGTATATTTTTATAGATATCATGCTATGCTCATAGTTTTAAAATCTAATAGGTACCTATTATTACTATTATTAACACATGTTTTAATATTTTATTACAGTCAGTATCGGAAAACCGCAGTGACAACTTCATGACAGCTACAGTTGATTGGATTGTAAAAAAATATCTTCCTTTCTCATTTTTCGATGATGAAGATACACAGGAATATTTTCGATCGATTTGCCCGAATACGATATTTTCTAAAAGGTCGACACTAAGAAGGAAAGTCAAGGAGCGATTTGAAGAACTACAATCGAATGTTAAAAATCGACTACAACAATATTCATGTAAAATGTCATTTACCATTGATGGATGGACGTCCATTGCTGGTAGGAGTAACTACGGGATCACTATTCATTATATAGACAATGAATGGAAGTATCGATCTGTAGTCCTTGATTTTATACCATCGCGCGGTCGACATTCTGGGTTAGATATTGCAACGATTTTCCACGATTTTTTATTGGAATATGGCATAATTGATAAAATACAGGGTATCACGGTGGACAACGCAACTGCAAATACCAAATTTATGTATGAACTTGGCAAACAACTGCTGCATTTTGATTCAGACAATCAACATTTCCGGTGCTTTGCTCACATTTTGAACCTTGGTGTACAAGATTTACTAAAGACCTTAGCATTACACAGTGAAACTGATAATAAAGAACAAGAACAGCAGTATGAAGACTATGAAGACGAAACTGAGGAAGATGAAGAATATGCGCCAAATATTGCTGATTCACGTACAGGTATTACAAAATTACGCAGTATTTCCAGTAAAATAAAAAGAAGCGAGATATTGAAGAGGAAGTTCCAGTCTGCTTGTGAAGCAGTTGGCGTGCCATCAAATCTGAATCCTATGCTCGACTGTCCAACTAAAGCATTGCCCCTCTAAATGAATCTGAAAAAAAAAATGTTCCAAGTCTCTTAATTTCCGAGATCCGCCTAAAGGGGGTGAGAAGGGGGGAGGGGGGGGCGACTTTGATAAATGGTTTTTACTTTACCGAGCCTCCTCTATACGAATCCGTAAAAAAAAAATACGGGTCTCGTAGTTTCCGAGATACGATAGAAAGGGGGGAAAAGGGGAGGTTTGGCACTTTTCCCGTAGGTTTGAGAGTTACTTGTTTACGAATCTGTCAAAATATACCCACCTCCCCATCCACCATCTGGGAGAACAATTATGTCAATGAGTCAGTGAGTCAGTCAGTGGTAATTTAGCTTTATATAGTATAGAATTACCAAGAAATGACAACAAAGTATGTGAGGATGAAGAATATGAAGATGTAATAGATTTTGAGAAATTGTATGCATGCTCTTAATTTCCGAGATCCGCCTAAAGGGGGTGAGAAGGGGGGTGGGGGGGCGACTTTGATAAATGGTTTTTACTTTACCGAGCCTCCTCTATACGAATCCGTAAAAAAAAAATACGGGTCTCGTAGTTTCCGAGATACGATAGGGAGGGGGGAAAAGGGGAGGTTTGGCACTTTTCCCGTAGGTTTGAGAGTTACTTGTTTACGAATCTGTCAAAATATACCCACCTCCCCATCCACCATCTGGGAGAACAATTATGTCAATGAGTCAGTCAGTGAGTGAGTCAGTGGTAATTTAGCTTTATATAGTACTAGCGACCCGCCCCGGCTTCGCACGGGTGCAATGTTTATATTAAATATAGGCAGCGTTCGCGAGAATCGTTAACGTACGGCAGTTTTTTCGACGCCTTACTCCACAATTCTCACTACCACGAAAAATCCTATCTATGTTCCGGGAAAAATATAGCCTATACGGATTCGGAAGAATCCCTCTAAGTAATGGTAAAAGAAATTTTGAAATCGGTCCAGTAGTTTTTGAGCCTATTCAATACAAACATACAAAAATACAAAGGTTTCCTCTTTATAATATTAGTATAGAAGTATAGATAACTAGTATTTGCGTGTAGCGCGAGGTGCAAGCACCTCGCGTGCTAGTGAAAAAAAAAAAAAAAAAAAAGGGGGGGAGATGGGGGGGGGGTTGCAGAAGTATTTTGACTGACGCATTGCCCCTCTAAATGAATCAAAAAAAAAAATGTTCCAAGTCTCTTAATTTCCGAGATCCGGCTAAAGGGGGTGAGAAGGGGGGTGGGGGGGCGACTTTGATAAATGGTTTTTACTTTACCGAGCCTCCTCTATACGAATCCGTAAAAAAAAAAATACCGGTCTCGTAGTTTCCGAGATACGATAGGGAGGGGGGAAAAGGGGAGGTTTGGCACTTTTCCCGTAGGTTTGAGAGTTACTTGTTTACGAATCTGTCAAAATATACCCACCTCCCCATCCACCATCTGGGAGAACATTTATGTCAATGAGTCAGTCAGTGAGTGAGTCAGTGGTAATTTAGCTTTATATAGTATAACTAGTATTTGCGTGTTGCGCGAGGTGCAAGCACCTCGCGTGCTTGTGGAAAAAAAAATATTTTGACTAAAGCATTGCTAAATGAATCTGAAAAAAAAATGTTCTAAGTCTCTTAATTTCCGAGATCCGCCTAAAGGGGGTGAGAAGGAGGGCAAGGGGGACGACTTTGAAAAATGGTTTTTACTTTACCGAGCCTCCTCTATACGAATCCGTAAAAAAAAAAATACGGGTCTCGTAGTTTCCGAGATACGATAGGGAGGGGGGAGAAGGGGGGTGAAAAGGGGAGGTTTGGCACTTTTCCCGTAGGTTTGAGAGTTACTTGTTTACGAATCTGTCAAAATATACCCACCTCCCCATCCACCATCTGGGAGAACAATTATGTCAATGAGTCAGTGAGTCAGTCAGTGGTAATTTAGCTTTATATAGTATAGAATAGAATTACCAAGAAATGAAAACAAAGTATGTGAGGATGAAGAATATGAAGATGTAATAGATTTTGAGAAATTGTATGCATGTTCCTTTACGTCGTCATCTGGATCTTGTCTTCAAGGCTTAGTTATTGACGAGTTGGAGGAGTACCTAAGTAAACCGAGAGCCGCCAGCTCAGAAGACATTTTAGAGTGGTGGAGGACGCATGAGACGGAATATCCGATTTTATCCAAGATGGCTCGTGATTTTCTTTCGATACCTGCAACTTCAGTACCTGCTGAGAGATTATTTTCTAAAGCATCGTTAGTAATTAGAAAACATAGAAATACACTTCTGGACACATCTATTGGCCCACCTTAGAGTTTAGGTTTCGATGGCCCCTACCGAAATATGATTGCTAGGTTGAACAAAAACTGTTGATGCAGTTTTAAACCTGATACATTTTACCATCTTTTTCGATCGTATAGTTTTAAATTTGAATTCAGAATACCATACGACATGGACCTACGCCTAACAAGTCGGATATGCGCCTTGTTAAAGGCAATTAATTTTTGAATAAAAAACATGTTTTATCAAATAAAGGTTTAATTTAATAACGCGTGTTGCCTCCATGGGCATCTACCACAGCTCTCATACGATTAGGCATAGAGTTTATCAACCGCTCTATGAAATTTTGAGGGATCATCTCCCATTCCTCTTCTATGGCAGTTTTCAACTCCTGCATCGTCTGGGCAACTGGCTGACGAGCCCTAACACGCCTTTTTAGCTCGTCCCACATGTGCTCAATGGGGTTCATGTCTGGGCTTCTGGCTGGCCAGTCCATAACTGTGATGTTCACATCCCGAAGATATTCCCTGACGATGCCGGCCGCATGGACTCTTGCATTATCATGCATAAAAAGGAAATTTGGGCCCACATAGTCCGCGTATGGTATCACGTGAGGTTCTAAGCACTCACGAATGTATCTTTCAGCATTTAATGTTGGCAGCCGTGGTCCTGTAACAACCTCAAGTTGAGTTTTGCCGCTCGCGGATATACCGCCCCAGACAGTCCATGAGCCACCGCCATAAGCAACCCTCTCTTCAAAGCAGCATTGTGCGAAACGCTCTCCCTTACGCCGGTAGACCTTCTTCCTTCCATCATTGCCATGTAACACAATTTTAGACTCATCAGAAAAGAGTACACGGCTCCAATCTTGCTGTGTCCAATTTAAATGACTGCGTGCGAAATGAAGGCGCGCTGTTCGGTGGGCTCGCTTTAGTTTGGGCCCATTAGCTGGCTTGTGTGGTACCATATCGCGTTCTTTTAACCTTCTCCGAACAGTTCGAACGCTCACAGATACTCCGTGGAAGTCGCGAAGTTGGTTTTGTATCTCAATGGAGGTAAGGTGACGATTTCTCAAGCTGGTCGTCACGATGAATCGATCCTGCCTTTCAGTTGTGACCCGAGATCGTGGCCTTCCTTGGCGACGAACAAAGCCGCCAGTCTCTAGGTACCTCCGATAAACATTTCGGACCGCAGATCGACTTAAATTAAGTTGAGCACTCACGTTTCTTTGGCTGTGTCCGGCCTGAATAAGTGCCACAGCTTGGGCGGCGACTTCAGGTGAAGTATCCATAGATTATTGATAGAACCTCACCTTAATGTTAAGAATAAGTAATGTTTGTTGCAAAAGCAAAGATATCAATCACTTTTTCAAGAATTAAATCCAAGTAAACCAATAAAACCAAGTTTTCTTAGTATTCGATTGTTTGATATCAACAAACAGGCTCCAAATTGTCTTTTGTTTCTTTAAATTCTGTGTTCGAAATTCAAAAAAAGACTATTGAATGAAATTGTGAATGTGCCAGGTTCAAAACTGCATAAAAACTTTTTGCTCGACCTAATATAAAATTTTAGCTAGGACCAAACGAAACTGAAAATACAAGGTGGGCCAATAGATGTGTCCAGAAGTGTAGATTAAGTGATGAGTCAGCCAGGTGGTTACTTTGTATTAATTCTTGGTCAAAAGAATTAATATAAAGTAACCAATATTTTTAAATTCTAAAACAAACATATTCACATTTAGTTTTAGCCACACAACGAAAACCTCTCGGGGTTTATATCTGCATGTTGGTGAGCCGTTCATATCTTTTTTTACCAATTTATAGGTAGATACAATAATACATAGGTACTTACATAGGTATGTACATTAGGAGAATTTTTGTGTAAGGAAACGCTTTGATTTGTACTTATTTTTTTTTTAATTATGTCAATGCTATTGTGTGCTGTACTGCAATTTTTTTATTTGTGTTCAATTTGTTATTTAAATAAATGTTAAATTGCATAAATTGTCTTTATTCTACAACTCTTCCATCCCATTCCATTAAACAAACTAATTATTATTAGTTAGTATATCGCTGAAGACGTCTTCAGCGATGATTTACTAACTAAATAAAAATAATCGTCGTGTAGGTACGACGATTATTTTTCTAAGGAATACAATTTTGTTGTAGTAGGTACCTACATTTTTTCTTACTTACACATACTTACGACAGTACCTACGTAGCAAAGCGCGCCAGTCACGAGTACGACAAATTGCCTAAAAAATGTACCTATGCACACTGTAACACTGTAATGAAATCTGCTAATCTCAACACACATGCACTTCCTTATTTTGGCCGCATAGGTAGGCTTTGCCTGTAGTCTTCTATTATTGGTTGATTAACATTGTACATTGGTGAATGCTCCAGGATAGCCCGCAAAAATCAAATTTTCTTATTTTTTTTTTGCAATTTGCAGGCCAGTGCTAGATTGTTTATTGATTAAAATATTATTCACGCTGTGAGACGTATGTAGTTACAGAATAATAATCATCAAAATCATCAATACAACCGTCCAAGTTTAAAGGTCGAGGAATGAGTTTGACCTTGAATAAGTCTTTTTTTTTAAATAATTACTCGACCTTCATGAACTTGGAGGGTTGTATTGATGACTTTGATGATTATAATTCTGCAACTACATACGTCTTACAGCACGAATCATAATCCAAAATCTAAACTAACATGTTCAAGAAATACCTAGGCTAATAGGTATTTGCAAGACTTGCAAGACTTGCGAGACTCTTGCTGCAAGACCAAGACCAAGACCAAGACTGAGAGCGCAATACCAAGACCAAGACCAGGTGTATTGAGGCAAGACCAAGACCAAGACTGGCCTAAGTCTCGTCTTGGTCTTGCATTTGGGCAACACTAACTCAAAGTACTCCAGTAACCTGTGCTAGTACTCCTACTCCCAATCATTTGCTGAGCGATGACACTTCACAAGAGTAAGTGTACAGCGACCTATTTGCTAATAACTACGATTAACGAAATCGTGTAAAAATAAAATACATACATTTATTATAATATGATTCTAAAAGGTCTCCATGACGAAAATTTTCGAATAAAAAAACTTTGATTAATTGTAAACCATAAGACAGTGTCTTTGAACAAATAAAACAAGTAGTTAAAAATATACATAGAAGCGTTTTTAACCGACTTCAAAAAAAGGAGGTTTACAATTCGTCTTGAACTTTTTTTTTTTTTTTTTTTTTTTTTTTTTTTATGTATGTTACATCATAACTCGGAGACGGCTGAACCGATTTGAAAAATTCTTTTTGCGTTTCAATGGGTATACTTTCTAGTTGGTCCCATTGTTACGAAATCAGGATCTGATGATGGGATCCTGGAGAAATCGAGGGAACTCTTCAAATATTATAGGCACACCTATAGCGTTTTGGGTATTTCTTATAGTACCTTATGCAGTTGCTCTTGAAAAGCACCATTTGAGGAAGTGGAACTGATGATGAAGACCCAAGATGGCCACCAAAACTACTCAATAATAAGTATTTCGTTGATTGCGTTTCGATTACTTGAATATGGATCTTAAGCACTTTATGCTCGTCACAATGCATATGGTGAAGTAGAGCTGATGGTGAAGTACCAGGAGAACTCCTCAACATTTAACAGCCCAGCATTGGGAAAAGCAATATTTTGTAAAAGGTTATAAGTAGTTGACATTTAGGCTCTTTTAACTAGGTAAATTAAAAATCGATCAACTAAAAAGAGTGAAATAAAAACTTTTTGGCAAAAAATAGAACCGACTTCCATATAACCACACTACAAAGGCAAAAATAACTTTAATTTCGGAAGGCGGTGTCTTTAGTTTTGTATATATTTTCGTTTTTGACACCGCCTTCCGAAATTAAAGTTATTTTTGCCTTTGTAGTGTGGTTATATGGAAGTCGGTTCTATTTTTTGCCAAAAAGTTTTTATATTATTATAATATTTTAAGCAGCCTGTATTAGAAAGGTGGGTAAAGATCAGCCTTTTTTTCCCATAAAAGTGATGAAAATCCAAAGTTGTTATTAAAGTCGTATTACCGTATTTATGTAAAGTTCAGGTATTGATTTTTACATTAATTCTAAACTAGTAAGAAAACAAATCATCATCAAACTTGGCAGATTTGTCGAATTTTTGCAATTTTAAGCGTTTTTTCTAACTTTCATTAAAACAAAAATCAATTAAGCACCTCATGCACCACTATATTTTTTAGTTTCTCAAATCCTATAATGAATAAGCTTTCAAACTAGCATTCATTTGTTTTGGTGCATCGAGTGCATCTATGTTATAAGGAAAAATATCTAGCTATGAGAGTTTGGACGATTTGGACTCGAGTGATGTTCTAGATTTTCCACGATTCACATGGGATGAACTACGATCTTTAACTATTGGAATATATCAGCTTAAGCAGAGTAGATCATACACTCACGAATACCTAAACCAAATGGAAATATATTCTCTTTACGTACATCGAAAAGATTCCTCAATTATCCGAATTCAGTTGAGATCACGACACACAAGTTCTAAAGTATATAACCCATAGGTTATATACTTTAGAACTCTTTTTTATCCATAGATAAAAACAGGTTAATCCCAATGTTCAATGGTATTGTCAGTGCAAAGCTGGTGCCAGAGTTGTTGGCTTCTGTGCCCATGTTGCATCTGTACTTTGGTACTTGGGATACTGGCGCCATAATCAAACTCAGACAAAAACACCAAGTCTTGGGTATGTAGATACAGTTCAGGATGCTGCTACTGGATGGTCCAGTGATTCAGCCAATGAAAGCGAAAGAGAAATATAATTTAAGATTATTAGATTACAGAAATTTGTTACAAATACAAAAATAAATAAAATACTTTAGTATAGTTATTTATTTCCTATTTAATATTTTTTTTTTAAATCTAGCATTTTCAGTTTGACTGAGTATCAGCATTAAAAATATATATATAATAAGAATTTGTCGATGGGCTAAAACTGGCCGATCTTTATTCACCTCCTTAAAGGAGGTGAATAAAGATCGGCCATTTTTTTTAGTTAGTTATTTGTTAGGAAAATAAATTTAAAGATTAAACATTTAAAGGAGGCTCCTTTAAATGTATTATTTTCCTAACACACCTCAAAGTTATAACAAGCCTCTCTTCTGGTGACACTGAAACTCTAAGATTAGTGTCTAAATAATGTATGTCACTTTGAATCACTTTGACAGGCCTGTTGGTCTGGTGGTCAGTGACCCTGACTGCTATGCGCAAGGTCGTGGGTTGGATTCCCACCCAGGAAAAATGTTTGTGTGATGAGCACGATCATTTGTTCTTTGTCTGGGTGTGATTTATCTATCAGATGTATGTATTTAGAAATATATATGTATGTTTATCAGTTGTCTAGTACTCATAGCATAAGCTCTGCTTAGTTTGGGACTAGATGGCGTTGTGTGAAAGTTGTGGAATATTATTATTACTTCTAAAAGTTCGTCAAATGTGGTCTTCGGCATTCGCAAATATTTATAAAACTCCGATTCATTATTTTTAATATTATCAGAATACAGTGCGAAATATTCACTTTCTTGTGATCGTTTGGAACATAAAGGGTTTTCCCAAAATTGACGACGACATTTTCTTTTTCTTTTACGTAATTTTCGTCGAAGTAGTAAAACCAACAGTAGTGTTTCATCGTCGGAATCCATTATGTTTCTGATTGTACGGCTCAAATAGTATCATGTGCACGACGTTAACGTCGCGTTCAGCGGACGTTAATGCTTGTCACGCGACAACGCGACGTCAACGTCACGTCTGCGCAGCGTTGGCGCTGCGCAGACGTTGGAGAGACGCCAACACTCGTGAAACGCCAGTGGGATAGCAGCCTTATTCCCATCGTTCATAAAAAGAAACGAAAAAGCATCGAACGATTTCTCGAAAGAAAATAGGAAATTGTGTGAAAAATTAAATTCCTTTATCATAATTGTTCGATCCTACAAAAGCCAGCCAACGGTAACTGGTGTTCGAATAGTCCACGGTACGTGGAGCCTGACCGTTGCTTGTCAAACACAATAGGCTCTCCGGCCTTACCAATACATAATTAAACTTTACACAATTAGATATTCCAACATGCACACTTACCTGTGGCTGGTTGACGACAGCGTGCGACCTTGGTAGATCACAACCGTGCGATATGTGTTAGTGTGTATGATTGTGTAATGATGTGAAGTGGTGTCACGGCGGTCACAAAGGACGCAAGCTTCAATATGTGGTCCGGGCCGGGATGTAGCTCAAACTTCGCACCAGATTGGAGCAGCTATTTATCACCAATTCACTATTACTTTCAACAAATTCGCGTGCCATTCGGTCTGGCGTCAATACGGCGTTATGGTTCAAAATATCCCAGGTTTCCACTCAATTCGGGATTACAATTTCAAGTTATCGTTAATTGCGACCCAATTATCGGTTACAACGGGCGATTGAACACGATATTTCCAATTACAACAAAATCACAGGTCCCAAAGGGTGGACATTTTTTCAAGCGGAAAAGGTTATCTGTCAAGTCAAAAGTTATGTCAAGTGTCAACATCAAAGACAATAGAATATTGCCACACCAAAAGTATGCGTTCAAATACGTTTTGGACGCAACATCTACCCCCCCCCCCCCCCGGACGGGCCTACCCGTCCGCTAATCAATTGGAAGTCTTGACAAGGTTGCGAATTTAACACAGCTTCAATGCGGCAAAATACCGTAGCTAGTTCCTCAAAGGTGAGAACGGTGTCTCCCAACAATCTCCGCCAGTGTCCCTTTGCCGCTTTCACCGCGGCCTCAAAAATACCCCCCCAATGGGGGCAGGCTGGCGGGTCAAACAACCAAGTGACCCCTCGGCGGGCCAAACTATGACCAATGTCAACCTGGCTCTCATTAGGAAGGCGTATACCTCCTTCAAATAGTTACTTGTACCCTTGTAATTCGTACCGCAATCAGACCTAATCAAAGAAGGTAACCCACGGCGAGACACAAATCTGTCCAAAGTCGCCACAAAGGCCTCTGTCGAGAGGGAGGTTACCAGCTCCAAATGTACTGCCTTGGTTGACAGGCAGACAAAAACACACAAATAAGCCTTAACGAAGGGTTTATTACGAAGGGTGGACGTCTTCACCGAAAAGGGACTAGCAAAGTCCGTTCCGACGCCAGCAAAGGGCCTCGCCTCATTGACGCGATCAGCCGGCAAAATCCAAAATACTCGCTGCAGAATGGCCAACAGCACATTGCAACCGGCATGCGAGTTCTTAATGTGACGATCAGTCACCAACAATTGAACCAAGTGGCCCTCCTTGGGCAACAAAAGGGGGTGACGGGCCCCATAAGGAAGGCTAGAGTGCCTCAACCGTCCTCCAACACGCAAAAGACCCGTCTTATCCAAGAAGGGATTCAGCTTACTGACGGCTCCCGACAACTTAACCCTACCAGACTTCAAGACCTCGATCTCCTTCTCAAAGTGTGCAGCCTGCACAGAGCGGACCCAAAGGAGGAGTGACTCCTGTCACTCTTGAGGAGAGAGAACTGGTGAAAGGCGCTTGTCCCCTGGATTCCTAGAATTGAGACCAAAACGCCTGATCCACGAGGTAACGTTCAACAATTTGTCGAGGGAGCTGTATCGATTCAACAAAAAATCAGGATCAAATGGAGGATCCTTCGTCCCAACAGCGAACACCTTAAGTCCGGGCAAAGGATCCGACATCAAGACTGGCGTTCGAGACCAATCATCCTCGGGGCGAGTCAGCCAGTCCGGTCCCCACCAGAGGGGGTAAGCAATCAAGTGGGGGGCCATGCACCCATGCATGAAAGTCTTTTCAGAACCTTGAATCTGCGACACTCGGTTCGCAACAAAGACCTCCAAAGAGTGGACGGATTTTTTTAGGAATAAATATAGATGATAAATTGACTTGGAACACACATACTGACATTATATGTAAACGATTAAGTAAATCTGCATATGCACTATTTCAACTATCAAAAAAGGTTAATATTGAGACATTATTAACAGCATACCATGGCCTTGTAGCTTCTGTTTTACGATACGGTATTATTTTCTGGGGGCAGTCAACTAATAGGGAGTGTGTATTTAGGATGCAGAAACGTTGTGTGAGGTCAATGTGTGGTCTAAAAACGACAGAGAGCTGTATTCCACATTTTAAAAAGCTGAAAATACTGACACTGCCGGCAATGTATATAATGGAAACAGCATTGTTTGTGAAAAAAAAACCCGCATTTTTTTGTTAGGTTATCTGCAGTAAGAAAAAATCCAGTACGTGCACAATACAATAACAAACTGTGTAATATTAAATGTAAAACATCCTTAATGCGTAAAAGTTTTTTCGGCAACGCTCCAAAAGTTTACAATAAAGTACCGGATGTGATTAAAGACATGCCATTAATAAAATTCAAAAAGGCACTTCATAAACTACTTATTGATAAATGTTATTACAAATTAGATGATTATTTAAATGATGTTTCAATATGAACATAATAAAATGACTAAAACTTATTTTATATTATGACATTCTTATTAATATTTTTCTGTTGTGTGTGTTTTAATATTGTAATGAATCATATTCTTAAATTAATTAATCTGATACTGTGACATAAATTATATTCAATTTCTTCCTAATATTTGTATGTCTTATTGACAAAACATAGTGGACTTGTTATTAATGTAAGACCTATAATTATGTATTTACCTATGTTTAGCAAATAAATGATTCTGATTCTGATTCTGATGACGGACGTCTTCAACCAACACAAAACAATTTGACTGTCCGTCCAGGCGTAAGAAGCCCGAATGTCAACAGTTCCACCCAAAGTGCGCGCAACATGGCTTAGGAGACGCACAAGAAGCACCGCAGGGAGTGCGGATACAAATTGGAGCCAGTCTTCCAACAGGGTTTCCCGAAGTGGCTCGTCCCAACCAAATTCAGTTATAACAAGGGCAGGAGAACCAATTTTAGGGTAAAGACAACTCACAAGGGTGAGTTCAAACCAGGTCCTTCCTTCAACAGTGGTGACAGCCGTTTCGCCAATTCCCCAAATCTTGCCTGAAAAGTCGTTCACCTTCAGGCCAACCTGTCCCGCTAACCAAGACGACAAAAGGCAACCCTGGGCTCCCGTGTCCAAAATGGCACGGACCACAATCGAGTCACCCAAGGGTCCCCAGACCTTGACCGAGGCCGTTGGCAACAAAACCGTCTTGATCGGGGGGGTCCTTTAGTGGGGCAGGCGTCAATTTCTTAGCGATGCCTGGGCGGCGACCGCTCGCCGCATCCAGGCTGCCTTCGTTCACGATGAGGGTAACATTCAAATTGTTCGTCCGCGCGGTGTCCCGAGCCGCTCGCCATCACTGGAGGGGCATATCCCACCGGATGCCTGAATGGCGGAGGGCGCGACTCCAACCGGGGGAGACCAAATGGCGCTCACGGGGCTCCCGTTCAACTTGCGCGGGGGGTGGAGTGCGGCGAACAGAATTGCGGGCCTCAGCCCGGTGCTCGTCTCCGGGGTACCCCCCCCCCCCCCCCTGCGCGAACCCTCCTCAGAAGATGGTCTGCGGGAGTGGTTCGCGTTGGCGCACAAAATCTCCAAGTGGGACCCTTTACAAATTCTACACGGGCGGGGGTCGGGGCAGTCCCGATGGAAGTGGGCCCCCAAGCACGAGAAGCACAAACGGCGTGCGTTGACAATGCGGCGGCGGGCACTTACGTGCAAATTCAAAAAGGCCGGGCAACGCGCCATGACATGCCCCGTTGCCTTACAAAAGTCACAATGATGAGGACTCCGGGCGCCAGCAAAACGGGGGGCGGGGCGAACATCAACAGGCCCCTTAGCCCTAGTCCGTCCCTGGTCTCTAGGCCGAGAAGGTAGTGAGGGTGACCCCGTGGCGCCACGAGTGTTATCCAAAAACCGACACTCGTCTTCCAAAAACTTGAGGAGGTCGTCAAAGGGGGGAAGATGGGTGGCACTAACCCCACCATACTTCTGCTCAAAACGTGACCTCAACTCCGCAGGGAGCAACTGCAGCACTATGTGCACCATCAAGTAGGACCAATGGTCCACCGGTAACTCCAAGCGTCTCAGGGCGTGGGTCGCTGAGACCAACGGGTTCAGCAAGTCAGTGCGCAACGCCGACATGCTGGTAATGGCCGGTAGCCCCAAAATCTGGCCGATGTGCACATCAGCAAGGCAGCGCTTGTTTTGATACCGTCGGGAGAGAAGCTCCAAAGTGGTCGGGTAGGAGGAGTCCGTCACCGGCAAGTGCTGCACCAAGGCTCTGGCTTCGCCCTCCAAAACGGACAACAAGTAGGCCAACTTCTGGGCAGGTCCGAGGTCCGAGCATGCATCCACAAGACTTTCAAAAAGATTTAGGAAGCCCAGCCAGTGGTCCAAGCGACCATCAAAATGTGGCAGCTCCAGGGTGGGCAGCCTACCCAATAGTCCAGGGCCTGTAACAACGGGGGTCTGCGGCTTGGCCGCCTCAGGCACCCGGCTCTTCAAAATTTCCCGTGCTCGTTGACTGATGACATCCCCAAGGTGGACAATCTGGTCATAGTCACCCAAAACCTTATCGCGGGCTGCCTGGTCCATCACCCCCAAATCCACGTCCATGATGAACTCGTAGAAGCGTGTGAGCGCAGCATCAGCTGACTTGATCCTCTCATTCAAGTGCCCGTACCGAGCAAGGGTGAGCTCTTCCAAGTCCAAGCGCTCAACCGTTGCTGCTGCCGATGCGAACCATCTCAACTGTGAGGCCAATCCGGCAGCAGACTCCCTGACTGCCTTTAATGAGGCCATTGCAACAATCAAATATCAATACCAATAGGCTAAATTAACTAAACAAACAACAATGACTTGTTAGCCAACCGAACAAATTCACCAAAATAAAAACTTAAATTCAATTATTTCAAGTCCAAATCCGACCCTGTACTTATTCCAAGTATGAATCTAGCTTGCTAAGGATGGCTAGTTACAAAATAAATAACAATTGAATGTATATATTGTGCTGGATCAACACCAATTAAACACAACAATTGAATGTATAATATTGAGCCGGACAATCTCCAATAACACAATCCAATAATCACACTCAACAATAAATCAATATACACAATTCAAGTCTTGTTATGTTAACAAATGTGTGATTATTATTTAGACAAAACTTTTAACTTCAGATTAGTGACATTAAATTATTAATTACAACAAATATACCGAATTATGTACCAAAATACAACCCAATAATTCCTAATTTCACAAATAAATCTTACTTGTTAATACAATGCAGGGACTACAGTACAAACTACAAGTACCATTTCAATCTGATAGCCCGGATGACATGGTAATATATTCAAACTTATTAAGTTATTTTTATCAATGTTCAAAACTTCCAATTTACTTAGTGGATCTTATATTATAAGACCACGCTTCTGCTACCACTTTGTTCGATCCTACAAAAGCCAGCCAACGGTAACTGGTGTTCGAACAGTCCACGGTACGTGGAGCCTGACCGTTGCTTGTCAAACACAATAGGCTCTCCGGCCTTACCAACACATAATTAAACTTTACACAATTAGATATTCCAACATGCACACTTACCTGTGGCTGGTTGACGACAGCGTGCGACCTCGGTAGATCACGACCGTGCGATATGTGTTAGTGTGTATGATTGTGTAATGATGTGAAGTGGTGTCACGGCGGTCACAAAGGACGCAAGCTTCAATATGTGGTCCGGGCCGGGATGTAGCTCAAACTTCGCACCAGATTGGAGCAGCTATTTATCACCAATTCACTATTACTGAACAAACTGACTGGATGACCCTTCCCCAAATCATTTTCGATGGAGCTGTTATACCCTACTGTGACTCAGTAAAAGACCTTGGTATTTATATTGATAAAGATTTGTCTTGGGGTCCCCAGTTGCAAAAAGTGAGCCGCAAACTGTTCGCTTCTGCGGGGTCTTTGCGCAGATTGCGCAGTTTCCTACCGACTGCTACTAAAACTGCGCTTTCCCAATCTCTTCTTCTCCCTATCCTTGACTATGCTGATGCAAGTTATCCAGATCTAACTGAAGTGCAGCTAGATAAGCTTGAGCGACTCCAAAATTTTTGTATCAGATTCATATTTGGATTGCGCAAATATGATAATGTTTCTGAGTTTCGCACTAAACTCAAGTGGCTGCCTATACGCCTTCGCCGGAATGCACATATTTTATCATTACTCTACAGTATTCTTTTCAATCCAACGACTCCCTTTTACCTCAAAGAACGTTTTAAGTTCCTTCATGACACACATGTTAGAGATTTGAGATCATCAGAGAATTTGAGACTTTTGATGCCTACGCATTCCACAAAATTTTACGACCAGTCATTTACGGTGCAGGCCATTCGGTTGTGGAATGGATTGCCGGTGTCAGTAAGACAAGCTCAGTCACTTGCTGTTTTTAAAAGCTCGGTTGCCAATCATTTTATTTCAAACTTATGATTATTCCTTTGCTTTCTCCACACGATTTTTAAAGAACACATAATATATTTATTTATTTTATTTTAATTTGTTTTTCCGTTATTAATGAATATTTGTACAGTAGTACACTAATATAGCCCTCCCCATTTTAATTAAAGCTCATAAAGTCCTTCCAAAGGTTGTCTGGAAGATATCGCTCTCAGCGATAAGACCGCCATTGTAACTAATTTTTTACAATATTGTTATTTAAGTGTGATTCAATTATTGGTGTACAATAAAGTATATTCTATCTATCTATCTATTACTTTCAACAAATTCGCGTGCCATTCGGTCTGGCGTCAATACGGCGTTATGGTTCAAAATATCCCAGGTTTCCACTCAATTCGGGATTACAATTTCAATTAATCGTTAATCACACCCAATTTGTCCTTAATTAACTGAGATTCAACAGGATTTTTCAATTACACAATGAATCGATTTCACAAAGAGCGGACATTTTTTCAAGCGGAAAAGGTTATCTGTCAAGTCAAAAGTTATGTCAAGTGTCAACATCAAAGACAATAGAATGTTGCCACACCAAAAATATGCGTTCAAATACGTTTTGGACGCAACAATAATGATTAATTTTCTACAACTAACCTTAAAAAGAAATTGAAAGATGTGTCGAAATTCAGTGAGGAAGATAGTAAATCTACACGGAGAAAGTCTCGGGCGAAGGTGTATTTAGTATTTTCACAAAACACCTTTGTTTTCGTCAACTTAGTTATCATACCGTCACACAGTTTTTTAGCACTTAAGTAATTATATGATTACCTTACTTGCATTGGTCCAGTTCAATGATTCCCAAAATACAAAAATTGCTACAATTTCAACGTAAATTAAAAATCAAATCCAACCTTTATTATTATTGTACGTTATACAGTTTCTCCGAACTTACATTTTCGTGAAGCAAAACAGACAATTTGAGAAATTCAAACTTTAAGAAAACTTTTCAGGAATCCTTGATTTAAAACCAGAAACAAGTTGCTACCTTAGCGCTACATCACAACACTTCGAATTCTTTTTTAAAATGTGACTTTTTTAATCGAAAATATAGTTTGAATGAAGACTACCTCTCTTTATTCAATAAGATTTTAAACTTTCTTTGAAACTTAGTGTACTACCATTGACTATTTGTTGAAAACGAAGTCACGCACACCAAAATGAACATCAATTAATAAGGGGTATAAAATCACCGGAAACAAAATGTTTTGATTGATGTTTAAGGATTCTTACGGCAAATAAGGCACAATTTTCCAGCTGGCCTTACTAGAGTTACATGTAATGTAACCCACTAAACTTTACGACACCACAGTTCTGTTCCGCTAGATAAAATAATAACAGCTGATACACACAATAAAAGCTAATAATTAATATAGGTAATGAATTCTTCACTAGTATTAATTCATGTTTACTTGATTGTTATACAGTTAATTTCTGCTGTGATTAAATGTTTGCATGCTTTTTGAGGTAGGTTGTACAAGGGTTTAAAACAATATTTTTACCATCTATTTATTTATGTACCTAGAGCAAACACAGCATTATTCTATTTTAGCTAGGAAGCCACTTTTTTACACTTTTACCGGCCTTGAAGTTAGTGCATAGAAAACATCTAGTATTCAAGATATATAATGCATGAACGCAACAAAAAGATCTACAAAAATCTCAGTCATAAATAATTATTACTTTTTATCAACATGGGAATATTTTAAACGGCCTGAAATCTCACGTCACAGACAGGTTATATTGTACTCTGCTGCATACCTCGTAAACCTTAGATAAAATAAGGTTGTTACATAAGCTATCGATTCTGAAACTGAAATTGATAAAAAAAATTGTTAAATCCGACTTGAGCAAACAAAACTGTGATCAACAAATGATTTGAAACCTTAACAAATTGAGAATTGAGTTTATTCGTTCATGAAAGTATGATACTGATTACAATCGAAACACAAAGTCACCCGGAGGTCTGGTTGGAGATAGAGGCGAAAGGATTGTTGCTAGCCTTTAAAATAAGAATAAGAATATTTATTTGCATAAAACATGGCACATTATAGGTCTTCATATAATTACATAGATCATTCATGTTTCGCCATTTATTGGCATACAAATATTTAAACAATATTTTGTTCATTTCATATATTATACACATGCTTACTTAATATAAATTATGTAATTAATTATTTTTGTATCTTTTTTTTATGAATGGTAAACTAAATATTATTAGTCTATAATTAGGTGATCAGCAATAACTTTAAAAAGTATCTGTAGGGATATTTATCTGTTACCTTCTTATCAAAAAAATCCTTGACACTAAAAAAACAATTAGCTATTAGTCAGTTTTTTAGTTCAGTTTTGAAGTATTTTAAATGGAGCTCTCGAATTTGTTTTGGTATATTATTGAAATTTTTGTGGATGTAATAAAGCTATTCTTATGGCATAGTGTGCTTTTATGGGGAGGCATTCGTAATCTTGTGGGGTCTCTGCGGGCATATTTTGAATTTAAGTCACACGATTTGAATAATTTGGAATTATGATAAACCGCTACCTATACAGGGTTAATTGTAAAACACGAAAAACCTCTCAGGACTATGTTACTAACATCATAATCAACAACTTTTGTTCTATGACTTTTAAAAATTCGTCATATTTTAGTTCACCAGGTTTTCATATAAAAACAAAAATATTTAAATTGAACGCCCTAAACGCATGTAGCGTCTATGCAAAGCAAAAGAAAGCGATAGTATAAATTGCTTTCTTTTGCTTCGCATAGAGTTCGTAACATGTAGGGCGTTCAATTTAAATATTTTTATTTTTGTATGAAAATCTGGTGAACTAAAATATGATGAATTCTTAAAAGTCATAGAACAAAAGTTGTTGATTATGATGTTAGTAACATAGTCCTGAGAGGTTTTCAGTGTTTTACATTTAACCCTGTATAATCTCTTTTGTAAAAGGTTTTGAAGTCAGAAGCAATATCTAGGTGTTTTACCTAAGCATAAATACCCACATAGTCATAGATAACGTACATATGCTCAAAATAAAGCAATATAAACTTAATTATCTACTATGAACATAGCGCGGCTATAATTAAATATTAAATATACCGAATAGACTACAAATTAGAAGATAAAACCCAAAACCTATTTGAATATGTACTCGAATTGATTACTTATTTCAGTACAATTTCAAACATTGAGAACAAACAATTAGTATATTGTATCTATAGCTCTAAGACATAAATATGTATAGCTATCAATTAAACATCTTAGCTATAATGATTTGCGATTATGTTATTAATTCCCGTGTAAAGTTTTTGCCTTTTCTTCTCTTTAAGTCTTTGCGTAAAGTTATAATAAACATAGGAAAATAGATTTTAATGAATAATTGAAAGGAGTAATATGGACAATATTTGAAAACAAAGTAAAACCCGGGTTGAATACAACTTGCGTCGTCAATCCTTCGAAAAACAGATGCCTCAAGCAATAACTATCGAAAAGATCTAAACTCTGCATAGAAAAGGCTTATTTTTCACTTTGATGCCAGATTTTCCTTTGAGAAGCACATTTAGGTGTTCGTATCTCGTCCCAAAGGACAACTGAAATGTGGATGAGCCCCAGGAAGCGATCTCTCTCAAACGTATTTACGGAAACTGTGTGCATATACAGAATGTTTAAAAAAATAAAAAATTCGAGCAAGTTTGAGTCTGGCTCATGCACGGGTTCCATATGAATTTTCTAGCTACCTTCCGCTCGCTTGAAAGTGATAATTTAAGTCCTTAGTCCACTAAATATTTAAAATATATAATAATAAAAGATTGGACAATCTTTAATAACTACACAAAAAAATTATTCAATTCTTTGAACCAATCAGAATAGTCCTCAGTCAAACAATTGCACCATTAGAATAACGATTTTTGCATGAATCTAAATATTTTGGGGTAATCTCTCTGAACGGATCGTTTCAGTGAGATTACCCCAAAATATTTAGATAAACATTTTAGACCTTCTTTATGTATAACGATTTCAGAACCCTAATGATCGACAAAATGCCATTACTGGCATTAATATCAAGTGCGCATTATTCTGCAAAGTAAAATATTAAAATCACAATTTAAAAAGCAGTGTCATCAATGCCATATATATTGATAATGTAGTAAACTGTCAAAATGTAAGGCATGGAAAACATTTGACACGTGTAAGTACTGCGTTGACACCCAAAAAGTATTTCCCACCTTTAATTTATTTAAATTGGTCATCTAAGGTACTACTTCTAAACCAAATGTGTCCGTTGAATTCTAGCTATAATTATGTTGATTGGATATAATTTCTATTTTCTTAAAATCTGAACAATATGCAGTAACAAACAAATTTTATTTCAAATTAACACATTAAATACTCAGTCATCGTGAGCATTTACTGAAGATGAAATGCTCATGATGACTGAGAATTTAATTTTATTATGAGTATCTTAGTGAATAAGAAAGTTTAACATAATTAGTTTGGTTGCGCAAACATTCAGAATTTGATTGACATCCGTTTCCCAAAACCCCCTGCCTCTGTTCCGCTCAAAATCTCGCAAGGATGAAGTAGATTGGCTACGCCATTTTGTTGTCGCAAACCCACACTTCCGTTTTGAACGCCGCGAGCGCAGGCTTACGCCTGCGCTTATTAAAGAACAATAAATTAACAATCTTGGATTCATCGTATTTCACAGACAGAGTAACAACAATTTGTGTTCGTGTTTAGTGTGTGATTTTTGTGAAGAACAGTAAAAAGAAGAAAGAAATGAGCACCAGTGAAAAGGTTTCTGCATTCCCATTCTTATTCTACTCACCCTCCAACAACCCTTGCAATTCGTGTTCCAATTCAAGCGTTGTCAATCGTTTGTTTCGCACCACGAATACAGTCCACTAAAAATTTTTAGCAAAAAATAGAACCGACTTCCATATCAAAACACTACAAAGGCAAAAATAACTTTAATTTCGGAAGGCGGTGTCAAAAACGAAAATATATACAAAACTAAAGACACCGCCTTCCGAAATTAAAGTTATTTTTGCCTTTGTAGTGTTTTGATATGGAAGTCGGTTCTATTTTTTGCTAAAAATTTTTTTTCACGCTTTTTAGTGGGTCGGTTTGTAATTTATCTAGTTACAAAAGCCATAATGTTAACAACTTATCACCTTTTACAAAATATTGCTTTTCCCGATTCATAGCCGTTAATTTTTGAGGAGTTCTCCTGGTACTTGACCATCAACTCTACATCACCATATGTATTGTGACGAGCATAAAGTGATTAACATCTGTACTCAAGTAATGGAATCGCAATCCACGAAATACTTATTATTGAGGAGTTTCAGTGGCCATCTGTGGTCTTCATCATCAGTTCAACTTCCCCAAATGGTACTTTTCGGAAGCAACTGCTCAAGGTACTATAAGAAATACCCAAAACGCTATAGGTGTGCCTATAATATTTGAAGAGTTCCCTCGATTTCTCCAGGATTCCATCATCAGATCCTGATTTCGTAACAATGGGACCAACTAGAAACTATACCTATTCAAACGCAAAAAGAATTTTTCAAATCGGTCCAGCCGTCTCCGAGTTATGAGGTAACATACATAAAAAAAAAAATAAAAAAAAAAAAAAAAAAAAAAAAGTTCAAGACGAATTGTAAACCTCCTTTTTTTGAAGTCGGTTAAAAATAAACTAAATCAGCCAGCCTCGCCACCATAAATTTTAAATCGATGCGCTTGGTCCAATGGATTTCAAAGACAGCATAAAAAAATCTTGATAAATAAATTATTGTGTAAATGCTTTTATTATTGGATATTTTTTCAATCGACTACCAAAGAGTTGTTGTTTAAACCTCAAAATTTGTTATGAAAAATCTAGAAGTGAAATTGTTGAAATTCAGCACAAAATCCCATACTTCGGGTTACAGAAAAAAACCAACCGGAAAATCCATTCCATAACCTAAACAAAAATCGATTTGAGGTCCCTTTCAGTATTTTCAAAAGGGAACTGCCATTGTAGATAACAGTGGTTATCAAAAGTGGCAGTTCCCCTTATTCCCACCGTTCATAAAAAGAAACGAAGAAGCATCGAACGATTTCTCGAAAGAAAAGAGGAATTAGTGTGAAAAATTAAATTCCTTTATCATAATGATTAATTTTCTGCAACTACCCTTGAAAAGAAATTGAACGGTGTGTCGAAATTCAGTGAGAAAGACAGTAAATATACGCGGAGAAAGTCTCGGGCGAAGGTGTATTTAGTATTTTCACAAAACACCTTTGTTTTCGTCTACTTAGTTATCATACTGTCACACAGTGTTTTAGCACTTAAGTAATTATTTGATTGCCTTACCTGCATTGGTCCAGTTAAATGATTCCCAAAATACTCTCATCATCGCAATTAGCCTAAGCAGATAGGTACGCGCTAGGTGATTTGACATCGAAGCTGTTAAGTACCTGCTGTACTATTGGGCACCCTACCCGATGTTGCTGCAAACGCATAGAGCATAGGGTAAGTTGCTTGTTAGTAGCATCATCTACTGCTTAGCCTTTTTCCAACTATGCTGGTATCGGCTACCAGTCTAACCAGCTTTAAATTAAATTATTGTTTCGCTCGCGGCGTTCAAAACGGAAGTGTGGGTTTGCGACAACAAAACGGCGTAGCCAATCTACTTCATCCTTGCGAGATTTTGAGCGGAACAGAGGCAGGGGGTTTTGGGAAACGGATGTCAATCAATCAATTTATATAATCATTAATAACACTACACACACGCCATAATTGATATCATAGTGTGGAATAGCATAAACTTTTTTTTCGGCAATATTTCCAATTCCCGTAGGACAGAGTTTACAAAATTTCTACGTGGAACAAGGAGCGGTCAACAGCTAGTAAGTACACAATAAAGCTCAAACACAGACCTAATAAATAGATAGCAACATATTACATAGGTACATCATTATGGTAATGGATCTTACCATTAACACGACCACTATTTATTTAGATAATAACGTAGAATATACATATTATATTAGATACGTAATTTAGTTTCCAAATCCAATAACTAAGCATACAGAGGTACGATTAGAATCGACAAACCCGACATTTGACCTACAAAGCCGTATAATTATTGTCAAAACATCGGTATACACCTTATTATTGATTATCGTTATGATATGATATCATATCATAACGATAATCAATAATAAGATGTATGTAGTCAGTTAGGAAACACTGGCCTCATCTAGTTTACATTTACGAAAAAAAGACGTGTGAAAGTGTTATTTATAACCTATTTGCAAAATAAACATCATTATTTCATTATCTACTAGTTCCTGCACACCACCAACCTCAGATACTCAAAATAATTGGAAAAACATACCGAATCCCTTTAATTTGTAAGTTTATAGTGTGTTGGGGTAAGATCGTGAATGGCAGAAGACCGTATTTGTTAAATATATTCCGAATTAATAGTTATCTGGCAAAAAAGCGTGATTTTGTATTGTTCCGCGTCCCAGTCAGTGTTGGTCGTTCCAACGCGTCAGGTATGAAACCGTCCGAACTTACTTCAACGCACCCTACGTCCCTCGGGTAGGAAAGTAACACATGAAATTTTATATATTTAATATTTCAGTGTAATAATTTAACAATAAAATAAAAATTTTTTTGCTAAAAATAGAACTGACTTCCATATCAAAACACTACAAAGCCAAAAATAACTTTAATTTCGGTATTCGGTGTTATTGGTTTTGAATTTTCTTTTTTTTTCACACCGCTATGGAAGTCGGTTCTATTTTTGGCAAAAAAAATTTTTTCACGCTTTTTTGTGGGTCGATTTGTAATTTATCTAGTTACAAAAGCCAAAATATCAACCACTTATCACCTTTTACAAAATATTGCTTTTCCCGATGCAGAGCCGTTAATTTTTGAGGAGTTCTCCTGGTACTTCAACATCAGCTCTACTTCACCATATGCATTATGATGAGCATAAAGTACTTAACATCCATATTCAAGTAATCGGATCGCAATCCACGAAATACTTATTATTGAGTAGTTTCGGTGGCCATCTGTGGTCTTCATCATCAGTTTCACTTCCCCAAATGGTACTTTTCGAGAGCAACTGCACAAGTTACTACAAGACCAAAAAGACCCAAAACGCTATAGGTGTACCTGTTCAGTCCCAAGCCAGCCAACGGTAACTGGTATGCTGAACTGTCCACGGTTCGTGGAGCTGTACCGTTGTCTTTCAAACACAATATGGGCTCCTAGGCCTCTGTACAACAATTAGATATTCCAACATGCACACTTACCTGCGGCTGGTTGACGACAGCGTGCGACCTTGGTAGATCGCGTCCGTGTGTGTGTATGTAAGTATGAAATGAGTAGGTGAACGTGTAATGTGATCAAGTGTTGATGGACGGAGGTTCCCAAAAGACGCAGGTCCTCACAATGTGGTCCCGGCAGCATTCACAGCACCACTCTGCTACACTTTAGCACCAGATTGGAGCAGCTATTTATCACCAATTCACAACCAGTTTCAACAAACTCGCGGGTCAGTCAGTCTGACTTCAATACGGCGTTATGTTCAAAATATCCCAGGGTTTTAGTCAATTCGGGATTCTAGATTTCAATTAATCACTAATCACGATTAATCTGTCTTTAACTGCGCAGATTCAACTCGATTTTCAACTAAAACCAATAAATCGATCTCAACAAGCAAGGCAGTTAGTTTTACAAGAACGGATATGTCAAAGTGAAAAAAAGTCAAAGACAATAGATTAATGTTGCCAACCAAAAAGGTGCGTTCTGTTTCACGTTGGACGAAACAGTACCTATAATATTTGAAGAGTTCCCTCGATTTCTCCATGATTCCATCATCAGATCCTAACGTGATTACAATGGGACCTTTCAAACTAAAAAAGAATAGAGAAAAAGAAGAAAGTAGCCATCTTCGAGACATGAGGTAAAGTTCAAGATGAACTGAGAACCTCCTCCTTTTAAGTCGATTAATAAAGAGCTTCACAAATAAACATGTGACTGAATAGAAATATAAAATCAAATAAAAAGACTGGAAAATCATTAATTGGTATTTAAACTAAAACGCTGAAAATCAAAAAGTTATAGGGTGGGTCCCGCCTGCTTGTCACTTTTTTAAATGAAAATGTGCTTGTTTCTTGCATTTTAGTTGTGCAGTCGGGTTTTCACATTTTTAATTTTTTTTTATTTTTGAGAAAGTGCACAATCCCTGGTTGAGAAGTCAAGGAAACAAAGCAAAAGCGAATATTTGCACAAAGCAGCAATAACTCATTACCCGATATCTTCGCTAACTATAGAACCACATTGACGTTCATATTTGGTAATTAACCTTCTTATTGGTATTCCCTTTGATAACTGTGTACGGGGATTTACGTGTAAACCGAGTACCTACTTACCTACATAATATATATACCCATTTATCGTATTAATCCGTAACTTTAATAATGTGGGATCTAATGTAGCAATACTCTGGATTTCGACGAACAAAGGTCTACCAAAAGTAAGTTGTTAGGAAATTATTGTCAGTGAATTTTCGTTTTCATTAAGACGAAAATAGGTAATAATACTGAGGCCTTATTATGTCTTAATTGGCGAAGAGTTGTCCGTCGTAAAATGTTATTTTGTAGGAAAAATAATTGGTAGGTCAGATAAAGCTCATACTCTTTAAGATTATTATTTTGTAGGTTGGGATAGGTAGGTTCAGATTCGCATAAGCTGGGAGTCAGACACTAGGTTTCATCTCTGTCTCCATCATACTTCCGAAGTGAGGGTACCCTCGCTTCGGAAGTTTCCCACTTCCATTATTCCATAGCATCTGTCTCCAAAAATAATTACACATGTTAACACAATTTTCTATTAACATGGTAAGCTTAACAACATAAACAATTGTGCCTATTTAGTAACATCTGCTGCCAAACTAGGCTTATAGCCTGTGTCTCAGCATGCAGCGCATTACGCCCACGTATCGGGTTCGTTATTTGAGCTTACATACAAATTATAAAAGTTTTATTTAGCAATTTACATAATATTGCCTGAGTTACACAAAATAAATATATATATATTGTATGTCGCAGCCAACTAGCTTAATTAGCCGTTCAATCAGCAGCCTAGCCTCTTAATTAAACAGTGCCGACAACTAGCGGCCTGAATGATATTCAGCCGAAATGTTACAACATTTAATAAACTGGCTGGCTAATGCCTAGCCCATTCGTACGATAGGGTGACCATGTGACAAGAATAAAAAAGATAAACATCTGACATTGTAAACTCTTTAATATATTTAAAATGTAACATATCGTCGCTGCGCCTGCCAAATTTCGTATGTGCATTTTTTCAGATTTTCGTTTTTTCGCTAAACATAATCTCCGTTTCATTCTGTAAATGCTCATAAAATTGTTTTTGTGATATTCCATCTAGAAAGCAATATGATAAATACCGTATGTATTTTGACCGTTTAGAAAAATTCGTATGTGCAAAAATGCACATAAAGAATTTGCGTTCCGTCTTCAGTCACCCACAACTGCGCGCCGTGAGGGCGCGTTGTGGTGTAAACCACATATAAAAATAGTTTTACTGTGTTAGAACTAAATAAATGTAGTAAGTACGTACTGAATTTACTTAAATTATGCTGTTTTTATATAATACCGTAAACCATTCATCAATAACTTGTCAATTTAAGTTCCTAATTATTAACCTATAACATAGTCTTGTGTACCTATCGTATATTTTTAATTTCAGTAGATTTATTACTAGAATATTATTACAATAACTAAAAATTATGTAAGACGTGATAAAAGCTATAAAAGCTTCTGAGTATGTGTGATTGTTTTAGAATTTTTGCGATTTCTTCACGTGACATTTGAGTGGAGGTACCTAACTACGTTTGCAAACACAACGCTTATATTTACGTATTAGATCATTTTAGAAAAGGTACATACAATGATGCAAGTAGATAGTGTCCACTCAACTTTGGAGAAAAAGTTTCGTCCCCCTATCTATACACCAACTGATTATATTAGTCGCATGAGGGAAGCACGACCTAAGCAACCGTATCACGTTCATCATGTTGATTATACTTCTTTTAACAATTATAACGATGACATTTGTATTGATTCCATTCGTCCATTTAAAAAAGCTGGAGACCCGATCGTAAATGACATACAAGCTCTTTTATATAATTATGGCAGTATCTCCTACAAGTTACGACGTCCTGATGAATGGAAGCGACTTCGTGCCAATAACTCATCATCTGTTTTTACTCGATTTATGTGCCCTGGAGTCGTATCCTGTACTGACTCGCCTGTATCGCCTTTCTCTTAAAACCGGAGTGGTGCCGGTGCCATGGAAGCTGGCCAATGTGCAACCAGTACCCAAAAAGGGTAGCCGTGCCGACCCTGCAAACTATAGACCAATTGCCTTGACCTCCATACTCTGTAAAGTTATGGAGAGGGTACTCAACAATAAGTTGCTGGCATCCTTGAAGACAATGAGCTCCTCAGTGACCACCAGTATGGGATCGGTCGACCGGAGATCTTCTTGTGTATGTTACGCACTGCTGGGGCGAGGCCATTGAGAAACACGGCCAAGCGCTAGCCGTGTCCCTCGACATCTCAAAGGCCTTTGACAGGGTCTGGCACGCTAGTCTGCTGAGCAAGCTTCCTAGATACGGTGTCCCTGCTAGCTTATATAACTGGATTTGTGACTTTTTAAGTGAACGGTCGATCCGAGTGGTCATCGATGGCTACGCATCGGATCTTATGGCTATGAATGCCGGTGTTCCTCAGGGGTCTCTTCTCTCTGCGACTCTATTTTTGCTTCATATCAACGACCTGCTTCAGCTGGCAGCTATTGGTTACGCGAATGACAGCACAGTTTAAGAGAGATACTTGTCCAGTGCTAGAACTGGTAGGGACGAAATAGCCACTCTTAGAAAGGCCATGACAGAGCGAACGAATTTGACCTTAAATCTCGTTTCCCTATGGGGCGATGACAATCTGGTCAAATTCAATGCTTTAAAATCACAGGCTTGTCTTTTCTCCGCTAAAAGAAGCCAATTTGAATGGTTTTCTACTTTCAGAGGTGCATCTGTACCTATTACCGACCGCCTGGAGCTCTTGGGCATGGAATTGACGTCTGACTTCAACTTCAGCTGAACCATTGAGTCTAAAGCTCAGACTGCAGCCAAAGCTAAAGCTGGGCATCCTACAGAAAGTGAGGCGATACTTCACACCTGGACAGCTTTTGAATTTATATAAAGCACAGGTCCGTTTCTGTATGGAGTATTGCAGTCACTTGTGGGATGGCTCAGCCAAATACCAGCTAGCTGCACTTGACTTGATCGAACGCAGAGCTAAAAAGCTCCAAGGTGGCGAGGTTCTGGCAGGAAGTTTCACAGCCTGGCTCACCGGCGAAACGTTGCTTGCCTGTCTATCTTCTACAGATTATACTTCGCAGAGTATGCGCAGGAGCTCCATGACCTAATCCCTACATCCCCCTTTTACTACCGGTCTACCAGACGTACCGCAGGATACCATCCACACTCGGTCGATATACCGTCTTGTCGTACTAAGCGTTTTTCTTCAACATTTATTGGGCGCACACTGCACAGCCAAGGTGTGGAACTCTCTGCCAGCTTCTGTGTTCCCTGCCACATATGACCCGTTAGTCTTTAAAGCAAGAGTGAATAGGCATTTTCTGGGCTCGCTCGTTCGATCGTAGACCTCATCTTACACTTACCATTAGGTGTGATTGAGGCCAAGAGCGGGCTCATACATAATAAAATAAAGTTTTTTTTTGTTTAACAACTTTCATAGTATTTGATTTGTTTTTTGTTAAAGAGATTTTTATATGTTTTCTAACGATATTTTTAATATAATGCTGTGATAATGATGGCAATAAGTGTCATGTTAAAACAATAAATAAAAGTTAAGTATAACACTGACCTTATGATATTGAGTACAATAATTGTAAAATTTTCTATATAAGTATATTATATATAAGTTTCTAATAGTTCCTACTCATTTCATTGTATTTTGTACTTATGATAACGTAAAGATCACATAATGTTAACCTTAAAACAGTCATAAGTGTCACATTGCCAAAGCTTTTATGTGTAATAATGCACATCCATTATTATTTTTAACCGACTTCAAAAAAAGGAGGTTTACAATTCGTCTTGAACTTTTTTTTTTTTTTTTTTTTTTTTTTTATGTATGTTACCTCATAACTCGGAGACGGCTGGACCGATTTGAAAAATTCTTTTTGCGTTTGAATAGGTATAGTTTCTAGTTGGTCCCATTGTTACGAAATCAGGATCTGATGATGGAATCCTGGAGAAATCGAGGGAACTCTTCAAATATTATAGGCACACCTATAGCGTTTTGGGTATTTCTTATAGTACCTTGAGCAGTTGCTTCCGAAAAGTACCATTTGGGGAAGTTGAACTGATGATGAAGACCACAGATGGCCACTGAAACTCCTCAATAATAAGTATTTCGTGGATTGCGATTCCATTACTTGAGTACAGATGTTAATCACTTTATGCTCGTCACAATACATATGGTGATGTAGAGTTGATGGTCAAGTACCAGGAGAACTCCTCAAAAATTAACGGCTATGAATCGGGAAAAGCAATATTTTGTAAAAGGTGATAAGTTGTTAACATTATGGCTTTTGTAACTAGATAAATTACAAACCGACCCACTAAAAAGCGTGAAAAAAAATTTTTAGCAAAAAATAGAACCGACTTCCATATCAAAACACTACAAAGGCAAAAATAACTTTAATTTCGGAAGGCGGTGTCTTTAGTTTTGTATATATTTTCGTTTTTGACACCGCCTTCCGAAATTAAAGTTATTTTTGCCTTTGTAGTGTTTTGATATGGAAGTCGGTTCTATTTTTTGCTAAAAATTTTTATACGATTCTAAACCAGTTATGTGCACATTTTTGCTTAAAATAATTCTAGCCCCTTAAATGATTGATAGTTTTGGCAATTTTTGTGTTTTTATAATATATTAAATAAACGTCCATGCTGTGGTATCAATAATTTTGCCGAGTTTTTCATTTTCAATTCAATAACACGTTTTTTGTTGTTTCCCAAAACCTTACAAAAATCACTTATGGAACTTGGCAGGCGCAATGACGATATTACTTGTTATTATCGTTGTTATTTGGAAATCATGAGATCAAATATACTTAATTACTAAGAATATAATAATATGTAAGTAATAAAAATATTATTTGTTAACACAAGTTAAGCTTCCATGACATTTGGATCCGCAAAGAATTATGTTTTTAAAACAAGCACTGTGAGAGAGCCTCCCAACTAGCACAAATCGGCTGCATTAGGGCTTTGGAGCGTATCCGATTATTACTTATGGACGACGATGACGACGGATAGACGTAAGCGCTAGAGCGTCTACTATAGACTTAAAGCAGCCGCTTTAGCGCTATTTGGGCGCCATTTTATGCAGCCTAAAGTTCCATTTAACCTGCACAACGGTTGCATAAAGGTTCCTTAATAGCTATAACGATTTATTAACGCTATACCTACTAAAGCTCTCGTAGCGCTACTTTTGAATGATTTTGAACTACTTTGAACGAATGAATTGATTATAGTTCTTTATTGTATATCTTCAGTTGACATTATTTGTAATATTTTGGTAAAGTGTTTTCGTCCCCTTCATGAAAATAAAACAAAAATACTTAAGTAAAAGTTTGTATTCTGTATTAGCAAGATATATAAAGATACTTAAAACGCTGTCCAGTTTACTGTAGATATATAAGATAATTTTCAAGTATTTTTATTATATTCTATAATGAAACTTATAGTAGTATAATAGTGGTTACTATAACTATAACCTATAAAAGTTACAATGGAAACCACTGTACAGCTGTGAGTGGCAGAATGACCTTCGTAACTCATATAAAGGTGTAAGTGGTAAATGAGTTCTACCGTGAACTACTGTGAAGGCTAGGGTAGTATTTGATTCAGCTTATAGCACTTTAAGTAACTTTTATAGCTATAGACGTTTACGGATGCAGATATGCAACTTTGAACTGCTTTTTGAACCCTTAAACCGCTATTTTACAGCCGAAAGTAACAAAATAGGCCGCTATTTCCACTAATGTGCTCGTTGGGCTGTGACTGACTTCCCAAGTAACACATTTGGTGACTAATAGCTTACATATAGTATTTTTTTGGAAACTTTAGTAATAAAATCCACCATGATTAAGTTCTATAATGGTGGTTAGAACCCATAGGCAACCTGTATGTTACCAAAGGGAGAAAAATTGCAACTTATTCATAGTTGCAAAAGCGATGCATAAGAGTTCGAATTGTTATCTTAAGTGGCACTTGGAACTAACGGTGCAAATTGCGTGCCGTGAATAAATGATTGAACGATAAAGCGATACAGTTCATTCGTTGAGTGACAAATGAGATCTTATCAAGTTCTTATTTTCGGTACAAATAAATAAAAGGACGGTTGTGCTTTGTACTATTGTGTTGTGACAGCAAATTTATTTGGATTATTGCATCTATTTGATGAGTATTGAAAAATTATGTGTATAACGCAGGATAACCATCATGGAGCTCTTGCAAATGGTTTTTTATCGTGAAACCATGGTATATTTACTAAGTAAATTTTGATGCGCCTTCGATCTAAACAAAAATTATCAAAAAATATGCACTGATCAAATAAAAATAAGAATGTTTTATAAAAATTTGGTTGTTAAAACCCTAACATTATGGTTTCATAAAAAATATAATGTCAAACTACATCAGAAACATAGTTATAAAAATTCATTTTATTGTGTTATTGTAATAAAATACCATTCAACAAGATACTTTTCAAGGACTCCATTTTTAAACATGGCGATTTAAAAAAGACCTTGCAGTTCATATTTCCACTCATTTGTTGCCTTATTGGAGCTTTTGGAATCGATCTAAGCGTTACGGTGGCATATTAAAGTATATTAGACCTTACAAAGGCAATTACACTAGGTTCCAAATGAGCTGCAATAATAACTCTTGAGCCACTACAGGTGATAAATAACTTATATATACTACTTATTTAGTACTATAGGTGCCAAATAAGGAAAAATTACCATCTATTAGGGCACAGTTCTTTAGGGGAGATTTTAAGATGTCATATGCTGCTTTGAGTTCTAAAAGAGAAAAATTGAAACCTTTATGCGTCTATAAGTAATAAATTCGGCTTAATGCCACCATAAGTTAATAAGCAAGAAAAAAAATCACTCAAAAGCAACTGTTAGTGATAAGAGTTACTCATATGCAAATTCTAGTGCTGTTTGCATCTAAAAGTAATACCGTACACTCTTGCATCACTTATATGCTACCTACAGTTGCAAAATAAGTTCCAAAATTCACTAACGTGCTACTTGGGTTGCCACAGGCTCTCTCAAAGAAATAAAGTTTTCTGAAATTTCATTGCCATGAAATTCAATTCAATTTCATTGCCGTGAAAACCAGTTTTTAATAGTACCATACTTAGTTCCAACTTTATGAATGCCATTTCTTATATCAACAAATTTTCCTTGATTATTTGTCTGGTCCAATGGCTCGCGATCCACTTTGGGTATGCTTACCAAAACACTATTACCTATATCTAACTTAGGCATTTTTTTAACAGTAGTGTCAATCATCTTTTCGGCTGCACGCTTAAGTCCTTTGTGTACTTCGTCTCTCTCTAGATTTATATCCTGTTCAATCTGACACATAACACATACCACTTTGGAACCAAATCCCTCTTTACCCGCCGTTATTCCGCATGTTGCATGTATAACAATATTGCAGAACTCGAATTTGTGCGCTCCAGTGGCGTCGTTATGGCGAACTGCACAGGTGAAGTTTGATTCTGAATTTTCAATATTTTCCATTACGGTTTTCAAATCATTATCATTGTTGTCACAGTTACTGTGTGTAGCTTCAGCTTACTCTCGCTCTATTAAAGTTTTCAATTGCTCCTCTGTTTCTCCAGTTAAAATTAAAGACATTGGAATATCAGATCCATTAAAACCCGCTTTAGGTTCACTTCCAAATAAAGCTTTGTGCGGAGATCTTCCAATTATTCGATGGAATGAAGAATTTTTGAAATATTGTACGAATAAGCTGCCCACAGACCAGTTTATTGGTTTGTTTTCATTAATCCATGCTCGCAGCATATTTTCGACGTCTTGGTTGCTTCTTTCGACACTGCCTTGAGTTTGAGGACGACGCGGGTTCCCATGAACAATTTTGCACTCAGGCCACATTACAACTAATTATTTTCTTACATTTGCAGTGAATTCACGGCCATTGTCCAATTGTAAAATATAGAGAGCTCCAAATATTAAAAAAATCTTCACCAGTTCAGAAGCTACCTCAATAGCTCTCTTTGTTTTATGCGGACGTAGATTCAGAAATTTTGTTGCGTTGTCTTGGCAGTTTACTCGCTATCGGGACAGGACTGAAAATCCATAAGGTCGACTTGTCCTCTTAAATTAAAATCACGTGAGACGATTGGCTTCGTCACAGTAACTTTTCTTGGGGTGTTTCTTTTAGTTTCGCATATAGGATACAAAGACACAAAAAAATCTACTACTTTCTTGGGAATATAATATCTGATTTTTTAAGTCATACAGTATTATATCTCGCCCTCCATGACCGCAGGATTTATGAACATCTAACAAGATATCAAAATACTAATGCGTACTGTGGGAACAGTGACTGTAAGCCTTTTAAAAATAAAACAATCTTCATTTGCAGTTGTCATAATATCGTATTTGCTCATCCAGTAATAATGCATGGCCGTCCTTCTCTATCCAGAACTCATGACCACCTGAACATTTTTATGTCATTTATTACCTCCAAAATTATTTCCGATGTCCAAGCTTTTCTATGAGATCCTGCAAAGATAAAATATAAATCACGCCCTTACTAATGAACTTATTACACAATTCACAGAGAACAAAGAATAATTACGAAGAAAACAAAACTAACTTACCTTGATGCTGTTCGTCATATTCAACAAGTTTTCGATCAAAATTTGCTTTAAAAATTAAATTGCCTCGAGTTTAGCTGTGAATGACAGCTAAATTCACATTATTTTTGTCACTACACTCTTCCATTGTACTAATTTTCGTTAAAGTTTGATAAACACCAACAATTTCGTTGTTTACCGACGCCATATTGACAGTTTTGAGAGAGTCGTTGCTAGGTGGCAGAAAGTAGTACTAAATTTAAATGAACAGGCTAGGCCAGTGGTTAAACGTTATCGATCCAAGACATTTGCCTAGCTGTTTGATCAAATGGCTGAATATCATTCAGGCTGCTAGTTGAACGGCGCTGTTTAGTAAAGAGGCTAGGCTGTTGACTAAACGGCTAATTAAGCTAGTTGGCTGCGTCATATATATTAGAAGTCTACAGTCCTCTGGGTGGGTGAAGTGAAATGGTGAGTATATGTGTGTGAGAGGGTGAGTTTGAACACTGCGCCCATCCCAGGGTGAACATCCATGATTCTACTTCGAGAGACAAAAACGGTATTTATATAAGCATGCATAAGGCGCCATAAGACAAAACAGAATGATATACATACTTAAATCGGTAAGAGATTGTATAGAAAATACTACATTAATAACCTTAAGGCTGCTCTCTCGAATAAAGCTTGAAAAAAGCATTCAGATGAAGCAACTTTTCGTCGGCAATTACAGAGAAATTACATCTGAAAAAAATTGTTAGTAATCTACATGATATGAAGCGTAATTTGGTTTAGCCACAATTTTTCTATCGGTATCACATAATAAGAAAAAAAAATGCCAAATCACCTCCAAATCATTGAGATGAAACCATTTTACTCCTTAATTTCTTATCTAAACAGTATAAAAAAATATACTACTGCTTTGCAATACAAATGAAAATAATTTGGTTTTCTTACTTTTTACAAATATGTATTATTTTTATTACAATAAATTAAAAATGCGTCCAATTAAAGACTGCGTTTACATCACCCCCGCACTCGTCCACAAATTCAGTGCGGGGCGCATCGTGTTGCTAGGTGGACGTACGTCGGGTTGCGAGAGCTCAAGCACTACGAAATAATATCGTAAAATATTACTGCAAAAATTAATTTTGTAAATAGTGGAATAGCTTTTTAACCGACTTTAGAAAAAGGAGGAGGTTCTCAATTCGTCTTGAACTTTTTTTTATTATGTTACTTCATTACTCGCTGATGGCTGGACCGATTTGGAAAATTCTTTTTTTCTTTGAAAGAATATACATTCTAGTTAGTTCTATTGTCGTCACGTTTGGATCTGATGATGAAATCATGGAGAAATCGAGGGAACTCTTCAAATATTATAGGCATAACTATAACGTTTTGGGTATTTCTTATAGTACCTTGTTTAGTTTCTCTCGAAAAGCACCATTTGAGGAAGTGGAACTGATGACGAAGACCCCAGATGGCCATCGAAACAACTCAATAATAAGTATTTCGTGGATTGCGATTAGATTACTTGAATATAGATGTTAAGCACTTTATGCTCGTCACAATGCATATGGTGAAGTAGAGCTGATAGTGATGTACCAGGAGAACTCCTCAAAAATTAACGGCTCTGCACCGGGAAAAGCAATATTTTGTAAAAGGTGATAAGTAGTTGACATTTTGGCTTTTGTAACTAGATAAATTACAAACCTACCCACTAAAAAGCGTGAAATAAAACTTATTATCAAAAAATAGAACCGACTTTCGATTCGTCAAAAAGTTTTATTTCTGCTTCTTGTTTATAAGTTAAAGAGTATTCTATGTATCTATAAGTAGTGTTAGTGTTATAAACTCATAGTATTTTAGAGTTTTAGTAGTGTTTAAATTTAGTTTGTAAAACATGGGAATAAGCAGAAACGAATGAAGAGAGGTTTAAAAAATATTACAAACAAAAGGGTATATATCAAGGTAAGTTTAAAGTTTTATCTACATATTTCATTAGAAACTATCGCTTTACTTACCTCGCATAAAAGTAGATAGCACAGAGTAAACGGAGAGAGGGTAAGCTTCATACAACTGCGCTATGATAGGTACACTACTACAAGCAAGGCGTGTGTGTGCGCTTCGTCTGAGCGAGGCCTGGCTTGAGCCGATATGCACCGGTTTCTCTTCGTACGGATGAAGCCGCCAGTTGAGATAGAGAGATAGAGTTAAGATAATGCACAAGAGAAAGAAGAAAACGACAAAGAGAAGGAAATAGAACTAAGGAAAGAAAAATAGATTGATGAGAAAAATGAAGAAAACGAGAACGAAGAAGGACAAAAAGAAAACATAGAACAAGATTTTATATGGCTATCAAAATTTCTAAAAATAAATATATGTGAACACGGAGAAATAAATGAGGATGAAGAAGTTCAACCAACCAAAAGAATAAAAATACTTGGTGAAAGAAAGTTAAATTTCAGTGAATTTTAGTTATAATCTATTTGTTTATAAAAAATGTAACAAATAATATGACATACACTAGTAATAATTATACTACCTATCTACCTTACTCTAAGTTCCTACCTACATACCTACCTTACCTACCTACCTACCATTTTTCTCTTAATAGAAACCTTCCTCAGACTATAACGAATATTCGAAAAAAAAATCCGTATTGGTCCAGCCATTCCTGAGTTTTGCGCTTAGCAACACATTTAGCCATTAATTTTTATTTATATATAATTAAGTTAAAAAGATACATCAAGTTGTTTACCTCACGTTTCGAGCCAGGCTGATCTATAATAGAGGTATAGTTTCTACAGTACATACTCAAAGTGCATTTATATCAATAGATAATAAATAAAAACAAAATATGACCACTTTTGATGCGGTACAAATAAAAATGAATTTAACTTTCACGATGACTTGACCTTCTGTTATTTCGATACTCTGTGCCGAGACTAGGCGAAGCGACGACGCATGCTGGCGGCGCAAGCGCGGGCCGAGCGCGCCTCTCTTTTCTGTTGCATGCGGGTAGCGGAGAGCTGCGCGGAGTGACGCGCGGAGAGGGGTCGTTAGCTCCGCCCAAATGGTCAAGGTTATTGGCATGAATACAAGCCTTAAGTTATTGTTTTACCAGCATCATTGGTAATTAACAAAACGTACCAATGTCTATTAATCCCATAAAAAAACAGTTCTCAACTATGTATATTATGTATCCTGTTCTAAGAATAAGTAAATATTTATAACAGGTGTTAGAACATTCATTCCTTTAATTGGAGTGTAAAAGTAGGTACCTACTCCAAATTATAAACAAACTCATATCGTCGCTTAAAAAACAACACTAATCATTTGCACTTACTTTACAGCAGAGTAAGAAAACAGAATAATTTCTTCTTTGTGCACTTGGGCATTGTATCATACAACATATTTGAGTACCTATAGGCCTAGATTTGATTGATTTCTTCAGTACTGTCACAATTTTAATAATTGATCATCTGTTTGTATATCTCCGACCTAGTCCCAGCCAACAACTAAATATTTTAGACGAAATTTGGCGCACCGATAAATCAAACCTGAGAAAGGGTTACATTTTTCCCATTCGGATAATTTCTGAGTAGGGGTGAACCCTCCGGCTAAAGCTGGCTCATAATAACTTCGAGTTCACGGTTCACCACCGCGACTGACATCCAATTACCCATCCCGTCTTACTTCGCACAGAAACAACAGCCTACACCCAAACCAGCAAGTAAATTATTACATTCTTTATAAACATACGTATCAAATGTAATCTGCCCTATTTGAGCTCTGTAAATACGTACTTTTAGCCCGTAATTACAATAAAAGCTCACACATGGCTGATGCCTCCGAGCTCCACTGCCTTCTAACTCTTGCCTCTTAGCACTCACGAGCTGTTTGACGGTTGAGACGACTAAAACACTGCTTTGTTACTTTCCACTTCGAGCAGATATATATGTAGGTACGTATAAGGCAAAAATACTAGCAATCACAATGCAGTATTTTCTACCGGGAACCAATCGAAATCAATTATAGTACGTCGAAATTAAACCAAGCCAGGTGGTCAATCGGAACATAATGAAGTTCAAACAATTCTAAAGAATATATTACTTGGTCTTGGTCAGTGATACCCGAGTAAATATTTTAACTAGACAGTATTATTATAGCAAAACGTATTTACTTAGGTTTGATTATGAATTTGCCTACAGTAGATTATAACCAAAATGTGTGATTATAACCTAGATAGAGGTGAGATATTCAGTATGTACTGATATATGTGTAGAAAGTAATAAGAAAAGTAATAAAAGGGTACACTTTCTTTGTACAAGTACATGCCTTCAGACACATTACGAATGTGATATGCAACATTGGCAGGTACTAGGATAAATAAATCATAGTGAAAACAAAAACTGTATGGTAATCTAATATGGTACATAATAGACTGTGATTTTAACGGGTAGTATAATGTATCCGAGGATTAAGGCCATTTTGATCAAAAATATAAAATTATTATAATTTACTTTAGAAAATTTAAACCCATTTACACTAAAACAATGAATTATCACTAGTCAATACCGTTATGTTACTGAAAATTCTTGAGACTTTGTCAATAGATTAATCAAAATCTAGAAATTATTACAATGTATAGCTAATGCTAATTAGTTAATTTAATAGATCTGACATTTTTGTTTTATTTATTTGTATTGTTTTTAATATGATTTTAATGAAAATGACATTATTGAATTGAACTGAATTGAATGGAATTGTATAGTTGAATTGCTTTGTAAGTGTATTTCTTTTTTTTATTTCTTTTTGTATTTCTTTCTGTTTATTTTTTATATGGGCCTGCGTGCCTGCAATAATGGATTTTTTTTTCATTATATTGCAACTAGTGTTGCCCAAATGCAAGACCAAGACGAAACTTAGCCAGTCTTGGTCTTGCGCAAGAGTCTTGCAATTAACGATTATCGTATTGCTTTTTATTAAACGATAGTTTAGATCTTAGAACAATGTAACAGAGTAGGTACATTTTGAGCTTGAATTGACATAGGCATAGTAAAGGCCAACCAAATTAATAAATTTAATGAGAAATTCAAAATATCAACTGACACATTACCTCTGTGTGTTCATACCTCATGATCTGAACCCACGACCTCGGCGATCCGTGCCGATGCTCTAACCAACCAGCTAACTACCGTGTCCTACGAAAGTCCATTAGTTTCTTAATGAAAGTTTACATTTAATAAGCTGATATGTGCTAAAACATATAAAAAAAAACAAATTAATGACATTAACTTAACTGTATTTGAATATTCGTCACTCATGTCAAATTGTAAACTTATCAGTCCGAGAACAACAAGTATTAGAGTAAAAAACAATTATTACATTAAACTCAAAGCAAAGCTCAATTGGGAATTACTAAAATTGAAATAAATACTCCTATTTATAAGCACACGAAATACCGATAAAGGACGGCATTTTTTGATAAAAAATAATGATTCTTTGGAAGATTAATAAAACAGATGCATTACCAGATAGGTATAGCGTACCTACGTAGCAATAAAATGTAGATATTATTTAATAATATTCTGTATATTGTGTTCTTCTTTTGATGGAATTAATCTACACTGATTAAATAAAATTTGCCTAGGGACGCTACCTACTGTATTTATGTAGGTACTTAATAACTACTAGAGTACGAAAGAAGTTGATAAACCGACAACGCTAATCTCAATGTTTGAATGTGTCTGATTTTAAAACACAAAATGCGCGACGTGACGTCACTCATTTGATTAGTATTGTAGACAATTTTTACACACAAGTATTTACAATTTTTCTCATACGGAGCGCGGCGCGGTGGCGACGATTGTATGCGATATTAATAGAAGCCGCCTGCGCGTGTACTCGTATCTTGACCTTGTACTTCCGAATAGATGCGAACTTATAATATAATATTCCACAACTTTCACAGAACGCCATCTTGTCCCAAACTAAGCAGAGCTTGTGCTATGAGTACTAAACAACTGATAAACATACATATATATTTCTAAATACATACATATTATAGATAAATTACACCCAGATAAAGAGCAAATGATCGTGCTCATCACACAAACATTTGTCCTGGGTGAGAATCGAACCCACGACCATGCGCATAGCAGTCAGGGCTACTGACCACTAGACCAACAGGCCTATCAAAATGTCGCAATGGTCAAAACTAGGGATGCACTCTTTTTCTTTTAATCGATATTTTTTACGATGTATGTTTATGTTATTGGTCGTAAAGCGCATAAGTCAATATCGTACAAATAATACACACAAGTACTAACTAATAACTAATCACAGTAATACAATACGATAAAAAATAAAAACATTTTGTAATAAAATCAAATGAAAACTGTGAACCAACAATACTGACTTTAGATAAAAGTTAAAAGGAGGTAAAAGTATCAGTATCTGTATTTAGTTTAATTATTGATAAAATCAATTTTCATTAATTACTTAAGTACTTATATTAACGAAAAAAAAATACGAGATAGATTTATGTGTATGATTACATTTTAACATTTTGAAACACTGGTACCTACGCTTAAATTAAAACTGCATAAATGAATCGATACAAAAAATCCTGTCACTAGGCAGAGGTACCGCCGCCAGCACGGCGGCTATCCTGACCTTCATTGAATATAAGGTACTAGAAAACACTTTAAAAGTTTAAATTAAGTTAAAAAATATTAAGTTAACTACAACAACTTAATATATTCCGCTAATTTCTTATTGTGTGTGTGCTTCTTGTGCGATGTTGCCGGACCTGTATCACTGTTGGTGGTAGTAACTTTAAGCAGCACCTCCGTCAGAGTCAGCGCATTAACGTTCTCATCGAATAATCCGGATCTGGACAACGATCCAAACTCGGAGAACACATAAATAGTTCTTTTAAGAGCTGCCTAAGTTTCATTGTTTCCCCAGCATCACCCGTCCTTCCCCTGTATTTTTGCAATGTAAGTTTTCTCATTTTAATAATAATAATACAAAGAAAATGTCAGTCTGAACTAACTGTAAGACGCAAGAGTCTCGCAGGCTTAGTCTTGTTCTTGCTTAAATCTTGCAGGGTAAGTCTTGGTCTTGGTCTTGCTAAAATTACGCGGTCTTGGTCTTAGTCTTGCAAAAATGCAAGAACAAGACCAAGACTGCAAGACCAAGACTGATTTTGGGCGATACTAGTTGCAACAAATCATTAGGTAGTTACATTTTGCAGACCTGTGAAGTATTATTTGACCAAAACCTACAGAAAAATTAAATAAAATCCAACCCCGAAAAATATTTCTCGTAACACATGATAGACCACAGAGAATCGAGAGACACAGCTATGCGTTGCTTAAAATAGCTAGCAGGCTACCTTAGCTGTGCGTTCATTCTACGGGACGCATAGTGCTAGCCGCCACTCAAGTATTGTCTATGAATAAGTTTTAGGGGCCCTGTGCGCTCGCGCATAGTAACGTTTGTGAATACAGGTGTTATAAACGTAAGAGTAGACAAATATTATAATCAGAAAGCTTCGAACTGCTAAGCTATCGGGAGTTACACGTGTTATTGTGAGTCAACCATAAAAGATAGACATATGGTGTCGTGGGATATTTTTTATATAATTTTAAGGAGAACATTTCCGTCATGAAATGATTTCTGTGTAGCTCTAACCATAAAGGTTGCACACGCGACGGAAGCTAAAAAAATGGAATAACTTCTCCCGTTTTTCCAACATTTCCCTTCACTGCTCTGCTCCTATTGATTGTAGCGTGATGAAAAGTATACTATAACCAGCTCAGGAGTATGAAAAATAATTGTACCAAGTTTCGTTAAAATCCGTCGAGTAGTTTTTGTTTCTATAACGGTTATACAGACAGACAGACAGATAGACAGACAGACAGACAGACAGACAAAAATTTTACTGATTGCATTTTTGGCATCAGTATCGATCCCTAATCACCCCCTGATAGTTATTTTGGAAATATATTTCATGTACAGAATTGACCTCTCTACAGATTTATTATAAGTATAGATATAGATAGATATATAGAAAAGAAAGTCGTGTTAGTTACGCCACTTATAACTCAAGAACGGCAGAACAGATTTGGGTGAAAATTGGTATGGAGGTAGCTTAGAGCCAGGAGACGGACATAGGATAGTTTTTATCCCGGAATTCCCACGGGATAGGGATTTAAGCGGGAAAAACATCCCACGCGAACGAAGAAGAAATGGAGAGTAGGGTTGGTGTAGGGTAGGGGTAGTGTAGGGGTAGGGGTAGGGTAGGGGTAGTGTTCGGTCCGACGTGAAACAGAACGCACCCTTTTGACATTAAGAATTTGATCTTGACATTACTTGACTTGACAGATGGACTTTGGTTCCGGTTGTTGGAAAATGTCCGCCTGGGACTTTGATTTTATTGTAATTGGTAAAATATCGTTGGAATCGCGTGTTGAGACCGATAATTGGGTCGCGATTATCCATTGTTCGAGTTGTAGTCCCCATTTTGACGAGAATCCAGGGATATTTCTCGGAACATATCGCCTTATTGCGTCACCTCGTGGCACGCGCTTGGTGGAAACGAGTTGGGTGTGATGCTGAGTTGGAACCGCGCCATCTGGAGACGGCGCCTTGTGAACGTCCACGCACTTGACTTACATCACACTTTTCAATTACTCATCTCATATTACATACCTACCACACGGACGCGATCAAAAGGATCCTTGCTTGGCGTCCCCAGCACTCAGGTTAGTGGTACCATTATTGTGTAACCTTGTTTATTGTAAGCAACGTTTATAGCTCCACGTACCGTGGACAGTTTCAGACACCGCTTGGTATTGTTGCAATTAATAATTGAATGTCACTGATCTGAATTTAAAAGGTTATCTAAATAATAATTACACATTTGTTAATATAACAAGACTTGAATGGTGTGGATTGACTTATTGCTTGTAGTATTTATTGGATTGTGCGTTGGTGATTGTCCGCTCAATATTGTACTTCAATTGTTGTATTTATTTGGTGTGATCCTGCACAATATATACATTGAATTGTTATTTATCTTGTAACTAGCCATCTTTAGCAAGCTAGATTCATACTTGGAATAAGTACAGGGTCGGATTTGGACTTGAAATAATTGAATTTGAATTTTTATTTTGTTGAGATTATTTGGTCGGCTAACAAGTCATTGCTGTTTGTTTAATATTTGATTGTTGGTTGTTGATTGGTGTTTTGTATAAATATTTGATTGTTGCAATGGCCTCATTAAGGGCAGTCAGGGAGGCTGCTGCGGGATTGACCTCACAGTTGAGATGGTTCACATCGGCAGCTGCAACTGTTGAGCGTGTGGAATTGGAAGAGCTCACCCTTGCTCGGTATGGGCAAGTGATTGAGGGGATCAAGTCAGCTGATGCTGCGCTCACGTGCTTCAACGAGTACATCATGGACGTGGATTTGGGGGTGATGGATCAGACAGCCCACGATAAGATTTTGGGTGACTATGACCAGATTGTCCACCTGGGGGATGTCATATGTCTACGAGCGTGGGAAATTTTGAAGAGTCGGGTGCCTGATGCGGCCAAGCCGCAGACCCCCGTTGTTGCAGGCCCTGGACTATTGAGTAGGCTGCCCACCCTGGAGCTGCCACATTTTGACGGTCGCTTGGACCACTGGCTGGGCTTCCTAAATCTCTTTGAGAGTTTTGTCGATGCACGCTCGGACCTCGGACCTGCCCAGAAGCTGGCCTATTTATTGTCTGTCCTGGAGGGCGAAGCCAGAGCCTTGGTGCAGCACTTGCCGGTGACGGATTCCTCCTACCCTACCGCTCTGGAGCTTCTCTCCCGACGGTATCAGAACAAGCGCTGCCTGGCTGATGTGCACATCGACCAAATGTTGTGACTACCGGCTATTGTCAGCACGTCGACGTTGCGCACTGACTTGCTGAACCCGTTGGTCTCAGCGACCAACGCCTTGAGACGCTTGGAGTTACCGGTGGAACATTGGTCCTACTTGTTGGTGCACATAGTGCTGCAGTTGCTCCCCGCGGAGTTGAGGTCACGTTTTGAGCAGAAGTATGGTGGGGATAGTGCCACCCATCTTCCCCCCTTTGACGACCTCCTCAAATTTTTGGAAGACGAGTGTCGGTTTGCGGATAACACTCGTGGCGCTACGGGGTCGCCCCCACTACCTTCTCAGCCCAGAGACCAGGGACGGACTAGGGCCCGGGGGCCTGTTGATGTTCCCCCCGCCCCCCGTTTTGCTGGCGCCCGGAGTCCTCGGGCTAGGGGGCCTGTTGATGATCGCCCCGCCCCTCGTTTTGCTGGCGCCCGGAGTCCTCGGACTAGGGCTCGGGGGCCTGTTGACGTTCGCCCCGCCCCCCGTTTTGCTGGCGCCCGGAGTCCTCGGGCTAGGGGGCCTGTTGATGATCGCCCCGCCCCCCGTTTTGCTGGTGCCCGGAGTCCTCATCATTGTGACTTTTGTAAGGCAACGGGGCATGTTATGGCGCGTTGCCCGGACTTTTTGAATTTGCACGTAAGTGCCCGCCGCCGCATTGTCAACGCACGCCGTTTGTGCTTCTCGTGCTTGGGGGCCCACTTTCATCGGGACTGCCCCGACCCCCGCCCGTGTAGAATTTGTGAAGGGTCCCACCTTGAGATTTTGTGCGCCAACGCGAACCGCTCCAGCAGACCAGCTTCTGAGGGGGGTTCGCGCAGGGGGGGGTACCCCGGAGACGAGCACCGGGCTGAGACCCGCGATTCTGTACGCCGCACTCCACCCCCCGCGCAAGTTGAACGGGAGCCCCACGAGCGCCATTTGGTCTCCCCTCGTCAGGGAGAACGCGCATTGGCTGCTAGGCAGCAGTGGCCGGGTCGGCGCCGCTGCCTTTCCCCTCCGTTGGCGGAACGTCCCCGGCTGGAGTCGCGCCCTCCGCCATTCGGGCATCCGGTGGGATATGCCCCTCCAGTGATGGCGAGCGGCTCGGGACACCGCGCGGACGAATGTTTTGATTGTTGGCCTCGTCGTGAACGAAGGCAGCCTGGAAGCGGCGATCGGTCGCCGCCCAGGCATCACTAAGAGATTGACGCCTGCCCCGCTAAAGGACCCCCCGATCAAGACGGTTTTGTTTCCAACGGCCTCGGTCAAGGTCTGGGGACCCTTGGGTGACTCGATTGTGGTCTGTGCCATTTTGGATACGGGAGTCCGGGGTTGTCTTTTGTCGTCTTGGTTAGCGGGACAGGTTGGCCTGAAGGTGAACGACCTTTCAGGCAGGATTTGGGGAATTGGCGAACCGGCTGACACCACTGTTGAGGGAAGGACCTGGTTTGAAATCACCCTTGTGAGTTGTCCTTACCCTAAAATTGGTGCTCCTGCCCTTGTTATAACTGAACTTGGTTGGGACGAGCCACTTCGGGAAACCCTGTTGGAGGACGGTTGAGGCACTCTAGCCTTCCTTATGGGGCCCGTCACCCCCTTTGTTGCCCAAGGAGGGCCACTTGGTTCAATTGTTGGTGACTGATCGTCACGTTAAGAACTCGCATGCCGGTTGCAAGGCGCTGTTGGCCATTCTGCAGCGAGAAATTTGGATTTTGTCGGCTGATCGCGTCAATGAGGCGAGGCCCTTGCTGGCGTCGTAACGGATTTTGTTGGTCCCCCTTTGTTGAAGACGTCCACCCTTCGTAATAGCAAGATTGTTAGGGCTTATTTGTGTGTTTGTCTGCCTGTCAACCAAGGCAGTACATTTGGAGCTGGTAACCTCCCTCTCGACAGAGGCCTTTGAGGCGACTTTGGAAAGATTTGTGTCTCGCCGTGGGTTACCTTCTTTGATTAGGTCTGATTGCGGTACGAATTACAAGGGTACAAGTAACTATTTGAAGGAGGTACACGCCTTCCTAATGAGAGCCAGGTTGATATTGGTAATAGTTTGGCCCGCCGAGGGGTCACTTGGTTGTTTGACCCGCCAGCCTGCCTCCATTGGGGGGGTATTTTTGGGGCCGCGGTGAAAGCGGCAAAGGGACGCTGGCGGAGTTTGTTGGGAGACACCGTTCTCACCTTTAATGAACTAGCTACGGTATTTGGCCGCATTGAAGCTGTGTTGAATTTGCAACCTTGTCAAGACTTCCAATTGATTAGCGGACGGGTAGGCCCGTCCGGGGGGGGTAGATGTTCGGTCCGACGTGAAACAGAACGCACCCTTTTGACATTAAGAATTTGATCTTGACATTACTTGACTTGACAGATGGACTTTGGTTCCGGTTGTTGGAAAATGTCCGCCTGGGACTTTGATTTTATTGTAATTGGTAAAATATCGTTGGAATCGCGTGTTGAGACCGATAATTGGGTCGCGATTATCCATTGTTCGAAGTTGTAGTCCCCATTTTGACGAGAATCCAGGGATATTTCTCGGAACATATCGCCTTATTGCGTCACCTCGTGGCACGCGCTTGGTGGAAACGAGTTGGGTGTTGGGTGGGTTGGGCTGAGTTGGAACCGCGCCATCTGGAGACGGCGCCTTGTGAACGTCCACACACTTGACTTACATCACACTTTTCAATTACTCATCTCATATTACATACCTACCACACGGACGCGATCAAAAGGATCCTTGCTTGGCGTCCCCAGCACTCAGGTTAGTGGTACCATTATTGTGTAACCTTGTTTCTTGTAAGCAACGTTTATAGCTCCACGTACCGTGGACAGTTTCAGACACCAGTATCGTTGCACTGGCCAATTGCAGTCTTGAACAGGTAGGGTAGGGGTAGGGTAGGCGTAGGGTAGGGGTAGGGTAGGGTAGTGGTAGGGTAGGGTAGTGGTAGGGTAGGGGTAGGGTAGGGGTAGGGTAGGGTTAGGGTAGGGGTAGGGTAGGGTAGGGGTAGGGTAGGGGTAGGGTAGGGTTGGGGTATGGTAGGGGTAGGGTATGGGTAGGATAGGGGTAGGGTGCGGTAGGGTAAGGGTAGCGGTAGGGTAGGGTAGGGGTAGGGTAGGGGTAGGGTAAGGGTAGGGGTAGGGTATTGGTAGGGTAGGGGTAGGGTAGGGGTAGGGTAGGGTTAGGGTAGGGGTAGGGTATGGGTAGGGTAGGGGTAGGGTAGGGGTAGGGTAGGGTAGGGGTAGGGTAGGGGTAGGGTAGGGGTAGGGTAGGGGTAGGGTAGGGGTAGGGTAGGGGTAGGGTAGGGGTAGGGTAGGGGTAGGGTAGGCGTAGGGTAGGGGAAGGGTAGGGGTAGCGTAGGGGTAGGGTAGGGGTAGGGTAGGGGTAGGGTAGGGGTAGGGTAGGGGTAGGGTAGGGGTAGGGTAGGGGTAGGGTAGGGGTAGGGTAGGGGTAGGGTAGGGGTAGGGTAGGGGTAGGGTAGGGGTAGGGTAGGGGTAGGGTAGGGGTAGGGTAGGGGTAGGGTAGGGGTAGGGTAGGGGTAGGGTAGGGGTAGGGTAGGGGTAGGGTAGGGTAGGGGTAGGATAGGGGTAGGGTACCGGTTGGGTAGGGGTAGGATACCACGCGAACGAAGTCGTGGCGGGTCAGCTAGTTATAAATAAATCCTGTTTCTGCGTTAGGCGCCTTCCTCTTCAATCTGTGGTTGTGGATCAGAAGAAATGATACTTCTTGGTTTCTCCAATATATAAAATGGTTTATTGTAATGAGAGTTAGTATGTTAACAGAAAAAAAACCGTTCTTGATTTAAATGTTTTGAAGATGAAGCTATACAGAGCAAGGATGAGATTTGAATGTCGTTAGTATTGCAGACAAACCGAGTGGTTCCAGTTTCACGGAGAGGAGTTCGGAAGTCTTCGTAGACTGCTGCTATTGGTGCTTCTGCGATGGCGTCCCTAGGGTTCTTTTCATTGGTTGTCTGACAATCCGAGGATGATGTGCTAATATTTGAGTCATGACGTGTAAGTAGGTGTCTCAAAACGACGGGCGCCTACTGTTTAGCGATGGCAATAAGCACGTCGTCAATATCATGCGTGAACAAATCCTTTTCCACTGTAAAACACTTCACTATTTCAACTAAAGATTACCCAGTGGGAATTAAACTAAACCTTTCCTTTAAGTACCAATCAAATTAAGATGTAACTACTATCGACACGAATATAAATAAAACGGGGGACGCTAACCCCCAATTGAGAATTCAAGTAGAGAGGATTTGATGCTGACTATTAGTCAAAATCTAGCCTAAAAACCAATCAAACAAAGATAGGCATTAATGTCGACATTCCATATTGAATATGCGGCATTGATATAAATGCGGCTTCAAAAACAAAATTGTTATAAGTCGAATGGTTTAATATTAATACGGTTGTATTATTCACATTTAATGAACTCACCGCCGTAAATTGACAGTGAAAATAAAGGAATATGGCAATACCAAAATAAAAACATTAATATCATGGTTTTGGTAACATACTGAACACAATTGTATTATAAAAACACCCGCCAAGTGTAAGTCGAACTCGCCCATGAAGGGTTCTGTAGTAGCAAGCAAAGATTAGCGAAGAATAACTTTGCTTTTCATAGTGTTTGTATAAATGACAAAGTTATATTTGCGGTTTTTTAAAATGTGCTTTATCTCAAAACTTGCCGACTGCATTTTGTACGAACTAATTTCATTAAGGTCTACATCATATATTTATTTCTAGATTTTTAACGCTCTTACTTTCAAAGTTAGAGTTGGCAAACATTTTACCAGTTTGGAAGTGTCTGTCTTTCAAACGATTGAGTATGAAAATATCTTTTTAAAAACCTCAATGTCATTTTTAAAGACCTATTTATAGACACCTTTACCCTTATTGTATTTTTTGTACTAAAATCATGAAGCAGTTCACAGATTACATTACTTACTATGTAGTCTTAATAGTTTTGGAATAAAGTGGCTGTGGCATACAGGCGGACAGACAGACATGACGATAAGGGTTCCATTTTTTGCCATTCGGCTACGGAACCCTAAAATTTTATAAATATAGATTCATTTATTTCCACCTTCATTCATATCTTGAACCAACTTTCTATCGAATTTGATGTGGGTAGGATGTATGTCATTCGTGCTGCCAGATGTCATTTTAGTTTGCATTTCAACATAGACATTGGCAGAATAGTCGACATCAGCTACACTTGCCATTAACAAAACATAGAATAGAACATGAAACAGAAATGATATGGGTTAAAAGCAAGAGACAAAACTGAGGCATGATTTTAGTCGGGTCATGACTCATGTCATATAGTTGAGATTCGTTATAACTTTCTGATACGATTTTACAAAATATATAGAAGTGTAATGTTTTCGTCTCATTTGTATTTTAATACACAACTAGGCAGACAGACAAAAATGCATGCTTTTGAAATAACTAGGAAAACGTGATAAGTCCTCCAAATTATTCTCTTATTACCCCATAAAACAATCCTCTCGACATGGCTCCCCGAGCGGGGTATAGGGCCTAACTGCTAAGAAAAGATAGTAAGTGTAGATTCCAAACATCGTCGGGTGCGGTATATTAGTGTTGCTCAAGCGTAAACTTGGCTTTCATGAAGTAGAAAGTATACCTACACGCCACAAAATGAAACACCTACTTATTGCCTTAAATATGTGTACGAGGGCGACACTGAAAGTTTTTAGAACTGGCCACTTGCAAATGAAATTTTGAAAATGGAACTATTTGCCAATATCCCGCGCCGCTGGACACCGCCGCGAACAGACGTGTTTAGTCAGCGCTCCGCGTAAAAATTGTTTAAACTGTTCCTTTGGAAATAAACATAGTTGTTTTACGCTACACGAGTTACACAGACAGTGATTAACAACGGTGTAGTTAAAAAAAAACATAAACTAAAGATATAGTGCCATAAAAGTGAAAAAGTACCAAAAGTTAAAAGTGCAAAAGTGTCTGTCATTGCCTCGAACGTTAGAGCCGTGCGGTAACCAGTTGTCAAAGAGAAAGCAAGGTCATACTGGTCATACGTATGACGTCGTAGCGACGTACAAAATACTCGACAATTTCGTGTCGTAGTGATACGTACCGCTGGCCGAGTGGATACATGTTCTAACAACAACGTCTACGCCCAAGAGTGCCGGATCGAACCTGGGCACTCAGAGTCGGGTTTTTGCTTTTTATGATTTTGCTTTATTTACTTATTTTTATTATTTGGCATTATTTTGTGGCTGAGCTATTTTACAATATTTTAAGAATTAATTATTGTTATTCTTGGCTTTCCTCGAACACTCCAACATCACTATGCCTATAAATCGATCTCCACCACAAACGCCTACGCCGAGTTCCACGCTACTTGCCGCGCCTTTGCCTAATATGCTGCAACATAGCTTGTCAGAACCAAATATTAACGTCGAAGAATCTGTAAAACGTGCTGAGAATGAACACCTACACGTCACACAACGAACTAAACGGAAGTGTTTGGAGTCAGGAACTGCTCAGGAGAGCCAAATGTCGATTTTTATGGTAGAAATTAAAACCATGATTACCGAATTTAAAGAGCAGCAAAATAAAAACATAAAGAAAATTTGTGAATCTATTGAGGAGATTAAAACCCAGAACACCAACATTCAATCTACTGTCTCTTTTCTTTCTCAAGATTATGACGCACTGAAAACTCAAATAAATCAATTGGAATTGCAACTTGAATCTGAGAGGAAAACCAATTCGATTAGTATAAAAAGCTTGGAAGACAAAATAGAAAAGCTGGAAAGAGGCTCAAGATCTGCTTGCTTAGAAATCAAAAATATACCTGTTAATACCCGGGAGTCAAAAGAAAAATTGCTGGACATCGTCATTAAGACCGGCTCTGTAATCAATGTACCGATTCAACGCCATGAGATTAAAGATGCCTTTCGCATAGGTTCCACTGAAAAATCAAATAGGCCTGTTATAATAGAATTTACTACCAATATTTTAAAAGAGCAATTTATTCGAATGTACAGAAATTTTAATAAAGGTTCTAAGAACCGGCTGTCGACAGAGCACTTAAAAATAAGCGGGCCAGTTAACCCTATATTTCTATCCGAATATCTAACACCGAAAATGAGAAGACTGTTCTTTTTGTCTAGAGATTTTGCAAACAGTAACAAATACCAGTATTGTTGGATCACAAATGGTAAAATATACCTACGCGAAAAACAAGGATCACCACATATCTTAATTAGGAATGAATTAGATTTACCCAAAAAATGACTGGTATATCTTACTTGTTATCACTTTATCTGCTTGTTGTTTATTTTGGCAAATGTTTTAAAACTGTATTATTGTAAAATCACACATATATTTACATTCCAGCACGCAATACCACTATTATTTCCATTACAACTTAATGATATCACACACAACACTGAACACTTACTCTTACTCGTACACATCTATCATAACACTTCATTACACTATGAGCTAAAACGGTTATACAACACAATAGTCTTATTTCATAATGTGGAGCTGGGACTTGCCCATGACTACAACATAAAAGCCACATTTGTTGATACAAATCACTGTCAATTCATAGAAATTAATTTATTAAACTACCTCTTTATTCTTTATAACAAGCATAATGGGTGATACACCAAATATAGTAGCTGAATTAGAACAACTTAATATTTCAGATTCCTATTCCTGCTCTCCGGAGCAATGCAACACTTATATAAAAACTTCAAGTAATGGATTAAATATTTTTCATGTAAATATTCGTAGCATAGGTAACATATGCAATTTTAATAACCTTATAATATTATTAGATAGAACTAAATTGCATATTCATGTGATTGTTTTGTCTGAATGCTGGTTAAAAAAATGTCCCCATCTTCCTACTATACCGGGGTTTGAGTCTTACGCGTCCAATCATAATAATAAAAATGTTGGTGTAGTCGTATACATAAGGTCAGACATAAAATTCACCGTAGAAAAACAAATATTCAGTGACGCAAACTGTCTTATTATTAAATTATCTTCAGATTTGGCGATAGTCGCAATATATCGTTCACCTTCTTTCCGGAATATCCAAAACTTCATTACTAGTTTGGATACTTCCTTACACTCACTCAACACCTTTAAAAATATTGTTTTGGTAGGTGATATTAATATTAACATATCTGCTAACAATAGTGACTTACATTCTCACATTTACCTTGATACACTTGCATCTCATGGGATGCTGCCGGCTCATTTAATTCCGACTCGGGGCGATAGCTGCTTGGATCACGCAATCATTAAATCAAAATCTCGTGTAATGACTTTGGTTCTAGATTCCTTTATTACTGACCACGCCCCTTTGATAGTGTCTTTTAACTCCCGAATTGAAACACCAAGATCCGTAACCTTGACTCATCAGGTGGACCAGGCAGCATGCGTGGAAGCCCTTGAAAAAATAGATTTTGCACGGGTTCTACAATGCTATGATGCATCTCAAGCTGCCAATGAACTAGTCAATATAATCTCTGACATTGTTAGTAATAATAAACGCAATGGTCGCATCCCAAGTAAAAAACGCATACTAAAGCCCTGGATCACTCCCGGGATCCTAAAATGCATACGAAATCGGGATAAACTCTATCAGAAAACCAAAAAAGAACCCACCAATGAAAATTCCCTGTTGATCTACTTACGCTATAGAAATTTCTGTAATAATTTATTAAAAAAATTAAAACGTGAATATGAGAGAGCTGAATTCAAAAAACATGAAAAAAACCCCAAGGCAACATGGAATCTCATTAAAACTATTGCAAATCTTCACACAAACAAATCTAGTGCTCTTGAACTACTGTCTTTGAATGATGACCCCATGCGTGCTGTTGACGTTGTTAATGACTTCTTTGTCAATGCAGGAAAGAATTTAGCCTCTAAAATTGATTCGAATCATAATGACTCGGCATATGAGTTAGACTCAAACAGAATGGGCACCTATCCAAACTCAATGGCTATTTTGGAAACTGATAACGAGGAAATCGAAAGAGTTATTCTTAGCCTAAAGTCTACGAGCGCGGTTGAATGTGACGGTATTTCTACCCTACTTATTAAAAATGCAAGACATGTTCTCATCCCCATATTGCGCCATATCTTCAATCTTGTTTTCACTACTGGAGTTTTCCCCTCGGCGTTCAAGACAGGTCTGGTTCACCCTATATATAAGAGTGGAGATAGAGACCGTGTCGATAACTATAGGCCAATTTCTGTCCTAACTGTTTTATCCAAAATTTTAGAAAAATTAATTAATAGTAGGCTCCTCGGTTACTTACAAGCCCATAATATTATTGCTGATAACCAATATGGTTTTAGATCCGGTAAAAGTACTGAAGATGCAGTCTTGGAATTAACTAATAATATTGCTAAAAACATAAAGAATAAATTAAAAACTTTAGCAATTTTCCTAGATCTCTCTAAAGCTTTTGACACGGTCTCCGTCCCACTCTTACTAAATAAACTAGAACGACTTGGAATCAGAGGTTTAGCCCTCAGCATTTTCACAAGCTACCTAACAGGTCGTTCTCAGGCTACTAGAATAGGAAACTATACAAGTGCACCCAAAAATATCACATACGGTGTGCCGCAAGGTAGTGTACTTGGACCTACCTTATTTTTAATTTATATCAATGACCTCTGCAACCTTCCCTTAGTAAACTCTAAAATCATAACGTACGCAGATGATACTGCAATAGTGGTGCATGGTAATGATTGGTCCGATACGTGTTCTCATGCTGAGTCCGCGCTAAAGACCACTATGACCTGGCTAAGAAACAATCTGCTGACCCTTAACTTAAATAAATCTAAATTTATGACCTTTTCACCTCGTATATCTTCACAACCGACCGCTGCCTATACACTAACAGCTCACAAATGTAACCCTAGCTCAAGTCAGGACTGTAATTGTACTCAAATAGTCCGTACTCATTGCATGAAGTATCTTGGCATCTATATTGATAGTATATTGTCATGGAATGAACATGTAAACACACTGGTGGGCAGAGTACGGAAATTAATATATGTGTTTAAAAACTTGAGGACTTCTGCTGACTTCTCTACATTAAAAACTGTTTACTATGCTTTGGCTCACTCAATCCTAACCTATTGTATAGTAGCCTGGGGCAGTTCAAGTAAATCCTCGTTATTACGAGTGGAAAGGGCGCAGAGGGCAATTTTAAAAGTCATGGCCCATAAACCAATCCGCTTTCCCACGAGTGAACTCTATGCTCTATGTGAGGTACCGCGAGTGAGACATTCATTTGTACTTAGTGCCATACTTCGCAAGCACTCCGAACTGCCGTTCGACCCTGACATAAGACATGAACATAGACGAAGACCTGTTAGAGTCTGTTCAATTGAGCCAGTCAGCACCGAAGCAGTTAGACGACAGTGTAAATACCTAAGCCCTATTTTGTATAACCGAGTCAATGAAGTTTGTGACATTTATTCACTCAATCTGAGAGATTGTCGAGTCACCGTTGACAAATGGCTGAATGGTTTAACCTATGAAAAACTTGAAAACCTTGTTAAAACGTAAAATTCAACTTCTTAAATCTCAACGCATACTTAAATACGCACTCACACGTACAACACACCACATGCACAACACACCACACGCACAATACATCACACACACGTACAACACATCACACACCCATAGAACTCATGCCACATACACGAACACACACACACATGCACGCGCGCACACTATAGGTAACTTTATGCATGTTAATTACGTATTTTGTTTTATATTCTTTTCTTCCATCTTTAATCTTTAATTTTGTTTAAACTTAGGTACCTAGAAAATTTTGTTTACGATGGAACGCTGACGCGTAAACTACTTGTATGGGCGTTAATGGCTGCAACACAGTTTATAACTAATGCAGTCATTATCGTACTCTAATTTATTGTATTTGTGTTTTTAGTGCCAATAAATCTTTTATTTATTTATTATTTATTTAATATAATTGTGCATGTATTTTGTTCATTTGTCATTTGTTTACGATTTGGCGGCAAATTGAAATTTGAACAAAAATTGTCACGTCAGCATGAATTTAACGTGAGAAAATTTTCGTACAATGATTTTTTATGATCCTCCACAAACGCCACTTAACAAGAGTTGAAGTTGATTTTCTATGACTTTCGATGTCATTTAAGTTAACAAGAAAGTTATGATAGACTTCGATTGGCCTTTCACGATGAAGCCCCATCTTGTGCCATTGTTTACAACTGGTCTAATGAGTTTAGACATGGTCGCACTAATCTCACCGATGATCTGCGTGAGGGATGGCCTTCTACAGCGACGACTGAAGATAACATTAGTGCGGCGTATTGTAGAGACTGATAAAAGAGTGACTTATCACCGGTTTCTGACAAGCTTAGGCATCGGTATGAGTCAAGTGCATAAAATCCTCCATGAACATTTAGCGGTCAGGAAGCTTTGTGCCCGGTGGATACCTCATAATTTGATAGAGGCCCAAAAACTCCGTCGTACTGTCCTTGGTGTCGTGAAATGGTTCAAAGATTTAACGGAGGTGATTCAAATGCTGTGTTCGACATACTTACGGGTGACGAAAGCTAGATTTATTGTTATGAACCTGAAACTAAGAAACAGTCTGCTGTCTTGGTGTTTCCTTCCGAGGAGTTGTCAACTAAAATAGTGACATGTCGAAGCGTGGGAAGAAAGGTGGTGGCCTCGTTCTTCGGAAGGACAGGTCATTACGCCATAATTATTTTGGAGGATCGGAAAAGCTAACAATTGTTTGCCACTTGTCTTGGAAAAAGTTACGGAGAAATGACCTCGCAGTGGGATTCTCCTTCACCACGACAACGCCTCGTCGCATACCGCCAAGCAAACAATCGACTACTTGGTGACATCAGACGAGGAACTACTGGGTCACCCGCCCTATAGCCCCGACCACGCACCTTGCGATTTTTATTTATTTCCGAAAATAAAAAAAATCTTCGAGGAAAACGTTTTATGGACGCCGAAGAAGCAGTGGCTGCGTTTCAAAATACCGTCGAAGAAACCCCTAAGGACGAGTGGGTAAAAGATAGAATAAAACTAATAACTTGCTAATTTGTTCAGTTTTTGATTTTCTAAGAACTTTCACACGACTTAAGCCACCTAAAATTAAAGCAGTTGACGTCGACAGCAACACCGAGAGAGCAAGCCGAGCAATGAAAGTTTATCTTTATAATTTAGATATGGAAGACAGATAGATATGGAACCCTAATGAGTATGTCTGTAGAAAACTATCCTATTCCAAAACTTTATCCATTTACTAATATCTTACTAACTTCCCTTGTCAGAGTAAATGGTAGCCTTATATGTACAATTGTAATGGAGGCTCACCTCCATAAGACATTTGCGTTACGAAAACCAAAACACCAGTATATTTACATACATATTTATTCACCCGTATTTTGTTTTGCCTTTTAACCACTCCTGTGTAAATAACGACCGAGGTACAGTCGATACCTCGGCGGTTGTTTACAACGAGCTATAAAATAACACTCAATGTCTCCCCACCTTCAAGGTTCAACATTTGTTCATCAATTTTCCGAATATTGTGACAATATTTACATTTAACCATTCTGCGCTTAAAACGCTGCTTATAAGTTGAGAATTAATGCATCTACTTTATTTACTCGATGAATTTTGATAGTAAAGGATCTAGCCGTTAACCGGTTAGATCCTTTACTATCAAAATTTTCATATGCTTATATATTTTTTCATATGCTTAACGCATATGAAAACTGCATTCGCGTGTGATGAAGGATTCTTACCTTGTTTTTATTGTCTTTCATCTAAAATAGCCATACACTTAATCACACCCCTAACCCTTATAGTAAAGGAATAATGGGGGTGACAACCCTTAACGAAAAATATTTTTTTCTCAGTACCTATTCATGATATCTTCGTGAAATTAAAACCGTATATGACTATCATTAAACTAATAATAATATTTTTTATTTTTTAATTTTGGCAATGTTAGAAACTGTAAAAAAACGAGAAGTCTGTTTTGGGGGGTGGTTTTAATACCAACCCTTTTTTTTGGTTAGCTATTACATGTCAAAGTTACAAAACGGTCGAATTGGTGGAACATAGCTTAAAAAAATAAAAATCAATTAAAGTATGTAGTTTTATGAAATAATGTATTATAATTAATTCATCATACAAAAATATGAACATAATTACGGATAACGTTATTATATTGAACATTAAATCATCGTCACTGTTTTCTTCAACAGTAGTTCTACCAGTCGCAATAAACATGGAGGTCAATATTTCAGCTGGTTTTATAATTTTTTATTTATAACGAGCATGTGCTAAGTAGTAAATAACAGTGGCTACATGAGCGCAACAGCCCACTGTTCTGTTATATATCTTCGAATTCCTCTGTAGGTCTTCAAATTTGGCTCATACTCGATAAAGCAATTATATGTCTTGCTGTTAATATGCCTTGATCGCACTTACTTTTATAATATTTTCGCAATCTTTTAAAAATTCAAGGTTTAATTCGTTGTCAGTTATTATTTCAGCAAGATAACATACTGCTTGTAATAATTGATAAGTGCCAGTAAATAATATTTTAGGGTTCTAATTCTGAAGATAATTTCGTAAATAGTTTTCTACGCCAATTCAAGTTCTCATTTTTAACCAATTCTTGCATTGTATTCTGCAGATTTTGACGCTCCTTCATAAAAGCGATAATAGTATCAGCAAGTTCGACATCAGAGTTTAATCTTTTACCAAAAGTGTTATTAATTAAAAATCCAGCTATTCTGCACAATGATTTTCCCAGAGGTAAAAGCTTGTTGTCTAGAACATTATGAAATTAATGGTATTTTTTACCAATAGCGGCATGTACAGCTTCAACAGGCCAACGTACCTTAGTTACAAATCGTGATGCATTTGCCTCTGTGCTCTTTTCCCCTTCAAAGCTGGCATAAGTTCATGGTAACCTTGCTCTTTTAAAATATATATATATTTATTTATTTATTATATACTTTATTGTACACCTCACAATATTTCTATGGATACAAAAATTTAAACTAGTGTACAATGGGCGGTCTTATCGCACAGGGCGATCTCTTACAGACAACTATTGGATGGACAAAAATTAAAGAGATAGATTAAGGGCTGTCAGTGTACAAACAACATAAATAATATTAATTGAACATAATAATATAAAATACATACATACAATACAAAAGTCATATACATGTGTAATAAATATTACGGTAGTAATATTTATTACACATGTATAATTCAATCGACCACGTCACGGAAACTGCGATCCACAATGCAGATGTCACCTGGTTGTAGAAGCTTTTTGAGTCCGTTAGGTTCTTCTAATATACTTTTCATTATACATGCGTCGTTCATCGTACCATTGTAGGGACCTGCTATGTCAACTACATAGCCATTTGTTGTACAAATGGTAAAAGGCTTACAGAGTGGTGTTTTCTTCTGTCCACTGTAAGATTTTCTTTGGTAAACATTGTTCCTACTTTTTTCATGCCTAATGTAAGTTCCGTCAAAAATTAATCTTAGAGAAGTTTCTCCAAATCCGAGTAAATGTTTCGCGAGATAAGCTGTTTCATTATTAATATGATCTTTTCTACTTTTCGCATTTATTCCAAAATGTGCTGGTAAATTTTTTTTTCGAAACTTTCTATTACCTGTTGGAAATAATCTGAGACTTGTTGAGGATATTTCAATCCAAATATGTTCTGAATTATGTCGTTTGAATTACCAGTTCTGATTTTAACTAAAAACACTACCAATGCTTGTATTACTGACCGTTCATCACTATCTCTCATGCTAGTAAGCATTTCCGCTAATTGAATTTTTTTCAATTAGCGTAAAAAATATTTTTCGTTAAGGGTTGTCACCCCCATTATTCCTTTACTATAGTTATTAGCATAGTTATATAGGGTTAGGGGTGTAAGATTAAGTGTATGGCTATTTTAAATGAAAAACAAGGTAAGAATCCTTTATCAGACGCGAGTGCAGTTTTCATATGCTTAACCAGCTAGATCCTTTAGATAGATATAATGCCATTTGACAGAATATGCAAATATCAGATATTAATTCAAGAATTCAATTAAAATATGAAGCGGTGCAGAAAGATAGCTTTCACATTCAATTAAATTCTAAAAATAACTAAGTATATAATAATTCGATTCAATTTATTTTATTTCAGATAATTCCATATTTGTTTGTTAGTAACATGTGAACTTACAACCTAGTGTTAGTAATAGCCTATTAAGAACTTATATCTAAAATAAAGTTTTTTTTCTAAGTAAAGTTCTAAGCTACGTGGGACACGCCGAACCTGGAGTATGTTTATTTGAATAATTCAGCCTATTAAGTTCCCACCGCAGGGACACAGGCCTCCTCTCTATGAGAGGGAATGGGCCGTAATCCAGCACGCGGGCCCAGTGCGGGTTGGTATCGCATCTCTTCGAACTTTTGGTTCTAGAACATACCAGTTTCCTCACGATGTTTTCCTTCACCGATTTGAGAGCAGTGGTGATGAAATAAATTACACAAAGTCCTGACGGGGCTCAAACCCGCGACCTGCAATTCACAAGTCGGACCCGTAACCACTGGGCTACCACTGCTCTTACCACCGCTAAGTATACTTACTAATATATATCCTAATAATGCATCCTACTAATGTTATAAATGTGAAAGTTTGGATGTTTTAATCACGCAAAAAGGGCTTAACTATTTACATATATAGTTCATAACTTGGAATAACACATAGATTAATTTGTATCCCGCAAAAATTTGCGAAATTTCAAAGCGAACAAAGTAGCTGCACCAACTAGAAATATAGAGAGAGACTTCATATAAACATCGTTACATACAGTCGTACTAATGATAATATAATTATTATCTAAATTCAATTTCAGTTGAGTTTATTTTAGTACTAAGTACCATAAATTCAGCTACGGCGCTACCGCTACGGCGGGCGGCGTAGCAGCATGCTAGTGGTATTTATTGGGCGCGCGTTATATACTCGCGAGCACGGAGCGGCGGTAAACTCGCATCGACCATGTGATCCCGCCGCCAGCGACACATTACAGAATTAAGCAGTAGGATAATTTTATTTGACGTTAGAATATTAATGAATTTTTATAATATTTTTAACCGACTTCAAAAAAAGGAGGTTCTCAATTCGTCTTGAACTTTTTTTTTTTTTTATGTATGTTACCTCATAACTCGGAGACGGCTGGACCGATTTGAAAAATTCTTTTTGCGTTTGAATAGTTTTACGTTCTAGTTGGTCCCATTGTTACGAAATCAGGATCTGATGATGGGATCCTGGAGAAATCGAGGGAACTCTTCAAATATTATAGGCACACCTATAGCGTTTTGGGTATTTCTTAAAGTACTTTGAGCAGTTGCTTCCGAAAAGTACCATTTGGAGAAGTTGAACTGATGATGAAGACCACAGATGGCCACTGAAACTCCTCAATAATAAGTATTTCGTGGATTGCGATTCGATTAAGTAATCCCATCATCCGTAAGTAATAACATCCGTACTCAAGTGAGTAGTTTTTTTTTTCACTATGTATAATGACTTCGCACAGCCGCCATGTTTGATTTTTTCAAATATGACCTATCTAAGAACACTTGGGCTGGTAAGATAAATCTAACGATACCTCAATCATGTGAATCCGTTCAGTGGTTCTGGAGATATGAGGTAATAAAAAATATTACAAACATACATACATACATACAAGATACGCGCGAAAAACATAACCCTTATAATTATAAATTTTCTTAAAAAATCATGGCATCATTGTAATGTAGTCATAACCTGCCATTTTAGCTCTAAAATTCCCTTTTGAGAATTAGAGCGCTAATTTTCACCCTTCTAATGCTTCCAGTGATTTTTGTTCCCTTAGTGCAATCCACAGCCACAAAAAGCTCCTATTTTCCTGTTTTTGTGGTTATAAGATCTAGTTACGTAAGTACTTATTCGAATGGTTTCCGTTTTGGAGATCCGTGGTCTACCCTTAAAAACGTTCGCTTAACATAGAAATTGTACGCTTCTCAACTTTAAAAACAAATCCAAGATTACGGTGCTTTAATTGCGGTACTTGAATTGAGGCCATGAGAGCCAGAGTGGCCTAACTGTAATTGTTTTAATACTGATTTTAATGGATAAAACTGCTCTAAACGGTAAAAGTCATAGCACCACAGTGGCCTAAAATTTAGTTCAATATTTTGACCTTATTTAGACAGTTGAAATTTTTGAGGCCATGAGAGCTAGAGTGGCCTAGCTGTAATTTTTTCAATAAGTCGATTTTACGGTTAGGCCACTCTGGCTCTCATGGCCTCAATTTACACCCAATATTTCTACGTAAACATGATACAGGTTATTTTTCAAATAGATAATCATCAAACGTCTCAATAATAGTTTACATTATTTTGTTGCCGGTAGAAATAAGATCCAGTTATTTTATGGTTTAGTTATACCTATACCATAATATGAAGTTTAAACATTTCAATTAACTACCTATTATTGTTTTATTACAGAATGCCTTTTAAAATAGTTAAAACTATAAATGCAGACAAGGAAGAGCTGTCAATCTGCCCTTCAGGATGGGAAATATCGCTAGATCAGAATAAAGAAAATTTGTCAAATGAAGACAATATTCCGATTGAAAAGACATTGCCTATTATAATGATGATGAAAACGTTGCACAAAAAACCCGTAATTTGGCTAAAGAGGATAATTAATCCTGTGATGATACTGCGCCAAATCCACATGTTGAGACTGATATCTTCTATATACTTATAATAAATCTGTAGAGAGGTCAATTCTGTACATGAAATATATTTCCAAAATAACTATCAGGGGGTGATTAAGGATCGATACTCATGCCAAAAATGCAATCAGTTAAATTTTTGTCTGTCTGTCTGTCTGTCTGTCTGTATAACCGTTATAGAAACAAAAACTACTCGACGGATTTTAACGAAACTTGGTACAATTATTTTTCATACTCCTGAGCGGGTTATAGTATACTTTTCATCACGCTACAATCAATAGGAGCAAAGCAGTGAAGGGAAATGTTGGGAAAACGGGAGAAGTTATTCCATTTTTTAAGCTTCCGTCGCGTGTGCAACCTTAATGGTTAAAGCTACACAAATCATTTCATGACGGAAATGTTCTCCTTAAAATTATATAAAAAATATCCCACGACAGCATATGTCTAACTTTTTTTTTTTTTTTTTTTACATTTACATAACACGTGTAACTCCCGATAGCTTAGCAGTTCGAAGCTTTCTGATTATAATATTTGTCTACTCTTACGTTTATAACACTCTCAGTCACCCCTAATTGAAAAAGTTAACATTATTAACTATTCCATAAAAAAATTGGCCAAGTGCGAGTCAGACTCGCCCATGAAGGGTTCCGTAGTAATTATAATATAATATGCAAATTTATTTGACGAATAAAAAACCTTACAAATTTCTTAAAACTAGCTTACTTACATTTTTTACAACTGCGCCAAATAAATTTGTTTTGAAAAAAAAAACCTTACAAATTTCTTAAAACTGGCTTTTTTACATTTTTTACAACTGCGCCGAATAAATTTGTTTTTCATAGTGTTTGTATGAATTACAAAGTTATATTTGCGGTTTTAGAAAATATGCTGTATCTCAAAAACTGCTGAACTGATTTCGTTCAAACTAATTTTGGTTGAAAGTTTATATTAAGATCTACAGACATATATTTTTTTTAGATTTTTCACTCCATTATTATAGAAGTTAGAGGTTGTGTCCGCCACACACACATTTTACCACTTTGGAAGCTTATATCTTTTAAACGATTGACTTTATGGAATAGTGGTTTTAGAAACCCCGATGTCGTTTTTAAAGAACTGTCTATAGATACCACACATGCATCGATTTCATGAAAAAAAATATTTTCAGGTTTAGTTCCATGTATGGGGAGCCCCCCTTTATTTTAAATATTTTTTAATTTTTTTCTCAAAATCGGAAAGCGGTTCACAGAATACATCTACCTATCAAGTTTCACATGTATAGTCCTAATAGTTTCGGAATAAAATTGCTGTGACAGACGGACGGACGGACAGACAGACAGACAGACAGACGGACAGACATGTCGAAACTATAAAGATTCCGTTTTTTGCCATTCGGCTACGAAACCGTAAAAAGAATCATATAAATCGGTATAGAAACAACAAAGTTATACATGAAATACGCTTATAATAATAAGCCATCGCGCGTGAATACTGAATCATGCTATAAGGATTATTTTTGAGAATCGGTCGCCGCGCTCGACGCGTCTCGCGGTCGAAGCGTTCTCTAGGTACTTAAGCCTCATGTGAACGTGATCTAAACAATATTACCAATACATTAACTTACGCTGACGGAGTCGCGGGCACAGCTATATTGTATCATTACGCTAAGGCCAATAGGAGCGGAGCGCCAATGAAGAATGCTTCAAAATCGGGGTTAAATTTAACGTTAGCCCAAAGTAACTATTCCACGCGGACGAAGTCGCGGGCAAAAGCTAGTTATACAATAAGAACCTAAGAATAGGCTATTTTTATTAAGTTTGTGATTTGTGAAATATTGAGATTAATCTTCTTTAAAATTAAAAGATTAAAAATTAAAATACTTTAGTATTAGATGATTAGCAGATTCACTGGAATGTTCAGCCATGATTGACGATTTTAGGAGGTTTTCATAAACCTTGCGTACTTTCCTGCGATAACCTCCACTTTTCTTTATTAATTTCCATCGTTTAGCATTATTATTTTTTTGAATATTTCAAAAGCGGCCTGTAAGGAAGAAGTTATGACTATTGTATTACTAAAAGCAGTTTTTGTTTCTTTTTAAGATATTTAATGTAGTTTTTAATTACACTGATTAATTTTTTGTAACTATAGTATACTCAACATGTCGCTAAGCATGGACAATGCTCAGCAGACGCTTTCTCTTACCATGATTTAATTTTATTTTCTTTCAAAATTCGCCCTCTAAAGTCTAAACCAAAAAAGATTCTACAGCGCAGTTTTGCTGGAATGAACTTAGAAAGTCTTCGTGAAGATGCTAATAATATTGACTGGTCTGCTCTTGTTGATGCGGAATCAATTGATGACAAAATCAACATTTTGAATTCCTACGTAAACAAGTTTTACGATATTCATGCGCTTGTTCGGCTGGTTAAGATCAATCATCGGATGACTTGAAAATTATTTTGGAAAAAAAGGCAGCAGCAAAATCAAGAAACAAGAGCAGACCTAGCACCTTGACTCGTGAAAAATACGTCGCTATCCGCAATCGCAGCAACTTGGCTTGTAGGGATGCCCAGCGCCGCCATATTCATGTCTGTTGAAAATGGTGATCCGGCTAAAGTCTGGAAATTTCTTAGAACAATGGGAGTTGGAAAATCACGCCAAGAGTCTATTCCTAAAGATGTAGACCTTGAATCACTCAATCAATATTTTGCTAGCTCTTTTAACTTCAGCGGGTCTGTTAAAGCTAAAACTCTACATAATCTTACATCACTTCCTACTCCCAATTATTCTACTTTTATTTTTAATCAATTTACTAGTTGTAATGTTAAGAAGAGCTTGCTATCTATAACCTCAAATGCTGTTGGTAGTGACTGTATTAGTCGTAAGATGATTCTCCCTATCCTGGACGAAATTCTTCCTATCATTTCCCATATCCTCAATTATTCCATATCCTCAGGTGTTTTCCAATCTTTGTGGAAAGAAGTTCAAATAACTCCTCTCCCTAAAAAGTGTAATCCTGTTTCTTTCTCTGATTTTCGCCCTATTTCCATTTTACCATTCCTATCCAAAGTCCTCGAGCGCCTTATCCACAGTCAGCTTAGTGCCTTCCTTTGTAAAAACCAACTCCTAAATTTGTACCAATCCGGGTTTCGTTCAGGACATAGCACTACCACAGCTCTTCTTAAGATTACTGACGATATCAGATTAGGTATGGATCACTATCCATACCTAATCTGATATCTAACTTCCCACTGGAAGTTGACGGTCCTTTCTTTACTGGACTTCAGCAACGCTTTTAATACTGTCGATTTCGATGTCCTGCTCGGTATACTCCGCTCTCTTAACATATCCCCAACAGCAATTGATTGGTTTCGAAGTTACCTGTGTGGCCGCCAACAACGTATTCGCATTGAAAGTTCATCATCTTCTTGGTGTAATACCACTGCCGGCGTTCCACAGGGGGGCGTTCTCTCTCTTCTTTTCGCTGTATTTATAAATTCTATTTCTAATGAACTTCTCTCATCCTACCACCTTTATGCTGACGATTTGCAAATTTATTCTCAAGCTCCCGTAGATGAACTGTCTGAGGCGGTGATCATAGTAAATAATGACTTAGCACGTATTTCTCAATGGAGCTTGGATCATGGTTTGAAGGTTAATCCTGCGAAGACCCGACCCGTCATTGTGGTTGGCAGCTCTAGAATGCGATCCAAAATTGACTGTATGAACCTTCCCCAAATTGTTTTTGATGGTGCAGTAATACCTTACAGTGATGTAGTGAAAGACTTGGGTATTTACATAGATAAGGACTTGTCTTGGGGTCCTCAGTTAGAAGAAGTGAGTCGCAAACTGTTTGCATCTGCGGGGTCTTTGGGTAGACTGCGCAATTTCCTGCCAACTGCCACTAAAACTGCGCTCGCCCAATCTCTCCTTCTTCCTATTCTTGACTATGCTGATGCAAGTTTTCCAGACCTCACTGAAGTGCAGCTAGATAAGCTTGAGTGATTCCAAAATTTCTGTATCAGATTCATTGTTGGTTTGCACAAATATGATCATGTTTCTGAGTTTCGTATTATGCTCAAGTGGCTGCCTATCCGTTTTCGCTGGAATGCGCATATTTTATCATTACTTTACAATATTCTGTTCAATCTAAGAATTCCCTTTTACCTCAAAGAACGTTTTAAGTTCCTTCATGACACACATACTAGAGATTTGAGATTGTGGTAAAGTAATCTATAAAAGTTACAATGGAAACCACTGTACAGCTGTAAGTGGCAGAATGACCTTCGTGATTCTCATATAAAGGTGCAAGTGGTAAATGAGTTCTACAGTGAACTACTGTGAAGGCTAGGGTAGTATTTGATTCAGTTTGTAGCACTTTAAGTAACTTTTATAGCTATATACGTTTACGGATGCAGATATGCAACTTTGAACTGCTTGTTAAACCCTTAAACCACTATTTTACGGCCGAAAGTTACAAAATAGGCTGCTATTTTCACTAATGTGCTCGTTGGGCAGAACGACAAAAGTGTCTTTTGGCCATATGGGCAGGTGAGAACGAAAACATATACACCCAATATACAGAAAAAGACAATTTTTTGGGACACTAATATGAAACCGAAATTATTAACTTTTTACATAAATTGCTTGCTGCTTGAAATCATAGACAGTAAAAATGCAAGAGGTATGCCCATTAGAGACATACCAATTGAAAAGGAAAATAAAAAGCTTACCTGTGATCCCCTAATCCTAGCCCTGATGATTCACTACAGGCACAAAGCCCACGCCAATTAACTTCAGATAAGTTTTAAAATAATTTTGACACTAGTTTTTAAGGAGCGCTACCGCTACATGACACATGTTATACTCGTACGTAACTCAAAATTAATATTTTTTGATTTTAAGTATTCATTAATCCATATCAACATTTGAAATGCGAAAGAAGTCAAGGGACATAAGTACGTCAGATAGACGTCTGTCTGTTACCTTTTTACGCCTAAGCCACAGAACCAATTTTAAATAATAAAATTGGTCAAGTGCGAGTCGGACTCGCCCATGAAGGGTTCCGTAGTAACTATAATAATATAATATATTTATTTGAAAAAAAAAAAACAAAAAACCTTACAAATTTCTTAAAACTAGCTTATTTACAATTTTTACAACTACGCCAAATAACTTTGTTTTTCATAGTATTTGTATGAATTACAAAGTTATATTTGCGGTTTTAGAAAATATACTGTATCTCAAAAACTGCTGACTCGATCACGTTCAAACGAATTTTGGTTGAAAGTTTACATTAAGATCTACAACATATGGTTTTTTTAGATATTTCCCTTCATTATTATAGAAGTTAGAGGGGGGGACACACATTTTACCACTTTGGAAGCGTATATCTTTTAAACGATTAACTTTATGAAAAAGTCATTTTAGAAACCTTAATGTCATTTTTAAGGACCTGTCTATAGATACCACACACGTATAGGTTTCATGAAAAAAAATATTTTCAGTTTCAGTTCCATGTACGGGGAGCCCCCTTTATTTGAAATATTTTTTAAATTTTCTCTTAAAATCGGAAAGCGGTTTACAGAATACATCTACCTACCAAGTTTTACATGTATAGTCCTAATAGTTTCAGAATAAAATGGCTGTGACATACAGACGGACAGACAGACAGACGGACAGACATGTCGAAACTATAAGGGTTCCGTTTTTTGCCATTCGGCTACGGAACCCTAAAAATATGTACCTTGGAGAACTATTTTATTTACAGGCTATTTTATTGAGATTAAATATAATAATATTTAAATATATAATTGGTTTTATTTGATATCTTTTATTTTATTTATGCCAAACGGTCTTTGAAATATATAATCCTGCAATCCTTTACTTATTTCATTTATTTACGAAACACTTATTTATCAGTACTTTAGAAATTCAAAATCATACAAAATGCATTTCTATTCTAAAGTCAAATAAAATTATGCACTGCTCTGTATCGTTAGCACCGGGGTCACGTGGTCTTGATGCGAGGTCAGTGTTGCCAGATGCTTTGAACCTTTTATCTGTAGTAGAAACTGCTAAAATCTGTATTAAATCTGTATGCTATTTTAACTTAAAATCTGTATAAAATCTGTATAATCAAATTAACCAAAATAGAATATTAATCATCATCATCATTGCTATATTCGTTTTATTTATGTTCAGCTATAAACGCTGCGAGCAAAATCTCTCCTCTTTTGACTGGTTCAATATTTTTGTTTGAAAATTTTGTCAATAATGTTTGCGAGCTAGATCCACCAGGAGCAGAACTTGAATTTTGGTGTTTGTTTGTTTTCGCGTGTCTAAAGAGATCATTCTTTCCAGCACTTCCAACTGAGTGATCTGTATTACAAAATGTAAAGAAAACAAAATAATCACCTTTATTCAATGACGTATTATAATAGACGCGTCATATTCCCACAAAACACCTCTCAAAAACGGCACGAATCACACAGATAGAGAATTACTATCTAATACGTGTAAAGAAAGGGACAGAAAATAAATGCCATCTTTAGGTACACCTGATGTTAGAGAGAGATGAATATACATCTTTAGTTAACAACCTCCCCTAACGTCACGTGACTGACTTCATTCATACGCTAGCCGCCATTAGCCGTGTAGAAAAATTAAAATAAAAAATGTATTTCTGTTGATAGGTATTTACCTATGAAATGACACATTTTGACGTCTGAAAACACACAAAGGCATGCTTTTTTCCTAATTTTCTTTTAAAACACATTTTCAACCGACGACAAAAAGAGGAGGTTATCAATTCGACGCGAATATTTTTTTTTTTTTTTTTTTATGTATTATCATCGAGTACTCGAAGACGGCTGAACCGATTTGGAAAATTCTTTTTTGTTCGAATGGGTATACTTCGAAATTGGTACCACTATCACCAAAGTCAGGATCTGATGATGGGATCCTGGAGAAATCGAGGGAACTCTTCAAATATTATAGGCACACCTATGGCGTTTTGGGTATTTCTTATAGTAACTTGTGCAGTTGCTCTCAAAAAGTACCATTTGGGGAAGTGGAACTGATGATGAAGACCACAGATGGCCGCCGAAACTACTCAATAATAAGTATTAAGTGGATTGCGATTCGATTTCTTGAATATGGATGTTAAGCACTTTATGCTCGTCACAATGCATATGGTGATGTAGAGCTGATGGTGAAGTACCAGGAGAACTCCTCAACAATTAACGGCCCAGCATTGGGAAAAGCAATATTTTGTAAAAGGTTATAAGTAGTTGACATTTAGGCTCTTGTAACTAGGTAAATTAAAAATCATCCAACTAAAAAGAGTGAAAAAAAAAACTTTTTAACAAAAAATTAAACCGACTCCCAAAAAACACTGCAAAGTGAAAAATAACTTTAATTTCGGAAGTCGGTGCCAAAAACAAAAAAACAAAACTAAAGACACCGACTACCGAAATTAAAGTTATTTTTCACTTTGCAGTGTTTTTTGGGAGTCGGTTTAATTTTTTGTTAAAAAGTTTTTTTTTTCTTAAGATGTGTAGTGTAGCGATCGCGACACAGGTTCGTGCGTAACTAAACAGACACGAGGCACTTACCTTGATTTCAACTTGCCATTTTAGAGCGCGGACAACGTATCTATAGTTTATTATATATCGTTGCCTTTATTAGTAGGTTTCAACCACGCCTTATATGAAGAATCTTCCATCCAGTTCCGATTAAACTTTTGCATCACTCTGGGTTTTTTAGATGCCATAATGGTTCACAAAAATACAATCAATATAAATATTAAATTAAGTAAAAGTTTGAACCTATGTTATTAATTATTGACGTATTTTTCGCACGCACTATAAGAAGACGAGAGCGAAGTACCTTGGAGAGCACGTAGAACTTTGGGGGATTTCCCGAGCAGAGCGATTGAAACTTATAATGCTGCCACACTAAAAATAAACATTGTTTGTGAAAAAAAATAACCATAAAGAATAGGATCATACAATGGTGTGTAACGCGGTATCTATGTCATTTATTTTGATTCTATTTTAAGTTGAATATGGTAATTTGACAGACAACAGAGTTAGAAAATTCTGTATAAAAATCTGTATCTAGTGCTAATCTGTATCACACATCGAAAATCTGTATAAATACGGAGAAATCTGTATATATGGCAACACTGTGCGAGGTCACTGCCGCTGCGACCGCGCGATGTTTATTTTGCGCGGCCGGGAACACGCTAAATGCCTACTTTCGGAGGGACACCTAGCCGTAAGGGCCATTGAAGAAACAATGTGGGTTTTTTGTCAGAAGAAGTCCGACACCCTGCTTTGATCCACCCAGGCTAAATATCCTAAGGGCTTACTTACATCACTTCAAAAACCTTCACGACAAAAAATTACAAAAAGAGGGTCCGAATTTGAATGAAGTTTCACTCAAGGAATACATACAAATTGGCTCGCAAGTCAACCCCTCTCTAGCCTGTTTTACTGGCAACAAATCATTAAACAAACAAGTATGTATTTAAAAACACCGCCTTCGAAATACCTATACCCAGGAACTAAAAAGCAAAAAATATGTCATCTAAGTGAATTGAATTAATTTCTTAAATTTTTATCTTTATACAACTAGATACCTATTTAACTGATAGAAACTGACTGATAAAAAAATATAGGTACATATGAAAAGTATACCCTTTCAACCTAAAAAAGAGATTCTGGTAAATAATTCTCTCTCTTTCACGCAAAAATAGCTGCACGGATTAATGAAATTTTTAATATACACACATCAAAAGTGTCTAGGGATCAAGCATTTTTATGCGGATTTCTTGAGATTGAGATGTGGCTTTGTAATAAATTTATGATTTTATAAATTTATATGGATCCTTTTTGGTGCATTTCATAATTTGAAACAGGAACTGTTAATCAAATTCGAGTAAAAGATGAAAATCAGCTGTCAATATTTTCCCTATAAAAACATACAACCAAGGAACTTGTACCTAAACTGGAATGCGGACGCGAAGCTCAAATCCGTTCCGAAGAGTATACCCTCGAAGGACCTAGCTATCTCTTTCTAGTAGTGTGGATATCAATTCGCGATAAACGTAAGGACAATTTTATTTGATGCAATATTTGCAGGTTTTTTTAGACACTTATTATTAACCTTACAAATGATGTATTTCTGTTACCGCTATAACAAAAAATACTAAAAATTAATTAAAATAAATATTTAAGGGAGACTCCCATACAACAGTTGTGATTTTTTTGGTGCTTTTTATAGGTAATGTTTCCGTACCATTCATTACCTACCTATAAAAATACCCTTCATGTGCGAGTCCGACTCGTACTTGGCCAGTTTTTTTCTTAACAACGTATTAAATAGAAAGAAAGAAATAAATTCAATTATAAATACAAAGGTTAAATCACAGAGCCGCTTTCGAAAAAATTTGGCATGGAGATAGTTTAAAACCCTGGGAACTATATAGGGTTCTTTCTATCTCAGATTTTTGAACAGTTGCTCGGTAGCGCGATATAACAGAATTCTACGTCGGCGAAAAGCTAGTTCTCAATATATATATCTGAGGAACTTATATTGAGCGCGCTAATTTCTATAATAAACCCTTCCTTATGCGGGCTAAATGCAAAATTGGTTTTGCAAACTTTATTGCGTTGAATTATAAACTTTCAAAGTGGTTAAGACCCGTGATACAAATACAATTATTGCAGATACAGAATTAATAACAGAATCACCAGCTGGCAATTCTTCGAAGGCTTGGCCTTGATAGGCAGTGGTATAGACGTCCAAACAAACGTACATTAATTGGTAATCTATGTTTATTCGACACTTGTACGGTTAGAGCCAGTAGACTAAAATAAAATGATGCAATGTTTATATATAATTAAAACTACTAAAACCCTTCATGAAAGACGATGATTATAAATAGAAAGAATAACAGAAGAGATATAATTTATTTCGGTATATATTTATTTAGGTTAACCTACAATTGTTTACACTATACATTTGTATGAAACAGTCATATTACATTTATAAGTGTAAAAATTAATTACAGGCTAACACCACATGTGCTATTTAAGGTTAGAAATCAATATTATTAACATACATAATTCTAAACATAAAGGAGGCAGATCGAATGATAATTATAAGGTTATTATTATTAGGTTGGTTCTATATTTTCTAGTTCCTCATATGTTGCAGCTGCAGGTTTGTTACAAGATTGGCTTGACACACAACCCTAAAAATGTATTACACTATTATTAGTTAAAAGTATGGAAATAATCTTTAAATTATGAATTACTAACTTCTGCCCGCAACTTCGTCCGCGTAGAAGTCGAAAATATTCCACGGGATCCCGTCCCCGACTTGCTTGACAAAGATTATATTAGCTCGGCTAATATGCATGATATAAAGATAATTTATAGCCTATAGCACTCAGGGATAATGCAGCTACATGTAAGCGAAAGAATTTTCAAAATCGGTTCGGTAGTTTGAGAGATTACCCCATACATACAAACTTAAAAATTTTACCTCTTTATAATGTTAGTATAGATTATTATTTGTCGACATTAACTAACTGCAGTGGATAAAAGTTAAGTAATTAAGTTATAAGTAATTATTAATATAATAAACTACACTTGTAAGCAAGTTTGCGTAGCTGAGTTTTTGGCCAAAATGATATAAAATATTTTTGCCATCAATTTGCTAAGCAAAAGTAAATAAAACAACTAAAATGTCGACTTTTATGCTCATTAATTTGACTCCTTTCATAACTTTCACTTACCAGATCTTTGAATGTGCCCAGTACAGGTTGTATATTCTTTTCTTTAGTGGGTTTTAATATTATAGTACTTGAAACATTTATTTGTTTCGCTGACAGGAATCTAAAATAATAATAGATTGATGAGAACAAAATTGTAGTATTTATGGTTAAGATATATTCAAAATGAAAATTCATCTTGCTATGCTCATATTCTACATTTTTCGAAACGGTGATCTTCATGTCATTTGTAAAGATTGATAACTTACTTTAGGGAAAATGGACGGAATTGCATCATTTGATCTTGTTTCGAAATGCAATATTACTTCGGGCTTGAAATGGCGGCTACAAATTTTGGAACCGTTTCTGACCCTTTTCTGTGTAGAACACTGAGCCACCGGACTCGAAGATCATAATTTTTAGGAAAGCTTAAAATAACAAAAAATAATATATAATGAGAAGAAAGAAAAATAATAAATAAGAAGAATAAAGAGAAGAACATCCACTTTTACATTGAAAACATAGTCACCCTAAATGCAATTTGTAAACAAAGTCACAAAACTTACTTAAAAAAGGAAATTCCAGACCCGGGGTACCCTTTTCACTCTTGCAATTAACCACAAAACACGTTCTTACCATGGTTACAATAACTTGCACTTTAATATTACGAAAACTCACAAAATTAAATATAATTCAAATTTACAAACATACAGATGTCAAGTAAACGTCAGTCGGCAACGTAGTAATTGCCAGGTATAGTATAATATATCACTACTAATTCTTGCAAATTCCATTTTTTTTTGGTTTAAACATCTTGTGTTTGCATGGTAAAATAACTTTAATTTTCATTAATATGCATACAGTAATAATGGCAATTCATTTTAAAGATAGAATTCCAAAGAAGTTTAAAACTAGGTGTTATTACTACAACAGACAGGTCGAAAAAATTACCATTGAAATAAATATTTTTAATCTGACACACAGAAGAAAGGGACACAGTCCACACACGGCACTGTCTCGCTCGGAACGAATAGTTCCTTCAGTTTTATACGTGCAAGTTTATACTCTATTGTTTAACAGCTAAGAAAGACTTTCTGTATTCTTTGAGTCATTCGTAAGCAATCCAGTTAGTAGGTAGAAGATCCTTGCATACAACGCATTGAAGACATTATTAGTGCTACTGTTTCCCTACTACTGATTAAAACCAACGTGATTATGGAGCGGCGACGTCATTTAAGCAGGGAAGAAATGCTCAGAGCCGTGGGAATGATAGAAGCTGGTTCCCGGCAACGTACTGTGGCTTTAGCTCTGAATACAAGTCAGAGTGCTATCAGTCGACTTTGGACACGTTACCGAAGCACTGGTACCGTGGCTGAGCGCCATGGAGGACGGTATCGCTGCACCACACGGAGACAAGACCGATACATTCAAATCTTAACTCGAAGAGCTCCAACAATAACCGCCATGATGTTAGCCGTGAGGCTTCATCACTCTTCAGGGAACTTAATTAGCGACCAAACAGTCAGAAACCGCTTGCATGAAGTGAACCTTCATTCCCGAAGACCGCTACGGGTACCACCTATAGCAATGCACTTTCGTAGGATTCGATATCAATGGGCTCTTGAACACAGAAATTGGGCAGAAGAACAATGACGTTTCGTGTGCTTTTCTGATGAGTCTCGTTTTGGTATGAGACCGGATACAAGACGTATACGACACTGGAGAACCCCTGGACGCCAACAGCGATTAAAATCCTGCCAGGAAGTCCATCCTTATAGTGGTGGAACCATCATGGTATGGGCGGGTATTTGGATCGGCGAAAGAACTGAGTTGATTTGGATCAGAGGCAACCTCAACGCTCAAATTTATGCTGAGACGATTGTATCTGACGTCATCGTTCCTCTACAAGTGCAAATCGGTCCCTTATTTCAGTTAATGCATGATAATGCACGACCGCACACCGCAAGAGTTGTAAGACAGACTCTCGCCGCAGCTAACATCAATGTCCTGCTCTGGCCTGCTCAGTCGCCAGACTTGAACCCGATTGAGCATGCATGGGATATGCTACAGAGAAGAGCTCTGCCGAATATGGAGGGTATCCAGTCGCAAGAAGACCTTTTTTTGTTGTTGCAACGAACATGGGCGGCCATTCCACAGCGTGATTTGGATGAACTCATTTTGAGTATGTCAAACCGATGTTCTTGTGTTGTTAGTGTTCGCGGTAGAAATACGGATTATTAATTGTTTAAGTTACCCAATAAAATTTTAAAGAAAACTGTTATTTCAGTCTTTTTTTCGAACTTTAATGTTAGTGGTTCAAATGTCAAAAATCCCTTTATTAGGAAAATGGCAAATTTCTTTATTAATGCAAAGGTGACTTGGTTTATCGTTACTGTGACAAACGAAAACACTTTATTTGATGAATCCTTAAAGAAAATTTTAATTAATATCAATCAGGAGAAAAGTTATTGCAAAAATATATGTTGATCCCTAGACACTTTTGATGTGTGGTTGAAACCTTGGAAAAATACATAAGCTTTTTATCCTATAATTCCCACAGGGTTGGGATTAGGGCTTTCAGTCTCGATGCATTAGTGAGTCCCGGGAAAAAAAATAACGAGACTAGGTGTGGTCTCAAAATTCCCGGGACAAACGAGACTTTCGAGACTATTTCAAAACTAGGTTTCTTATTTATAAGCTATGCAATTAGAGAGTCATATCAAGATATTTTAATCAGGTAGTTACTTTCATAAACAAATGCAAATAAAAAAAACCATTTGATACAGTTTTTTTTTTTAATTTTTGTAGTGGGCTCGTAAAAAACAAAGGGCATTTAACCCTAATTTTGTTACAAAAGTAACCCGCATTAGAAAAAGCTCTTTCTGCTTGTACGCTAGAGGGATACTACTTAGTACCACTTCGCGCTTTCACAATGAAAGGGGATAGAACCATTCTGGCGTATCGACGTCACCATTTTGTTTTTTTTTAATCGCGGTGCATGATGAAAGTGTAGTATGCATGGCTAGAGGAACGTAAAATGTCCAATAACACGGTACCCCAAAGTAACAAACGTTTGAAGGTAAACATCGACATATAACTTCAACGAAAATCATTAAAAATAGACTCATTACGGGTCCATACGCTTATTAGTATTTAGCTTATTAGTCTAGCAGTATGACAAAACCGCTACTATAATTAATTATTTGCCTACTTGCGATGCGATTTAGCATCGCATCGCAATAAAACGCATGTCAAAGAATTCCACACGCGCGTGTTGGCTGTCTTTTATTCCACCGTATTATAAAATGAACATTAGGTGTTTCGGTACATGTCTTTCTTTGGTACATGGATTAGGCTCGGCATGAGGAACCCCTATCCGACCTCCTGCTGAATTTATGGATTATGTAGTATAGTAGTACTTATGATACGTGTTAGATATATTATAAATCTTTTAAAATATCACATCTTAGTATTAATATTCACTTATGTTTGATATCATACTTACAGTTATAAATAAATGTTAACGTAAATGACATACCTTTTGCCTTTTGTTTAACTACTGCTTAAAAACGTTTTCAAACTGAGTAACATGTCACATGATCCGCCACGTGATAGTGACATGTCGACTGCGTTTCATTGCGATGCGATTTAGTGGATAAATAATTATCTATAGTAGTATTCTCGTGCTCTTAGTAGCGTGTAATGTACCTACTCTCTTTCAATAAACATTAGTAATCATAATCAACCTGGGAACGATTATTTAGATATATTTTGATGCTTATAGACACGTAATAAGTCTACTTATAATGATTGTCGTTGTAGTCATATGTCGATGTTTACCTTCAAATATCTCGGTAATGTGACATTTTGGGGTAGCATGTTACCGATATTTTTTGTTACATACATGCCACTTTCAGTATGCGCCACTATTTCTAAAAAAAAAGAAAATGGCTATGGGTCGACATGCCAGTCTTCATACAAAAAGTTCGAACCCCTTTCAATTTAATCAGAATAGTTCCATAATTCAATCTTTATTGCAATCATAATTATGTGTTAACAAGATCTTAATATTAGTAGTAGCTCTCATGGACCCTTTCGGGCACAGCAATTTACATTTATAATATGTAGACAAAATCTGTGTTATTTGTCAATAAGGTTATTCAGCCTCCACAGATAATACTAAGCTTTACTCTATGCTCGACCGTACTGCCATTTATTGCATAATAAGAATAATAAAAGTTGACTGTTGGTTTAATAAATTATTTAATAGTTTTATGTTATTGTAGTCTCAAAAGTCTCGTTATTCCCGGGACCGAAGATCTTAGTCTCGAGTCTCGAAAATACTAAAAAGTCGTCGAGACTCTCGAAATTTTCGAGACCGAGATTCCCGGGATGAAAGCCCTAGTTGGGATTTACGCGGGAAAATCCTCCCACACGAAAGAAGTTGCGGACAACAGTTAGTCATAACTATAAGAGCTACATCAATAAACGCGGGATTATGTTGTAGAAAAGAAACTGATTATAATGTATAATGATACATTATAATCAGAACTTAAAAAAGGATATAATTACCATGTGTATTTTTTGTTTTGCGTTTCCGATGTTTCGGCACTGTTGCAAGCGCCATGATCACGGATGAACGGTTGGTGATACATGTGACAGTGGTAGCGGTGTCGCTAACAGAAAACGAACGAGAAAGAGGGTAGACCGATTTGCCTGCTCATAAACTTCCATCCGCAATTACTTCAGTTCATCCGTGATCATGATTACGCTTGCAACAGAGCCGAAATATCAGAAACTCAAAACAAAAAATACACATTGTAAATATCCCGTTTTAAGTTCTAATCATACTGTTAGTGACCATGTTAGCTTGATTATAATGTACATTCTTCTCTTTGAACCTACTGATAAAGTTGGATTGTGGTCAGTAGGCACGGATATTTAATACATACTAATATTTACACAAATAAAGCTTAAAAATCGTAACTACTAAACTTAACTTAATAATATTATTAATTGTATTAAATAAAATGAAAATTTTATTTTGCGCAGTTAGCTCAAAAATTTTGACACAGGTCATCCCTCGGTAACGTCCCGCGAGACACTAGGCGACTACTAGCAAGCGCCCCGTGGATTGAAAATCACTTGAATAATCGATTAAAAAATTAATAGACGTAATAAAAGAAATCTATCGAAGGCAATCCTTCCAGTTATCTATGAACTTTATTTTGGTAAAAGTCTCATGATATCACATCACTTATTTTAAAAATAAAATCGAAAATGTAGAAGAGAAAATGACAGAAAAGAGGTAACTTTGTGAATTTATTGTATCGAGTCAACTTTATGAAATCATGTTTCCATCAGGATGAACCACTATAATATACCCTCAACAACATCAATTAAATTTATCAGACTTTAATTTCACTGTTTACTACTTAAAAAATTAATTCTACAAACGTGTTTTGGAGGGATACCTGGCCTTAATGAAGTAGACAAATTAACAAATAAAAAGAGTTTTTTTTTAAAGTTTACTAGCAATGTGGGTAGAATTCACATTACTAGCAATCCTATTAACCCCTGCTACTAAGCTAAATACGTTTGTATCTGGAGTGGGTTCACGGCAATAGTGTAATGGGTGGGGTTAGAACCCGCGACCATTCGATCACAAGTCCGACACATTAACCATTAGGCTATTGACGCTTAAAATATATATTACAATGGGCGATCTTAGCGCTAAAAATCTTTTACAGGCAACGTTTGGGTGGATTTCACACAGAATAAGAAATCTCATCAAGACAGTGACCCATTCAACCGTTTTTATTATTATACAGATACCTGTCACCACACACTTGGATTAGATCACCAAGTGTGTCTGCATCAGCGAGTGAAGTTTATTTTAGTAGTATTTTTAGGCCATTTTTTTAGGGTTCCGTAGCCGAATGGCAAAAAACGGAACCCTTATAGTTTCGACATGTCTGTCCGTCTGTCTGTCTGTCCGTCCGTCCGTATGTCACAGCCATTTTATTCTGAAACTATTAGGACTATACATGTAAAACTTGGTAGGTAGATGTATTCTGTAAACCGCTTTCCGATTTTAAGAGAAAATTTAAAAAATATTTAAAATAAAGGGGACTCCCCATACATGGAACTGAAACTGAAAATTTTTTTTTCATGAAACCTATACGTGTGTGGTATCTATAGACAGGTCTTTAAAAATGACATTATGGTTTCTAAAACCACTTTTTCATAAAGTTAATCGTTTAAAAGATACACGCTTCCAAAGTGGTAAAATGTGTGTGTCCCCCCTCTAACTTCTATAATAATGAAGTGAAAAATCTAAAAAAACTATATGTTGTAGATCTTAATTTAAACTTTCAACCAAAATTAGTTTGAACGAGATCGAGTCAGCAGTTTTTGAGATACAGTATATTTTCGAAAACCGCAAATATAACTTTGTAATTCATACAAATACTATGAAAAACAAAGTTAAATGGCGTAGTTGTAAAAATTGTAAATAAGCTAGTTTTAAGAAATTTAAAGGCTTTTTTTTCAAATATATCTATTAAATATGTTATATTTCTTATAGTTACTACGGAACCCTTCATGGGCGAGTCCAACTCGCACTTAGCCAATTTTTTTTACCATCGCGTCACTAAGTATAAGTTTCAATTATTTATAATACTTACTTAATAAAATGTACGGACGGAAGCCACATTTTTAACATATTTATGAAAGAATGGTTTGTGCTTGTATTTCTGACACGTGTATGCGTTCCACAGCCGTTAGGTACCTACTGCTTGAACCGTGAACGACTAATTCAAGAAATTGGTATAGTCGCTTAGTATCTTTAGCTTAAGTTTTCCGATGTTGGTGCTTTTCTGTAACTATACACGTTATATTTATATTAATTTTATAATAAGACCACATTCTTAGAAAATTTATTTATCCCAGTCTAATTCGTTGATCTCAGTTATAAAAGTCTCTCAGTTTCTACTTATTCTGTGTTCGTATAACATGGAGCAAATTGGAAATTACATTTTTCTACTTAATTCATCGCTGCTTTTTCTCTAATATTTACGTTGCGAGAATTCTGTAGGCAGATAAAAGACGACATTTGATTCGTTTCTCCGGTACTAATCAAGCTTTAAAAACTTTTTACTAAAAAATTAAACCTACCCCCCAAAAACACTGCAAAGTGAAAAATAACTTTTTGTATTTTATAAATAGAAATATTACATTATGGCAAAAAAAAGTGGAACGGAACGCAAATATCACTTTTGCAGCCATTTCATGATGAACGGAACGTAAATGTCACTTTTGTAGCCATTTCATCATGAAATGCCTGCAAAAGTGACATTTGATTTCCGTTCCACTTTTTTTGTGTTACCTACCATAATGTAGTATTTCTATGTTGGCATTTTTGACAGATTGTGGGAGATTCTTTACCAAAACCTGGTAAAAATTCCTAAAAAATTATTCTGTAAAAAATACTCTCTAAAAAATACTCCTATTAAATTAAAGGTATATTCTAATGATATTGCTGTCAAATGACTGTCCTGTTCCAAAACGTTGACAACAAAAAAAATCTTTAAAAACGTTTATTCAGTAGCTTGTATTTCTTCCATGCAGTTCTTCATAGAACAGGTGAGAGTCACAATCCTGTGTTATGATTGTGAGATGTTATCCCACTTGTCTTGTATAGCTGTTATTATGCTGACCAAGCGCCTTCGGATCAGAATCGCTCACTCTGACTCTATCGGATTCAAATCCGCGCTTCCTACAGGCCAACCCATAATCGCAATACCAACATCGTTCTGATATTAATATACAAACCCTGACATTGTCCTGCATAAAAATTACAACTTGTCAATAATAATTTTGTTTATAAAGTATCTGTATCAAGTATTTTTTTTAATATAAAACATAAAAATAAATTCGTTCTTGTTTTTAAAATAACTTCGTATGAATTAGTAGAAAATGTTAAATTATGTTGGTCACACTGTAACACGTTGTAGCATACGTAGCACACCCTTCACTTTGATAACCAATCGCTCATACAATGCACAAAGGAATATTATTCTAAGTACTATAAATTAAATATAATGTCAACAGTTATATGAGACGCGGGCGGAGGGCCGCGCTCCCACACAGTGACCACTGTTTAACTAATGTAAACACTACAATTATATATACACAATTCTATTTTAATAAAGAACATTCATTCCACATTCATTACTGCGATTTCACGCCTTGTCATTGCTCTCCCTAACTTATTCTCCAAAGTGCTGTCTAAAGTAAATCTCCGCTACCTGAAATATATTCTGTAAATTAGTGCTCCAACATAGCACTAAAGTAGTGCTACAAGTTAGCGCTAAAGTGGTGACCCCGAGCTTAACACGCCTGAAGCGGAGAAAAACCCGAAGCGAACATCTGACGTGGAGAAAACCCCGAGACATACACACAAAGCGAAGAAAACCCGAACCAGACATACCTGAGGTTAGTGATTCAATCAGCACTAAGACATTCGAAGAACTCGCACTACTCGCTGACAAAATGATGGAGCAGACCACATCAAACGAAGTCGCAGCCGTACATTCATTTGCAGCACCTACATCAGCACCGCAGTCGGATACGCAGTACCTCGTCAACGAGATAAGAAAATTCTCGCTAGAAATAGCCGATCTCAAAGCTAAACCGCCATACGATCACAACTATCGCCGCCGCCGCTACCCATCTCACCGCCGTAGCTCATCACGAACGCGAAGCCTAGAAACACAACACTGCTATTATCACCGACGTTTCAAGGAACAAGCCAGACACTGCACGTCACCCTGCTCTTTCAACAAACAAAACTCGGAAAACTAAACCGAACGTTGGCAGAGGCGGACACCGGCGTTCAAGAAAATTCACACCGCCTATATATCACCGACAAAAACTCGAAATTATCTTTCTTGGTCGACACGGAAGCAAACATATCCGTGCTACCGAGAAGAAAGGGTCAAGTCGCAACGCCACTACCATTTCAACTTTACGCTGCGAATAACACAAAAATAGCTACGTATGGCGAAAAAACATTAACAGTCAACTTTAACTTACGACGCCCATACAAGTGGAAGTTCATAATAGCAGATGTTTCGAAACCAATTCTCGGAGCCGATTTTCTCAAGTACCATCAGCTTATCGTCGACTTGAAAAACCGCAGACTTATTGACGGCGTCACGAGCTTAAAGGTCAATATCCCGGTACGTGTATCAGATGTTCCTACCGTACGCAGTATTGACATGTCACAGTCATACCACGACATCCTAGCTCAATATCCGGAAATCACGCGATTAACATCAATGCAATTGAACTGCAACATCAATGTGCAACACTGCATTGAAACTCGCGGACCACCGGTACACTACCGCGCCCGTCCTATTCCACCGCATCGCTTCGAGATTGTAAAGAAGGAATTCGAAAACATGATCGAACAAGGTCTATGCAGACCTAGCAAGAGTCCATGGGCATCACCTCTTCATATCGTGCCTAAAAAGAATGGCGATATCAAAGTTTGTGGTGACTATCGCCGACTCAACTCTATCACCATACCAGACAGATATCCCGTGCCACGCATCAAATATTTTACGCATCATCTATCTGGTAAAACTATCTTCTCTACGATAGATCTCAACCGTGCTTACCAACAACTGAATGTCCGAGAAGAAGACATGAAAAAAACCGCAATCATCACACCGATGAGACTATATGAATTCCCACGTATGTGCCCTGGTTTAAAGAACGCGGGACAAACATTTCAACGATATATCCATGAAGTACTACGAGGATTAGATTTTGTTTTCCCTTTTATCGACGATCTACTTCTAGCATCGGAAAATGAAACCCAACACCGAGAACACCTGCATATCGCACTCAAAAGACTCGAACAAAACGGTATAACTATCAACCCCGCCAAATGCAACTTAGGTCAACCAGAAGTTCAGTTCCTTGGTTACACAGTATCAGCACAAGGTATCAAACCTCCAAAACATAAAGTCGAAGCTATCACTAATTATCCCAAGCCGACTACCATTGAAGAGCTGAGAAGATTTCTTGGTATGATCAATTTCTACCACGATCATATACCAAACGCTGCATCTCAACAAGCACCATTGAACGCATACCTACACAACGTCAAGAAGAAAGATAAAACGCAAATCACGTGGACCGATGAAGCAACGCAAGCTTTCAAGCAGTGTAAAGCCAGCATAATAAACGCAGCTTTACTCGCTCATCCATCTCACCACGCAACAATCGCTTTATTCTGCGACGCATCCGACACATCAGCTGGAGCCGTACTTCAACAATACATAAATGAAACATGGCAACCGCTCGGATATTTTTCCAAGAGATTCACCGACGCGCAAAAGAAGTACTCTACATTCGATCGCGAACTACTTGCAATCTACATGGCAGTCAAACACTTCCGCAAGATATTTGAAGGACGAAATCTCATCATATTTACGGATCACAAACCGCTGACGTACGTAATGTCAAAAACTTCTTCAAATTCAGAAACAAACAGGCGAACAAGGCAACTTTTGTTTATCAGCGAATTTACGACCGATATTCGACACGTAAGCGGTAAACAAAACGTCGTCGCCGACACACTTAGCCGCATAGAAACAATCTCGTGCCCACCCACAATCAATTATACCGACATAGCCAGAGCGCAAGAAAAGGATACCAACATCAAACAATTATTATCACAAGACAACATTAGTCTCAAGAAAATATTTATACCCAACAGCAACATCCAGTTATACTGCGAAACCTCTACTGCTTACGTACGACCGTACATACCAGAACAATATAGAAGACAAGTATTTAACAGCGTGCACAATGTCAGTCATCCTGGTACGCGCACGACTCGCAAGCTTATCACTCAAAAATATTTCTGGCCATCTATGAACGCAGACATCAGCTGTTGGACTCGTACGTGCATACCTTGTCAGAAAAGCAAAGTTCAAAGACATACACACTCAAACATCCCATCGTTCCCGCCAACCGAACGTTTTCAACATTTACACGTTGACATCGTAGGACCTCTACCTACAACATCTCAAGGACATCGATACTTAGTTACAATGATCGACCGATTAACTAAGTGGCCCGAAGCAATTCCTACCGACGAAATATCAGCTGATCGCATAGCCCAAATCGTTTACCAACATTGGATCACAAGATTTGGTTGTCCGACCACACTAACAAGCGACCAAGGCCGCCAATTCGAAAGTCAACTTTTCCAAAACCTAATGAAGCTAATGGGAATAAAGAAAACTCGCACAACAGCTTATCACCCACAGAGCAACGGCATAATCGAGAGATGGCATCGCACCCTCAAGACCGCATTACGCGCGAAACTGACAAACGCAAGTTCCTGGATAGATGAGCTCCCGACAATCCTAATGGGTCTACGAGCCTCTCTAAACACTGACACCTGAGTAAGCGCAGCTGAACTTACATACGGATACAACTTACGCTTACCTGGCGAATTTTTCACAGAAAATACCTGCACACCTACTATGGATTATACCTACGTTGAGAAACTACGTGATATAATTCAAGTAAACAAGCCGCAAGCCGTTACCAAACACCACAGCAACAAAAAATCCATATTCATTCATCAAGACCTTTTGAAGTGCACCCACGTGTTTATCAGAACCGACGCAGTCAAGAAACCACTTCAAACACCATACGAAGGACCCTACCGAGTGATAAGCCGCACAGAAAAAGTTTACACAGTACAGTTACCTGATCGGCAAGCAAACATTTCGATAGATCGATTGAAACCTGCATATGTTATCTCGGAAGAAACTTTACCATCTACCACACCAGTTACAGACAGCGATACCAAGAAAACAGAAGTACCGAGAGCAAGCCTGACGTCACATCCCGCTGAAAACAAGCAGACACGTTCAGGACGTATCATCAAACTGCCGCCGGTACGCTTCGCTTGAAGGGGAGTCCTGTAGCATACGTAGTACACCCTTCACTTTGATAACCAATCCCTCATACAATGCACAAAGGAATATTATTCTAAGTACTATAAATTAAATATAATGTCAACAGTTATATGAGACGCGGGCGGAGGGCCGCGCTCCCACACAGTGACCACTGTTTAACTAATGTAAACACTACAATTATATATACACAATTCTATTTTAATAAAGAACATTCATTCCACATTCATTACTGCGATTTCACGCCTTGTCATTGCTCTCCCTAACTTATTCTCCAAAGTGCTGTCTAAAGTGAATCTCCGCTACCTGAAATATATTCTGTAAATTAGTGCTCCAACATAGCACTAAAGTAGTGCTACAAGTTAGCGCTAAAACGTCATTGCTCTTTTCGGATAAATAGCATCAAAATTATTACTTTCTCGCTCTTTTTTACTCTTCACAAAAACATATATTGCTGCCCTAGGCTGTCCTACATTAATGATAAACATATCTGTTTTTAATGTGTAATATACACAGTGTAGTTAGTCGCGATCAATGTTGCCAACTTAGAGCCAATTTCTCCGAACGTCTCTAAAACGGTGATCAGTAAAACTGCGTTTACACTAATTGCGTTTACTATCAAGATTTTATCTCGTTTAACATCGATTGCATTTCAAAGAGCAAAACGCCACGATCATTGATCACGTTTACGAAAACAGAGTTTACGGCATGTTAGAATGGCAACCTCGCGTTGCGTTTGGTCCTTGCTCTGAAACTTGTCAAAAGTATTGCAATAGTTGTGTTAAAATACATGAAACAAAACGTATTCCTTCGGTTGTCAAGTCAATTGACAACTTGCTACAGTGAGTGAGTTTATAAAAACAGTGTTCGTTTAGCGTGTAGTCTTGTGCCTGCTCGGTCACTTTGGAGATCGCTCCGTACTAGTTCATTTCGGACAGTGAACTAGTTCACTATTAGTTCTAACAGCTCTATTCGTTCTTCGCTCTCGGCGATCCGTAACTCAGACTCGGACCGCCGAGAGCGAAGAACGAATAGAGCTGTTAGAACTAATAGAGTGGTCCGCGCTGTGCTCTGAGTCTCAGAGCATAACGCGGACCACATAGCAAATGTAGGTACTATCAAAGACACCGTATTTATTTATGAGAGCTCTAGAGCTATAGCTCTGTATTACCACAGCGTAAACAGCTGACATAATATTAGGATTATGTATAATTTAAACAGAGATATATATTACCATTGAAATGTGAATCTGAAACGGTTCTCATATTTTTCTTATTATCTATGGTTCTCATTCATACAGACACAGAATGAATTCGTATGACGTTTCTGTCAACCAATCAGTGACTGTATTTCATTTCTCGTTCGCACATTACGATCGCACGGTTTAGAATGTACGACAATGTACGAGTACGAAAAGAGCTGTTAGAGCTGTTAGAACGATTACAAGCCAGCGTTCGGAAACGGTTCTTTTAGTACAGTGCAAAGATTCGGCTCCTATTCGTTCATCGTTCACGTACTACACAAGACTATTAGCGTGGATCACAGAGTACATTGAATATGGTGTTCCTCTCTTTCGCGAATCCACCTTGGTCGTCGAAGTAAAAATGGTGAAATTGGCCCTTAGTGTTTTCGAGACTAGATCTAGTGCATTTCTTGATGTTTTAGCGCTCAACATTCCATAACAGTGCCTAGTGCTCTAACTAGCGCATTTTTTATCACGCGTGTTGGTAAAAACAAAACCAATCAATGGCGCGTTCTTAAACATATTTAAATTTCAGAACGCACCTCTAATGGAAATGCGTGTCGAGCATAAATATAGATATAAATTTCCGTAGATTGGGCTTGAGAGTGAATGAGAGCTCCCGCTCTTAACGGAACTTTGCTGTGTTAGAAAGAGAGAGAAAATGATGCTGTTAACAGGGCCTAAACACGTATATGCTACCGGCCCATACCGGCCCCGGTAACTGTTTACGTGAGCGCTTCGTCAATTATTTAAGTAAACTACAATGATAACCTGTGATTAAATAACTATGATACGATGGTGTCTTGTGCAGTATCAGGATGTAAAGCTTCCAAAAAGAAAAATCCCCAGGATTACTCGTTTCACCAGTAAGTTTACAAGTTGTTTATATCGTTATTTCTGCAATAACAATGCACTAATAAGCCGGCTTTAAACAAAATATGATGTGAACATTATTTTATTTACTATTTAGATGAATTAGCATGCCTAAAACCAACGTATTTGAGAAATAACAAATAGAGAAATACGAAGGACTTTTTAGTGATGCGATGGCCTAATTTTTGTTGATATTAGCAGCCATGATAGCTTCATACAAATGCATAATCTTAGAAAAATAGATTATATGTAGGTACTTATTGTAACACACAAAATAAAATATAGATAGATTACAATCGTATCTATACTAATATTATAAAGCTGATGAGTTTGTTTGTTTGAATTTTAACACGCTAAACTCTGGAACTAGTAACTACAGATTATAGGCTATAGGGTCTGGCAAACGAAAGTAGAGACTGAAAAAACGCGGCAAATTTAAAAAAAATATTAGCATAGCAACCCCAAAACAACTATGAAATACTTGGAACAACCTTATTTTACACTTTAGAATTATCTATTTTATTTCATCGGAATAAAAATACAAGAGGTATTTTAGGTAGGTAATAGTTTAGATATTGTCTTAATTCAATTTAAAAAAAAAACAACATTATTCTAAAATAGTTCTGATTTATTCACTATAATCAAAATCTGAATGTAAGACTTCCATGTGGAAAGTTTCATTAGTCACTGGAATCATTGTTTCCATGACATGATCAGTCATTTTCTTTCACTTCTCAGGAGTTATATTTTCAAACGACTCTTTTATAACTTTCTCCAACTCCACTGCAAACAGAGCAATATTTTTACTTGCACTTTACGTTTAGCCAAACTCCATACTAACTCAATGGAATTTAGATCGCAGTGGTAGAGGGGAAGTCACAATACCTCGTGCCCATTCTGCCTCATAATTTCAACAGCTTCATACACTGGTTCTGGTGTTTCGTTTTAAACTTGACGTTGATTTTGTTACGAATAGCATCTATGTCGGATACTGTGAGTTTATATGGCCTTTACGCGCACCTTCCTGCTTAATTCTTTTTAATGTAGTAACGCTCACTTCTGTAAAGAATGGTAAAACAGAATGATTAGGTTCTGCAAATCATGAATTCAATTACATCTGTATAAAAGTTATGTACTCCTAGGAAAAACTTACCAGTGATTGAAGCTATTTCATCCAAGTACTGGTTCTGGGTTCTTATCCTATCTTTCTGCTAAATCCGTAAGTTTTTCAATAGTTTTCACTATCTCATCAACCCCTGCTACATCCACCAGATTTTCTATAAAAGAAAAATAAATTGTTAAAAACCATGCAACATTTAATAGTATGTTAAATAACCATAATGCATTATTATGAAGGTGTTTATCATACTATAAAATTAATGTGAATCAAAATAGATAAACATTTTTCCTCGCTAAAAGATAAATATAAAAAAGAATTACGACAAAGTATCAACTTAGTAGCGTCATACTAACTTATGAAATCAAACACCACATGTAAACAATCTTGTTTTTGTTTGAATTCGGCGTCTTTCTCCTGTTCTTTTTCTTAATATTTATGGTGAACGCAGACCTAGCCGCACCGCAGTCTCTACAGTCATCGCCTTATGTTAATGGCCTCGCACATTTATCCGCACCGCAGTCTCTACAGTCGTTCCCGTCGCTGCACGCATCGCACTTGCAGTACTGCCAGATTTTTGAAAGCATTATCTGTACCGAAGATTTAAAAAATCTGTAAAAAATCTGTATTTGGTATTGGTATTTTGCTCTTTTGTGTAATTTTATCTGTAGGTGCTATAATAGGGAATAAGCAAGTAATTATTTATACGAGAACAAGTAATTTTATTATAAACCGTTGACAGAGATTCTCTGTCTACATTATAACTCTGGCAACATTGCGCGCCGTGGATGCGAATGACGTCATCCGCGCTGCGCTAGCCGCAGCATCCGCTGCGTGCGGGTGACGTCATCAGCTGTGGCTTGGGGAGTTCGGTCGTTTCAGGGACTGCGGCGACTGCGGCGCGCACCTTTAGACATCATGCGAAACAACATCTCCCGTACACCACTTTTAATAGTTTTGTTCATTTTTCGCTGAATAAACGCTATTAAGAGGATCACAACAAATAACCAACAACACGCCATCTTGTTTTGGAAAATTGAGTTTGACATTAGTATAGCATTGCCATATAAAAAGTTTGCAAATAATTCGAGTGTCTACTTTCGTTTGTCAGATTCTATAATATAGCGCTTTGACACACGGCAGTGGAGCAGTAACCAAAAAGATATGGGTGAAGCCGTGGGGGACAGCTAGTAGTTAAATAATATTGATAGACTTGATAACAGATTTGAAAAATTATGAAATATTTTTCCATTGAGTTCACTTAACAAGACACATTGTTTGCAGATTTCCCACAAATCCAGTAATAAGGGAAAAGTGGTTACGAATGCTACATAGACCAAATTGAACTCCATGCAAATTTTAATATTAGAATTAGACTAGTATTTGCGTGTTGCGCGAGGTGCAAGCACCTCGCGTGCTTGTGAAAAAAAAAAAAGGGGGGGCTGATGGGGGGAGATGGGGGGGTTTAGCATTAGCGTGTTGCGCGAGGTGCAAGCACCTCGCGTGCTTGTGAAGAAAACTAAAGCATTGCCCCTCTAAATCAAGTATTTGCGTGTTGCGCGAGGTGCAAGCACCTCGCGTGCTTGTGAAAAAAAAAGTGGGGGGGGTGATGGGGGGGTTTAGTATTTGCGTGTTGCGCGAGGTGCAAGCACCTCGCGTGCTTGTGAAAAAATAAAATGGGGGGGTGATGGGGGGAGATGGCCGGGTTTAGTATTTGCGTGTTGCGCAAGGTGCAAGCACCTCGCGTGCTTGTGAAAAAAACTAAAGCATTGCCCCTCTAAATCAAGTATTTGCGTGTTGCGCGAGGTGCAAGCACCTCGCGTGCTTGTGAAAAAAAAAAAAAAAGGGGGGGGGAATGGGGGGGGGGAGGTTGCACAATTATTTCGACTAAAGCATTGCCCCTCTAAATGAATCTGAAAAAAAAAATGTTCCAAGTCTCTTAGATTCCGAGATCCGCCTAAAGGGGGGGAGAAGGGGGGCGGGGGGGGGACTTTGAAAAATGGTTTTTACTTTACCGAGCCTCCTCTATACGAATCCGTAAAAAGAAAAAAATACGGGTCTCGTAGTTTCCGAGATACGATAGGGGGGGGGGGAGAAGGGGGGGAAAAGGGGAGGTTTGGCACTTTTCCCGTAGGTTTGAGAGTTACTTGTTTACGAATCTGTCAAAATATACCCACCTCCCCATCCACCATCTGGGAGAACAATTATGTCAATGAGTGAGTCAGTGAGTGGTAATCTAGCTTTATATAATATAACTAGTATTTGCGTGTTGCGCGAGGTGCAAGCACCTCGCGTGCTTGTGAAAAAAACTAAAGCATTGCCCCTCTAAATCAAGTATTTGCGTGTTGCGCGAGGTGCAAGCACCTCGCGTGCATTCTTTAAAAAAAAAAAAGGGGGGGTGTGTTTGATGGGGGGGGTTGCACAAGTATTTCGACTAAAACATTGCCCCTCTATATGCATCTGAAAAAAAAAATGTTCCAAGTCTCTTAGTTTCCGAGATCCGCCTAAGGGGGGTGAGAAGGGGGACAAGGGGGGCGACTTTGAAAAATGGTTTTTACTTTACAGAGCCTCTTCTATACGAATCCGTAAAAAAAAAAATACGGGTCTCGTAGATTCCGAGATACGATAGGGAGGGGGGAGAAGGGGGGGGAAAGGGGAGGTTTGGCACTTTTCCCGTAGGTTTGAGAGTTACTTGTTTACGAATCTGTCAAAATATACCCACCTCCCCATCCACCATCTGGGAGAACAATTATGTCAGTGAGTCAGTGAGTGGTAATCTAGCTTTATATAGTATAATATGAACACAAGTTACGAAATGTAAATAAAGATAGCATTCGACAATATTATAATAAACTAGTTATTTTAAAGGGTATTTAAAAATGCAAACTGTGCATTTCATTAATAAATCGTTTTTTATAAGTAAATATTTTTTGTTTCACTATTTTCCTTAAAATGTTAGCTTTATGGCCGCTCAGTTAGAGGCACAGCGTGGGATGACATGGCAAAGCATTAATAGAAATGTCCAGGGACGCTCGAGAATCCTTCTGGTTAACTTAAGATCCCCTGGTATACCGAGAGTTACCGGGACATACTGCGTTAATTGTGAAGATGTTTTTTGCCATTGAGTAAGTATATTCTTTTTAAATCTTTCCAATAGAAATTGCGTGATACTCTGACAAATAAACATTGTAATAAAACATATTTACGGCATCATTATTGATCTTAGAACACCTACCTAGTATTTTTAACTTTCATATGTACTTTACTATTCGTCCATCTCACGTTTTACCGTTAAATGAGGCTAGTCGCATGCCGACAGCATTTATTGCGTCAGACCCATAAGACATTTAATAGAATGACTCATGACGTCACATAAATTATCGATAGAGACAAACAAAGGAAGAGATAAATCACAACACTGTCTATGCACACACAAATTTACACATACTTAGATCAATGGTTTTCGGTCTTGTTTGATTGTTGACACTACCAATCTACGGAATTCTATATCTATGGTGTCGAGGATCGGAATTCCACTAGAAACACTGAATCCGCGAGTTGACAGTATGTTTAAAAATTTAAAATAACTATTTAATTATGTAAATCTATTGATATGAAGCACAAAATAGTACAAATGAAGAAAAGATTATTAATTATTAATTTTATTTTCCCTTGAGAAAAATGAGACTTTTTATCTGTGAGTCACGTGATTAGAAACACCAATCAGAAAACGAGACGTCATCGTTCAATATTTTGACAGCTGACTGGTTATCTTTAGTTGTTGCGTAAGACAAAATAAGAAATAACTAACTAACTGCTTGCACTGTCTGGACAGGTCCGCTCAAATTTACGTGGTTATTTCCTCAAAAGAATACCAAAGACATGAACCTACATGCTTCTCATATACAAATACAAATTGTTTGGACTTTAAAAGAGACGTTGACGACAAACTCAGAGGGAGTTTGTTTCGGTGTTTCTTCTCAGAGTAGTCAGTTAGGAAATATTGGCCTCATCTAGCTAAACTAAACACGCAAAAAATCATGACGTGTAAAAGTGTTATTTATAACCAATTTACAAATAAATATTTCATTTCATTTCATAACTAACTCTCTCTCTTCTTGTTCATTTGTCTTATCGTCCTGTAATAGTTGTTCGATGAGTTTCTTTTTTGTTTTTTTTAAAAAGCATATAGATAGATATATTATTTATTGTAGGCATAACAGTAAAACAAATATGGACTTAACAACTAAAAAGGGTGATACAATGGGCGGTCTTACCTTTGGATGGATTTGACACAGAAGTTCTAACCACTTCTTGCGAATATCTCTTTTTAAAGGGACGTGAATAAATTGTTTCGTTGGCGTTTTTATAGTAGTATTCCCACAACAAGGTACTGCACAGCACTGATAATAATTTTTCACGTTCATAATAGAGTAAAATATCATAAAATACCCGAATTATATTTATGTGCCAAATGCCAGGAAAGTTGTTTTTTGAACGATGACGTCATACGTAGTCACGTGACCACAATGCCACGATTTAGGCCATAGTTTTTTTATAAATTAAAAAAATACTTATATTTTAATTGAAAGGTTAAGTGATGAATAAAATATTATTTTACGAGTATACATGAAGCGCTTCGAAGCGTTTCAAACAATTTTTACAAAGTTGTCAACTCGCGGATTGCATACCCAAGGATAACATAGCTGTTTCCGTGGAGTGAAACAAGAACGTCCGGTCCCACAACTTCTCAAACAGCCACTACAGCAACGAATTCAAACTATGATTCCAACTCTGATTTGGACGACGATCTAATTTTCTAATAAAAACTTAATTATTCTCAATAAAAACTTACTTTTTTAAATATTTTGATTGACTTTATATATTTGGTGCTCTTTTATCAAAATTAGCACTACCCTAGTGCGCAGGGTTGGATTTTGTACTATAATTATAATACTATAATTATAGTACAAAGGGCAAAATTATAGTATAAATACTTATACTATAATTTTGCCCTTTGTACTATATACTATCCATATCTAAGGATAGTACGCTAAAATACTATAATTTAAAGTTTGCTCCGGAATGCTTAGTTTTACGTCATATTATCAATATTCCGACCGAATACTTCATCTTTCGATGTTTTCTGTGTTGATGGCCGGGGATTCCTCGTTTATCACCTCGTATTCGAGGTACATTTTTCTCTTTCCCAGGGTTGGATTTTGTACTATAATAATTTGTATTTAAAATACCATTTTATTGTCTTGTGACGCTATCAAAAGCTGTAGCAAAAGTGGGAATTTAACTGATTTTATTCCTACTGAGGATATATTGATGAGATTAAATGCTAAGGATGAAGATAGAACTAATAGTAATATTCAAGAACTGATAAACTTACAAGAAGAGTAAATTTTGCCTTAACGGGTGTTGATTTTAATGACTATTATATGTTAAATTAAAAATAATGAAAGTGTACTATATTTTTTGTATAAATACTATCCTCTGACTAAGGAAATTTTCCTTAGTCTGAGATACTATCCTTTTAATTTTTTTGTACTATCTTTTCAACATACATAAATCCAACCCTGCTAGTGCGTTTTAGGATTTGTTTAGCGTATTTCTTACAATAGGAGTTGGCAACACTGGTCGCGATTGCATCGCGCAATACAATTACTTAAACAACGCAATTTGTGTTTGAGTTCAGCCGTAAGTAATCGAATAATTTTATTAATTTTGTACTGTAACAGTATACAATATAAGTGAAATTTTATCCGTTATCAATGCCCTACATTCTGATTAGAGGTAATCTAGCATCTTATGGACATAAAAACCCTTGGCGAGTTTTGGTATCCGGATTGAAAGGTAGATGTTGACAAATTATGAAAGTAAAATGAGAATCAGGTGTAAAATAAAGAATGAACTACTAGAATTAGCACAGTCCTCTTCTCATTTTATTGAGTGTTTAATATGTGATCGTTTAAGTCATCAAACTGAAAGACTGTTTTTGTTTGTATTCAGCTGGCGACATAGAACAGCTCAAGAGGTTCGCATGTGGCGGTTACTCGGACGACTCCACTATTGTTTATTTACAACATCCTTGTGTTATTCTTAGCGCGCTTGAGGTATGTGACTTCATTTCCTTTGAAATTGCATAACAGCTAATTGAATCTTTGTAGTTGAGTCATCTTGTCATGGTGCTAATTGATCAATAACATTACAGGTGTTGGGTTACAAGGTTGTCGCGTCTAGCTCTACAGCTGTCAAACAAGATTATAATGAGTACATGTGGACTATGAGAAAGGAGTTTTCAGAACCAGAACCCTCAATAATTGTCGAGCAAGATAACATCAACAATTTTAGCAAGGAGGCTATGCACTTGGGCAACTACCAACACCAGACAAAAGACGACGAAGTGTAAGCAGAAATCACCATATTAAAATCAATCTAGAGTAGTTTAATTTATTTTATACTATGGACGTAAAGGGCAGTCAGAACCTGTCTCCATGCAACCTGTCATCAGTACCTTTAACTGAAGAAGACTGTGTTGTCTATATTGCTATCAAAGGGTCTTTGTATGCAAATGATTGCTCTGTCTTTGGATTAGGAGAAGAGGAGATAAGAGCTCTTTCGAAAAAGTTTCCAGGATCAGGAGTTGTTGTGAATGGAATTTCAATCAAATCAAATGTTCTTGAGACTCTTAACTCATTGAGCCAGCTTGGTTACAAGATAATTTCAAGCACTGGTGAGACAGAGATCACTTGGACTCTCCAGCGCATTATTTAAAGCAAAACTTGAACATTAAACTATACTTTTTAACATTCTACAACAATTATGGACCATGGAAAAAATTGTGATCACTCCAACTGCACTTATGCTGACACATCCGTTAGCCAAACATTATCTGAAATGGATTGGGAGAGGGGCTTGTGGTATGCAGGTAATTAGTTGACTGTTTTATTCGTTTCCATGTATAAGTTGCTTCTTATTGTGTGTAAGGTGTCACCATGTTAGTATATCATATTTCAAAGTAATTCTTGATAAGATAGCTTAACAAATCTCAAAGGAATGGGTGTGCTTGATAAATATATTTAATAAACAATGTATACTGGTGTTGAAAAATTTAAAGAAATTTTATATTATTACAGCCTTCTATGGTGATAAGGAAAGAGTCAGATATTTGATTAATAAGGCAAGAGATGCCAAAGAAATTGTGAATACACCAGATAATTCCGGATACACCCCATTGCACTATGCTGCACGTAAAGGATATGTGGATATTTGTAAGATGTTATTACAAAATGGGGCACTGATTGATGCTAAGACCAACAGTGGACAAGCCACACCATTACTCAAAGCTGCTGCAGCAGGTAATCATCAAGTTCAAATTATATTAAGATCATAACAATATTCAATGTGTATGTATCCTATCTAAAGTTAAGGCAATTAAGCTCAATACCATTAGAACTACTTTTTTTATTGCTCATTGTTTCACCTATTACCAATCACTTGGGAGACTGCTAGTAAATACATTATCACATTTTGAGATAAGAAAGCATTGAATAATGGTTTCATGTCTTTATGTTAAATTGTATGAATAGACTATTTTGAAGTTATCACATATTTTTCAATGCTGTTTTTAGGTAAAATTGAAGCAATTAAATTCCTTATTAACTCTGGAGCTTGTGTTGAAGTACAAGATGTTGATGGGCAAACAGTCCTTCATAAAGCTGTTGAAAACAAACACTTAAACTTAGTTCATTTCTTGATGGAGACATACCCTGGACTGACCTCTCTGAAGGACATAAGAGGTTGTTGTCCTTCAGATAAAATGTCAGGCCCAAAGGACTGATTTCAAGTCCAGCCAGAAATATGCAAAAAATATGTAGTTAGTTGGATGTTACTCATCAATGTTTATTGAAAAGTTATTGTACACTGTCATGCTAGCTTATTTTCTAGTTTAGCTTTATTCCCTTGCTATTAATAAGTATTTATTGTATTAGTTGTTTTTTGCAAGATCCAATTTATGAATTAGTGTTATGTTATGTATATTAGTTTGTGGATGTGCTATATCTTTTAATGCTGTTATTTTTCTTTGTAAAAATGTTTATTTTATGTTAACATTCCCTAAATTTTGCCTTAATTTTGCAAAATATAGTCAGAAAAGATTATTCTATTGTGATTTATTAGATTATATAATTGTCGCCATTAGTGGTGGTCACTTTAATATGAACAATATATTATTAATGTTATATTTTTAACACTTAAAATTCTGTAATGATTTAGTCACTAATTACAATTTTCCGTCTCATATTATGTATGTTACATATAAAATCTCTATTAATTTAAAGTGTTGGTATTGTATGGCCAAGGTTGTCATTGTAGTAGGTAGGTGCGTTACATTCGTATAAAGTAAGTTTAGAAACTGCTTTTGCTGAAAAAACCTATCCATAAATTACATCACTCAAATTTCAAAACCTGCCCCTTAAACATCAGTAGAGTAGCGCACCCACCTACTTTAATAAACTAACACACAAGTGTCTATTTAATTATTAATTTCAGCTTGTAGCCAGATGGCTTTGTTATCAATATTAATTATTTTCTACTACAATAACTACTATACTTACTACCTTTCAAACAAAAGAAAATTTTATAAAAGCACATTAGTATTTTAATAAGTTAGTGTGGGTAATATGAATAAAACTCTTAATTCAAAATGTATGTACAGTGTATTTTCAACAGAATAGGTAATGTACACTATAATTTACTCACCCTGTGTACGTAGGCTTAAAAGCAACTTGATGTTGCTTAATTCTATGTATTATTATATCTGAATTCATATCATATATTTTAATTACTAATTGTATTAATTATATGTATTAATTAGTAGACTAGATTCTTATTTCAACCAATTCACATTACTTGGACATCATTGACATGATATAAGGAGAATGAGTCCTTTTTTTAGTTCATAAATTAAACCACCTATATAAAACATTTTATAACAAATATAACTAATTAACATTAAACTGTCAACAGCTTTTTTTTATTGATAATAGGCTAAATACAAATAACTTGTACCCTTTTTAACATGATACAAATTAAGATCCATTTAGCTCTAAATAAAATTTAAACATCTATAAAATTGCTCATGTCAGCTCATTCTCCATTCATTACAAACATTACATGAAGATTATTTTTGGGACAGGCGTTTTTAACAATTCAACTCATTTTGAAGATTTTTATGGACAAACATATTGTGTCACATAAGTATAGATATTCTAATCAATAAATATTTTATATTTTAACCTAAGTACACCTTTGTACTACTGTGTAATTTTACTAAATAAAAATGCATATGGATATTTATTTTTGTTTCTTGTTAGCCCAGTTTTGATTGTATCACATTCCAATTTAGTATAGACCTTCATCTTCCATCATAAGGTATCCTTTTAAGCTCTTTGGTAGCGGGAGGGATGATATGAAGCGATACAATGTTTTACCCGTTCTGGTGCCTATGTATCTTATTTTAATTCTACAGAGATCAGAAAGACGAAGTGGTTGTTTGCAAGCATGGTGTAACCAATATGCTGTGCTTCCTGATTTAGGAACGGAAGCGCCTTGGTCGGGAACCGAGGCGTAGTGACCTGCCTTCAGTAACATGGACGCTAAGTTACACGTTCGTCGTCTGCTGGCTATTGATAGGTTGTCTAAACCACACGAGTGTAAATCGCAAGTGTTTACGTCCGCCCCATAGCGGATTAATAGAACTGCAGCGTGATCTCTGGAAAAAGAAAAACAGGAATACAAGAATTTTATTATGTTATATCGGGTGGCAGCGACATAGACGCGCAACCGCTCCCCATGGATTTAGTAGGTACATGATTTTGAACCCCCAGTGTTGAAAGTTTTCGTCGGCTTCTTAATTTTTAAGTATTTTCTGCATTTTTTTTTTACTGAAAACTGTATAAAATCATTATTTCTATCTAGCTCAATGCGATTTTTAATTAAAAAATAGTAAATTCACTTGTTTCACTTGAAACAGCATTGTAAATAAAACTCGAAAGGGCTACCTGATCAGCTGTTTTGCTAGAGTTCATTTGTTAGGTCAACACTGGCTTAGTACAGTGAGCGTCAAATCAAGTTAGTGACACTCAGGGTAGTCGAATAAATAGACGCAACCAAAAAGTCAATAATATCGATACAAACTCGGCAATGATAGCTAATAGGCTGACATGCAAACAATACTAGACTGCCTAAAGAGTTAAAGAGGTTTTCATCTTAGGGAAACCGTTTATGTCTATAACATGCTAGTTATTTTTCAACTGTGTTCTATATTTTTGAACACTTGGAATGCTTGGATACCATTTGCGCGATGACTGTAACCATATTTACGGTGGTTTGACTGAACCGATCTATATGACATTTTGAACGTCTCGACCTTTTGAGCGAATAAATTGTTGACAACAATAAGGAAACTTTGTACCGATATTATTGACTTTTTGGTTACGTCTATTGATTTGACTACCCGAGTGTCACTAATAGGCGTGTGTAACTCTTTAGGGAACCGACTCACTGATTCGAATCATTTAAGTGATTCAAAAGATTGGTTCAGTAACGTTTCAAATGAATCATTTGAATCTGAAATATTTCTATGCTCTGGCTCATTTCGCGCGACGCGTCGCTCGTGTGGCGACTGAGCAGTGTGCGAGCGAGAGAGAGAGAGACCGAGACACACTAGTTACTTTAACTATTGACTCTTGTATCCTATGCACGAAGATCGACTTTATTTATAATCTCAATTATTACAATAAATATGTAGACATAAAACATTCAGTATTGATGCCTCAAAACATTTCTATGTCTCAATAGTAAACGCCCGCAACGCAACGTAATAATGTTACGTTTCTATACATGACGTCGCGTCGCGGGCGTTTACTGAGTCATTTGAGCCGATGATCCAAATGAGCCAAATGAAACATATCAGTGTTCCGGATCATTTCAGTGATCGAGATGCAAATGTTCCAATCTCAAAAATGATACACTTTGCCCACCTCTAGTCACTATTTGAAGCATTGACATAATTGTTCTCCCAGATGGTGGATGGGGAGGTGGGTATATTTTGACAGATTCGTAAACAACTAACTCTCAAACCTACGGGAAAAGTGCCTAACCTCCCCTTTTCACCCTCCCTATCGTATCTCGGAAACTACGATACCCGTATTTTTTTTTACGGATTCGTATAGATGAGGCTCGGTGAAGTAAAAACCATTTTTCAAAGTCGCCCCCCTTGCCCCCCTTCTTACCCCCTTTAGGCGGATCTCGGAAATTAAGAGACTTGGAACATTTTTTTTTCAGATTGATTTAGAGGGGCAATGCTTTAGTCAAAATAATTGTGCAAACCCCCCCCCCCCCCATTTTGAATTTTACTACTGAAAAAACTGTTGATTCTTACTTTTAACTATAAACGGGCCTTCAAATTTTTTATTCCATGCCCTCCCCTCCCCAACCTCCCCTAAAATTGAAAAGGCTGTAACTTCATAACGGTTAGAGTATTAATATTATAGTAGGCGTCGAAACCTGTCCGGTGGTACGTAGGTCCTGCTCAGCTCAGCGGCGATGACAAGCAAACTTGAGAAATTATTTTTCAAAACTCTCCCTTACGCCCCTTCTCTCCTTTACGTCCCTTCACCCCTCGCCCCCATCATTTTTTTTTTCAGATTCTTTTTAAGGGGCCCAATTTTTAAAACTCTCCCCTCTCACCCCCCTCCCCAACGTATCTCGGAAAACAAAAAATCTATTGATTGGACCAAAAAAAATAAATCCATCACTGGATGTAGTAATTACATTTGAAATTTTATAGTATATTTTGAATTATAATTATCATTGTTATTGAAGGGATAAACTGCTTGAAAATATTATATATTTTTTATTTGTCAAAATTATTTAGGGTTTAAGAGATACACTGCTTTTAAAACCCACCTTTTTGGGATTCTCCGCCTTAATTAAGTAGTAGGTACAGTCACGGACTATAAATGATGAGCCACTTGCCACCATTCGTATTTTAGCCGTGTAATGCAAATCGGGTTTAATCGGTTATATTCGTACACAGAACAGAGTGACTACCTAAAGTCGACGAATTGCAGGTGTAGAAACCGTAACCTAGCGACAATTGTTTTAGCGTAGCCATAGTAACGTTGGTGTACGGAGAAATTATAGTTGGTATAATTTAGACATCGGAAAAACTCGAAACCACGATTTTATCCGAACGCGTAGCGTCCAAGATGACGTTCACGATAATTATGATTATGTATTAAACATAGATAACACCTAACTGCTGCCATCTTGCAAGAAGTTTTATTTGCTATTTCTGCTAAAGAGTTTACGTTTTAGCTATTATAAATGTCATAAAATGTGCTAAGCAAAAAAAAAACACTATATTAGTTGAATAATTATTTTATTTTGTATAATAAGAATCAAAACTGTTGGACTGTCTTAATATCTTGTAAATGCTCCCTGGCTGTCTATTACATCTTGCAGTCGTGATTGCATGGAGCTAACCAGACGAGTGCAAATATCAGTCCCTCGCATGTTCTCCCATACTTCTTGACAATGTTGAGCCAGATCTTCCTTTCTTCGTTCATTACGGTGATCCCATCGCTGCACCATTAAACCCCACAGATTTTCTATGGGATTCAGGTCCGGGGATTTAGCTGGCCATGGAATCACCGTTATGTCTGGATGTGCTTCAAACCAGGTCCTGACAGTCCTTGCTCGATGTATGGCAGAATTATCGTGAACAAAATTAATATTTTCCATTTCGTGCTGTGGATACACAATCCTTACAGACGGAAGCATAAAATCTTCCAAAATCCTTATATAGTTCACGGCATTTGCACGAGGTGGTAGTTGAACAAGCTCGCCTACACCTTCGGAGCTCATCCAACCCCACATATTAACAGTTATCCTTCCTGATTCCCTATTTGGTATGACGTTATCTGCATCATACCGTGAACTGTTATATAGCCATAGGTGTAAGCGGCCATGATCGCTTGATTGGAATGACTTCTCATCACAAAAAATAGTTGATGACCAATCGAAATTAAAAAATCGGTGTGCGAAATTTACACGTGCGGTTTTATGAGCGTCTGTCATATCGACTTTGTAGGCAGGAATCCTATGATGCAAATTCATTGAGTGAAGATGCCTTCGGATGGTTCTGGGATTCACATCAAAACGTTCCGCGTAACGCTGCGTTGGTATAAATCCATCAACTTCATATTCGCGGAGCATTTCAGTTCTCTGAGCTTCGCTTAATGCAGAAGGGCGATGGTTGTTTCGGCGACGATCATTTATATGTCCTTCTTCGGCGTATCGTCTTACCCACAAAGAAACGGTGTTTCGCTAAAAAAATAACAACTTTCAAGTTAATGGACTTAGATAATTACCTTTTTAAAAAAAATCTAAAACATATAGATTGAGTGAATAAGCTCACCGTCAAGTGCAGATCTCTCGAAATTGCACGAATGCTCAGACCCTGCTGATGCATTGTTATGATTCTATAGCGAATTTCTTCAGAAATTGCAGCTGGCATTTTCGCGTTAATAACTACGGCTACGACATTGATGATACATATAAATACTGAGATAGATGCGCCACTCTATGATTCGAAAATTGAGTTTTTGACCCTGATCGCCAGGTAGCGTAACGGTAGTTTAATACCGAAAAAATCCGATAGGTGGCGTCTACCTGACATGTTATTACTATTTTCTTATTTTAAAGATTTTAGAAGTACTAGATCGATTGAAATAAATATTCTAATCGAGAAAGATTAAATCTTTGATTTTAGAATATTTATTTCAATCAATCTAGTACTTCTAAAATCTAAAGATTAGATTTTAGAGGCTGGCAAAAATTAAAACACGGTGAAGATGGATTTAATTATTTTTTATATTTGTGATTTTTTGGATTAATTATAAATCAACGAAACATAACGAACGAACGAACTACTGATTCAAATTTAATTGAGTCTAAAATAGGCAACAAATCATACCACAATTGGAAATGGAGCGAGTTATTTTTTAAGCACTGCTTATATATTTTTGATGACCCCTTGTAAGAATGACCATTAAATGAATCGAAGAGCTTATCAAATAATAAATCTCTGCACTCTTCGGGCAGAATTTTGTGTTCTGGAACAAAATATTAATGTTGGTTAATAACATTTTGCAAAATTTGTTAGTAACAATAATGATGCAAATATGTGAAATTATAAACATACTAACTCGATAAAAAACGTAAAGCGCTAGACACCCTCTGGCTGAACACTTACACTTGTGCTGCATATTTTACCTTCATTTTAGGTATTTTATTACTCATCACATGTTTTTCTGTTAATTTATTAATTAATCGAAATTTGTCAAACTGTTTTTGACAGTTTTATATTTTTCTTTTTTCTTTGTTTTTCATAAACAAGCGAGGTGTATAGAGTCTATGATGCAGTAAAATTATAATGCCCTTTAATTTAGTGATTTAGTGAATTAGGTGCCTAAATACATTAAATAATGCTTTATGAATTTTTCGATACAAATTATATTTTTTTATTAATTTTGATTATCATATATGTATAAATATATCGTAGCTGCTGCCATCTATTAGCAAAACAAACGCATTACGTACAAAACTAAGTTGACCCCAGACATAAGATGTCACTAGATTTTTTGGCAAATTTTGTGTCTGAAGTTTCTTCGGGAGTTTCACCCCCTAAATACATTAAATAATGCTTTATGAATTTTTCGATACAAATTATATTTTTTTATTAATTTTGATTATCATATATGTATAAATATATCGTAGCTGCTGCCATCTATTAGCAAAACAAACGCATTACGTACAAAACTAAGTTGACCCCAGACATAAGATGTCACTAGATTTTTTGGCAAATTTTGTGTCTGAAGTTTCTTCGGGAGTTTCACCCCCCTGGGCTACGATTCACCAAAATTCGAAATTGTCGTCTCCAAATCTTTTCTGACATCGACATTTCAACTGTCACTCTGTCTTCGGATAGGATTTCAGAAATAAAGAGTATTTAATGAGGACTATTTCAAAGGAGGTCAGTATCAAATAGATGGGATACACGTAAGCACCGTTGTATGGATTTATCATTGACAACTTATAAAGTCATTTTTCAACCTCTATGGATAAGACTATTTCGGATTATTAGTAATTTGTCATTTTGTTTCCGAGCATTCGGTTTGAGTTCGTGTTTAATCGTGTAATCTCGTGAATGTATAAAACTGCAAAATTGGAAATCTTGGAAGTGGCTTATCAATTATAGTCCGTGACTGTACCATGGTGCTATAACTTAGAACAAAAGTGACGAAATGATAACCGATTAGTTTAGGTAGGGTTCTGCTTTTGGATATAAACTACTCAATTCAATTGATTTTTAATTTATTCGTATAGGAATGTACAAAGTTTAAGTTACGTATTGATAGATGGCATTTTTCTCAATATATTTTCACATGTAGCTTAAACTTGTTCTCCGTTTTACTCAGATATTCTAAATTATCTGTAACAAATAACCATTTTATTTTATATAAATTAAAATATTAGGGATATCAGAACACCTTTTAAATTTCATACCTTTTATAATATATTAACCCACGTATCTTCAAATTAATAAAATCCTCCAATTACGCAATCCTATTTTTTCTTTAATTTATTTAATTTTAAACTAAAATGGTAACGAAACTTGCGTAAATGCAGTAATGCCAGATTGGAGGGAATCCCCCCAAATTTGGGGGATTTTTAAAGTTATGGAGGCAGAATTGAGGGACAATATTTTTGGAGGAATATTTGGACTGATGATGTCTGAACGCGATCAAACCACTAACTAATCTGTGAAAGCACACACACGAAAACAAAATGCTGTGCACGATGATGGCCGAGTGGCTCCGAAGTTGCCGCAGAATGGAATGATTTGCATCGTACAACTTGGAAATCCACGCAACACACCGAAGAGTTCTGGGTTGAAGTTTATAATTTAAAAAATGCAGTCGGTGATAGAACATACCCATGGAAATGTTAGCAAACTGGCACTAGGAATTTTGTCTTTATCTTTTTCTAACGCAGTCGCGGAAAGAGCCTTCTCTCAAGTAGCTATTATTGAAAACAAACGTCGAAACAGATTGGCCATTAACACAGCCTAATCCATCAGTTTGGGGAGAACGCGAGACGGTCACTTGGCAACACTTTGTAAATGTCAAAGGTTTGAAAAAAGTTAAATAATTTGTCAAATAATAAGTAATAATTGCAAATAATTCAAGAAATTTAAGATAGAATATGTTCTTATTTAATTGGTGTGTACCTAAGGATACTTATCAAATATTGTAAAAGATTTTAATAAAGTATTGGATGTTGTAATTATATTGTTTTATTTTAAATTAACGTAAATTACAAAGTACTAAATAAAAAGGAATTAAATAGGACGGCCTATGCAGTGGTACCCTGATATGTAGGTAGCTATATCTATATGCTATATATATATATATATATATATATATATGTACATATGCTTCATACATTATTGTTTTTACTTGTTGCCAGAGGGCGCGGGTGCCCTGGAATCTTCGAGTGACGGCTCTATCTCAGTATATAAAAAACTTTTTACCAAAAAATTAAACCGACTCCCAAAAACACTGCAAAGTGAAAAATAACTTTAATTTCGGTAGTCGGTGTCTTTAGTTTTGTTTTTTCGTTTTTGGCACCGACTTCCGAAATTAAAGTTATTTTTCACTTTGCAGTGTTTTTGGGAGTCGGTTTAATTTTTTGGTAATAAGTTTTTATTTCACTCTTTTTAGTTCGATGATTTTTAATTTACCTAGTTACAAGAGCCTAAATGTCAACTACTTATAACCTTTTACAAAATATTGCTTTTCCCAATGCTGGGCCGTTAATTGTTGAGGAGTTCTCCTGGTACTTCACCATCAGCTCTACATCACCATATGCATTGTGACGAGCATAAAGTGCTTAACATCCATATTCAAGTAATCGAATCGCAATCCACTCAATACTTATTATTGAGTAGTTTCGGCGGCCATTTGTGGTCTTCATCATCAGTTCCACTTCTCCAAATGGTACTTTTTGAGAGCAACTGCACAAGTTACTATAAGAAATACCCAAAACGCCATAGGTGTGCCTATAATATTTGAAGAGTTCCCTCGATTTCTCCAGGACCCCATCATCAGATCCTGACTTTGGTGATAATGGTACCAATTTCGAAGTATACCCATTCGAACAAAAAAAGAATTTTCCAAATCGGTTCAGCCGTCTTCGAGTACTCGATGATCATACATAAAAAAAAAAAAAAAAAAAAAATATACGCGTTGAATTGATAACCTCCTCTTTTTGTCGTCGGTTGAAAATGTACTCTGTGGTAGGTACAGGATGGTACGCGGTACATTGACGTTGACATACCTACTAACAACACGTACAGATCGCGGCACGCAAGCTGAACCAAAATGACAGTCATCTGCGAAGCTACAATTAAGAAAAGAAGTCGATTGAGACCTGATAATGTGTTACAGTAATTTGGAGCTGCTGCTCTGTTAGGGTTATGTTTGACATTTTACTACATTTAGGGGTTTTAAAAGTGAACAATCCACCACCACAAGCACGCGAGGTGCCTGCACCTCGCGCAACACGCAAATACTAGTTATTTTTCTAAAGCTTCGTTCATTTAAGTAAAGAAGATTTAAAAAAACCGTGTAGAAGTGTATTGATAGTCACGTAATTTTTAACCGACTTCAAAAAAGGAGGTTCTGTTTTCGACCAGTATGTATGGTAGATAGATTTTTTTTTTTTTATTGTACACCAAAAATTGAAACACACTTACATAACCTTATTTCTATAACTTTGGTTATATCGCTGAGAGCGATATCTTCCAGACAACATTTGGAAGGACTTTAAAAGCTTTAATTGAATTGGGGAGGGCTATATTAGTGTACTACAAATACTTATAACGGAAATGAACTAATTAAAATATATAAGTATATCTATCTATCTATATATATAAAAATGAATTGCTGTTCGTTAGCCTCGCTAAAACTCGAGAACGGCTGAACGGATTTATCTTATCTTGGTTTTGAAATGTACGTGGAGGTCTAGGGAAGGTTGAGAAAAGTAGAAAAGGTCTCAAGGGTAGGGGTAGGGTAGGGTAGGGGTAGGGTAGAGGTACGGTAGGGTAGGGTAGGGAAGGGGTAGGGTAGAGGTAGTGTAGGGTAGGGGTAGAGTAAGGTATGGGTAGGGTATCGGTAGGATAGGGGTAGGATACCACGCGAACGAAGTCGTGGCGGGTCAGCTAGTAAGTATATTATATTCAATACATGATTATATATAAATACTAGCTTTTGCCCACGACTTCGTCCGCGTGGAATAGTTACTTTGGGCTAACGTTAAATTTAATCCCAATTTTGAAGCATTCTTCATTGGCGCTCCGCTCCTATTGGCCTTAGCGTAATGATGTATAGCCTTTCTCTATAAATTGACTATTTAATTAAAAAATATATTTTCAATTCGAACCAGGAGTTCCTGAGATTATCGCGTTCAAACAAACAAACAAACTCTTCAGTCTTATATTATTAGTATAGGTTGCCCGCGACTTCGTCCGCGTTTCCGTCGTTTTTCGTAAAAAGAAAGTAGCCTATGTTCTTCCTCACGGTTCAGTGATTTTGATGTAACAGACAGATTAACTTTCGTAATTTAGTAGGGAAATATAATATGTCAATCTATAATACTGTTGAAAAATATCGCAATACGGAACCTCACAATATTATTGTTAATAGCTGTGCCCGCGACTCCGTCAGCGTGTAACTCCTTGTGTATTATTAAGTTAATGTATTGGTAATATTGTTTAGATCACGTTCACATGAGGCTTAAGTACTTATAGAACGAAATTTTATACCTTCGGCCGCGAGACGCGTCGAGCGTGGCGACCGATTCTCAAAAATAATCCAGTATTCACGCGCGATGGCTTATTATTAGCGTATTTCATGTATAACTTTGGTATTTCTATACCGATTTATATGCTTCTTTTTTATGGAATAGTTAATAATGTTAACTTTCTCAATTAGGGGTGACTGAGAGTGTTATAAACGTAACGTAATACTAAACGTAATACGTAAGTAACGTAAATAAATATCAAAATTAGAAAGCTTCGAACTGCTAAGCTATCGGGATTTACACATGTTATTGTGAGTCAACCATAAAAGATAGACATATGCTGTCGTGGGATATTTTTTATACAATTTTAAGGAGAACATTTCCGTCATGAAATGATTTCTGTGTAGCTTTAACCATTAAGGTTACACACGCGACGGAAGCTTAAAAAATGGAGTAACTTCTCCCGTTTTCCCAACATTTCACTTCACTGCTCTGCTCCTATTGATTGTAGCGTGATGAAAGTATACTATAACCAGTTCAGGAGTATGAAAAATAATTGTACCAAGTTTCGTTAAAATCCGTCGAGTAGTTTTTGTTTCTATAACGGTTATACAGACAGACAGACAGAAAATAATTTTACTGATTGCATTTTTGGCATCAGTATCGATCCCTAATCACCCCCTGATAGTTATTTTGGAAATATATTTCATGTACAGAATTGACCTCTCTACAGATTTATTATAAGTATAGATATAGATAATGTGTATGTGTAATAAATTAAATAATCATAAATTTGAAAGAAAATGATTGCAAACGAGCTTTTAAAAGCAGCGAGTGACTGTGCTTGTCTTACTGACACCGGCAATGCATTCCACAATCGAATAGCCTGTCCGTAAAAGAATGGTCGTAAAATTTAGTGGAATGTGTAGGCATCAGAAGTCTCAAATTCTCTGATGATCTCAAATCTCTATCATGTGTGTCATGAAGAAACTTAAATCGTTCTTTGAGATAAAAGGGAGTCGTTGGATTGAAAAGAATACTGTAGAGTAATGATAAAATATGTGTATTCCGTCGAAGGCAGTAGGCAGCCACTTGAGTTTAATGCGAAACTCAGAAACATGATCATGCGCAAACCAAATATGAATCTAATACAAAAATTTTGGAGTCGCTCAAGCTTATCTAACTGCACTTCAATGATATCTGGATAACTTGCAATAGCATAGTCGAGGATAGGGAGAAGAAGAGATTGGGCAAGCGCAGTTTTAGTGGCAGTCGGCAGGAAATTGCGCAATCTGCGTAAAGACCCCGGAGGCACACAGTTTGCGGCTCACTTCCTGCAACTGGGGACCCCAAGACAAATCCTTATCAATATAAATACAAAGATCTCTTACTGAGTCACAGTAAGGTATAACAGCTCCATCAAAAACGATTTGGGGAAGGGTCATCCAGTCAATTTTGGAACATAGCCTAGGGCTGCCAACAATAATGACTTGAGTCTTCGCAGGATTAACCCACAAACCATGATCCAAACTCCAATCAGAAATACTCCAATCAGAAGTATTTATTAACTATCTTCATCGCCTCAGACAATTCATCAACGGGAGCTTGTGAATAAATTTGCAGATCATCAACACAAAGGTGGTAGGATGAGAGAATTTCACTAGACATTGAATTTATAAATATGGCGAAAAGAGGAGAGAGAACGCCCCCCTGCGGTACGCCAGCAGTAGTATTGCACCATGAAGACATTGAACCTTCAATGCAAATACGTTGTCGGCGGCCACACAGGTAACTAAGAAACCAATCAATAGCTGTTGGAGATATGTTAAGAGAGCACAGTATCCCGAGCAAGACATCAAAATCAACAGTGTTACAGCATTACTGAGATCAAGTAAGGAAAGGACCGTCAGTTTCCCACAGTCCATTCCTGATCTTATATCGTCAGTAATGTTAACAAGAGCTGTGGTAGTGCTATGCCCTGGACGAAACCCGGATTGGTAAAAATTAAGGAGTCTGTTTCTACAGAGGAAAGCACTAAGCTGGCTATGGATAAGGCGTTAATGGCCCAGATCTTGTTCAGCTAGCAAGTGATGCAGATGATATCGACTGGACCTCCGTAGTCGAAAGCTCCAGTATTGACGAGAAAGTCAGCTGTTTCAATTCCGAGCTATTGGGTCTTTATGACAAACATGCACCGCGTCGGCGAATTAAAGTAAAACAAAATCCTGCTCCTTGGATTACTGCTGAAATCAAAGATGCTATTGCTCGTAAGGACAAAGCGAAGAGTAGGTATAGACGTAGATCCACAGAGCAGAATTTTGATCACTTTAAAGTTATGCGTAATCGCTGCAATCGAGATGCTAAAAGACGCTATTTCCACGAATCTCTTATTGATCGAAAGTCCTCTGATGTCTTGAAATTTCTAAAGTCAGTTGGCATCGGCAAATCACCCTCTAATACTTGTGCAGATGTTGACATAATTATGTGCTCTTAATAGACACTTCTCTTCCTCCTGTTTCTCTTGAACCTAATGTCAAAATTTCAACTTTGCAAGAGCTCACTGATTTGCCTTTACCAAATTGCTCAACTTTTAATTTGACTTCTGTTTCTGAAGACGATGTTAAAAAATCTCTACTTTCTATTTCCTCTTCGGCCGTTTGGTCATGACAATGTGTGTTCGAGGATGATAATACCTATTCTACCTCAATTGCTCCCCATTCTAACTCACATTGCTAACTATTCCTTATTATCTGGCTCATTTCCTAGTGCCTAGAAACAGGCACATATAATACCTGTTCCCAAAATAAACAATCCATCGTCCTTATCTCACTTCAGACCCATCTCCATTTTACCTTTCCTTTCTAAAGTTCTCGAACATATTGTTCATGGCCAAGTTTCTAGATACCGCATGGACTCTACTAAGTAGGTATATAAATGTACTAGAAACTGCGTTGCTACCTTCATTCACGAAACTTTTCGGCGACACGAACATGGATGGTGTTAAATTCCAGCAGGATAACGCGCCATGCCACAAATCTGCCCGCACTATGACATGGTTTCGGGAAAATAACACAGAGCTTCTTGACTGGCCTGCCCAGTCGCCAGATCTGAACCCCATAGAACATTTATGGGGTTTATTAAAGCGTAGAGTTAGGCACTACACAATTAACAACAGACAAGATTTGAAACGCTACCTGCGCCTAGAATGGAACGCGATTACTGCTGAAGACTGTAAAATTTTTGTTGGCTCTTTACCAAAAAGAATTTCTGCCGTAATTAAGGCAATGGGTGGACCCATAAAGTATTAATTTTCAATTAATAAATAGTAAAACAAACCTACATAAAACGTTTTGTTTTATTTCTATTTGATACTCCACATAAAACTGAAAGATGTCATGGGTGCTCAGTACTTTTTTTTATATACCAATGCTGTATATTTGCGGTTTCTGAAAATGTACTATATATCAATAACTACTGACTGTGTCTTGTTCAAACCAATTTTAGTTAAAATATTTCATTACAGTATACAGTACATATGTATATATTTTTTAATTTTAGACTTTATTATTTTAAAAGTTAGAGAGGACACATTTTACTACTTTGGAAGTGTATAGGTATGTTCCAAATGATTGGATTTGAGGAAAAATTATTTTAGGAAACTTTATGTCACTTTTTCGGTTTAGTCACGTACACAGGAAGCGCGGCAAATTAAAAAAAGCAATAACATTTCTTTTGCATTTCGCCGATTTTATCGGTTAGGTCCTAGATTACGTTGATCGCAAGCGGACGTGCTGTTTGTCGCGATATTTGTTAACGTAGTTTTTAAAATCAAAGTAATCTTCTCCGTGTGTGTGTTTGAGAGTGAATTTCAAAATGCCTTTGATCCTATTCGATTTTTTCTTTGAGGTTACGTCCAAATAAGATGTTTGTGACCGAGTGCGATACCGCAGCAGAAATGAGAGATCGCTTTGTGAATGTGTTTTCGACGCTGTGTGAGGAGTGTGTCCAGGATCCCACTTTTTTGACCCGTATCCACACTGAAACTGCGCCGAGCTCTCTCTGCGAGCGAGTTGGTGGCGGCCACTTCGAACCCTATCTCATTAGGAAAGAGCGAGATTAAGGTATGTTCATTAGTTGAACATTATTGGATCGCTAAGTTTAAGAACTTAGCGATCCAGTTATGCGTACCTAGCCATAGTAATGCCAGTAGCATAAAATAGCGATACCGATGAGGATTGTTTTTTTTTGGGATTTTATGACCTGGTAACTGGACCTTTAGGTCAAATCTTATTTTAATTTTAATATCAACACTGCACTATCACTTCATTTTTAAATTGTTTTAATGGTATTTTTAATGTATTTATATATCGGTTTGTAAGTATTTTTGTCTTTTAATAACTCTTCAAGTGGCGGCGGGCGGGATAAAGAATCGCACTTAATATTCACATCACTAAGTTCACTAACCAAACACTAATCTGTCAAGCAAGAAGTTTTGACAGTCAAAAATAAGATGTCCCATGGTTCCTTCTTGGTATTCACAATGTGGGCATGTATTGCTTGTAATAATGCCAAGTCTAGCAAGCTGTGACGGAGCAGTATTATGGCCAAAACGCAATCTATTTATCGTAGTGATAAAGTCTCGGCTGGCTTCCTTTAATCTATTGTACCAGGGTTTAATAGGTAATCTTTCTTGTATACTCCCATACCACTTTCCTTTGATGTCTTGGTCTTTCTTCCACATTTGCAACCATAAGTTACATATATATTTTCATTAATGCATTGCAGGAAGTCAGTCATAGGAATATCCATTGCATTTCTAACATCAATAGCATTACTACCTTCATATGTGGTTTTATCAACTACTTCATTGCCAAAGATACCTCGATGAGAAGGTACCCACAAAAATACATTTTTTATGTGCTTAAGATAATATTGATGAATTACTTCCTTGATGAAATACAGAATATAATTTGACTTAAACGAAACTGTAAGGTTAGTTAAGGCTTTAATCAAACTTAGTGAATCAGAAACAATCAAAAAGTATTTATTATTGCTAATTTGGCGAATATGTATTAATGCCTTGTAAACCGCATATGCCTCTGCAGTAAATATAGTACATGTATTGTGCAGAACAAAGCTTTGAGAGAATTTAGCATATGGATCATATATAGCAGCACGTACATAATCCCTCCCCTTACTGCCATCAGTGTAAATTATTTCATCATTGAGCATAATTATATTCTATCTGTAGGAAAGAATGTAAGAGTAGGCTAAGAATATGGCTTAAATCACTGTCATATGGTGCAACAGAAAAACTTGTGGAAGTATAAATCAGAAACTAAATAATAATTAGGCAGACACACATTCTCATACACATTCATTCATTCACACATACACTACTCACACTAATACACACCACACACAAATACTCACGCAGCCACACAAATCAGTCACGGTAATTAATAATCTTAATCTTAGTCTTTAGACTGTTAATGTGATATGAATGACTGTTGTAGAATAAATTTCCCTCTCACCTGGAGTCGGGCGTTGATAGCTGCGCCACAGTTCTGTCAACTTTTGCAGCTATCATCGTTTAATATTGTTTTTCTGTCTGTATTTGTTATTTTTTCCAAATAAAACGTTATATTAGTTAAGGAAGGCAGAAATTCCGAATTCCTCACTGTCTTTAGGACACGAGGAAAAAGAGAAATAAAACAAAGTCGATCACAGAGATCGACACTTTTGACCAGTCGGTGGTAAGAACGTGTATCCACAAATACCTTGTATACAGGGTTAATTGTAAAACACCAAAAACCTCTCAAGCCTATGATACTAACATCATAATCAACAACTTTTGTTCTATGACTTTTAAAAGTTCATCATATTTTAGTTTACCAGATTTTCACACAAAAGTAAAAATATTTAAATTGAACGCCCTAAATGTTACGAAGTCTATGCGAAGCAAAAGAAAGCGATAGTACCTACAATAGCGAGGGGAGCGGGGTTAGGGCGGGGGGGGGGGTCGCTTGAACTTGACCAAATAGGTCAAGTTCAGTCAACAGCTGGCCTTCAGTCGGTCATTCGCTTTGATGCGCTTGCGTCGCGTCATTACGTGTCCTTGTAGTGAAATTCGGCAGTGCGGACGTAATTATCTTAACATGATGGCGTATCAATATTCCAATGTCGAGTACACGGAAATGGTGCGAATGCTAGCTAGGTGTGATGACAATGTTTCGGAAGCCTGTCGCCAAATACGCCATACGATTCCCGAACATACGTACACCTAACCGAGAAACAATGCTAGCCGCCACACAGCGGTTACGAGATCACGGGCAATTCCGGAATCCCATCAGAGATAATGGTCGTCCACCGCGGCACACAGTACGAGAAGAAGGTATCATCGAATTCTTCGAAGCAAATCCAGCAGCAAGTACCATCGACGCAGCCCGGCGGTTCAATGTTAGTCAATACTACGCGTGGAGTGTCATTCACGCTGAAGGAAAATATCCTTTCCACCTTCATCGTGCGCAGGAGCTGACTGAACCGGACAAACCAGAACGAGTCGCTTTTTGCAACTGGTACAGTCGGCCAAGAAAGTGGTGTACCACCCTAAGGTTGAATATCGCTTGCAGATTCATAGGTGATAAAGATTAGTTTCGCTTGCAGATCGATCTGACAACTTCTATTGCTGTCTTTATCTGATTATTGATAACGACTATTACTGTTTGTAACGTGACAGCTGTTCTTAGTTTGAACTTGATGGAACCAATGACGTCGTAAAATCAACGGCGGGGGGCTGTAGATTTTGATGACAAAATTGTATCTACAAATTCAGAATTGTAATCAACAAGTTACATAAAATTGTAAAGGCACAAGGCGAGTCCACAAACCTACAATTTCTGTAAACTTGTAATTACAATATCAATAAAAAACAAGCTAAAAATAGATTTATCCTTTTATTAAATTTCTACAATCAATTTTAAAATACTTATAACAAACAAAAACATAGCATATATAGTAATATTTAGAAGATATTGAAAATTTTTAAAAATTAGAAACGGGTGTAACCGCCGTTGGCCTCTATAACCTCTAAAAGACGAGACCTCATTGAACCAACAAGCCGTGAGCAAATATCGGTTCCCCGCATTTCCTCCCAGATATAATTACAGTGACTAATAAGAGCTTGTTTGGTTCTTTCATTTTGATGCGACCATCGTTGGACCATAAGGCCCCAAAGATTTTCTATCGGGTTGAGGTCCGGCGATCTTGAGGGCCACTGAATTACCCTTACGTCAGTGTGTGAACGAAACCAGGCTCTTACGATCCTCGCATTATGAATTGAACAATTATCTTGAACAAAATCAAATTTTGGCACTTCGTTCTCCGGGTAAACATTACGGACTGTCGGTAGCATTGCATTCTGAAGCACGTCGATATAATTTACAGCCGTCGCTCGAGGAGGTAGAGAACACAATTCTCCTACACCATCCGTACTCATCCAGCCCCAAATATTTACGGAAATTCGACCTGATTCTCTATTTGGGATTACATGATCATCTTTATACCGTGTTGAATTATATCGCCAAAGGTGAAGACGTCCATGCTGACTGGATTTAAACGTTTTTTCATCACAAAACACTGTATTAGACCAATCAAACTCTAAGTGCTCTCTGGCGAAGTTCAGACGAGCAAGTCTGTGAGCATCCGTCAAATATATTTTCTTGGCGTAATGCCTGTGGTGCAACCCCATGTAATGTAGATGATTCCTTATTGTTTGGGCACTCACATCGAACATCTCCGCAAAATGTTTTGTGGGCTTAAAACCATTGATTTCATATTCCCGTCTCATGAATTCTCTATCGTTATTGGAGAGTGCAGGCCGGCGACCACTTCTTCTGTGATCCAACAAACTTCCCTCCTCTCCTTCACGACGAATCCAAAAGCGGACAGAACGCCTCGATATATTCAAATTCCGGGATATCGCACTGATACTGCTTCCCTCATTAAATTGGGCAATTATTTGTGCTCTTTCGGCAATGGTCAAGTTGGCAGGCATTGAGATGATTTTATATGCAGTTGATTGAAAAATAACACGGAAAATATATCGATTTTTTGCATATATTTGACAAAATGTCAATTGTCAGTTTTCTTTTTCAAATGGAATTCGGTTGTCTAAATAGTTTTTATTACTTTTGTTTGGAAACATTTCAATTGCTTTGTAGAAACTAATGTCCTTTTCATTTATACTAAAGGTTAAAATGTCATGTACTTATATGTGACATATGACGTATGAATACTAAATACATAGGTTTACGTCATGATAATGTTGTCTCTTTCAGTAATATCTTTTTATAACGAACCTTGTTGTAATTTTCGATGACCGGGAAACTAAATCAAAACTGGTACACCACTTTCTTGGCCGACCGTACTTAGCTGAACGGCCTACAATTTTATGGACTGACGTGGCTACATTTGGCAGACTGGGTTTATTTAATACACGAAATGACCACCTATGGTGTTATGAAAACCCGCACCACATAATTACCAACACAGGTTACCATTAGACTTTTATTTGTGGGGACATGTAAAGACATTGGTGTACACGGGTCTTTACATGTTTTCAATCAACATGTCGCAAACCGCGACATGTTGATTGAAAAGATTAATTGGGCGTTTAATCAAATAAAAACAAACTCTGCTGTGCTTTCGCGAGTGAATGAACAGTTACTTTTTAGGTGTGGACTTTGTGTTGGTTGTGAAGATGATTATTTTGAACTCTATGTGCGCGATACTCACCGACATTCACGAGACTTGAATTTGAGAGGTAATAATTTGTAAATTCTGATTTTAATACTTATTCATCCAATTGTTGTAAATATGCTGATTCCACTTTTTAGATGCAGGCGGCATTAAAAAATAAAAATGGGTATTGTACCTAGTTTTGTACCGACATTGTTATCCGCACCAAATGTGTTTACAATAAGTTATTTTAAGGACGCGTTTACAAAATATGATAGGTATAGGTATGAATCGCAACACTACATTGAAACGGCTCTAACACACACATACGCACGAATACCTGTGCGGGAATTAGGAGGAAATAAACTTTGACGCGCGGACTAACATTCCATTAAACATTTTCAGTGCAATAAATCTAGACAGTGACCAAATAAAATAAACCTTAATACCATCAGTTAAGGTTCATGTCTTATGGCAAAATATGAGAAAAAATAAACGGGAACTTATTTTTTTCTGAGGCTATTTGTAATATTTTTGTTATTATGTTTATTACCATTTTGGGGTGATTATGTCTGTTTCCCTGGGATTATTGCAACGCGGAATGAAAAGTAAATAACATCAAATAATACTAATAACTAGTCATTGCGACTGACGTTTGCGGCATTTCCCTACAAGTAGTAGCAATAACAATAGGCTCAAAGGGACGCCGAGCCGCGCCGCGCCGCGCCGCCGCGCCACCCGTGTGCCTGCCGCCCCGAACAATCTTTGTCCCACTCCTTCACTCGCAAAATTAATAAGAATATCAACCTCGTGAGAGGGCTGCATACTATGAACGGAAAGTTGGAATGTATTCTATTAGGAATCAAATTGTTATGGCAATGAAGACAGGCTAGGCAGGCAGGGTCTTCTTCAATGATGCTCAGATAAATATTACAATGAATTTATTTCTGACTGTTACAATTTTAAAAGGTTTGGGTATATATACTTTATCCTCAGTTCAAAAAAGCACACTGGTGGCGCGGCGCGCACAGAACCCTCTCGAACAAAAACGTCTTCGCCGTCGAGTAGTAGATGGCGATGCTTGTCTTGACATTTACCGATCGACTTATAAGATCTGTCTTGAAAAGAGCCGTCCTCTCATTTTACCAACAGGTGGCGCTGCTTGACGCAACACAAATCGTTAGCAACTAACCTATGTCACATCAATCGGGCGGGGTCAAAGAGTTCATGCACAATGACGAGCATTAGCTGTCGCGATACGCAACTATTTGATACTTTGTCATCATCATCATTTGTTTAGCCTTTACCCAACTATGTTGGGGTCGGCTTCCAGTCTAACCAGACGCAGCTGCGTCTGGTTAGACTGGTCCATGTAAAATACTGGTACTCAGCTGAGTACCAGTATTTTACATGGAGCGACTGCCATCTGACCTCTACAACCCAGTTAAGTACTGGGTAATACGATACCCCTTGGTAAGACTGGTTGTCAGAATTTTTATTTATTTGTTACTTTGTATGACTTAATAATTTTTCTAAGGTAGGTATTCCATAAATAATATTGTTGACTTGCGTAATGCAATTAGTATCGTAAGTAGTGCTTAAGTTTAAAGTAATGCCAAAGAGTTCAATTGCACCCTTTAAAGTGGAAGCGCACGGGTAGCCCGCCAAATTCTAATTTTTTCAAGTACGTTTTTTCAATTTTCAGGTCAGTGTCAGGTTGTATGTTGATGAAAAATGAATTGCGTCTTGCGAATTTTCATAAAAACGTCATTCAATGGGGTTACATGAACTTAGAGGGTTGTATTGATTATTTTCATGAAAAAGTCATTCAATGGGGTTACATGAACTTAGAGGGTTGTATTGATGATTTTCATGAAAAAGTCATTCAATGGGGTTACATGAACATAGAGGGTTGTATTGATGATTTTCATGAAAAAGTCATTCAATGGGGTTACATGAACTTAGAGGGTTGTATTGATGATTTTCATGAAAAAGTCATTCAATGGGGTTACATGAACTTAGAGGGTTGTATTGATGATTTTCATGAAAAAGTCATTCAATGGGGTTACATGAACTTAGAGGGTTGTATTGATGATTTTCATGAAAAAGTCATTCAGTGGGGTTACATGAACTTAGAGGGTTGTATTGATGATTTTCATGAAAAAGTCATTCAATGGGGTTACATGAACTTAGAGGCTTGTATTGATGATTTTCATTATTGTAATTCTGTAACTACACACGTGTTACTAGCGCAACTCATTTTTCATCAACATACAACCTGACCCTGGCCTGTAAGTTGCAAAAAACGTAAGAAAATTTGAAATTCGCGGTCTACCCGTGCGCTTCTCCCTTAAGGTAATTGTTAGTTATGTTTGATTTATTTTCGTTTGTTCGAAAAATGTACCGAAAAACAGCTATTTACGTCAGATTTGTAAACGCATCCCTAATAAACAATATCGCCGCGCCGCGCGCCGGAGCCTGTTAACGTAGGTAGGTAACTTTCGTCACATTACGTAGGTAGGTTTTTTAAGTACCTACATGCGATTTAATTTAATGTTATTCTTTAATGTAGCCAGTCCTAAACCTGGTTAAGGCGAGGTTGATGAGCGGTGCGCTTGGCGCGCGCGTCTCCCGCGCGTCGTAATTTATTACGTTTTGTTATTCGTTGCGGGGGCTGGGGTAAGCGTCGAATACCTACAGCGCTCTGGATAACCCGGCCTTAAGTATGAAGGGAGAGTGGATTCAGTCTAACTACGAACAAATACTTTTATGAATTTTTATCAAGTGCTTATACCGTTGTAACTTCAGAAAATGTGAGAAGTCATTGGTAGTGTTTTTATTACGATGTTTAGTACGTAGGTACCGTGAAATATCACGGTTATTTCCATGTCAAATGTCCGATTGTAGGTATCATTTGGCTTTTGCGTAAAACGGCGGGAATCGTAGCGTAGCGAGTTACTAACCCAAAAGTATTACTACGAGGGCAGTGCGCGGCAGGCGTAGGTAGGTACAGCGAAATACAGAGTTGAAAATGTGTTAGATAGGACGACGAAATCTTGAAGGTTTGTTTTTGGTAAATGTATTATGTTTTGTAAAAAGTCATAGAACAAAAAATGTTGATTATGATGTTAGTAGCATAGTCCTGAGAGGTTTTTGGTGTTTTACAATTAATCCTGTATAAGTCTATTTACTGTTTCTCCATAACCACGGGGTTCCGCAGGGTGGGGATGGTCCAAGGGGTGTGGGACTATTAATTGTTTATTACGCGTGTACATCCTTGAATATAATTTAAAAAAAAACTGGTTGTCGTAGGCGTAGGCGGGGGCCTATTCAATATATTACATTTATGCCGATCGAGTGGCGCAAAGCAAAAATCCGCAAGCCAAAAACAATTATTAATTATATTTATGAAAATTGTTATTTACATTTTCACATAACTGTTGGAAACGTTTGATACACATAGACATTCTATTAGTACCTACATTTTGATACAAATGACATTGTAACAAAATGTAGGTACTAATAGAATCGGTCGGTAAACGATCTTCGACACCATCAATCGTGGTGATTATAAAACGTATCAACATCAGCTAGACTTATTACAGAGCTTTATTCCAAATGAAATACGAAAGTTTGTTCATCTTTCACGTCAAAATGAGGCGACGGATCAACATCTTTCACGTCAAAATGAGGCGACGGTTCAATGTGAATTAGAAAGTGACATAGGCTACTTAATTTTCCTAAAAAACGTGGGCAAGAACAAGTGATAAATAATAACTTACTTGTGTAGCAACAGAGCCCTATTCAACGCAGTGTCGCCGGTCAAAGCTGTGGCATTTAAGTCAATCTTGTAGTCTATTAAACATTTTAACAATTCCTCAAAATCATCATGGGCTGCTACACTTTCCACGGCGATATGTAACGCATTAGCACCTGTTATACTGTTGCACAAATTAGGATTCGCACCTGGAAGGAAATATCAAGACAATATTGAATTTAGTTTCAAAATCACAATGAAATAAAGTAATTGTTAATATTCACCTACCTTTACATAACAATATTTTTGCGATCGCGGGTTGTGATAGTCTAGCTGCTAAAAGGAGTGGCGTATCACCGTTGTCGTTGTATAGGTTTATACCCGCTCCATAAGCAGTTAGCATTTCCACGATTTTCACCTAAATATCAACACTAGTGAGTTTTAATAAGTTCAGAATTACTTAATAGCCGTGGATGGATAACCTAAAGCTTTGGCTTCCTAGGAAAGCGGTGCCGTCATATAGCGGCCGTAATATTACGGACGCAAAAAGGCGGCCGTCTTTACGGTGACGACATGTGGAAAGTTCCACGGCCGTTTTAACACAGTCTGCTTCATGCTTCATCGCTATCAATGAAACGTTCACGAAACCATCTGTTACCGACAAGACGGCCGTCATGCAAATGGCGGCACCGCTTTTTGACGTTACGGTGTCAGTTACCGCTCTCTAGGAAACCGCGACATTTTGTTTACATAGACAACGTTCTAGTGACGTCATTCACCGCTGTATTACGGCCGCTATTTGACGGCACCGCTATCCTAGGAAACCAAAGCTTTACATGCCGTTGATTCCGCCGTCATTTTTACATCTTTCGACAGTCGTTATGGATACTTAGAAGTCGGAAAATCTGACATCAGTCTTTCCTAATGATATCAATTTACCAAGCTGATGGTTTGTGGAGGTCTAATAGGCAGTCGTTCCATATAAAATTAGTACTCAGCTCCATCTGGTCGGACTTGAAACCGACCCAATATATATGGAAATAGGCTCTATAGTTTATTAAACTTTTCGGGATTCAAATTCACAATGGTTAATTATATTGTTACATTGACTGCATACATTGCTGCATACTATCGTAGGTCATTAAGCTGACATGACATACCTGTCTTTGTCTTATCGCATTGTGTAAAAGCCTATGCGAGTGAGTGATCCTAGCACCAGATAACAGTAATAGTTCGACACCTACAGAATACTTCTGCCACACAGCTTCGCAAAGGGGTGTGTATCCTGAAAAAAAAAGAAGATTGATAAAATATAAATGATAGAATTTATATTATGACGAGGTTTTCTTTGTAATCTCTAGAAGCAAGTCATTTCCGTCTCATTGGTTTATACACAGGGCTCAATGAATTAAAGATTTTTTAGGTAATCGCAGTATTATTTTGAGTTGCTACCTACAAGTAAATAGAAAAATAAGATTTACCATGGATTTCCTCACTGTTAACATTAGCACCAGCATCAATAAGATACTTGATCACATCCATATGACCTCGACCAGCTGCTATGTATAATGCTGTCCTCTCGTTCGCATCTCTAGCTTCTAAACTAGCTCCATTACTGACTAGAATCTTCACCTGAAATATATAAGCAGACTTCATTAAAGCTAGCAAAAAGGCCTACAAAGAGAAGTATATAACCATAGTGTATAACTAAATGTAAGCTATTATAGTAGATAATTTCATTCAGCAATTTCTATTTTTTCTTTATTTATTATATACACCTTACAATATTTATATGGATACAAAAGGTAGAACTACTGTACAATGGGCGGTCTTATCGCACAAGGCGATCTCTTATAGACAACCTTTGGATGGACATAACTTAAAGGTCACAGATTTAGGGCTGTCAGTTAATAAACAATATAAATAATATTAATTAAACATAATAATATAAAATACACACATACAATACTAAAAAACATTACGAATAAATATCAAATGTATAATAGAGAAAGGAGGAGAAAATTATAGAGAGAGGTAATGCTCCTTCACCACTCTTTTGAACGCTGGTAACGTTTGAGCACGCCACGCTTACATTTATGGGTAATACATTCCACAAACGAGCTGCTTGGTTAGTGAAAGATTTATCTTAAAAGAAGAGTACTGGATACGAATACTTAACTCTAAATTTTCCGATGATCTCAAGGATTATTATTATTTTATTTTTTTAAAGATTACTAGCAACGTGGGTAGTGCTCACATTACTAGCAATTCTGTTAACCCCTCCAACTAAGTTAAATAGCACATTATAAAGCAGAGAAAGTAAATGAATATTCCGGCGAAACCGAATAGGAAGCCATTTGAGCTTAGTACGAAATTCAGAAACATGGTCATACTTGCGCAAGCCATATACAGAGATTTTGAAGTCGCTCTAGCTTGTCCAATTGGTCTTGGGTTAAATCAAGATAGCTGGCATCTGCACAGTCTAAGATACGAAGAAGAGATTGTGCAATAGCTATTTTAGCGGTCCCGGTGGGAAATATGTATTTTCTATCTTATCTTTTCCTTTTTCACATTTTGGGATTATACAGATTACAAAAAATCTATTGGGAATTCAATGGCGTCAGCGACGGCGCGTCCGAGTGGGCCTTGAAACTTGTAAGCTATTAACGGATACCGCGACACTTAGGTATATAATATGTCGTGGCCAGATCTTAGAATTGATCATTTCATGAAGTGTTCAATCATTTCATGAAATGGTTGTGTTTCATGAAATGGCCAGCTAAAATTTACGATATCGTTTAAACGTCAACGTTTAATGAAATGCCAGCCAATGTTTGGCCATATCATGAAACACAACCATTTAATGAAATTTCCGAACATTTGATGGAATGATCATCATATAAATGGCCATATCGTGACGAAAGCAACCTATTTATCGACATTCTCAACTGACCACTGGGCGGCATATCGCTAGTGGCAAACTGCAAAAGTTCAAAGGGTGCAATAAAATTGTCTGTAAATGGATAGATTACCACCTGTGTTAAAATAGATCGACGGAGCCCCGCGAAGCGGGGCTTCTATTTCTGGGTGGTTTAAAAAAAACAACCACGAAGGCTAAGCCGGGAGCTCCGTTCCGCTTCGCGCCTTAGCCTTCAAGTCGGGGTACTCTGAGTCGGGGTGTTAACCATAATGAAGTTTTTTATATATGTATATTAAACGTTAGACCAAATGACTTTCGCTTAAATAAACAATATACATATTAAACGTTACACCAAATAATAATCGATTACATAAACGTTGTATCAAACAACATTATAGGTACTAATTAAGTTTTAGAATAAATAAATGTTATATGTAAAGAAATTATATCAACAATTGGTATATCTCACGTTGATTATATCTTATGAACGATAATAAAATGAAATTAGACCAAATGAGTTTATACGTTATGAGACGCACCCCTTTACAGGTGGATAATCTAACTATTTTACGATATGATCACTAATGTTTGTCCAAATCATGAAGTAGTCATGCGTTTAACTGTTCATATCGTCAAACGATGCGTATTCTAAGATCTGGCCACGCCATATACCTACACCTGAAATAATTTTTCGACTATGTCTCTACTAATCAATACTTTTGGAGGACAGATTTACTATTCCTAAATTCTTGTTTGAACCACTCACCAAATCCAAGAAACCTCTTGATGTTGCAAAATGGAGAGGTGTCATACTATCATAAGTTTTATGGTTGACATTACTCCCAGCCTTAATAAGTATCTTCCCAATGTCTACATAGTTTTTAATTACTGCTACATGTAAGGCTGTCACTCCATCTCCTGTTTCAGCATCTACTTTGCAGCCTGAAAAATAAATAAATAATAATTCAGACAATGTAATCAAAAATGACATGCCTGTTTTTTTTTTTCTTTATGTTTGTACGCCTTAATCTCTGAAAGGGTTGAGCTGTTGTTTTTAATAGGATTTCACTAGAAGATAGAGGATGACGGGTGTTGTATAGGAAACCTATGGAGGTGTTAACTTAAAGACGGAATGATTCGCACTGGTTTATTCGTGGCTCGCTATTACCGTGTGGCGCAGCCACACCTACTTATAGCTAGATATATTTACTACTAATAATAATATATTTTATACTTTTCCCCCTTCTTAAAGCAAGGATTAAATTAAATTATGAAACAGAAAATTAAAACCTAAAAGAACTTCTTATAATCTACGTTCGGTCTATTCCTACGAACTCGGTCTGGCAAAGGCAAGTGGGAGTTATCATCGCCAGTTGATGAAGACTATGGAGTACTGAACTCAGGGCTTCTATCCGCTGCGGAAGAACGTGACGGTGTATCAGGCGTTACAGGTGTTTTGGGTGTCTCAGTAATGCAGAGATCTCTGTTGTGTTGTCGCTACTTGTTACATCCTGACTTAAAATAACACTGGCACGAGTGTCTGTGGACAGAATGGGTGAATTTTCCACTGCCAATAACAATCTACTTGTATCATTTAAGCTGCTCTTTGGATTTTCTTCTTCATGAGGTAAAGTTACATCCCACACATCAGTGATGCCGTTAGCCTTATGAAAACTAATCTAATTTCTGTGCCTTATCATGTATTTATTTTCTCTAAACACTTTACTTTTGTACATTACTCTTCCAAATCTATTTACAATTGTTCCTTTTGAATTTCTTTTTATTAAAAAATTGTTTGTACAACACATTTTCACCAATCGCATAATCTTTCTGTGGTTTGCCACCGTAATTCTTAACCTGTGAGCACTGTTTGCGCTTAATTAATGCTGGTAAATCCAATGACAGGGAATAATTAAATCCCGATTTTGAAATTAAATCTAAACGTGAGCGTAACTTACGGCCAAAAACTAACTGAGCTGGAGAGGTCTCCGTAGTGCAGTTAACCGAATTACGGTAGTCGAACAGGTACTGTGACAATCGATTTTGAAAGTCATCCTTACATTACAACTTGATACTAAAATTGAGTTAATACCTTTTTAATTATTTTCATAAATGATTCTGCTTGATCATTGCTCATTGCAGTATACAGGTTAAAATAAATGTGATATGTCGTTCAACTTGCAGAACTTAGCAAATTTCTGTGACGCGAATGAAGTTCCGTTATCAGTCACTATAACATTAGGTATTCTGAACCTTGATATAAATTCACTTAACTTAGTTATAACTGCCTCCCACTGTGGGTGGAGCGGAAGGGAGTGTCAGACTTCTACTGACTAAAAACTCACCCTGCTCCCTCTATTGGCCTTGCGTTCCGGGGCCGCGGTGTCTCGTCAGAATTATTCCCGCAACCCCGTAAGGAAATGGCCCTATCGGGCCCCATCAATGCTGGTGACTGCTCTTTGAGGCGCGCGTGGAACACAACGCGCCGCCGACCCGTGTCTGGTTCTTACCGGACGGTGAGCTACCCCTGCTCGCCGTCCGCAGACCCGCGTCTACGGTGGCCGGAGATCAGCTCATGATCCCTAACGCCCGGGGCGTCTCCCGCGGCGGCTGGGGCGTGAGGAAGATAACTGTCTCTCCCTCACGCGTTCAGCCTCCACCTTCGCTAGCCTGACTGCTTCGCAGAAGGAGGCGACCGCATCCCATTCCCTCTCGCTCCGCACCATGGTCTGACCCAAGGCCGGGCGCGAGATCGCCGCCGCCGATCGCCTCCACGAGGACACGGCGGTGCTCCGCCCAAGCAGGGCACACCTCGACCGTGTGCTCCACCGTGTCCTCCGGGTGGTCCTAAAAATCCATTTTCTAACTCCTTCCTTCCATCACCATCCATATGGGATCCAACCCGGGTTTATCTGAAAATACACTCGGGTATGCTTTAAGTAAATTTTCCAATAAATTATCGGCATCAGCTACATTATTACAATTACCGATCTTGGATATGAGACGTAATTCAAATGCACGTATAAAATCACGACCTTGGAGTGGAGGGCCGCCATCGGGAATGACATAAACAGGCAATCTGAGCGTACGACCTAAGTATGAAATATTTAATATCATACAACCTGTAACTACCATTTTAGTGCTGGTGTATGTGAACAAGGTCTTAATAGGTTATGATTAGGGCGTCCAATCCCGGAATACCGAGATCTCGGTATTGCGGGATCCCGCGTCATTTTCCAATCCCGCGTGATGCGGGATTACGGGCGCGGGATCCGCAGGATTTGCGGGACTGAAAAAAGCATGCAAACGACCTCTTGCGAGCGCGATCGCTCTGTGACTGGCGGCCGGCAGTGTTGCAAACAACACGGGGGCCGATGTCACCCGTTTTTCACAGCTTAAGTAGCCTAATATAGCCAAATTTCAGTCAGTGGTAGCCTAAGTATGTAGCCTAAAATATCAGTAAAGTTTTTTATTCAGTATTTGTTACTGTTTTTTTGTAAAAAAAAAAAAACGGTGTAATTTGATTGATCTCATACTAATAGTAATACGTAAATAAATGTGGAGTTAGTTGATTAATTAATTGTTTTATTTGCCTTATATAAATGTGAATATTTTCAATATGCGGGATCCCGCAAATACCGAGATCCCGCGGGATTGAAAATTCGTAGTCCCGCAAATACCGAGATTGAATTCAGGCTGCGGGATTGGAAGCCCTAGTTATGATAACGGAATTTCAGAGAAAGTACTGTAAATTTATAACCTATACATTTTCTGAAATGACGAACTGGTGAGCCCCTATCCATTTCGCATTTAATACTTTGACCCTCCAGACTTACAGTTTCAGTCATTGGCACTTCATTCGAACAGTTAATTTTTAAAAGTAACTCACCATAATCTCCCTCGTCGGAATTTCCTTGCACAATACGATTCACTTTACTTTTTGAACACATTTTACGAAAATGTCCTTTTCGATTGCACAATTTACACGTATAGTTTACGAACCGACACTCCGACGATTTGTGATTCTTGTAAACACATATAGAACATTTTTCACTATGTTGATCCTTACGCGATCCTTTCGATACTTTGATACCTTGGCCTATCTTGAACACAGCGTCATGATTTACATCGGTATTTCCCGTTGGTGCCATCGCGGCGCCTACACACAGCGAATACTTTCCGCTAAGTCTACCGCCTTACTCAGCATTAAGTCGTCGATATTTTTAGCAAAGAGCTTACTTATCTCGTTCGTGACCCGGTAAAATGCCCATGACAAACTTCCGGCTCCTTCTTTCCGTGGTGTAACCGTGCCGATAACTGATCGCATCGAGCTTCTTGGCGTTACGTTGACATCCACCCTTAATTTTGGTCCGTTTATCGAGGCTAAGGCTCAATTGGCTGCGAAAAAGTTCCTATCAAAGGTGGGAATCCTAGCAAAGGTGAGACGGTACTTCACACCGGAACAGCTGCTCAACCTCTATCAAGAGCAAGTTCGGTCATGTATGGAGTAGGTACTGCTGTCATCTCTGGAACGGATCTGCCAAATACCAGCTTGATGCACTTGAGTCTATAAACGTGCCGGGCTCATCGGCAACGAGAAACTGGTAGAGACAAAGCTCCAGAGCCTAGAACATCGGCAACGTGTTGCAAGCCTATCAGTTTTCTATCGGTTACATTTCGGGGAGTGTGCCATAGAATTGCACAGTCTTATTCCACCAAGCCCGTTCCGTCATCGGACTACAAGACAAACGATGATGCGCCATCGTTACATGGTGGACATCCCACCCATACGCACGAAATGTTTTGGGAATACTTTCATTGTGCGTACGGCTAAGGAGTGGAATTCCCTGTCGGAGTCCGCGTTTCCTGATAGCTATAACCTGGGAGTCGTTAAGTCAAGAGTGAATAGGTTACTCCTAGACAAGCGTGCATCACATCAGGTGAGATTATGGTCAAACGGAAATCTATCAAATATAAAAAAAGGTAATCTTCCAAATTCTTGAACGCACAGTAAGTAGCTCTCGTAACCTTGCAGCCCACTACGAGTGGGTCTCACCCGGTTGCTGCACCGCTGTATAAAACTTATGGTCCAAGATTTTAAAAATATCTTCGTATCCAAATCTTCAGGCAAGGCCAGGTTACACGCCAGTTGATACGTGTTCTCCGTGAGTGCGCTTGCTTTTCTCTTTCTCCAGCTTTATCGTTATTCGCGCCAATGCTGTTGGCTATGAACCATTGCTGAATCCGCCCCTTGTAAAGCTTCCAGTCAGCCCATCTTCGTCGCCAATGCTGTATAGGAAGCCTACAGAGGTGTTAACTTAAAGACGGAATGATCCGCACTGGTTTATTCATGGCTCGCTCTTACCGTGTAGTGCAGCCACATCTACTTATAGCTAGATACATAACAACCGGAATCGGGATTTACACGAGAATAACCTCCCAAGTCGTGGGCACAGGTAATTACCATTAGGACACATTGTAATTATGAGATACTAGCTTTTGCCCGCAACTTCGTTCGCGTGGGAGGTTTTTCCCGCGTGAATCCCGATCCCGTGGGACTTTCGGCATAAAATGTATCCCATGTCTGTCTCCTGGTTCTCAGCTACCACATTTTTAGCCAAATCATTTCAGCTGTTCTTGAGTTATAAATAGTGTAACTAACACGACTTTCTTTTATATATATAGATTAATAAAAATTCAGCATATTAAGTCAGGCCCGTAACCACTGGGCCACAACAGCTTGCACTCAATTAAGAGATGCTATAATAAAAAAGCATAGATTCATACTATGTAAGAACAATATTTTAAATTAGTACAGCAATATTTACCAGCTTCTATCAGCACTTTAACAACTTCAGCATGACCCTGTTCCACAGCATAATGTAAGGCAGTCTGCATGAATGCATCATGCTGATCAATCCCATTGGTAACCACAGCAGCTGATGCTATGGCTGCCCCTGTTGACTCCAATATAGCTGCATACCACCTGAATTAAATAAAAAAGAAAGACTGTTAAGTAATGTATATGGAAAGATAATTGATACAACCACAATACATTTAAATAAAATTCTTGTGGACTGACTGTGATTTGAAAATAACTATGTTATCTTGGATGCAGTTATTGAAATAATACAAAAAAAAATTATCAGTCTTTCTGTTTGTCTGGTCAAATATCTGAAATGACTGAACCAATTTTACTGGGATTGCGATCTATGTGTAAAAAACTTACTATTTTAAATTAATATGTTACTACTCATTGTATTATCATAACATAATGGATCATGAACAGCTAACAATAGGAAGCAACTTACTTATACATAGAAGACCAAGTTTCATCTTCACTTGTAGTTGGTGCAACAGTCCCTATATCCTCATCCCATTCTAAGTCAGCCTGTGGTGATGGTGACAATGATGATGAAGTTATTGGTGATTTAAGACTACCCATTTTACTCTCATCACTGCTGGATCCTTCACTGTGTATAAATACAAAGTAACCCTGGTTGGTGTCTGACTTTGAACTGTTGTCTTTCACTCCAAGCGTCTCATAATGTCCAAAATGAAAATCCTTAAATGTTCTGTCATTCATACTTTTGCACTTAACAACAGTCTCATCATGTTGACCATGGTGTCTGAGCTTTCGTTTGTGGCACTTGACCAGCCTTTTTTTAGGAGAACCTGCATATGATACTGTCATATGATGCTTAGATTCACTGGCATTAATTAATAACTTGACAATATCAATGTTTCCATTGTTTGCTGCTTCACCTAAACTAGTTTTACCTTGGCTGGCACTCTTATTTGGATTAGCACCTGAAGTGAAACAATAATAGATTGGGCAGGCATTATGAATAGATAAATTTCAGTTATTGAAGTGAATAACTAATAATAAACAAAATAATGTCACCTCTAGAAAGCGCCTTCGAAACTGCGTCCAGATCTTCAGCTAATACTGCACGATATAGACTCTCCTCAATTGAGGCGTCCATGGTAAGTTCTCCGAAGTCTTACCATTTACTTATGTGATCACAAGTGGTCACATATCTGATAAACAGTCATTTATTATCCTATCGAGCATTGAAACATTAACAAGTATTTTTTATGATTTCCTTAATTATTAATAGTGTCATGTTGAGGGTTAAACAATAACCGCACAGTCTCCATTGCTAGAGAGTGTCCAAGCAGAAAATAATTGGCTTTTCAAGCTTCAAGGCACGCTGAAAAGAAATTTGTTATTTTTGTTTATACTTCCAGTCCATTCCAGACACTGACAATATCATTTTGTTGTTAAAGCTGTCATCAATGTCATTTGCAGGGCTGCCAGCACATTAATCTCGTTTATACGGTCGAGTGTCTACAATTATACGAAATTCGACTGCATTATACATAATTATTTTTTATACCCGATTTTCTTACTACTTGACAATAAAAAAATACTGGCCTGTATTTAGTCGCCACCGTTCCGTTATATTAAATTTTTATGATTTTTGTTCAATCTTCGAATCAATTAAATCAATCCCACCTATCCTACCTATCCTTTTTAGGGTTCCGTAGTCGAATGGCAAAAAACGGAACCCTTATAGTTTCGACATGTCTGTCCGTCTGTCTGTCTGTCCGTCCGTCCGTATGTCACATCCATTTTATTCCGAAACTATTAGGACTATACATGTAAAACTTGGTAGATAGATGTATTCTGTGAACCGCTTTCCGATTTTAAGAGAAATTTTAAAAAACATTTAAAATAAAGGGAGCTCCATACATGGAACTGAAACTGAAATATTTTTTTTCATGAAACCTATACGTGTGTAGCATCTATAGACAGGTCTTTAAAAATGACATTAAAGTTTCTAAAATGACCTTTTCATTAAGTTAATCGTTTAAAAGATATACGCCTCCAAAGTGGTAAAATGTGTGTCCCCCCTCTAACTTCTATAATAATGAAGAGAAAAAATCATATGTTGTAGATCTTAATCTAAACTTTCAACCAAAATTAGTTCGAACGAGATCGAGTCGGCAGTTTTTGAGATACAGTATATTTTCTAAAACCGCAAATATTACTTTGTCATTCATACAAATACTATGAAAAACAAAGTTATTTAGCGTAGTTGTAAAAACTGTAAATAAGCTAGTTTTAAGAAATTTTTAAGGTTTTTTGTTTTTTTGTTCTATTAAATATATTAAGTACCTATATTATATTTATTATAGTTACCACGGAACCCTTCATGGGCGAGTCCGACTCGCACTTGGCCAATTTTTAGTACTGGTCACACTCAATCATATTTATCATTCACATTGGTGGTAAAATTTAAATATGGAATTAAATTAAATAATATGAATCACATTCACATGAATACACACGAAGATTGAGTCGATTTAGACTGTCATCAAACGTTTTACTCCCCTATTCATTTTCAACAATTACTATGTACCTACACTTGACATTTGCGAAGTGCCTTGCGAAAGCAAAAACAAAAGCAACACAAAAATAAGGTGGTAAATGAGAAGCACAGGTTAGCATAGTAGGATAGTTAGTTCTGGTCTTACCAATTTCCATTCATGCAACCACAAGAAACCAACCATCATGCAGATTTCTAATATTAATTCTTCTTGTAGATTAATTTTTTGTTTAGCATAGCGCTAGAAGGCTCGAAGAAGTAATGCACCTTCCGTGTTTGACTATGCCATTTTTTGTACTCATAAGAGCAGCTATTTTTTCACTTTTCAAACAGTTTCTATCTTGCGTTTAATTTTTTTTTAAATGACTAGAAGTGCGCTCAACAGATGCATCCGAAAATGGCAATATAAGCAAAAGTGCTATGACTGCTTTTAAATTTGGAAAGCTTTTGTTACCATGTCGATCACTAAGTGAAAACACTTTTTTCCAATATTGTGCCGCTGAAAGTTTATTATCCAGACCTAAACTTTCATGGTCTAGGACGCTTTTCGAATGGGAGGAACAAATTTTGTTGTTCGATGTAAGTATGTACACATAAAAATCATGAAATATCCAACTTTTAACTTTCAGCCACACAATATGAATCAGTAAGTCACACAGCTTTAAGTCACATAATATGAGATATTATTCATTAATTGATTAATATTAACAAACTTTCTTGACGCAGAACGCAAAACTTGAACAATCCGACCAAAGTAACCAAAAGAGGCGCCAAAACACACAACACACGACAGTCAACAATTCTACATGGAAAATTTAAAATACAGGAAAAGGAAAACACGTCCCACAGATGAACAAACACCACACCAAACCAACCAAACGTTCACAGACTAACAAAAACCACCACACCAGTTCACACCACTATAAATCATATTGTAAAGTTGGTAAGCATACTGATACTGTATGTGTATATATCTCCATCTCTGTTTATCATTCTTCGTGACAGAAAAAGGCGAATAAGTACACAACGTTCCTTTTGAAGGAGGTCTCTTTTAGAAATAAATATACCAACTGCCATGTTTTTTTTTTGTATCCAATTATACTGAATGACTACCTATACGCAATAGATACAACGAACAGTCCGATTATACACGTTTTGTATCCAAATATACAATCTGGCAGCCCTGGTCATTTGTCAGACGATTCCAAGGATCTTCTACCAAGTTCCTTGGACGATTCAACTTCAAGACCATAGATATCAGTGACCTTCTATAATATCTCAGACTAAGGGAAAAAGAATAGACATGAAATACCTACGAAAAAAGCGTGCATATAAGTAGCGGCACGTAAGTCTAGCGCTGAACGATACGCGGAGGGGATTGCTGCGCATGGGTACTGTCGCGCACGCAATACAATTATTAGCTAAATAACGTTAATGACATTATTTTAATGTAATGTCAAATAGTGGGTCTAGCGCTGAACGAAATGTAGAGGATCTGCGCATGAGTACTGTCGCACATGCAAATAATATTACCTATACTTTAATAAATAGTTTATCTCCAATGCCAATGTCCAAGGATTAATGATTAATGTAGGTACCTAAGATATAATTTTTAACAAGTTTTGTGGGGAGTATAAAAATAAAAACATTATTTGTTAATTTGAAAATTTTTATTTTAGATTTAAGTCTAATCTGAATCAGAGAATCTATATGTATAGAGGAAGGACCAGCATCAAAAACGATACAACTGCAAGAAAGTGTCACAAAGAAGATACTACTGCAACTCCTGCCACACCACGTAAATAGAAATTACGTCGAGATTTAAAAGTCTTGCAACAATGCCTGAAAAGACGTAATACAACTATTGGTAACCTAAAATGTTTGTTTAAAATTATAAAAAAAAAAGTGTGATAACAATTTTGAAGTCGAACAGATGGTCCAACATAACTTCGAAAACATTCACACAAAACTAAATACGACAAAATCCAACACATCCAGCAAATATTCAGATGAAATGAAATCGTTTGCTTTATCATTGTACCTATTATTATTCTGGAAAAGCCTATTTATTTTTGAGGAATCGTATTCCTTTACCTCATCCTGCAACTCTGCGAAGGATATTGGCGACGCATAAATGCAACGTGGGTTTTATGGCAGAAGTGATGGAATACCTGAAGGTTAAGGCTGAAAAGGATGAAATGAACGTCGCTTTAACTTTTGATGCAATGGCTATCAAAGCTGGCAAACAATATGATAAAGGGTCAGACAAGTAATGGGGTTGCGTTGATTTAGGCGGAATATTAACAAGCGATTCTGAAACATTTGTTACAGAAGCCTTAGTGTTTCAAATAGTCTCTAATTCTCTATAAAGGAATTATCGCATTTCAATTTTTTTTTTTTTTTTTTTTTTATTAAAAAAAAATGTGGTCTTGCGAGGCCTTGTATGGTAATAGGTATAGGTAGGTCATATTAACATCAAACAAATCAGTTGCTAATTCAGCAAAACTGTATCTGTCTACTATCAAAAACCTGCGTCTTCCTTCTATGGGTCATTATATTTTTCCCGTCGACTTTAAGTTCAGTCAAGTAATGTCTTGTTTCTTCGAAGACCTGAGTCCAGACATGTTTATTGTTAAGTCGCAAAGGGATTTGAAACCAGTTCCTACTGGATTTTTGGCGTTAAGAATGTCAAACAGTCAGTCCAAGTACCATAGGTATTCCACTGTGGCTTCACTTCCAGCAAAGCTAGGATGACCGATTGACCTCAAATAGTCAATTGCATCAGTCACAGAGGAACTGGCAGCTAGTTTGATGTTCATTTTCTTGCCAAAAAAATCGGCATGTACCCTAGTCAACTTATTTTTTAATTTCAGCCCCTCTTCCTCTTGCAAATCTTGCAATTTCTGTACGTATGTGAACTTAATATCTCCTTTTTCCGATGACAAACAAGTTTCGGCGAATAAATTTCGGGCTAATTTAATCATATGGGCAGGGTCGAGTATGCAGTATACTTTTGTAGATTTAATTGGGTGATCAAAATGAGTTTTTATATTTGCAAGCGTAAAATTGCACCCCAGAACTTCAAATGTTTTTATGTTTGCTTGTGCCCCATCCGCTGTCAAAGAACTCACCACTATATTAATATCGACCAGCATACGAATCGCTGTCAAGACGAGCTGAGATTGTACGTGCGCAGAAATCTTATCTATAAAAAAATAAGCGATAGGACAGACACATTTTTCCTTTATAGAGAATTAGAGACTATTTGAAACACTAAGCTAAGCTTCTGTAACAAATGTTTCAGAATCGCTTGTTAATATTCCGCCTAAATCAACGCAACCCCATTACTTGTCTGACCCTTTATCATATTGTTTGCCAGCTTTGATAGCCATTGCATCAAAAGTTAAAGCGACGTTCATTTCATCCTTTTCAGCCTTAACCTTCAGGTATTCCATCACTTCTGCCATAAAACCCACGTTGCATTTATGCGTCGCCAATATCCTTCGCAGAGTTGCAGGATGAGGTAAAGGAATACGATTCCTCAAAAATAAATAGGCTTTTCCAGAATAATAATACAATGATAAAGCAAACGATTTCATTTCATCTGAATATTTGCTGGATGTGTTGGATTTTGTCGTATTTAGTTTTGTGTGAATGTTTTCGAAGTTATGTTGGACCATCTGTTCGACTTCAAAATTGTTATCACACTTTTTTTTTTGATAATTTTAAACAAACATTTTAGGTTACCAATAGTTGTATTACGTCTTTTCAGGCGTTGTTGCAAGACTTTTAAATCTCGACGTAATTTCTATTTACGTGGTGTGGCAGGAGTTGCAGTAGTATCTTCTTTGTGACACTTTCTTGCAGTTGTATCGTTTTTGATGCTGGTCCTTCCTCTATACATATATTGCTTAAATTATGTACTCTTTTTTCGCAGGGCATGACCTGTAAACATATTAGAAGTTAATGGAACACGGTAGACTGGATCAGAGTGGTGCAGATCACAGCTTCTACTAGCCATCATTGAGGAGTTTTACTTCCGCTTTCTCATCGGACCCTCATTCATAACCCGAATTTTTAATCTTTTACATACATATTTGTATTGAGACGCACGTGATCTTAATACGCGTGCAAAATTTAATGGAAATCGGTTCAGTAGAATTATGTGAAAAAGGCGTCGCAATATTTGAATCCTCAAGGTAATTAAGTTAATGCACGCACGCACTCGGATGATTTATTTTTACCTTAGGAAATATTGACGGAACAGCATCAGGTTTCAACATTTTCCTAGTATAACCAGGAATAAAGTCGTCACATTTAAAATGCTCACTGCAAACAACAGACGACTTTGAGATTTTTCCAGGTACTGCATTTTCCCACTTCAATTTCTGGTTTTCACTCTTCGGAAATCTACAATACAAAAAATATAATGAATAATTAACGTTATCGGTGCAGTCGAAGGACACGATAACATCAACAAAAAAATTGTAATCCTATAAAAAATCTAAACTTCAGGTTTGGCCCATTTTGTACACTGACGGTGACCGGTAAATCGCCAAGTTAAGACAGTCAGTACAGCGTATCTTCTGCCTACCTACTACGAGATTGAAAAAATAATCTTTGATTAACAAAATTCATGGTTACCCTATAGATTATGATTGTTGTTTTTACTTACCCGTGGAAAGAAAAGCGGCTACCGGGATAAGACTCATTTTTGCACCCTGTCACACAAGAAGAATTCGCCATATTTCATGAAACACAATTTACACAATCCCAAATCGAAGCACAAGAATCAACCAAACAACCAATGAGCGTTAGGTTTTACATACTCTTTGGAGCAAACCACCATACCATCCTTGCATTTAGTGTTACCAGGCCCAAACATGTAAGTACTGCTGTTAACTCAGTATTAATGTTCTTTTTTTATAATACTGCGAACTGATTATTAATTATATGGACTATAAAAATATTGATTGATATATGTATGTTTTATTATTTAGGAATTGTTCGTTATGGTAAAACATAAAAAAAAAAATCTACCACTTCTACCAAACCCTATGGTTAGTTGAGCTGGCAAGATGTCAGACAAGGACACGCCAGCGGGAGCCCTCTCGCCAGGACCGCTTTTAGCTAGCTACCGCTTTTAAGAAAATAGCTACCCTATGGGTAAGTCAATAGATCTCATTTTAAATAAACAAAAATTTTTGGTACACTGTCTAGTTTTAAGTATAAGGTCTTTGAAGGTGGCGGCTTGCCGTAGAGCTGCGCGCATTATAACATCGATAGTTGAATTGCACGGTGCTTACAGAATTCAAAATTGTCGAAAATGAGTTTTACGTTTAAGAAATTTATGGCCCTTTGCTGTAAGTTTTTACTATTTTTAACTAATTTCCCTATAAGTCTTATTTCGTTTCGCAAGGATTAAAACAATAGTCCCCCAATCCAGATGCACACTTTTCTTTTAGCTTTCTTCAGTTTTATTTACGTGGTAATGCGAGCTATAAAAACGCACACGCTCGAAGAGTGTCATTTTACATGGCAGGCAGGGCACGTGGATACTGAATAAATGCTACTGCAATTAAATTAACTATCTATATTCTGTACTTGTACAGGTATGTTCATAATAAAACAAATTTTACTATGGTGTGGTATGTCTATCCCATTTATTCCCAGTTGCCACCGCGGCGATCACGAATAAAAACTGTAGCCTTGTGATCGCTGTGTTCATTGCTCGCTTTTTCCTGTGAGCGTAGTATGCGACCGAAATTGCGGCCAGAACAACTGTGGCGACCACGCTCAACATAGTGGGTGCGAGTAAAAAACCTTCTACACACAGTGCCGCCGGCTGGGGAGGATGCCTCGCGCGGCTCAGGGTTACTTAGCGCTTGGAATTAAGATTGAGTTTCGTGCGGACTTCTAGTTTCTGCGACTTGTGCCGGGGCATATGTGTAGGAGCCTTATTAGAGTATCACTATTACTGATTAGCATACCACGACTGCAGTACCTGTACCTAAGGTCTATAATTACCAATGAAAAGAATAAATAAATACAAAATACGGTTTGTTTTCCTCGTTTGTCAGACTATACTTATTTTTATTAACTAATAATATAACTTAACATTTTTTTTTTTTTATTTAAGTACTACTACATGGCTCGATCATCTATACTTATAATAAATCTGTAGAGAGGTCAATTCTGTACGTGAAATATATTTACAAAATAACTATCAGGGGTTGATTAGGGATCGATACTGATGCCAAAAATGCAATCAGTAAAATTTTTGTCTGTCTGTCTGTATAACCGTTATAGAAACAAAAACTACTTGACGGATTTTAACGAAACTTGGTACAATTATTTTTCATACTCCTGAGCTGGTTATAGTATACTTTTCATCATGCTACAATCAATAGGAGCAGAGCAGTGAAGGGAAATGTTGGGAAAACGGGAGAAGTTACTCCGTTTTTTAAGCTTCCGTCGCGTGTGCAACCTTAATGGTTAAAGCTACACAGAAATCATTTATGACGGAAATGTTCTCCTTAAAATTATATAAAAAATATCCCACGACAGCATTTGTCTATCTTTTATGGTTGACTCACAATAACACGTGTAACTCCCGATAGCTTAGCAGTTCGAAGCTTTCTGATTATTATTCTGCTCCGAAACTTAAAACCACCACAACTTTGCAATGGAACTCGGCTAAAAGTAACCCAGTTGCAACAAAATATAATCGAGTCTCAAATTTTAACAGGTTGCGGTGCAGGAGAAACCGTCTTTATTCCCAGAATTCCCATAATACCAAATAATTTTCCATTCCAATTTAAAAGAACGCAATTCCCAGTATCGGTGTGTTATGCAATGACAAATATTAAGGCTCAAGGGCAGACTTTCCGTGTTGCTGGAGTAGATCTCGGTGTCAGTTGTTTCTCGCATGGTCAGTTGTACGTCGCTCTTTCCCGGGTTAGCAGTTCTAGAAATCTTTATGTTCACGTGCCGGACGGGTCAACTTTCAACATAGTTTACCCGGAAGCTTTGCGCTGAAGTATTTTCGTTCTATAGGTACTTAAGCCTCATGTGAACGTGATCTAAACAATATTACCGATACATTAACTTAATAACACGCTGACGGAGTCGTGGGCACAGCTATTAACAATAATATTGTGCGGTTCGGTATTGCGATATTTTTCAACAGTATTATAGATTGACATATTATATTTCCCTACTAAATTACGAAAGTTAATCTGTCTGTTACATCAAAATCACTGAACCATGAGGAAGGACATAGGCTACTTTTTTTTACGAAAAACGACGGAAACTTGGGCGAAGTTGCGGGCAACAGCTATCTATACTAATAATATAAGGCTGAAGAGTTTGTTTGTTTGTTTGAACGCGATAATCTCAGGAACTACTGGTTCAAATTGAAAAATTATTTTTTAACTAGCTTTTGCCCGCGACTCCGTCCGCGTGGAATAGTTACTTTGGGCTAACGCTAAATTTAACCCCGATTTTGAAGCATTCTTCATTGGCGCTCCGCTCCTATTGGCCTTAGCGTAATGAAATATAGCCTATAGCCTGTCTCTATAATTTGACTATTTAATTAAATATAATTTTTCAATTCGAACCAGTAGTTCCTGAGATTATCGCGTTCAAACAAACAAACAAACTCTTCAGCCTTATATTATTAGTACAGATAACTTCGCCCACGTTTACGTCGTTTTTCGTAAAAAAAAAGTAGCCTATGTCCTTCCTCATGGTTCAGTGATTTTGATGTAACAGACAGATTAACTTTCGTAATTTAGTATTGAAATATAATATGTCAATCTATAATACTGTTGAAAAATATCGCAATACCGAACCGCACAATATTATTGTTAATAGCTGTGCCCGCGACTCCGTCAACGTGTTATTAAGTTAATGTATCGGTAATATTGTTTAGATCACGTTCACATGAGGCTTAAGTACCTATATAACGAAAATACTTCAGCGCAAAGCTTCCGGGTAAACTATGTTGAAAGTTGACCCGTCCGGCACGTGAACATAAAGATTTCTAGAACTGCTAACCCGGGAAAGAGCGACGTGCAACTGACCATGCGAGAAACAACTGACACCGAGATCTACTCCAGCAACACGGAAAGTCTGCCCTTGAGCCTTAATATTTGTCATTGCATAACACACCGATACTGGGAATTGCGTTCTTTTAAATTGGAATGGAAAATTATTTGGTATTATGGGAATTCTGGGAATAAAGACGGTTTCTCCTGCACCGCAACCTGTTAAAATTTGAGACTCGATTATATTTTGTTGCAACTGGGTTACTTTTAGCCGAGTTCCATTGCAAAGTTGTGGTGGTTTTAAGTTTCGGAGCAGAATAATAATCAGAAAGCTTCGAACTGCTAAGCTATCGGGAGTTACACGTGTTATTGTGAGTCAACCATAAAAGATAGACATATGCTGTCGTGGGATATTTTTTATATAATTTTAAGGAGAACATTTCCGTCATAAATGATTTCTGTGTAGCTTTAACCATTAAGGTTGCACACGCGACGGAAGCTTAAAAAAACGAAGTAACTTCTCCCGTTTTCCCAACATTTCCCTTCACTGCTCTGCTCCTATTGCTTGTAGCATGATGAAAAGTATACTATAACCAGCTCAGGAGTATGAAAAATAATTGTACCAAGTTTCGTTAAAATCAGTCAAGTAGTTTTTGTTTCTATAACGGTTATACAGACAGACAGACAAAAATTTTACTGATTGCATTTGTGGCATCAATATCGATCCCTAATCAACCCCTGATAGTTATTTTGTAAATATATTTCATGTACAGAATTGACCTTTCTACGGATTTATTATAAGTATAGATTAAATAGTCAAATTATAGAGAAAAGCTATAGGCTATATTTCATTACGCTAAGGCCAATAGGAGCGGAGCGCCAATGAAGAATGCTTCAAAATCGGGGTTAAATTTAACGTTAGCCCATTTAACGTTAGCCCAAAGTAACTATTCCACGCGGACGGAGTCGCGGGCAAAAGCTAGTTCATAATAAAACAAAAATTATCATTTTACACAGATTTATTGAAAACTATAAAAGCCGTTTATCCCAGTCATACTTAAGTTCTAAAATACAAATATGTATACACAATAATCAAATAAGAGCACGTTGCGCAAATTTTATACAAATATACACATTAATAAAACATGAGCATGTTGAATAAACAAAAAAAAAATACAAACCACACAATCCTTACTTATTAATATTATTATAAGTGCGAAAGTTTGTTTGTATGGATGGATGTTTGTTACTCAATCACGGCTGAACGGAATTTTATGAAATTTGGCACAGATGTATATTATAGTCTGGATTTTCTTATTCTGTCTTCTCACTTTTTTATTTAATGTTTTAATTTTTTTCTTCCGATATTCACATTTTGATTTTAATTTTTGAATAATTTCTTTTTCTGCAACTTCGTTCAAGTTTTTGCCGTAAATTAATTTGAAATTACCAGTTACGCTGCCCACAGTACATACAGTAACATATTATAAAATAGAACACTTACATCTGCATAGCTAGAAGCGCTGCAGACAGGCTCCTCTTCCAGTGCTTTGTGGGAAAAAAAATGTTGTGCCTCACATTCATTAAATTGGGCTGGTAACTGTAAAGAAATAACAACAATTTTTTATATTGAGTGAGTTTGTATTTAAAAGTGAAGATTGCATGGTAATTACCATAAGGAACATAATTATTATGAAATATTACACTTACATCTGCATTGTTAGAAGTGCTGCAAACAGGTTTCTCTTCCAACACCCTGCGAGGAACAGATCGTTGTTCATCACCGTCGTCAAATTGTGCTGGTAACTATACAAAGAATAACCATAAATGTTTAATAATATTTACATTGTGAATTTAATCACTAACTCACGCTCACATTTGTTTAGCTTGCATTTTAACATAGACACAACATTTTATAACCTGATATGTATGTATCATTTTCAAAAATTAATCATTATCCATCTCCTTTTGCTATGACTATATCAGGAGTAAAAATAGTGCAGGTATATGTGTCTTAATCTGTGTGAGGAGGTGGATAATTAAAATCGTATAACTTATATTAGGTTTTGATTCAGTCTGTACGAGAATTTTAAGGATGTTTTATAATTTTCAGAAAAAAAAGGTAATCTATTTATTCTGACTGATGTGTATTTAAACCTGAAACTTTATATCAGTATTTCAGCAATATAGAACTGCTGTTGCTGACATGCTTCTCGTCCCTCCTCTCTCTCCATCAACTGGTTTGGATTAGTTACTTGTCAGTAAGTAGGTAAACACAATAAACTTGTCTATTTTCAAAACTTAACAATAATTCACTTGAAGGCAAAGCATCATCGCGCAGTCTTGTTATATTTAAAGTTCGGTTAAAACATTTATCTTCAAAATGCAAGGAAAAAATAAAAATATGCTTGGTTGTAGTGTTCAAATTTTCAATCCCAAGTATATACAGCCACTGTTCTTTTCTTTCTTTACATGTTGGCAATCTAAAATCATTAAAAGAAATCGAGTTAAATAATATTCACCTGTCGATATGTTTTATCGATAAATTGAAAATTCCGAACCGTAACTCTAACTCTCTGTTTACTAACAAATGATTTGCTTAAAAATCACATAATATCAACAGTAAAACAGTAAATGATTACAGAAAAGCAAGTGTATCTTTATAAACTTTCCCAAAAATAGCAAAATCTTTCAAAATAATAGAAAAAAACAAGATATTTTGAATGAATTTGGTTACTTACCTGTGCAACGTTTTATTGGGATGTTTTTGTTGCTTTTCATGCGGCAGCCTAACACACTGCACCTACCCATGATAAATGCAGTATTATGCAAATTCTTACACTATAAACAAGCACAATTTTCGCCTATTATCACCAAATTTTCTTAAAAACACTGAAACAAGCAAGTTGCGATGACAACTGATGTACTTGTTGTTGGCTATGACAAAACATGGCGAACAGCCGCAGTGAGGTATTTTGTGACGTCACCAAAGTTATGTTGCCATTTTTGGCAATGATAAAACTAATGTTGTCCTTTTTTACATATGATTACGCTCACAAGTTAAAAAGAGATGCCGATATATCAGTAACTATGCCGTCGAAATGCATCATATTCCTATAACTACTGTTCGTATAGAATGTTTATGGCATGTCCTATTTTTTTCCTTAGTCAGAGTATAATATGGACTAGAACCACAGTATAAAGATCGTACAGTAGGTTGACGCCTTTGATCTTGTGGAAAATGCCGACAACGTCTAGACAGTCTCGCAGCGGCCAGGGTTGTCACAAGTAAACAATATTTATGAAATATTTTTTTATTGCATATCGACATAGTTAGCAATATTATTACTTAATATAATAATGAAAACAATTTTAACCTGCTCTTTACTGCACGTATTATTTAGCAGTTGAGGGTGAACATAAAAAGCAGATGAGGCGTATACAAAGAGATTTAAAATTTGAACTGATGCACGTGATAATTAGGTACTGTGACACTTACTGTACTGTAATGTTGCTTAAGTGAAGGTTTTTTAAATAAATAAATTATAAAAAATGATGTCCGCCATTTTGGATTTCAAAAAGGATGGCATTTTCGTAACAAGCACCCCAATCAACCTCAATATTGACACCCATATCAAATTATTAAAAAGAATGACGTCCGCCATCTTGGATTTCAAAAAGGATGGCATTTTCGTAACAAGCACCCCAGTCAACCTCAATATTGACACCCATATCAAATTATTAAAAAGAATGACGTCCGCCATCTTGGATTTCAAAAACGATGTCATTTTCGTAACAAGCACCCCAATTAACCTCAAAATTGACACCCATATCAAATTATTACAAAAAATGACGTCCGCCATCTTGGATTTCAAAAAGGATGGCATTTTCGTAACAAGCACCCCAATTAACCTCAAATTTGACACCCATATCAAATTATTAAAAAAAAAATGACGTCCGCCATCTTGGATTTCAAAAAGGATGGCATTTTCATAACAAACACCCCAATTAAACTCTAAATTGACACCAATATTTTATTTTAAAAACATACGTACACCATCTCGAAATTCACCTTTATTAAATAATAAAAAAGTTCACCATCTTCAATTTGAAATTACTGTTTTTCGTTATCTGTATTCGAATAAAGCTTGAAAGTATCGTTATCATTTTGAATAAAAATAGAACACCTAATAATATTAACTAGGTATAAAAATATATAAAATGTCCAAACCCTCACGGCCCTGTGCGATTACCTATTAGATATTATTTTTTTACCGTCCGCCTTTCGGCTATTTTGTTAGCGTTATCAACGCGGCACGACATTACAAATAAAACGATAACAAAACATTATTCATTATTTACCTTTCTTCTGTGCGTGGAAGCTGATGGAACCGGAGATCTTTATTTAAACAAGATGAAGACTTGCAATCTCTTACAGCACACGTCGTATGTACCATTTTAAATAACTAATTAAAAAACAAACACGTGCTAGCCCCGAATGATGTCTCCCAAGCTGCTAACATAGTTTTGTTCGCAGCTTGGGATCGGCATTCCCGCGTCTCGCCCCTCACACCCCGCACGATTGCCCTGTCTAGACGTCTTCGTCGGACGACTGTATGATCTTTAGACTGTGCTAGAACTGACTAGAAATACCTAAAAATACGCGTGCATACCTACTGTCAACTGCGGCCAAAAGATGGCAGCCATTGCTAGGGAAGCACATAAGTAATCAAAACCAATAAGTATCGATATCGATACCAGAGTTTCTAACATTTCTTCGGGTACATTGGTTACTTATGTAACAATACTTTTAAACTTTGGATAATTAGATTATACTTTTGGAATAACTATAACAAGTCCTTTTCCTGAATTTTTAAAATTATAGTGCATTACATTCATATTAACATACAAAGGGTTAGAAGCACTGTTGGTTGGGCTACATTTTATGAGTGACTGACTGACTTTGTTTTTTTCTGAGTGACTTTCTTGAAGGACAACCATTGACATATATATTTACTACGTACTATTATATAAATCAATGAGGACTACTGAGGTTTTTTGCGATTTCAGGGTTTGATCCACATTTAAAGTTGTTCATAAAGATCACTCTGACCCGCTTTCGGCTTAGTATCGAACTTACTGTCATTTGTAAATCTTTGACAGTCGTTTTTAGTCAGTGGCCCGAGTCTGATTAATACGATACCCTTGGTAACTGGTTGACTTACCAAGGGTATCGTATTACCCAGTACTATGGAGGTCAGATAGGCAGTATCTGCATTTAAAATACTGGTATTCAGCTGCATCAGTTGATAGACTGGAATCTTACCCTAATATATAGTTTGAAAAAGGTTAGGCAAATAATGATATTATAGGGCCGAAACTGCGTAAAGAGCGTGTTTCGTGTGTTTCGGAAACCGGATTATTACCTGCACAGTGTCACTAGTTCAACTTTAACGGTGTACATGTAGTCGAGTAGAACGAAAACTTAATATTTATTACGTAGCAAAAAGGGGGCGCGGGGTCTGATTCCCCGCGACGTGCGGGTTCCCGAAACGGAGCACTTTTGTATGGGACCGCGTAGGTGACCGCTTTACGTAGTTTCGGCCCATAGAGATATTTGTTTACAACAATAATAAATACTGTAGAAATATAATAAATCTGAGGTTATTACAAGAAATAAAACAACAAAGTATTTTGAAAAATGTACCTTTATTCACCATAATAAATCACCAGGTCAAAGTAAAATACTCAATTTTATTTAGATAATTATTAGGCACTTTTGAAAGTCAAAACCGTTACTAATCATTGTAAACTGCCCATTCAAATTGAGCTTAATTTTATAGAAACTAAAAGTGGCCTTGAAATTTATTTATGACCCAGATGTGCTCGGTATCGCATTCTCAGAAGTAAACGATTCGGGTTAAATCTGAAAAAGCAAATTAAAAGAGAAGTTAAAGTTAAAGATATATGCAAATGTTAGTTGTAACAACACTTCGAACGACAAATTAAAGTTTATTTTATTTACTCTTTATATATCTGATCTAGGTGTTTCACTGGTAAGGGTGGTTGAGTCATCTTGGAGAACGCCTGTACGACATTTTTGATTTCACGCAGAACCAGCCCGTGTGTTTTTTTTTTTAACACTGAAAGTATTTTTTATATCTTGAATAATCTCATCTTTTTTATCACTAGCGCTAAACATAACATTATGAACAGGTATTTAATAATATTAAAATTGAGAAACATTAATACTAAAGTATTGGATGAACCGACAGGTTCGTAGGGAAATTTAAACAATATGAAGTTTATTTGTTTTAACTTACTACAAGGTGGATCGACGGTACTGCATCATCACGCTGTCATGCAGCCTTATTACATCAAGGGTTTTATTGAAGGTTGATTCTGCAGTGTAATGAACAGACAAGTGGTATTTTAAGTCCAGGTTTGATATTTTCCACCCCAATGACTTCAAGCCACTTCTGGCGCAGCACTTCATTTTTAGGGAACCTGTGCAAATAAAAAACATACAAAATGATTTCAGTTTGATGCAGTTCATGGAACAAATCAGAGACTGAACTAAATAACCACCAACTACTGCATGACGAAGTGACATTGTTGTGTTTTAGTACTATCGCTATTTTTATTTCTATTGTTAGTTTTATTTTCAAAACCATCTCTTCAAGCCCTTCATTTTGATACCCTACTCTACTGATCTCTACAATGTACAAACTAAAAAAAATGTTAGTTTTTATCAATAGCTTATTAAATAAAAGACATCACTATTTTGAATTGTCATTTGTATTGTAAACAAAACATGATATAAATTTAGCAAATAGAGTTAAATATAAGATATAATTGGTATGTACTATCACGGTCTTTTCCGCCTGATCAGTTAAAAATATTTTCGTCTAAATCATGCGGAGGCGCTGAGCCACGCCCCCTTAAAGTTTGGGCCTAGAGTCTGGCAAACGAAAGTAGACACTCGAATTATTTGCAAAGTTTTTATATGGCAATGTTATACTAATGTCAAACTCAATTTTCAAAACAAGATGGCGTGTTGTTAGTGATTTGTTGTGATCTTGTTAATATTGGCGTGTTGTTGTTGTTGTTGTTTTGTTCATTTTTCACTGAATAAACTCTAGTTTATTCAGTGAAAAATGAACAAAACTATTAAAAGTGGAGTACGGGAGATGTTGTTTCGCATGATGTCTAAATATCAAGAAAAACAATAGGAGAAAGACGCCGAATTCAAACAAAAACAAGATTGTTTACTTGTGGTGTTCGATTTCATAGTTAGTATGACGCTACTAGTTGATACTTTGTCGTAATTCACAATTTATATTTATCGAGGAAAAATATTTATGTATAATGTTAAACATTATGGTTATTTAACATACAATTAAATGTTGTATGGTTTTTAACATTTTTTTTTTCTTTTATAGAAAATCTGGTGGATGTAGCAGGGGTTGATGAGATAGTGAAACCTATTGAAAAACTTACGGATTTAGAGCAGAAAGATAGGATAAGAACCCAGAACCAGTACTTGGATAAAAGAGCTTCAATCACTGGTAAGTTTTTACTAGGAGTACATAACTTTTATAAAGATGTAATTGAATTCATGATTTGAAAACCTAATCATTTTGTTTTACCATTCTTTCCAGAAGTGAGCGTTACTACATTAATAAGAATTAAAAAGGAAGGTGCGCGTAAAGGCCATATAAACCCACAGTGTCCGACATAGATAGTTTCGACATAGATGCTATTTGTAACAAAATTAACGAATTTTATAACGTTAGAAAACAAGTTTAAAACTAAACACACCAGAGCCAGTATATGAAGCTGATGAAATTCTGAAGCAGAATGGGCACGAGGTATTGCGAGTTCCCCCCTACCACTGTGATCTAAATGCCATTGAGTTAGTATAGAGTTTGGCTATACGTAAAGTGGCAAATAAAAATATTGCTTTGCCTGCAGTGGAGTTACAGAAATCTATAAAAGAGTCGTTTGAAAATATAACTCCCGAGGAGTAAAAGAAAATGACTGATCATGTCATCCATGTTGAAAATAAACATAAAGAAAGGGACAGAATTACAGAAAATAATTTAGAAAGTTTTATAATTAACGTAGGAAACAATGACTCCAGTGACTCTAATGAAACTTTCCACATGGAAGTCTTACATTCAGATTTTGACTTTAGTGAATAAATCAGAACTATTTTAGAATACTGTTGTTTTTTTTTTTAAATCGAATTATGACAATATGTAAACTATTACCTACCTAAAATATCTCTTGTATTTTTATTCCAATGAAATAAAATACATAATTCTAAAGTATCAAATAAAGTTATTCCAGGTATTTCATAGTAGTTTTGGGGTAGCTATGCTGATATTTTTTAAATTTGCCGCGCTTTTTCAGTCTCTACTTTCGTTTGCCAGACTCTATTAGGAACTCAGACTAAGGAAAAAAGAATAGACATGAAATACCTACGAAAAAAGCGTGCATACCTATTGTGAGTCTGGCACAAAGATGGCGGCTTGCCGTAGAGCTGCGCGCATTATAACATCGATAGTTGAATTGCACGGTGCTTACAGAATTCAAAATTGTCGAAAATGAGTTAAACGTTTAAGAAATTCATGGCCCTTTGCTGTAAGTTTTTACTATTTTTAACTAATTTCCCTATAAGTCTTATTTCGTTTCACAAGGATTAAAAAAATAGGCCCCCAATCCAGATGCACACGTTTTTTTTAGCTTTCTTCAGTTTTATCTACGTGGTAATGTGAGCTATAAAAACGCACACGCTCGAAGAGTGTCACTTTACATGGCAGGCAGGGCACGTGGATACTGAATAGATGCTACTGCAATTAAATTAACTATGTGTATTCTGTACTTGTACAGGTATGTTCATAATAAAACAAATTTTACTATGGTGAGGTATGTCTAACCCATTTATTCCCAGTTGCCACCGCGGCGATCACGAATAAAAAACTGTAGCCTTGTGAACGCTGTGTTCATTGCTCGCTTTTTCCTGTGAGCGTAGTATACGACCGAAATTGCGGCCAGAACAACTGTGGCGACCACGCTCAACATAGTGGGTGCGAGTAAAAAACCTCCTACACACAGTGCCGCCGGCTGGGGAGGATGCCGCGCGCGCGTACCTGTACCTAAGGTCTATAATTACCAATGAAAAGAATAAATAAATACAAAATACGGTTTGTTTTCATCGTTTGTCAGACTATACTTATTTTTATTAACTAATAATATAACTTAACATTATTTTTTTTTTATTTAAGTGCTACTACATGGCTCGATCATTCATAATAAAACAAAAATTATCATTTTACACAGATTTATTGAAAACTATAAAAGCCGTTTATCCCAGTCATACTTAAGTTCTAAAATACAAATATGTATACACAATAATCAAATAAGAGCACGTTGCGCAAATTTTATACAAATATACACATTAATAAAACATGAGCATGTTGAACAAACAAAAAACAAAAAAAAAATACAAACCACACAATCCTTACTTATTAATATTATTATAAGTGCGAAAGTTTGTTTGTATGGATGGATATTTGTTACTCAATCACGGCTGAACGGATTTTTATGAAATTTGGCACAGATGTAGATTATAGTCTGGATTTTCTTACTCTGTCTTCTCACTTTTTCATTTAATGTTTTAATTTTTTTCTTCCGATATTCACATTTTGATTTTAATTTTTGAATAATTTCAAGCGCTTTATCCTGAAACAAAAAAAAAACGAATTAACTTCTAGTTTTCTGCAACTTCGTTCAAGTTTTTGCCGTAAATTAATTTGAAATTACCAGTTACGCTGCCCACAGTACATACAGTAACATATTATAGAATAGAACACTTACATCTGCATAGCTAGAAGTGCTGCAGACAGGCTCCTCTTCCAGTATTTTGTGAGAAAAAAATGTTGTGCCTCACATTCATTAAATTGGGCTGGTAACTGTAAAGAAATAACAACAATTTTTTATATTGAGTGAATTTGTATTTAAAAGTCAAGATAGCATGGTAATTACCATAAGGAACATAATTATTATGAAATATTACACTTACATCTGCATTGTTAGAAGTGCTGCAAACAGGTTTCTCTTCCAACACCCTGCGAGGAACAGATCGTTGTTCCTCACACTCGTCAAATTGTGCTGGTAACTATACAAAGAATAACCATAAATGTTTAATAATATTTACATTGCGAATTTAATCACTAACTCACGCTCACATTTGTTTAGCTTGCATTTTAAGATAGACACAACATTTTACAACCTGATATATGTATGTATCATTTTCAAAAATTAATCATTATCCATCTCCTTTTGCTATGACTATATCAGGAGTAAAAATAGTGCAGGTATATGTGTCTTAATCTGTGTGAGGAGGTGGATAATTAAAATCATATAACTTATATTAGGTTTTGATTCAGTCTGTACGAGAATTTTAAGGATGTTTTATAATTTTCAGAAAAAAAAGTTATCTATTTATTCTGACTGATGTGTATTTAAACCTAAAACTTTATACCAGTATTTCAGCAATATAGCACTGCTGTTGCTGACATGCTTCTCGTCCCTCCTCTCTCTCCATCAACTGGTTTGGATTGGTTACTTGTCAGTAAGTAGGTAAACACAATAAACTTGTCTATTTTCAAAACTTACCAATAATTCACTTGAAGGCAAAGCATCATCGCGCAGTCTTGTTATATTTAAAGTTCGGTTAAAACATTTATCTTCAAAATGCAGGGAACAAATAAAAATATGCTTGGTTGTAGTATTCAAATTTTCAATCCCAAGTATATACAGCCACTGTTCTTTTCTTTCTTTACATGTCGGCAATCTAAAATCATAAAAAGAAATCGAGTTAAATAATATTCACCTGTCGATATGTTTTATCGATAAATTGAAAATTCCGAACCGTAACTCTAACTCTCTGTTTACTAACAAATGATTTGCTTAAAAATCACATAATATCAACAGTAAAACAGTAAATAATTACAGAAAAGCAAGTGTATATTTATAAACTTTCCCAAAAATAGCAAAATCTTTCAAAATAATAGAAAAAAACAAGATATTTTGAATGAATTCGGTTACTTACCTGTGCAAAGTTTTATTGGGATGTTTTTGTTGCTTTTCATGCGGCAGCCTAACACACTGCACCTACCCATGATAAATGCAGTATTATGCAAGTTCTTACACTATAAACAAGCACAAATTTCGCCTATTATCACCAAATTTTCTTAAAAACACTGAAACAAGCAAGTCGCCATGACAAGTGATGTACTTGTTGTTGGCTGTGACAAAACATGGCGGCCGGCCGCAGTTAGGTATTTTGCGACATCACCAAAGTTATGTTGCCATTTTTGGCAATGATAAAACTAATGTTGTCCTTTTTTACATATGATATCTCTCACAAGTTAAAAAGAGATGCCGATATATCAGTAACTATGCCGTCGAAATGCATCATATTCCTATAACTACTGTTCGTATAGAATGTTTATGCCATGTCCTCTTTTTTTCCTTAGTCAGAGATTAGGAAAGCTTCAACGTAGTTAGTTGCATAGATGATACATATAAATACTGAGATGGATGCGCCACTCTATGATTCGAAAATTGAGTTTTTGACCCTGATCGCCAGGTAGCGTAACGGTAGTTTAATACCGAAAAAATCCGATAGGTGGCGTCTACCTGACATGTTAATAATATTTTCTTATTTTAAAGATTTTAGAAGTACTAGATTGATTGAAATAAATATTCTAATCGACAAAAGATTAAATCTTTGTTTTAGTATATTTATTTCAATCAATCTAGTACTTCCAAAATCTAAAGATTAGATTTTAGAGGCTGGCAAAAATTAAAACACGGTGAAGATGGATTTAATTATTTTTTATATTTGTGATTTTTTGGATGCATTATAAATCAACGAAACATAACGAACGAACGAACTACTGATTCAAATTTAATTGAGTCTAAAATAGGCAACAAATCATACCACAATTGGAAATAGAGCGAGTTATTTTTTAAGCACTGCTTATATATTTTTGATGACCCCTTGTAAGAATGACCATTAAATGATTCGAAGAGCTTATCAAATAATAAATCTCTGCACTCTTCGGGCAGAATGTTGTGTTCTGAAACAAAATATTAATGTTGGTTAATAACATTTTGCAAAATTTGCTAGGTAACAATAATGATGTAAATATGTGAAATTGTAAACATACTAACTCGATAAAAAACGTAAAGCGCTAGACACCCTCTGGCTGAACACTTGTGCTGCATATTTTACCTTCATTTTAGGTATTTTATTACTCATCACATGTTTTTCTGTTAATTTATTAATTAATCGAAATTTGTTAAACTGTTTTTGACAGTTTTATATTTTTCTTTTTTCTTTGTTTTTCATAAACAAGCGAGGTGTATAGAGTCTATGATGCAGTAAAATTATAATGCCATTTAATTTAGTGATTTAGTGAATTACGTGCCTAAATACATTAAATAATGCTTTATGAATTTTTCGATACAAATAATATTTTTTTATTAATTTTGATTATCATATGTATAAATATATCGTAGCTGCTGCCATCTATTAGCAAAACAAACGCATTACATACAAAAATAAGTTGACCCCAGACATAAGATGTCACTAGTTTTTTTGGCAAATTTTGTGTCTGAAGTTTCTTCGGGAGTTTCACCCCCCTGGTTAGTTGCAATCTGCACTGCGCAGCTTAGTGACGTATTTTGTGTACACTTTTCTGCATATTTTACGAACGAATTTTGGCGCGCTTACCGGACATTTCGAATATTGACCATTGCTTTGTTTACCTGACTTTTGATTGTATAACCGTTAACCTGTGCGATAATATAGGACTCCTGTGAACCTGTGCTAGAACATTTTGTGCATAATGTCTTCAAGAAATCTCATACGAGAACGAAATGAAATTATCATTTTGCATGGACAAGGATTTAACATCAGTCAAAACGCTGAGCAGCTGTATATGAGCGTAAGTAATAAATTATTTTAATTATTGTTATGATCAATTTTGTTACTTTCAATTACCTTAATTTACCTTAAATAAAACTTCATGCAAATAATTATCATCTTGTGTAAATAATTAGATACTTTTTAGCTTGTTATATACTAGAGTAAAAGTTTTTGATAAATATAATTAAACTAGAAACAAGCAGAAAAAAATATTCTGTTATTGGTTTCAAAGTTTCAAATCTTTGCCATTGTATGTCGTATAAAAGTATTTTATTCATTAATATCATAATTTTGTTTAACACTTTTGGTGCCAAGCATGATCTAGCTAAACGTCGTTATACGTAGCTATAGATGATTTGTGCTCATGTCAATGTGCTAAGATGACCAATTTGGCAGAACCATACGAATGAATCACGTTAATAAAATTCTTAAAATAGTCATAAACGCAGTTAATATTATGAACTGTCCCTTAGTGCCCATTTGACGAATTGTAATGTAATTCAAATTATTATCCTATTATGATTCTGCTAAAGCGGCGATTTTAGGCCCCCAGGACACGACTAGCGAGACCAAATAAAAAAATTGGCCAAGTGCGAGTCAGACTCGCCCATGAAGGGTTCCGTAGTAACTATAATAATATAATATAATATGTATATTTATTTGACGAATAAAAAAAAACCTTAAAAATTTCTTAAAACTAGCTTAATTACATTTTTACAACTACGCTAAATAACTTTGTTTTCATAGTGTTTGTATGAATTACAAAGTTATATTTGCGGTTTTAAAAATATGCTGTATCTCAAAAACTGCTGGCCCAATTTCGTTCAAACTAATTTTGGTTGAAAGTTTACATTAAGATCTACAGACATATATTTCTTTTAGATTTTTCACTCCATTATTATAGAAGTTAGAGGGGGAAGGGACACATATTACCACTTTGGAAGCTTATATCTTTTAAACGATTGACTTTATGAAAAAGTGGTTTTAGAAACTCTTATATCATTTTTAAAGATCTGTCTATAGATACCACACACGCATAGGTTTCATGAAAAAATATATTTTCAGCTCTAGTTCCATGTCTGTCTGTCTGTCCATCCGTCCGTATGTCACAGCCATTTTATTCCGAAACTATTGGGACTATACATGTGAAACTTGGTAGGTAGACGTATTCTGTGAACCGCTTTCCGATTTTAAGAAAAAAATTAAAATACATTTAAAATAAAGGTGCCCCCCTTTATTTTAAATATTTTTTATTTTTTACCCATAAACGGAGCTGAAACTGAAAATTTTCTTTTTCATGAAACTTATGCATGTGTGGTATCTATAGACAGGTCTTTAAAAATTACATTGAGGTTTTTAAAACCACGAGTTCATGAAGTTAATCGTCTAAAATATATACGCTTCCAAAGTGGTGAAATATCTCTAACTTCTATAATAATGGAGTGAAAAGTTTTATAAATATATGTGCTGTATCTGATCTTAATGTAAACTTTCAACCAAAATTGGATTGAACGAGATCGGGTTAGCAGTTTTTGAGATACAGCATATTTTCTAAAACCGCAAATATAACTTTGTAATTCATACAAACACTATGAGAAACAAAGTTATTTGGCGTAGTTTTTACGGAACTCTTCATGGGTGAGTCTGACTCGCACTTGGCCAATTTTTATTTTCATTTTTCAATGCCAATAGAAAAGTCATCTCTTTCGTTACAAAAAGATCATTCATCGTACCGTGAATTTTTTTTTTTATAGTTAATACTTTTGCGTTTGACCATAATCTCACCTGATGTTAAGCGATGATGTGGTCGAAGATGAAGCACGCTTGCCTAGAAGTAACCTATTCACTCTTGACTTAAAGACTCCCAGGTTATAACTATCAGGAAACACAGACTCCGGCAGGGAATTCCACTCCTTAGCTGTACCTACGCACAATGAAAGTATTCCCAAAACGTTTCGTGCGTAAGGGTGGGATGTCCACCATGTAACGATGGTGCATAGCCATTTGCCTTGTAGTCCGATGTTAATTTATTTATTTATTTAAGGACAACCAAGCATTTAAGGATACACCAATCAACAAGTTACAATATTATTACAAACAATAGTGTAGCCTTAATTACAGGCTGCCACGGCATGCACAATAAGCGTGATAGTAGAGATAAAACAAAACAATAAAAATTCCTAACATTTCAATTGAATTTCGAGTGAGCTTCAGTTTAGTTTGAATGCAAAACGATATTTCTTAGACAAACCCGAAATCCTATTTTTAGTTACCTCAGTATAACAAAGCAATTAGAAATAACAGAAACCTTACCTTTGCCGACGAAGTTAAAAGAGTGACAACAAAGAGCATTACTATGTTTGTAGTTTTAATTCTTTGTCAAAAAATGCAAAGGGTGCCCGCCATTAACTATTTTCTTTGTTTCAAATTGCACGCCGAAGTAAAAACATGCTTTGTTCTATAATATTTCTAATATGACAAAAAAATCGGGCCTAAGCCGCAGTTTTATGATCTAAACATAAATAACACCATTTAGAATTAAATAGGTGTAAAAAAAATAGATATAAATTAAAAATAAAAATAGATATTTTGTTCTGATTAAAAATTTCAGGTTAACATTTTTGTAAACTGGTATCTGTGACTTATGAGGTTGTTTATTGTTTGTAGAGTAACACTTTACGGCTGTGGATCAGACGCCATGAAGGAGAGGGTGTCTCAGAGGATAGACCGCGGGCACCACGTCCATATCTGATATCAGAAGAAAACGTCCAACGTATGGTGAACAGGTGTTCACCAAAATCAACAAGAGAACGTGTTCACGCCAACGAGAGTGTTCTAGTGACTTTGTTTCTAATTTCCTTGACTTTTTTGCCTCCGACTTCCGAAAAAAAGTTATTTTACACTTTTTGTGTTTGTTTTAGAAGTCGGTTTAATTTTTTTTTTTTTAAGTTTTTTATTGTAGTATTAAGATTGAGTGGCCATTGAGTGATTATTGTGATAACTTTGTATTTATTAAGGTATAGTAAAAAATAATTGTTATTTACCGACTGTTTATTTAATTTTAGAGAAGATATTGTTTATTGTGTTTTTTTTTTTATTATTATTCGTGTTTATTTTGATTTATTGAATCATTTTAAATAGAAAGTCTCATTTTAATAATAGCGAAAATGTAAATGAAATAATTATGTATGCACGGATATTATTGTTTTGTTGTTCGAGGCAAACTCGAATACTTTCTCGCTTACTCGCGCACTATCTGTTTCATTTTCTTAGGTAGGTTTTAAAGAAACACTCATCATCATCATCATCTCTATCATTTATCAAGATATCAGAATTAACTTAAAAAATATTTACAAGTAATTATAGTTTAGGGTTGACTGAAATTCTGTTTTAAATGGAGCTTATTTTTACAGGAATTACTGATTTACCTACCTTGTTTTTAATATTTAAAAGGCATTAGAAAAAATATGATTTAACGACTGTTTTAATTCTAGCAAAGTTTTTGTTTATGTTGTCTTTTTATTATATTATTATTATTATTAATGCTTACTTACAGACAATTTTGATGTTTTCGCATATATTGCAAAATATTTAAGTATAAGTTCTGATAAATATTTGTGGCTGCTTTCATCTGTAGATATTTTTGATTACTTAAAAAATATTTCCTTTTTAATAATAATCAGCAAAAAGCCAATTATTTTGCATATTTGTTTATTAACACAGCTTTTATTTATTTTTCAAATTTTATTGTTTCATATTTGAATCTACCACCAACAGTAGATCGTAATTTTGTTACGAATCAAATAACTGTTGATTATAAAAAAAAACTGTTGCTCGTAGTAAAAGGTTACAGGAAGAGAGGTTTTGTATTTCTTTAAACGGTAAACTATTTAAAGTTCGTTCTATTAGTTGTTATTTGATTTTTAGTGTTATACCTATTTACTGATCCAATTTCTATATTGGACCTAATAAATATTTTATGAATATCTGTTTGTTTTATTTACTTTGGGTAGTAAGATTGATAAACCTTTAAATATTATTACTTTTACTTGTCGTACCAAGCGCTTCTCCTCCACATTTATTGTGCGCACAGCCGAGTTGTAGAATTCTCTGCCGGCTTCTGTGTTCCCTGCTACTTATGACCTTTCAGCCTTTAAAGCAAGAGTAAATAGGCATCTTCTGGGCTCGCTCGTCACATCGTAGACCTCATCTATCGCTTACCATCAGGCTAGATCGAGGTCAAGAGCGGGCTCATCCGTAATAAAAAAATAAATGTCTAAACGATAATAGAATTTAACAAATCAAAGTTCTAGTTAGAATAAATATTATAGTTAGAACAGTTTAAGTAAATCTGGGCGACCGAGCTCCGCTTAGGACAAATATTAACACTCAATGAATTTTTCAACAGATGAGATCCAGCTAACTTTTCACCTCCTAAAGCCTCATTATATGTCAATGGGGCGTGCAACTGTCAAAGTGGCGCTAGTAGCACACTTACCAATATCAAAGCAGTTTCTCTATGGAACAGTAATGAATTCTTAAATTAGAGACAGTTATTGAGAATTTTTCGATTAAAGAACATGTATTATGTTCTTTAATCGGAAAATTGTACAGAAATCAATGAAATGAAATTAAAAAATATTACCACAGATAACCATAGATGATACAGATAACTATATAATATCTCACAATCTAACTAACACTGACAGTGACAAAGGTTCTTACGGTGGTGGCGCCATCTGCGATTAGCTTTCACTTGCACGCCCCATTGTAATCACAGAATTTGACAGCTTAATAATGTTGCCTTAAATAATTTCTTAAAAGTTTAATAATAATATTAAACTTTTAAGAAAACTCCAGGTCACGCTTTCGTTAGCCAGACTCTACTACGGAATTCTACTAGCCCGTGTTCAATTCGCGTCAACTGAACACGCATTTGTGATCAAGTGGTGCTGGGGGAGGTTTGACAAAATAGTGTGCTGTTGAACTGAACACTTTTTTTACTTGACTCTTAGACCGTTTTATTCTTCAAAAGTGTGTTGAATCAGCGACGGAATTAGTCTATAGTAGACATAAAACCTATTTAGTATACTATGAAAAAACTTTTTAGCAAAAAATAAAACCGACTTCCAAAATTTAAGTTATTTTTGCCTTTGTAGTGTTTTTATATGGAAGTCGGTTTTATTTTTTGCTAAAAATTTTTTTCATGTTTTTTTTAGTGGGTTGGTTTGTAATTTATCTAGTTACAAAAGCTTTATTCGTTCGTTACATTCGGTTTATAAATTGTAGGATTGGTACTTTCATTGGCGTATCTAGAGATATTTTCCAGGGCCCTAGTGGTCTCCCCAGTGGTAGAAGCGATTCACGGTGGAGCATACTGAGGAGGTGTGCCTAGCTTGGGTGGAGCACCGCCGTGTTCTCGTAGAGGTGGTCGGTGGCGGAGACCTCTCACGCCCGGCGCTGGTTCAGACCATTGTGCGGGGCGAGGGGCAATGGGATGCAGTTACTTCCTTCTGCCAAGCAGTCATGCTAGTGAAGGAGGAGGCAGAACGCGTGAGGGAGATATAACTCTCTTCTTCACGCACCAGCCGACGCGGGAGTCGACCCGGGCGTCGGGGATCACGAGCCGATCTCCGGACACCATAGGTGTGGGCTTGCGGATGGCGCAGAACGGGAGATGTCATTCGATGATGATGCCCCATTTTTTTTTTTGATGACACATTTTTTTACTCATGTACGATCGCTAGACCAGAATCGTACGTAAAATGTACGAGTTTTACATACCTGGCAACATTTTTCACATATTTCACCTATTAAATATATTTCAATAAAACTTGTTTTTTTCAACTTTTCAAAACATCTTGCAAAAAATTCGAAAGAATCCTGTTTCTTTCCAAAGGATTCTTTCTGTTAATTTTTCTATGAAAAAAACGAAAAAAAAACGACAAATTTATTTTTTTCGTGAAAAAAACAATTTGTTTTTTTTTCGGCATTTTCAACGCTAGACTCGACGCATTTAAACTTGGTTTTCACATCCAAAAATATACAAAATGGAACGAGAGAACTACTAACATTCGCTCGAACAAGGAGTAGCCGCCAATTTGTGTCAAAAAAAATTGTTTAGATTTTGTTGTCAAAGTATTTGACACATAGGAGTGTTACCAATTATAAGATTGAATTTTTGACCAAAATATAAATCACATTTCAACATTCCTAGAATCTTGTAAATCAAGCTTTCAGGCATTAACCCCTCGAGTGTCGCATGTTGAATTTCCTTATGATTTTTGGGTAGGACTTCAGAAAACATGATAAATCGGCAATTTATGGCCATTATCATGGTATATATTATACCTTCCTGGCTTCGTTATGAGTTTATCTAACTATTTATATCATTCAATAAGTAAATCAAACTGACCTTATCTCGCAGTGATGTGATATGTTTTCACTTTTATAATTTTCACTCACATTCGAAAAAAAGAAAAACATGTGTAGGCAATTTTAACACAAATTATTCCAAAAAAATAATAAAAACTATTATAAAAAGTATTAAAATGTTATTATTGCCTAAATTACGGTAGTCATTTTAATATAGACTACACTTGAAAAAAACCCTATATATCTTTAGCCATAGTTATATTTTTTTTAATTTAATTAGTATTTTTTAAGAATGTGATAAATTTCTAATAAACAGAGAGATGTAAACAGAAAAAATAAAATAAATAAATAGTAAACCTGTTCATGTAGTGACATCTACAATTTTTTTAAATACTAATTGGTCTTCCTTTTCGGGGTCAGATAATAGATGGCACCACGTACGTAGTATTAATATTCTATTTGATTGAATCTGTAGGTACGGTCTTGAATGCTTTTTGTGTTTGTTGTTTGAAGAAACGAAAATTGTACGAAGTTTATGCCAACAACAGAAATGTTAAACAATATGACCGCAGAAAATTTGTATAAATCTAATAAATAGTTTTATTGCATTTCTTTTCTAAAACTAAACGAATTTTAGTTATTTCGTATTTATTTCTAAAAGTTGGGGAATAAAATGGATGTGACATACGGACAAACAGACAGACACGACCACTGACTATAGGTACTTTTCCTATCTCAATGGACATGACGAATCTATAAGGACATCAAAGTCATGGACAGACCAAAAACCAAAAAGAGAGAATGCCTATTTATTTATTAGAGTCTGGCTAACGAAAGCGTGACCTGAGAAAACGCGGCAAATTCAAAAAATCTTTATGTGGTATTACTAGAGATGGGATTTTACCCGGTAAAAACCCAAAAGTGGGTAAATTCAAGGGAAAATACCCGGGAAAATACCCGATTGGGAAAATATTCGGGTATTTTAAAATTTAGCTTATGTAATGTTTGAATACACAAACATTAAATAGTACATAGTTTTTAGATGTCCAATTTAAACTAAACAAAACATCTGACGCAACTACAACAAATCTGCCTTTGCAAAAGTCTGCGTTTTTGTCAAAAATCTTAACACTCTTACCAACCGACATACAAGCCAATATCTTTCTTAAGAGATTATCAAAGTTATAAATATGTATGGAGGCCACAAGTTTGTGACTCTTATAGGAGATAACGCTAATAACATTCAAATAGCATTTCAGATGGTAAAAGATGTGTATACACACATTACCGCTGAAATACGTAGCAGATACATTAAATTTACTTTGCGAAGATTGTTTAAGACCAGAACCTGTTAAAGCATTTATATCGATTGCCATAGAGACCATAAAAGCAATAAAAAGAAGTCAAACTATGAGTGCTTTACTAGCCCAGATTATAAAAAACAAACGATCAGGCGAAACATTGAAATTGCCAGGAAAAACCCGCTGGGGCAGCTATTGTACTGTTATAAAAAGCTTGAAAAATTCGAAAGTAGCATTACAGACATTAGCTGGTCACGAGGATGCTACTATTTCAGAAGAAATAATGTCAAATTTATTGGATCTCAATTTCTGAAACACGGCCGAAAACTGTATAAAATTGTTGGAACAGATAACGGATAAAAATTTCAAACTTGAAGGAAACGGAATATTAATAAACGAAGAACGAAGACATGGCTTTCAGATATATAATATCTACATTTAATTGTGTGCTACCCGAAATTTTTACTTTAGATGACCAGCACAAACAAGATATAATAAATGCTGTAACCAGGCAAACAAATAATTGCATTAAACCAATCCATTATGCTGCATATTTGTTAGATCCGAGATCGCAAGGCACTGAACTCGATGAAGAGCATGAAGTAGATGCCATGGAGTTTATACATGAAGTGAGCCAATCACTCAATATTGATGTCGGTGTAGAGTTAGCTAATTATACAACGTGTAACGGAAACCCCATATCTATCCAAAAGGACTGAAGACAACATCTGGTATGGAGTCTCTATGCAAAGTTTCAGCTAAAAAAAAGTGACTCACAGAATTGACCCCAAATTATTGGTTTCATATATTTCTTGAATACCAATAATAACAAACGTGTCACAGCACTATGAGGGTCATCACTTTCCACGTCACTTGCCAATAAAATGATAATTCTCTTCGTTCTTCTTAATTTGAAAAATTCGGTCTCTGGTATCAATGTATTGAAATTTCTAATATGCTCCACACATGTAGACATAGGATTACAAAACCCTTGCTATATCGTTTGTTATCATCCAAAGAAGCCGTGCACTCGGTATGTATATACCCTTTAAATTACACGTTGTAGAGCTAAACAGGGTTTATGGGCAGACTATTTATATGGAAAAATGTTGCAGAAATGGACCCAGTAGTTTGGTGGCGGGGACTTTGCAGCTCCTAATTGCTGAGTAGGGTTGCAGTATGCCCTCTGACTGCTCCCTGCACTTCCGCAGCGACTGAGCGGTCATTTAGCTAGCACATATGCTTATATACACAGTCACAAAAGAAACAGATTGACTACAGACAGAGCAGCAAAGATAGCTTTTATATCAAATAATTGGAATCTTTTGCATTAACATAAAGATGATGACAACGACGAAGATGACGGGCCCTTATCAACCCCTAGACAGTTGTCTAGCCCGATGAACAGCCCAATTCATGACCAACAACCTTCTACATCTCGTGGAAGCTAAGAAGAAATATGATTCTGTGATATTGATGATTTGTATGATGATCATGACAGCAGCGATAGCGATTAAAATTTTAAAACGAGTGAATGAAAAAATATTTTTGTAATTATTTTCTATTATGTAATAAATAATTGTGATTGTCTATGTTTTGTTCTATTTTTTATTTGCAGAAACATGTTTTACAATCCTACTGATAGTTCCACAGATTACCGCGTTTGAACAAACAAAAAAATCGCTTCAGCTTAATTGTATTAGTGTAGATAATGAAAATACCCGTCTATTCGGTTTTTTCCCACATAAATACCCGGTATTTACCCAAATGGGTAAAAACCTGGGTATTTTCCGGTCGGGTTTTTTCCCACCGCCCATCTCTAGGTATTACTGACTATAGTAGGAGAAAAACGTTTTGATACTTGGAAATTTTATGTATTTACGACAATCAATTTGTATAATAGTTGTTTACGAACTTAATTTCTAATTTAGGGATAATACCATATAATGTTTTTAAAGACTCCGTTTGGTGTCATGGAGCCTTGACTGTCATGGGTTGAAAAAAAAACGAATGCGTAGATTTAGTTATTTATTTACATAATATTTTGTTTAATTGTATAATTTGTTTAATCAACTACAGGCGTTTTGAGTATGATAATTATTTAATCATCGTACTCAAAATTCGATCCCAAAAATTCAACCACTAAGGATTCTTTTGTATCAGTGGAGTCGTCATAACCTACACTTATTATGATTTTTTCCATGATTTGTCTTTTCTAATCTTCTGCAGTTATTCGGCCAAATGTGGATTTTATCAGTGTTTCTGTTTCTTTTACGGGCAGATTAATGTTTTTTTTTGCCACCATACGCTAAGCTGAGCTCCATATAAGGTTAATCGGGTTGAGATCGCAGTGGTAAGGTGGTAATCTCAGTACCTCATGGCCGCATTGTTTCAAAAGTTATCAGCTACGTACAGGGGCTCGGGTTTATGTTTGTTAACTAAACATAACAATTCTGCTTTTGTTAGGCAATCTTCGTAATTTATTCTGCTGTACAGTGTGGTAGCTCACATTATTCATCACAATGACACTGGGCTCATTCAAATTAGGTATAAATTTTTCTTTTAACCATTTATTGAAGTTTTCGGCATTCATGTCATGGTGGTAGTCGTACTGAAATCTAACAGTGCATTTGGTACAAACCTAGTTTCAGAGCCAGCATGTACTATAATATATCTTTTCCCTGTAGAGATATGTTACAGCGGGCTTGATTGCGGGGAAGCACTCGTTGTTGGACCTTACCATGACATTTTAGGCTTATAATTTTTGTGTACATAAATATATTTCATCTAAATAGATGATTAGTTTTCTTTCCGTTCGTTTGGCAGCAATTTCTCGTAGATAACGATGTCTCCAAGCAGCAATATCAAAACGTTTGACAAGAACCATTCGTTCATTTTTATTTTTCTTCAACTCATACCCATTAGCAATTAATATTTTACGTAGAGTTTCTCTGCATCCACTATAGCCAATGCTAGAATATAATTCTTACAACAATGTTCGCAATGTCGGAACCTCCTTTCTCACAATATAAAATTCATTGATTTTATTTCTTATTGCATCAATATCAAAACTGTCTAAATCCGACACTGAGCTTTTGTGAGGGCGTTTTTTTTCCTGGAGTGCTCCACATCCCTTCATTCACAGATCCTTCCTTTTTAATATTTTTTAGTGTTCTGACACCAACCTCTGCAAAACAAAGAATAAAATGCATATTAAGAAATTAAGGTACCCAAATAGTTTCATAATATCAAATAACACAACTTTGTGAAATGGAACAATCAAATAAAACATTCTTAACCGTAACATACATACCAGTTTATGAAGATATTTCTTGTAAGAACTTAGTCTGAGTTTCTATTAAAGATTTTTTCTCTAAATTTGCTAACGTTTCAACATGGTTTTTAACTTCGCAGATTCCTTGAATATCTCCAATATTGTCTATAAAGATAAGAAAAAGTATCATAACATCGTAAATATATCTAATAATCAGCCACCAAGGATCAACATTACAAAGTCGTACTAACCTAAAAATCTGAGATCGCATGTAAACATTGTTGTTTCTCTTGGAAATCAATTTCTTTCTCTTCTTGTTTTTGTTTAAACTTACTGATCATAGTATGTAGCAGCTTTCGCACGTTACTTTTTATTGTTTTACCCATATTATAGCGATTATTGTTGAATATTAATTGTCTTTACAAACTACCGACAATTGTAATCACAGACTTTGACAACTTAATAATGTTGCCATATTAAACTTTTAAGAAAACTCCAGGACACGCTTTCGTTAGCCAGACTCTAAAACTTTATGCAACACAAAATGTACAAAGGCGGACTTAATGCCATAGGCATTCTCTACCAGTCAACCATGGGTGGTGAAGAGATAACATGGCAGGTGTATTAAGTCCTGGCCTATGATATTAAGGCCGCCTTTGTACTTTTTGTGTTGCATAAAGTTGTAATAAATAAAGAAATAAAAAGAGTCTTAACAATATAAGGTCTTTGTAACAATATGTCTCGTGTTTTTCGTCTGATTCAGTTATTTCTAGTAAAAAGTTTTTTTTTTAATAGTTGATAGGCTTGCTTTTGACCATAATCTCACCTGATGTTAAGCGATGATGTGGTCGAAAATGAAGCACGCTTGCCTAGAAGTAACCTATTCACTCTTGACTTAAGGACTCCCAGGTTATAACTATCAGGAAACAGACTCCAGCAGGGAATTCCACTCCTTAGCTGTACGCACAATGAAAGTATTCCCAAAACGTTTCGTGCGTACTTCTAGGTTGTACGATCTTTTCATTTCATTTCCTTTGTAGTTGGCGTACGACCGCACCTTTTTTCCACCCTGGCAGCCCTGACTTAAATTGTTTGACAAATAATTTCTAGTTTAGTCATTGAGATCTACCATAGAGTACTATAATACTAAGTTCTACTAACGCGGTAACCCTGGAAGTAATGGGGCGTGCAAGTCTCAGAATAGGTTATTGTTCTGAGGTGCAAGGGTGCAAGTGAATGCTAATCGCAGATGGCGCCACCACCGTAAGAACCTTTGTCACTGTCAGTGTTAGTTAGATTGTGAGATATTATATAGTTATCTGTATCATCTATGGTTATCTGTGGTAATATTTTTTATTTTCATTTCATTGATTTCAATTGATTTCTGTACAATTTTCCGATTAAAGAACATAATACATGTTCTTTAATCGAAAAATTCTCAATAACTGTCTCTAATTTAGGAATTCATTACTGTTCCATAGAGAAACTGCTTTGATATTGGTAAGTGTGCTACTAGCGCCACTTTGACAGTTGCACGCCCCATTGACTTGCTTGTTGTTTGCCACAGATAACTTTAAATAAGTCAGCCGTCACGCTTGCCGTTAAATTAGTCATCGTTATTGTGATCTCATATAATAGTGTGTGCAAGTATAAATTGTACTCCCGTTTTTCTAGACCATTGAATAATTAACTATTTCTAAAAGGAATATCAATCTAAACATCCAAAATGTCGAGTACATCACAGAAACATAGAAACTTCGTTGCTGAGCCCATGGGAGAAAAGCCTGTAACCGAATTAGCAGGCGTCGGTGAAGTTTTAGGAAAGCGGCTAGAAGTGGCGGGCTTTGACAAGGTTAGTAAACCTAAACAGTGTATATTAATGATCAAGATTAGAAAGCTATACAGGTTCAATTTGCTATGAGTTTACTAGATAATGTATTACCAAACGGTTTTGTGCTTATTTGTAAAGAGAAAATGATTGCTTTAGCCGCTTCTCAGCTCTAGGTAAACTGTAGGTACAGCAGAATGCTAATCATGAAATTCATAGCTATAATAAACGGCTGTTCAGTCAGTTCAGATCAGTCATATCAAATGGTATGCAGGTCCTCTCTCTATGATAGGGAATAATTTAATACCCACCAACTCAGCTCCCTGTGGCTTGGTGGATGTCACATATTTTCAAATGTTTGCTCTTAGGATATGGCCTATGTCATTCAAAATTTGGTTGAGAGCAGTGATGATGGTATTAATTGTACAAAGTAATGTGTCTAACCCACAACCTATAACACATCAATTAGGACTAACTATAACTACTTACTCCACTGCTCTCTCAAGGGAATGCCGCTGGTGTAAAAAGTACCCTTAATTCAGAACTTTATTTTATCCATATACTTAGGTATCATCCAAACTTGTAAAATTTAGAAGATAACAGACCCATGACAATTCAGGATACTTCAGGGAACAGATAAAAATATCTATCCAATTTCAATGTAGTAAGACACAGTCATTAATAATTTTAATAAAATATTTCCAATTAAAAAAAATATGTTAATGCAAGTTAAAATAATAAAATATTATATTTTTGCAGGCATACACAGTGTTGGGACAATTTCTTGTGTTGAAAAAAGACAAAGAACTCTTCCAGGAGTGGTTAAAAGACACATGTAATGCAAATTCCAAACAATCTGCAGACTGCTACCAGTGTTTGAAAGATTGGTGTGATGAATTTTTGTAATCGGACAGTAATTTTCACAATAATTTTAAATAATGTAAATAATATAATATGATCTAATAATTTGTAATTACACATAAGTGATAGGTATTACCTATATTTTTTATGTAATTTTTCATTTATTAAAATACGTACATGATTCTTTTTTTTTTGTTACACCAACCATTGCAAAATTATTTTTCCCACTTAAGGAATGTTTGCCATATCTCCTATAATTAATGTGCTTTTAGGCAAGAGCATGTAGTATTTAAGAACCTTTTACTTATTTAAGAACTATAAGAGCAATAATAATTTCTCACTTATGTAAACCATGTTGCGTTACTGGTAAAATAAAACAATTTTAATTGTAAAGACATTGATAAGTCCTCACTACTGACTGTTATAAAGAAAATAACTATTTTGAATAAAATTTCATTTTAATTATGTTTCTGTATAATGTTATTTTTTAGTTTTACTAGTGTCTTTTTAATGTAATCACAGATTAATGACCATTGGCGCCGACTGACATTGTAAATTGAATACGGTCTTTCGATTCACAATGAACACGAAATTATGTAACTACTAGCGGCCCGTCCCGGCTTCGCTCGGGTGGCTTCGGTAGCCATCAACCTTTTTTTTAGCCGCGTCGGAGTGTGATCGAGCGCTGGCTTGAATCTTTGATATCTTTTATAGTATATATTTGGTTTTGTTAGGGTTCCGGTTCATACGGCTACGGAACCCTAAAAATGAATTTTTTCGCGGCGCGCCGTGTCTAACTGGGGTCGAGCGCTGGCTTGAAATCTATGATATCTTCTAAAGTATTTATTTGATTGATATAGTGTAAAGGACAATTTTAATCTGCATTAAATACCGAACCTAATGAACGTAATTATTTGGGTAAAGATTAATAATTAACAGAAGAAACAGCTTCGAAAATAACGTAGTATTTTTAATCAGTACTTTGAACACAAAAGTAGTTATTGTGAGTCAATCGCAGCAGATAGAGATATGCTATTCCTGACTTTTTTGGAGCACTAATGTAGATCAACCATTCTCTAGTACATTACTTCAATGTACCTCTGCTGGTTTACGCGGCGCAAGCGAGTAGAGCTCCTAGTAAAGATTTGTGACTTCTTAAACAAAAATCGTTATATTTCAGGCATTTTACATAAAACAGTAATAAATTATACACCTAAACCTTTCTCAAGAATCGCACTAAGTATCTATTGGTGAAAACCGTACAAAAAGCCGTCCGGTAGTTTTTGAGTTTATCGCGTTCATAGTCATACAGACAAGAGACGCGACAGGGGACTTCTTTCTATAATATGTAAAGATATAACATACATATTAGGCGTGATGCCCTAATTTCTACATAGCACGTTTTGCATTGCTTATAGATAGTTACTGGTTTTTGTAGTGGCGTACCTACACCACAAAAGTGTGTTTGAGCAGTAAATGTCGAGCACGCCATGTTTTGACTATATTGAAAAAGGCGCTCTCCCCCATTTTAGAAAGGCTGGGTACATACTATCCAGTTCTTTGGGCTAAAGGAAGAAGGCATATTAAGTATGTTATTCAATCTTCTGTTACTAGGATGCTGACTCAACAAGTTTAGATGAGCTGGGGTTTGTCTGGGTCGCCGACGCCCTTTCATCGAAGAGGTTACACGTCTGGGAAGTGCGTTACTAATTTACTTTTACTGCATTACTTAAAAGTGTAATGCTGCTCAATTGATATGATCTTTCTTTAGACCGGCTTCGTTATTTTATTGAGTCTACAGGGTATGGCGTAAATAGTGGTCCACCGTTAAGGATTCGATAAACCAGATAATTAACTATAACATATCACAAGTTTAACCATTTTTACCCAAGGGTTCCGAAAATATTTCCTTTGTATCTTTTATTTACGAAATTTCTACCTTTTATTACAAACGAGCTTTTGCCCGCAACTTCGTTCGCGTGGGATGTTTTTCCCGCGTGAATCCTGATCCCGTGGGAATTTCGGGTATCCTATGTCCGTCTCTTGGTTCTAAGCTACCCCCCTACCAATTTTTAGCCAAATCGGTTCAGCTGTTCTTGAGTTATAAATAGTGTAACTAGACTTTCTTTTCAACCGACGACAAAAAGAGGAGGTTATCAATTCGACGCGTATATATATATTTTTTTTATATGTATGATCACCGATTACTCGAAGACGGCTGAACCGATTTGGAAAATTCTTTTTTCGTTTGAAAGGGTATACTTCGAAATTGGTCCCATTGTCACCAGGTCAGGATCTGATGATGGGATCCTGGAGAAATCGAGGGAACTCTTCAAATATTATAGGCACACCTATGGCGTTTTGGGTATTTCTTATAGTAACCTGTGCAGTTGCTCTCAAAAAATACCATTTGGGGAAGTGGAACTGATGATGAAGACCACAGATGGCCGCCGAACCTACTCAATAAGAAGTATAGAGTGGATTGCGATTCGATTACTTGAATATGGATGTTAAGCACTTTATGTTCGTCACAATGTGAACAGAAGACTAAAACGCTTAAACCGCTGCTTATCTAAACATAGTGACCCGGAAATCGTGATGACTACCCACACATCAGGAAAAAGTTTCGAAGTTTGTATACATAGAATCAAATATAAAAGCAGCTTTAAAGTTCTAATCTTATTTGAATCACAAGAAAAAGCCAATTCCTTATTAAATTGTAAAGAAATAGCTGAGCTGGGACTAAGGTGCCAAATGACATTTGATTTGAGCGTTTCCTATGGAATAATTAAACAAATAGATTTAGAAAATCAACTGGAAGAACTTCAAAATATGTTAAAATGTGACACAGAGATTATCTCTATATTACGACTCAAACGATTAAATAATGAGGGCGGGTGGGTCGATAGTGAGACCATAAGGATATGTTTTAAGGGCCCGACTTTACCACCGTATGTTTATGGATACGGGTGCAGGTTTAAAGTCGAGCCATATACTTTCCCGGTCTCACAATGTTCTGGCTGTTGGAAGTATGGACATATTAGAAAGTATTGCCCGGGGAAAAAAGTCCTATGTCCTAAATGCGGTCAAAATCACACTAATTGTGAAACTAAAGTTTTTAAATGTTTAAATTGTGATGGCCCCCATATGTCCTTTGACAAAAGTTGTCCTATGTTCCAGAGAGAGAAAGAGATTCGAAACGTTATGTGTAAAGAAACTTGTTCTTACAGAAAAGCCTTGGAACTTTTATCGAAAAATAAAAAGATCTCATATAAAAACAGTGCTCATGAACAAAATACATTAAATAAATCGAGGCAGACCCCATCGTTTGGTGCTAAAAGTTATAGAGATGTGTTACAGACTAACATACCGGTCAGATGTATAGATCGGGAAATAAATAATGAAGAAAGTGAAATATTTGTGACTGAAGAGACTTGTGAACAGCATGGATGCACAGTACAAAGAAATAAGAAAAACAAAAAATCAAATGTAAACAAAGATCAAGATTTGTTGAATATGGAAGGGATTGAATATAATGTTATCGAAAATCAAGTTCAAGGTAAGAGGGAAGAAGTAAAACGAAGCAGAATTAAAATAATATTTTATAAATTAATATAAAAATTGAAAGACATTGTTATGTCTAATTCGGATTTTGAAGATAAGGTGAAATGCTTTTGTAAAATGATATTTGAAGAACTTTGTGCATATGTAGTGGAAATAATAATAGATGGAGAATTAGTAAATAAACTTTTCTGTGGATTTAATGGACAATAATAAAGTAAAGAATTTTTGTGTAAATATTATGCAGTGGAATTCACAGAGTTTGCGACCAGAGCCGGATTAACCCTGTCAGAGGCCCTAAGGCAATGGCATTCTAGGGGCCCCTTTTCTTACTTTGACTGACCAAATCGTGTGTGAACTGAGGAAACGCACATTAAGGGCGTGTTTTTTAATATATTTGTTTACTTATTCCCAGATTTGTTCTAAAATTGTTTTAATTCTACTACTAAATCTAACGATTTGTATTTTGTGAGATAACAGTGAAGTCCCTAAGTTCACACACACATCAAATTCTCGTTTGAAGTTGACGCGGGGCCCCTAGGCAGTTGCCTACTCCGCCTAATGGTTAATCCGGCCCTGTTTGCGACCAAAATTCACAGAATTTGAGACATTTTTAATTAAAGACCACATACATATCGCTATTCTATCTGAAACATGGTTGGAGGAGGGGAGTCGCTTGAACATGTCACATTATAATATTTATAGAAGAGATAGACACGATGGATATGGCGGTGTAGCAGTAATCTATACTTATAATAAATCTGTAGAGAGGTCAATTCTGTACATGAATTATATTTCCAAAATAACTATCAGGGGGTGATTAGGGATCGATACTGATGCCAAAAATGCAATCAGTAAAATTTTTGTCTGTCTGTCTGTCTGTCTGTCTGTCTGTATAACCGTTATAGAAACAAAAACTACTCGACGGATTTTAACGAAACTTGGTACAATTATTATTCATACTCCTGGGCTGGTTATAGTATACTTTTCATCACGCTACAATCAATAGGACCAGAGCAGTGAAGGGAAATGTTGGGAAAACGGGAGAAATTACTCCATTTTTTAAGCTTCCGTCGCGTGTGCAACCTTAATGGTTAAAGCTACACAGAAATCATTTATGACGGAAATGTTCTCCTTAAAATTATATAAAAAATATCCCACGACAGCATATGTCTATCTTTTATGGTTGACTCACAATAACACGTGTAACTCCCGATTGCTTAGCAGTTCGAAGCTTTCTGATTATAATATTTGTCTACTCTTACGTTTATAACACTCTCAGTCACCCCTAATTGAAAAAGTTAACATTATTAACTATTCCATAAAAAATAATCATATAAATCGGTATAGAAACACCAAAGTTAAAATTGGTATTCCGATTATTCTGCTCCGAAATTTAAGACCACCACAACTTTGCAATGAAACTTGGCTAAAAGTAACCCAGTTGCAACAAAATATAATCGAGGCTCAAATTTTAACAGGTTGCGGTGCAGGAGAAACCGTCTTTATTCCCAGAATTCCCATAATACCAAATAATTTTCCATTCCAATTTAAAAGAACGCAATTCCCAAAATCGGTGTGTTATGCAATGACAATTAATAAGGCTCAAGGGCAGACTTTTCGTGTTGCTGGAGTAGATCTCGGTGTCAGTTGTTTCTCGCATGGTCAGTTGTACGTCGCTCTTTCCCGGGTTAGCAGTTCTAGAAATCTTTATGTTCACGTGCCGGACGGGTCAACTTTCAACATAGTTTACCCGGAAGCTTTGCACTGAAGTAATTTCGTTCTATAGGTACGTAAGCCTCATCTGAATGTGATCTATACAATATTACCAATACATTAACTTAATAACACACAAGGACTTACACGCTGACGGAGTCGCGGGCACAGCTATTAACAATAATATTTTCCGTATTGCGATATTTTTCAACAGTATTATAGATTGACATATTATATTTCCCTACTAAATTACGAAAGTTAATCTGTCTTTTACATCAAAATCACTGAACCGTGAAGAAGGACACAGGCTACTTTTTTTTACGAAAAAAGACGAAAACGCTGACGAAGTTGCGGGCAACAGCTATCTATACTAATGATATAAGGCTGAAGAGTTTGTTTGTTTGTTTGAACGCGATAATCTCAGGAACTACTGGTTCGAAATGAAAAATTATTTTTTAATTAAATATTCAATTTATAGAGAAAGGCTATATATCATTACGCTAAGGCCAATAAGAGCGGAGCGCCAATGAAGAATGCTTCAAAATCGGGGTTAAATTTAACGTTAGCCAAAAGTAACTATTCCACGCGGACGAAGTCGCGGGCAAAAGCTAGTAGTACATAATTCAATAAAATCCGAAATAAAGTCTACCAGAATGAATAATACTGACATAGAAATGTTACATGTAAAGATTCATAATTGTTAGTACCTAGAAAATATAATATCTATTTACTGTTCACCCTCTGCAATAACTAGAGAATCTGATTGGGATGAACTTTTTTCTTTTTGCACAAGCAAAACCATACTTAGTAGCTGGAGATTTTAATGGACATCACTCGAATTGGTCGTCTAAAACCAATACCAGAGGAAATCAAATCATGGATTCTGCATTGGAATATGGCTATATACCCATAAATGATGGCAACGCAACCAGAGTTAGACTTGTGAGCAATGTTCTACATCAAACGTCCCCTGATGTCACATTCACTTCGTCTGATATTGCAATTCTCTGTAAGTGGTGTGTAATTAATGAGAGCTTAAGAAGTGACCACCTGATGATAAAAATTAAAATTAATAATTAATTTTAATTTTTATCATCAGGATTATCAAGATGTACCACATTGTACTAAAAAGAGAAATTTTAAGAAGGCTGATTGGACACAATACTCTAAGGATATTGAAAACACGCTTACAGAATTATCCATGTGTGCTGATAATACGCAACAAAAGTATACGACCTTTATTTCTATTATTAATAAATCAGCAGATAAAAATATACCTTCAATTAAAATTTGCAATGATCCTGAAACGAAATTCAAGCCAAAACCTTATTGGAATCAGGCTCTATCCAAAATGGTGGCGGAGAGAAGACTTGCATTGGCTCAGTTTAGACGAAATCCTACGCCTAGAAACTTAACTGTACTAGAAAATAAAACTTTAAAAGCCCAAAAAGAAATAAGAAAAGCTAAAACAAATAGTTTTCAAGCATTTTGTACAGATGTGGACAGTAGTGTATCGTCTTCAGAAATGTGGCGCAGAATGAAATGGATTAAGGGCTACAGAAGAGATAAGTATTACTTTTCACTTGATAAGAAACAAGAACTTTTGCACATTTTAGCCCCTGATTCAGTTCAGTCTTCCAAACCCGTAATTAAATCAACAAATGAGTTATTAGAATCCGATTTTACTTACCAAGAGTTAGAAGCATGTATTAAGAAAAAAGATACCGCACCTGGCGATGATGCCATTACATATTCTATGATTTTTAATCTCCCTATTGTAGCAAAAAAATATTTACTTTGTATATAAGTATAATGAAATATTTAACACCAGTTGTATCCCTATTGAGTGGCGTAATATTAAAATTATTGCAATACCGAAACAAAATAGTTCGTCTAGTACCGAAATTAAGTTAAGACCAATATCATTGATATCTTGCTTGTGCAAAATTTTTCACTGCATGTTAAATAAAAGGTTGGAGTGGTTCATCGAACATAATTCGATTTTGTGTCCTAACACAACAGGTTTTCGAAGAGGACGTTCATGTCTAGATTCCCTCACTCAAGTGGTCACTACTATTCAGATTGCATTTACTAATAATATCCCAACTTTAGCATGTTTTCTCGATATTGAGAATGCTTATAACAAGGTTTTAATTGAAAGTGTTGTCCAAATATTAGATAAACTAAAAGCTGGAAGTAGAATATGTAACTATCTTTGGGACTTTTTGTGCGAAAGACACTTAATAATTAGAGACGAATTAGGCCTAGAGAAAGATATCGTTAGATGGACGAATCGAGGTCTTGCACAGGGCGATCCAATCTCACCATTATTATTTAATATTGTCACTATGGAGATTGCAAGAAATAATGGTGAGAATATTGTACAAATATGTCAATTTGCTGATGACTTTGCAATATTGACGAGCTGTAAAAAACTAAATGATAGTGTTCTCCACATGCAAACGTCCATAAATACTATTATTAAAGTACTACTCGACATTGGCTTAGAACTTTCAGCAGCAAAATCTCAATTATGTTTATTTAGTAGAGGACATAGAAGGCAACAAATTCACATTCTAGTCAATGGTGTACCATTACCACGAGTCGATACTTATAATAAATCTGTAGAGAGGTCAATTCTGTACATGAAATATATTTCCAAAATAACTATCAGGGGGTGATTAAGGATCGATACTCATGCCAAAAATGCAATCAGTTAAATTTTTGTCTGTCTGTCTGTCTGTCTGTCTGTATAACCGTTATAGAAACAAAAACTACTCAACGGATTTTAACGAAACTTGGTACAATTATTTTTCATACTCCTGAGCGGGTTATAGTATACTTTTCATCACGCTACAATCAATAGGAGCAGAGCAGTGAAGGGAAATGTTGGGAAAACGGGAGAAGTTACTCCATTTTTTAAGCTTCCGTCGCGTGTGCAACCTTAATGGTTAAAGCTACACAAATCATTTCATGACGGAAATGTTCTCCTTAAAATTATATAAAAAATATCCCACGACAGCATATGTCTAACTTTTATGGTTGACTCACAATAACACGTGTAACTCCCGATAGCTTAGCAGTTCGAAGCTTTCTGATTATAATATTTGTCTACTCTTACGTTTATAACACTCTCAGTCACCCCTAATAGAAAAAGTTAACATTATTAACTATTCCATAAAAAAATTGGCCAAGTGCGAGTCAGACTCGCCCATGAAGGGTTCCGTAGTAACTATAATATAATATGCAAATTTATTTGACGAAAAAAAAAACCTTACAAATTTCTTAAAACTAGCTTATTTACATTTTTTACAACTGCGCCAAATAAATTTGTTTTGAAAAAAAAAAACCTTACAAATTTCTTAAAACTGGCTTTTTTACATTTTTTACAACTGCGCCGAATAAATTTGTTTTTCATAGTGTTTGTATGAATTACAAAGTTATATTTGCGGTTTTAGAAAATATGCTGTATCTCAAAAACTGCTGAACTGATTTCGTTCAAACTAATTTTGGTTGAAAGTTTATATTAAGATCTACAGACATATATTTTTTTTAGATTTTCACTCCATTATTATAGACGTTAGAGGTTGTGTCCGCCACACACACATTTTACCACTTTGGAAGCTTATATCTTTTAAACGATTGACTTTATGGAAAAGTGGTTTTAGAAACCCCGATGTCGTTTTTAAAGAACTGTCTATAGATACCACACATGCATCGATTTCATGAAAAAAAAATATTTTCAGGTTTAGTAGTTCCATGTATGGGGAGCAGCCCCTCTTTATTTTAAATATTTTTTAATTTTTTTCTCAAAATCGGAAAGCGGTTCACAGAATACATCTACCTATCAAGTTTCAGATGTATAGTCCTAATAGTTTCGGAATAAAATTGCTGTGACAGACGGACGGACGGACAGACAGACAGACAGACAGACGGACAGACATGTCGAAACTATAAAGATTCCGTTTTTTGCCATTCGGCTATGAAACAGTAAAAAGAATCATATAAATCGGTATAGAAACACCAAAGTTATACATGAAATACGCTTATAATAATAAGCCATCGCGCGTGAATACTGAATCATGCTATAAGGATTATTTTTGAGAATCGGTCGCCGCGCTCGACGCGTCTCGCGGTCGAAGCGTTCTCTAGGTACTTAAGCCTCATGTGAACGTGATCTAAACAATATTACCAATACATTAACTTACGCTGACGGAGTCGCGGGCACAGCTATATTGTATCATTACGCTAAGGCCAATAGGAGCGGAGCGCCAATGAAGAATGCTTCAAAATCGGGGTTAAATTTAACGTTAGCCCAAAGTAACTATTCCACGCGGACGAAGTCGCGGACAAAAGCTAGTATCAAATATTTGGGTATGTGGCTGGACTCCTCACTCCGATGGGGCAGACACATTAATGAACTCAATGAAAGATGCCAGAAAATGTTAAATATCGTCAAAGTTTTTTCTGGGCCTGGGTGGGGAGTTCATCCCATTCATTTAAGACGCTTATACATAGCTTTAATAAGGAGTCGTATTGATTATGGCTGTTTTCTATATGACAATAGTATTAAATCAAGAGTTTATAAAATAGATAAGGTTCAAAATAAAGCTATGAGAACTATAGGTGGTTTTATTAAAACGACTCCGATACACATAATGGAAAGTGAATTATGTTTGCCTCCATTGTATAAACGGCGTATGTATTTAGCATTTAAGTTTTGTTCTAAAGTTAAAACTTGGGTAAATGATGTCACTGGATAGGCTTTGTACATTGTCAACAAATAGATACTGGCTAACTAAAAAGAAACCTTTGTTAATGACTGTCTTTAATTATATGAAAGATTAAAAAATATATTCGACCTGCCTTTTAGACATGTATAAGTTAAATATTTGGTGTAGTTTCATTGCCAGTAATAATGTTATTAAAACTAATTTAAAAAGTGTCATAAAACCTAAAATATCATATGAAGTTAATTCGTTACGAAATGATATATTACTAGAGCTAAATGAAAGATATGGTCAGTGGTACAAACTGTATACAGATGGATCAAAAAGCACTGACACAGGGGCGGCCTACTATGATCCAGTTGTTAAAGGAAGTGAGTGTTTTAAAATAGTTTCTCCGGTATCTATTATGACAGCGGAAATGTTAGCAATTTCAGAAGCATTGTCTTATGTTGAAACGTTGCCACATACTTCAAATTTTGTCATTTTTACTGACAGCAAGAGTACTCTTCAACATCTGACACATTGTGCCTCTGGGCACCGAGGTGTGCCTATTGCCTATGACGTGCTAAGAAAATTGCATTCACTTCTTTTAGATAATGTCAACATAGTGTTACAGTGGATTCCGTCACATATTGGCTTGAGGGGAAATGAGGAGGCAGATAGGTTAGCGAAAATAGGGTCAATTTCGGGCTTTGAAATTTATATTTTTCCCTTTTATTCGGAAATACTGCGTAAATTTAAAAATTATTGCTATGATAAATGGAAAGAGCACTTTAATGAGCAATCTAAACTAAAAGGTGTATGGTACAAGATTATACAAAATGAGCCTCCTCGTATCCCATGGTTTGATAGCAATACCATTAGCCGAGGTACTATTGTAACTGCTCATCGAGTTCGTTCCGGACACATGCCACTGAGAGCTTTTGCGTATCTTATGCAAAAAGAAAGTTCACCCAATTGCGCGGTATGCGGTAGAAGAGAAGATGTGCAGCATCTTTTAGTGGAGTGTGTCAGGAACGAATCTGAGAGAAATAGAATTATAAGGGAGTTAGATTTAAACAGATTAGACTTAGGCATGTTTTATCAATTTTTGGCTCGACCTTTGTCCCGTGAGGCTAAAATGATTTACACATTAGTTAATATTTAAGATTTTTATTTGGTTTAGTTAAGTTTTTGTTTTGTGTTTTTGTTAGTAATTTAAGATTAGTTTATGATGGGGCTGACGTGAACTGTGTTCAAAAGCCCCTTAAAATAAAGATTTAAAAAAAAAAGAAAAAAGAAAGACCAACGATTCAAAATCTCAACACTTCAACACGTCAACACTTTGATTTTGGCTGAATGCCAACGCTAAGCCATTAAAAAGAAAAAAAAAAACACGTCCACAGTTCACCAGATCAGAGTTTAAAATCTCAACTTGGAATGTATTAGTAATTAATGCTATAGGTACATGTTTTAGTATAAGTGAACATTATTTGATGAGGGGTGCTTACCTTTTATTTACTTTTTGGTCGGTCAGGTATAGGTAGGTATATACTTGAGTAATCGCACAATATATCAAATCACGTTCTTTAATCATATTAAACATTACAGTACCAGTACGTAGCTAAGTCATCTACAAAAATCTATATATTATAGTTTCGATATTAAAATACTTGTGCATAGTTTTGAACCAATCTACAGGAAATAATAATTCATGAATCATATTGAGCTGAAGCAATAGGAGATAAAAACTAATTACAATAATGCAAAAAGTGAGTAGGTCATACTAGTTGTGGGTAGTCGCAGTGCTTTTATTTTTATGTAGGCAGGTAGTAATGAGTAAGCATTTTCTATTATTTCGAAAATGAGGGTAAAAGTTTATTTGCATGACAACTATATTACATATTACGTATTATGGATCATAATCGTTTTATAAAATGTTACGTGCTGCAGAATTTGTGAAATCGCAAAAAAAGCGTGACTTATTGCATATTAATGGTTATTTATATATGAAAAACAATGTACGCAAAGATACAAACTACTGGAAATGTACGCAAACCAAGGAAATGCATTGTTCAGGACTTGTTAAAACTGTAACTACCGACAATGGTATATTGATAACATCAGATATTAGTATAATACAGCACAATCATATGCCTGAACCAAGCCGTGTAGAAAATTTGAAGGTAATCGATACAATAAAATCGACTGCTAAAACTTCTATGGACTGTCCGGTGCAGATAAGGCCGTGCGCGCACTGCCTTGCGGTGGCCGCAATTGCGGTAGTTCTACCGCACCGGTAGAATGACCGGAGCCACCGGTGACTACCGCACGCGTTTATTGCACCGCAGTGCGCGCACTTCTATGACACTCCATACTTCACAGATTTTGCGTTTCCAAAACGCAACGCAGTGCGCGCACGGCCTTATACAATCTTATTTAGAGGGTGTTCCCAGCACCAGCGCGCCGCGCCGTATCTATACTAATATTATAAAGCGGAAAAGTTTGTTAGTTTGTTTGTTTGTTTGTTTGTTTGCTTGAACGCGCTAATCTTCGAAAGTATTGGGTGGATTTGGATGAAATTTGGTATGGAAGTAACTTGAAGCTTGAGGAAGGTTATAGGCTACTTTTTACCCGACTGCAAAAAAGGAGAGTTATGTTTTTACCGTGATAGAATCCACGGGAGCGAAGCCCCGCGAGAGTACTAGTTTAAGTAATAAAAATGCACTGCGTCAAGTGATTAACAGAGTCAGAAGACAAAATTCAACATCTACATTACATTTAAACGAATTACCCGATTGGGCATGTAAAGTTGATGATGACGAACAATTTTAGTTTTTTAATGAAGAAGTTGATGGTATTGGACGTATTTTGATTTTTACAATAGAACAAAACTTGCAATTCCTTGATTGCGCTCTGTACTGGATTATGGATGGTACATTTAGGTGTACTCCTCTTCCGTTTCTACAAATGTACACAATACACGCTTTAGTGGGAAACGATGAGTTAACACGGCGATTACTGCCAATGGTTTATGCTTTTCTGCCGTCTAAAACTGAAATATGCTATGAAATATTTTTTCGAGAAGTGAAAAAATGTGGAGATACTGTCATTAAGTCCGCTTTATGTGTTAACCGACTTTGAAAATGCTGCAATAAATGCCTGCAAACGTGTTTTTCCATCGAGTATAGGTGGGTGAATTTCCCAAATGACTTATTTTTTTGTCTTCGGTGAAATTTGTATTTGAAAAAAGAATATTGTTCTGAATTATTTTTTTTAGTAATCAATAGGTATTTATTGGGTTGTGGCGAAAATATAATTTTCCTAGGACTATTACAAAGGTAGAAATAAATACATAAACCACTATTTTTTTCAAATCGGTGCTGTCCCTTTACTTTTTTTACAAACAAAACAGCTTATACACTAATAAAAATAAGTAAGTTAAGTATATAACTTATTCTATTTCATAGAATATTAGTTTTGTTATTAATATATAGCACATTTTAATACATAATTAACGATTATTATTACTGAGAGGCACATACGTATCGGTCCTGAAAAATGTTCTCATATCGCTGGACAAAAGTAATTTAAATCTAACTTTACATCGACGAGTCCGACAGCGTCTCCACCCCAATTGTATTTCCCTCGTTGGCGTGTGCTAGTGCGTAGTCAGGATGGACGTGTGTGAAATCGCTGCATATTCCCGCCAATAACATAAGTACGCCATTTAAGTTGCTCCCGGACAATTATTTTATATTATCGGTGGTTGCATTTTCTAGTGTAATGAGTAGTTTTATTATTGTTGTTTGGTTCTAACAGAGGTAGTAAGTGAATTAGCTTCATTTTCTGTTATTGAATTTATCGTAGATATTATGCATTTTTTCTAATTTTCTAAAAAGTGTGTTATTTCTCACGTCGCTCTCACGTCACCGATGTGATAATTTACACCGAAATGATAAGAAAAAAACAATCGGTGTCTTATATCTAATATCGGTGTTTTGATTCATGATCAACGCACAGATTTGTCACATCGGTGGATTGCTTTATCATATCGGTAGATCATTTTATCATCTCGGTGAGTCGTTTTATCATATCGGTAGATCCCATCTATGTCATTTCGTTAAGTTTACAAAGAAACAATGGAACATACAAACATACAGATACATACATACTTACCTACATAGACTGCCAAAATCATTACCACGATACCACTGGGTAGTAGAAGCTGTATAAATGTATCATTAGGGGAGGTCTGTATTCGGTAATGTACGTCTATAGGCTGAGATGATGATGGTGAGGTGGATCTCTTTGAATGTGATCTACTTACATAAGACCCTAAGTTCAGGTCTTCAGTTCTAAGTCACCCTTGTAAAAATATATAGGTACCTACTAACTATTTCCTTTTTGATGTTCAAAGGTGGATAGATTATCATATCGCTGGATATGTACATCATTTCAGTGGATAAACTTATCATATCGGTGTACAGAAAAAATAATCGGTGCCGGTTTGTCATATCGGTGGAAACCAGAATTCAAACTGAATTTTCTCCTTGGTCTTAAATGATACGTTGATGATATTAAATTTGGGGATATTTGATATCCTAAAGATTACAAATAACCTGAAAAATATACAAAAAAAATATAATTGAAAAAGTTCACCGATATGATAAAAAATATGGCATTTGTTGAAATTCACCCAGGTACATAAATGTTGTTTTTTCCATTTTACTCAAAACGTGTGGAAATAAATACAAAAACTTGGATTAGCTGCAGATTATGGCAATGATTCTGGCTTTGCATTGAAAATAAGATATTTATTTGCTTTGGCTTTTCTACCCACAGAAGAAATTCCTCAAGCATTTGATAGATTGATGGCGGAAAATTGAATTCCAGATAAAGCCCATGAATTTGTAAAATGGTTTCGGAGATATTACGTACATGGTGAAATAACTAAAAAAAACAAAAATTCAACGACAGTTATTATAAAAAAAAAACTATATATAAAAAAAAAAGTCTATGGTCAAACCATGTTTGTGCCAAGATATGCCTCGATCGCAGAACTCAATTGAAGCTTGGCATAGAAGGTGAAACACATTATTGACCAATAAAAAATGGAATTTGTCGAATACTCTGAAGGAATTGATAAAAGAGCAAAAATCATCAAAGCTTCATCAAGAAAGGATCCTTGCAGAGGTGCCACACACAACACCACGTAAAAAAAAATTGAAGAAGCTTTACAGAGGGTTATATCGAAGAAAGAGGAAATGGACACAATAACATATTAAAAAAAAAATAGTTATTTATATAACATATCAATTTAAATAACTACAAAATAATATTTAATTGGGTATGATAATTACCAATATTTTTGTTATTTTTTGTAGCTGAATTACATACTGGTACTGTAATGTTTAATATGATTAAAGAACGTGATTTGATATATTGTGTAATTACTCAAGTATATACCTACCTATACCTGACCGACCAAAAAGTAAGTAAAAGGTAAGTACCCCTCGTCAAATAATGTTTACTTATAGTAAAACATGTATAACATTAATTAGTATTTACCTAATACCACAGAAATAAAAAGTACAGATTCCAAGTTGAGATTTTAAATTTTGATCTGGTGAACTGTTGACATACTAAGCAGTTGATATTATGAAGTGTTGAGATTTTGAATCGTTGGTCTTACGGTGTTGATGTTTTAACTGCTGATATTATGGCTGTTGATCTTAAGTATCAATCCCGGCCCGAACGTTTTGACATAGAACCCTCCATGCAGAGGCGTGCGCTCCTTGAAGGCATAAATGCAGTGCTTTACTTGCCATTCACAGATATTTTAATAAAACGTTCGTACGTTTTAGATGACTTTAATTAATAGTAAATAAATGAATAAACAAAATATAATAACTTAAAAACGCCTAATATTTTATAAATAGCACCCACACAAACATTATGTTTGCCAGGCGCTGCGAATTAATGTACCCAATTCCCAAGTAATGCCGCGGATTCACGCAGGAAATTTGTTTGCATGTGTGACGTAATTTTAGTGTCCGTACAAGTTCGCAAACGCACACACCCATGAATTTCTAAAGCCGCCGCTCCTGCGGCATGATACCACAGACTACATAGAGATACTGCGTTCCGAGTAAAAATAATAGACCGAATAGGCTATTTGACTGGTTTCTAAAAACCATCTCATATTATTTATTGGTGTATAAGGACCCTACAAATAACATTTATTTTTTTCATATTTTATAAATATTTCGTTTAAAAAAAAGCATTACAAAATATAGTGATTAAGATTATATAAGCTGTCAAAACCAGCAATATAAATATAATATAATAATTTACTGGAAAAAATCTATACTAATATTATAAAGCTGAAGAGTTTGTTTGTTTGTTTGTTTGTTTGTTTGTTTGTTTGCTTGAACGCGCTAATCTCAGGAACTACGGTTCTGATTTTAAAAATTCTTTCAGTGTTAGATAGCCCATTTATCGAGGAAGGCTATAGGCTATATATCATCACGCTAAGACCAATAGGAGCGGTGCACTAATGAAGAATGTTTCAAAATCGGGGGACTTTTTTCCACGCGGACGAAGTCGCGGGCGGACGCTAGTGAGTTATAAATGGTGGACCAGGTGCACAAATACAACGATAAAGTAATAATAAAGAAAGAGAAGCTATTTATAACCGTTCCAAAAAATGTTAAAGATCGTAATAGTACAACTTGCACGCAGAAATACTAAAGAAATAAAGGATAGTTCGGTAATTTTCTTCTGTCAGGATCATTTTGATGTAAGTAAACATGTTATTATAAACGTTTTTACAATATAGTTATTCTACTGTTTTAAGGTTAGATAACTGAGATGTTTTTTTGTATTATACCTGAATAGCCACAAATATTTAAATATTCAATGATATTTATTTACAGTTCGGCGCGCGCGCTTGCTGCCGTCGCACGTCTTATCTATACCCCACCCTAATACTTCGCATCGCCACTAGTGATGGGAATACGTTCGATAAAATTTTGTCGATATGGATCGTTTTCTGACACGATCCAACTCTGTTGGCAAGCGCCCTCTCGAAGGCCCTATTAAAACCAGTGAATGGAAAATTCCCAAAACAACTGCGCGACAAGCCGAACCAAGTCCTCCAGAGCCAATCAAGACAACCAACAGGTTCAGCTATCTGCCTGGAAACGAATCAACGGCTCATAACTCTAGCTCAAGACTTCGTGATGTTGTCAAAAAAAGGACCACCCGCATTCCTCCTATCGTCCTGGAGATAGAACCCACCTGGACGCACGAGTTCATCAGAACCACAGTCATGTCTTACTCGAAAAACTTTCACCTGCAGTATAGACTCAATAATCGAGTAGCTGTCATCTGTCACACGTCCGAAAGTCATCAAGCCATCAAAGACGGTCTACGTACTCAGGCCATAGCCTTTCACACCTACTCTCGAAAGGACGAGAAACAATACAAAGCAGTCATCTTCGGTCTTCCGGACTACGTTGAGGATGAACTCTCAGAAGAAATTGCAAGGCTCGGGTTCCAGAACGTGATTGTTCGTAAAATGAAAGTACCCGCTGAAAAATCATCATACTGCCCTCCTTTTCTGGTTCAGTTACCACATGGCGCTGATTTTGGCAAATTTCGACAGATCAAGCTTCTTTGTAATTCAGTGGTACAAATTCGAAAATACCGAAGCAATAATCGCTATGGAACTCAGTGCTACAGATGTCAAGGATTCGGCCATGCGGCGACAAATTGCAATTTAGCACCCCGTTGTGTGAAATGTACCGAACCCCACCAGACTGCAGATTGTCCCAAAAAGACCCGCGACCAGCCAGCGAAGTGTTGTAACTGTGGAGGCAATCACCCTGCAAACTTTCGTCAATGCAAAGAGCGCGAAAATTATCTAAGAATTATGCGAGAACGCCAAGAACAACTCAAAGCCGCAAGGACTATAAAGTTTCCACCAAAAACTAACGTTGTCGACGGACGAGCCTGGAATGTTATTGCTGCTAACACACAACGAGACACTGAGAAAAATAGTGCTCAAGATCCTGCTACAGCTGATATGCTAGCCCACAGAAATCAAAAATACAGGAGAAGTGGTAAGGGGGCGTATCGGTGTCCGCGCGACATGGCCACAGGGCTCATGTCACAGGCAAATGGCCGTCTCCGCGAACTAGTGCGCTTTCGACGGCGATCGTGATAACATATATGAATGCCGAGTTGTTCTGTGGTATCTTGTAAAAACCGAAGCCAAAATCAAATCTATGTGAATCATGGAATCACTTACCATATGTAAGTACAAGTATTTTACAATATTTGTCTTTAAAATCATGAAAAACAATAAATCGTAAAATATTTCTTGGTTTTACTATGTTATTTTTGTTTTCAAATATCAGAGCGATTGTACTCCTTTTGCTATAAATACATTGCTCCTTAACCACTACCTGAGTTCGTCACTAAGTAACTGGACAAGCAATGTAAACATAACATACGAAACTGTATTACGCGGATTCATCGCGTAGTGAGGCCGCCACTTCTTGCGACGAATAAGTGATGTGCTTGTGCAGATCCACTAACGTAGGCTATCGACAGCAATGTCGATTGACGAATGAAATATTGCTATTATAGTTTAGGGGTTTTCCAACCGACGACAAAAAAAAGAGGAGGTTATCAATTCGACGCGTATATTATTATTTTTTTTATGTATGATCACCGATTACTCGGAGACGGCTGAACCGATTTGGAAAATTCTTTTTTTGTTTGAAAGGGTATACTTTGAAATTGGTCCCATTGTCACCAAGCCAGGATCTGATGATGGGATCCTGGAGAAATCGAGGGAACTCTTCAAATATTATAGGCACACCTATAGTAATTTGAGTATTTTTCAAGTAACTTGTGTAGTTGCATTCGAAAAGCACCATTTGTGAAGTGGACCTGATGATGAAGACCACAGATGGCCACTGGAACTACTCAATATATAAGTATTTCATGTGTTCCGCTTCGATTACTTGAATGTGGTTATTAAGCACAATATGCTCGTCACAATGCATATGGTGAAGTGAAGCTGATAGTGAACTACCAGGAGAACTCCTCAACAAATAACAGCCCAACATTGGGAAAAGCAATATTTTGTAAATGAATATAAGTAGTTGACATTTAGGCTCTTGTAACTAGGTAAATTAAAAATCGACCAACTAAAAAGAGTGAAATAAAAACTTTTTACCAAAGAATTAAACCGACTCCCAAAAAACACTGCAAAGTGAAAAATAACTTTGATTTCGGAAGTCGGTGCCAAAAACGAAAATACAAAACTAAAGACACCGACTACCGAAATTAAAGTTATTTTTCACTTTGCAGTGTTATTTGGGAGTCTGTTTAATTTTTTGGTAAAAAGTTTTTTATAACATACGGAAACCTCTAAGAAAATATGTTTAACTTTTATTTTACATGAGGTGACAGAAATAAAAATACGTTGAAAAGTCAAGTGTACAAAAAAGTAAAAAAAAAATAAACAATTTATTTTACGTCCGCAGCATGCGTGGAGTTCCGACGTCGCCGTCGCTACAATAGTTTATTTTTCAATCTGTCAACCGTTTTAGCCTGGTTGGAAGATCGATGTAAATAATGTTTTTTTACTTATTTTGATTTTTTTACAGAGTAGTAGAGAAATGCGTAACCAATATTCGTAAAGTAAGTTACTTTAATTTTAGGTTAATAATCGGTGGTGTTTTTCGGTTTAGAATTATCGTATGTTATGCCTTATCCTCATGCTGTTTCTTTATTTTTTATGGTTTTTGTATTTTGCTTCCGTTGAAGCTTCGAATGCGTTATAATAATCGGCATGGTTCAGATAATGTATTTGTGAATAGAGCTTAAAATAAGTCAATATATTCATGCTATTTATTTGTTATGCATGTATGTGTGTTTGTTTTCATATATTTAACAATTTCTCTACTAACTAGGATTTTTCTTATAACAAAAGCCTATTATAACCTACTAAACTATTACCTGCGGGGTAATTGCGTAACACACTTACAGTAGGAATCGGTTTCATTATGCTAAATCAACAACACTCACTGCGGTATTTACGTTGTTGAGCAGACCAATATTTCGAACATATGAAGCAATGCATTAGCAATATACGTCAAAATCATTCAGATCTTGATTTATAGTGTGTTACGTAATTATTGCGATATTATATGGTGACGTTTAGAAGTAGCTTAGGATGTATGTAAATGATAAATAAGTGCTTTTCGTACTTTTCAGTCTCCCAAAAGATGGTAACATAAAAAAGGAATGGATTGATGCCACAGGCATGCCACCTAACTGGTACCCTACAAAAAATAGCACCATATGCTCGGTTCACTTCAACGCAGATATGTTCTAGTCTCTAAAGAAAAGTCGCAGGATTTTTGAATGGAAAATTCCAAAATTAAGAGTACAACTGATTTTTGCAGAAGTGGGTTGAATTTTATTTTATTACTGAAAGCTATTGAAAAATAACTTTGATTTCGGAAGTCGGTGCCAAAAACGAAAATACAAAACTAAAGACACCGACTACCGAAATTAAAGTTATTTTTCACTTTGCAGTGTTATTTTACGCCCGCAGCATGCGTGGAGTTCCGACGTCGCCGTCGCTACAATAGTTTATTTTTCAATCTGTCAACCGTTTTAGCCTGGTTGGAAGATCGATGTAAATAATGTTTTTTTACTTATTTTGATTTTTTTACAGAGTAGTAGAGAAATGCGTAACCAATATTCGTAAAGTAAGTTACTTTAATTTTAGGTTAATAATCGGTGGTGTTTTTCGGTTTAGAATTATCGTATGTTATGCCTTATCCTCATGCTGTTTCTTTATTTTTTATGGTTTTTGTATTTTGCTTCCGTTGAAGCTTCGAATGCGTTATAATAATCGGCATGGTTCAGATAATGTATTTGTGAATAGAGCTTAAAATAAGTCAATATATTCATGCTATTTATTTGTTATGCATGTATGTGTGTTTGTTTTCATATATTTAACAATTTCTCTACTAACTAGGATTTTTCTTATAACAAAAGCCTATTATAACCTACTAAACTATTACCTGCGGGGTAATTGCGTAACACACTTACAGTAGGAATCGGTTTCATTATGCTAAATCAACAACACTCACTGCGGTATTTACGTTGTTGAGCAGACCAATATTTCGAACATATGAAGCAATGCATTAGCAATATACGTCAAAATCATTCAGATCTTGATTTATAGTGTGTTACGTAATTATTGCGATATTATATGGTGACGTTTAGAAGTAGCTTAGGATGTATGTAAATGATAAATAAGTGCTTTTCGTACTTTTCAGTCTCCCAAAAGATGGTAACATAAAAAAGGAATGGATTGATGCCACAGGCATGCCACCTAACTGGTACCCTACAAAAAATAGCACCATATGCTCGGTTCACTTCAACGCAGATATGTTCTAGTCTCTAAAGAAAAGTCGCAGGATTTTTGAATGGAAAATTCCAAAATTAAGAGTACAACTGATTTTTGCAGAAGTGGGTTGAATTTTATTTTATTACTGAAAGCTATTGAAAAATAACTTTGATTTCGGAAGTCGGTGCCAAAAACGAAAATACAAAACTAAAGACACCGACTACCGAAATTAAAGTTATTTTTCACTTTGCAGTGTTATTTGGGAGTCTGTTTAATTTTTTGGTAAAAAGTTTTTTATAACATACGGAAACCTCTAAGAAAATATGTTTAACTTTTATTTTACATGAGGTGACAGAAATAAAAATACGTTGAAAAGTCAAGTGTACAAAAAAGTAAAAAAAAATAAACAATTTATTTTACGCCCGCAGCATGCGTGGAGTTCCGACGTCGCCGTCGCTACAATAGTTTATTTTTCAATCTGTCAACCGTTTTAGCCTGGTTGGAAGATCGATGTAAATAATGTTTTTTTACTTATTTTGATTTTTTTACAGAGTAGTAGAGAAATGCGTAACCAATATTCGTAAAGTAAGTTACTTTAATTTTAGGTTAATAATCGGTGGTGTTTTTCGGTTTAGAATTATCGTATGTTATGCCTTATCCTCATGCTGTTTCTTTATTTTTTATGGTTTTTGTATTTTGCTTCCGTTGAAGCTTCGAATGCGTTATAATAATCGGCATGGTTCAGATAATGTATTTGTGAATAGAGCTTAAAATAAGTCAATATATTCATGCTATTTATTTGTTATGTATGTATGTGTGTTTGTTTTCATATATTTAACAATTTCTCTACTAACTAGGATTTTTCTTATAACAAAAGCCTATTATAACCTACTAAACTATTACCTGCGGGGTAATTGCGTAACACACTTACAGTAGGAATCGGTTTCATTATGCTAAATCAACAACACTCACTGCGGTATTTACGTTGTTGAGCAGACCAATATTTCGAACATATGAAGCAATGCATTAGCAATATACGTCAAAATCATTCAGATCTTGATTTATAGTGTGTTACGTAATTATTGCGATATTATATGGTGACGTTTAGAAGTAGCTTAGGATGTATGTAAATGATAAATAAGTGCTTTTCGTACTTTTCAGTCTCCCAAAAGATGGTAACATAAAAAAGGAATGGATTGATGCCACAGGCATGCCACCTAACTGGTACCCTACAAAAAATAGCACCATATGCTCGGTTCACTTCAACGCAGATATGTTCTAGTCTCTAAAGAAAAGTCGCAGGATTTTTGAATGGAAAATTCCAAAATTAAGAGTACAACTGATTTTTGCAGAAGTGGGTTGAATTTTATTTTATTACTGAAAGCTATTCTCATGATTTAGGGTATTCATAAAATCAGTCATTCAACTTTTCAGGATTCTATACAACCTATACGGCTGGTATGTTCCGATCAAGAGCGTAATGTAAGTTAACATCAACTTCTATTTGACCTATCACTATGATAATTAAATATTAAGATTTAAGTCGAAAGCGCCAGGGTAGCCCTTAATACTTAGTAGGTAGTACTTAATAATAATTATGTAATGTTATGTTCTTAATAATATGTTTATTGTTATTGTAATATTTTCTGGACATGCCATTTTTTATTTGGTTCATTTTCAGGTGCCCAAAAAAAATTGTACAATAATAAATGGAAGAATCGATAACTTTCCGATTTAGTCAATCACTAGCGTATATGTAAAATAAATTGCTTTTGCACAGCACAACGATAGCGACCGATGTTTTTGTGTGGGTAAGTTCTACGGTGCATGGTAAATACACGCTGTGTTTGACGGAATAAGGTTTATTATTGATTGTATAGTACGTTCTGATTCAAGAAATGCGGGTGTGTGTGCGAGTGCGTATCTATTGATTTTATTAAACTGCATGTGTAGTTGTTGCCCCGCCCAGCGCCTAACTGGAGACACACGGTTCCCATATAATTTCGTCTGTTGACCATATCTAGTTATTTATTTTATCTATGTGCTAGCCATATTAATGACGATAAAAACCATCAAAAGCCAATTTCTTGGATGTACTAGTATGATGGATAAAGTTATTCTCATTTTAACTCATCTTGGTCAATATGTCTAGAACACAAAATGTGCGTATTCTATATTGGAATGCCGACGGTATTCGTTCTAAAATTACTGAACTACTGAATCTGGTAAGCGAGCTTTCTATTGATATCATAGCTTTATCTGAAACTAGAATATCACCCCATACTAAACTACACACTCCGGGATTTACCTGTTATCGTTGCGATAAGAAACCTGACGGACTCGGTCAGGGAGTTGCCATCCTAGTAAAATCAGACATCCAACATACCCTGTTAAAATTACCAGTAACACAAAACCTTGAATGTGTTGGAATACAAGTTGCCCTATCAAACCAGTTTATTGCCTTTATCTCAGCTTATCAATCACCTAACTTAGCCTTATTACCTTCCGACCTAGACAAAATTATTCATGTTCATCCAAAATCCCTTATAATGGGTGACTTTAATACTAAACACCCGTACTGGCACTGCTCTCGATCCAACAGCCATGGCGAAATACTTTTCGACCACATGATAAGCAATGAATATGACATTCTAGCCCCATCTTGTTCCACTCTAGTTCACTATCATAGCACGTACACTCCGTCCACACCTGACATTATACTAGCTAACTGTATCTACCATCTTTCAGAGCCTCAGGTAATAACCGGCCTTTCTTCTAATCACCTACCGGTTTACTTCACTGCAGGTGGTAAAGTCAATAGATGTGCGCGGGTTATATTTAATTACACAAAGGCGGACTGGAGAAGCTATAGATCTCACTTGAACGAATCTATAACTTTGGACCAGACCACTTTTAATTCACCTCGGGAGGTAGACCTTGCCATTGAACACCTAACCCAATCGATAATGAAAGCAAGAGATAAAGCTGTTCCGAAAATACCGAGTGACGGTGATCACAAACTCCCACGTCGAATCAGGTCGCTAATCAGAAACAAAAATAGACTAAGAAAATTGGCTCTAAATGAAAACAACCCACATAAACGAAGTCAGCTATTCTCACAAGTTAATAACATGCAAAAATCTATCAAATCCAAGATACAATCCCTAAATGACAATGTCTGGAACAATAAATTAGCTAAAGTGACAAACCCTACTTCGGACTTATGGCGAGTGGTCAAGTCATTGAACCACAGCATACTTCAACTCCCCCCCCCTAAAAATGTCGAATAATACTACCACTTCCTCAGTGCTTGAACAATGTGAGACATTAGCGAATACCTTCCTTGAGAATATGAATCTTACGAAACACTGGGTAAGTAATCCGAGTACTGAAAAAGCAGTTAAGGAATCTATTAGGATGTTAGATAATTATCATATGAATGGCACATACCCATCACTTGTTCGACCGAATGAAATTCGAACCCTATTAGCAAAGCTAAAATCAAACAAAGCACCTGGTTATGATGGCCTGGGGAATGGTTTGTTAAAAAATCTGCCTCAGAAAGCTATTGTCTATCTAACCAAAGTATTTAATGGTTGTTTGCGCATTTCGTACTTCCCGAATGCATTAAAGCACGGCAAAATTATAGCTATTAAAAAACCCGGGAAAGATCAATCAATCCTATCAAGCTATCGCCCAATAAGCTTACTGCCAAGTATAGGTAATGTTCAAGACTGCAATTGGCCAGTGCAACGGTAACTGGACGGTCTAAACTTGTCCACGATACGCGGAGCTATAAACGTTGCTTACAATAAACAAGGTTACACAATGATCTACAGGCTCTCCGGCCGACAGCAATCTATAGCCTCCGAGGCCCTACAAATAGTTACAAATAACACTCACCTGAGCTGTAGACGGCAACCTAGGATCTGTTTGATCACGTCCAAAGTGTTTGTATGTAATATGAGATGAGTAATTGAAACGTGTGATGTAAGTCAAGTGTGTTCTAGGACGTTCCCAAGGCGTCAATCTCCAGATGGCGCGGGTCCCACAGCATCACAGCCTAACTCGTTCCAGCAAGCGCGCGCTACGCGTGGTAGGCAATAAGGCGATGTGTTCCGAGAAATATCCCTGGATTCTCGTCAATCCGGGAGTACAAAGTTCAATTAAACACTGTTCACAATCAATCTGCTCATATCTCGTGAGATCCAATTCGATTTCCAACAAATTCCGCGTGTCAGCCGATCGACGACAATACGGCGTATAATCCAACAATATCCCGGGGTTTTCGACAAATGGGGATTTCAACTTCAAACAACAGATAATTCGCGCCCCAATTATCGGTCTCAACAGGCGAATCCAACGATATTTTACCAATTATATTTAACCCAACAGGTCCGACGCGGACGACATTTTTTCCAACCGAGCAAAGTCTATCTGTCAAAGTCAAGTAATGTCAAAATCAAATTCTTTATGTCAAAAGGGTGCGTTCTGTTTCACGTCGGACCGAACATCTACCCCCCCCGGACGGGCCTACCCGTCCGCTAATCAATTGGAAGTCTTGACAAGTTTGCAAATTCAACACAGCTTCAATGCGGCCAAATACCGTAGCTAGTTCATTAAAGGTGAGAACGGTGTCTCCCAACAATCTCCGCCAGCGTCCCTTTGCCGCTTTCACCGTGGCCCCAAAAATACCCCCCCAATGGGGGGCTGGCTGGCGGGTCAAACAACCAAGTGACCCCTCGGCGGGCCAAACTATTACCAATATCAACCTGGCTCTCATTAAGGAAGGCGTATACCTCCTTCAAATAGTTACTTGTACCCTTGTAATTCGTACCGCAATCAGACCTAATCAACGAAGGTAACCCACGGCGAGACACAAATCTTTCCAAAGTCGCCTCAAAGGCCTCTGGCGAGAGGGAGGTTACCAGCTCCAAATGTACTGCCTTGGTTGACAGGCAGACAAACACACAAATAAGCCCTAACAATCTTGCTATTACGAAGGGTGGACGTCTTCAACAAAAGGGGACCAACAAGTCCGTTACGACGCCAGTAAAGGGCCTCGCCTCATTGACGCGATCAGCCGACAAAATCCAAAATTCTCGCTGCAGAATGGCCAACAGCGCATTACAACCGGCATGCGAGTTCTTAACGTGACGATCAGTCACCAACAATTGAACCAAGTGGCCCTCCTTGGGCAACAAAAGGGGGTGACGGGCCCCATAAGGAAGGCTAGAGTGCCTCAACCGTCCTTCAACAGGGTTTCCCGAAGTGGCTCGTCCCAACCAAGTTCAGTTATAACAAGGGCAGGAGCACCAATTTTAGGGTAAGGACAACTCACAAGGGTGATTTCAAACCAGGTCCTTCCCTCAACAGTGGTGTCAGCCGGTTCGCCAATTCCCCAAATCTCGCCTGAAAGGTCATTCACCTTCAGGCCAACCTGTCCCGCTAACCAAGACGACAAGGCAACCCCGGACTCCCGTGCCCAAAATGGCACGGACCACAATTGAGTCACCCAAGGGTCCCCAGACCTTGACCGAGGCCGTTGGCAACAAAACCGTCTTGATCGGGGGGGTCCTTTAGCGGGGCAGGCGTCAATCTCTTAATGATGCCTGGGCGGCGACCGATCGCCGCTTCCAGGCTGCCCTCGTTCACGACGGGGCCAACAATCCAAATATTCGTCTGCGCGGTGTCCCGAGCCGCTCGCCATCACTGGAGGGGCATATCCCACCGGATGCCCGAATGGCGGAGGGCGCGACTCCAGCCGGGGACGTTCCGCCAACGGAGGGGAAAGGCAGCGGCGCCGACCCGGCCACTGCTGCCTAGCAGCCAATGCGCGTTCTCCCTGACGAGGGAAGACCAAATGGCGCTCGTGGGGCTCCCGTTCAACTTGCGCGGGGGGTGGAGTGCGGCGTACAGAATCGCGGGTCTCAGCCCGGTGCTCGTCTCCGGGGTACCCCCCCTGCGCGAACCCCCCTCAGAGGCTGGTCTGCTGGAGCGGTTCGCGTTGGCGCACAAAATCTCAAGGTGGGACCCTCCACAAATTCTACACGGGCTGGGGTCGGGGCAGTCCCGATGAAAGTGGGCCCCCAAGCACGAGAAGCACAAACGGCGTGCGTTGACAATGCGGCGGCGGGAACTTACGTGCAAATTCAAAAGGTCCCGGCAACGCGCCATGACATGCCCCGTTGCCTTACAAAAGTCACAATGATGAGGACTCCGGGCACCAGCAAAACGGGGGGCGGGGCGAACATCAACAGGCCCCCTAGCCCGAGGACTCCGGGCGCCAGCCAAACGGGGGGCGGGACGATCATCAACAGGCCCCCTGGCCCGAGGACTCCGGGCGCCAGCCAAACGGGGGGCGGGGCGATCATCAACAGGCCCCCTAGCCCGAGGACTCCGGGCGCCAGCAAAACGGGGGGCGGGGGGAACATCAACAGGCCCCCTAGCCCGAGGACTCCGGGCGCCAGCAAAACGAGGGGCGGGGCGATCATCAACAGGCCCCCTAGCCCGAGGACTCCGGGCGCCAGCAAAACGGGGGGCGGGGGGAACATCAACAGGCCCCCGGGCCCTAGTCCGTCCCTGGTCTCTGGGCTGAGAAGGTAGTGGGGGCGACCCCGTAGCGCCACGAGTGTTATCCGCAAACCGACACTCGTCTTCCAAAAATTTGAGGAGGTCGTCAAAGGGGGTAAGATGGGTGGCACTATCCCCGCCATACTCCTGCTCAAAACGTGACCTCAACTCCGCGGGGAGCAACTGCAGCACTATGTGCACCAACAAGTAGGACCAATGTTCCACCGGTAACTCCAAGCGTCTCAAGGCGTTGGTCGCTGAGACCAACGGGTTCAGCAAGTCAGTGCGCAACGTCGACGTGCTGACAATAGCCGGTAGTCCCAAAATTTGGTCGATGTGCACATCAGCCAGGCAGCGCTTGTTCTGATACCGTCGGGAGAAAAACTCCAGGACGGTCGGATAGGAGGAATCCGTCACCGGCAAGTGCTGCACCAAGGCTCTGGCTTCGCCCTCCAGGACAGACAATAAATAGGCCAGCTTCTGGGCAGGTCCGAGGTCCGAGCGTGCATCGACAAGACTCTCAAAGAGATTTAGGAAGCCCAGCCAGTGGTCCAAGCGACCGTCAAAATGTGGCAGCTCCAGGGTGGGCAGCCTACTCAATAGTCCAGGGCCTGCAACAACGGGGGTCTGCGGCTTGGCCGCATCAGGCACCCGACTCTTCAAAATTTCCCACGCTCGTAGACATATGACATCCCCCAGGTGGACAATCTGGTCATAGTCACCCAAAATCTTATCGCGGGCTGTCTGATCCATCACCCCCAAATCCACGTCCATGATGTACTCGTTGAAGCGCGTGAGCGCAGCATCAGCTGACTTGATCCTCTCAATCACTTGCCCATACCGAGCAAGGGTGAGCTCTTCCAATTCCACACGCTCAACAGTTGCAGCTGCCGATGTGAACCATCTCAACTGTGAGGTCAATCCCGCAGCAGCCTCCCTGACTGCCCTTAATGAGGCCATTGCAACAATCAAATATTAATACAAAACACCAATCAACAACCAACAATCAAATATTAAACAAACAGCAATGACTTGTTAGTCGACCAAATAATCTCAACAAAATAAAAATTCAAGTTCAATTATTTCAAGTCCAAATCCGACCCTGTACTTATTCCAAGTATGAATCTAGCTTGGTACAGATGGCTAGTTACAAGATAAATAACAATTCAATGTATATATTGTGCAGGATCACACCAACAATTAAATACAACAATTGAAGTATAATATTGCTCCGGACAATCTCTAACAACAATCCAATAATTACTATAAATGCAATAACCAATACACACAATTCAAGTCCTATTATGTTAGACTATGTGTAATTATTATTTAGATAACCTTTCAAATTCAGATCAATGACATTCAATTATTAATTGCAACAAATACCAAATTATGTACCAAATTATGTACCAAATTATAACCTAATAATTCCTAATTTCACAAATAAATCCTATTTGTCAATTCAATTCTAAGGGGCTAGCAGTACAAATTACAAATACAACTTCAATTGATTCAACTTCAATTAGATAGCCCGGATGACATGGTAATATATTCAAAACTTATTAAGTTATAAGTTGTGTTAAGTAATTAAACTCAAGTTTTAAGTTTTCAACAATATTCAAAACTTCCAATTAAACCAGTGGATCTTATATTATAAGAGCCGCGCTCTGCTACCACTTTGTTCAAGACTGCAATTGGCCAGTGCAACGGTAACTGGACGGTCTGAACTTGTCCACGATACGCGGAGCTATAAACGTTGCTTACAATAAACAAGGTTACACAATGATCTACAGGCTCTCCGGCCGACAGCAATCTATAGCCTCCGAGGCCCTACAAATAGTTACAAATAACACTCACCTGAGCTGTAGACGGCAACCTAGGATTTGTTTGATCACGTCCAAAGTGTTTGTATGTAATATGAGATGAGTAATTGAAACGTGTGATGTAAGTCAAGTGTGTTCTAGGACGTTCCCAAGGCGTCAATCTCCAGATGGCGCGGGTCCCACAGCATCACAGCCTAACTCGTTCCAGCAAGCGCGCGCTACGCGTGGTAGGCAATAAGGCGATGTGTTCCGAGAAATATCCCTGGATTCTCGTCAATCCGGGAGTACAAAGTTCAATTAAACACTGTTCACAATCAATCTGCTCATATCTCGTGAGATCCAATTCGATTTCCAACAAATTCCGCGTGTCAGCCGATCGACGACAATACGGCGTATAATCCAACAATATCCCGGGGTTTTCGACAAATGGGGATTTCAACTTCAAACAACAAATAATTCGCGCCCCAATTATCGGTCTCAACAGGCGAATCCAACGATATTTTACCAATTATATTTAACCCAACAGGTCCGACGCGGACGACATTTTTTCCAACCGAGCAAAGTCTATCTGTCAAAGTCAAGTAATGTCAAAATCAAATTCTTTATGTCAAAAGGGTGCGTTCTGTTTCACGTCGGACCGAACAGGTAAACTACTAGAAGCCGTGATACTATCCCGCCTCTCTAAAAGTACAGCTCACATCTTGATTCCCGAGCAGTTTGGATTCCGCAGCACACATTCAACCACACAACAGTTGGCCAGAGTCGCTGAACATATAACCCACGGATTAAACCGCGGTCTTTCCACTGGAATGATTTTACTGGACATTGAAAAAGCTTTCGATTCTGTCTGGCACGATGGCTTATTACATAAATTAATCAAAAACAAAGTACCTCTATGCCTAGTCAAACTCATTCAAAATTATCTACGTGATCGATCGTTCTCTGTCTATGTTGGTAATGATAACTCGGCCCCCAAAACCATCCCAGCCGGTGTGCCCCAGGGCTCGCTCGTGGGTCCGTACATTTTCATACTTTACATAAATGATATACCTAAACAAGCCCACACGCAACTTGCTATTTACGCTGACGATACTGCTACGTTCACCACAGATAAAGACGTTGAAGTAGTGACTGGACGATTACAATACTCGCTCGATCTACTCAGCGAATATTTTAAAACTTGGAAACTAAAACTAAATTTAGTAAAAACCGAGGGCATTCTATTTACTAGAAAACGCACACTACCTACCAGGCTTATCAAAATAGACGAATTTGAGATCACGTGGCGTGTATCGGTAAAATATTTAGGACTTATACTAGACAAAACACTCAATTGGAACAAAAATAATGAATCAATCATTAAAAAAGGTGTTAAAGGCCTTAATTCATTGAAACCTATCCTAAATCGCAAATCTGTTCTTAGTCCTTCAATTAAATTACGAATTTATTCCACTTTGGTTAGACCTTGCCTGACGTATGCTGCACCTGTTTGGTCTAGTTTAACAGAAACCAAATATAATAAACTACAAACTATCCAAAACAAAGCTATTAAATTATCCTATAACACACCATTCCGCACTAACCTTAAAACATTACACTACCGAATTAAATTTCCATTTATAAAAGACTACATATTAAAAATTTCACGTAAATTTTATTTGCATAAAAATCCTTCACATAGTAACAGTCTAATATCTGCAATTGGTAAAAGTAGACTTAGCTCATTATCTTACGCCCGCACGTACAATCGATATCGACTGCCCCATCACTATTTCCTCGGTGACGTATCATGACGATAGCTCGCTTACCAGCCGACGCCACTTGTTTGGCTGTTTACCAGTATTTTTATGTACTAACTACCCACTTATGCTACGATATCATTATTTATAATGTTAGTTGATTATTACAAAAAAATAACGATTTACATTAGTAAAGCTTATATTTTGTTACCCAAACAGCATATTATGTGGGTCCATACAAAGACTTGCACATACAATGTTAATCATGTAGGTATACTATAAATCATCTTAATAATCTGTTAAGAATACTATATATAATAAGCATGTTTAAATGTGTATAGAGGCGACGTATAGCCTATCCAACATTGTAAATCAGGACTCGTATACAATTAGAATAAGTTCAATTGTAAACTATCTTGTAAAACTTATTTTTAAATAAAGAATTTGAGCAACAACAACAATGATATTTATTACCACTAAATACATCAACATTTATGGCTTTAAAATAACATTTAAAAATATTTCAGATTGAGAAAGATATGGCTATCAATATAATATGGGATTAAGCAAGAGGATACTCATGGTAGATGGAGTTGTGCTTACAAAATTTTATTGCCAGGAAGACCCCAGAAAAAGGATGAGTGATGCTAGTACTTCTAGACATGTATTTGTTAAAAAACAAAGAACCCAACTCATTCAAGAGTGCCAAGACACACTGATGCAGGAAGTGTTAAGTGAACCCGGCCCATCTAGCACCCAACCGACTACAACACCTGTGCAAGAAGTAGTTTTAATGACAACAGGTATGTAGACGTACATCTTTTTCGTCAAAAAAGTTGGCAACGCTAGCCGCATTACCAGTGTCATAATCCTGTGCTCGCCCCTGCCTCCATGGCTGGCTGGGACCTGAAGTGGGCTCACTGGAAGTATTCGTTCGAGAACTTTATCGCACTAAGAAGCTTGCTCTGCAGATGATGCCCTTAAGTATAAACTTCTTGTCAATCATATATCGCCGTCAATATTTAACTATATCCGCGCCTGCGCTACGTATGATGATGCAATTACTACTCTGAATACCGCCTACGAAAAGAGGCGAAATCTTATTCTTGCTCGCCACCGCTTGAATACCAGGAAACAACAATCTAACGAATCGTTGGCGGAGTACTCGAGATCTCTTAATATAAAAAAAAAATCTGGGGCGAAGCAGTATTCACTGCAAACTAGAGAGGCCACGGCATTCTCACCTTCCGCCTGACGCAGGTGCTGACCGGACATGGTTGTTTCGGTAGGTACCTGTTTCGGATTCAGCGGGAGGACACGCCCGGGTGTCGTCATTGTAAGGACCACCTGGAGGACACGGTGGAGCATATGGTCGAGGTATGCCCTGCTTGGGCGGAGCACCGCCGTGTCCTCGTAGAGGCGGTCGGCGGCGGCGACCTCTCGCGCTCTGCTCTGGTTCAGACCATGGTGCGGAGCGAGAGGGAATGGGATGCGGTCGCCTCCTTCTGCGAAGCAGTCATGCTAGCGAAGGAGGAGGCCGAACGCGCGAGGGAGAGGCAACTCTCTTCCTCGCGCCCCAGCCGTCGTGGTAGACGCCCCGGGCGTCGGGGATCGCGAGCCGATTTCCGGTCACCGTAGGCGCGGGCTTGCGGACGGCGAGCAGGGGTAGCTCACCGTCCGGCAAAGACCAGGCCCGGGTCGGCGGCGCGTCGTGTTTCACGCGCGCCTCAAGGAGCCGTCAGCATTAGTGACGGGGCCTCATACAGCCATAGCCTGCCGGGGTCGCGGAAACGTAGTAAAAAGATACCGCGGCTCCGGAACTTACGGGCAGCTGAAGGGACAGGGTGGGTTTTTGGTCAGTAGAAGTCTGACACTCCCTTTCGCTTAACCCAGAGCGAGAGAAGTTATTCGATGATTTTCCCACCCAGAAAACAAAAAAAAGACACCCATTTAGAGTTCTCACACGAACAACTTAATAAAACGCCACGGCAGCAAACAACGCGCAAGCGAGTGGATATTAAGCTTGACAATCATGAAGGAGATGATCAGCAGCATGATAGTGATGGTGACGCAGATGATCAAGATGAAACGCTGCAACAAAGTTTGGCCTATGGCACTGAAAACGTTCGACAAGTGGAACCAGCAAATAATAAAAGTGAATACGAATCTCTTTCTGGGTCTTTTACCGCTATCGATGATGATGAACCTGATGCTGAAGCTGAAGAAAATGCGACCGGTCAAACGAGGTCTTTGAGAGACAGGTCAAAAATTACAGCTCCTAAGTGCTTTTTTTTTTTAGCGCGGTAAAATTATCAAATAAGTCCTCCCACCCCGGGCAGGGTGTGGACTGTCAGACTTTTACTGACTAAAATCCACGGTGTTCCTTCAATAACCCTTTACGTACCAGGGTCACGGTAATGGGATAAGTCCCACGACCCCGGCAGGCTTCGGCCCTCTGCAGGGGGGGCCTCGTCATGTTGCTGACGCTCTTTGAGGCGCGCGTGGAACACAACGCGCCGTCGACCCGGGCATGGTCCATGGTCGGACAGCGAGTTGCCCTTTACTCGCTCTCCGCATGCCCGCGCCTACGGTGGCCGGAGATCGTCGGCCGACGTCCGACGCCGTGGGCGTCTACCACTGCGGCTGGGCTGGAGGGAGGACGCCATCCTCTCCCTCACGCGGCCCGCCTCCTCCTTCGGAAGCATGACTGCTTCGCAGAAGGAGGCGACCGCTTCCCATTCCCTCTCGCCCCGCAGCATGGCCTCGACCAATGCCGGGCGCGAGAGGTTTCCGCCTATCGCCGCCGTGAGGACATGTCGGTGCTCTGCCCAAGCTGGGCAGTCCTGCACCGTGTGCTCTACCGTGTCCTTAGGGCGACCCTCGCAGTGGTGACACCCAGGCGTTTCCTCCTTTCCCATCAGACACAGGTACCTCCCGAAACTTCCGTGTCCGGTGAGGACCTGCGTCATGCGGTAGGTCAGGACGCCGTGACGCCGATCTAGCCACTCCTCAAAGAGGGGTCTTACCGCCGCAATTGCGGCGTGCCCGGCCGTCGGTTGCGACAGTCGTTCCCTCCATACTGCACTGAGATCGCGCCGGAGCTCTTCCCACCGCGCCTCGACTTCTCGAGGCAGCGGGGATACGCCCCGGCGCTGCGCCTCCACGCGCCATTCATAGACGCGCTGGAGGGCAGTCGCCTCCAGATCCCAGGGCAGCAATCCGGCAAGGAGGTTGGCCGATTCGCCGGCGATCGTGCGGTATCCCCGGGTCATTCGGATAGCCATGACCCTCTGGCATGCGACCAACTTTAGTGGTCGCGTCAGGATGCTCAGGGCCCACACTGGGGACCCGTAGAGGGCCATGGACCGCACGACGCCGGCGTACAGCCTTCGGCAGGAGGCGTTTGGCCCGCTGAGATTCGGCAGGAGTCGCCTGAAGGCGGCTGCTGCCCGGTTCAGCTTTGGGGCCAAACTCAGGAAATGCTCCCTGAAGTTCCACCGGCTGTCGAGGACGAGTCCCAGGTACTTCATCGTCCTCCCGACGCTGATGCGAACCCCCTCCACCGTTATGTGGGACTCGGACCGTGGCGCGTTCCGACCACCATGGAAGCACATGGCCTCTGTCTAGTGCAGCGCCACGTCGAGTCCCAACTGCCGGATCCTATGAACGACTGTCGCAACCGCTTGCGTCGCCAGGTTGGCCGCCGCCTGGTGCGACTCTCCCTGCGCCAGGACGAGCGTGTCGTCAGCGTAACATATTACGCTGACGCCGTCAGGGAGGTCGCCGCGCAGCACCCAGTCGTATCCGATGTTCCACAGGGGCGGCCCCAAGACCGATCCCTGTGGGACACCGCACGACATCTCTCACCGATTCCACTCTCCCCGGTGACCGGGGTAGATGACGGCTCTGTCCGTCAGGTAGTCCTCGACTATGCGACGGAGGTAGGTCGGCACCCGATGATACCGGAGTGCCTCCCTGATGCAACTCCAGGGCAGGGTGTTAAAGGCGTTGGTGATGGGAGCCCCGGGATACCGCGTCCCCCGTCGTGAGGGCTCTCACACGCATGATGGCATCCACCGTCGAGCACCCCCTGCGGAAGCCAAACTGGCACTCCGCAAGATCCGGGCCCACCTGATTCAGGTGCCTGAAGAGGCGGTCTGCAATTACTCTTTCCAAGAGCTTGCCCACCTCGTCGAGCAGCACGATGGGCCGGAATGCGGACGGAGAGTCCGCAGGGCGCCCGGCTTTCTGGATCAGGACCAGCTTTCCCGTCTTCCAGCGAAGCGGAAATTGGCCCCTCTCCAGGCATGCGCTAAAGTGCCCCCCTAGTCGAGGCCCGAGAGTCTCCGAGGCCAGGACCCAGGCTTTCCCTGGCAGGCCGTCGGGTCCTGGGGCGGTATTTTTGGCCTTGAGCCGTTGTACCGCCACTCTCAAGTCTACCTCGGTCACCTCTGGAGCGTCGTAGACGTCGTCGTCGCTGTGGTCCGCGTTTGCGCCAGCTTCAGGTTCCGTCGGAGACGGAGCCATGGGCGGGGGAGCATCCTCCCCTCGCGATGGGAACAGGGCGCTCACCACGTCCTCCAAGAACTGAGGCTAGAGACTCTGCGTCAACGGGGGAGCCCAGGGGCGGAGCCTCTCTCACACCCACTTGTAGGGGCGGCCCCATGGGTCCCCGTCCAGAGTCCCCAGCATCTTCTCCCGGGCCAGTTCCTTGGCCCGCCAGATCTCGTCTCGGAGGACGGCCTTCGCTGCCCTGTAGCCCTCGTACAGCTCCGCCTCTACAGTCGCCGCATCCCAAGGTCGGGTGCGGCGCCTGCGGAACCTGGTGTACCGGCGTCGCGCCGCAACGCACGCTTCGCGCAGTGCTGCTAGCTCGCTCGACCACCAGTACAGCTGACGCCAGGCGCATCCTTGCCGGACCCGGGGCATGGCCACGTCGCAGATTTCCGACATGGCCTCCCGGAACCACTCCGCTTCGTCGTTTATGTCGGCAGGCCTGTCCGGGGGTGACCCCCAGGCCTGCACGATCGAGGCTTCCAGGAATAGCTCCCGGTCCATCTGCTTCAGCGCCCATCGCGGACCACTCAGGTCCCGTCGGACCGGCGCGCCTGGGGTCTGGGCGGAGACGTCGAACCGGATATACCGGTGGTCGGAATAAGTCTCCACCTCCTCCACAACGCGCCAGTCGGTGACGCGCGGTGACAGGCTGGGGATGGCGAACGTAACGTCCACCACCGACTCGCCCGTAAACCGCACGCACGTGCCGCAGCCGCAGATCGGACATATCGTCCCTTGCAGCCGGAGCCCCGCCGTAAGTCCGCGCGGCCGCCATGATGGAGACCTTGGCTTCGCCGATCGCGTCCTCCTTGCTTTTGCGGTTCCGCTTCCGCGAGATGGTGCGGATGGCAGCTGCCGCGGCCTCTTCTAGTTTGGCCTCGCTCGAGGCCAGACCAGTGTTGGGCTCTCCAGAGGAAGGCCCCCTCCCCGAAGTCTTGCCTCGGTCTTTACCCTGCACGCTTGTGGGGATCTTGCGGGCCGAGACAAGCCCTTCCTCCGACGACGAATCTTTGTCGCGGGGGCGCTTGAGGAACTCCTTCCTCCTGTCGGCGCCCCCCTCGTCGCTCCTCATTGCGCTCCCAGAGATCATGCTCTGGAAGCTTTCGGCGTCCGATGCCGAGTCGGTTTCCGACCCGAGCACCGGCGCCCCCTCCTCCGCGGAGCGGCGCTCTGCGCTCGCTCAACGTTCGGTACCGGTGAGGTGGACGTGCTGGACAAGTCCAGCGACTCCACCTCACGGGCACGTGAGCCTCCCTGGCTCAATGCGGCGACTGCCAGGGTAAAGTTGGGGTAAAAGCCTTTGTTGTCCCCCCCAGAGTACGGTGGGACTGACCGGACGTGTCCGATGCGGGACTCCCCAGCTGAAGAGCAGCTGGGACCCGCCTGGGTATCTTTAGCAACGACTTTGTTCTCCATATTGTTTTACTTTTTTAGAGAGGTGAGTTCCTCTGTCCCGACACCCCATTTCCCTTCCCCTGGTTCACTTCACGGTTACGTCTAAAGATTAGACGCATACCGGAAGTGAACCTTTCCTCCCCCTTGACCCGATCTCTGAGACCGAGCCCCGCGCCGTCTAGAAGCTCGAGCTAACTGCTCGATCCTCCAGGCGGCGCGCCTTTCCCCGGTGTGTCCCTCTTGGTCTGGTTTCTCCCTCTGGGCCCGTCCGGCATGAGTGCCTCTACCGGCATGGCCCCAGAGATCATCGAAACACGCAAGCCCCACCACGACGACAACGTGGGGACACAGTTGGTGGGGAGCTCCTAAGCGCTACGATGATTTTATTCTGGCAGCAGCTGAAGAAATCGAAAATCTTCACAAGCCTAAAGAGCCTAAGACCCTCAAAGAAGCGATGGAATCTCCTCACAAAGCAAAATGGCTAAATGCTATGCAGAGTGAAATAACTTCACTGCATGATAACCAAACCTGGAATTTGGTTGATTTACCCAAAGGACAAAGAGCTCTTCCTTGCAAATGGGTGTATAAAGTAAAAATTAATCCTGATGGTACCGTCGACAGGTATAAAGCCAGAATGGTTATCAAAGGTTACTCCCAGCAACCTGGAACTGATTATGACAAAAAATTCAGTCCAGTGGTTCGTCTGAGTACCGTACGAGCATTACTTGCTATAGCTGCTCGAGATAATTTTTAAACTACTTCAATTCTATGTTTCAACCGCCTTAACGGCACAGTAAACGAAGACATTTACATGAAACAGCCTAATGGCTATCAGGATGGCATCAAACGAGTCTGCAAGCTAAAACGCAGCCTCTATGGACTGAAACAAGCACCGCGCGCGCTGCTGGAACACCTGCATTGCCGAATTCTTAAGGAATTCTGATTTCCAACAGAGTGAAGCGGATCCATGCTTGTATGTTCGAATCAGAGGACAATCTAAAGTATTTATTGGACTTTATGTTAATAACGGACTTGTAGTATACTGTAAGGAGTTTCCGAACGACGTCATCAACTACCCTGCGATAATTCTGTTAGGAACGAAGGAATAACGACTTTTTAGAACCTATAAAAGCAGCGCGCACGCCATTACTCAGTCACTTTCTGGTTGTCGCTCTCGCTGGAAGCACCGTCAAAGGGCCGTAAGACTTATATTTTCCTAAATGGAGCTATTTGTGTACCTACTTTTTATCGTTGTGAATATTTATGTGTTAAATTGTATAAGTGACGATTTGTGGTTAGATTCAGTGATTCGTATTTTGTTCCTTAATTTAAAATAAAGAGTTGTAATATCTGTGTTGCGTCTCGTATTGTTTTTTTTTTAAACATTTCCACTTCTGATTCCTAACATCAGAAGTGGGATAAAGAAGTTAAATTGCCCACTAGATTACGTATAAAACATCCAAGGAACGAAATATAAGAATACTTCTCTACCCACAAATTTTACTTTGTTATTTTTCCTTTGTTTAAAATTAGCAAGGAACATTGTGTCACACATTCGAATCGTGATTGTGGTATGTGAAGTGATATCTGAAAGCACCGCCGTGCTAGGATAGTGTCGGTCGTGAAATTACTGTTTAGTTAGTTCGTCTTAAATCGTTAGAAAGTATTGTGCATAGTTCATCGCAATCATGTGTGTGTCGACACGTGGTCGCCAGTTAGATTCCTCAAGTCATTCGTTCCACGTCGTTTCCTTTGACAAATATCGCCTTGTGCTGTTTGCACCGGTCAACCTGCGGAAACGAATAATGTGGGTACCTAGAGAAATAAATACATCATCTATGGTGACCAATAGGATTTTCGTCTGTTGTATTATTTTTCGCGGACTGATTATTTAATTTTTCATAAGTTGACTGTGCTAAAACTTTTAAATAATTAGAACGAGTATGACTGTCTTATGCGTATTGGTAATGGCTTGAAACGTGATACTAAGACTTGGCTAACGTATGTGAAAGAAACATACTCGGAATTGCGCATTCGGTGAATTTAAAAGCCGACGTTAACAACGATCGATGTTTGTTTACTAGGAAAAGTAAATTTTTGAACATCGTTCATCGAAATAGTTTATTGTTATGTAACATTTCTCACTTTAAATTCTCAAAGTGGGAAATCCATTGCAAATCTAGTAGGTTCTGTCTACAGTTTACTTGTAGTTCTAACCTTTACCTACTACATCGAACTAAAATAAGATTTACTTATACGCAACTCTGGTTCGAAAACAACAAACGATGCGACGTCATACCATACGGATACGTTTTTGTTCGTTGCTTTTGCACTTCTAGACTCTAGTTATGACCAATTTAAAGCGCTTGCCGTTTTATAACCAAAAATAGCTCTATGGGCTGTCATAAATAATAATCATTTGTGACGTTAGCTATAATCGTTTTTCAACGCATAACTAGAATAGTTAAATAGTCGATCATTGTGCTTCCTATAGTATGGGTCGCCATGACTAATATTATGATTTTTACGTCAAGGATAACTGTTGCATGTATCGATTAGACTAGTTAGTTATAGTCGATTATTGTCTATGCTAACATAAGGGTGGCGACGGATCGTAATTCGACTAGTTTTTAAAATGAGTTTAAGCCCTTCTTCCTCGAATACCTGACGTAAATAACATTTCACTTGAAGGTATGAGTACTAACTCAGATACCTACCCTACACGTGCAGACTATAACTGTCGTTTGCTCCTTTGTTTACGTATTGTTCGACAACCTAGTGACGAGCACAGAGTACTTTTATATATGTGACGAGTTGATCTCATTGGTGTTATTTTGGTGTTATTTTGTTGTTATTATGATCAGTGATTATAATTCATGGAATGAGGACTATTCGAGTTAGAGAATCTACCACAAACTCTTGTGATTATTGATATCACTTGCAAAAATGATTTTGTTGAAAACCTTTTCGGAATATGTTAAGCCCAGTTCATTGAAAGGCACTGATTCTGAAAATCCTTCATATTGAAGGAAAGGAACACTTTGATTGTTGTTTGGGAAAACGACATTTCATAGAAAAATGTTTTGATGTGATCCGTTTGAACAAAATAATTAGATTGCAACAAAAAGGGTAAGGTGATATGGAGGTCCTCTCGTCCAGCAAGGCGAAACCAAGGTTTATTTCTGTGTCGGCTAGTTTATTTACATGATCACGTTGTGAAGAAATCAAGACGTGGAAAACCAATCTACCCGCATTAATTATTTTGTTGTTGCGGCTATACAACGAGTACTGATCAATGTTATCATTGATAGTGGCTTGTATATTTGTCATGCATCATCCTATTTTACCTGTGTGCGTAAACCGCATATTGAAAGGTTTGTGAAGTCAAGAAACCGAAAGTACTTCTTTTGTTTACACTTCATATAGAGTGTTTGTGATGTCAATGTTTGTTATTGAAGAACTAGCTGGTGGCTAGATAATACTGGTCACATAAGTAGATTTTCAAGATTGAGGCTGGTCCGTGGATGGGTAACCACCCTGACATATCAGGATTCCACTGTGCCTCGAAAAGTATATTAGGCTGTTGGTCCAGCTGTAGTTTCACAACTTGACAGTAGTTGAGGATGGTTAGTAGCCAGAATAAGCTAATACTTGTTGTGCTAGCGGTTATAGTGTTGTCAAGCTGCTGGGTTGCTCCAGCATTACCCTAAGGCGGTAGGGGACGCAGTCCTCATGCTGCTGGTTATTGCCACGTTGGCAAGCCGTTACAACTTGAAGTTTTACGCTATGTTTACGCGAGCGATTCGCTGCAACTATTTGGAGGATCTGTTAAACTAGACTGAGTAATACTCAGTCTCTTGTGTCCATTTCCATAAACACATCTCTAGTTTATTGCAAACTTGACCAGTTGCAGTAGTAAGTGAGTTTTCCATATATTTTATATCGGGCACTGATACATCCACTGTGACCATATGCTTATTTTGAGTCGTACGATGGATGGTGGATTAGAACTTTTGTGTAAGGTCCTCAAGAGTATCACCAGTTCTGGGTTTTCTATAAATCTGAAAAGTGTACTTTTCATGTATCTGAATTGTATATTTGGATAGGACCGTAAGTGAAGGTCAGGTAAGCCGAGCGCTTGTATTATTAAGAAATAAGTTGTGCTCGTTGCTGTCGCTCTCTGCTCATGTGTTTCAGATTCCTGACTTCGTCTTTGTGATCAAGCACTCACAAAGGCACTACCAGGCGGCGGTCGAGTAGTGCAGTCCTGTCGAGCTGCCGACCTTGCGTAGCGCACCGTTGCACCTGGCGAGCACGAGTGGTGCTGGCGTGGTATACTGCTGAGCAGCCGGTGCTGGTGGTGCGGTGTTGAACCGCTGACCTGGAGCGATGAGCAATCCAGTTGCCGAGCACGAGTGGTGCCTTGGCGTGCTGTAGCGCTTGAACAGCGCCTTGGCGTGCTGTAGCGCTTGAACAGCGCCTTGGCGTGCTGTAGCGCTTGAGCGGCGCCTTAGCGCGCAGACCTGCTGTTGCGCTGGTGGAGTGCGCAGACCCGCTGTCGCGCTGGTGGAGCGCGCAGACCTGCTGTCGTGCTGGTACAGCGCGCAGTCCTGCTGTCGCGCTGGTGGAGCGCGCAGACCTGTCGCGCTGGTGGAGCGCGCAGACCTGCTGTCGCGCTGGTGGAGCGCGCAGACCTGCTGTCGCGCTGGTGGAGCGCGCAGACCTGCTGTCGCGCTGGTGGAGCGCGCAGACCTGCTGTCGCGCTGGTGGAGCGCGCAGACCTGCTGTCGCGCTGGTGAAGCGCGCAGACCTGCTGTCGTGCTGGTACAGCGCGCAGTCCTGCTGTCGCGCTGGTGGAGCGCGCAGCCCTGCTGTCGCGCTGGTGCAGCACACTGTCGCGCTAGTGGAGCGCGCAGCCCTGCTGTCGCGCTGGTGCAGTGCATTGTCGCGCTAGTGGAGCGCGCAGCCCTGCTGTCGCGCTAGTGCAGCGCACTGTCGCGCTGGTGGAGTGCGCAGTCCTACTGTCGCGCTTGAGTGGCGCCTTGGCGTACCGTGTTGGCGCCTGTTGCTGAGTCACAGGTTGCTGTGTAAAGACCATGTACGGTCAATTTGTGGTCTCACACGTATGAATACGGTCTGCGTGTTGAGAGAACTCGTGCGTATGAATACGGTCTGCGTATCGAGTGGGCTCTTACGTTTGGTTGCGATCAGCGTATGGGTCGGCTTACACGTATGAATGCGGTCTGCGTGTCAAGCGGCTTGCACGTATGAATACGGTTTGCGTGTCAAGCGTTGTGGTCTCTCACGTATGAATACGGTCTGCGTGTTGAGAGAACTCGTGCGTATGAATACGGTCTGCGTATTGAGTGGGCCCTTACGTATGATTGTGATCAGCGTATGGGTCGGCTTACACGTATGAATACGGTCTGCGTGTTAAGCGGCTTGCACGTATGAATACGGTCTGCGTGTTGAGAGAACTCGTGCGTATGAATACGGTCTGCGTATTGAGTGGGCCCTTACGTATGATTGTGATCAGCGTATGGGTCGGCTTACACGTATGAATACGGTCTGCGTGTTAAGCGGCTTGCACGTATGAATACGGTCTGCGTGTCAAGCGGGTCTACGGGTTGGTAGACCATGTTTGCAGGTGGCGGAAGCTGAATGCTGGCCGCGGTCGCTGACAGCAATATGGCAGCGAAGAACCAGTACTGGCGCGCTGGACACATACAGGACAATGCTGTTGCTTTGCTTTTGGATTGAGAAAGATGGATGTGTGTGTCTATCTAAAAACTTATGAACTATTAGAAAGAACGATGAATGAATTAATGGACTGAAGACGAATAGAACTTTATGAGAGGCTGAACGCTCTTATTGAAGTTGCTTGAATGGCTTCTAATAAAATTTTGTTTGCAGATGAAGATACTGATGACGACTCTGAACAAACGGCGTCTTCTACTGTGGTCGACCCGTCGCCTCGACCCGTTGGCGAAGTGGAGATCGAGCCGCTGACCTCTCCCATCGCGGGTCCTAGCCGGGCCACACCAGGACTCTGCGTCGAGGACGACTCAACGTCAGGAGAGGCCGTGTAAGGAGTTTCCGAACGACGTCATCAACTACCCTGCGATAATTCTGTTAGGAACGAAGGAATAACAACTTTTTAGAACCTATAAAAGCAGCGCGCGCGCCATTACTCAGTAACTTTCTGGTTGTCGCTCGCGCTGGAAGCACCGTCAAAGGGCCGTAAGACTTATATTTTCCTAAATGGAGCTATTTGTGTACCTACTTTTTATCGTTGTGAATATTTATGTGTTAAATTGTATAAGTGACGATTTGTGGTTAGATTCAGTGATTCGTATTTTGTTCCTTAATTTAAAATAAAGAGGTGTATTATCTGTGTTGCGTCTCGTATTGTTTTTTTTTAAACATTTCCACTTCTGATTCCTAACAATACAATACTACCAGGGCAGGAGACGAATCGATCAAGGAATTGCAAACAAGGTTTAAGATAACTACGCAACCTGCGTCATACTGCCTTGGAATGGAAATTAATGTCCGCAAGGACAAGACCATGTCACTATGTCAAAAGGCCTACACAAAGAAAGTGTTAGAAAAATATAGAATGTGCAACTGCAAACCAGCACCAACGCCAATCATCAATGAAAATGAGAAGGCAGAAGAAGAGGATGTCAACGCGAATTTCCCATATAGACAAGCCGTGGATGCTTTGGCATATTTGTCAGTAGGCACAAGGCCTGATATATCATATGCTGTGGGTGTCGCATCTCGAAACCTCGCAGCACCTACTAAGAAAAATATCATGCTGGTAAAACGCATCTTCCGGTACTTAAAAGGTACCCAACAGAATGGGCTCACCTATACGGAAAAGTCCCCTCCACGCTTAGTCTGTTACAGCGAAGCAGATCATGCAGGAGACCAAACTACTGGAAGGTCGACATCTGGAATTGTGTGCTTATTTTCTGGAGCTGCTATTAGCTGGAGAAGCCAGAAGCAAACGACAGTCTCCATCTCCTCAACTGAAGCGGAAATTATAGCAGCAAGCGAATCTGCTCAAGAGATTTTATGGTTGAATCAGCTTATTAACAGCTTGATTAAAATTGAGAAACCAGTACTGAACCTGGACAATGAATCGGCTGTAAAACTTGCGCACAACCCAAAGTATGAATATCACAAGCGCACCAAACACATCAAGCTGAAACATTTCCGTGGATGTGAAGTATCTATGGCCTGACCAAATATAACTATATTTATCTATGATCTATAGTTATCTATGATGGTTGCTAGGATACTGTTTGGTTCTTTCTAAAACATAGTGTATTACATACTCTTTGGTTCTTTCGCTACTTGAAGCAAAGACTTGAAGTTGTGACATATATAATATAAAACACTGCGTACTTTTATCTCTTTATTTCCACAATGTTTAACAATATTTAATATTTAGAATCAAAAGGAAGTTCAGAGTAAGTGCAGATTGCAAGTACCAGCTGCTAGTTAACCACTTATCGCCGCTCCTTTACACTTGCATTAGTGAATCGAAAGAATATGACATAGCTATAAAGAAACTAGATGAGCTATTCATAAAACCGGTAAACGAAGTGTACTCACGATATCATTTAGCCAAGCGACAACAGCAACAGGGAGAGTCCATTGATTAGTAAGTATATTCAAACGCTTAAGTTGTATTCGAAGAATTGTAATCAAAAAAAATTCAAATCAGTTACCGCTGAGCAAAATGAGAGCAAATATGTTCGAGACGCCTTTATCGCAGGGCTATCGTCACCGGGAATACGTCAACGGCTTCTAGAAAACAGCACACTGACTTTAGCTAAAGCATATGAACAAGCACGGTCTTTAGAAATGGCTCAAATTCAAAATGATAATTACCGACAAGAGCTAACGCCAGTTGTAAATTACACCACTAATGATAACACTACCGCAGCTGCAATAAAATATGAAATATGTTATTTCTGCGGAAATCAGCGTCATCAACAGCGCTCCGAGTGCCCAGCTTCTTACACTATTTGCACAAATTGTGGAAAAAAGGGACACTACTCTAAAGTCTGTCTTAGCAAAAGCCCTCGAGTAGCAACTAGCGTAACACTAGACGAAGATCATGCCAAACACGCTATGGCCACATCAACACATACTTTTTCTTGTATAATGTTGGCAACAGATCTAAACAGAGCCACCACACCAGTTCTCATAAATGGAAAGTTTACAGCAAGAGCACTAATTGACACTGGCGGCACAGCAAGTTTATCGATCAGCGTCTTGTTAGTGATAAGTTTGAAGAGGAGGTATTCCAAAATAAAGGTCCGAATCCCCAAATATAAAGATAAGAAGTTGTGGAAAGCGTAATATTATATATTAGTAATTAGCAAACACATTAAATAAGATACGAAGTTATCTTATTTTTCAATCTGACACCTATTCAAAACTATATGTCAACCGCCAGATATAAATCTATGGATTTAATAGAGACAATCAAAGAGGTCTCTTCACAGTTAGTCTGTATAATCTGAATATCACTACCTGCAAGCAAAGGATTACAATGGCAACGTCTAACTTATGTATGCAAGTGAATGGATCATGCCCCTTGAAGATTACTATACAAAACCAAACTATCAACGCCACTCTTATGATTATGGATGGACTTTGTTCAGATATCATACTTGGACACGATATCTTGCAGAACCACAAAGCCTTAGAAATGCAATTCGGTGGTTCCAAACCAACACTCAAGCTATGTGCTCTCTCAGAAGCTAACATCGAACAAGTAAGCGTATTTACGAATTTATTACCTTTTAAGAAACCAATCGCTATTAAGTCCAGACGACACTCTGATTTAGATTCTCAGTTTATCGAAACTGAAATAAAAAAAACTTCTTCATGATAAAATTATTGAACCGAGTCTTTCACCGTGGAGAGCCCAACTTCTTGTTACATCTAGTGAACATCACAAAAAAGAATGGTTATTGACTATTCTCAAACAATAAACAGATACACCGAACTTGATGCTTATCCTCTGCCATTATTGGATGAACTCATTTCTAAAGTAGCTAAGCATAAAGTCTTTAGCAAAATTTATTTAAGTAGCGCTTACCATCAAATTCCAATTTTAGAAGGTGAAAAACCATATAGGTACTTATACAGCCTTTGAAGCATGCGGAAATCTATATCAATTTCGACGTATACTATTCGGTGTCACAAATGGCGTTGCAGCTTTTCAACGAGCTATTAATTCCATCATACAGAAAGAACGTTTACAAGGAGTATTTACAATATGTGGCTATGATCAAAATGACCATGACACAAATTTAAGCTCTTTTCAAAAAGTTGCTACTCGCTATAATCTTACTTTGAACTTACAGAAAACATAATCAAGCCGGATCCTGGGCGTCTCCAACCTCTTTTGGATATACCTAATGTCCGGGCCTCTCTTTGAAGTACCATGGGTGTTTTCGCACACTATTCGAAATGGATCCCAAAATTGTCAGACAAAATAAGATTGCTTGCAAAATCAGATAAATTTCCATTGATGCCCGAAGCTATACAAGCATTTCAATCGCTAAAGGCAGAAATAGCAAAGTCAGCTATCAATGTTATTGACCCTAAAATACAACTCACTGTAGAAACAGACGCATATGATCACGCCATAGCTGCTGCTCTTACCCAAGAAGGGAGACCAGTAGTGTTTTTCAGAGAAGAACCCTAAGCATTCATGAACGTAATCATTCAGCAATAGAGAAAGAAGCTGCAGCTATTGTAGAAAGTATAAAGAAATGGCGGCAATTTCTAATGGGTACAACTATTCAACTGATAACTGATCAGAAATCAGTATCTTTTATATTTGATCAGAAACACAACTCTAAAATTAAAAATGATAAGATTCAACGATGGCGCCTGGAACTTTCTAATTATAGATTTGATATTATATATCGTCCAGGCAAGGACAACATAGTAGCTGATGCCCTCTCACGAGCAAATATAACAGCATCAACTCAATCAATCACCGACAATCTTCTTGAATTACATAAGAATTTGTGCCATCCTGGTATAACTCGAATGGTTCACTGGGTAAGAGATAAAAATTTACCATACTCAGTCGATGATGTCAGGCGAATTACGGGATCATGCACTGTCTGTGCTGAAATTAAACCTAGATTTCTTAGAACATAGGGCACATTGGTCAAGGCAACTCTTCTATTTGAAAGGATTGGAATAGACTTCAAGGGTCCACTGCCAAGTGAAACTGGAAACCGTTACATGCTTACTATAATAGATGAGTACTCCAGATTTCCCTTTGCGTTTCTCTGTTCTGACCTAAGTTCCGAAACTGTTAAATAGAAGTTAAAACAATCATTTGCAATATTTGGTATACCAACCTACGTACATTCTGATAGAAGAACCGCATTTGTATCAGCTGATCTGAAAAAAATTCTGCACGGAATTGGCGTAGCTACTAGCTATACCACGCCATATAACCCCCAAGGTAATGGCCAAACTGAACGATACAATGGCATTATTTGGAAAACTATACAATTGTCGCTAAAGACAATGAATTTGCCGATTAACCGCTGGGAAACTGCCCTCGAACAGTCGCTACACTCCATACGATCTTTATTGTGCACAGCAACTGGATGTACACCTCACGAACGAATGTTCACCCATCCCCGCAGATCTTCAAACGGACATTCAATGCCGACGTGGCTTAGGGAGGCAGAGAGAGCCCTGTTGAATAATAATGTTAGAAAAGGTAAGTATGACCCAATTGTCGAGAAAGTAGAACTAGTCGAGACCAACCCTCTACACTCCCACATAAGATGTCAAAATGGCCGCGAGATGGTCGTTTCGAATCGTCACTTAGCGCCATTGGGAAATACTTCTTATTCTGACGCTGAAGATCGCGAAACAGGATCTGACTCCAGCTGGCTTTCTGCTGAATCGGATGAATCAGAATTTCAAATAATTGATGAACCAACTAGTATTCCGATGAACCAGCCAGTCTAGATCCTACTAACGTACAAAGCGCTGCTCCTCGCCATTCAGCAAGAGAGTGACACCCTCCATCTTATCTTCAAGGCTATGTCACTTCTTAATCGCAGGAGAATGAGGTGATATGCAACCTCTATCAAACTGGCCGGTTTACTATGTCTCAAACAGAGAGTATATAACCACTAGAGAGCGTATGGGCCGATTTCTTTGAAGAACACGACTCACTACTCCGGGCCGGGGGGGACAGAGAAATGCAGAGCTGCAATTGGTCAGTTCAAGGTCAAGTTGCGTAGATTAGGGGAAAGTAGTCGATACCGATAAAATCGATTTTTACATTGCAAAAATGCTGAGTAAAAATTCCATAATAAATATATTTTCATTAAAATCAGTTGTGTCAACAACTGTAGCTTCAGCAGGCACTCTGTAATAATCATTTTTTTGGTGGTGAGTCATTAGATGATTAATCTAATGACTCCTCTCTCCTACATACCTACACTTAACCTGTGGACTCGACATCGAAACAAAGTAACCTGTTTTTATTTCCTGGGTGGGAAAATCATCGAATGACTTCTCCCGCTCTGGGTAAAGCGGAAGGGAGTGTCAGACTTCTACTGGCTAAAAACCCACCCTGTTCCTTCAGCTGCCCTTAAGTTCTAGGGTCGCGGTATCTCATTAGAACATTACCGCAACCCCAGAACCAAAGTAACTTACGAGGGCGATATTGTAATGCAAAGCTCCAAGTTAATTAGTATTAGACTCCGTCATACTATTTGAAGCCTAGAAAGATTGAATATAGGTATCTTATATACACGATTTGACTTTTTTAAACATTATATCAATGAAAACAAAACTAGAAACCGATATTCCCTAGTAACCTTATCCATCCACTTTTTTTTTAATCTGGAATCTTCGGAAATCTAAAATGAAAACATGCATGTCATACAGAAGAAAAATATTAGAACATCTCCTTTGTTTAAAGTCGGTTAATGTAGATAGATAGTAGAATAGAAATTAAAAAAAATATAAGTTTAATTTTATAATTATCAATATTGTATTCAGCCGTTACAGGCAACAGCACAGATTTTTACGATAAAAATACAAAGGGAAAGAAAGGGATAAAATGATTAGAATTTCTTCATGAAAGAAAGAGACTTCCAAAAGACATCAACGCGCGACTCAATTGAGTCCTTGATCACTCAAACCACCACTTTAAATAGACCTCTGCGGTGGCTTATAATCTGATTATATGATAAAAAAATTTCGCATTATTTCATTACTGATGAATAGTTATGTCATCCATTTAGTATCTAGATGTCTGGGAATGTTTACCACACTACTTCAACGCGCATGAAAGCATTATTATGCGTTATAAATTTGATACAAAAAATTAAAATTTGTAATTGTTTAGCATGCACACAGGCCTAATACTTGGTCATAACTAAAATGGTTCGTGACTTCGTGTACCGTAGCCAATATATAAGAGCATAAAGACTTTGTTTTCGTTCGTTTTCGTTTCGTTTCATAAAGTTTTTATTTTCGCGCTTATTAGTGGGTCAGTTTGTAATTAATCTAGTTATAAATAAAAAATGACAAAGTACTTATCACCTTTTACAAAATATTGCTTTTCCCAATGCAGAGTCGTTAATTTTTGAGGAGTTCTGGTATTTCACGATCAGCTCTACTTCACCATATGCATTGTAACGAGCATAAAGTGCTGAGCATCCATATTCAAGTAATCGAATCGCAATCCACAAAATACTTATTATTGAGTAGTTTCGGTGGCTATCTGTGGTCTGCATCATCTGTTCCACTTCCCCAAATGGTGCTTTTCGAGAGCAACTGCACAAGTTACTATAAGAAATACCCAAAACGCTATAGGTGTGCCTATAATATTTAAAGAGTTCCCTCGATTTCTCCATGATTCCATCATCATTGTCATCACGTTAGGATCTGTCCTAACAATGGGACCAACTAGAAAGTACCTATACACTTTCAAATTAAAAAATAATTTTCAAAATCAGTTCGTAAATGACGGTGTTATGCGCGAACAAAAAACGCAATGCAGAGTAAACGAAAATATCGTCAAAGTAAATATTTTTTTTAGACATTTGTTGATTTTTCAGAAACGGCTTGTCCGATTTCGATAAAATTTTCATGGGACCATTTGGGAAGTATACCGTTTCTTTCTTTTAATATTTTTTCAAATCGGTTTGTACCTTGTCTATAACGTGCTCAGCGTTACGTTAGCACTCAAGTAAACTCAGATGATCCTGTAGACGTCCCTTCAGATCAATCTATGCAAGAGAACCCTGCCCAAGATTATTCTGTACCGGAGCAACCTATACCTGATTTAAATGAAAATGTCCAAGACCAAGGAGTGCAAGTGAATATATCGCGAATGATACCGTTACCGGGATACACACGAGCGCCTTTTAATACTCACGTATGCATTATTGCAGCATGCAACAATAGAGGTCTACAAAGAATTCACATAGATATTAGAGCCACAGTTCTACAGGAAAAATGCTTTTATATCCCACGTGGCACTCGCGTGTTTGAAGAGCATATGTTAGATTCAGTGTGGCAAAATATAGAATCAAGTACCCGTCGAATATTAAGTGAGTTTTCCCCTCGCATCTAAAAGACAATGTTGACATGTTAAGAACACGAAAGATTTTTTTAGTCTTTGACAGACGTTCTTTAATAAACAATTCGGTTTTTCATTACTGCATACATTTTTCAATCCTTCAAAGCTGTCCTGGCATTTCTCAGCGGTATAAAAATAAAGCAGGTAGAGCTCTCGCTACCGTACTTACTAAAACTTCACACAGGAGACTCAAATTATAGATTATCTCAGATTTTCAATATGCTAAGATAGTCGTTAGAAAAAACAATGAATTTCGTCAGACAAGATTTAATAAGTGAGTTTGTTCCACAGCACCTTGGCTGTGATCATTTGACTCGTCAAGATGTTATATCAAGGTGTTTAGCAATACCAAATGCATTATTTGGCGATCCTGATGTTTCTCAGACAGAAAGAAAGGCAATTATCATACTAGATGGCACGTACATTTATTTACAAAAAAGTAGTAATTATTATTTCCAGAGAAATTCTTATAGTTTACACAAGTTCCGGCATTTATTAAAGCCTTTTTTACTAGTTTGTCTTGATGGTCACATCATAGACATATTATGGTTTATATGAAGCGACTAAATTGGATGCGACCATTCTCTCAGAGATTTTAAGAGTCCGTGTGATCCCTTCCATTGGTTCTTTAATGAGAACGATGTCCTAATATTAGATAGAGGATTTAGAGACTGCATCGAAGATGTGTAGTCCAATGACGTATTATAATAGACGCGTCATATTCCCACAAAACACCTCTCAAAACCGGCACGAAACACACATAGAGAATTACTATCTACTTAATACGTGTAAAGAAAGGGACAGAAAATAAATGCCATCTTTAGGTACACCTGATGTTAGAGAGAGATGAATATACATCTTTAGTTAACAACCTCCCCTAACGTCACGTGACTGACTTCATTCATACGCTAGCCGCCATTAGCCGTGTAGAAAAATAAAAATAAAAAATGTATTTCTGTTGATATCTATACTAATATTATAAAGCTGAAGAGTTTGTTTGTTTGTTTGTTTGTTTGTTTGTTTGCTTGAACGCGCTAATCTCAGGAACTACGGTTCTGATTTGAAAAATTCTTTCAGTGTTAGATAGCTCATTTATCGAGGAAGGCTATAGGCTATATATCATCACGCTAAGACCAATGGGAGCGGAGCACTAATGAAGAATGTTTCAAAATCGGGGGTTATTTTTTTCCACGCGGACGAAGTCGTGGGCGGAAGCTAGTTTACCTATGAAATGACACATTTTGAACTCTCACGGAAGCAGTATAATTAGTGCAACGTCTAAAAACACACAAAGGCATGCTTTATTCCTAATTTTCTTTTAAAACACATTTTTCTTAAGATGTGTAGTGTAGCGATCGCGACACAGGTTCGTGCGTAACTAAACAGACACGAGGCACTTACATTGATTTCAACTTGCCATTTTAGAGCGCGGACAACGTATCTATAGTTTATTATATATCTTTGGTGGAGTCATTTGAATACCGTGCATATATGTCATCGTCTAAAGATGAGAATAAATGCCAACTTACAACACAACAGGGCCCCAAGTCTGCTATTTTTATAAATTTGTCATTCCATCACGATCCCATTGTCATTTTGCTAATAATTCGTAATCTACTAAATTTATAATGGTTGGTCAGTAGTATCGTATTAAGCCGGCTCTACACGTTGGCCAACACAGTGGCGAATGTAGTGGCCAGTGCCTATTCGCCAACGTGTAGACGGGGTGTTTGTGCATCTTGGGTTGTATTGGAATGATGGCCGACGAGTTGGCGCGAGATCCGTGTGGTGTCGGTTTTTTGCAAAAGATCAAAGGGTTGTTGGCCGAGTATTGGCTACCGCGTCCACACGTTGGCCGCGCGTTTAGTATGCTACGAGCTCCCAGAACGATCGCACGCACCTGATTAAACATTTTAACCGACTTCAAAAAAAAGAAGGAGGTTCTCAGTTCGACTTGAACTTTTTTTTTATGTATGTTACCTCATAAATCGAAGTCAGCTCGACCGATTTAGAAAATTCTCTTTTCATTTGAAATGGTATACTTTCTAGTTGGTCCCATTGTTATGAAATCAGGATCTGATGATGGGATCCTGGAGTAATCGAGGGAACTCTTCAAATATTATAGGCATATCTATAGCGTTTTGGTTATATCTTATAGTATCTTGTGCTCTCGAAAAGCACCATTTGGGGAAGTGGAACTGATGATGAAGACCACAGATGACCACCGAAACTACTCAATAATAAGTATTTCATGGATTGCGATTCGATTACTTGAATATGGATGTTAAGCACTTTATGTTCGTCACAATGCATATGGTGATGTAGAGCTGATGGTGAAGTACCAGGAGAACTCCTCAAAAATTAACGGCTCTGCATCGGGAAAAGCAATATTTTGTAAAAGGTGATAAGTTGTTGACATTATGGCTTTTGTAACTAGATAAATTACAAACCGAGCCAATAAACAGCGTGAAATTTTTTTTTTTTAATTTTTTTTTGGCGTTGTAGTGTTTTGATATGGAAGTTGGTTTTATTTTTTGTTAAAAAGTTTTTATAGTCACGCGTCGGTAACAACTAGTGTAAACAAAATGTCAGTAATGACTAATAACGAAGAAACTTTTCGGTTTATAGAGCTCTACCAAGCCATAAATTGTTTGTGGAACCCAAGAAGCAGCAGTTAGCGCCTTAATATCCATTTTAATAAATACGTCCGCACATTGGCCTGTACCGTAGCAAACTGAACGACCTTCCAACGTGTAGACGCTATCACGAACTCTTGGCCAATATCCTGGCCACTACATTCGCCACTGTGTTGGCCAACGTGTAGAGCCGGCTTTAGAATGACATTGCCGTATTGCCATTATTATAAAACCCGTTACTAGTAATGATTTTCGAAAAACTACCCCTAAATTTGAACATTTATTCATGCCAGATTTTATTTCTATTTAATTTTACATATTATTTCGTTCAATGAAGTGTCAGTGGTTGACCATTGGAAAGTCATTATATTAGTAGATTACCAAACTTGTCAAAATCAACAATTTTGAAATCAATGATAGACTATTTTGGCACTATTGTAATAGCAGACTTGAGGCCCAGGCGAACGATTCAAGAAAAGTGACCATGTGCCATTGGGTGGTTGAAACAATTAATGGCAGATTAAAAAATCAGTTCCGTCAGTTACGGTCACAGAATTTTAATGTTGCTGCAAGGCATCTATTTGGAGAAGTAAGAATAGCTGCAGCATTATTAAATGCGTTTGGAGTACCATTGACTGATCATAGGCTGACGCAGGAAATAATAAATCGTATACCTCAGCATAGTAGTCGGAATCAGTTAGGCGAGTATGTCATTGCGAATAATCTTAAAAGAAGACAGGCTGATTTTCATTATATGAATGCTGAAGTTCCTGGGCTGGATGAATTTCCTATTTTAAGTGCTGATAATTTAATTCTTTACGCACTTGGAATGTACCAAGTACAACAAGCTCGCAGCTACTACGGAGAACATATAAAAAGTGATGGTTCATATATGATTGAAGTATACAGAGAACCCAATAGTGATTTTTCGAGGGAAAACTTAAACTGGATTGATTCGTGGCTTCTCAGAGGCAGGATCCAATCCCGACATTCATCGAGACGGATATATTACGTATATATTCTCGTTGAAAGAGCTTCACAAGGTTTGGATGCGATCCTGGGGCACTATTGTTCGTGTATTGTGGGTAAACGGACCTTAGGTTGTTGTTCGCATATTATGTCCATTATATGGTACATGGGATGGGGCAGATAACAAAATAATTTGAGTCCGCCGACGCAATTCCTAGATTTGATAATTCGACATGACATTGAGAACGAAAATCGATGAAGAGAGTTAAAAAATGTTTTTAGTTATCATGAAATAAAATGTAATAAAGTATATTAATGTGTTTTTATTATTTCCCAATAACCAATACTGAAGGCACACTGACGGACGACCATAAAACAGTAAAAATAATCTCTAATATCAACCTTCTAAAACCACAAATAAGATATTTTACACAGAACAATAATTAAAGTACTTAAACTGATGACAATTTAAAAATATTCAAATACAAATATCTCAGCTCCGATATGTCCTAAGTAATATTACTTAGGACAAAAAATAATTGGCTACATATGCGTAGTTAACATAGCTCAATAATTAGTTATAAAAATTATTTGTGGCTGCTGAAAAAAAAATGACGCCAGCACTCCATACAAAGTGACTCAAACCCCTTTATGTGGTCCCTTAGGGACCACAGAAAGTGTTAGTAATTTTTATTATCTATTCACATTAGGCTTTTTAATGTTGTGTAGATGTTTATTTATGTTTTACTAAAGGTCTATAACCAAAATTTGTTAGTGAACTCATTATATATCTAGATTTGGGAGCTTGTGTGTGAACTGAGGGACCCACTTAAGGCGATATATCTTTTGAATTATGTCTTTACAAACATATTCGTTTTAAAAATATTTCCACAACTTTTACTAAGCACTGTTTTTAGTTAAACTGCAAAAATCCGCAAAAATAAAAGTGGGCTCTCAGTACACACATACACCTGTAATTTCTTATCCGTCAAAAAGTAACAACTATCTCAGGCAGCGGCTAGAATTTTTGACCGCACTCTTGCAGTGGATTACCCCACCGGAGCCTGTACCTAATACCTGATAGGTTCAACAAAAACCAAGTCAAAAGTGAATATATTTTCTTCACAACAAGTGTGGTCTATCGTCGACCCTTGTCGACCATTGATGCTGGCTGTATTTTTTTGCCCTACCTGAACCAAATGATGTTTCAGATAGGGCAAAAAAAATACAGCAGGTTGCTCGTGACATCTTATATTCTCATTGCAGAGATGCCTCTGGGTCGATTTAATGTTGCAAAGGCCCAAGTCGAGGTTGAGAATCATTTTGTTTTTAGTAACCGTAGACACTGACGTACTCTATTTTTCTGACATTTTGCGTTTGGCAGCAGAAGTTTAGTTAAGTCTGTGGTCTATTTATTTTTGGAACTGGAAGTCCGTGAAAATCGAGGATTTTACGTTTTTGTACGTTGATAATCAGTTAATGAATGCTTACACCGTATTATTTTGCGTAATTGTAGTGTATTGAAGTGTTTTGCAGCTAATCAATTAGATGTATCCAAGACTTTTACTGTGTAATGCAATTTTTTGATTTGACACCAACACTTCCTGTTATTTCTATGAGCTGTTCGAAAAATATTTCTATCTGAAACAAATCGTAAACCATATTAAAATGTTTACTAATTTAATCTTAATCTAGCAGTATCAGGGGAGATTCTGATCAAACTTCCTTTCGTTATTATTATGTGTGCACAAGAGCTCTGTCATCAAGCCTGTCCTGATTTGGAGTTATTTTTCTAGAATTCATAACATGGTGCCAGGAAATAAGTAAAATGTCAACCGAAAATTGCTTGGTCAAAGCGATTTATTCATTTAAGGGTAAAAACAATGACGAGCTATGCTTTAAGAAAGGTGATATTATTACTGTTACCCAAAAGGAAGAAGGTGGATGGTGGGAGGGTACATTGGGTGAAACCACAGGCTGGTTCCCCAGTAACTATGTGACCGAACATAAAGGTATGCATTTCCATTTCCTTACTAAAATTTAATTGAATGTGGTTTTTTTTTCTTGATAATTCTAGAACTTCTTTTAAAAGTAAATTGTATGGCTACAGATCCATCAGGTAGTGTGACAACATCGCCTATCCGGGCAGCATCAGAAATACAGGCATTCAGAAATGTAGTTCTCAAAGACATAATAGACTCTGAAAAGGCTCATGTGGCTGAGATGCAGGGACTGGTCAGCAATTTCTTACAGCCTTTGGAGAAAAGTGACATGTAAGTATTAGTTTAAATGGTTTATTTGAATTAGGGCTAGAAGAAAACATAAATTAAAAAAAAAAAAACTTGTTTCTAAGAACTAATTACTTCATAATAATATTTATTATCATCAACCTTTAGGCTGGAAACAGTGCTCGACCGACGGTCAGCGCTGACCGTACATTTTGACCGTCAGCGTAGCTGAGTGCGCATTCATAGGCTTGCATAGATATAGCTACGCCAACTGACGGTCAGCGCCGACCGTCGGTCAAGCACTGTTTCCAGCCTTAAAGTTTACTTAAAAATGGACTCATTTGAGTTCCGGGTATGAACAAAAATCATCAATAGCTACATATAATGACAACTTGTATGTGGGTTGTGGACACATAAACAAATTATTGTTGGAACTGTTTGCTGGGTGCTTTGCACTGAAAGTGTTATCAAAGCCAAATAAACTTTTTTCTAAGATGAATAAAATAATTAAATCAAAAGTACGGAGTTGATCATAAAGTAATGAAATTTAGAGTTGTTTTAGGTTTGGTCATGATCTTTTATTTTTATAATTTATGTTTTAGGCTAACGAGGGATGAATTCAGACAGTTGACAGGCAATATAAATGAAGTACTACAAGTACATGAGCAATTTCTCTTGCTGTTAGATGAATGTGCTACAAAAACGGGGCCTGATCAGCGAGTAGGAGGTCTCTTTTTACAGTGGGCCCCAAAAATTAAGACTGTCCATCAAACCTATTGTGCTGGCCATCCGAAGGCTGTGTGTATTCTTGATAAGTACAAGTAAGTCTGTTAAACAGTTCTATTAAAGTAGCTGTGCTTCAATATAATCAATTTTAAAATGAGTCTATAATAAAATAATAATAGAAGTTTGAATTATTTCTATGATGCCTTATATTATCACTAGCTTCTATAAGCTTTTAAACCAACATGGTCACTCACAGTATCATAAGATCTTAAAACGGGATATACCATGTGTATTTATTGTTTTGAGTTTCTGATATTTTAGTACTGTTGCAAACTGTAAAAATGCCTAAAAAGTTCACAAGTAGACATCGTGAGTTTTGTGTGTCATAAACAGAATCAAGTTTGTAGTGATACATATGTGGTGTATTAAAGTGTCAATAAAAAAAACCAAACCAGGAAGAGGGTAGACTGATTCCTCTGTTCATAAACATCCACTGCAAAAAATTCAGTTAAACTATGCTCATGGTGCTTGCAACAGTGCTGAAATATCAGAAAGTCTAAACATTAAACATATGGTAAAGATCTGTTTCTATGGGGAAGTTGGATATGATTTTGAGGCAATTTATATGTAAGTCAACCTCAATAGAACATATTCCTGGGGTAAAAAGTATCCTCTCCAAAGCAAATATTATTAATTTAGGTTTCAACAACATTGGGTCAATGCATATGAGCGTTTTCAAAATAAATTGTTCCATGTCCGAATTTATTGTCAGATTTTAAATGTAATATTTCCGATGGTTTTTTGATTAAAATATAAGTTAGATGTATTGCATTTTATGAAATTATATTTATTTCTTTGAATAGTAAGCTATTTTACGAGAAATAGATAGATAGAAATACTCTTTATTGTACACCATAACATAATTAAATAAGGACTTAAAAAATGACAATGGCATGGACAATGGGCGAAAATGGGAGAAATCATAAAATTAAACTGGCTCTGTGGAAAAAAAATGACAGTTTTGCAACTATCTTAAAAGTTAAATATCTTACAACTTTGAAGAAACACAAATTATTTTAATTCTATTTTGAAGATAATATTTTTTTTTTTAAATCCCCGACATTATAGTGAAAAAAATTATAACATGTTATATGCTAATTTTATGTTCGGTTTTGTCACGACTGATGCTAGTAGAATTAAATCATTTGTACCCTTTCATATTAAAAAATGACAAAACTAAGAATTTCCTTGTCGCAAAACACGGGACAATCGCAAAACCGACAGTCCATTTTTTATAAGGCTGGGCTTACGTAAATTTTTTGAGAGAAATTAATGCGAAAGAGTAAAATAAAACAGAAATATATTTTAAATGTAATATCATAGGGGAAAGTATAGGCTAATAAAAAATATACTTATTTCACAAATCAGCCATAAAGTATCAGCCATATATACATTTCAAGTATCAAAATAAGCACGAAATTTAAATTAGTTGTTACTTTTACAACTCAAGTAATACCTAAAGTATTATCAGAACCTTTGCTTAAGGCATTTCTTAGTTCCTATAAAATTAACAAATCTAAGCAGTACAAATTGTGTTATTCTTCTATAATCAGTTATTCTTTTAATAAACATTATATTATTATTTAAAATCAACATTGGTCTCAATTAAAGTGTACCTACTAGGTGTTACATATAATATCACAACATTTTTGGCACATTTTTCTCTTATAAAAAATTAAATAACGCTTATTATACTTTAAAATCAAAATCAAAATCAAAATTGTTTTATATATTTAGTATTTACATAGGCCTAAATGGGCACTCATAAAACGTCAGAAGTTAGTGCACAGTTCGAAATTGGTCGTTTCCCATGGAGATACTTTTATTTTAATGTTAATAATATGAATTACTCTAAAAAATGAGATCAAGGTTAAATCTGAGATCTACATAATTTGTCAGTCGTTAACATTATACTTGTAATCAAAAATAATATAAAAATAGGTGGAGGTGACAGTTACTAAATAATCAGGTAAATAATAAAGAATATAAATGAACCTACTATGAAAGAAACCACAAATAAGTAACAAAAAACAACAGGTAAGTATTTTGTACCTACTAAAATAATATTTAAAAGATATCATCAAGATTTGACTAATGTATTCAATGAATGTATTACAGCATTTGCTAACAATAAATCAAAACTGGAACTTATCATGGGCACCATGTATTATTGGGCGGAAACAAAAAATAACATGATTTCGATTCTTAAACCAAATTATAAATCAGAAAACTAATATGAAAATAAAAAACGAGTCAATAATTCTAACAAATTACACATTCTTCAGCAGGAAAATGATCGTAAACACATAGTTGACAATCATTGCACCAAAAACACGAAGTTTTTAATAAGTAAAAATATCAGTTCTAGTCATGGCTAGCATTAAATGCGTCGGTCTTTGAGCATCATTTGTATGTAGCTCCTGTCGACATCCATAACAATATTCAGTTATGATAAAGTGAGTTACAGACCAAGACCATTTAATATGATTGTAGTAACACTGTTCAAAATCATATCTTGCTAGAATTTTATCAATATCGTAATAAATAACCATGGTGTAGCTCTTATGAAGGAGTTCAATCTGAAAAAAAAAAGGAAATAAAGTAAAGGTGCAATAAATATTACGTTATCAAACCTTCTAGTAAATTGGTAAAACAGAATATAGGGAACTGCATAGCTGCTTGAAAAGAATTCAATGGATTGCTTTAGAATTGAGAAAGAAATTATGATCGAAGTAATTTCATAAAGTACTGAAGAAATTAATACCTACATTATTTTTTTAGCTTTCTAGACATGGATCGCATATGAAATCAGGATATATTTGCTGACCAATACATTCGCTGCAATACATTTTTTTTGCAAACCATACATGTCCCTTTTTGTCCCGAGATGGTCATAAGACATTTCTGACATTGGACACCCTTTATTGTTTGAATTTTAAATTTTCAATGTTGAGTGCTTGGAACGTTATTGTCAAAAGAATTACGATGAATTTTATTTAAGACCTTTTTTGATTTTGGAAAGAACCTCCTCTCTTCTAATATCTTTATTTTAGGTTCATTTGTGGAACTAATCTCATTTGTAGGTAAATATTCTTCCAATTGCTGTACGCTAATTATTGGAAGCTCCTCCGTATCAATTATTTCATTGATGGATATAGAGCAGTTAGATCCAATTTATGCTGTCGTTTGATCGTCATTAATATCTACAGGTTGATCAAAGGGTAGATTCATCACAGCTGAAGACAATAAAAAAGAATCAACTTGATTCATACCATCCATACCATCAAGAGCTATTCTAGGATATATCACATAATGAGGTTTTGGAGAAAAGCAATCACACTATCCTCTTTGTTCTCCACAAAAGCAACTTACATCTCTATATGCTATTTTAGATTTGTCATTTTTGTCTGTTATTATCTGATGCAATTGCATAGTTCCTTTGAGAACTAGTAGTTTAGCTGGCAATATTTTTGATATGTTGTCAATATCGCTTTTTAAGATGATGAACAATTTGGTTTTTTTCAAACAATCTTTGCACATTCCATAAGCATCTTTTTCATCTACAGTGTGTGTGTTCCAAGACATACTTTTTATCTAAACTTTCTTTTCACGCCGCCACCGATTCCGTCAGCTACACTTTTGCCATGATGCGCTTCATAAAATGACCAAGTCGAATACTTGAACCCGTAAGTCTTTGTGAAGTGAGCAAGTAAGTAGAAATTGTTCTTCTGACGGTACTGCAAAGAGGGGCCATCAGTGTAAAAATGAAATATCTCTACATTCGGTGTTCTTGTTTTTACCATTTCGATTATAGAAGATAGGTGAGCCCAAATCGCCGGTGGCTGGTGGCTGATCTCGTCTGACATCGTACAAAAAGACTGCGCTTCAGTTTTTAGATATACCATTCCTGTGTGCAAAGATATTTGACGTTTGGAGGCGCCAAAGTGCATGCTTTGAACTTCATTTGCCATTTTCGCTTCGTAAGATTCCGAGAAGTCACACACAATTAGACAATCATTGTCTTTCAGCTCGTACACAGCCTTTTGATATTGTTTCTGCATATGAATATTGTTAAAATGGTGTTTTTTAAATAGGATCATATCATTTTCGTATTTAGTTTTTAACTCCCTTATGCTTCCCTTTTTAATCACTTTTTCGGTTCTCATGGTCTTAACTTCTTTCGTTGATACCAAGTCTTTCTTTTCATATGTATGTTCTTTCCTATCCCATTGCAGCCATTCTACTTCCTGGTTTAATTTCTCCTCTGTAGCCAGATTAAACTGTACCTTTCTATCTTTGCATTGACGACACGTATGGTACACGCAGTCGTAATTGTTTGTGTCGCAACATATGTATATTCTCTAAGGCCGCTTGTATACGTCCGTTTTTTTCACCGGACAACCGACCGTTTTTTTCGCCGGTTTCGCGGTGGTGTATGGCTTATAATGAAAGTGTGTACATGCACCGGACATCTGTCCGGCGAACAATTTACGCCGGATGCACCACCGTTTCCCCTCGGCGCGACGGACACTGGTCCGGCGTAAGAAAGAGCGGTCATCCACGCTAGTGTATTGGTGCGTGTTGACGCTGCCGGACGTATTGCCGGTTTTCTGTAAATTGAGTGCCGCCAACCTGCGTTCTTAAAAAATGGATGATATTGACATGGAATTATTAATAAGTTTGGTTTAAATAAAATTAAATTGTTCAAAAAGAAAATTGTTTATTTTTCTGTTGCTGTCGGGTACAGAAAGATTTTGAATACTGACCCGTTCGCAATACAAATAAGGTTCTTTTTGACGTAGTTAAAAAAATAACATAATTTGGGCAAAAACAGAACATGCCTTAAACAGACCTTAGCGTAACGGCTAATCTCTCTGCCGGGGAAATAGATTTACGCATGTCATGTATCCTCGTGTGTGAGTGGAATTCCCTGCCGGTGTCTGTTTTTCCTGATCACTATAACCTAGGAGTCTTTAAGTCAAGAGTGAATAGGTTACTTCTAGGCAAGCGTCATTAGGTACTTCATCTTCGACCACATCATCACTTACCATCAGGTGAGATGGTGGTCAAACGCGAGCCTATTGTCAATAATAAAAAAAGTTATTGTATCATATATGGCTGTTAATAAAAGTTGAAAGGTTTCTTATTCATCCGAAAATAATTGAAAAATTTCGTTTCATCTTTTTCCAACTTCGTAAAAAGCGTATGAAATGCACCATATTCTTCCCTTTCCAATAACATAGGATGCACCCACAATGACCTTTTTACATTTTTCTGTTTCTTTTTGTTTCTTCTTGTACAAATAGTAAGCCAATACGACTTTTTTTTATTATTCCACATTTTACACGTGTGTAATCTCTGACAACCAATTTAAAACTAGCGCATATAGACGGCAGTCCAAATTAACATCCATCCGGTAAAAAAAATATATTTATACAAGGATATCCGTTTATTGACGGTCCGTTATCCGGTGAAAAAAACGGACGTCTACAAGCGCTCTAAGGCGTCTTTTCTCGTGCCACTGATGATCTCGTATTTTACCAGCGCTGTATGTAAATAGTCTATATTACTATGCTTTTTTTTTTTTTTTTTTACCTGGTAAAATTATCAAATAAGTCCTCCCACCCCGGGCAGGGTGGGAGGGACTGTCAGACTTTTACTGACTAAAATCCACGGTGTTCCTTCAATAACCCTTTACGTACCGGGGCCACGGTAATGGGATGAGTCCCACGACCCCGGCAGGCTTGGGCCCTCTGCAGAGGGGGCCTCGTCATGTTGCTGACGCTCTTTGAGGCGCGCGTGGAACACGACGCGCCGTCGACCCGGGCATGGTCCATGGTCGGACAGCGAGTTGCCCTATACTCGCTGTCCGCATGCCCGCACCTACGGTGGCCGGAGATCGTCGGCCGACGTCCGACGCCGTGGGCGTCTACCACTGCGGCTGGGCTGGAGGGAGGACGACATCCTCTCCCTCACGCGGCCCGCCTCCTCCTTCGGAAGCATGACTGCTTCGCAGAAGGAGGCGACCGCTTCCCACTCCCTCTCGCCCCGCAGCATGGCCTCGACCAATGCCGGGCGCGAGAGGTCTCCGCCTATCGCCGCCGTAAGGACACGTCGTTGCTCTGCCCAGGCGGGGCAGTCTTGCACCGTGTGCTCTACGGTGTACTCAGGGCGACCCTCGCAGTGGTGACACCCAGGCGTTTCCTCCTTTCCCATCAGACCCAGGTACCTCCCGAAACTTCCGTGTCCGGTGAGGACCTGCGTCATGCGGTAGGTCAGGACGCCGTGACGCCGATCTAGCCACTCCTCAAAGAGGGGCTGCTTGGGGCACAAATAAGTATTTCTCGAATTTATTCCTGGCGAAAGAATAAAAAAACGGTTTGCTCCTGTAAAACGTTGTAAATCCGTAGAGGCCTCCCTCACTTTTGTATTTTTTAAAAGTGTTCACTAGTGTATCACACAAGTATCGAATCTGTATTTTGGTTTTATCTTTGGTTCTTGTTTCTTTTTTTCCTGCTGAGTTGCGGCTGACGTCATCTCTAATATAAAATTTTCTTGTTTCTGCAATCTATTCTCTTACTTTGCCGTGTAAACCTAGCATTTTTGTAATAATTTTTTTGTTTTGGGAATTTTTCACGAGCTTTTTTAAAGTCTGTTTTTCTGTTCGCTTAGTGCAACTTTGATACGTTTTTTTTTAGTGTATGATCTAACATTTCATTCCTTACTTTTATTTTTAATAACTCTGTTTCCAAATCATTTACTTCCTGTTTGTTCTGTTTCTAAAGTCTTTGGTTACGTTTTTTATAAGCCTCTTTCTGTCTTTTTAGTTTTAAATTGTATACCATGAAACATCTGCATTTATTCGTCAGGTATGTATTTTTATACAATGAGTTTGAGATGCTGTGTGATGCTGTGATGAATTGTCGTTAGGTGTAACGTTGACACGATCCTGAACACTGCCTTTTTTTCTGTCTACTAGCTTGTTTTTCTTTTCGCCAAACTTTTCTCTTGTTCTCAGCTTCTTCCATAGTAATTTCTGATTTTTTTCTTTTGTTTTATTCTTTGTAAATTTTTTATTCTTTGTGCCTCAAGCTTATCAGGATTTTCCTTTTTCATCTTTTCTCTGTACCTCCTAGACCTTTCTGCACTAGTGAGTGGCATCGTGGATCCTAAAATGTATTTAACGATTTATAAATAACAAGAATTTTAAAGAATAGTGACATAAAAACTTTAGAAAAAGTTCTACGTACGTACTACTTAATAAACCTAAGTAAGTAAACGATACTTGTTTTAAAAAATAACCCAGTATTCAAACAGACCGATAGACATAATACAAAAGGTAAATAAATAAAGAACTCTAAATCCTAATGTAAACCTTGTTTTATGGTGTTCGTTTTGCGACTTTGCTGGTCAGCCTGGTAGGTCACGGGATAAACTGTCGCAAAACTGACGTGACGTTCTCTTCCCTTATAATATTCTGAACTGTATTCTAACGAAAACATAACTATATTATGATTACATTATAAAATTGTTAATCTTTTATATATTGTGAAATGATGTAAACTTACCGGAATCAGCAGTTATTGTGTCTCAAATCCGACACAAGAAATCTTGACGTTCGTGGCACAACAAAATACACGTATTGTTTACTCGGTTTCGTATCACAACTAGTTTTTATTTTATTTCGAACGGTGGACTGTAAGGTTAATGCTGCCAGTTCAGAAATAAAAAAATCCTTATTTATTATTTACTAGCAGTTTCAGCCGTGACAAACCTGTCATGTCCGGTCGGTGCCACTTTTTACATGTTTGTTGGAAATTGAATTGCGTTACTGTGTGTTTTAGATTTAAATTAAAAAGTATCGGAGACGATAGATGAGTCAGAGTACTTTCAAACCGTACCAAAAAGTCAATGTATCGCGTACAAAAATTTTTCAGAATATCTTTTAACATCGAGAAATTCGAGTGGGGGACACGTCAAAATCTGACTTCCTGTTGATTTAAATTGCTCATTATTTTAATTGCTCTCATTTTTTGCATATTTGTGGCATTTCATTTACTAGTTTCAAATGTGTTTAATGCTTAGTAGTCATTAAAATATTCATCAGATCATATCATATTACTTGTTAGTAATACTTCGAACACAAGGGACGACCGAAAAGTGGGGGGTACACTTTTTTGTGAAAACGCTCATATAACAAAATAAAACGAAAAACAGACAGGCATTTACACATTTTGTAATATAATATTACTCTTTAACTAGGTTCAAAATAGGTATTCATACCCTCCTAAATAATCCTTTTTTTTTTCATCTTATCCACATTTAATGATTATTGTAGGGAGGAATTGAACACATGGATGGAGGAAGCTGGTGCTGTTTGTCCGGGGGTGCTAGTATTGACAGCTGGCTTATCAAAGCCATTCCGTAGGTTGGGCAAATACCCTGCGATGCTACAGGAACTGGCCCGACATGTGCATGAAGCACATCCTGATAGAGGCGACACGCATCGTGCCTCAGTTGTGTACAAGGATATAGCTGTGAGCTTTTTTTGTGTGTTATTCTATAAAAAAATAATTTGATGAATTAAATAGAATATATTCCTAGTAAGGGGTTAAAACATGTGAAACTAGGTAGGTGGATGTAATCTGTGAACCATTTTCCGATTAAAAAAAATATTTAAAATTAAGGGTGGCTGATACATGGCAATACTTGGCAATTTTTTGCTTTTGAATAAGTTTCTAGTACATTGCGTATAATAAAAGTACTAAATAATAAACAAAGCACCCTCTAATTCTCAGCAAGGCTTTTTTAAGTATGGAAAACAAAGGCTTTTCGTAAAAATTCTTAAATATGGAATAACTCAGAAATAACTAGGTATCGAACATATCCCAGGACTTTAACCCCTTACTTAGGAGTGTATCTTATTATGTATTTTATTACTATTTTCAATCCTCTGCATAAGGTTTGTGATATTCTGGTAAAGTTGGATTGAAGCTCTTCAATTATTTGAAGATGGTGTCACTTAATAAATGATATTTTCAGAGTGGTTGTGCGGCATTACGTCGACAAAAAGAGTTGGAACTTCAGGTGGTCACGGGTGAGGTTCGTGGCTGGCCCGGCGGTGAACTAGCGTCTCTCGGCGACGTGTTGCATATGGGCAGCGTCGCTGTAGGCCCTTCGCATCAAGATCGCTATCTCGTCCTCTTCCCTTCTGCTTTATTGTTACTGTCTGTGAGCAAGAGGGTGTCGGCATTTGTATATGAAGTAAGTTATTTGAAGACCGGCTAATTACGTCTCTTTCTCGCGCGAAATGCATTCCGTAAAAGTAGTATTTTTCTTATTTCCCACTATGTCGTGACGATTCATTTATCGTTGGACGACTGTCGTCTCTAGCTGTTCTCTCGTCTCGTCTCTAAATATTCACAACCTGTCGTCACTAGGAAAAAAAAGTCGTGGACGACAGGGAATCGTGTCGTATGCCTTAATTTAAACACCAGCCACGATGTTTAATAATCTATCGTCACGTCATAGTCCTTAGGCATGGACTTCTTTAAAGCAAAGTTAAAAGGAAATAGGGTATAAGCGACAAAAAATAAATGTTCAGGATAGCCGTTCAAAGTTTAGAATTTTAGAAAAACTCATGTTTTGTTTTTATTAAAACATCGTGAAAACTAAAACAGTTTTTAATTTTCCAATCGGGAAATATGACAAAATAAAAGACAAAACACAAGAAACAGCCGGCTTCAAAACAATACCAGTCCAAAATGTCGCTTATTCCCTATTTCCTTTTAACCGTCAATGTATTTATTTACGTAACGCGTCTTGTACTTGGGTCTCTCAAGTTCATATTTTTTATATCGACGGTTAAAAGGAAATGGGGTATAAGCGACATTTTGGACTGGTATTGTTTAGAAAGCCGATTGTTTCTTGTGTTCTATTATCTTTTATTATACAACCACTGAAAAGTACCTTATCCTTCTTTTACCATAACACTTATTCAACTGTCTGATGGTTTAATAAAAAAAAATACATCAGTTTTTTCTATAATTCTAAACTTTGAATGGCTCTCCTAAACATTTCTGTTTTTGTCGCTTATACCCTATGTCCTTTTAACCGTCGATATGTACAAAATTTTAACTAAATCAGTCCGTGAAAACCAGGCTCACGAGTGTTCTTATAAAGGTGCCGTTCGTCCATACGGCGTTCAGAACCTTAACCTTTTAACCGCCCGACTTCATATCGTTTGTCGGGCCCCCAGCGCCCGGCACAGTGAATCGAAAAATAAATACCTACAACAAAAACACCAGTGCAATATAATTAGGACTTCTGATTAAGAGACTAAAGTTTATTAAACTGTTAAATGATTACTTAATTAACTATTTACCCAATATAAACATCGTTTTGATAAAATACAGCGTAATTAAACAAAAAAGTACATTAAACGAGCTGTGATATTTTTGTCGTATATATACGAGTCTGGCGAAATGGGCCCGAAAATATTTGTCGTTTAAATCCGACGTAGGCGGTTAAAAGGTTAAAGAGTGCAATTTCAGTAATACCTATCAAATTGTTCTTACTAATACATGTTTTTTACAGGGTTGTCTTCCATTGACTGGCATCACAGTTTCCAAATTAGATGATACAGATACCAGAAAGAATGCATTTGAAATTAGTGGCCCAATGATAGATACAATAGTGGCAGTGTGTCAGACTAGGGCAGAAGCTGATAATTGGGTGAGCCTCCTTCAGAAACACTCCAACACCAGCAGTCCGGCACATGAGCCTGGACAACCTCAATCTCTGCCACATGTAAGTATCTGCATACAATTTCACCCCGATTTGCTTAAAAAATATAGTAGAACACTTTAAAGTATTTAATGGCCACTCCAAATATAATTTATGTTGTTTATACACAAGACTAAGGTTTATTTTTGGTTGTATAGCTGACCCGTTCTCCTTCTGAAGGGGCGTTGTCTAGCATCAACACTAGTCGCCGCAGCCTTTATCACGTCACGTTGCCACCACCTAGCTACCCTTCTGCATCACCTTACTATTCGTTAACTAAATATTTCGCGAGACTCGTAAAGAAAAAAGTGATCACGAGACAAATGTTACGCAAACTTTTACATGAGAGAACATGGGCCAAGGCTTTCGAGTTGACTGGATTGCCAGTGAGACGAAGACATAAAAATCATATTCGTTTAAAAATAGAAGATGATGGCACTATAGGCGCAGACGCGGAATGTTCTGATTCTGACGATAGTGACAGAGAAACAGACGGAACGGAATCGTACACGAGCTCTAGCTGCACGGATGCTGAAGCAGTTAGTGGCTCTAAAATGTTGAGACAGAACGCTATGGAAAGTCCGCGAACCATATCATCGTGTAGTAGTTGGGGTAGTAATTTTGGTTACGTACGGTATTTCGATAACAACGCTGATATGCATTTGGATGAAAGTCAGTCAATGGTTAGCGCAGATTGTACAAGAGATATATTTGAAAGTATAACTGGCAGTAAGAAACCTCATAATACTATAAACACTATTGATAGTGGCCAAAAATACCAGAAATCATCCCCTCGAAGTATGAATATGTTTTCACCATTTGCCCCACATTCCGAAAGTACTGCGAATTCCAGCTTCGATGTACGGTCTTACATGGCTTGTGAAGATTTAGTTAACATGGATCAAAGTACACAAATTGATATGCTTGGCAATGAAGAGATAGATTTCATACCAACAAGACGGAGTTTCCCGAATGTAAGTGCCAAAAATGAAACAGTAACTAAACCTTGGAAATCTACAGAGGAAAGTTACACTCCTGAAGACGAAGAAAATGAAAAGTTAACATCAGATGTGTTACAGCTTTTAGCTCCGCCTTCACCAAAACAGAGATACAGTAGTCCTATAGAATCTATAATATTAGACCCACCGCCAATGTTTAGGAATGAAGAGGAAAACATGAAGATAATCAACGTTAATCTGAATACCAATGTCCCTTTCCGGAAGCATTCGCTCAATTCAGATAAAAGAATAAGGCGATCTATGTCCAGGTCAATGGTGGAACCTGAGAATTACCACAGAAATGAAGATACCAGAATGCTTAGAATGAGCTCTCAGTCCGAAAACCATAAAATGCATAGAAAATGCGAATGTTGTAATAGATCTATTTGCCCGAGCCCTCGGTCTTCTGATTCAGGTGTTGTAGGAAGTTGTAATCTTGCCTCGCCAGAGCTAAACATGCACGAATACTCGAGTTCTGGTAACACTGGCAATGAATCTGACACCCACGACAAAAGTTCTAATAATTCAAAAGGCTCTCTAACTAATTTGTCTCAAGGCAGTTTTGATGCTGACCATCGAAAAAAAGTTACGCTGTCCGAAATAGAAGCGGCTACCTACGAAGATCAATGTAGGTGTACGTCGCCTTTCGGATCCACTGCAAGAACATCGTGTGTGACCAGTGTGACTTCGGAGAATAGTCTTGATGTCATGGATTCATCAAATATGAATGTAACGTCTACGTTTACAGCGGCTCCGACCATACCAACTTCGCAAGTCAAGAGAACGTCTATTAGATATAATATTGAACGTTACGTGCCGGAGATCAGGCTGAAGCCTGAGCCGCCACCGAGAGTGTACAGGAAACCCAGCACTCACATAGAGATTCCTAAAAACGTGCGTCAGCAACATCCCTGCCAGTGGAGCACTTTAAACATAACAGAACGATCAAAGCCTAGCCTGCACTATCATATGCGTATTTATCGTGAAACTCCCGAAGTTGATAATATGCAGAGGAAATCTCGGGCTAACGCACCTCGCAATCGGGATGTCTTTAACAAGGAAAATATACAAAGCATGGATGAGAATAATTCACAAATGCGTAAAACGAGGTCTCGCAGTGAGGACTTGTCAAAAGTGCAGAAGGGTTTAGCTGAAGCCCAGAGCGGCTTTGTGGTGTATCGATCAGATCTGTACGCACACTGGTGGATGAAAGCAAAATTACCGATTACCGTGGTCACCGACTCAGGCAAGGATTATTCTTTTGTAAAGAGCTACTGATTTGTGTCACTGGTTTGAAGATAATATTGCCTTGAGGATTTATAACCATTAGATTAATACTGTCATTAGTTACCCCAGTGTTGCAGTGCTTTACTTGATCATCCTTGCCTGTGTTTATTCATCATACTAACTACAAAACAATCACTGCAAGTAGATATCATGTAATTATACTAACTAATTAAGAAGAAAACAATGCATGGTAAGGCTTAATGACTTGTTCCTCACACCAATATTTAGACATATACATTGAACAGCAACGTGTTTTATTCCCTTATTGTAATCGAAACCCATTTGAACTGGGACTTGAAGTGCCCCGCCAAAAGCAGAACATACAGGAAATTCAAATGTGATAAATTCCACACTCATAATCCTTTGATCTGGTGTTTGAAATGCGACAGCTGGCGAGTGTCCGCTAGACGCCCTTGCTTATTCAAGATATATATGTTTGAACAAGTGATGCTGCAGGAAATGTGTGTAAATTTTCACTACTTGCACAAATGTATCTATTTGCTAACTTTTAAAACGTTAATACCTTTTCGAGTGTCCTTATTTTAAGAGTATAGTAACGTAATTTGTTTTTCAACAGATGACCATGAGCGACAGCAATAACTCTGATTTATCGTCTGGTCTAACAAACCACAAAAGATCACATTCATTCAACAATCATCAAAGCTACACACAACATACACAACAAACGCAAAAAAATAAACAAAAGAATCAGTCAGCTCGATGGCTCCTAAATTCATGCGACTCTCTTGACCAATCACCTGCCAAGCCAAATAAAACTCCTATTGGCAAAAAGTTCTCATCTGTTGATTTCATCGACACGGCTGGCTCGAACTACAGCAATAAAGGTAAATGGTTATTTTCTTACTTGTGGTACGTGTTTCAAAAAGTGCATAATAATATTCAAAATTTTAACTTGCGGGTTAGAATATTTTTTATTGTCATTCACTAACATTTATTTATTTATTCACTAGGCAATTATGATCCATTTAACGGAAGACTAGCTAAGTCACTTTTTTCTGTTCAAGACGATTATGGGGTTCACAATTCAAGCCACTTATGCTTAATTTTTTTTTGTATAATATCTCGAAATGTATAGGGTTATACATATACAGTAAAAAACCTGTGTAACTGGGATCTCTGGGATTTTTTTATCAGTTATAGGCGTTTTTCATTTACCTAGTTACCCAAATAAACAGGTTAGAAATGGCACATTTTTATCTAAGCAATATTCAAAAAATTCTAATGTTTGTAAATAAACGTGTCTCGTGTAAACGTGTAAGGATCTAGTTTAAAACCGATACATTGTCTAGGCCTACAATGTAAAAACTATAGATATAACTAAAGACAAACAATATTAATAAATTAGGTATCTAACCTAATTTATTAATTGTTTTCAACGTTTACAGTTTACCATATTGGAAAAATTAATAAATTCAATGCAAAAGTATTGAGATCTTATTGTAATTATCGCTAACAGAGCTTTTCACTTATCCAGGGTCCATTTAACCAGGTTTCACTCTACAATACAATTTGTTGCCAACAAGTTTTAATACAAGTTGGTAACAAATAAGATTTATCTTGATCTACAATATTTCCTTCCCTGCACACTTAGGTTGGAGCATAACATGTTTACGGCCGGCGCCGCCTCTGAGGCCGCAATCATTCACGGTCGGCTCGGACGAAAACATTGGCCCGACGCACCCTTATGCGCCGCATCAACGAAAGTCCAATTCTTATGAAGAGGACGCCCTAATATTAAAAGTTATCGAAGCATACTGCACTTCGGCGCGCTGCAGGAATGCCGTCAGTTCAGGTGAGTATCCTTGACTACCTCTACCGTAACACATGACAAACACGCCTTGTTAAAATACTATAGAAAAAACTACCATTCGTTGTAATTATTTTAAACCAGCTACTATTTGCTTCGGCGGAATAAAACAATATTGAGAAATATTATTGACTCCTTTAGTCCTTTGTGCCTCTGCAATACACTCAACGATAAAAGTATACCGATATCGCTAATATGAGATCAATGTATATTAGAACTTGTTTTTAAAGTATCAAATAAAAGCATAAAGGTTGTAGTAATTGAATGATCATTATAAGCAGGTAGAAGGTATCAACTAACACAGCGTATTTATTATGCAGTACCCAATATTCCGCTGGAGATATTCGAGTCAACCAGGAGGAGACATGCGAAGTCAAGAAACCGTATTATCAGTTGGTTCTTAGAATGAAAGATCTGTATATAACCATACATGAAACCAAATTTTCCGCTAGTCATAAAAGTAGCGCTTGAGAATAATATTTGTTCAAGTTTGCTGTTGTTGGTGTAATGATAATATTTATTAATTAAGCACTTCGTGTATCAGTATATTAATTTATTACAATACTCAATATCTCGCATACTTATATCGGTATCTATACAGGCACACATCTTTCAGTGCATGTGCAGCATGCTTTGATAATCTCTTGTTCTCTGTATTAGCTCTCGTAGATCAGATGTCGTTAGTATTCATTTATTCTCAGATTAGAAGATACGGTAACTATTAGTATTTTTTAATTTATTGTATCTTTAGTTCGTATGAGTACAAAGTAGCTAGTCGTTGTAGAGGTTACTTATTTATTTTGTATCCGTATCGAATATAGACTCGATTAGACGATGTTCAATCGGTGGTTGAATATTTTTAGCATTTTCTTACTTACCACCATCACCAAAGTATGTATATCCTGTCACTAACAAATCGCAAGGATGTCTACACGAGCTTGATGTGTATAAACAAACACTAAACAAGTGCTGGAGTATCTAATGAGGACATGCCTAAGCTCAATGGTCTCTTGATCTGGTAGTCTGAATCTTTCTATTTTGTTACATGCGGCTGCCTTTATATCGCACCTGCAGTGGACTGCGGCCACTTATCTCTCGGTAAAGTACAATATCACGCACCCGCTACTAACATACCTCATTATAACTACACTAAACTTCCGACCGTCCAGCGAAGTAACACGCCTGAATATTCCGGCTGTAGTAAAACGACAAAAGTAAAGCGTAACAAAAGCTCGTCTGCGGCGGACGCATACTTGTATCGTGGGCCGGACACAAGGAGGCTGCTATCGGACCGAAAATTCGACATGAACCGCTCTAATCCTAATCTGTGGGAGTGTTCCGAGGAGCGGAGACAGAAGCTCATGTGCGGGCGGGAGCGGCGCAGCGGCTCGCAGCCCAGCCTGGCGCCGCTGCGAAGCGTACGGACCGCCCCCGCCCCCGCCCCCGCCTCCGCCCGCTCCGCCCGCTCATCCACCTGGTGCTGCGGCACTTTTGTCAAACAACTCACCAAATCTCATCATTTTGATTGACATAAGTAGAAAACCGTAGTTTTATGCTCAATTGTTGTTCCTACATATCAATCACCCTTTTCGCTGTTCGCTCGGATTACCACGTCATGTTATCTTTTGACAGCTGTGACCGTTGACGTTGTTTCATTTGACATTTTCCAATTTTACACTTAACCAAAGCTGATCCCATTGACTAATAATGTAATTGTTTCTTTTTCTATTTGAATAATCGCATCCTCATTTCATAGTAGCTGCTCATTTTATATAATGTAATTGTAATTTACCTATTGCAAGTTGTAAGCAAAGCGAATATTTTTGGAAATATTCGTTTTGATTTCAATTTAATACTAGTGCCATTGAATTAGGCTTAAAGTAACGGTTGATCAAGCGTGTTATTTGCGTTTATATAGATTTTTCATATACAAATGCATGTGTGCAGTATTACCTAGTAATTAGAGAAATTTCTAAATATTGCTTGTATATTTTATAAATATATTTTTTGTGGTGCATTATTAAATTATAGCATAATTTGCAAACTTGCATGATTATGCTTTTAGCAAGTAGTAGATTGTAAGAAAGTAATATATTAAATGTTTAAACGTAAAGAATAATCATGAATTGGTGAATTCAGTTATGGAATGATGCCAAGGACGCAATTTTTTCATAGAAGTTTGTATTTATGATTGAATCCATTAAATGCCAAATGGTGCTTTTATACGCAGACGTCTATTAGGAGTCATTAAAATTGTCGTTACATTGTTGAATATAACTATTATAAATGTATAAGTAAATAAAGTATGTCTTGCGCTTTATTTCTAAAATTTATTTTGTTTATTACAGTAGATCTGGAATGCCTCAAAAATAAGTAGACATAAATGTAAGTAAAAGTACCTCAAAAAGTTTTTGTTATGAACACTCCGTAATGTGACACGATACCCCAAGAACTTGGGTTAAAGCTCTGACGATGATTTTAAATCATAAAAGTAAAATTCACCAATCAAAACCAAAGAGCATAATTCGTAGGAGCTAGGGCTAATAGAGACAAGTGAGGCATGTTATTAGGTAGCGCAGGCGGCCGCCGCGTGCCATTCATATAATATTGAACAGGATAGCGCATACGAACGTTACCGTACAGAGTACCGGGCACCAGTGCCAACTGCATTACTGCCTACGCTTTGACTTGTTTCATTGTATCACTTATCTCATTCATGTATTTGTCCTTCACTACTTTTCGTCTCGAAAAAATAAATTATTAATCTCGACTATCGGTTATCTAATTTTAAATGTTTAATTACTTTACAAAGTAGGATTGGTCTCACTTTTCATAGATTGTAAATATATAGATTGTGCGTCACCAACAAGCATATTATAAGAACTGATTCAGCGGAGCGCTATTCCCACAGCCCATTAGGGAAAGGAGCTAAAAATAGTGAAGTTTGTCAAGCATATGCTGGCACTGATTAATTGAAGTGGAAACTGGAAATCCGCCTTGTGCTGTTCGCACACACCGCCTCTTTTACTGATTACTGTTGAATTTTAATTAAATATGGAAATTAAATGTTCACATTTTGATTTCAGACATTTTCAGTCTGCATTCTGGTATATTTTTTGCGATAGTTCTCTATTTCCGAAGCGTTCAATACCAAGATTACGATATAGTTCGTTATTACTTGTATTATTGGAGTTTTAGAATGCATACGTAGCAATATTGCATCGTTATGTTGTCGCATAACAACAGTAACAGGCTTGACATTGCTCAGCTTTCACTAGCCAAGATCATTGACACGAAGCTATCGATTTATTGTTGTTCGCGCAGAATGTACAATGCCTGCCCTGTGCCTAGTTAACTCTGCTCTGATCATACTCATTTAGAGTGTATTTGATTAGCCTATTGGCTTTAATTAGTATGTAAGTGGCATACGTATATTGGATTAAAATAGTAAGAATAAAGTGCACATTTTAAGATGACCAATGTCTGCAATTGTTTCCTTCGTAACCTTTTTTTAGGGACGTAATGCAATAGAGTTGATCGATAATTTCAGTAGGTTGTAAATTTTTGTATGTATAACAGCTATTTCCTGGTTTATTAAAATGGTCTTCATTATCTAAATAATGTATTTGTTTATTAAATATTTTCGGTTTTTGTAGTATATTAACAATAATATAGTGCGTATCTAATTTTTGTATTTGTTTACCTATGTATTAAACTAACAAATTGATGCCTTTTAAGAGTTGGATTTAATCCATTAATTTCTTTTAAAACACGTGTTGTGCTGTCAAATATTGTATTATATTATTATTTAAAGAAAACTCTTTATGTATTAAATATTTAATTCTATCCATAATGAGGTATATCTATGTTAATAAAATAACTTTAATATTATTGTTCGTGTTTTCGTTGCTTTTGTGCCCATTTTAAGGGTTAATTATTTAGCATATAACACACAATTTTATTAAAAGTTACATTCTGAATGTTTGTGTAATCGATATAAGGATCATATTGTACAACTTGTTCCTCGTCTAGTTTTAATGTTTGTCGTGATTTGTCCTCAAAATGAATATATATATTGATTCCAATTATTAATACGAATGCACACTATTCATATTTTGATGAGGTATAAGTTATTCGAATATATTCATTTATCCTATATGTGTTACGAATCTAATCATCTTTAATTGTTAACGAAATTGTGTGGTACAATATTATATGTATTTTTCTATGGAACTGTAGTTATTATTAACATCTTGAAATCAATTCTACAATTAATGAGCACTCGATGATATCGGCATGCCTGAAATGCTACAATATGAACTAGTCGTTAATGTTCTATTGATTTCCAATACCAGTAATAGCTGCACTAACATGATATCTGATAATGAGACATTCGCATCGCAAAGAAATATCTACTACTAGCAAAATTTTATGATGCAAAGTAGATAGTCGTTAGCATATTAATTACTGCGTTGATATAAGGTGGGTATCAGGTAAAATATCCATCGAGAGCTAATCGTAACATAATGTGTTTTATACTTTCATAAAAATCTATTTTCAGAATGCGATGACGAGAATCCCGCGATAGAGGCTCTGGTGAGGTCACCGTCGCTACCGATACATTCTACTTCGAGCCAGGCGTCGCCGAGCTTGTGGACAATAGTCATGCGGCTGCAGAACGAAGTGAAAACATTGAAAATGGAAGTTAAGAACTTACAACTACAGTTGAGCGAAGAAAAACACGACCGCACTCTTGCCATCGCTACTTTACAGTCGAGGAACATATTGATGGACGCGAAAGAAAGTAAATGCTAAGTTTTGAGAAGTATTAAATTTAAATGTAAGAATGAAATTATATTTTATTTTATTGTCCCCTTTGGTTTTGATATATGTAGTTACATACGATTGATAGAAGTGTTATACATATTTTTAATTTGAGATTTTTACGAAAAGTGGCTTAATGTACTGGAGTACCGTGTCAATCCAAAACACTGTAACTACAAAAAACAAAATTTGAGAAAATGAGCAAAATAGTTTATTTCTGTTTTTTGAAGATTACTCCAAAAGTTACTTTGGAAAGTATTCAGTGTTTGATATCAAATTAAAGGTAATTTTATAAGTAATCTAGCCCGCTAGGTTTCATATACAAGTTGAATATACACAACAAATAATCGTGAATAACTTGTTTTGCCATAATAGTCGTCAGAAGCAAATGAAGAAATTGTTATGACAATACACTGTATGTGTTAGAGTTACAGTGTATTGACTTGATAAAACAGGGCCTAGAAATATATCATAGGAATTTGCAGTCGGATTTTTTATTAGATGGAGTCTATCATATGTATTTAAAAATAAAATATCGAGTTAAAAAGACTCGTAGGTGCACAATTAGGTATATAGATATTTTACAAAAAGTTAGTAAAATATTTTTTTAATTATTATGGCAACAGAATCAGTCTTACAGTTTCATATAAAAACTGGAAGATAAGAAAACTAATAAGACAATAAAATTGTATGAACTTACATAATAATTAATCATCAAAATTAATTTAGCGACAAGAACACCAAAATTAGTAGGTAATGAATGAGTAGATTGGTTTGCCATTTGCAATTTCACTAAAAGGTTTTGTGCATCCTTTCTTTTCAAGAAATGTATTTGTTTATATTCTCCTTCCATAATCATTAGCAACCATGGAAACCTTCTAGATTTATTTATTTATTAAAACTTTATGCACCTAACATTAAATGTACAAAGGCGGACTTAATGCCTTAGGCATTCTCTACCAGTCAGCCACGGGTGATAAAGAGATAACATGGCAGGTGCATAAAAAAATTAACTGTGTAACTAGATTATATATTCAAAGCAAAAGACAAGGTTTTGAAAAGACGATCATATCTTTTTGAGTAAGTCACAGCCACTTCCGTGTTTTGTAGCTACGTCTTTATATGTTGTACAAAATCGAAAGAATTATAAGGAAGTGGCATTGACTTATGAGTTAATTCGTAATATTTTTTACATTTTGTACATGTCATGCACTAGCTCTACAGAAGAAATTTTCATTTCTTTAACCATCTTATGGAAATGAGACCAACTACACGGTTTCATATATTCTTCTACACAATAACTTTAAAGTCTTGGAAAATAAAGAAAACAGTCTCTGTCTCTACACAAAAAAATATTACAGCTGATCCCCGCTCCCGGCAGTCGTCCGTTCGTTCTCTGTCAAATCATCCAATAACCATTGAGATCGCCGCTGGTTCTCGCTCCTGATTGGCGCGCCCGCAACACGCAAGCATGCTACTTTGTTTTGACAAAACACTGTATCTTGCAACGCGCGAAAATTATTTTGGCAGTAGGTACACGGTATCTTAAGTTGCCGTGTTTTGTTATAGTAAAACTGTATTTTTAAGTAAATACAGTGTTATTAGCATAGTCATATCTCAGAACTTTCCATACAAAGTAAAAAATGTGTGAATGCAGGACGATAGAATAGGGTAAAAGAAATCGAATGAGCGTTGTTAATCCAAAACACTGTATCTGAAGATACAGTGTTTTGGATTTACACGGTACTGGATGGAATGAGATTTTTTCTTACTTCTTACTAATATTATAAATGCGAAATTTTGTGAGGATAGATTTTTGTTACACTTTCACGCAAAAACTACTGAACCGATATGAATGATATCTAGCAACTAGATAGTTGACATCCTGAAATTCCTACGGGATCGGTATTTCCATGGGAATACTCCCACGCGAACGAAGTCGCGGGCAGTAGCTAGATCCATACTGTATTGATCGCCTCTAAATATTCCATTTTATTTCTTAACCATGGACGACGAGTTTCAATATGTTCCCAGTCCCACATAGAATAGAGTTGTCTCCGGGTGGTGACTGGATTTTATTTTACTGTAAGACAGACAGCGATTATTTGGCGTTAACAATCCACGCAGTAGTATACCTACAGCGATTTGAAGTGGCGGCAATAGTTTTCCAGCCGCCACTGAAGCAAATGGGAATGTTTTCATTTGCCAACTTTGAGCAATCCATGTGCTTGGGACTGTGCCTGGGATTATATCAAAATGGTAATGTTAAGGTTTGAAACTTGATCAGTGTCAATAATCGAATCAATATTCGAAGTGATCCGGCGCTTCAATCTCTGGTTCCATCTATCAAATGGTGAATAATACTGAAAGGGCAATAAATTGAAATGAGGTCCATCGTTGACATCTGGTTGAACGCGTCAGTTTGGCATTACCTTTTACAGGTTACCGCCAATACATATGCTCATTATGTAGATTTATTGATATCCTACATTCCAATCACCACCATGGGTGGGGTGCTTATTCTAAACTACTAATGGTTGGGAGTGATGATGGGAGCTCGGTTCAACGAGCGCTTATCGGGGTGCATCGTCAACGTAGGCGACATACACACACACACACACACACAGCGACATAGAAATGCCCACGGTGTAAGGGTGCGTTTCCACCAGAGATGTGCGATGGAAATGTGTCGTGCGAGGATGTCTAGCTGTGCTGTGAAAATGTGTGGGTGTTTCCACCAAAGCTGTGCGATGAAAATGTGCCTACGAGGATGTGTAGCGGAGCTGTGAAAATGCGCATTAATGCGTTGTGCAAAGATGCGCAAACCTCACAACACATCCTTCTCAACACACATTCTTCGCAACACATCCCTCGCAACACATCTCTCGCACACATCCCTCGCACACATGCCTCGCTTGTTTTGCATGCGCAAAAATCTAGCTCCGCTGAGCCGTTTCCACCAGAGCTGTGCTGACCGAGGCGAGGTAAATGAAGCGATTCTATTGGTTCTTTACAAACACATCCCTCGCTACACATCACGCACATCTCTGGTGGAAACGCAGCCTAAAACACCTACTCCTGGACGTTTCCGTTGCAGTTCACTGCATTCCCATATAACTAAATGGTTAGAGAAATGACGTTTAGTTTAAAATGCATATATTAAACCTTACTAATATAATTAATTAATTATTAATTTAGTCCAATTAAACCTGTAATAAGTGAGGATGACCATTCGCTTTTATTTGAATTCTTAACAAACTGGGTAGGACTGTACCTATGTATATAGGTACAGTCCAACAAAGAAAGTCGGAAATTTAAATTTATAAAATCAATGCGATGAGAGAATTTTGTATTTAATCATTCAGATTACTAATCTACAATGAACAAAGCTGTTGACTGCACTCGTAAGTACCTACAATGCGGCCGTTCTAACTTGGCCAGTGTGAAGTTAGGCTCTGCGAACTTTAGCGCTTGTGCACTCGTACAAAAATAAAGGTTTAAAAAAAATAAATGCCATTAGCAGTTTTTATTCCTATTAACAACTGTTATTGGCATTTATTTTTTTTAAAACCTTTATTTTTGTAGTTACGAGTGCACAAGCGCTAAAGTTCGCAGAGCCTAACTTCACACTCGCCAAGTTAGAACGGCCGTACTGTACCTACCTTTTTTTTGGAATATCATCTATATCCTCCCGTTCTGGGCGGAGCGGAAGGGAGTGTGAAAACATAGTGTATTACATTCTCTTTGGGGAGTGTCAGACTTCCAGTGAATAAAAACCCACCCGGTTCGTTCAACTGCCCTGACAGTCTGGGGCCGCGGTATCTAGTTAAAAAACATTCCCGCAAACCCCGGACTCGGAAGTACCTAGGTACTCCTGCATAATAAATATACATAACACTAAAAATAAAATGCCCTGACCAAAATGTGGTAGTCTGGGGCCGCGGTATCTAGTTAATTAAAACATTCCCGCAAACCCCGGACTCGGAAGTACCTAGGTACTCCTGCATAATAAATATACATAACACTAAAAATAAAATGCCCTGACCAAAATGTGGTAAGGCAAATGTTTGACCTGCACTGTTACTGCACATCAGTTAATTACTTACTCATTTGGAAATTGAGAGAAACAACTGCGTGTAAATTCACACGTTAATAATGTCAAATATGTGTGAAGTGCCCAGCAAATACTTGTCCGAGCACGTCGGACATGAAATACATGATACGACACGCATACACCAGGCGAACAAATCAAATGTCAAGCGTTCCGAGATAAATAAAGGTCGCTGAGGGCTCCATTGCTTAATTATGTAGGTTTTCATTAACAAACTGTCTTGCTTCTGGTACGGCAAAAGGTTAAAGATGGTGGAATAAGATACAGTCGGCGACATAAGTCGCATTATTGAAAGCTTTTGAATACTTAAGTAGTCACTCCTTTTGAGAAACGAGTGAAGAGTAGAGCATAACTTGTAAAATGTATTTGAAGAAGCAATAATTATTTGAGGTTGTGCAGTTTTTGAATAACAATATCTCTTGTATGATAAGAGCTCGTGGTTAAATAGTAATTACCGTGCGTTGCGATCCTTAAAGTTAAGCAACACTTGCCGAAGGCGTCCCATGGATTGGAGATCACACATCGAGATACCTTCAAAACACAATTAGTGCTGTGTATATTAAGCTGTTCATCTGGCTTTCATTGTAGAAATGACGGCCGTGATCAACAGCCTTTTTTAACACACTTTTATTAGGTCGACCTGTATGTAACTAACTATGTAATGAAATCGAAGGTAGCTAATTTAACCATCTTCCAAGGGTCGTAGCGTAATGAAAATTGGCAGCTGTATGTAGTTCTGATGACAATACAATAATATGGTACTGTCAAACTGATCTGATGATGGAGCCGGAAGATATGAACTGGAACTTCATGATGGAAAATCGTATCATAGCTGTTTTGGATTTCTTAGAAAAGTATTGTAATGAACTTTGACCACGATTAGATTTCAAGGTCTGATGATGAAGCCGAAAGATAGGCACCAGCATTCCATGATGGAATATCGTATCATAGTCGTGTTTGCACTTGTGAGAAAGGCCACGAATGGACTTTGAACACGATCTTTTTTGTTTTTACGTGCATTTATAAAAGCGTGTTTTTCTAGTGTTTTTTAACTATTTTAACTTTGACACTCATTATAAGGTACCAATGGGTGTTAAGAAACCAGAAAATCTGAAGAGAATCTGACACAGGGGTATCGTGCTACGCAATTATATTCTTGTTTTGGTCAGATTGACTGTCATTCCATATAAAATACTGATACTAGGCTGAGTCCGGTTAGAAAGGATGGTGACAACAACTTGGAAGGATAATGCTAAACAGATAATGAATTCCTCGTTCATAATATTCAACAACTTTGACTACCAACTGTCTGTCTGTAGACCTATCTATGTCTCTAGGTATATTGCGAAGATAACACATTACGAACTGCTACTAAAAATACAATAAATCTGCCGTATTTTTTTAACCGATTGCCCGACGCACAGGAGGGCAACGTGTCTATTGCCTATGTAGTATGTACCTATGACTGATTGTTCCTTTACAGCATTCCAAGCACCATACTTATGGTGATTCTTTACGTCAATTGATATTTCTTGATCATAGGAGGATCTTAGGTACCTGGGTAACTCCTCGTGGAGGCGATCGGCGGTGGCGACCTCTCGTGACCTGGCCTGTTTCAGACCATGGTGCGGGCCGAGAGGGAATGGAAAGCAGTCGGCTAAGCAATCATGCTAGCGAAGGAGGAGGTTGAACGCGCGAGGGAGAGGCAACTCTCTTTCTCGCGCTGGATCTCCGGCCACCGAAGGCGTGGGCTAGCGGACGGCGAGCAGGGGTGGCTCAACGTTTTAAGTTTTTCAAAAGTTCAAAAGTTTCTTTTTAAATATTACTCATGAGCCCACTCTTGACCTCGATCTCGCCTGATGGTAAGCAATAGATGAGGTCTAAGATGGGACGAGCGAGCCCAGAAGATGCCTATTTACTCGTGCTTTAAAGGCTGAAAGGTCGGAAGTGGCGGGGAACACAGAAGCTGGCTGAGAATTCCACAGCTTGGCTGTGCGCACAATACATGTGGAGGAGAAGCGCTTGGTACGACAAGACGGTATATCAACCAAGTGTGGGTGGTACCCAGCCGTACGCCTGGTAGACCGGTAGTGAAAGGGAGATGGAGGAATCAGGTCATGGAGCTCCTGCGCACACTCCCCGAAGTACAATCTGTAGAAAACCGACAGGCAAGCAACGGTTTGCCGATGAGCCAGGCTATGAAGCTTGTCCACCAGCACCTCGTCGCCTATAAGTTTTTAGCTCTGCGCTCGATCGAGTACAATGCAGTAAGTTGGTACTTTGCAGAGCCATTCCACGAGTGGCTGCAATACTCCACGCAATAACGGACCTGTGCTTTATACAGATTTAGAAGCTGTCCAGGCGTGAAGTACCGTCTCACCTTGTGTAGAATTCCCAGCTTTTTTGTTTCAGTCTGAGCTCTAGACTCGATGGTTGAGCCGAAGTTGAGGTCTGACGTCAACTTCATGCCCAATAGCTCCTGGTAATTGGTAACTGGCACATATGTACTTCGGAAAGTAGGGGTCAATTCAAAAGGGCTTCTTTTAGCGCTGAGCGCTTCTTTCAGAGCGTTGAATTTGACCAGATTGTCGTCACCCCATTGCGAAACGAGATTTAAGGTCAAATTGATGCGCTCTACCATGGCCTTTATGAGAATGGCAATTTCGTCCCTGTCAGCTCTAGAACTGGATCTGTCTGAGACTGTGCTGTCATCCGCGTACCCAACTGCTCCCAGCTGAAGTAGGTCATTGATAAGCAGTAGATAAAGAGTCGCAGAAAGAACAGACCCTTAAGGAACACCGTAGGTCATTGATAAGCAGTAGATAAAGAGTCGCAGAAAGAACAGACCCTTAAGGAACACCGGCATTAATTGCCATAAGATCCGATGAGCAGCCATTGATGACCACTCGGATCAGCCGCTCACTCAAGAAGTTGGAAATCCAGTTGCATAAGCCAGCGGGGACACTAAATGCGGGAACCCTAGTCTGCTGAGCAAGCCTAAGTAGACTAGCGCGCCAGACCCTGTCAAAGGCTTTTGAGATGTCGAGGGATACCGCAAGGGCTTCACTGTGTTTCTCAATGGCCTCGCCCCAACAGTGCGTGACATACACAAGAAGATCTCCGGTGGACCGACCACGGCGAAAGCCATACTGGCGGTCACAGAGGAGCTCATTGTGTACCCTTTTCATTACTTTACACAGTATGGAGGTTAAGGCGATTAGTCTATAATTGGCAGGATCGACACGGCTATACTTTTTAGGTACAGGTTGCACATTAGCAATCTTCTAGGATACTGGCACCACTCCGGTTTGAGGGATAGGCGATACAGGCGAGTCAGTACAGGTGACAACTCTGGAGCACAACTTTTTAGGACTCTGGCAGGTATTCCGTCCGGGCCACTGGCCTTGTTCACGTCTAGACTACGAACGGCTTTACGGACCTCATTAATGTGAATTGCGATTTCCGGCATTACGGAGTCGCAGTGACCTCACTGCGACTCCGTAATGCCGGAAATCGCAATTAACTTACCATAGGTACCATATCCAACGTGTAATTTAAAGGGTATATACATACCAAGTGCATGGCTTCTTTGGATGATAACAAACGATATGGCAAGGGTTTTGTAATTCTAAGTCTACGTGTGTAGAACTTATTACAAATACCAATACACTGATACCAGAGACCGAATTTTTCAAATTAAGAAGATTGAAGAGAATTATCGTGTTATTGGCAAGTGACGTGGAAAGTTATTGACCCTCGTAGTGCTGTGACACGTTTGTTATGATTGGTATTCAAGAAATATATACGAGGTATACTCTGCTCTCTTAACATATCTCCAAAAGCAATTGATTGGTTTCGTAGTTACCTGTGTGGCCGCCGACAACGTATTTGCATTGAAGGTACATCATCTTCATGGTGCAATACTACTGCTGGCGTACCACAGGGGGCCGTTCTCTCTCTTCTTTTCGCCATATTTATAAATTCTATTTCAAATGAACTTCTCTCGTCCACCTTTATGCTGATGATCTGCAAATTTATTCGCAAGCTCCCGTTGAAGAACTGTCTGAGGCGGTGAAGATTGTAAATAAAGACTTAGCGCGTATTTCTGATTGGAGTTTGAATCATGGTTTGAGGGTTAATCCTGCGAAGACTCAAGTCATTATTGTTGGCAGCCCTAGGCTACGTTCCAAAATTAACTGGGCGACCCTTCCTCAAATCGTTTTTGATGGAGCTGCTATATCTTACTGTGACTCAGTAAAAGACCTAGGTATTTATATTGATAGGGATTTGTCTTGGGGTCCCCAGTTGCAAGAAGTAAGCTGCAAACTGTTTGCCTCTGCGGGGTCTTTACGCAGATTGCGCAATTTCCTGCCGACTGCCACTAAAATTGCGCTTGCCCAATCCCTTCTCCCTGTTCTCGACTATGCTGATGCAAGTTATCCAGATCTTACTGAAGTGCAGCTAGATAAGCTTGAACGACTCCAAAATGTTTGTATCAGATTCATATTTGGTTTGCGTAAATATGATCATGTTTCCGAGTTTCGCATTAAACTCAAGTTATCATTACTTTACAGTATTCTCTTCAATTCTACAACTCCTTTTATCTCAAAGAACGTATTCTCTTCAATTCTACAACTCCTTTTATCTCAAAGAACGCTTTAAGTTCTTTCATGACACACATGTAAGAGATTTGAGATCATCGGAGAATTTGAGACTTTCGTTGCCTGCACATTTCACTAAATTCTATGGCTCATCGTTTACGGAGCAAGCTATTCGTTTGTGGAATGCATTGCCGGTGTCAGTAAGACAAGCTCAGTCACTGGCTACTTTTAATAGCTCGGTTGCTAATTATTTTCATTCCAATTTATGTCTATTCTTTTGTTTTCTCTCCACTTGATGTTAAAGAACACGTTATAGGTATGTATTGTATTATTTAATTACCTATGTATTACATTTTACTTATTTATATATATATATATATATATATTTGCATATACATTTATTTATTTTAATATTTAAATAATTTTTGTTTCTCTGTTTTTATGAGTAATGTAGTAAGTACACTAATTTAGCTCTCCCCACTTTAATTAAAGTTTTTAAAGTCCTTCCAAAGGTTGTCTGGAAGATATCGCTTTCAGTGATAAGACCGCCATTGTTACCATAGAGTAAGCAATATTATTAAATAGGTGTGTTTAAATTTTGGTGTACAATAAAGTATATTCTATCTATCTATCTATCTAATATATGAAACCGATAATTTAGTATCAATTCTTTGGGTCAGTTATTTTGAGCTGAAACTGTGCATAGAGACTCCATACCAGATGTTGTCTTCAGCCCTTTTGGATAGATAAGGGGTTTCCGTTACACATTGTATACATATGTTAATAAATTAACATACCTATGTTAGGTGGTAAGTTAGACCCTGTGTCTAGACGCGAATTTTCCGCGAAGAGGGAGGCAAATAAATTTGCTTTCTCGGGAGGCAGCGAAGAACGACAGAAGTTCGACTCAACCGATTTGGCGAGGGACCAAAACTGCTTACTGCCCGAAGGGTAGGTTGCCAAATTGGCCCCAATTCGTCCAACATGGTCAAACCGAGCTTTCCGTAACACCCGTTTGCAGGCCCTTAGCCGCAGAGTTAAACGCTGTCTTCAATGCGTAAATACCAATACTAGCGCTGCCACCACTGCACCACTGCCGGCCGAGGCCCAGGCCTGGTAAGCCTGCTCTTTACGCAATTCGGCTTGTGCACAAGCTGCATTATACCAAGGCCGAGTCTCAAAGCCAAGTGAGACGTCAGAAAATGGGATAAAATACTCCATAGCCTGACGTACCACGTCAACAATTGCATCAGCGCAGATCGATGGGTTGCACGATAAAAAAACAAGCTTGCCGCCATGGATAGGATGCAAAAAAGTGCTGCATCTCATCCCAATCTGCTGACTTATACTTCCATACTCGCCTAGTGCTCCTAGGGCTTTTATCCGGAGGAGAGTAGGAAGATACAGTTTTCACCAGACAGTGGTCAGACGATCCGAGCGGGACCCAGATCGAAACAAAGTGCCTGTCTGGATCGGTTGTCAGCAGAAGGTCCAAGCAGTTGGGTGTGTGGCCACTGACATCTGGAATGCGGGTAGCTTGATCAACCAGCTGACCGAGATCCAGCTATACAGCAAACCTGCGCGCCTCTCTACCAGCATGGTCTGTTTTCTGGTACGGGAACAATCATACTTTATGATGGGCATTAAAATCCCCCAGAAAAACAAGCTTCGGGTATTTGAGCATTGCCAATTCAGCTGCCTCAGTAAGATGGTCGAAGTGTCTAGTTGTCTCCTGATCACCGCTATGCGACCTGTAAACACCGACTTAAAAGTGCCGGTGTTCACTAAAGGCCAATTCCGTCAAGCCCGTTCCATCATCGGACTACAAGAAAAACGGCGATGCGCCATCGTTACATGGTGGACATCCCACCTATACGCACTAACCGTTTTGGGAATACCTTCATTATGCGTACGGCTAAGGAGTGGAATTCCCTGCCGGAGTCTGTGTTTCCCGATAGCTATAAACTAGGGGTCTTACCATCAGGTGAGATGGTGGTCAAACGCGAGCCTATTATCAATAAAAAAAAACACTCATATATTTGTATAAATACCATCAACTTCTAACACATCACACACTACTATACCCAATGATGTTATATATAATAAAATCTCATTGACTATACCATTCTACACACATACGCCATCATCTGACATAGCTCCTTGCACTCACCTCACCTTCACACACACATACACCCACCGCATACATAACTCATATACATACATATTTTCACATACATTACTCTTTTTAAACTCATCCTTGACGGTTGGTCGGAACTTAAATCTAAATATTAAATTAAATGTGTCACCTACTTGCAAAATATACTTATTTGATCTAAGAAGTTCACATGGACGGATCCAATTTCCCTATAACACAGGATTTTCCATGGATTTTCCTAGCATGGGGCAAGGGCGGATCCAGGGGGCTGAATCGTTTATAGTCTTTGTTCCTTGATTCCTGAGCATCTTCGGAAAGCTGTCCAAGAGGTAATAATGCTGAATGACCATAGATATAATAAAAAAGGAGATATGGCCAGCAGATGAAATTATATCGGAACCATGTGTCTTCAGTTAGGTGCTGGGCGGGGCAACTTCTACACATGCAGTTCAATAAAATTAATAGATACGCACTCGTGCACATACCCGCATTTCTTAAATCAGAACGTAGTACACAACCAATTATAAACCTTATTCCATCAATCACAGCGTGTATTTACCATACACCGTACAACTTACCCACACAAAAACATCGGTCGCTATCGTTGTGCTGTGCAAAAGCAATTTATTTTACATATACGCTAGTGATTGACTAAATCGGAAAGTTATCGATTCTTCTATTAATTATTGTACAAAAATTTTTTGGGCTCCTGAAATGATTAACAATTACCCCGCAGGTAATAGTATAATAGGTTTTTGTTATAAGAAAAACCCTAGTTAGTAAAGAAATTGTTAAATATCATATATTTAACAATTTCAAAACAAACACACACCCATGCATAACAAATAAATAGCATGAATGTATTGACTAATTTTAAGCTAAATTCATTAATATAATATTATCTGAACCATGCCGATTATTAAAACACATTCGAAGCTTTAACGGAAGTAAATACAAAAACCATAAAAAAAATAATAAAGAAACAGCACGAGGATAAGGCATAACATACGATAATTCAAAGCCAAAAACACCACCGATTATCAAACTAAAATTTATGTAACTTACTTTACGAACATTGGTTACGCATTTCTCTACTACGCTGTAAAATAATCAAAATAAGTAAATAACATTATTTTACATCGTTCTTCCAACCAGGTTAAAACGTTTGACAGATTGAAAAATAAACTATTGTAGCGACGGTGACGTCAGAACTCCTTACGTACGCATGCTGCGGGCGTAAAATAAATTGTTTATTCTTTTTTAGGGTTCCGTAGCAGAATGGCAAAAACGAAACCCTTATAGTTTCGTCATGTCTGTCTGTATGTCCGTCCATCCGTATGTCACAGCCATTTTATTCCGAAACTATTAAGACTATACACATAAAACTTAATAGGTAGATGTATTCTGTGAAAGGCTTTCCGATTTTAAGAAAAAAAAAATTGAAATAGAAAGGTCTTTAAAAATGACATTTAGGTTTCAAAAGCCACGTTTTCATAAAGTCAATCGTTTAAAAGATATATGCTTCCAAAGTGGTAAAATGTGTGTCCCCCCTCTAACTTCTATAATAATGGAGAAAAAAATCTAAAAAAAAAAATGTGCTATAGACCTTAATGTAAACTTTCAAGAAAAATTAGTTTGAACGAGATCGGGTCAGCAGTTTTTGGGATATAGCATATTTTCTAAAACCGCAAATATAAATTTGTAATTCATACAAATACTATGAAAACATACACATTCATACAAATACTAGATATAGTTAGTTGCCGTAGTTACTACGTAACCCTTCATGGGTGAGTCTGACTAGCCCTTGGCCAATTTTTGTACACTTGACTTTTCAACGTAGTTTTCTTTCTGTCATCTCAAGCAAAATAAAAATCAAACATATTATCTTAGAGGTTTCCGTATGTTATAAAAACCCCTTATCTATAATAGCAATATTTCATTCGTCAATCAACATTGTTGTCGATAGCCTACTTTAGTGGATTTGCACAAACACATCACTAACTCCTCGCAAGAGTCAGCGGTCGTACTAAGCGATGAATCCACATAATATAATATCATTTTGTTATTTTTACATTGCTTGTCCAGTCGCTTAGTGACGAACTTAGGTAGTGGTTAAGGAGCAATGTATTTATTGCTCAAATAGTACAGTCGCTGTGATATTTGAAAACAAAAATAACATAGTAAAAACAAGAAATATTTTACGATTTATTGTTTTTCATGATTTTAAAGACAAATATTGTAAAATACTTGTACTAACATATGGTAAGTGATTCTATGATTCACAAAGTTCTAGTTTTGGCTTCGGTTTTTGCAAGAAACCACTGAATAACTCGGCATTCTTATAAGTTTTCACGATCGCAGTTGAAAGCGCACTAGTTTGCGGAGACGGCCATTTGCCTGTGACATGAGCGATGTGGCCATGTCGCGCGGATACCGACATGCCCCCTTGCCACTTCTCCTGTTTTTTATATTTCTGTGTGAATAACGCTTTCCCCGTGAATTAGGACCTTATGGACAGATGATGGCATATAATACCACATATATTTATTAACATATCGTTGTGCTGTATCGAAAGCATACTGTCCGAATTTTGTAGCATTAATTACTTTTTCGCGTGACATAACTTGAAGTAAAACATAAAAAAAGTTTTATCAATTCCTCATCGACACCAGTAATTTCTGCACTGCACTGATAATTTTAAAAAATCGTCTAGCTGTATTATCGTCATTGGTGTTACCAGTACCTTGCTTAAGTTTATCTGTATTTAAACCAAGTTCTTCTCTGACCCTTTTTTGTACATATTATGTATTGTTTTGTTTTTTCAAATCTTTATTTTCTGTTGTTGTAGCAGACCATTTTTCAAAGCCTTGATTATAAGATAGTGTAAAATTAGTTCCATAAATCTAATCCAGCAATTCAAAGTCGAAAGTCCATATTGATAAGAATTTTCATCAACCGGTTTATTTTATACTTTTTCTAAATTGTTCATTTCTGTAGGTATTGCACCACAAATAGTGCATACAGCACCTGATGAAGTTTCTGACAAAACTTGAGCCACTTTCCCGTCAACCATTGTTAAAAATAATGTATGTTTGATTTCAATACCTTCACATTTATATTGATTAAGGTGTAAGAGCGTCATTTTGAACTTTAATTTCGTTAACTACACTTGTAGTCTTCTCAAGGGTCTCTTTTTAAAATTCTATTAAAATGGGCCTACAAAATCTTACTGACGATGGAGCAGGGTTTTCCCACACAGTTTAATTTGTATTCATATTTACAAGTTTTAGAGACACTAATGAAGATATAAATAAATTTGTGTCTATCTCTATCTATATTTGTGTTCTATCAGAACTGTCTTCGTAGGTTTTAGAAGGGCGTCCTCGCTTTCCCGTCGATGTCGAAGGTTCAGATTCACAAGTAGGGTCTTCCAGATTTACAGTGAATATGACGTTCAACCACACGCTATTTTTCCTTATTTTTGCCAGATTTAGTGAAGCGTTCACGAAAGTTAGTAATAAGACGTTTTTGTACACTTGCGATAATCTTAGCGATATTTGCCTCGGAAAAGTTGATAAAACCATCCGTATATAACGTGTACATAATTCCCGTTACTTTTAATTAAAACAAGACATAGGTCGCGTCTGGTACAGTTGAATTTACTCATTGCTAAAAGGTAGGTGGTTAGGTATACTTTTAGTAACGATAATGACGAACGAAAAACAGTATTTAACTATTGAGTATGCAGATATTTTATACAAAATAATTGATTTGAAACGTGTGCAAAATGTGGTAGAAAGAACTATCATTATGTGGTTATGCGGTTTCCGATATGTTATATTGATAATTTCTTGTGCGTGTGAACTAAAATATGGTGAGAAATACTCGATACATTATCTATACATAAACTACAATTAATAAAATATCATAACCATAACCTATATCAACAATAAATTAAATAACATCACCTACGTATTTATAAGAAATTTTTACTATATCATGTTACAATAGATTAACATATGTTATGCAATGAAGTTGCAACTTTTTTTTTCTTCCTGTATAATACTATCAAATAACATCATTTATAGACCTTCGGCAAATTTCAGCAACTGTCAAAACTCTAATTGATAGTTTCAGATACGCAAAAATGTTGTCATGAGATAAATATTTCTAGTTAATATATTAACTAATATATAGCATATTTGTGCATACCAAACAAAAGTATATATTATGAGCTTTCTAGAATGGTATAGTTTATACTTGTATAGTTTTTATTGCTAGCTTACCAGAAAATAATCCTGAAAAAAAATAAAAACCAGATATTTTTGTGGTAATTTTTGAATCATCGTATTTAGATGCTCTTTATTATAAACCTGTACCAGCCACATACATAATTTATGTATAGTATAGTAGATTAACTTCTTAGCTACAGTTTGAGGTAAAACAAGTACCTGCGACGATTTTTACAAAATGTATTTATGGCCAACTGTTCTGTGATGACCAAGCTTTCTTAGGCGCCTCCACACAGTACGGTGGCGTGGTATAATTCTTTTCGATGCATTCGTTCCCGAATATTGCGTTTGTCGTCGAAGAAAGTATTGTATTAAATCAATTAAATATTGAAAGTACTTAAATAAAATTTATATTGTGACAAAAAATTATAAAAACATTGTTTAACAATTTTAATTTGCGGTCCACCTAGGTCCTGGGCCCAGCCAAGGGGGGGAACATGACCCCCTCCTGGATCCGCCCTTGGACCTTGTCGACTCAAAGTTGGTGCTGCTCTCCCATTTCGGTTTCCGACCACTGAATTGTACGAAGTATGGGATACTCTCACTGTCAGGCAAACTTTCATACTACACACTTTAGTGAAAAAGCATTCTCAGCTGCAGTTTGATGCTAACCTACTTAAAGACAAGCGACGAAAGGGTAGAGTGTGTCCCACGGCCCAATTCAAATCCTCACTCCCTAAAAGATTCTTCTGTTTCCTCGGGCAATATCTCTATAATAAGCTTAACAAACACCTAAACCTATATCCTAAAACCAAATCAAGCTGTATAAAAAAGCACCTGAAAACCCTTGACTATCAAAAAACAGAGAATCTTTTAACCGTTCTGAAATAAACTTACTCCATTCACAGCTACTCCTCATCTCAATATTTGCCTCACATACATTATTACAAATACATACTTCATTCACCTCTACACACACTCACACTCCTCACCTATACAAAACATATCACACACAACCTCACTGACACTACACTTCTCACTCACACACCCGATCTCATAAACCGAGTCAATAATTTCTGTTTAGTTGTAGTTTTAAATTTTTTTTATAATTTTTTCTTTTTTTTTTGTCTTAGCTACATTTCTATTATTTATTTATTTTCTTTTTTAATATTGTTTACTCCTTTGTCCTTACACGGCATCAAATTAAAAGCGTATTCTAGCCGTGAAGGGGCCTGGTGACCTGTAACACAGGTTTTTTTCCAAAACCCTATTTCAGGCACCAGTCTCTCACAAAGAGTACAGCTTATGAAATTGTACCTATATTAATTATATTATAAGGCAACTTTGTGGAGAGAGAATAAATGATTTATTGATCGATTGATTGATTGACTACGGAACGCTAAAAAATTTTCATAGGTACAAGTAGACTTTCAAGCAGTCTGATGCAGTTAGTGGCATTTATTTTTAGAGTTATAGGCTTTTTTTGGTCCCGTTTTGGCTCAATTTATTGTTTTTACCAACGATGTATGATCGTGTTTCTTTCTCTTCACCAGTAGGTATCTACTATAAGCGACTTCATCATTTTCTGTCATCCAAAACCCACTTTCCTAGTAATATGATTGTATGACTTCTAGCTACCTATAACCAGAGCCGGATTTACCCTGTCAGAGGCCCTAAGGCAATGGCATTCTCGGAGCCCCTTTTCTTACTTTGACTGACCAAATCGTGTGTGAACTGAGGAAACGCACATTAAGGGCTGTGGTTCTTAATGTTTGTTTACTTATTCCCAGATTTGTTCTAAAATTGTTTTAATTCTACTACTAAATCTAACGATTTCTATTTTGTGAGATATCAGTGAGGTCCCTAAGTTTACACGCACATCAAATTCTCGTTCTAAGAAACATCTTTTCTTGGTGCGTGCACTGGGTCTGGGCCCCTAGTTGATGCGGGGCCCCTTGGCAGTTGCCTACTCCGCCTAATGGTTAATCCGGCCCTGCCTATAACGACTCAAATATATTAATTTCAATATTAGAGTTGGACCAACGGCTTTACGTGCTTACCGAGGCACCAAAGGGTCTCGATATGAAATGAAATAAATCACCCATCCACGGAATCACTTAACTAGCCTTAAGCTTTACCTTTAATTAGTGCTACTATTTCTTGTAAGTTGGTTTAATAAAGGTGGAGTTAATCTCTTAACACTTAGCTACCGGGCTTGTCGCCTATCGGGCACAATTCCAACTCCTCAAATTCTTAAGTCAGCACTTCCCTGTCTTGGGAATCGAACTCGGGAACTTACTAAACTGAAATAAATGACATTTATGGCTGCGGTAATGTGCACGAAAAGGCTTAGGTACAAATGAAAATTCATATCTCAAGAGAAATGAGTAGCCGTATGACCGCGTGGCACCGTTTCTGTATTTACACTTAAATACCTATTGACGGTTACTAAGTCACTTTTAGATAAAAGAAGTTAATCCAATTAGGCGGCCAGTCGTACACTGGCTGATAAAAGTGCCGGAATGTTTTTATTTCTCCTGTAGCAACTGCAAACGAGCGTCGTGAACGCTTCAGCAACTCGGCATGACTAACAACAAACGCTACCGTTTTTAATTTAATTTTCAATTTACTGTTGGAGGCGGCACCTTTCCCATTTCTGCATACCTACATTTTCGTACATAAATAACGACGTGTTTGAAGTCAAGAATTAAAAGTTCACGCTACCTCACTTAACGTCTGGTTATTTCGGACGGGAGCTTAATCGCTAATGAATGGGTAGGTAGATGCCCGCGCTAATGCATTTCAGCAAGTCATTGAAAATGTATTAATAAATTTTATCGATGATGTAGGTATTTAGTACCTAGTTACCGATTTATAACTTGGCATAAATGTCACCACCCAAAATAATTCGGCTATTTATAGATCTTTCAATAGGTACTAACTACCTATACTAATAATACCGACCTACCTTATAACCTATCTATATGTGTATAGGGAAGGCTATTTAATTATCGAATTTAAAACGCGTGGGTATCTACAGAGTAGATACTGTTACGCCGTAAAACAAGGGATCGATTTTATAACAAAAGTCTAGGTATAAATTAAAAAAAAAAAACAAGTTGCAAAAAAGGAGATGAGTTTTTGTATCGGGGTGACCGACCGGAACGTGTTGATGTCTGATACGATTTGACCCCGCATGTTTCGGTTGATTTTCAGTGAAAATACCCAGGTTTTAGGTAACCTCCGTACCTACTGACGAACACTAACAGCTTCACTCATTTCTGTCACCCATCACATTCACAAATTAAATTCAACCATTTATTCAAGAATGCCTATTAGCTGAAGTCATTATGTGGGAATAACTTTGAATACTTGTGTTCACTTTGTAGTGACCTTTCAATTTCATAGACCACATTAAGTTATTTAAACTGAGGACGTTGGTAAGTTATAAATCGTAACACTACGCAATATAAATGGCACCTGACCGACCAGTGTAGTTTCTCAACGACGGCCGAGGGTTATGTTTTCTTGGTTTTCCTGACTTTTTCCGATAGATATTGGTGCTTAGTAAACTACGAGTTTAAACTTTAGGAAACGGCTTAGTAAAACGTAAGTAATAAGGATATAGTTATGTATTTACTGAAGAACAAAATATGTATATTGTCCCACTCCAGGAATTTCTCCTGTAGCTTGGATGCGTACAAACGTTTAAGTTAACTTGCACTAATACGCAGAACCGGAACAACTATCTGTAGGCCATACAAACCATCTTTTCCGTGCGCAGCAGCCAATCGCTTAGCCACTGCGCAACCATATCGTCAGAGTATATTCTAGAAGTAGTCGTAGTACATAGGTATGTAAATACTTTAAACGTATGTAGGTATATCTGCTAACTTGAGGCAACAGTAATGTATAGTATTTAATCTCATAAAAACATAGGTATTCTACAGGTCGAGAAAGTTTTGCATCCTCCCAAATCCTCTGACAGAGCTCTACTGCTTTTATAGTAGCGTACCTTTATAGTAGTTTTATGTAAAAGTTTATTAAGGTCATAAGTATTATAAAACACTCACTGCAGACTCTACTAAGAGAGAATGTACTTTTAAGATGCGTTTTTAAGTGCAAAAAATATTCGAGAGCAATTGATCTTTGAAAAAACACTTGTAATCAACTTTGCTGATAAAAGTGTTACAACAATTCTTTATACACCTCTATGAGAGTACGTAGTAACTGTTAGTATTCTTTTAGTACAAAACGTCTTAAATCAATCCGTTACAAGTTTCAAATTGAAATTCATTTATTGTTTGTTACTTGTCAAAAATAGATCTCATAATAGGATAGTTTCCAGTGTTACAAAATAATTATTTTATTTAGTCCATTAGGTAGATTTTCAAAAAATATTGGTCACGTATGTTTTGCTTTTTCAAATCAATAAAAATTCACAAAGATGGAAAGCTTCAAAGTACAGGAGTGGGGGCTGCTGATGTCACACATTGCTGAGAATTATACCGAGGTGTGACTAGGGCATGCATTCCGGAATTCCGGAATTTCGTAATTCCGGAATTCCGTAACAATTTTTCTGGTATTTCAATTCCGGAATTGAGAGGAGTAATATCGGAATTCCGATATTCATAAATTTTTGATATTTTGATTATTATTTTTTCTGAACGCAACCAAACTAGTCTGTGGAACATTCCACAAGCCGCTATCTCCAACCTCCGACTAGTAAATAGTTATCCGTGGCGTTATAGTACTAGTGCAGTAACGTAAAGTAAAAAGCACGCGTTTCTAATACACTGCATTATGGACCTAATAGCGGTTCATAAAGAGCCACTTTTTTATAGTTGATAGGCTTTCGTTTGACCATAATCTCACCTGATGTTAAGCGATGATATGGTCGAAGATGAAGCACGCTTGCCTAGAAGTAACCTCTTGACTCTTGACTTAAAGACTCCCAGGTTGTAACTATCAGGAAACACAGACTCCGGCAGGGAATTCCACTCCTTAGCCGTACGCACAATGAAAGTATTCCCAAAACGTTTCTTGCGTATGGGTAGGATGTCCACCATGTAACGATGGCGCATCGCCGTTTGTCTTGTAGTCTGATGATGGAACGGGCTTGGTGGAATAAGACTGTGCACTTTACGAGCAAATGTGTTGAAAAAACATTAAATTGATTGTTCTTTCAAAGAAACTTACATTTTATTACTTGACACTGTTGAAAGTACAAAACAATATGAATAAATATTTCGATATTATTAATAAGTATCGGTGTCGTACCTCTAGAGCAGAAGCGAGCAATGTCAAGAAATCCGTGCTAGCTGCGCCACTGTCGTCATAGAATGACAAAAAATTACGTCATGATGGACAATAGTGCTTTGATGGTATTGACTTGGTTTTATCGGTTGTTGATTCTATTTATGGATTTAAATAGTAATAAGAGCCGTAAATGTGAAACAGATTATTACATTTAAGTTATAAAGGACAAAGCGGGTTGAAATAAAACTCAACACAAGGATGGTATGGCTGTCGATAGGGTGTGGCACGATAGCCTTATTGCTAAACTTTTTTCTTTCGGTATACCCACTGAACTTTGCGTTTGGATAGAAGACTTCCTGAGAGATCGGTCTATTCGAGTGGTTATTGATGGTTGCTCGTCTGGCCAATTGGCTATTAATGGCGGGGTCTCTCAGGGGTCAGTTCTCTCAGCAACTTTATTCTTGCTGCATATTAACGATCTGCTAATGCCCGGTACCTTTGGGTATGCAGACGACAGCACTGTTGCTGAGAGATATATATCTAGCGCGCGTGCTAGTGGGTCACAAGTCCAGTCTCTCCGAGAGGCAATGGTGGGGCGCTTGAACTTGACTTTGAAGGCTGTCTCTGAGTGGGGCGACGCCAACTTGGTCAAGTTTAATGCTGCCAAGACCCAGGCATGTCTTTTCTCCGCAAAAAGGAGCCAATTTCAACCGGCTCCTTCTTTCCGTGGTGTAACCGTGCCGATAACTGATCGCATCGAGCTTCTTGGGGTAACGTTGACATCCACCCTTAATTTTGGTCCATTTATCGAGGCTAAGGCTCAATTGGCTGCAAAAAGTTGGGAATCCTAGCAAAGGTGAGACGGTACTTCACACCGGAACAGCTGCTCAACCTCTATAAAGCGCAAGTTCGGTCGTGTATGGAGTACTGCTCTCATCTCTGGGACGGATCTGCCAAATACCAGCTTGATGCACTTGAGTCTATAGAGAAACGGGCCAAAAGGCTCATCGGCAACGAGAAACTGGTCGAAACAAGCCTGGAACATCGGCGACGTGTTGCAAGCCTGTCAGTCTTCTATCGGTTACATTTCGGGGAGTGTGCTTATTCCACCAATCCCGTTCCATCATCGGACTACAAGACAAACGGCGATACGGCGATGCGCCATCGTTACATGGTGGACATCCCACCCGTACGCACGAAATGTTTTGGGAATACTTTCATTGTGCGTACGGCTAAGGAGTAGAATTCCCTGCCGGAGTCTGTGTTTCCTGATAGTTATAACCTGGGAGTCTTTAATTCAAGAGTGAATAGATTACTTCTAGGCAATCGTGCTTCATCTTCGACCACATCATCGCTTAACATCAGGTGAGATTATGGTCAAACGCAAGCCTATCAAATATAATAAAAAAAATCTTTATTCAAATTAAAGCCTATGTTAAAAAAATATTGTCAGTTTTCCATGAGCTTTATCGATATAATTTTGACCTTACTACTATTTTGTAGGTTTAAAAGATGAATTCGAAGCTTGGCGCTGAGGGCACGCTTTTGCTTTTTTGACGTGGTGGTCAAAATGTTAAAAGACTGATAAAATTATAAATCTTGTTTGATTTGAAACAAACTTTAAAAGTTTCCAGAATTCCGGAACTAGTTCCGGAATTCCGGAATCAGATTTCCAGTATTGGAACTCAGTTCCGGAATTGAGAACCTTGCGATATTGCATGCCCTAGGTGTGACGTCACGCGAAATTTCAACTCACTGTATCGTCTTAATTTTTCAATTACGTGAAAAAATAAAAAATACGTGTCCAATGTTTTTTGTTAAACTACGTGACGAACTAAATTAAATATTTTAAGAAACTACCCTATTATCAAAGATATATAATAAACTATAGATACGTTGTCTGCGCTCTAAAATGGCAAGTTGAAATCAAGGTAAGTGCCTCGTGTCGTGTCTGTTTAGTTACGTACGAACCTGTGTCGCGAACGCGACACTACACATCTTAAGAAAAAATGTGTTTTAAAAGAAAATTAGGAAAAAAACATGCCTTTGTGTGTTTTCAGACGTTGCACTAATTATACTGCTTCCGTGAGAGGTCAAAATGTGTCATTTCATAGGTAAATATCAACAGAAATAAAAATTTTATTTTAATTTTTCTACACGGCTAATGGCGGCTAGCGTATGAATGAAGTCAGTTACGTGACGTTAGGGGAGGTTGTTAACTAAAGATGTATATTCATCTCTCTCTAACATCAGGTGTACCTAAAGATGGCATTTATTTTCTGTCCCTTTCTTTACACGTATTAGATAGTAACTCTCTGTGTGTGTTTCGTGTCGTTTTTGAGAGGTGTTTTGTTGGAATATGACGTGTCTATTTATAATACGTCATTGCCTATTATGTTTGTATCAATGTAACATACCTATAAGGTGTACAATGTTCATATGTGATAAGAATTTAATGTTACCGAAATATACTTATTTGATTTAGTCACTGAAAAAAAAAATTATACATTCAATGTTATTAAATTATGAGTCAAAATAAAAATAGAAAGGTAATAATCATTATAATTTAAGGTTAAATTATCTTAGAATATTAATATAAATTAAATAGTAATTCAATGTCAATTAAAAACAACGCCTTACATCAAGTTTTTGTCATTTAAAAAATCGTTTATTGAGTAATAAGTTTTAACTATCAGGAATTCTTTGAGCTTAAGTTTAAAAATATTGAAGTCTGAAATACTTTTAACAAAATTTGGTAATTTATTATAAATTTTCACTCATATTCCAAATATACTAGATTTAAATTTAACTGTTCTGCACCTTATTCCCGACAGTTCATTTTTATGTAGTGCACTTCTTAGTGTTTCATATTTACTTAAATCGCCTTATTAATAATATAATGAAGGCAGAGTTAAAATTTGAAATCTCTTTAACACTTCTTTGCATGAGTCAGTCTGTTTAAGTCCGCTCATACATTTTTTTGTGCTCTAAAAGCATTTTCTCTATTAGAGGAATTACCCCAGAACAAAACACCATATTTTAGCGTGGAACCCACATATTCATGGTAAGCGCTTAGTAACGCAGTTTCGTTTACAACTTTTCTTAACATATAAAGGGCTGTTGGTTTAATTTATTACAAACCTGATCAACCTGGACTCTAGAAAGTCCAGGTTGATCAGGTTTGTAATAAATTCCAGTTTTCAGTAATTCCAGTCCGTGGTCAATATACATACCTAGGAACTTTGTGCTATTAACTTCTTTTATTGTTTCTCCTTTATATTATTTATTATTATTATTTCCTTTATTCAACAAATATCTCAAAAATTACATTTTTAAATATTTTTCTATAAAAACTTACAATAAAAAAACATTTAAAAATATAAAAAATGGCAGTCCATCGGTGTCGGGAGCAGGGTCCAAGCTACCGGTGGTTAGGTCTCCAGAGAAAGGAACCTCCTCACAATGCGAGCTGTATCGAGGAGAACTGCCTTCTGTATCAGGCCCTTTATCCAGCTGTGCAACGCCAGCTTCGACAGATGGTCGTCGAAGCTTTTAGCTATCAGCCCATTGACTGACATGACAATCGGCACAATGACAGCCGAGTCCACATTCCACATGTCAACAACCTCATGAGCTAAGTCGAGATACTTTATGTGTTTCTCTTTCTCAGCTTTCACGAGATTCTCGTCATGTGGGATGGTAACATCGATTATCATTGCGCGGCGCACTAATCGGTCTATCACCACTATATCAGGCTTATTGGCAACAATAGTCCTGTCAGTGATGATAGACCGATCCCAGTACAACGTGACATGGTCATTATTATTATTATTATTATTGTTTTAATTTGGAACAACATAGGAACCATTTTTGTTAGTACACACCTTAAATACTACAACTTATACACTAGGGTTAGTAACACATCGACTGTAGAGGCGGAGCTGTACGAGGGTTACAGGGCAGCGAAGGCCGTCCTCCGAGACGAGATCTGGCGGGCCAAGGAACTGGCCCGGGAGGAGATGCTGGCGACTCTGGACGGGGACCCATGGGGCCGCCCCTACAAGTGGGTGCGAGAAAAGCTCCGCCCCTGGGCTCCCCCGTTGACGCAGAGCCTCCAGCCTCAGTTCTTGGAGGACGTGGTGAGCGCCCTGTTCCCATCGCGAGGGGAGCACGCTCCCCCGCCCATGGCTCCGTCTCCGACGGAACCTGAAGCTGGCGCAAACGCGGACCACAGCGACGACGACGTCTACGACGCTCCAGAGGTGACCGAGGTAGACTTGAGAGTGGCGGTACAACGGCTCAAGGCCAAAAATACCACCCCAGGACCCGACGGCTTGCCAGGTAAAGCGTGGGTCCTGGCCTCGGAGACTCTCGGGCCTCGACTAGGGGGGCTCTTTAGCGCATGCCTGGAGAGGGGCCAGTTTCCGCTTCGCTGGAAGACGGGAAAGCTGGTCCTGATCCAGAAAGCCGGGCGCCCTGCGGACTCTCCGTCCGCATTCCGGCCCATCGTGCTGCTCGACGAGGTGGGCAAGCTCTTGGAAAGAGTGATTGCAGACCGCCTCTTCGGGCACCTGAATCGGGTGGGCCCGGATCTTGCGGAGTGCCAGTTTGGCTTCCGCAGGGGGCGCTCGACGGTGGATGCTGTCATGCGCGTGAGAGCCCTCACGACGGGGGACGCGGTATCCCGGGGCAGGGTCGTCTTGGCGGTGTCTTTGGACATCACCAACGCCTTCAACACCCTGCCCTGGAGTTGCATCAGGAAGGCACTCCGGTATCACCGGGTGCCGACCTACCTCCGTCGCATAGTCGAGGACTACCTGACGGACAGAGCCGTCATCTACCCCGGTCACCGGGGAGAGTGGAACCGGCGAGAGATGTCGTGCGGTGTCCCACAGGGTTCGGTCTTGGGGCCGCCCCTGTGGAACATCGGATACGACTGGGTGCTGCGCGGCGACCTCCCTGACGGCGTCAGCGTAGTATGTTACGCTGACGACACGCTCGTCCTGGCGCAGGGAGAGTCGCACCAGGCGGCGGCCGACCTGGCGACGCAAGCGGTTGCGACAGTCGTTCGTAGGATCCGGCAGTTGGGACTCGACGTGGCGCTGCACAAGACCGAGGCCATGTGCTTCCATGGCGGTCGGAACGCGCCACGGTCCGAGTCCCACATAACGGTGGAGGGGGTTCGCATCGGCGTCGGGAGGACGATGAAGTACCTGGGACTCGTCCTCGACAGCCGGTGGAACTTCAGGGAGCACTTCCTGAGTTTGGCCCCAAAGCTGAACCGGGCAGCAGCCGCCTTCAGGCGACTCCTGCCTAATCTCAGCGGGCCAAACGCCTCCTGCCGAAGGCTGTACGCCGGCGTCGTGCGGTCCATGGCCCTCTACGGGTCCCCAGTGTGGGCCCTGTGCATCCGGACGCGACCACTAAAGTTGGTCGCATGCCAGAGGGTCATGGCTATCCGAATGATCCGGGGATACCGCACGATCGCCGGCGAATCGGCCAACCTCCTTGCCGGATTGCTGCCCTGGGATCTGGAGGCGACTGCCCTCCAGCGCGTCTATGAATGGCGCGTGGAGGCGCAGCGCCGGGGCGTATCCCCGCTGCCTCGAGAAGTCGAGGCGCGGCGGGAAGAGCTCCGGCGCGATCTCAGGGCAGTATGGAGGGAACGACTGTCGCAACCGACGGCCGGGCACGCCGCAATTGCGGCGGTAAGACCCCTCTTTGAGGAGTGGCTAGATCGGCGTCACGGCGTCCTGACCTACCGCATGACGCAGGTCCTCACCGGACACGGAAGTTTCGGGAGGTGCCTGTGTCTGATGGGTAAGGAAGAGACGCCTGGGTGTCACCACTGCGAGGGTCGCCCTGAGGACACAGTCGAGCACACGGTGCAGGACTGCCCAGCTTGGGCAGAGCACCGACGTGTCCTCACGGCGACAATAGGCGGAGACCTCTCGCGCCCGGCCTTGGTCGAGGCCATGCTGCGGGGCGAGAGGGAGTGGGAAGCGGTCGCCTCCTTCTGCGAAGCAGTCATGCTTCCGAAGGAGGAGGCGGGCCGCGTGAGGGAGAGGATGGCGTCCTCCCTCCAGCCCAGCCGCAGTGGTAGACGCCCACGGCGTCGGACGTCGGCCGACGATCTCCGGCCACCGTAGGTGCGGGCATGCGGACAGCGAGTAAAGGGCAACTCGCTGTCCGACCATGGACCATGCCCGGGTCGACGGCGCGTCGTGTTCCACGCGCGCCTCAAAGAGCGTCAGCAACATGACGAGGCCCCCTCTGCAGAGGGCCGAAGCCCGCCGGGGTCGTGGGACTCATCCCGTTACCGTGGCCCCGGTATGTAAAGGGTTATTGAAGGAACACCGTGGATTTTAGTCAGTAAAAGTCTGACAGTCCCTCCCACCCTGCCCGGAGTGGGAGGACTTATTTGATAATTTTAACACGCTAAAAAAAAAAAAAAAAAAAAAGGGTTAGTAACACATACAAATACAAATACAAAATAAACATTATTGAGTCATGTACTTTTTTTTTTTTTTTTTAACGTGGTAAAATTATCAAATAAGTCCTCCCACCCCGGGCAGGGTGGGAGGGACTGTCAGACTTTTACTGACTAAAATCCACGGTGTTCCTTCAATAACCCTTTACATACCGGGGCCACGGTAACGGGATGAGTCCCACGACCCCGGCAGGCTTCGGCCCTCTGCAGAGGGGGCCTCGTCATGTTGCTGACGCTCTTTGAGGCGCGCGTGGAACACGACGCGCCGTCGACCCGGGCATGGTCCATGGTCGGACAGCGAGTTGCCCTTTACTCGCTGTCCGCATGCCCGCGCCTACGGTGGCCGGAGATCGTCGGCCGACGTCCGACGCCGTGGGCGTCTACCACTGCGGCTGGGCTGGAGGGAGGACGCCATCCTCTCCCTCACGCGGCCCGCCTCCTCCTTCGAAAGCATGACTGCTTCGCAGAAGGAGGCGACCGCTTCCCACTCCCTCTCGCCCTGCAGCATGGCCTCGACCAAGGCCGGGCCCGAGAGGTCTCCGCCTATTGTCGCCGTGAGGACACGTCGGTGCTCTGCCCAAGCTGGGCAGTCCTGCACCGTGTGCTCGACTGTGTCCTCAGGGCGACCCTCGCAGTGGTGACACCCAGGCGTCTCTTCCTTACCCATCAGACACAGGTACCTCCCGAAACTTCCGTGTCCGGTGAGGACCTGCGTCATGCGGTAGGTCAGGACGCCGTGACGCCGATCTAGCCACTCCTCAAAGAGGGGTCTTACCGCCGCAATTGCGGCGTGCCCGGCCGTCGGTTGCGACAGTCGCTCCCTCCATACTGCCCTGAGATCGCGCCGGAGCTCTTCCCGCCGCGTCTCGACTTCTCGAGGCAGCGGGGATACGCCCCGGCGCTGCGCCTCCACGCGCCATTCATAGACGCGCTGGAGGGCAGTCGCCTCCAGATCCCAGGGCAGCAATCCGGCAAGGAGGTTGGCCGATTCGCCGGCGATCGTGCGGTATCCGAGTCATGTACTTACGAGGCATTTCATGCGGACAATGATTCCGCATGAGATGCCTCAGCACAGGAGCTCTCGGGTCCTCAGCCAAGGCTGCTTATAGCTTATTTGTAGTTTTTTAGGTTTTTGGTTTTTATTTGTAAATGACATGTAATTTGTTTTGTTCCAGATTGATTTTAAGATTATTTTGTGTTAGCCAATTAATAATAGCTTCAAGTGATTTATTTATATTGGTCCATATTCGTCTTTGTCATCGTCAGTAAAAATGGCAGTGCTATCGTCTGCAAATAGTATCATTTTCTGGTTAATGTCTTTTGGGAGATCACTTATATAAACTATGAACAAAAGAGGTCCAAGGATGCTTCCTTGAGGCACTCCATAATGATCTACTTTTGGATCTGATTTATGTCTGTTTTAACCTTGTATCACTTGCTATTCGTGTTATTTGTGTTATTTGAAATCTGGGTACGATTTTATAAGATTAAGTGCATTTCCTCTTACTCCATATTTTTCTAGCTTAGTTATTAGTATTTGATGATCCACATGCTCAAATGCTTTTGACATGTCCATAAAAATCATGGTAATTTGTTTTTTGCTATCTAGTCCAGTCATTATTTTCTTTAAAAAATTAAACAGTGCATCACATGTTGATCTGTCTCTTCGGAACCCAAATTCTTCGTTAGAATGTATGTTGTAGATTTCGAAGTAGTTATATAAATGATTATAAACTAGCTATGCCCACGACTTTATCCGCGCGGAATAGTGACTTGCGGCAGCATTTTTAATTTTTTAGGCTAATTATTTTGAAAATGAAACTCATACATAATTTGAATGTCGTATTTATTAATATCTAATCAAAAGTCTAAAAAATAAGTTTCAAGCTTCTAGCTTTAAAAATGACGTAATTTCCATACAAATTTTCATCCCCTATTTCAACCCCTTACAGCCCTTTTTTCGCATTAAAAAGCAGCCTATGTCCTTTCTCAGGTTCTAGACTATGTTTGTACCAAATTTCATTAAAATCGTTTCAGTAGTTTAGGCGTGATTACGTAACACACAGACAGACAGAGTTACTTTCGCATTTATAATAATAGTAAGGATAACCCTTTCAAAAATTTTGGCAATAACTGGTATTAAAGCAATAGGTCGATAATGTCTCATCTCATCTTTATTTCCTTTTTTAAAAAGGGGATTTATAACAGTCGTTTTTAGTTTTGAGGGGAACACTCCCTTTTCAATGCAAAGATTTATAATATGGCTAAGTATGGGTGCAATGAGATGAGACACCTTTTTAATTATCTTTGTGTTTATGTTGTCATAGCCTGTACTGTTAGTATTCTTAAGCATGTTAATTATCTGGTGTACCTCATGAGGAGTTATCGGTTTAAAAAAACCTGAATTGGCATTATTGTGTGTCAGTTTTTTTATAGAAACTCTTTTATCCCTCTTCGTCTTTTTAATATCATCAATGAAGTAATAATTAAATGCTTGAGCTATTTCTTTTGGCGCTGTAACTACTTTATCATCATTCATTTTGATGTTTCGGTCTTATAATTATTTATATCTTTCCATATCGCTTTGGCTTTATTAGAAGCTGAGCTTCTAAAGTAAATATTTTGTGATTTTTGGGTTTTCTTAATAATTGTTCTTAGTTTCTTCGCATATTCTTTGTAGTAAATTTTATCTTTTAGGTTTGAATTTAGTCGATAGTTCCATAATAGTTGACGTTTTCCCACACACAAATCGTAAAATAGCTTAAATAAATCGTGGAAGGTATTATAAGCGGTTTCAGGGTCGTTATTTGTGAAACATTCTTCAAAACTCAGACCTTTTATACAATTTATAAATTTTATAATATTACTAGCTTGTGCCAGCGGCTTCGCCCGCGTGGGAAGTTTTTCCCGTGTAAATACCGATCCCGTGGGGATTTCGCAAAATCCTTTCTTAGCGGATGTCTACGTCATAACATCTACCTGCATGCCAAATTTCAGCCCGATCCGTCCAGTGGTTAGGGCTGTGCGTTGATAGATCACTATGTCAGTCAGTCAGTCAGTCAGTCAGTCACCTTTGAGTTATATATATATAGACCTTCACCATAGTCTCGTTTAGTTTTATACCAATGTGTAAAAAGGTAGCTTTTCTTTACTGGGCATCTTAAAAGTTGTGCTGTATGATCCGAAAGCGACAGTTCCAAGACAGTCGTTTTTGATCCCCTAATATTATGGGCTATGTTGTCAATACAAGTCATGCTGCTTAATCTGGTGGGTTGGTTTATCGTTAATTTCAAATTGTAACTTAAAAATAATTGTTCAATATTAAATTCACCACATATTATAACTTTTTTGTGTCTGTAACATATTTCGTTTAGTAGAGTCATTAGCCTCATAAAAAATAAGTCAATGTCGTCCTTTTTGTTTTTAGGAGGCCGATAAACACATACTATTATAATTTTGTGATAGTTAGTTCAACACCACTACGTTCAAAAATATTCATAATAATGAGGCTTTTGACTTCAGGTATAGTTTAGAAATTATGATTTTTTTAGCAATATGCAAGATTCTCCATGTCTATTATTTCGTGAGAAATTATCTCCTAACCGTCATGAGAAGCTATAAATTTTGTAAACAAGTGTTCAGGAGTTCACAACATTTGGACCAACAAAAAAAAAAGAATATGTTTAAGATTTAATAAATTATTAAGTAAAAAATATTAATGAACATATATTATTTAAGAATAATTATTCGTCAGATTCAGATGTTTCCATTTCTGTGTCAGAATCAGTGACATGTATCACGAAGCTGTCTACAGTTTTATCAATCATCTCATCGATTTTGGAATAAAAATTATCTTTTTCCTTGATAACATGCTCCACACAACGCTTCCAATTTTCCGAAGTAATCTGCTGCAGTCCCTCTTGTAATAATTGTTTTACCTCGTCAAATTTAAAATTTGTATTTTTGCGAGCAACATATCCTTTTACGTTGGCCCAAATTAGCTCAATTGGATTAAGCTCACAATGATATGGCGGGAGTCTCAATACTTCCACCTTATATTTTTTTGCGAGCTCGTCCACTACATAAGTTTTAAAATTGTCTTTAACATTTTTTACTTTTAGCAGTAATTCAGTCTTAATTTCATTGTCGTCGTAAGAAATATTCTTACTTACAAGCCAATTTTGTATATCATTTTTTTTCCAGGCGTTAGTAGGAATCCTTTCAAGACGCCTTGAGTGGTATGGTGCATTGTCCATTACCACTACTGCATTTTCTCCAAGTTTTGGGAGAACGTTTTCAAACTATTGTTCAAAATGTGTTGCATCCATTGATTCATGGTAATCTCCCGTCTTCTTGCATTCAAATATATTTTCACCGCCCTCTACAAAACCGTTCTCATTGCCGATATGGGTAATTATTAATCGTTTACCTTTTGACGTTGGGTTACGTGCACCAATGTTAAGTCCTTCTAGGAAAGCCTGCTTCTTACTTTTAACTTGTTTGTCTACCCAAGATTTATTTACGGTATGTCCTGTAAAAACAATTAAACATTTGTTAATTAGCGTCTTGCGCAGTAAAAGAGTTGAAGTACATTATTATTAATACACACTTGTGATAGCCCTTAAGAACTATTGTCTCAAGGTCGGCGGCGCGTGGGTTATATTTTGCAAATAGATTTGCAGTATCATACACATCACTTCACGGTAAAGGCGACGGTATTTGCTTACAATCAGGCGAACCGTATGGTAGTCTACCGTTTCACTGCAATAAAAAAAAAACACACTAACCTGCATTCACCCATGTCTCATCCATGTAAAATATCTGGCGATTTTGTTGTCTATAGTCTTTAATAGAATTCAAATATTTTCGCCGCCATATTGTTATGTCATCTCTATCAATAAGTGCGTTATTTCGCTGTCGTTTTATATATTTAAAGTTTAAATGCTTTATTAGCCGCCTGAGAGTTGTTTCGCTAAAATTTGGCAAATCTTCATCGTCATTGACTGCCTGAAGAATCTTGGGAATTGTTGGTAATTGGCCATTTAAAAAGAAACTGATTTTTTTTTCCTAATTACGGATTTATCAAAATCGTCTACTTTCTGATAAAATTTAGGCCTGTCTTTAGACTTGATAGGTGATTTTATTCCCTCTTCTGATTTATATTCTTTTAATATATTATACACAGATGCTATGCCAATTCCCAAAATCGAAGCTGTTTTTTTATTTATTTCGGTTTTGTAGGGATATTCATTCGATGGCCAATTTTCTTTCACGTACTTATATCACCATATTTTTCTCATTAGCCGTAAAGCTCGTCACCTGTAAAAATCACCTGTAGTCACTTGTCACACGAAGCTCAAGCTATATCTCCAGGTATACCAATTAACCTAACCAATTACTTCACAATTTAAAACCTACTTCTAATATTAACCTTAAGTTTCCAAAGATTAGCGCGTTTGAACAAACAACTCTTTCTTTTTACTTATTATATATTTTAGATAAATTATATTACGCACCTTTTGACGTTTTTTTCGTGGCGAATTTATTTCCTTAGATGTACTGGCTAATGGGCCCATTATACGTAATAACAAATAAAATTAACGCAACAATTAAAGTAACAACAATAAAAAAGTGATAACGAAACAATAACAAAATTAACAAATATAAGCCATAAGAATCAGCGCTTTATGTCTGCCGCCCAGCAATGCTGATATATAAACCTATCGGCATACGCACGCACTCTGTAATTTAGCTATATTATTATTAATGAATTAAATATGATGTATTAATATGTAGGTAGGTATAATTATAAGTATCGTAGTAGATGGCGTTTTGTAGTATCAGCACCATCCAGTCCAAAACTAACGGAAGTATATGTATACCTACCTATTCATATTATGTGCTAGTGTGACAAATTGTAATTATGTAATGTCGAATGTACAAAATGCAATGTGTAAGTACCTGTTTATGAAATAAATAAAAATCCTGTTTATGAAATAAATAAATAAATAAATAAAATAACAACCAGATCCGCGATATACGCAAAGCAATGAAACAAACTCGTAAGCATTCGAAACTCGAATGACGCGTTTATTTCAAAATGGCGTCCCGATAGTTTACAATCCCTGCGACGGACGCGTTCCGGTACCAAGAAACACAAACGATAGCGCTTTGCGTCGTTAAAATATGATCCGACTAAATTAAATAAGTTGTTACTTTCATATAACCCGTCTATATTTCATGTCGATTGAATATGGTCAATTTATTATTATCTCGCAGTATAAAATGTTTACTTAGTAAAAGATGTTTGTTTACATAATTTATAGCTTCTCGTGACGAAATAGGGTAGTTTAAGTAATTTGCTGTCTTCAATTGTCATGCTATGTTCAGTTATACATATAATCAATAATGTCGACCGGGTAGTGGTTATTTCTTTGACCTAGCGAGTGTAAGTGTACTGTTAGTTCATCTAATTTACTTATTAAGCCATTTATGTTTTGATGAAGTATATTTAAGTGTTTATAAGCGAAAAAGATCCTGATTTGAGGAAGAATTTTCAGTATCTTGATAATTAAGTTCTGTCTGGGTACATTTGTCATTATAACTTACTACTTATAATGAAATGTTGAAATGTCAGGTTTACGATTTATCATCGCATATTTGTCATAGCTTTGTTTATAAGTGTGTCTTAATATTTCCTTCAGAATTGATTGGCATATATGTAATGGTAAAAAGCGATATTTTGGCGTAAATATTGAGTAATTCATGTCCACGTAACTACTACGTGGACATGAATTACTCAATATTTACGCCAAAATATCGCTTCTACAATGAGAGCAGTGAGTACAGATAAATTTCAATTTATAATTTAATTTTTTTTTCATTTAAATGATTATTAAATAGTACTTCAGAGATCATTACATTCGTGTTTCTTGTTTTATTTAAAAAGTTACTAAGGCATAGTTGAGTTAGTTCTGGGTTGGTATCATTTACACCTCCCAATACAATTACGAAGTCGTCCTTATTTAATAAACTTATTTCTACTTTTTCAGTTATTAAAATTTGTTGTAGGCACGCTGGTTTCCAAAAACATCTCACTAGAAAGACGTCCCCTATAAGTTTTTGAAGAATTCTCTGAATATAGCGTCCCTGTTGATCTGCTATGATAATTACTTTGTTTTCCTTTTTTCTGGTGTCATCGTGCATTTCGATAATGTTATTACAGTATTCGGTTTAGACATATTAGCCTGAACGTCTTTTTTGTGAAAGCGTAAGGTATGGTTCAGTTCCATACTTCTTTTTGGTTCACACTGATACTTGTGTTATTCGCAGAATTTTTTGAGGTATTTTGGACTGAAATTTTAACTGTTAATTTCGTCTGAATGACGCTGTGTACAGGCGTTGAGTTCAATCTAGTACTTGCTGACGGGATACATTCCACTATGTTTGTAGATCTAGCCAATTTTATAGGAGGCGTGAAATCGATGTCGGTTGGTTCAACATAATTTATATGCGGTATCGATGTGATTCGTTGCTTTGTTTTTTTTTGTGTAGGTGTTACTTTATTGTTTTATTTCGATTTTCGTTTACGTTCTGAGTACGGAGTCAAGTTATTTATGTCGATATCATTTATGTCCCTGTAGACATTTATCATTTTAATATATTTTTGGACATCAGTTTTCAGTCTAAAGTTTTCAGTTTCTTGATGAGCGCTTTGTACATCTTTGGATAATTGCTTAACTTTTTCTTGCAGATCTAATATTGTTTGGCTGATATTTAATGAGGTATTCGGTAGACTCGTCATCGTTTGATCAAATAGATTCGAATTGTCTGCAGTAAGATCAGGCAATGAGCTTCTTCTGAATAAATTATGGTTACGGTAAGTTGTGTTTTCATCCATAACTATTTTTCTTTAAAAAGAAAATATTATTTTTTAGTGACTACAAAGAAAAATAACTATGGATGAAAACACAACTTGTCATGTCGCGCCCTCTGATGGCGAGTAGCAATGTTTTTTGAGCGCTAGTTGTCATAAAATATGACGGGTACAAAGGTCACAAAGAGAATTGTAATAAGGTCATTTTATGAATATTTTTCCAAACAGTATTTGTTTTTAGTTTCTTCCAAAAGAAATCATTAACCTTGATGGAATCTGCTCAGAGTCTTGTAGCTAAGTTGCACTTTTATAGTAGAGGGTAGTATTACTGGGTGTATTGTTATTGAGATCACAAAATTCTTGTTTATTGTTTGTTTTGACACTGATTTAAATCGTCTTAAGAAATATTGGCATAATTGCTACCACACTTGTCATAAGTTCTCACAATCAATATCACTTTTTAATCATAGTGCATCACATAACTAATTATAACCGTAACATTGTTATTTTATCTATTTACATGATTTATTTACGCGGAATATGCAAACAGCGATGTACTGCCATAGTCGAGATACATATGTAGGTAAGTCTGTTGTAACACCTTAGTAGCTCTTAAATCAGTATAACCGTAAGAGATAATTGCTAGTTGGATAGTAGACTTTATTTTTCATTATAACCCCATTTCTATCTATTTATCTAGCTATTTCGTCTTCGTTACATGGTGGACATCCCAACCATAGCCACAAAGCGTTATCGGAATAGTTTCATTATGCATACACCTACTTTTATTTCAGTTTTTTCACTTAACCGTAGCACAACAAGGTCGAAGCTTACTTTATCGTGCCTGGCGTACAAAGCTCTCACTTCACTGTCTTGTTTGTTCGCATTAATGTATTATACGTGAATCTCTCTCTCACAGCTAGACACTGGCGATATAGCTATATGCGCATGCGCCGCTGGTTTTCCCACCTCGACCCTTGCCAGAGCCAGCCCGCGACGCTAAGCCTTAAATTCCCCTAATAATAATTATCTGATCAAGCCTGTCCCTAGCTGCTATCCCACTGCGACGCCCTATGCCGAAGTCCGTTCCCTACTAAACCTAAACTATGTGGCTACTACTACTAGGTGGCTACACGCTAAGGGGGCCTCCCCTTAGCGTGTAGCCGCCTAGTTTGTAAGTTTTTATAATAAGCTCTGTCTGGAGGCTTTAATTCATTTATTAATTAAGGTAATCACAGGCATATCCGTTTAAGCAACCGACAACCTCAGAGGTTGACCTGCAAGATGGCACACATAAAAATAGCTGCTGGTTTTCATCACTCTCCGCCCGACGATCGCTCGTGACGGTTGTCCACTCTGCGTTCTACGATCGCTCCGTGTCAGTGTCACCGCTCCGTCCCATTTCGGGTGATGTAGTTGCTGAGTACATCACCCCATTCAGAACTGCCTTATTTAACTGACTTCTAAAAAAGGAGGAGGTTCTCAATGATGGATGTTTGTATTTTCGAAATCGGATAAGCTGTTTCTGAAAAATCAACAAAAGTAAAAAAAATCTACACTGACGATCTTTTCGTTCACTCTGCATTGCGTTTTTTGTTCGCGCATAACTCCGTCATTTATTACGAACTGATTAGGAAAATTCTTTTTTTTTTTGTTTCAAAGCCTATGCTTTCCAATTGGTCCCATAGTCACCAAGTCGGGATCTGATGATGGAATCTTGGCGAAATCGAGGGAACTCTTCAAATTTTCCAAGAAAACGAAAAGCGATTTTGGTTTTTCTAAAACAAGTGAAGCATTTGCGTTCAATAAGAACCATTCTACTATCAGATATGATGATGAATCCAAGAAACAGGAACCGAGACTCCATAACAAGACAATGAATCTTAGCTGTGTTTGGACTTGTTGGAATTGTAACAGTATGCACTTTCCAGGTGTACCACGAATAATAAAAAGAAATAGAATCGTTTTTCATTCTCAGTTTCAGTTCGACGCCGTTTTTTCATACGAGAAGCATTAGCAGCACTAGCGCTACTCATGTTTTATAAGATTAAAAATATGTCACTAAAAATTAACGAATAAAATTTTTTTCCAAAAAAGGAAACCGACTTCAAAAAACCATAAAAGCACTAAAAAGTAAAAATAATAATTAATAAACCTAACCTAACCTATGATTAACCTATAATAAAATTGAAAAATTTTTTGGTGTCGTGGCCAAGCTAGGTAATGAAACGACTGGTAATTCCAGAGTATTTTCTCATTTTAATCCTCGAACTCCTTGCTTTTCTTGCGTTTTTGCATTGTGTAAACTGTGTTTGCTCTGATTTTATTGATTAAGTATTTTATTTTTAACTTATATCTTTTTTTTATATATTTATTTTTATTTTGTTAGTGCTTTTATGGTTTTTTGAAGTCGGTTTCCTTTTTTGCCTTCGCTGCCTTTTATAAAAAAATATTTTTATTAAAGGCAGCGAAGGTTATTCTATTTCTTTACGAGTATTGTCAAGACGTTTTTCCCATTCAGGGAAAAACCACAGTTTTGTGGTCCTTTTTGGGAAATCTTACGGTGTTGACCCACCCACTGATCTCCTTATGGGTGTTGCAGTTTATAGGCGTTGAGTGCTAGGTTTTGGTCTTGGGGATCTCGTACACTAGACACTCGAGTTTTCTCCCCGGTTCGCACAATAAGACTGGTAACCGACCTGGACCCTAAGGAACAGGCTTTACTACGAAAGAGCCATCGCTAACATGGCCTCTACTAAACCCTTGCCAGCGTTGACGGATGGTGGCGGTAGCCTAATTTATTATAAGAAGGAACTATACTGCGTCCATCTAAGCCCACCCACCACCTCTCTAATCGCGGAAGTGGGTCATTTGCTATCCAACAATACAGGCCCTATAATGATATGTCGTCATACAATATGCCATCTAGTAACGTGCAACCTAAAGCGAAGACACTCATTACCAAGAAACTACCATTGCTTTATATTAATTGATGCAAACAATCGTGATCGTGGACTAGACTGCATAAAAAACTATTGTTGTTCATGTTTCACGGGTCAGAGAACGATAGAATGTTGTACGCATATTTTGCCTAGTTTAATTAGTACTATCATTCATTAATAAGTTCATTTTTCACCAATAAATAGGTCCCAAGAAAAAGCTTTTTTCTCATGACTCCTGGGATAGATTTTGATGCGCTTTGGTTTACTGACTAGTGTTAGCCTAAAGAACATTATGCACTATATTTTCATTCTGGGCAACACTTGGTCCAATGCCCATACAAAGACTGTCAATCTCCAAAATATGATTCCGTTACCAGTTATTTAATAATACCATCTAAAATATACCTATAAAAATTCAGATGAAAAAATTTGAGTTATTAAATAATTTATGGTTTGTAACTTTAGGACCATATATCGACGCGACGACGCGAATTGACGGGGGCCATTGCCTGGGTTGTGCGAATGTTCTAATAAGATACCGCGGCCCCGGACCACAAGGGTAACTGAAAGAACAGAGTGGGACCCAAGGGCTGGGTTTTACTTTGGCCAACAGTCTAGAGAACAAATGGTCTTACGCTATATTTTATAAGGTCCGAATCGTCTTGCTCTATTTCTTAGGAATATCACCAATAGGATCTGCGTGTTTCTAGAAGATTTTCCTTCCGATGATTCCATGTCTTTCTTGTAAATAGATCTGACTGTTGACCACTCATCTGACCAAATCATCCAAGCAAACTTTTAAATTATAATCTATATCTATACTTATAATAAATCTGTAGAGAGGTCAATTCTGTACATGAAATATATTTCCAAAATAACTATCAGGGGGTGATTAGGGATCGATACTGATGCCAAAAATGCAATCAGTAAAATTTTTGTCTGTCTGTCTGTCTGTATAACCGTTATAGAAACAAAAACTACTCGACGGATTTTAACGAAACTTGGTACAATTATTTTTCATACTCCTGAGCTGGTTATAGTATACTTTTCATCACGCTACAATCAATAGGAGCAGAGCAGTGAAGGGAAATGTTGGGAAAACGGGAGAAGTTACTCCATTTTTTAAGCTTCCGTCGCGTGTGCAACCTTAATGGTTAAAGCTACACAGAAATCATTTATGACGGAAATGTTCTCCTTAAAATTATATAAAAAATATCCCACGACAGCATATGTCTATCTTTTATGGTTGACTCACAATAACACGTAACTCTCGATAACTTAGCAGTTCGAAGCTTTCTGATTATTATTCTGCTCCGAAATTTAAAACCACCACAACTTTGCAATGGAACTCGGCTAAAAGTAACCCAGTTGCAAAAAAATATAATCGAGGCTCAAATTTTAACAGGTTGCGGTGCAGGAGAAACCGTCTTTATTCCCAGAATTCCCATAATACCAAATAATTTTCCATTCCAATTTAAAAGAACGCGATTCCCAGTATCGGTGTGTTATGCAATGACAATTAATAAGGCTCAAGGGCAGACTTTTCGTGTTGCTGGAGTAGATCTCGGTGTCAGTTGTTTCTCACATGGTCAGTTGTACGTCGCTCTTTCCCGGGTTAGCAGTTCTAGAAATCTTTATGTTCACGTGCCGGACGGGCAACTTTCAACATAGTTTACCCGGAAGCTTTGCGCTGAAGTATTGTTGTTCTATAGGTACTTAAGCCTCATGTGAACGTGATCTAAACAATATTACCAATACATTAACTTAATAACACACAAAGAGTTACACGCTGACGGAGTCGCGGGCACAGCTATTAACAATAATATTGTGCGGTTCGGTATTGCGATATTTTTCAACAGTATTATAGATTGGCATATTATATTTCCCTACTAAATTACGAAAGTTAATCTGTGTGTTACATCAAAATCACTGAACCGTGAGGAAGGACATAGGCTACTTTTTTTTACGAAAAACGACGGAAACGTGGATGAAGTCGCGGGCAACAGCTATCTATGCTAATATATAAGGCTGAAGAATTTGATTATTTGAACGCGATAATCTCAGGAACTACTGGTTCGAATTGAAAAAATATTTTTAACTAAATAGTCAATTTATAGAGAAAGGCTATAGGCTATATATCATTACGCTAAGGCCAATAGGAGCGGAGCACCATTGAAGAATGCTTCAAAATCGGGGTTAAATTTAACGTTAGCCCAAAGTAACTATTCCACGCGGACGAAGTCGCGGGCAAAAGCTAGTATATAATAATAATAAATATATTTATTTCTCAAATTATACAGATTGCACTTGTATTTTACAATTTGTGATGTATCGAAGAGAAAATTTACATAAGACATTTGGATGCCATAGAAATCTGTAACAAAAAATTAAACTCTGCCTCTTAAACTAGGTTACCCTGTATCTTAAGAGACAGCGTTTTACAATGAGGGCCCTATTTAATAAATGAGTGGGTGGTGTCAATTTACATTAGAAGGGAAAAAATATATTTATAGGTAGGTACTTAAATGATGGGTGAGTATATATTAAGAGTGCTAGGGTGAGAGTGAATGAATTTTATTGAAGGTGTAGGTGTCTGTGTGGGAGGGTGAATAAGTAGGTAGAGTGGTGTTGGTGTGTCAGTGAGAAGAAAGTTGTTGTATATGCGATTGTGTATGGATGCTAGTACAGGTATTAGTCCAGAATGGAGATGGATGTTTGCTGATTAGACGAAATGCGTTAGTAAGGTCTCCGTAGCAGCATAGTCCTGTTTAAGTAGCCATTCTGTCACTTTTGATTTTAGGTTGTGTTTGTTGAGGTCTAAGATATTCAGTATTTTATGTATCTTTTTGTAGATGTAAGCGCTGATTACACAATACTGATGCTTAGCAAAAGTAGTCCTGTGTTGGGAGCCTGAGGGAAGGTTTGTGCGTTTATTTGGGTTAGACGGGGGAAGTGTACTATGTTTCCTAAGGACAGATTGAAGCACAAAAAGCTGACGGACTGTAAGTACCTTGCAGTCTGCGTACAGTTGTACTGTTGGGTATCTAAGAGGCTTCTTTGTCATTACTTTTAGTACAGCTCTTTGTGCTCTCTCTGCCCTCAGAATGTGACTTTTCATTCCTGCACCCCATACACAGATGCAATATCCTATTACCGATTGGCATAGTGCATAATACACCATTTTTAATATATCGGCTTAGCAGAGTTACGGAGGGATTTGAATACATGTATGAGGCGCAAGGTTCTAGTCGTGACGGCGTCTAGTTATTTTTTCCATGTGAGTCCCTCATCCATGAGAACTCCTAGGTGCTTTACGTTGTCACTTCTAATCAGTGCTGGACAACAGCATGGCGCTAGTCGGTTAGAGCATGAATGGGCAGTAATTGAAAAACTGTGTGACGGTGCGGTCTGTCGCCTAATTGCGAACGGGATGTAACATGTTTTCAGTATGTTTAACGTCAGAAGATTTGAATTGAGCCATTTCTTTACTTCCGCCACTGCCACCTCTGCTGTAGATTTGACAATATCCCAAGTTGGTCCGTGAACTAAGATCGCGGTGTCATCAGCGTATGTATATATATGAGAATTTGGGAGGTTCATTTTACAAAGGTCGTTGACGTCGTCGACGTAAATTAGAAATAAGATGGGACCCAATATGCTGCCTTGAGGAACTCCAAAAGTAACAAACTCCTCCACGCTGAGGTAGGTATCAATTTTAACTCTCTGGGTATCTGGGTGTGGTTCTTGAGATAATCTTTGAAAATTTCAAGTGGTACGCCACGTACACCTAGATGTTCTAATCTGTACTAATATTATAAAGCGGAAAAGTTTGTTTGTTTGTTTGTTTGCTTGAACGCGCTAATCTTCGAAAGTACTGGGTGGATTTGGATGAAATTTGGTGTGGAAGTAGCTTGAAGCTTGAGGAAGGTTATAGGCTACTTTTTACCCGACTGCAAAAAAGGGGAGTTATGTTTTTACCGTGATAGAATCCACGGGAGCGAAGCCCCGCGTGAGTACTAGTTTTGAGAAAAGGATGGGAACAGAAACTGTGTCAAATGCCTTAGAAAGGTCTAGGAAGATACCTAGACATTTTGCCTTCTTGTCTAGATTTTTAGCTACTTCTTGTGTCAATGTTAGCACTGCATCTTCTGTTGAAACACCAGCTCGGAAGCCATACTGGTTGTCAGCTATGATTTTATGTTTTTCCAGGAAGTTCCTGAGGCGAGTGTTTAAGATCCTCTCAAGAATCTTAGAAAGTGTCGGCAAAACAGATATAGGCCTGTAATTATTGACACAGCTTCTGATCCCGTCCTTGTGTATAGGATGGACTAACGCCTTTTTAGGAGCATCCGGGAACACGCCCGATTTTAGACAGCGATTGTATATGGAGGTCAGTGGCGGTATCAATACGTGGCGACAGTTTTTCAATAGAAGAGGCGATATACCGTCCCATCCAATAGCGCATTCATTTCGCAACTGTAGGATAAGCGACTCTATTTCAGCCTCATCTACTTCCAAGAGGACAAGAGAGTTTACAGGGGAGAGATTAATACTATTCAGATGAGACTGAGCGTTATTCTGAGTTGACATCGTGTAGTGTTGGGATATAATGTTGTCAGCCAACTTTTTTCCTACGTTACTGAAAAATTTACAGACTTCATTTACTGATGCATTAGGATCATTACGTAATTTTAAGAGCTCAACAGGGCTTGCACGTGCTTTTGTAGAGTTGGTTAATTCCTTTATAGTTTTCCGTAAAAACTTTGGTTTCTTACTTGCTTTCTCAAGCTCACTCTGTTCGTATGATATTTTAAGCTTTCGGAGTAAGCCATTACAAAAGTTTCGGTAGCGATTATAGGTAGTTTTAAGTATAAGGTTGTCTGGTGCTTTCTTGGACCGAGTGTGTAGCTTGTCTCGGTGTTTAATGCATCTCAAAAGACCAGGAGTTATCCAGGGTTTTAGAGTTCTTCTTTGTCTAGGGATTTTAGTTTCAGTTGTGTGTTTGGATATGACCATTTTTACGATGTCTATAAATTTGTTCATAGATACATTTGCATCCTACTCAGAGTATATACTTGAAAAATCGGTATTTTCTAGTTCTAACTTAATTGCTTCATGGTTGAGGCGGGTGGAGTGATAGCGTGTGCTGCGTGCAGGGTTTGCGTCTAGGATGTCAAGGAGAAGCGGCTTGTGGTCAGTAACATGGGATTCTAGTACCAGGGTAGTCGACATTATTGCCATTATGCCTTCTTTTGTATGAAATCTGTTCTCAATTGATTGATTGAATTGAGTCTGATAAAAGACATTCAAACTTGTAACACAAAATATAATTGTACAGATAACTAATAAAGATGGTGTACGATGGACCTATTAGATCTTTTTTGACTGTCATTAAATTTTCACCATTATCATCATCGCCGTTTTCCAAATTTGGGGTTGCTTACCAGTCGAACCGTATGAAAGCTAAGTAGGTACTAGTGATTTACAGAGAGCGAAAGCCAAGACGGACCTCCACAAAGAAGTACCGTACACCTTGGCAAGATGTGTCAGATTTTCTGGCCTCTGGGTACCCTTGACGACTGTCAAAGATAACAATAATATAATAATAATATTCCACAACCTTTTTTTTTCACACAACGCCATCTAGTCCCAAACTAAGCAGAGCTTGTGGTATGGGTACTAGACAACTGATAAACATACATTTCTAAATACATACATATTATAGATAAATTACACCCAGACAAAGAACAAATGACCGTGCTCATCACACAAACATTTGTCCTAGGTGGGAATCGAACCCACGACCTTGCGCACAGCAGTCAGGGCCACCGACCACTATACCAACGGGCCTGTCAAATCTACAAGATCTACAAACGACAGCCGGGACCAACGCTCTTTCGCTCTCTCTGTTTTTCTCTCTCCCTCTCCCTCTTTCCGAGGTACGGAGGAATGTCGATACGTTACAATAGTCGGCCATCCACGGACCGATCTCGGAAAGCGTCAGTAATTACCACCACTAATACTAAAATAAAATTTAAGCAGTCACATATCTTTCATAAAAATATTATTTATTCTTAAAATTTTCAAAAATAGGTGTACACTCGTAAATTATTAACAAATCTTACAATTAAAGTGATGGCACATACAATTTTTGAATTATCATATAACATTTGGTGGTTTAAATAGTACAACAGTTCTTGAACAGGTGGTTTCCAAACACATTTTGTATTAGGTATTTCCCATATTAACGTGCGCAGTCAGTTATTCTGCGCTTGACATGGGATACACAGATAAGCTTATTCGAGAAGAAAAGTGTTCACAAAATTTTTGTGCGCTGCTAACTGCCTGGTTAAACGTTAATGGTGTTTAGTAAAGAACCGCCAAGGAACTTTGAACCGTAGTGCAGTCTACTCAGAGGCGTTGTTGATCTGCGCATCAGGGTATTTCGCTTGGAAGCGCCACCGGTCGCGCCAGCAATGCACCTGGTTGCGGATGCGCGACACGTCGGCAGCGTACGTGCGACAACACCCCCCGACGTACCGCACGCCCAGCTCCAGCCACTCCTGGACGAACACTTCCACTGCCTCACATTTGTCCCGGTCTATCCATCTGAGAAACAAATAATCAAAGGTTGTTAGATACACGCTGTTTTCGTTAGGACTAAAACTAATTTGAGCTAGTTCTACTTGTACTTTCACATTTTTATCTCTTTTCAATTAAGGGCCTATACTACCTCAGCGCTTCTCACTTTTTATCTCGCTCGCACACTACTGGCCGCGGTCACGCGAGCAAGCGAGGCAGGGTGGCAGGGAAAAGACTCCAAGACACCGATAATTTAGTTTATTTCTTTTTACGGTGAAAATAATGGTAATAAAAAAAGTAAATAACATAAGACCTGCTTTATAGTTAGTTCAATTAATATGCAAAGTTTCATTATCTAATCTGAAGTTATTTTTGAATACCAGCGGTTTATTGTTCGATTTGGAGGTAACTTTGGAATTTTTTTCTATCAAGAAAATTTTATGGAATCGTGTTTTCGTCAAACATAGTGCTGCAGTATTTTCGATATAACGCAGGATCATGCTAAGCCATTTGAGGTAGTATAGGCCCTTAATAACAATCTCAATACTTTCCAAAGTGGGCAGTATGACCTTGACAAATTCGTAGCTGGCTACATCGTAGCACATGGTTTTACTACGGCCTACGTAGTCTACGTAGATACCGCTACGGACTGTCCATTATGCGGATAAAATTAACGTGAAGCCACTTTTGTATTATACTTCGAGTAGATTGGCCGATTAACTTTCAGTTACAGCTTCAAAGCCAAGGCTTAAGTAGCTAACATCTAATTTCATTAGCAGTTTCGCCCACATTAGAATAAGTACTGAATCCTGTCAATTACATTCACTTGGGAATAAACTAAATCGTAGATAACTTATCATACTCGGAAATCTTACCCTATTTGAGGGTTGTATTTTTCACCCGAATTGGGGTAAACGATAAGCGGAATGGGGTCGTGTGGCCGGTCGTCGTTGAAGCCTTTCATGAGGCTCGACACAAAGGACGGCGCGCAGCAGTTTACTCCCACAGCGACGAGCTGGTCAGAGTTCGCTTCCCAGCATTTCTTTGCTACTTTTTGGAAGCTTTCGCCGTGAGCTATGCTTTGATTGTCCTGTGAAAAAGGGTAAGAATAGTCAGTAATGGCAAATAAATAAGTAGTAACAAAGACTTTGTACCGTATTGCGGTAGTAAAATGTAAAGATTCGTCTATCTCGAAATACACACAAAACAGTAGGTAGCTACAATGTTTCGAAAGTGCTTACCGTCTCGTGAAAGTTGTAAAAGTTTGCTAGATAAGGAATCTTACAGTGATAGGTATTTGTAGGCTGACTAGCAAATAGGCAACGACAGGCTTTCTAGCTAAGTTGTAAAGTTTGCAGTGTAGATTTTTAAAAAGAGCCTTTCGACCTTTTTTCACTTCATGTCTTTGGTAAATGATTTGAATAAAAGTGTCGACATATTAACAGAATATACAGCTTTATTTGTTCAGCCAGGTATGTACTATATACATACCTGCCTACAATACAACGTGTTCTTCAAAGGGTATATACATACCAAGTGCACGGCTTCTTTGGATGATAACAAACGATATGACAAGGGTTTGGGAAACCTATGTCTTCATGTGTGGAACTAATTAAAAATTTCAATACATTGATACCAGAGACTGAATTTTTCAAATTAAGAAGATTGAATAGAATTATCGTGCTATAGGCAAGTGACGTGGAAAGTTATTGACCCTCGTAGTGCTGTGACAAGTTTGTTATGATTGATATTCAAGAAACATATGAAGCCGATAATTTCGTATCAATACTTTGAGTCACTTATTTTGTGCTGAAACTGGGCATAGAGACTCCATACCAGATGTTGTCTTCAGCCCTTTTGGATTGATATGGGGTTCCCGTTACACGTTGTATAATATTATGTATGTACATACGTGTATTGAAAACTTTGAAAAATGTTTTTCTCGCAGCAAAATTTTCTATCAGATCTTTTATCAGGGTGATCGGTTTTTTGTTCCCGATTCATGCTATTCATGCGAATAGAATAACAAACTCCATTTGAATATTTTGTTCCTAGATATTCACGGTGTGCCAACCCGCTCTACTCAGATATCTATATACAAAAATAAATAACCCTTTCGCAAAGCCCCCATCCCCAGTGCCACTAACGCAACATGTCAATACCATGCTCCGAAAAATCGATGATTTTTGTTATTTTAGAATTTCAAAATTGGTTTGGTGCACGATGGAAAATTTATCGAAGCTATTATGTAACTCATAGATCCCAAGCTTTGAATAGACGAGACTGGGTATGGTTAGGTTTCTTTATGCCTTGTACGGCCAATATAAGAGCAACTACAGGGTTTTTAAATTATGCGGTTATGAAAGTCAATGTCAAAGTTATGAAAGTCAAAGAAATATCTACATTACCTGCTTACGCAGGTAATGTAGATATTTCTTTGACTTGTAGGCTTACCTTACAACTGAATGCGATCCAAGCTTTTATGTGTGGGAACTCTCGAAGAAGGTCGCATAACATTTCCGCCTCCTCTTGACAAGGGATCGTCTCCAAAGCCAGTAGATCGACGCCCGCCTCAACCAGTGCCTGAATCCGAGGTAGGTGCCAAGCTCTCATAGTCTGTAATAGAAATACATATGTTGATAAATCAAACAATATTTTGTGATCCAGTAGGTTCATTTTAATTCTAAACTAAACAAGGCATTAATAAAAACAATAAAAGAACACCAAATTAATTAAGGCGCGCATTTTGTTACTTCATGTTTGCTTCAGATAGCCATTTGTTCTAGGTTTCGTTAATTAACTGTCCACCCCAGTTAAATGCTGTCGGTACAGAAAAAAAAAACAAGAGAAATTGAGTGGAGTTTTTCATATAGCTGATGTAAATTTTAATTTGCAGGCAACTTTACGGCCCTCTTTACGATTTAGCCGCCGCTTTCAATGGTCTTTATTATGCTATGCATTCATGGCTGCCGGAGTTCCGCAGAAACGATCGAGCGCCTGATTTAATAGTTTTATTAAAGCTCTGTCTAACACTTGTAATTTTCACTCTAGACTTAAGATATATAAGCTTGTCCCTATTAGTCCATCTTAACGTAGACACAATTCCTACTTGTATAGATTCAGTCGGGTATCTATTTTCAGAAGCGGATTCCTTGGTGGGAAAATTTATATTATGAAAATATGTAGCATGTCTGCAGATTCATGAAAAATCGTCTCAATTTTGCCGAGAAAGAACAGGTTACCTTATACCTGAGATGGGGGAATGGTGGGGAGGTGGAAGTAGTATTTCCTTTATGTATTCTTCCTAACTTTAGCCACGAAAGCTAAGACCTATACCTAAGTTGCCTTTATTTTTATGCGAAGTAAAGCAGTATAGTGGTCAAGGAAAATAGGTAACTAAGCAGAAGGTAGCTTTTCGCAATGATTAGAGCTTAAGGTATAGTACCGTCAATATGTTTTTATGCAAATAAATATTACTATTACTACTATTACTATTACTACTATTAATTGCATACTGCTGAAACTGTAAAACATCCTTCCAATACTCGTCACCTTATATAATAATAATAATAATTTATTTCAAATAATCAGATAACAGAGATCCGTAGTGTTAGTAAAGTACCTTATACCTAGTGTTAGTATATACATAAATTAGGAAAACATTTTGGGTATTATATGGGTATGAGTCACTTTGTAAAGAAGACGAAACCAGTTTGTCAACCGGTCATCTTCTCCACAAAATGCCTCATAAAAGGGGAAAACACATTCTCAGTCACTGTTTTTAGAATGCTGTTGCCTCCGGCCCGGGTTCTAACAGCCACAGACGCTATTTAAGAAAGGAACCCTAAAATCGAACAGCATAGTTAATGTAGAATAATAAAAATACTCACTCACTGAATTCGAACCTTTTAGTTAGAAAGCTTCACCTACCTTTAACATTTGATCAAGATCGATTCAACCGATGTCCGCCCTAAAAGCACTCAAAGACAATATATAAAAATAGACGAAGAACCAATTTGGCGCCGGTCAAATTCATTAATTATTAATTATATCTAAGCGACTACTTACTTTTATTTAGATAACTTTAGTAGTAGTTACTAATATTTTACTATATCTAGGATATTGGCCCTGTTAGGTGTGCAGGTAGACTATCGTTGTTCATTTTATAGGCGATCTTTCGAACTTACGTATAAATTGGATAAATTATTCAGACAAGCTCGCTCCATACAGCGAACATAATCTGTGCTTGCTGAACAGGTGATTTACATGTAACTACAATAAAAGAACAGTTTACATTTCAGTTTTTCAATGGTTTTATGAAACGGTATAAAACCTACGTCCATACAAATTAGTGTTGCCCAAACGAGAGTCTCGCAAGAGTCTTGCAATTAGCGATTATCCTATTGCTATTTATTAAACGGTAGTTGAGATCTCAGAACAATGTAACAGACTCTGTTACAAATATATTTTAATATATTCACTTCGTAATAAATGAAGAATACTGAAGCTGGCCCCCCTCCCATGATCTAACGACCACGATCACTATAATCATAATCTTTATTTTTTTTAAAGAGAAACTCATGATTATGATTATCTCCTTAAATTGTTATTGTTATTATTAATATATGTCTAAGCTTTTCTAAATGTATATATGTTTTGAGTATGTAGTTTATTAATTATATAATATATAGGTAAATAGTGGGCCGCGGACTACCCGCGTATTTATTTTCTCCTCCCATGTCAAATTCATCCAAAGATTGTCTATAAAAGATCGGTTTTAGCGATAAAACCGCCTGTTATTATTATTAGTAGTCATTATTTTTTTCTGTTATGGTTTACAATAAAGAGTAATATCTATCTATCTTTGGTTGGAAAATAGTAGTCATTGATTTACCTCAACAGACGTGGTATCTGCGTAACTGCCATCGTACTCCGAGCCGTCGTGCAGATGAGCGCCGTACGGGCCCACTGAGCCCACGATCTGCGGGATACGATCTAAAGGAACAGGTAACAACGATAAATACACTAAGTTCTTGTTTGTAATATGTATATCTAGCGCTACGCTCTACACGAATACACATAACTTCCAACCCTTGCAAAGTGTAATTAATGCGTGCTTGCACCCGACCCTTGCCGCCGCAGACCCTACAATCTTTGTTTACAGCAAAACACAAACATTCTTGAAATTTTATAAATTTAAATAATAAATTACATCTGCTGTAGGTACTGTGACTTTACCTTGTTTCAAGAATCTCTATGTCTAGTACCGAAACTCATTTCAAAAACAGGTGGAAGTATAGGAGCCTATTACATTCTAAATAGGCACTTGTTATTCTAAAAAGTTATACCGGTCATAAAGTATATGATAAACCCGTGATAAAGATTTAAAAGCGTATTTTTGAGTGGTTTTATAGCCTATTTGCCTGTTTACTAGAAAATGAACGAGGACTTGAGAAATGACTGTTAAAATGAGATATTTGCTTCGAGGGCACTTTCATTACATCGCTTTTCGTTTGACAGAGTATCATCTTCGGCAGTTAAAAAAATCTAATTTTCTCATTGTGTGTTTAAGTACAAACGAGACGTTCACGCTTTTCGTTATTTTTTGTTATTTGATTGCCTAATTCGAATATAAATATGTGTGTATATAAAGACACATATTTTACAAGAATCCATTGTAAGTATGTGGATCATAATATTTTTCTAAGAAAACAAATACTTTCGCATTCTTGAAATTTAATTAAAAACATCTACATATTGTACTTCTACAAAAGTAATTTCATTGGGCAAGAATCCATTTGTCATTTTCATTTGATCTTTTAAAGTCTCCCATTTACCGCGGAGACCTGTCTCGACGTTATTCATTTATGAAATATGTCACGCCATTCAGGCCCCGTATATTGTAATGTACGATTGTGTCTTGGGAAGGTACTTGCCTTCCTGAACGTAGTCCTGGTACTCTTCAAGGTACTGCGAGCGAGCGCGCTTAGCCAGCTGAACGGCGCGCGCGATCAGCTCCACCGCCTGTTCCGCCGTCACACCCAGGTGCTCCACGAATCCCTCCACCGACGCTTGGTAAGTGTTCGTTATTACTAAATCTGCTCCCGCTGCAAAATGACCATAAAACACGTTTTATAGCCCGCAAACAGTCATAACGTTGGGCGCATTAATCACATTAAACACAGGCCGGTATTTAATGAAAACAAATGAATCCCGAGATTAACGTCTTTAAACAAGCTACCGATATCTCCATGCTTTGCCTGTCAACGCTAATTAATAGTCTAAATACTCCAAAGTCGGTAATAGCAAACTAGTTCGATAAATATGGCTAAAGTTGAAGTTTGTTAGTATTACGGACTGTGAGCGGGGTGCGGCTAAGAGGCGTAAACAATTAATAATATTAAAACTTAGTAATGCAACACGAGCCCGGCTTGTTCAATATTACGGAAGCGAGGTCGGCAAAGGAACCGTTCCCTGTCGAAGAAAATAATTATGTAATAAATAGAAGACGGCGCACGGCTTGCGAATGGAAAGGTATTAGACAGACAAGGTGATTAATGGCAACAACGCTGTGTATCCGGCCTTGTAGTTTGTATACAAGGCGCCTTCAGCAGCACAGAGTGGGACGCGCCTCCTGCCGCCGCGAAGCTGTACTATGCAAATGTGAAGTAGTTAGTAGATGAAGGAGAAATAGCGGCATCACTTGCCAACTTGCTACAGCGTCAATCATAATAATCACAGCGGAACAGCTGCGACTTATCTACAGGCAAAATATGTGTGCTTGCGATTTTATGGATTACATTCTACATAATCTGTCGGTAGTTTATGTAACACTGTATAATACATGTTAGACTGATAATGAATGTTATTACTATGATAGGTATCGACTACAGTATATAGCCAATATTAGCCATGTACCTACGCACATCTGAACATTGTGTACGGCAGTGATAGTACGGACGGTTATCTTGTGTACGGCGTTCTCGGTGAGACGCGAGTGCAAAGCGTTCATGTACCCACAAAGTATGCGGTCATATTTTATATTTTTTCACATTATATCTTCTATAAGAGGCACCAAAGCAAGGCAGTAGGCTTTTCCCTCCGGGGAGTTATTTGCTTGCAGACACTTTTCAGCTTTTCCTTATGAAAAGAAACGGTCCGTTTTGTGGCGAAGAAAAGCGCTTTCAGAGGACGATGACACGAGACGAGGTCGCACTCTCGCTGTCAGCTGCATGAACATGACGAGCTAAAAGCGACCTAACGTGTAATTCGTCAAAACACGCATGTACACTTGTACTTAGCCGCAACGTTTTGCGGGTCTATGAAGTATTCACAGTGTCACTTCTCAGTCGTTTGCAGTTTTCGTTGAACTGTGTTCAGATTCATTCAAACGTGTGGGTGATTAACTATTTCGACCCAGTTTTTATAATGTTAGAATTAGAGGGTTTTCAAGTTTAGCATCGTAATGTAAATCTGTATGCATGTAGTTGTAGTTTCTGTTTATTTAATTTAGTTAGTGACACGTGTCCGCCCACCACTACAACAAGATGTTCGATGATGCTGTCTGCCACGTGGCATAATAAAGCACTAATTTATTATTATACTATTACTAGCTTTTGCCCGCGGCTTCGCCCGCGTTAATTTACACTCGTCAATAATTCTTGTTGCCAAAAAGGTGTACCGCACCTTTTTGGGTGGTTAAAAACGCATACAATATTTAAAAAACCATCACCAGGGTCCATCCATCCTCAAAAAGAGACAGTCAGTTAGTATTTAAAATTTATCCTTTTAAAACCAAGAAGATATCGCTTTCAGCGATAAGACCGCCATTGTTACCATAGAATAAACGTAGTTTACAATACATTTTTGTAAACTACGTTTCTGTTTTTCCCGTCCTTGGTTAATTCTTTAATAATTGGTTAAACGTCCATGTCGATTTTGTGAGCTTGATACTCAAGAGCACGCCACATACAGTTGCCCATGGGAAAAGCAGTCTTTTTCTAAATGTACACCTGTGACTTTCAGTGGCTTTGTTTGTGGTCATTGTGAATGCTGCTTTTAGGGGAAATTTGAGTTTATTAAACTGGAATGGCAAATCGGTCGGGATTATTGGAGTGCGAGGAATAAATACGTTTTCACCGCTTGCTGTTCCTGTCATAATTATTGCTTGAACAACATTGCGTCCAAGGTGTGTAATTTGTAGTCGCGTGCCATTACAAAGCCTCTGGACACAACATCCAGATTACGCATCAACAGGACTGGGACACCAAGTTTAAGCCTCAAATAATGTGATGGGGTACCCTGACAATTCCAGAGAATTGATAAACTCTACAGGGTACAACGTCACTTTCTCAATATCCATGACATTGTCGATGGACAGATACTCGACAACATCACAATCCACGTGAGACATAATCTTTTCGTTGATTTGCCCTTTCACGCAGCCATACTCTATCCCTCATATTTGTTTTCAAATCCGAATAAACGTGGTTTATTAAATTATCTGTATCTTGGACTATGTTACAGAATTCAGAGCTCAAATAAATAATCCCGTTGATATCTGTTGCCACACGATCTTCTCCTATTTTCAAAAGGGCAGCCGCATATTGCCCCGATTTTAAAATAGAAATGATTCGTATATTAACTTGATTGGTCAAAATTTTAACGACACGGTTGACGTAACGGTTTACTGGTGCAGGACGTAGGTTCGACCCCAGCCCTAAACAAAGATTTGTATGGCCTACACGTAGTTGAGTAGTTTAAAAAAAATTGTTTCAAGTGGTTCTTGAATACGTAATTTGAATGAATTGGGAGGGGGGGAAACAAAGTTCCAACTCCCCTTTTACATCCTTAAGGGATGATTTTTGGGGTAAAAACCATCCTATGTCTTTTCCAGTGTCTAAAACTATCTCCAAACCAAATTTCATCTAAATCGGTTCAGCGGTCTAAGTGTATTATGTGTGTGGGAAGGGCGGGGACATTATTGATTTCATTTAGGGATGATTTCCGGGATAAATACTATCCTGTCTTCCCCAGGGTCCTAAATTATTCCCATAGGTACCAATTTTAAAAATCAAATTAATTTAATTTAGCTTTTGCCAGCGACTGTGTCCGCGTGCAATTCGAAATCTATCCCGCGGGAACCTTATATCGGGATAAAAATTATCCTATGTCCCAAGGTCCTAAACTATTCCCATGCCAAATTTCATTTAAATCGGTTCGGCGGTTTAGGCGTGAAAAGGTAACAGACAGACAGACAGAGTTACTTTCGCATTTATAATATTAGTATGGATTATTACCATACCACTTGTTCTCAGAAAACAGTACCTTACCTTTTAAGCAAACCACGTACAAAAGTACCTATAAGTATAAAATTGCACATAGCTAGAATTACGTATTCCGCGTGCAAAATGCACGCTTCATTAGGTAATTTATCTTTCGAGGAAAATCAGTTTCAAAATAATGGCTATAAAATGTGAGTAAATTTTACCTCTTAAAAAGTCGAGATGGGTGTTAACGACCTCCTCGGGATGTGTGTAGAGGAAGCGCGCGCTCCACAACGGGTCTCCGTCGATGACGTGACCTACATGGCAAGACAGCTGCGTGGAAAACCCGCCGTCCAGCACCACGATCTGGGGCGGCTCTGGACCCACGCCGTTCGTCGGTGTCATTTTGTAAGAATGGCTATCTGAAAATATATCACAGTTCGGATTACCAGACCATAGCAACTGTTAAGTCTTTGGCTGTTTTGTATAAAGTGAGTTTTTACTCTGTATAAAAATCCGCCAAAGAATTGCAAAGTGAATCATAGTAAAAGTCAGGCTCGGATTGCTTGCTAAAGCTGAGTTGCAAAAATTGTAGCAAAGCGCTTCGGGTAAAGCGGTACTGTCCAGCGCTCTTTTAAACTTACTGGAATCTATTGAACCGTGCATCCAGATAGGGTATGTATACGTAAAATAGCTATACATATATCAGTATTCCGAGGGAATATGGTATTTGTCAGTTCGTGCTAGACGTGATGTGTCGTGTGCATTCGGTTCTGCGTATGGACTACTATCGGCAATGAATTACCTCCATCGGCCCGTTCCTATACAAAGGCGTTCATCAATGTAGATGCTGAGGGGAATTGGAACGTATCGAAACAATGTGGCTGTTCCTGATTAGCACGGTGTAAGCAAGAAGCAATGTACCCTGGTTATATGCATGGCACGCGAAAGCGAGTGCTCAATTAAAGAAACGAAAACTTATAGAAAATTATAATAATTCGTTTTTGGGAGATTTGCCTTCAACACGAGGAACGGCACAAATGAGAAAATCTTCTAGTTAATAATAAATTGTAAACAGCAATACTCGGCTGCCATATGTGCACTATATTTAGTTAGATGTTTCCAGCACATCAAGCGATACGCATTCCTTCGTACAATTAAAGTTTCCAGGAATCGTTGTGAAGCAAAATAAGTTTCCCAAGTAATAACTTCGTTTCATACTACCACGGCTTCGTCAATTTTATTAATTAGCTAGAAACCGCGGTAAGAATCCAAATTAACAAGCATTATATAAAACAATACGCTGCTTGTAATAATTACTGGAATAATGATTATATAACGTTTTGGTTCGGTGACTCCCGGAAACACTGTTAGACACAATATACCTATAATAGGCCATTCATAAATATTCTAATTTGTTTATTTTGTAAATAACCTGTAAGTTTTCTTAAAAGTATTAAAATAAAATAAATGAAAATAAAATATTGGTGGTTCTCAACTAATTAGATAGGTAAGTTGATTTACGAGAGTTACCGGTAAAATAAGTTGGTACAACTTCGCAATTTTCTGTTTACAATCAGTCTAACTTTTTCCAGGACTGTTTGAAGGTATAACACATCTTGCATTGAAGTTTCATTTATTGAACGTTAGCGTTTGAACCCACCCAATAACGAAACGTAACTTTAGTCGTCTTTTACAACATCTATCGAATTTACTTAATGTTATTACAATGCAGATGACCTATGAATGCAAATGATGATAAGACGGCTCTTTCTTTTTTATAAATAAATTAAGAAGATAAACAAATGGAAATATACAAGATATATATACCTACCAATATTATGTTAGCACAACTAAAACCAAGAACCATAAATATCGAACTGTCAAATGTCCCTAATAAACGAAACGTGTTATAAGTTTATGTTCAGGTCCCCGTAGACTTTGCGATATCATGATTACAGACATAAATATAAATGCATATGTATAGCTTCAAATACAGATTTACTGTTTTTAACCGACTTCGAAAAAAGGTGGAGGTTCTCAGTTTGTCTTGAACTTTTTTTATGTATGTTACCTCATAACTCGAAGACGGCTGGACCGATTTGGAAAATTATTTTTTAGTTTGAAAGGGTATACTTTCTAGTTGGTCCACGTTAGGATGTGTCCACGTTAGAATGTGATGATGGAATCATGGAGAAATCGAGGGAACTCTTCAAATATTATAGGCACACCTATAGCGTTTTGGGTATTTCTTATAGTAACTTGTGCAGTTGCTCTCGAAAAGCACCATTTGGGGTAGTGGAACTGATGATGAAAACCACAGATGGCCACCGAAACTACTCAATAATAAGTATTTCTTGGATTGCGATTCAATTACTTGAATATGGATGTTAAGCACTTTATGCTCGTCACAATGCATATGGTTGAAGTAGAGCTGATGGTGAAGTACTAGGAGAACTCCTCAAAAATTGACAGCTCTGCATCAGGAAAAGCAATATTTTGTAAAAGGTTATAAATAGTTGACATTTTGGCTTTTGTAACTAGATAAATTACAAACCGACCCACTGTACTATGCATAAAGCTTTTGTGTGTTCCTACTAAAATAATGAGATATTTTAGTTTGATTTAAAAAGTTCGAATTCTTCGGCTCCGAACGGAGCAACTCGTGTTTTTCCCGTGTGTGTCTGCGGCATTATTAATGGCTTATATCAGTAATGGCTTGGGTACAATAAGTAACATCTGACAGCACATACCACGCCGCTTTCTATTTAACCGTGATTCTTGCAATATGGTGTTGCCATAAAGCATTTTATATCTCCGTACTAGATCTACTGGCGAATTACGAACGTTTTGATGGTGTCTACTTATATGACTGTAGAAGTCGTTTGGTTGTTTCAATGAAGTTAACAGTGGTTTCACAATCAAGTACATACTGAAGGAATTTATGCTTATTTTCTTTCATTTTTATTGAAAATATATATAATTTGTAAAACCCACAGCTAGTCAATACACTTCCAATCTATTGACAACCGTATTTATAAGCTAATGTTTTCGTTTCGATTCCTATAAACCATTACAATGACCGTACCTACACTTTAGACTAATAATTATAATCGCCTAATATTTGTTTTGAAACCCACTTATTCGATAGGCTATCCCTATGTAATTAAATAGATAAATGTTAACACAAACCAGACAGTATTATGAGTCTCAAATAGATGGTCGTTATCCAAGGTCTTATTGTTTGTTTTAATCAAAGGATGGAGATCTGTGAGAAATATCCCACAAAAAACATAAGTGTGAAAATAATAACGAGTTTCTATTACTGCTCCGGTTTTAATTAAGTGAGATGTCGAAAAACTGTCTTCAGGTATAATTCATTAGTACTACTTGGCGAGTTTTTACTTACTAACTAATATCTTTTGTTTAGTCAAGTGTTATTCAACTTGCTAAGAAACATTATTGGTCAAAAATGAATCCCATGAAAAACAATACTTGTCAAAAAATCCAAGTCTCGCAACTCAGTTCTTCTACCGTAAAAAGTTGTGAGATCCATGTAATATCAAGTCGGTTATTCGATTATTCAGTCCCTACTTAAGGGACCTTCTGTCTTAAGTTGTTACGTAATTATCTAACCTAACAACATTTTATAGTGACCATATCAATATTAAAAATCTTTAACGTTTTAAATAAATAGATTGACTCGGTCATCGCATGAAAACACAATATATCTCACAAGTAATACATGCATATATAAATTAGATTGTTTTTGCGATTGCCAAGTCAATATATTTATTTAAAACGTTACGGATTTTTAATATTGATATAGTATAATCAGGGCTGCCAGCACATTAATCTCGTTTATACGGTCGAGTGTCTGCAATTATACGAAATTCGACTGCATTACTGGTCACACGCAATCATATTTATCATTCGCCGAAATAAACGACAGTTATATTCAAAGTAAACGTCAGAGTGTTGAGAATGTTCCCCGCCGCGTACAGGAATTATTAGCAAACAAGAATTATTTTACTGTGTTGTATAAGTACATTTGTAGTACGGTAGAAAAAATTTAGTTAAAATTAATAATAATGTATATAATTAAATTAGCTATAAGCAATGACATCACAAAAAAAATGTATTCCTCTATTATTGTATTGTGATATAGGTATATAACCATCTATGTATCCGACTGAAAGACTTGCATCTATGGTCAAAAGTAAATTTAAAAAAATATATTATTCACATTGGTGGTAAAATTTAAATCTGGAATAAAATAAAATAATATGAATCGCATTCACATGAATACATACGAAGATTGCGTCGATTTAGACTGCCATCAATCGTTTTACTCCCCTATTCATTTTCAACAATTACTATGTACCTACACTTGACATTTGCGAAGTGCCTTGCAAAAGCAAAAACAAAAGCAACACACAAAAAGAAGGTGGTAAATGAGAAGCACAGGTTAGCATAGTAGGATAGTTAGTTCTAGTCTTACCAATTTCCATTCATGCAACCACAAGAAACCAACCATCATGCAGATTTCTAATATTAATTCTTTTGTAGATTAATTTTTTGTTTAACATAGCGCTAAAAGGCTCAAAAGTAATGCACCTTCCGTGTTTGGCTATGCCATTTTTTGTACTCATAAGAGCAGCTATTATTTCAGTTTTCAAACAGTTCCTATCTTGCGTTTTTATTTTTTTTAAATGACTAAAAGTGCGCTCAACAGATGCATACGAAAATGGCAATATAAGCAAAAGTGCTATGACTAAAGCTTTTGTTACCAAGTCGATCACTAAGTGAAAAAACTTTTTTCCAATATTGTGCTGCTGAAAGTTTATTATCCAGACCTAAACTTTCATGGTCTAGGACGCTTTTCGAATGGAAGAAACAAATTTTGTTGTTCGATGTATGTACACATAAAAATCATGAAATATCCAACTTTTCACTTTCAGCCACACAATATGAGTCAGTCAGTCACACAGCTTTAAGTCACATAATATGAGATATTATTCATTAATTGATTAATAACTTGCTTGACGCAGAACGCAAGACTTGAACAATCCGACCAAAGTAACCAAAAGAGGCGCCAAAACACAACACACGACAGTCAACAATTCTACATGGAAAATTTAAAATACAGGAAAAGGAAAACACGTCCCACAGTTGAACAAACACCACACCAAACCAACCAAACGTTCACAGACTATAAAACATAGTGTATTACATACTCTTTGACAGACTAAAAAAAAACCACCAAACTACTATAAATTATATTGTCAAGTTGGTAAGCATACTGATACTGTATATATCTCCATCTCTGTTCATCAGTCGTCGTGACCGAAAAAGGCGAATAAGTACACAACGTTTCTTTTCAAGGTCTCTTTTAGAAATAAATATGCCATTTGCCGTGTTGTTTTTTGTATCCAATTATACTGAACGACTACCTATACGCAATAGATACAATGAACAGTCCGATTATACACGTTTTGTATCCAAATATACAATCTGGCAGCCCTGAGTATAATATATATAAACTTTTTACGGTAGAAGAACTGAGTTGCGAGACTTGGTTTTTTTGACAAGTATTGTTTTTATGGGATCTCATTTCTTTTTGTAGATAGTCCTACTTTTTTCCTTAGAAGAAGTACTACAAGAAGTAGAAGGTACCGGCCTTCTACTTCTTGTATACCAACAACGAATTTTCTTAAAGCCCTGAGCTGGCTTTTTTATTCCATTGACTATTTTACAAGTTACCTTTGAACATAATTATATCTCGATACCTATCTACACCTATTATTCCATTATATTATACATAATTATATACAGGTACACTGATTAATTAACTGTAAATGTAACTTTGTAATCCCATATAAATATATGGGATACAAAGTTATTTATGCAGTTGATGAAAGTCTAGATAAGACTTTCCTGATCGATATAACTTGGGGGACTTTAAGTCAAGAGTGAAGCCCCCAGATAGGTTACTTTTAGGCAAGCGTGCTCCATCTTCGACCACATCATCACTTACCATCAGGTGAGATGGTGGTTAAACGCGAGCCTATTATAATTAAAAAAAAAATTAAGTTGAAAAATATTTTAGTTTTTCCTTGATTCATACACTAAATACTAATTGTATTCTAAATTTGAAGCTTCTATGTCTGCTAGAAGTGCCTTAGACTTTTGATGATTGGTCAGTCAGTCAGTGAGTGACAAAATTAAGAAACTTTGACTCGTTATAATTCTAAATTTCATTCAATTTGAACCAGTAGGGTTCAAATTGAATGAAATTTGAAATATACTGTGCTGATACAATGCCTGCTTGGTTACTGAATATTCAGGCTTTTAGTTTTATCCACAAAGAAGTTATAGGGGGTCGAAAATGGCCTGAACTGCTTCGAGAAAAGTATGGTACGGCCCGGCCGTGCCGCTTTTTGCTTGACTTGGCGGGGGCACTGCCGTGCCCCCAGATAACAAATTTTCTTTTTGAATTTTGGGTTCACTGTTATTACCTATTCACCTCTCATTCATTGTTACTATCAAACACGTTATCGTTAAAGCAGTCTTTATACAACGTGTAACGGAATAAATGCAAGACCTCGGACACTCCAATTAGAATATTAAATTATAGAACTAAAACAACATCTGTAATTTAATTTACTTAAAGAACACCCAGTTTTTTAATAAAATGGTTGTCCTGACTGAACGTAAAACGTTCGAGCATACTACTCTATCCCTACGCACACTCTTGCGCGTGCCTACGTAGTAGGTAGTAACAGAAAGCTACGCATTAGGTATGTATCTGTACGTTCATTGACCGAACATTACCTACGTAGTTTGATACTAATAATTTGCGATATTACCGTATAACTATTATTGCTAGTTGCCTAACTAGATTGATTCCATCTTTCCATCACAATTACACAGGCTTTGGACTGACAGCTTCGAATGATTTGGTTTAATTACGGATACGGAAGTATTTTTAAATTGAGCAACTTTTCACCCCACTGCGATCTATCAGTACCTACGGCAATACCTAAAGGCGCCCGCGTCTTTTCACCCTCTACTAAGTCGTGTTTACATTTTTATTAGGTACGTATAAAAAAATATTCAAAGTTGTTTAACCCCTCAGATAACCAAAATTTAAAAAAAAATTGTGGCCACCGGTGACCTTACGCTCCCTGAGCCCTAAGACGACCCACTGACCAAAGATTTGAATAATAATATTTACAGTACCTACTTAAAATCGTATTATGAAGGTACATACCTGAGGTATTACTAAATACTTCTTCTTTGTCACCTTTTTAGAAGATTTTCAAAATGTCCACCACCTTGCTCGATACACATTATTGCACGTTTTCTTAAGTTAGTTTTTAGTTTGTTAAGTACCTCAGTTTCACATTTCACTTTAACAAACGCGAGTTCAATTTTATGTTTGAGGTCATCGACACTTGTTGCTTCGTTTACATACACGAGCGATTTTATTCGACCCCACAAAAAAAAGTCCAACGGTGTAAGATCAGGGGATCTGGGAGCCCACTGTACCGGATCCCCTCGACCTATCCAACGAGGGCCATATTCCGCATCAAGATGCCGTCGGACGTTCCACGTGAAATGCGCGGGAGCTCCGTCGTGTTGGTAAAACACGTCTCGTAACAACGAGAGAGGGACGTCCTCCAATAAATGGGGCAATACCTCTTGTAAAAACTGTAGATAGGTATCTCCAGTCAACCTCGGTAAAAATACAGGGCCGAGTACGCGTGTACCTAGAACGCCCGCCCACACGTTCACGGAAATCCTGTGCTGGAATGAGTCCATACGGCATGCATGTGGGTTTTCGTGCCTCCACAAATGCATGTTGTGCTGGTTGTAAATACCAACTCGTGTGAAGGTGCTCTCGTCCGTCCAGATGATGTTTTGTTGCCAGTTTTCCAACAACCATCAACAAAATTGTAGTCGTGGCAAATAGTCAGTCGGCATCAGCTCCTAACAACGTCGTAGGTGGAAGGGGTGTTCGCCATCAGCACGTAATGTTCTCCACACGTACATGTGGCTACAGTTAAACAACGGCGCTGCTTCCCTCGTGCTGCTCCCTGGATTTTCATCGAAATAATCGAGAATGTTTTCCTGCAAACGACTAGAGCGCACATTCGTCCCTCTATCCATTGCCGTGTTGGGAAACGTTCCAGAGTCCCTCAGGCGCTGAGTTGCACCTAGCATTGCCCTGGCTCTCACTCTGGTACCATGTCGTTCATTGAACACTCGACACGCTAACTCCACATTATCGTTGCAACGAGCCAGTGTCCTCACCATCTCCGTGTACTGGATATTGCTATACCGAAAAGCCATCGCGTGCGTAAACAAGTAACAACAACAACAAATTTACGAAATCCACTCGTCAATGGCGGCGCGCGACGGTTGACTGATTTCGTTTCATATCGGGCGGGCGGTGGTGGCGCGTGTGCGCGACGGCATATCAAACGTCAAAGGGCTAAGTCGGGTAAATTATTGCGTCTCGCTCTTTCATATTGATTTTGCGTTTGCAAAAAACGTACCTTAGATTTTCTAATATTTTGTCATTTCTCAACAAAAGATTGTGAAATGCGGAATTACAAATTCAATCATGCATTTAAAAAAGCTTTATTGCTTTGAAATAAGGTTGAAATTTCCTTAAATTACGTACAATAGGGGTGTGTGTGTGTGAGTAAGGATAGATATGATTATTATTATGAGTGACCGAACTACAAAGTACAAATTCGGTTGTGCAGTTAAGTAAGACGTACTGCTTGGAATTAAGGATTAATCTTCCTTAAATTAAAATTTTATTTTTCGCACACTAACTGAAATGTAAAATGTATTGATATTATTTACGTGTGTGTATGGATAGCTATTAATTGAGCGATCTACAAATTCAGCCATACATTCATATGGGTTTTTATTGCTTTGAGATAAGGCTTAAATTTCCCTAAATAAAATATTTTATTACGTTGGTTTTACGCAGTGATCCAAATTTAGGTTAAATAAAGGATTTTTCCGAAAAAAGTTAACACATATAAATAATGATGGAAATCGATTCGGAAGCCGATTCTGAGCAAACTACTTTCATGTCTTGCGTTTATTCTGATACACGTTGTATAACAACAATATTTTATTAACCAGCGGTACCTAAACATAATGAACGTTAATAGCCGCATTAATAACTTTGTCTTCTATTATAACTGTTAATGCGATTATTTCTGATGTTATCCTATACATATGCGGCAAAAAATACCTCTTCCCAAGTATGTACTTGATAAGTCATCTGCAAGTAGTCATGTTTTGATGAGTGCATTATTATCACAAACTCACTTGTTATAAAAAAAAATGCTGTGTTTGTATTCGTAAAGGGATTCTTAAAAGTAATTTTGGTTTTGGTAATTAGATTGTAGTCGTAGGACGAAATAATACGTGATATACATATAACCTGCTGGCGCTGGGTAAGATGCCATATATCGCTTCGCGAACTTGGTTGACACGCTGTCGTGTGTCGAGATTGGGAAGTGTCCATGTCCGCTAGTTAATGTGATCGATATCATTTGGGTGAAACGGAACTGCAATATTTTATCTATACTAATATTACAAAGAGGTAAAATTTGTAAGTTTGTATGTAGGGGGTAATCTTTGAAACTGCCGAACCGATTTTGAAAATTCTTTCGCTTACATGTAGCTGCATTATCCCTGAGTGAATTATCTTTATATCATGCATATTAGCCGAGCTATTATAATCTTTGTCAAGCAAGTCGGAAAATTGTATCTCTTAAAATAGAATTATTTGCATGCGCTGCCTAAACAGTGGCATAAAACTGAAAACAATGTATGGCAATCTGGTCCGTCTTAAATAATTATATTTTATATTTTAGCAGTTATAAGAGGATTTATGTAAAAAAAAAGCTTTTTCAACATACTTACGTTTCAGTTTCATTGGAGCAGCAGTCGGTATGTTCAATTCGCAAAAATAGGCCCCTTGGACAGTTATTACCGAATACGTCGCTGATAATGTGGGATGAATGCACAATGAGCCATAGAGCTCATGTTGAAGCAGTGGATCGAACGCTTAAGGATTTGAGAAATTCAGTTGCTATCATGCGTGGTGTTACCTTTGTGTTTGCTGGTGACTTTCAGCAGACACTTCCCGTCGTCACAAAAGGGACCCGTGCGGACATCATAAAGGCGTGTCTTAAATCGTCACCTCTATGGAGTATGGTCCAAACTTTAAACTTACGAACTAATATGAGAGTCCACCTAATCGGAAATACAGATAACGATTTTCCACTACAGCTATTCAAGTTGGAGAAGGGTCTTTTTCTTCTCAAACCTTAGGCACTAACGTTGCGGAAATCGTTATAAATGAGACTGTAGGCCGAATAGTTCACAATTTGCAGCAACTCATAGATACAGTTTATCCAGACCTTGAATATTTTAGGCGGAGACCTCTCGCGCCCGGCATTGGTCGAGGCCATGCTGCGGGGCGGGAGGGAGTGGGAAGCGGGCGCCTCCTTCTGCAAAGCAGTCATGCTATCGAAGGAGGAGGCGGGCCGCGTGAGGGACAGGATAGCGTCCTCCCTCCAGCCCAGCCGCAGTGGTAGACGTCCACGGCGTCGGACGTCGGCCGACGATCTCCGGCCACCGTAGGCGCGGGCATGCGGACAGCGAGTAAAGGGCAACTCGCTGTCCGACCATGGACCATGCCCGGGTCGACGGCGCGTCGTGTTCCACGCGCGCCTCAAAGAGCGTCAGCAACATGACGAGGCCCCCTCTGCAGAGGGCCGAAGCCTGCCGGGGTCGTGGGACTCATCCCGTTACCGTGGCCCCGGTATGTAAAGGGTTATTGAAGGAACACCGTGGATTTTAGTCAGTAAAAGTCTGACAGTCCCTCCCACCCTGCCCGGGGTGGGAGGACTCATCTGATGATTTTACCACGTTAAAAAAAAAAGACCTTGAATATTTATTAGATAGAGACATTCATTGGCTTTGTTAAAGGGCTATCGTCTCACCAAGAAACGATACAGTAAATGAAATCAATAACCTAATTTTACAAAAGTCCCCGGTCAATTCAAAATTTACAAGTCCATTGATACAGTGTGCAATGTCGAGGATGCAGTCCATTATCCGCAAGAATTTTTAAATTCCTTGAATCCATCTGGCCTGCCGCCTCACGAACTGCTCTTGAAAACTGCAACGCCTATTATCATTATGCTTTTAAGGAATTTAAGCTTGCCCAACCTGTGAAACGGCACAAGGCTACTAATTAAAGATTTAAAAGATAACTTAATTGTGGCAACTATTCTCATCGGACCAGGAGCTGCCCAGTTGGCGCACATCCCGAGAATTCCAATGATTCCTATGAACCTGCCTATACCGTTTAAGCGACTCCAGTTTCCCATAAAGCATCTTTTGCCCTGACTATAAACAAGTCCCAAGGACAAACTTTCTCTTTAGTTGGCATTGACTTACGAAAATAATGTTTTTCCCATGGGCAATTATATGTTGGTCTATCACGAGTTGGATCATCTGAAAAGCAGATTATTTTGTTACCGGAAAATAAAACAAACTCAAATATTGTATACAGAGAAGCTTTAAATTAAACAGGGCCCTTACTTAAATTTTATGTTATTAAATATTACCTACGCTTATATTATTATCCGTATAGTTATGGTATAAAAACACTCTATTAAATCTATCTAATTTGCCTACATTACCTTTGCGTCTCCTGTCCAGCCGTGGGACATTAAAGAGCTGAAAGCTCTTAGATTAGTATTGTATTTAATTCGAAAAAAAAAACACCGCCTGTAAAAGTTTCACGCGGACGAAGTCATAGGCGAAATCTTTCATATTTAAAAATGGGATTGTAAATCTATATCTATACTAATAATATAAATGCGAAAGTTTGGATGGATGTTTGTTATTAAATCACGCTATAACGGGTGAACGGATTTGAAAGAAATTTGGCACACAGATAGATAGATAATAAAACATAGGATACTATTTATCCCGGGGACGGGAACCCGTGGAATATTTTCGACTTCTACGCGGACGAAGTCGCGGGCAGAAGCTAGTAAACAAATAAAATATTAGAAACAAAAAATGGCGCAGTGTAGTTAATGCATTATCATCATGCGTGAGAGCTTATTTTGCTCTGAACATTTATTAATCACTTTTTCCTTTGTTTGCGTGTTTCGTGTAGGTACCTACGTTACGTCTACTGAACTAACGGGTTTTCCAATAAGAGGTGTCATTTTGATATTCAAAGAAAAATGCCATTTTTAGGGTTCCATAGCCGAATGGCAAAAAACGGAACCCTTATAGTTTCGATATGTCTGTCTGTCTGTCTGTCCGTCCGTCCGTATGTCACAGTCATTTTATTCCGAATCTATTAAGACTATAAATGTGAAACTTAGTAGGTAGATGTATTCTGTGAACCGCTTTCCGATTTTAAGAAAAAAAATATTTAAAATAAAGGGGGGTCCCCATACATGGAACTAGAACTGAAAATATATTTTTTTCATGAAACCTATGCGTGTGTGGTATCTATAGACAGGTCTTTAAAAATGATATAAGGGTTTCTAAAACCACTTTTTAATAATGTCAATCGTTTAAAAGATATAAGCTTCCATAGTGGTAAAATGTGTGTCACCCCCCCCCCCCCCCCCTCTAACTTCTAAATAATGGAGTGAAAAATCTAAAAAAATACATGTCTGTAGATCTTAATGTAAACTTTCAACCAAAATTAGTTTGAACGAAATCGCGTCAGCAGTTTTTGAGATACAGCATATTTTCTAAAACCGCAAATATAACTTTATAATTCATACAAACACTATGAAAAACAAAGTTATTTAGCGTAGTTGTAAAAATGTAAATAAGCTAGTTTTAAGAAATTTTTAAGGTTTTTTTTTATTCGTCAAATAAATATACATATTATATTATATTATTATAATTACTACCGAACCCTTCATGGGCGAGTCTGACGCGCACTTGGCCAATTTTTTAATATAAATGATCAGATGTTTATTTCATTATAAACAGGGAGGTATGCCGTTAATAGTGGAAAATAACATCAGGCAAATGACCACCACGACCACGCTTACAGGACCATATCCTTTTCATGAATTTCCTCACGAATTCCATCTTTGAGGTCTTAAATCGACGCTGGGCTGTTGGCGTAGACCTTCTCTTTCAAGTGGCCCCAAAGGAAGAAGTCGCAAGGTGTTAAATCACAAGATTTCTGTGGCCAATTGTGATCACCTCTTCGTGAGATAACACGGACCGGGATCTTTTCCCGTTAAAGATCAATGGTTTCGTTGCTTGTGTGGCACGTAGCGCCATCTTGTTGAAAGTAAACGTTGTCCAGATCAATACCATCCAATTTCGGCCATAAAAAATCACTAATCATCTCTCGCTAGCGCAATCCATTCATCGTAACAGTTGCTCCAGCCTCATTTGAAAAAGTAAGGTCCAATGACTCCGCCGGACCATAAATCGCACCAAACAGTCACACGTTGAGGATAGAGAGGCTTTTCAACAATAACTCTTGGGTTTTCCGAGCCCCAGATGCGACAATTTTGTTTGTTGACGAAGCCACCGAGCTGGAAATGGGCCTCATCACTTAAGATGATTTTTCGATAGAATTCCGGATCATTTTCATGCATTTCAACGACCCAATCAGCAAAGACACTACATTGTTGATGATCGGCTGACTTGAGTTCTTGTGTTAACTGAACTTTATAAGCCTTAAGACCCAAATATTTATGCAAAATACGGCGTAATGACGTTTGTGGAATGCCTAATCCCAAAGAACGACGAGGAATGGACAAACCTGGGTTTTCTTCAACACTTTCGGCTACAGCAGCAATATTCTCGGCTGTTCTTGAGCGACGTGCACGAGTTTTATTCTTCACATCACTAAGTTGTCCCAATAGCTCGAATTTTTCCACCAATTTCTGTATTGCGGTCCGACAAGGTGCTTCACGACGATCCAAAAATGTCCAAGTTTTACGAACCGTCTCTGCCAAATTTTCACCGTTTTTATAGTGAATTTTAATAATTTCAATGCGTTGTCGAAGCGTGTATCGTTCAATTTTTATTAATGGCGTAGTCAAAGAGAATGTAATACACTATGTTTTAGGCGTAGTTTCCAAAATGTACTCTGTGGTAGTTTCTACTTGTCAAATGTCAAAAAATGACAGCTTTAAAAGTGACATCTACCGAAATAGCGGGCTATCCAAAATAACACCTCTTATTGGAAAACCCTGTACTAATGATTCAAGTTGCGCTTTCGAACTTATGAATATTTTTTTAATAATTTGAAAAGAAAAACATTCGTTTTTTTTAAGCTTAACTGTATGTTTCGATACTACTACTGATGGGTAACCGCCCTGCCGCGGGAAAACAACCATTTAAATTTCACGCTATATACACAACGTGTAAAGAAAACTCTATATCCATGCAAAAGGGCTGAAGACAACATCTGGTATGGAGTCTCTATGCACAGTTTCAGCTTAAATTAAATGACTCAAAGAATTGATACCTAAATAAGTTGTATAAGTAACTAAAAACGTCTTAGCCCGTGATACTTAACATTTAACAGCTCGAATTTCCATCTCTCTGCAAAATTCAAATTCGCTAAGTTCCTTACCTACTTCTCTACCTTTCTAATTAAAATCAATAATCTTCGTTCGCCACGAAATAAAACTAAAGTGATGTCGCTATACAACGTGTAATTTAAAGGATATATACATACCGAGTGCACGGCTTCTTTGGATGATAACAAACGATATGGCAAGGGTTTTATAATCCTATGTCTACATGTGTGGAGCATATTAGAAATTTCAATACATTGATACCAGAGGCCGAATTTTTCAAATTAAGAAGAACGAAGAGAATTATCGTTTTATTGGCAAGTGACTTAGAAAGTGATGACCCTCATAGTGCTGTGACACGTTTGTTGTTACTGGTATTCAAGAAACATATGAAACCAATAATTTGGGGTCAATTCTGTGAGTCACTTATTTTGAGCTGAAACTTTGCATAGAGACTCCATACCAGATGTTGTCTTCAGTCCTTTTGGATAGATATGGGGTTTCCGTTACACGTTGTATATACTTATAAATAAATCGATTGACTTGGCAATCGCATTAAACAATCTAATTTATATATTTATTACTTGTGAGATATATTGTATTTTCATGCGATGGCCGAGTCAATCTATTTATTTAAAACGTTAAAATAATTTAATATTGATATGGTCACTATAAGATGTTGTTAGGTTAGATAATTACGTAACAACTTAAGACAGAGGGACTGAATAAATTAATAACCGACTTGGTATTACATGGATCTCACAACTTTTTACGGTAGATGAATTGAGTTGCGAGACTTGGTTTATTTGACAAGTATTGTTTTTATGGGTCTTTCTTTTCAATCTTTTTTAAATATTTTAATCAAAACATCATGTGTAGGTAAAATATAAATCAGTGCCTTAAATGTTTGACATGTTACTATGTATTACAACGCATCACAAATAAATATCCAATTTTTTTCTACAAAAACCATACAAAAACTATCAATCTTTGACTTTATGTGTCCTGTAATTGACTTAAAATTGTATTTATAAGCGGTATTGTTGATACATACTTTTTTATTTTAAGACAGTAGAAAAATAAATATTCCAAAATTTTGTATTGTCATCTATGGTTAATTAAGGAAGGAGGTACGTAAGCATCAAGGTTAATTACAATATTTTATTGCAGATGCATTAAAATGTACATAACTATCTGTTTTGTTCTACCATTTAAAAAAATTAGTAAACCCCGAAAATGAATCATATGTTTGAAAGTAAAGTTAAAGCCTGAACTGATCTTCATAAATTGTAGTTAAAAACCATATCGGTCACGTCATCATAAAAAAAGACATAATCGGACCATTCGTTAGGAACTACGATGATAGACACAGGACACACAGATGACACAGACACGTGAAAGTCATAACTCTCATCACTTTGCGTCGGAGTTTAAAAAGGGTTCAGTATAACAAAAAAAATTGACAGCAAAAAAAAAAACAAAAAAAAAAAAAAATCATTGACATCGCCGTGGATCTAGATGACAGAACAGCCTGTGTAGTAGGCATAGATGATACATATAAATACTGAGAGTAGTAGGTAATGGTTTGAACACGTAATAAACATAATGATAAATAAGTTCAAATAATTATTATAAATCAAATGGTCACAGACTTCAGTACAATCAATAACGAGTGTTTATGTAGTCTGATGTCGCGACTAGTCTTATCTCCGGAGAAAAATAATAAACATTGCGTCATTATAACAGTATAACAACTATGGCGAATAGTTATTCTGTATTATCTTTGGACCTTCTTTGGACAGTTTATTTAGTGCTAGATGATTTAGACTAGATTTTTTGTGTACCTTTAAGTGATTGTTGCATAGATGTATAATATGTATTTTTTCCATAATATGTACCTTAAAACTGGTTTTATAATAGTTGGTGAAGCAATAACATATTAAATAGATCCCCTATTTCAGTCCCTTAGGAGTAAAATTGTGAAGAAAAAGTAACCTATCAACTATCCCGATGTAATTTTTTTTACAAAATTTGTCCAGCGGTACCTATATTTTGGTAGCGTAACAGACAGAAGCGCCTTCATAATATTAGTATGGGTTAGAAAATGTGGAAGCAGTTTTTTATTGGTAAACTTAAATAAACCTATAAGATAAATGTTAGTCCGAGAGTTATGTAGATAAAAAGTACGCGTATTTGCTATCTTGGGGCGAGACGGTACGGTATAAAACATTTTTGTTTTATAAAAAATTACTAGCAAATTGGGTAGAATTCACATTACTAGCAATCTTGTTAACCCCTCCAACTAAGCTAAATATGCTTGTGTCTGGAGTGGGTTTATGGCAATAGTGTAATGGGTGGGGTTCGAACTTGCGACTTCTCGATCACTAGTCCGACACCTTATCCATTATTTTGGCTATTGACGTTTAAAAGACGAAGAAGGTATTCTCGTATCCTCCCAATTCCTGGCCAAACCGAGATATCGTTTTTTTTTCACCTACCAAATAAACTATGTAAAACAAGTAATTAAAAAAATTAAAAAACCCGACTGCAACCTTATACTAAAACTAACTAAAAAGCTAATAAAAACAAGCCCATTTTAAATTAAATAAAAGTTGGAAGCAAGCGGGGCCCATACCATTATTATAGTTTCAAACTCAAATGGGTCCCGCCTGCTTCCAACTTTTATTTAATTTAAAATGGGCTTGTTTTTATTAGCTTTTCAGTTAGTTTTAGTATAAGGTTGCACGGGCACGCCGCAATTGCGGCGGTAAGACCCCTCTTTGAGGAGTGGCTAGATCGGCGTCACGGCGTCCTGACCTACCGCATGACGCAGGTCCTTACCGGACACGGTAGTTTCGGGAGGTACCTGTGTCTGATGGGAAAGGAAGAAACGCCTGGGTGTCACCACTGCGAGGGTCGCCCTGAGGACACAGTAGAGCATACGGTGCAAGACTGCCCCGCCTGGGCAGAGCACCGACGTGTCCTCACGGCGGCGATAGGCGGAGACCTCTCGCGCCCGGCATTGGTCGAGGGTATGCTGCTGTGTGAGAGGGAGTGGGAAGCGGTCGGCTCCTTCTGCGAAGCAGTCATGCTTCCGAAGGAGGAGGCGGGCCGCGTGAGGGAGAGGATGGCGTCCTCCCTCCAGCCCAGCCGCAGTGGTAGATGCCCACGGCGTCGGACGTCGGCCGACGATCTCCGGCCACCGTAAGCGCGGGCATGCGGACAGCGAGTAAAGGGCAACTCGCTGTCCGACCATGGAACATGCCCGGGTCGACGGCGCGTTGTGTTCCACGCGCGCCTCAAAGAGCGTCAGCAACATGACGAGGCCCCCCCTGCAGAGGGCCGAAGCCTGCCGGGGTCGTGGGACTTATCCCATTTCCGTGACCCCGGTACGTAAAGGGTTATTGAAAGAACACCGTGGATTTTAGTCAGTAAAAGTCTGACAGTCCCTCCCACCCTGCCCGGGGTGGGAGGACTTATTTGATAATATTACCACGTTAAAAAAAAAAGTATAAGGTTGCAGTCGGGTTTTTTAATTATTTTAATTACTTTTTTTTTATTTCCAGCTTTTTAGTTTACAAATGTGAAAGATTTCGCAGACGATTTAGTTCTTGATACGTGTTTTTTACGATTTGTAACTTTAAATTACTTTTAACTATATAAGTTGTATATATGTTTGTAATCACCTTTTAAAACCCTTTATTTTGATATCCCACTCGATAGGTTTTGAGAAAAAAAAAACTTTTGAAGGCATAATATGGCGCCAAAAATCCGCCATTTTGGTTTCTTTTATTTGATACACCCAGTGTCACTTTCACAGTCAATACGAATCTAACGATACCTCTCAAGCTAAAATCCGTCGAGCCGTTCAGGCCACAGAGCTTGCCAAACAATTATACATACATACATACATACTGTCGAAAAACATAACCCTCCTTCTGGGGCAGTCGGGTAATAAGACCTGAGACGGTTGTAAATTGCTTAAAGACAACAATTTAGTATTTAATTAATATTTTTTTTTAACAATACAGACATATTTAGCACACAGTCTTCCAAAATTGTTATTATGGTTTTATGTGACAGTAGTACCAGATACTTGTAAATTGGCTGTCGGCCCTAGCTACCTACTTTAAAGTACATAGTATACATTTTGTCATAAAAATAAGAAGTAAGGTGGAAGTTTTAAAAAAAATTAAAATAGTACTAACAATATGGGTAGAATTCACATTACTAGCAATCTTGTTAACCTCTGTAACTAAGCTAATTATACTTGTGTCTGGAGTGGATTCACTGCAATAGTACACTATTGCAGTGAATCCACTCCAGACACAGGTCGCAGGTTTGAACCGCACTCATTACAATGAGTGCGGTTCAAACCTGCGACCTCTCGATCACAAATCCGATACCTTAGCTATTTGACTATTGACGCTTCAGTTTGTTTACGTTCTGTTACTGGTATCTAGTAAGAGACTAAGGCAATCTAATCTTGACTGCACAAAACGACTAAAATAAAAGAAAGTACTTTACATTGAGGTTAGTTAATCAGCAAACAATCCAACCGTTGCAGTTCAGGTGGCAACACTATCGGACGGCTGATTATCTCCCTTCAATCTTTTCCCTCACTGATTGCTGAGGATCGTGACTCCCTCTGAACATTGCATCCAGCTTTCATAAGCTGTGTCGATCAGATGCTCCCCGCTGCTGTAAAGCAGCACAAATGAGTATTACCCGCTCCTGGGATGTCTGATTTGACCACCGTTTGGGACTTCGACTTCTAGGTCTCCTTTCCACCACTGCCACTATCAGACACTCCAAATTATCACACATTTCTGAGCATATTATGACGGTATTACACGGCTCACTTCTGCCTTTCAATTTGGATGAAGCAACCAAATTGAACAATGTAAGCGTAAAAGTAAATCATTCCGTGACAATGTTCAAACAGCGGTATCATTCACTTCTGCACCTTTCAACCAAAGTGAATCAATTTGGTTGAACCGTGTAACATCGCCATTATGGTCAAATCTCATAATACGATTGAATGATGATGGAATTATATCTGTGATTGAATCAGAGACAAATAATAAATACAATTATGCCACTCCAGTTAGTGATGTTTCTTATTTAAATCAGTCAGAGAAAACATTCGAAAGGCACTTCTTAAGCAGCCTGGTGCAATCATTAGAGAGTTTTTATTTTCCAATTGTTTTTTAATATGTGTATATGAAAAACAGAACAGTACCCTTAATTATGATAAAAAAAAACTCTTAATAACGAAATAAAACGAGAAATAGTTTGTTTTTATTAAATGCGACAGTGTGGAGTTGTGGTGGAGTCGATAGACGAATCAATTATCCAATTTTAATTAATTATTTTTCTTTTATATTTGTTGTGTAGATTATATTATTATCTTTATCAATTAAACATGAGTCGCACGTGTTCAAATACATATTAAATTGTTGATGGCGATCGATGGCTCAGCCGCACCCTATAACGTTCTATAATATACATGTATAGAAGTATATTCTGGGTTATTGAATTCACAGTTCACGAGACTGATAGATACCAGCACAGCATACATATATAACACATGCAATATTAAAGTGGCACTTTTGCTTATTCTGTGGTTTCATAAATAAAGTGGAGAACGAATATCAAAGAGAAAGCTCAAGCCCAGCTTTGTTCCATTACCGATAGAATAATAATAATATAACGTTATATCTAAAATTGGTTTGAACGATATACAGTCAGTAGTTTTGAGCACATTTTCAGAAACCGCGAATATATGTATTTCTGTTAAAGTACAAGTCGACAAAATAGTATATTTAGTCAAATAGTATATACTGGCGAAAATAAAAAGAAATTACAGGGCATCGAAAAATTCGTCAACATCGCTATCATTGGGAAAAGTGTCCAGAACACTGGCCGCATTGCCACGTTGAATGGCAATACTGATTCTCTGTCCAAAGAAAAGGCCAGCCCTCTGGTCACCTGCGGAGTCGACTAATTGTTTGCCGATGTCACGAAAGAGTCGATGCGCACTCGGACCCCATGGTCCTAACGTTTCAACCCCAAACGGCTCAAACATATAGCACCTAATTAGGTTGTTGTATTTGCGCCGTTTGAGATTTTTTGCACCTGCAGCTGCCGCCCTAGCACAGCCCGCCGTACTGAGAAGATGGGGTGGCGCAAGGGTGTCAACACAAGTAGCATGCCACACCAAAGGCCTACCCAACTTCCAAGGCATAATAGTCATCCCGTCTGGTCTCTTCCCATCGTCCCGTGCCAAGCCATTGGGTTCTAAAACAGATGGTACTCCAGCGGTGACAAGAGCCCGACGGATAATGTCATTTATGCTGGCATGCCTTGCTATCCGACCAGAGCTTCTACTGCAGGAAAGGCCATGATGTCCGAGGCGTTCGACTACCGCACCGCATTGACAGCGATGTGGAGCACCGCTGGGAGCACCCAGACGTAGATATGTAGCGATCCGGAACGTGTTATCACTTAACATAGTACCTATATTAAGAGAAGGTAATACAAAGTAGTAGTCAAAGGCCCGACTCCCATTCACCCACAGCCAACAGGTGCGAGCGCTCAGCAGTATTGGTTGACATATTTAAAAGGTTATTCCGTACCAAACTACAGAGCAGCTCGTCCCATTGTATCTGGGAAGACGGGTTCTCGGGTAACGCCGTATTCGGGCAAGCCATTTTCCAGGCATTAACTGCATAGGTCGAACCGGCACCTCGTAGTTAACCTGAGATTGTGTTAAAATTTTCTTGGTTAACATCTCAGTGCTGCGGACCGAAGACAGAAACGCCGGTAGGCTTATATTGGAAATTTTGCGAATGCCGAGCCCACCAAAACGAATGCGTAGTGTGGCTTGCAGCCACGCTCGGTCATCCAGAGCCACATTTAAAATTGATGTAAGGGTGTGTTTTATAATAAGTCAACAATTTTGTCCAAGAACTGAGATTGCTTCTATAGTGGAGAAGAACGGAGGAAATAAATAAAATTTGATTGGATGGATAGCCAAGCTGAAAATTACTGGTCCGAGAGGGTCACCTTGTTGGCATCCAACTGCTGAATCCAGAACGTGGTCTTTATATAATAATTTGGAGGCCGCCAGCAGAGCCACTTCGGAAGGAGTTCACGGCTGTAATCAACTGCGGGGTTGTAAAATTTAAAACAGATGAGTCCGAATCGGGGGGTTCAGGAAAGGTGAGATCAAGCGCAGGCGCTGGATGTTTACTCTCCAAGGCTGCAACTGTTTCTTGAGAGTAAGGAGTCACCACATCACTGCTGAATAACAGCCTGGCGGGGAACAACCAGCCAATGTCACCTTCACTTAATTTGGATTCCACAGGTGATCACAAGCTCTTCTGGGACGGATTGTAGCATGTACGTAATTTTGAATCTAAAATAAAAGTCGAATTGTTGCAGTTCTCTTAATTTTGGTTTGTTAATGTTTTTAGAAGCCAAATTCTTTTTGCACATGTAGCAAAAACACCCAAAAAAGCCAATTTTTTTTGTACAAATCACGTTATATCTTAATTGTGAAAACAACCAACTGGTACAGCTTGTAGTACTCAAACTCTAATCTATTAATTTTAGTATTAAAATAAATTTTAGTTATTTATTTTATTAATGATACCTACGATATTATCAAATGAACTGGTTCACTCACTGTCAAAATACAAATCAATTATTTTGGAGCCGAAAAGAAATAGGCACCTAGCGTATGTTGCTACTGAGTTCAGTTTCTCTAAAAATTAAAAAAAAAAACGCCACCACGCGACGCCTGTTTATAACAAAAGTTTTGCGGAACTGAAAACTGTAAGAACGTGTCTGCGGTTTAATGCAGAGAGCTACGAAGGACTAGAACCACATTAATCCATCTAATTATACAAATTGGTCCTGTATAACTGTTCTCCTTTATTCATAACGAAATCGTCTTAGGTAACTATGTATGTAATTGTATTACATATTGCAAAGATCAATGCAGGTTTAAGGGAATGATAAATCTCTTCGTGTTGCGTATCAGTGATTACGTGACTCTGAGATGAAAGCGGAGGTCACCGCGTTCTGATCCCTTGCTACTCGCTATCTGCAACAATTAAACTACCTATACCTACAGCTGAGTAATGCATGCGTCTGAGAAACATTGTAACGCTGGAACGATAGGAATTTACGTATTGTAAACTCTCTTGACAAACTCATAATTGTTTTAAAAGTTTTCGGCGAGCTTTCCCGAAGCCCTCGTCGCGAAGTTCTTAAATTATTTCGGAATGACGTAAAAATGTGAAGGACACTCTAATTAAACATAAATCACTACAAGAAAAACTTGGGGAGCCTCCTATAAAAGCGGTTGAGACATTTTGCAGCCAAAGAAAATATCGTTTTCGGTGACAACAATATTTTAAGCGTCTCGACATACCTACACCTGAGCACGAAGGGCGCCGAAATGAGTTATTGTACGCCCTGTTAACCTGCATAGACAAACGAAAGCCTTACACTTATAGCATGAAACACTTCTTGAGCGTAACGAGGAAATTAGTTTTTAAACGTATTCCTTTTTGTCGGGAAACTGGCTTTAATTAAAACTATTTATGTTAAACAATAAGGCGTTATGTTCAAGTTGGGAATTGAGCATAGTAAGCTATGCTACAAAATTAGTGTTTTGGAAGTTCAGACTAGCAAAACTAAGAGCAACCAAACACGTAAACACGATACATGCATAATTTGAGACCGTTGAGTGTTATAACGCAGTTTGACTGAACATAGGTCATAATATTATGTAGTAACAAAATAAGAAGTGGAAATAGATATAGGCATAATGGAAGATTTTAGGATCCATGAGGCAATTTACCATTTTCGAGAACACAGAGTGTAACTGTGCGATAACATGTTATGAACATAATTTGGCAGCAATATAATTTAATGTACTGATACCAGATGTACCATAATATATTATGTACCTACTTTGAATGCTTATTAAAAAACAAACATTTTTATTACTTGTGTCAAGTGGGCCGAAGGTTACGGTTACGAGGTACCTTTGTGTCTATTTTGGTGGCATAAACTGGACCTTGAATAGATAAATATGTGGAATATTAATAAAATTCCCAGCTGAATGATCTGCAAGATTGGTCCAGCGGATATACATATTTTTTATTACTGATATACTATTGACTGATAAGTCCATAAAACAATGCCTGACAAAAAGGATTGATTAATGATAATAAACTTGGTTTAATTAGTTTATGTGTACCGACAGTACCGGCCCAAGCCCACGTAACCTACTCATAAAAGATATTTTGTTGAAGGTGTCCAAATTTTAAATACATCTCGTTTTAATAAAGTCTCAATTATTTATGAAATTTATTTCAGGTGAGCTAAAAAATCTAAATATATACCTACGTATTTAGTTCAATACTCACTTTACTTGTTGCTATAATTCGAGCGACCAATTCGACTCGAGTTCATAAAACGCGAAACAAAATTCTATATTTGTTTTATTTAGAAAAACATGATTATTACACGACTTTCAAACAAACACTATCATCAACACACGCGCGACGCTCGTATCTACGGCGTGATGCCCACACACTGGGGCAACACAAACAAATCTCTAGAAAAAAGCCGTGCCTTATAATTTGTCTCGAAGATAAACTAAACACACGATTTGACGACGAGATAAAGACTGAATGTTGTACGCTCCCGAGACTCGGTACTAGGAGAATACATTAACATAAATGAATACTAAATCACAGAGCTGAGTTATCTTTGTGTTATTATTTGTTAATCGTTCTACATTAATTATTTAGTTTGCTCGGAAGCGCTAATCGCGATCAAAGGTCGCCTCGGATTCCACTAACATCTAATTAGAGCAGGGATAAGACAAGAGCAGTTGAAACTTAGATGTACCAGGAAATATAATTATGGCTTTTGTGTACATTATATCAGTAATAATTGTAAAATAAATCCATCCCTATCCTCCATTGTAATGTTATTTAGATACAGGATGTTTATCAGTATAACATATTATCTGTCATACATTTTAACGTTGAAAATTTGGTACGGCGTCACAAAATATGGCCCGACTTTGGATAAAGATATCACATGTAATTTATTGGTAGCTATTTTTATTTATTTTTTTTAATTTAGAATAGGTTCGCGTTTGACCACCATCTCACCTGATGGTAAGTGATGATGTGGTCGAAGATGGAGTACGCTTACCTAAAAGTAACCTATTCACTCTTGACTTAAAGACTCCTAGGTTATAGCTATCGGGAAACACAGACTCCGGCAGGGAATTCCACTCCTTAGCCGTACGCACAATGAAGGTATTCCCAAAACGTTTGGTGCGTATGGGTGGGATGTCCACCATGTAACGATGGCGCTTCGCCGTTTGTCTCGTAGTCCGATGATGGAACGGGCTTGGTGGAATTAGATTGTGTAATTCCATCGCACACTCCCCGAAATGTAACCGATAGAAAACCGATAGACTTGCAACTCGTCGTCGATGTTCAAGGCTCTGGAGCTTTGATTCGACCAGTGCATCGTTGCCAATGAGTCTTTTGGCCCGCTTCTCGATAGACTCAAGCGCGTCCAGTTGGTATTTAGCAGATCCATCCCAAAGATGAGAGCAGTACTCCATACACGACCGAACCTGGGCTTGATAGAGATTGAGCAACTGTTCGGGTGTGAAGTACCGTCTCACCTTTGCTAGGATTCCCAACTTTTTTGATGCTAGTTAGCCTCGATAAACGGGCCAAAATTGAGGGTAGAAGTTAATGTTACCCCCAGAAGCTCGATACGGTCACACAAAAAACAATTTAATAGGCAGTGTAGAGGTCAGGTAGGCATCAGCTGCCTCTCGTCAGACTGAAAGCCAACCCTGACAAATTTGGGAAAATCCTCAGCAGTTTTTTTTTCTTAGAGAACAGTGGGTAGAATTCACATTACTAGCAATTTTATTAACCCCTCCAACTAAGCTAAATATACTTGTATCTGGAGTGGGTTCACGGCAATAGTGTAATGGATAGGGTTCGAACCGGCGACCTCTCGTGCTATTTAATTATTCCACATGCTACCGTGTGTCAGCAATTTAATTTTCCCTGATAAATCACATTAGAGTGAGCGGTAATTCGTCATAACCCCCTATCTGGCCCCAACTCAGGACTCAAGGCTCATGAGTAAAAAAAACGAAAAAGAGACAAAGCATCTAAAGAGTAGCTGAGGTTCGAACTAGGGACCTCTCGATCACAAGTCCGACACCTTAGCAATTAGGCTATCTCTAGATGCTTTGATGAGATGATGACTTCTGAAATCAACCAGAATATAATGTCCCGCAAGCATTATAGTCTGCTACAGTACGGTAAGGGTACATACTTTTATAATATTATTCATTACAAAGTAGTCTGTACATATCAGCCAAATTCTTCTCTACGAGTATTTTTCCAGTGCTCGTTACACTGGGCGCATTGTGCCCGGCAATGGCCGCTGATTGGCCGCAGAGTACATTTCGAGACACCAGTAGATATTAATAGAGTTATCAACATGGAGCAATGAACGCGGCTCGTTCGCTCCAACAACCGACCGCCGAAACGCAACTTCTTTACTATAATATTATTAATGCATTCGTAAAACGTCATCAAATAAAATGAAAAATTTTATTATTTGTGGAAATAAAAGGATAAATATTTGCTACTGTTATCTATAATTTCGCACAAAAATAATAAATAGAGCATAGCAACAGGTATATGAAATCGTAACCAATTATGAATCCGTATGAAAAAAAGAATTACATATCGACGGTGCAGTATCAATATCTAGTAACTACAAAACCATGATTTTACAGAAAGTGAAAAATCTTTTAATTTCTATATTTTTTAACAATTGAATGAAAAAGTAACTGATATTTAAAAAATAGTAGGAAACGCTTGTGATGGTGATAATGATTTCAATAAAATATTTCAGGTTAGGGATATAAACGTAGATATAATTAAGTTATTGATTCAAATATAACTGAGAACCTGGTATTTATCGCGTAGATACAAGGTATTACATTAGTAAATAAAAACAATCTGGATTAAATTTACACATCGTATTTATTAAATTTCACAAAAATAACACAATTTTTCTTTTTATGTCTAGGCATATTTGTTGTATTAACAAGATCGACAAAACTTACAAAATCAAGACAGTTTAATATTATTGAAAATTACAATAGTTGAAAGTTTTTTTTTTTATTATAACTTTATTTTTTTAATTTATAAGACAATTTAATTTGGCACATATAATTATGGCTTTGGCTCAAAAACTCTTCGCCTTGCATTCCAAGCCTTTTTGCATGATTTGTCTTCCACAATATACGTTCAGCATTATGACGACGTTTTCTACCTTCGTTCATAATTCCATAATCTTCAACAGATTCTAAGTCAGAGTTACTACTATTATCAAAATTGTTTTGCAAAATAAGAATGGAGTAGTGCTATCATCAATTGGAAGATTGGGAGAATGGCTAGCTCTATGGAAAACTAATAATATTGAGGGACGATCGATGCTAGTGGTTCCTACAAACTCTTCTGTTAGGATAGGTAGAGACAGTGTTCTTTTGCAGTCATTGAAGTTTTCAGAGTCATGCGGTAAATCAGAAAGTGACCAAATTTTAATGAAGCGACGGAACTGGCAGTGCTCTGGTAGACAAACCTAGTGTCACCAGTAGAGAAGGTGTTGTGTTAATGACTGCTGAGGCCCAACTAAAAACAATATCATAATAGCTTCAAAGTTCTTAAAAATAAAACTATTTATTGTGATGACAAAACTTACTAAGTGAAATTGAGGGCCGAAAAATTCCTTGTATTCCTGTTTGGTGGGATGCTTCAATTTAGTTACTTCTTCTTTAACCTGTATACACTTCAACATCTTCTTTCTTAAAGGAGGTTATTTCGCGACATTATTCTAAAATTAAAAATAAAATAATTAACGTACATGTTCATGTCGTTAATTTTTTTTATTTTAAAAGAAAAACATTTTTTTCAAGATAGTAAATGGTCAATTACTTTTCGTTCTCTTCACTGCGATGCGACACCGCTAGTCTAGTCAGCGAGGGATAGCGGCACAGTCCGTTTTTTAGCGTAGATATTCGGAATTGCAAGCAAAATCAAACACGATGACTTATTAGGTATTTCTTTAAGCGAATATCTCGTGAATACGAACAACTCAAGACCTTATTAGCTTGCAAATACGAGCTCTTTCACATTTTACCTACGAATATGCAATAAAGTGAAAATCGCTAAAATGTTGGTTATTAGTTATTGATACTTCACCGTCGATATCTGCTCTTTTATTTTATCTCCAGAAACTTTTGCTGGAATGCATAATAACTCCAAACCTTCGAGTATTATGGTAATGAAATCAAAATGTCGTAAATGCAAACAACTGAGGTTGTGTTGTAAGAAGTCAGGCGGTGGTGGCGGCTAGCGACCCGAGTCCCGAATGCCGAGTCAATGAAAGGGCTTTACCCTCGTCGTTAACGACGATGCCATGAATCTACCTCGTGCTGGAGGTAATATTGCCTGTCCAAGTAGCAGCTGTTGAACCTTTATCGGTCATTCACCACGCGTGGGCTCTACATTTGAAAATTCACAACGTGTATACCTACTACGCTCGTAATCACAATATTTGCTGTCAAGTTTTCAACACTCAATAGGTACATACTTTCACGCAACGATTCTGCTATGCAACTCTCAAACAATCTTCTACGAAATAGGTCTTTCGTTTGTTGTCATTATGACAGGGTTTATACAGATCGACATCTTAATTCGATCAAATCCTGAACGATACTACGTTTCTGGCAGACACGTTGGATATCTGATAGCAGAAGTAATTGTATTACCTACATAGATATCTAGTGAAATCAGAATAGCTGTCTCATGCAAGTCAATTACGTCTATCTGCCGCCTGGTTAGTTATCTGAACACACTGATACAATATGAATTCAGTACGAGCGAGTTACAGTTGCTCAAAACTATTAAACATGATTATTTTGTTGGAATATTGAATTAAAATTCAATTCTGTTATCTGGAGTAGGTGCGGTTGAAAGTCTAGGCGGACAGATATACAGATACGGCAGACATCGCTGGCTCACAGGCGCTGCTCGCTACATGCCCGCTTGTTTTATCTATTCAATTAAAAGCCGCGAGAATGCAATCTCAATATTATGATAACAAATAGAGTAGCTTTGTTGAGAAGGATTTCTATGTAACATACACAACACATCGTTATGATGTACGTGCTTAGTTTTGTTTCAGTTGTAACTTTGTGTTTTAGACGCGAAATAATTCATAACAATGTGTACCTGCTTAGGAAAAGCAAAAATTCAACTCAGTGATTTTAGGGAAAAGCGGTCTAAATAATTTCAATTTCCTTCCTTTTTGTAATACAAACTTTCTGGCCATCTAGTAACGAAAGGCACTTGCAACGAATCCACTAGAAATTGGCACAGCTAATAAGTTACGTCATAACCTCATCAATAATTCAAATTGCAAGATTTTGCTGCACGAGTGTAATCGTTTCCTACAATCCAATTTCGTTGTTTAAACAACGAAATTGAATTTTGAGGAAGCGCTGCAAAAGTATAAGTTTTAGGTGTGTATAGTATGGTCGTAGTGAATAATATATTATTATTTACGGTGGTGATTGGGGCTTCGTTCCGATGAAATCCCAGTGCGCTGCGCACACTGCAGGCGATTGTGTCCTTACCCTGCTTGATATACAACGTGTAACGGAAACCCAATATCTATCCAAAAGGACTGAAGACAACATCTGGTATGGAGTCTCTATGCAGTTTCAGCTCAAAATTAGTGACTCACAGAATTACCCCAAATTATTGGTTTCATATGTTTCTTGAATTCCAATAATAACAAACGTGTCACAGCACTATGAGGGTCATCACTTTCCACGTCACATGCCAATAAAACGATAATTCTCTTTGTTCTTCTTAATTTGAAAAATTCGGTCTCTGGTATCAATGTATTGAAAGGAGATGTTTCATTTTGGGCTACCTCTATGTACACCATATAGACAAATCGAAAAAACAATAGGGATTATCATAAAAATATCCAAAAAAAATATTTGGATACGGGTATAGCAGTGATAAATTATTATTTGGGAAATTTTTTATTAAGATAACCCTTGTTTTAGAGCAGCCATGAGAGTCTTGTTTGACATGACGTTTGACACATTTGAGTTTCGTGACGTCTTTCTGTGAGTCGTAGGGATGGGAAAGTGGAAAAAACATGTCGATAAATATAGAAACAATATTTTTAAGCTATAATAAACTATGTATATTTTTGTATGCACCTACCACCTAAGTTCACATTGTGGAACGCAATAAATGATTGAGTATTGAGTATCCCTATAAAAAATAACGATAAATCGATGTATCGATATTTTTCGTAAAGGTAACGCACGTAAGTAACAATAAGTGCATTACGTGGTTTATGGCACTACGCAATCTCGTGGCCACAAAAAAAAACGAATCTAACCTGAAGGTATATGCATAAATTCTTATGGCGCAAACGTGCTGACGATCTGGTGACCAACATTTGAACTAATCCCTGGATATGACAAGATTAGTATACGTTAGACTAATTATTCTAAAATGAATAAAAAAATATCGATTATCGATATATTGGGATTTAAAATATTTATCGATTATTTTATGAAAAATATCTATATTTTTATATATCGATACGTCAAGCCGACGTGTCAAAATGACATTCGCATCACTGTTCAACAGCATCATGCCCGATCCGCCATATTTTTTGTGTTGCCCTCCTTGGCCGAGTTAATTTGAATACCACACTACAATAAAGTGAAATTATAGAAAATTAACATTACTAGGCGGTTACTACATTATACAGCTATATTTACATGTGGTGTACATAGTGCTAGCCCAGGCTCTATACATTTCTGGAACATCTCCTTTCTAATATGCTCCACACATGTAGACATAGGATTACAAAACCCTTGCTATATCGTTTGTTATTATCCAAAGAAGCCGTGCACTCGGTATGTATATACCCTTTAAATTACACGTTGTATATAAGTACAGGGTTAAAGGTTAAGTCGACCTAGATCCGTTAAGAGGTTGTAGTTTCCATCATTCCTGACTGATTTGACTATGAAATACCCCACCCCAAACCTAACCGTTTTCGTCTGTCCACAGCCCACACCACAGCCCCTTGGAAGAACAATAGTACCGTTTTACTACTACCTGGGTGCATTTTGTCAAAGTTTTTTCTAAGAATTGTAATAATAACCTAGCTTGTTATACCTTGTTGGATAGCTAAAGAAACGTAGATATTATTTAGTACATCTGCAGCAGAAAAGTCATAGGTTTTTTTTTTAATAGTATACCTAAAAGAAAAAATATGTTTTATAAATTATTTCTTTTTAAACTATCAATCGTCCATTACGACCCAGTTGGTTAAGTTATCAGCAATTTTTGTGTTGAGAATAATAAACAAACCTATACAAAAATCGCAAAAACAATAAAATTAGAGTTTCAAAACATAAAAAAATAAGGGTAATAGACAAAAAATCGTTTCTCTTTTTAAACCTTTAAAATTATACGCAAATCAGTCAGGGATGATGGAAACTACAACCTTTTAACGGATCTAGGTCGACTTAACCTTTATTAACCCTGTATGTATACTATGCAATATATGTACATAGTACGGTGTCATATATTCACTTCGATGAAACATATTTTCAGATCTCCTCAGGTCTCTGGACTACGAAAGGTCACACCGCACATTGACACACATAAGTTACATCATTCATCATAAGAGCAACCTGTAGGTAACACTAGTAGTTTTATGAAACTACTAGTGTTACCTACAGGTTACTAAAACAATACTATGGTATTGTTTTTTTTTTGTGAAAACTAGTGAAATGTTTTATCACTCTACATGAGGCAATAATCCAATAATCCAATTCACAAGCATTTGAAAGAGGAAACTAATTCTAAATCGATCTCCGATCTCAGATGTATCACTTTGATGCAGCGGGATCTTTCCGTGTAATCAAGTTGTGCCGTCCGGGAGGTCGCCGGTCGGGGGAAACCATTTAAATAATAAAAAACATCCTCCCGAAGAAACAATTCAGCATCGACCTATCGATTGATAAAATAAAAATGTGATTAAATCTTGATTCCAACGCTTTACACCGACTTTGAATGAAGTCTAATAATGTTCTTTTTTAAAACCTTCAAACTATACCCAAGATGGTTCTTATATAATTTATTTGCACCGAACAAACTCCTGCGTTTGATGGTCTTACATAACGGCGACCTCTACAAAAGCCACAAATCAAGAGTTGAAGTTGAAAATTAAATTTTCAGCCTATTCATTAAACACCAATACAGCATGATTGATTTCATAACGGTTATCAAAAACGACCCTAACTGGAACCAGTTCTCAGAATTTCATGCTAAAAATAAATGTTCTCCTCGTGAAGTTAACGTAGAAAATCTTTTTGCAGCCACTTTTCATCCGCCTGTGAAATTTCTAAAAACGGTGACAAATTGTAGGAATCATGAGTTTGTGATATGAAGTCGGATAAGACGGGCGGATGGAGGGCAACGCGAAATTATAAGGGTTCCTTATGACTACGGATTTACGGAACCTTCTTGTCAAGCAAGATACGCTATTGCAGCGAGGCGGTAGAAAAGATTTAGGATTTCTTGCTTTGAATAATTTTGTACCTGTTCGCATACTTGATTGTTTTCTTTAAATGTTTTTTATTTTTACCCATTGTTTTTCAACAACAACAAAAAACTAGCTGGGCAGGATTATTGTTTTCCAATCAAAAATATGTTTGAAAAAGCAGCTGTAGCCTTGGTAAATAACAAAAGGGTCGCTAATCTACCTACCCTTAACCATTAAGCAGCCACCCAAACCTCTGTCTACCCTCTTCGAGCAAAATACTCGTAACCGTAATAATGTAATAAGTAGACGGTATCACAATAAGCTTAAGCCTTCCTTGTCTACGCCTGGTGTACCTACTCGTTTAGAGGCTGGCAATTTTTCTCTATTTCTTAGCTTGCTGGCATCGGTTCAAAACGGAGCATACCTCAATTTCTCTTTTAGACTCCAAGCGATTTATATGTAAAACTTTATGTAAATTGTGTATTTATTAAAACAAATATACTTGGAGGCGGAGAACAATGATGATGAAGGTTCAACAATGTGGCAAATTGATTGTTATGCTGGGAGATCCGTCATCAGCTTACGCTTCTAACTTCCAATTGAAATTAATCGGTACATATAGGTATCAAAGCTCTGTTTTACACAGACAGTGTTTCTAAAATCTAGAATCAAATTATTCGTGTAAATAATGTCCTCCCATCTAAACAACAGACGAGCTTATCGCACAGATGGTTATGATGCGATACAATGGATTATTGTTGAAAACTCGAGAACGTAATCAAGAGAATATTTCTTCATGAAATTAGTTTCTTAATTCAATAAGCTCCTTTTATCATTGTATTGAAATTATTTATTAGAACACTAATCTAGAATCCAAACAGAAACTCTAGGATGAAAGTGGTTTAATTAATTTAGTAATTAAGCACATGAACAGGTCAGGGTCTCTCGGATTAAACAAAATATATTCTTCATATATTTTCACCTGAAATGGAGAATGAAGTCTAGAATTTCTGAGAAGTACTTTCATTCGCTAGTTCCTAGAGAGAGCAGGTGACGTGGTTTACGAGCTGCACTCGAGAAGGAATGTTTAGTACAAATTGCACAGAAGACATTCAGTTGCGCCGGTGATAAATATAATGTCAAATGACACCGACAGAGTAACGAGCTCTTTGAGACGAATAAATAGATTTCACGTCCAATAAACACGTACGTGCAAATGTAAGTAAGAATGTTAGACTATATAAATGTAAAACACTGCTCACTAAATTACACGCTCGTAAAGTTACAAACAAAATTGATAGGCTTACCTACCTATTGTTTGCCAATTGGGCAAACATAACAGCATAATAATGTATCTACTCGTATGTTTGTTGTTCTCTTTTACGGTATTATTGATTCATGAAAAGTGAGTAAGCACGCTGCTATGCATTATTTATTCATCATTTCGGATATTGAAGAATGTTTTGAAATCCTGTACTTTCGTCGAATTCGATCCGTCCGTTAAAACAAAGATTAAAAGATTTAAGCCAATGTACAGATAAGTTTTCTTTTCTTTTAAATTTGAAAGTTTTATAAAAAATAAAGTCAAAATCGTGGAATGAAACTACGAGTGTTACGCTACGACTTGCCACGTAAATATTTTTATTGTTTTTAAGTACGTCGATTAATGTAGGTATATTAAATCAGATATCTACTAGAGTTATTTGTTACAATAATGGTATCAGAAAGGTCACACTAATGTTGTGCAAGTGCCTGTGCACTGCTTCGTCTGATAGTAGGCTGCTAATGACCAAATCTGTAATAAGAATTTTTTCATTTAGGATATTTAAGTTATAAGCAATATAATGAAAAAGTATAATTTCACAAATCGGAATAATTGGTGCCTATACCATTTGCATCGTCTGTAAATTTACAAAATCTATGCTCGGTCTCTGTATATAAAGCCTTGACCGTAAACAGTAAAGTGTAATTAACAGCCAAACACTTACAGCAATGTTTACGTGTGCGGGGATATTCGGAATAGTTGCGTTGAGTGCAGTGGCGCTGCTTGGCCCAGCGCTGGCCCAGCCATCTCTATACCCGCCCAACATCACGACCTGTGAGAAATTCGAAATATCAGCGCGATTCAACCCATACGCACTCATCGATTCCATGTGGAAAATATTTTACTTTTGGTCAAATACTACAGAGCTAAACCCAATCGTTTTCTCACTAGCCGGTAAAACCGTAAGGATTTTTATTTTCAACTTTAAATTGGTATTTGTGAATGTTTCTCAGTCAATAATACCTGTCTTCGCCAAAAATATTCTTGGCAATCGCGGCCACATGTATATTTCTTCCAGTGTATTGGGACCTAACCCAATTTACTTTTTTGCCTACCCACGGTGTCCCCGCACAAACCGACTATCCTTTTTATATGTCCAGGTGTTATTTTGTACTTCGAAGACCCTGTCCGTGACTGAAAGAATTACAAGTGGCTACTTAGATGACATAATATTTGTTTTTGTGCAGTCTGTTACGAACAGCTGGATGTTACAATGCAAGAGATTTTTCGTAGAATTTTTGTATTAGCATTTTACTTAATTAATATTTTACTTATACTATTACTACTACTTACACTACTTACTATTTTACTTTTAATATTATTATATTCGTCTTTTTTTGCTTATAGAGGGTTAAAAAATTCAGAGAGGTTTACGAGGCAGTAACTGGTGACACAGAATTAGAATGGGAGAAAGCAACCTTATTCATGAACGCGAAGCCTGGTATTGAGGTGCTCTTCATATACGCTGGGACGCCCGGCGCCTTCCGCGGCGTCGTCAAAAAAGAACAGCGAAATACAGGTGCGCTACATTGCCCACGCCCCTGCACCCCCCTCCCACAGCCATTTCCGCTCCTAAATTTTCCCGCCTGACTTGGCTCATAATGATAATAAACAGGTCGCATTTCAAACATTTTTTTTCTTCAGTTTTTCATGGTCTTCCCTTAATGACCTTTACTGTTTTAGTCGTTAACATTGTAGTCCGGCCTTTATATTTTTTTAGATAGAAACCAATGTTCTCCAGGTAACAATTCCTTTTAAGGTTCTTTTATTTAAGTTACTAAATAGCTACTCCATGTTCTCAGAATTTAGAAATAGTATCAAAGTAGCTAGTTTGCAATTAGGGCATTACAAATGAGATTAGCCACTGAAAGTGAGGTAAACTGGATAAGTAGCACAAACTTGAAGTTTGATGGTGAAGTGAGTAAGTAATGGTTTATATTATAGTACGTCCGATGCCGCAGCCGTTGATCAAGTTTGCAGATGTAAGAATGAAACTGGTTGAGCGGTGGCTAGCTATGATGTGCTGCGAGGATCTGACAGCATTCGCTATGGCGCGAGTCATGGAGGTGCCCAAGACAGAGGAAAAGTGCAAACAGGCGGCCGCCTCCATAGAATATCAAGGCTACGAAGGACGCTCATATTTACAACTCATGAACGCTGACAATGACGAACTTTAAACTTAAACTTTACTTGTAATGGTTACAAACTGACTGAATAATGTCTCGATATAAATAAATGTTGTTCGCTTACAAATTAGTTGTTTTAATAAAAGGTTTGCGCAGATTGACTTCCTGGTATTATTTAAAAAAAACTATAAATTTTTCATTCATTTGATGCCTTACTTTCTTCGATCAACAATTGATTGTTGATCGAAGCTTACTTTATATGAAAAGTTGAAGTTTTCCTGCCTACGGTAAAGCTTAAAGGTGTTACGCAAAAGGATTATAACTTTTGACCGGTTTATTTATCTGTTTCTTCATAATTTACAAATAAATAATATTTTATGATAAAATAATTAGACCAAACTTAAAAACATCGTGACTAAATCGTGAATTCCAATAGTAACTTTATCATGTCCAAAAAATATAAGTTTAAATATAAACGTCAATAGCCTAATGGGTAAGGTGTTGACATCGTGGTCGAGAGGTCGTGGGTTCGAACCCCACCCATTACACTATTACCGTGAACCCATTCTAGACACAAGCATATTTAGCTTAGTTGGAGGGGTTAACAAGATTACTAGTATTGTGAATTCTGCCCACATTGGTAGTTCTCTTTTTACAAAAAAAAAAGATACCAGAAATAATAAAAAAAAATAACACTTAGTTATCGATACATTGAACCTTTTTCTTGTAAGCAAATGCTACTATAGTATAAGCTGATTGATAATCGGCTGCCTATTGGCTATGTGATATTCGTAGAAGGTCATTGTGAAAAGTCATAATCCAAAGCAAATTTCTTTACTGATACCGCATAGAGTACAAAATGAAGCTATGAAAAAATGTTAATGCAAAAAATTAAACAAGAAAATAAATATGCTAATGTCAAATTGTTATGTTTAAACTATTAAATGTTTATTGTCTATTCATTATATATTTAACATGTAGGTATCAGTGGCGAAGGCTCCATACAACTCGATTCCTACCGGCTTCCCTTTTGAAATATGGCAAATATTAGTCTATTATTTTATATATGAATATATAAAAAGTAATCTATTACTTTCAATTAAACAAATAATTATTTACGAAGTTACAAGATTTCGAAGTCAGCCACAGGACCACAGTTACTGGAATTCACGCATCACACTTGAGCAAGGTAAGCATTTTTTGGTCCGGCTTCCCTTTTATTAAAATTCACCCTTCGCCACTGGTAGGTATTATACTACTGTGCCAAGAAAGTACGGGGAAACGATCAATAATCCACAAAATGTTAGTCATTCATCCAAAGTAATTTTATCGCCTGCAAAGTATGCTCCTTCAGAAACTTGCACCAACGAATAATCTAATCATCAAAATATTTTTTAAACGCTCTTTTATGGTTTCTACCGAATGCCATGAATATACCAGGTGCAACGAAGTGGTAATTTTAGTTCAGGAAAAAGAAAGAAGTCGGCTGGAGCCATATCTGGTGAATAAGGTGGTGGTTCGATGGTCTTTGTTGAGTTTTGATCAAAAATTCGTTCACTATGGCCTTATACGAAGGCGCATTATCGTGGTGCAAAATCCAAGAATTTTCTTGACACAAATTCGGCCTATTTTGTCGAATTTGCTCTCTTAAACGCCGCATAATATTATTTATATTTACTGTTTGACCTTCCGGCACAAATTCTGAGGGCACAACACCGCGATAGTCAAAGAAAACGCTTAAAAAGACTTTAACTTTTGATCGACTTTGGCGTGGGTTTTCGGTTTCGGTTTAGTTGGAAGGCGCCCCACCGAAGCTTGTTGACAAGTTTGCGCGTAAACCGACGTTTCGTCACCAGTAACAATGTGGTTCATGAATGATAGGTCGGAATTGACTCGCCTGTATTCAGCGATTCTTATGCGATTGTGGTTTTGGAAAATTCAGGTCTTTTCGGACTAGCCGAGCGGCAACATGTTTCATACCCAAGTGATTACTTGAAATTCACAATACACACACTAGATATGATCTACTACAACACTAAAAACAGCTCTGTATGTAATCTAAATAACAGATGCAACTCAAAGTCCGCATCAAAAGGGTGCCAATTGTGCCAAACTAACAACAAAAAATAAATATATATTAAATTTGGACCCTATACAAATCATCCGTTCCCGATACTTTTTGGCTGAATGTATATTAATGTATTTAATAGTGATGTTTAGAGGGTATCCGTGGGCGAATATCAGCTATCCTAACAAAAGAATACCTACTTCTAACAGTAGTAAGCGATCATAATACCTATTTCGGGCAAAGTCGTATATGACAACGGCAATCCGATATACTTTAAGCCCTTTATACATGTACAATGAAGGAAAATTTTCCACTTTATAAATATTAAACAGATAATATTTAGGGTAAATTTTCCGAGTTTGAATGCAGTATGCAACTCTGCTCTTCCAACCGCAGATGTAAACACACGCAGAAGAAGAGATGTAGCATTCAAACTTCTTTTTTAAATCTAATTCTTAGATTAAAAAAAAGCATATTTAAAAGATATGCCAGGCCCATCGCACCCTTTTACATAGACTGACCTACTTATACAGTATTTGTTTATAATATCAGGTACTTACAGTTATATAATTGTTAAATAATTCGAATTATTTGTGTATTACTATAATGGCATTATATGGCACAAATTCTTAATAATCCCCGGAGATGGTAGAGATAAGGTTGGTTGGATTATTCCCACATCAATTTCATTTATTTTGAAATCCTTCAAAAATAACTCGCGTTCTAGCATGCAACTTTACCCTGGCCCTCCACGGAACTTCTTCAGAAGATGCTGATTCGTCAAATTCGGGTTTCAATATCTCCAAATAACAATTATTTGGTAGAAATAACGTTAAATATTTATATGTCATGGAATTCTGCAAAGTAATGCCTGTTACCGATCTGCGATTTCTACCAGTCGAGTGCAACGTTAAAATGAACGAGATTATATTTTATTGAATACAAAAAAATATAATATATATATATATATATATATATATAAAAATAGTTCTCAATAAATTATGGTATCAATATAAATGGTATACATCTCTACAAAGTCAGTGTACAATAAATCTCAACATACAATTCCAACATCAAGAGTAAGTATCAAGAGTAGGAACAGTTGCTCAATCTCTATCAATCGCAAGTTCGGTCGTATATGGAGTACTGCTCTCATCTCTGGGACGGATCTGCCAAATACCAGCTTGATGCACTTGAGTCTATAGAGAAATGAGCCAAAAGGCTCATCGGCAACAAGAAACTGGTCGAGACAAGGCTCCAGAGCCTAGAACATCGGCGACGTGTTACAAGCCTATCAGTTTTCTATCGGTTACATTTCGGGGAGTGTGCGCTGGAATTGCACAGTATTATTTCACCAAGCCCGTTCCATCATCGGACTACAAGACAAACGGCGATGCGCCATCTTTACATGGTGGACATCCCACCCATACGCACGAAACGTTTTGGGAATACTTTCATTGTGCGTACGGCTACGGAGTAAAATTTCCTGCCGGAGTCTGTGTTTCCTGTTAGTTATAACCTGGGAAACTTTAAGTCAAGGGTGAATAGGTTGCTTCTAGGCAAGCATGCTTCATCTTCGACCGCATCATCGCTTAACATCAGGTGAGATTCTATCTACAACTCAGCACGCGATTATGTGTCTGATATGTTGCTTTTGTCAAACAACCTGTTAACTCCAAACTTTTCTCTATATTCATACCGAAATCAGCCTAATATATCAAAGGCGATTGAAGGTTTAAAAAAAGCAAATCCGAATAAAACAGAGGTAAGCCTACCCGATAACCCGGGATACCCGTGGCGCTAACGTACATTTTATGTAAGCTACAAAAATATTGGCGAGTGTGAGCAATATATCCCTATTTCCGAATGGTGCGCCCATAATATTTGTATGATGTGTTTAGTGAATAATGTGGGAAGCGGGACATCTCATAGTCCCGATCTACCGATAAATCAATTGCTAGCACGCAATACCTTACGGTTACCATTAATAAAATATGTTGTTATTTACACAACACAACTATACCAGATCAACCTAATCAGATTCCGGAAAAGAATCTTGGCGAAAAAGTTATTAATAAAGTGAAGGATGAGATTTACAGAAAGTCTGACATGAATATTCATTGGCCTCGAGCGAAAAAAAAATAGATTATACCCTATGAATTCCTGTAATGGAATCTGTGTGCTCCTTTGTCGTTACTCCGTGTACAGTCTGAGCAATATATTGAACGATATAAATGAAATATACCTAGTTGCGGGGCCAACCTAGTTACAGATAATAACTGTCTAGGTTTAATCTTTTATACATTAATATTAATATTTTGAAATAATTCATTAATATTTTTACTCTATAATCTAGATATATTCTAGTGTGACCGTCTTTATACTGTCTAACGACAAACCTGAACAAAGTAAATAAATAGGTGAGTATCAAGTCGACGATCTGCATTCAATAAGACATGTTGGCGAGTGCCCCGGGCTCCCCATATCCTACAGAGCAAATTTATTTTTCTATCAAGCATACTAGATGTCAACAAATAAGGTTATTTTTCAATATTGTGGTTTTATTCATTCTTTTTTACAGCTAGTGTAAAAGAGGTCAGTTCAACGTGGCTTTAAGAGAGATAACTACAGCGCAATTGTAATATAAAATATGATGTATGTGTTACTTAGTTGCTGCTGATCTGTTATTATCAATATCCCCCATACATAAATAAGTAATATTGAAGTGTCTATCTGTGATTTTCCAAATAACTGTGTTTTCTCAAAAATAGTCATTTACACGATTATAAACTAAAATAGAAGATTTTTTTTTATTTTGTCTGCCTGGTTTCTGTTTGTCCGGACGGCTGGTACGGCTGAACTGATTTTAATGGGTCTTTCAATGGAAGGTAAAGAAGGTTGTGAACCCTTAACTAGGACAACCTGTATAGGAATAGGGGTCGAGGATAATCCGGTTAGATGGATCATACAATACTAAATCTATACTAATATTATAAAGCGAAAAAGTTTGTTTGTTTGTTTGTTTGCTTGAACGCGCTAATCTTCGAAAGTACTGGGTGGATTTGGATGAAATTTGGTATGGAAGTAGCTTGAAGCTTGAGGAAGGTTATAGGCTACTTTTTACGCGACTGCAAAAAAGGAGAGTTATGTTTTACCGTGATAGAATCCACGGGAGCGAAGCCCCGCGTGTGTACTAGTAACTAATAATACGAATACTTACATAAAGACATATTATTTCAAGTTAAATTAAGACAATACTGAATAAAAAATAACATACAGGCTACTTTTTTTCCCGGAATTCCCTCGGAACCGGGTTTTAACGCGGGAAAAATCTCCAACGCAAATGAAGTGGCGGGCACAGCCTGTCAAATAATAATTCTCCCGCCGGATTTCGATCATGGTAGCTAATCTCAACGTAAACTAGACTTGTCCTCAGAAGTTATCATAATGAAAATTGTGAGCGCCATCATAGGTATAGATAATTATATATAAGTAGGATAAATAATAAATAAAAAAAAACATTATATAAAATTAATTGACATAAAAATATTTAAAACTTTAATGAGAAGCCCCTGACTCCTTTGCTCACAAACCTATGTTACAGGAATCAGTGTCCTCCGCCATATATCAATTCAATATACATTTCATTTTTTATGGGATAGGAACTTGATAAGACCGGAATGATAATTGGCGCAAGACCAACGGCATGCTTTCCGAAGCATGAGCGTATCACACTACCGATTTCACAATCCAAACTGCTATTGAGAATCTCTTAGTAAAAGAAAAACAATAACAATTTGCCTTAACCCCAGGACTACACGCTCAGCAGAAGCAGTTCAAAACAAATAGACAAACGAGGCAGAGAAGTGATCTCAACGTGATATATGATATAGGATGCATATATGTTGGAACCCATTAAATCATAGATTTTAATGAACATCTATTCGTGTGTCGAGTAGAGATGAGCTTTGTTTACAGATAATGATCGAGACAGTTGAATAACGAATTTGAAGCTTCAAATGAAATGTCCTCGAAACTTTTTATTTGAAACATTTTGTTTTTTTATTCATTAGTCTAATTTGATTGAATATTCCATTTGAAATATTTTATACAACGTGTTTCTTTTTATTGTCATCCCACACGAGTTGTGGGATAGCAATCAATAGGAATAAATAGGAATGGTTATGGACTCACCTAAAATAATCGAATGGCATATTAGATATTTATCAAAATAGGTAACAGCATACCTAATAATCTCGTATCTTAGGTAAACTCAACAAGTGCGATAACATCGTACAAAAATATATATTAAGAGCTAACTAACATGAATGCCTACTAAATTTATCACTGTTCGACCGTATTTACCAAAGAAATGGTGCACGGATAGCAATTAATGTCCTAAGAAGTAAATAGGAACATTTTATGATTAAGAACCGAATACAAATTAACAACGCGAACCTATTTATTGTCTATAAAAAAAAAACATTTTAAAAATATATGAGGATGATTTTATTTATTAATTAAAACATTATAATAATTACTACAATATTACTTAAATAAAAATCCCTAAATATACACATCTAAAAATAAACTAAAATATGGCATCCAGAAATTCGTGCGCATCGCTGTCCACTGGTAACGTGGCCAAAAGACTAGCGTCTTTTGGGCACATTACCAGTGGACAGAGGTTAAGCATTGCCACGATGTATGGCAATGCTTAACCTCTGTTCAAGGTAAAAGCCAGCCCTTGGGTCAAGCGAAGTGTCAACTAGGCGTCTGGATAGATCTTTAAATAATTTGTGAGCACTCGGACCCCACGACCCCAAGGTGGATGAGAGGATGAGGATAGGATATATTTCTGTTTGATGAATATACAATGTACCTATAATAATAAAACAAATCTGCATCTTTCAATGTAAAGCACTTTAACCTGAAAAACGATAATTTCGTATTTTTTACTTGAAATATTTAAAGAATTACCTTACTTATCAATGACATTTAGTTTTATACCTAAAGACTGATTATAATGGAGTCAAATTTATAAATTGTTTAATGAAATTTTATTTAATCTTCGTGCATTTTTCGTGTTTCAGACATTTTATATTACTTTCATTATTAGAATTTTAAAATATTTTACATTATGAAACGTGTGAGAAAACGTTGTATATCAACCTACTAGCACTTAGCCAGCGTCTTTGTTCGCGCTAATTTAATACTTCCCCTTATAAACTCTAACATCGCCTCCAAATATCGAAACGATCGTTTTTCAAAACTAATCGTTACGTTTTTTATTATAATGTTATTATTATATTAATTACAATCATTCTGTTATATTACCTAACACATAAATCGCTAAAATTAGTAGAAGACACTTAGTACGAGATAATTATAATGAACTTTCTTAAATTAATTAAAACAGCGACGAATTTCTTTACAAATCAGTAGTTCCCTGAATATTTGTAATGTTACTTATTACACCGTTTCGCTGTGTGTACATGATAAATAATAAAATAAATACATAGAAGTTGTGTTAACGATCAATTAAATAATTTCTGTATTCATTGGATAAAAGTTCGAATGGAATATCGATTTCGGCCATTCGTACTACGGCGTCTTACCAACGCTAGTAGAATAGCAGATACGATATTGGAGGTCAGCTCGGGCTGACAGCTCTAAGACACAAAGAGGGGATTCTGAGAGGATATTAGCAGACTACAGTTATTATACCCCGAGCCACCACACACTTATGTGTAGGGAAACATTTTGGCACTGACACTCATATAAACCTTGGCAAACGAGAAATGACATGAATGAATAGTGGTATTATATTGTACATATTATATTCTGTCAGACTCTATAAGATAACATAGCTTATTATTACATACAATTATTATAAATGTACATAATTTAGGCTACACTATCGTATTATAAAAAATACTACACAAAGTAGGTACTTGTTATATATTGTAACTAGCTTCTGCCCGCGACTTCGTCCGCGTAGAAGTCGAAAATATTCCACGGAATCCCGTCCCCGACTTGCTTGACAAAGATTATAATAGCTCGGCTAATATGCATAATATAAAGATAATTTATAATGCAGCTACATTTAAGCGAAAGAATTTTCAAAATCGGTTCGGTAGTTTCAGAGATTACCCCCTACATACAAACTTACAATTTACAAACATACAAATTTTACCTCTTTATAATAGTAGTATAGATATCCTAGGTAAATTGTACCTTTGAGTATATTCTTACCAAGTTTGATACAATTATTGACTGAACGCAAAAGGATTTAATATTTTCCTAAATAAAGATAAATATTTATTGTACTGAATAATAAAACTCCGATATAAGTGGCATAATATAACAGACACAGCATATTGCCCTGTACAAAAATGTGTTGCCGGTTGTGAGGCCGAAAATCTTCAACTATATATTATATTGTATGTGGACTCACATTCCACACAGTCCTTTTATACCCAGTAATACCAACATAAAAACAGGTTTTTCTGCTAAAGCCGAAAGTAAAGTCTGCGTCCGAGAAAATATGAATCCAGATAACAGTGTTCCCTTGCACGTCATCCTATTTACAGTATCCGAAGGAATTCCTATTAGGAAGGGTTGTTTTCTTTCTGACGGAACCATAAAAATTTCTCTGTTAAATGAATGTTCTGTCACTCCTCAAAACAAAATGTTTAACTTACAATGTTTCTAGACTATAATAACAACAATCGTGAGCTTTATATTGTAGTTACAAAAAAACAATTAAAGTTTCTACTGTGCAATTTAAGGTAGTGTAACTAAATAAAGTTGGCTTTCAGAATGTTAAAAGACGCCAGTCTGGGTATTTGACGATGCTTTTAAAATATTAATTCAGCTGATCACATAGTCGACGTCTTGTACCAGAGCTCGTGGCGTGCGTTTACTTAGAGAGTCAAAGAATACATCTTGTGTTGGTATATTACTCTGGAAGTACCGTGAGTAATGTTTGCGTTGCGTTGGCATTTACGAATTGGACTAACAAACCTGGTTACTCTCTACATCAACATTGTATAACACTAACCGCTTAACATAGATACCTACTGCGTACCTGGTTTGACGTGTTATGTACCAAATAAAATTTTACATCAAGACACAATTCATAAGAAGGTGTGCAAGTTGGAGTTTGGAACTTCGTTACGGCTCTAAGGGGAGTTTGATAAAATATACTCCAGAGGCAAAAACTATTCCAGATTAGTCTATATCGTTTATTTTTATGAGGCAAGATGAAAACTTAAATAAAGACGACGATATAATGTAGGTTGCATGTGTGGAACGAAGTACTAGTTCTTCTTGTTAGTAGATAAACTTGTGTGTACTTAGGTTTAGCAGTAGTTTGGAGGCTCCTTGACAGGTTCGTGTAGTTTCAAGGAGGACGGTATAGCTGTACCCGATGGCTGTACGATGAACTTGAGTTCGGAAAACTGTTTACTACATTGTTTCAGTTACAATATTATAGGTATCTACTGTCAAATAGGTACAAATCCTCAAAACCTTTTATGAATAATAAAAAATAAGTTCAAGACGAACTGAGAACCTCCTCCTTTTCTTTAAGTCGGTTAAAAACACTGTTTCACCCACGTTTGTGTCAGTTAAAGCAGTCTTCAGTTTGTAAATGCACAAAGGAGGCATGTGCCACAATTTTTTGTGGCGCATTTATTAGTTAATAGTTAAACAGCAAGCATGGTTTTAATGAATAGCTAAGAACCTTAAACATCCGTCCTATTTAATTCCAAATACCGAGACTAAGTAATGTGCAAAAACAGGTATGCCATTAGTTCGACCCAAGAAAGCGACATTCTCAGGTAGGATGTTGCTAACTAAGTAGACGTGGGTGTATTCAAAATGATAGTAAGTAACTTGTATTTAGCAATAGTTTCTACCAAAACCTATTTAAGAGATTTTAGCTGACGAAGAATTTTAGTATGTTGGTATAATATTCCTATTCGTACCATCCAGTTTCATATTCAGCCTGTTCCTTCCCACTTCAGGGCAAAAGCCCAACTTCCTCCATTACATGATGTATGTTCTTATTTTCTGTACTAGCTTTTGAATAATAGTGTTGCTCAGTAACAGGGAAATCATACGACCTAAAGCCTGTAGACGTAGGCACGATTCGAGTGTGTAAGTCTTATGTATCATCGAAGACGTTATTGCGATTAATCTGGAAGAATCGTCTCGTTGGAAACCTTAGGGCCTTTAATTTTCCCTATAATCGACTAGGGTGACTTGTGCTACTTTGACTTGAATGCGGTCTTGCTGGATAAGCTCGATAGGCTTCTTAATAACTGTATCCGGTTCATATTCAATTTGAAAAAAAATATGACCACGTATCGAGGTACAGAACCGAGCTCAAATGGATTCCCATTCGCCAGAGAAGAAGTTTGCGTGCCTTGACTACGCTTTTCTCTTTGCTTAACTCTCCTACCCCTCCCTCTTACCTTATTTCTCATTTTCAATTTCTATATATTTCACAAGCTAAAAGTCTGCGCTCTTCCAATAATCTTCTCTTACTCTGTCCTTCTCATACTTCTTATTCATTCTTCCTTTTATATACAATCTATTCTTCTGTGGAATGCACTACCTCTTGATATCAGGACGGCCACCAGTCAATATGCGTTTAAGAGAAAGTTGCGGGATTACTTTCGAAACAAATAGTGGAAGCAGAGTTTTCATAACCCCCTTTCTGTGGCTTTTTATTAATATATAGTATATATTATATATATTTGCTATATATTATGATAAATATGTATGTAAGTTAATAATAGTTATTTATGTATATATATATACTTAATTGCATTCAAATAGTCCTTATGTTATGTCGATAAAAATATCCCGCCACGACTTCGTTCGCGTGGTATCCTACCCCTACCCTACCCCTACCCTACCCCTACCCTAACCCAACCCTGCCCCTACCCTACCCCTACCCTACCCCTACCCTACCCCTACCCTAACCCTACCCTGCCCCTACCCTACCCCTACTCATACACTATCCCTACCCTACCCCTACCCTAACCCGACCCCTACCCTAACCCTATCCCACCCTACCCCTACCCTACCCCTACCATACCCCAACCCTACCCTACCCCTACCCTAACCCTACCACTACCCTACCCCTACCCAACCCCCACCCTACCCCTACCCTACCCCTACCCTAACCCTACCCTAACCCTACCCTACCCCTACCCTACCGCTACCCTACCCCTACCCTACCCCTACCCTACCCCTACCCTACCCCTACCCTACCCCTACCCTACCCCTACCCTACCCCTAACCTACCCCTACCCTACCCCTACCCTGCCCCTACCATACCCCTACCCTACCCCTACCCTACCACAACCCTACCCCTACCCTACCCCTACCCTGCCCCTACCCTACCCCTACCCTACCGCTACCCTACCCCTACCCTACCCCTACCCTACCCCTACCCTACCCCTACCCTACCCCTACCCTACCCCTACCCTACCACTACCCTACCCCTACCCTACCCCTACACTGCCCCTACCCTACCCCTACCCTACCGCTACCCTACCACTACCCTACCCTACCCCTACCCTGCCCCTACCCTACCCCTACCCTACCCCTACCCTACCCCTACCCCTACACTACCCCTACCCTACACCAACCCTACCCCTACCCTACTCTCCATTTCTTCTTCGTTCGCGTGGGATGTTTTTCCCGCTTAAATCCCGATCCCGTGGGAATTCCGGGATAAAAAATATTCTATATCCGTCTCCTGGTTTTAAGCTACCGCCCTACCAATTTTCAGCCAAATCGGTTCAGCCGTTCTTGAGTTATAAGTGGAGTAACTAACACGACTTTCTTTTATATATATATATAGATTTACTTGGACATATTAATAATTAATATCTCGACTAGTTTTTTTTTATTTTGAAATTATTCTATGACATTGTTATTATTTTTTTTTTAATAATCTATTGACTTTTTTATTAATGTTTTGATTTCTTTTTAATTTATTGACATTAATTTCTACTGTGCCCTAAAGGGTCCATAATTGTATCTTAGCTTTAAGCAATAACTGTAACATCCAAAATAACATTATGGTATGCAAATAAATATATGAATATGAATACTTGTAATAAGACTTTTACTTTGAATATATTATGTACTTAGTAGTAGTAGTCGTTTGCACCTGCCATGTTATTTCTTCACAACCCATGGTTGACTAGTAGAGAATGCCTATGGCATTAAGTCCGCCTTTGTACATTTTTGTGTTGCATAAAGTTTTAATAAATAAATAAATAAATCCAAACTGATTTTATCGTCACAGTGCTGTGTCACCACGTTAGTCTTGCCTATGTTTATTTTATCATCGAAGTTGCTGGTGTTCCAATGTCGCATTGTATCTATTGTAGTGAGCTGATTCTTAGTTGTTATACCTAACGGATAATAACACAAAAGCCATGTCCCGCATAATCGTTTTGTTTCTACAACTATCAAGATAATTACTGTATTTCCCGCAGTTTGTCACAGAACTTCCGCGATCCTTAACTTAGTGTTATTGTAAGTACATACGGTGACAAAGTTCGGAATGGGACATCGATTCGGTACAATACAAACATTTACTTTTACGTCGAGTATCTGCGCGACGCCGGCGTATTTAGGAGCAATAGGTGAGGCCCATGTGTGCTAAGCAATCCCATTCACCGTTCTTCTCATTATTGACCTCAAACACGCCCCAGAAAGACTTAACTAACTCGGCTGCTCCAGAAGTGCGTGGCTATATTTACACAAGTGCCAAAGAATCTTGAATTTAAAATTCCAATGCAAAAAAATTTAAGCAATCTGATGAAGGAGTTGATGGCATATTTTAGTTCAGTCACAGATCTGAACACCATTAAATATGACTAGGTTCTTCTGAAACACCATGTATTATCACCGTCTGTCTTTCATATGTGAAAGTGCGTATTTTAGCATTACATACCATTTGTAAAATGAATCACTAATGGAATCACAGCGGTGTCTGTCTGTCAGTTTTCTCTGACGGCCTTTTTATTTCGAGCCGTTGTATTATTCGGTATAGTTAGGTTAAGTATAGCATTAGCTACGAAATACAAAACGAATGGTATATTTGCCACAGCCATCTAATGTGACCGTTTATATATGGGAGTTACGAGTGAATCAATCTCATTTACACCTAATTGGTAATGACAATAAGCGGCGCGTGTGGGGCGGTGGCAGCGTGGCAGTATACACGATATCGCACGGTTTGATGTTTCACGCCCAACCTGTCCTATCCTTGGAATGTTAATGTGTACAATTAATAATAAAAATAAAAAAAAATCATTTCATTCTGAATTAACATCGTTATCCTATCCGTATTCCTTTATAATAAAAATTCTATGAAGTTACGATTCCAGAAGTTGCACATCTTTGTCTGAAGTCTACGGTGTAAATTTTTAATTTGAAACCCTGCAGGAGCTCGCAAAATTAACCCGCGATATTAAGTTTCATATACAACCAAAATTCTTTAAAACATCATAGTTCTCAGCGTCTGCCGGCTGAGACATGTTCACACTGCTTACAATATTCCTCTGGTTAATTTACTGTTAGGTGGGCTTACGGTGGATTACGGTTAACTATACTCCATAAACGCTCCTTCCTAATAGAGTTACTGTGTTTAGTAACGGCGGATAACAAGGTACGATGTTTGTTCATACGGTATTCAATATATGTATATTAAGTTTCATAATGAGGAACAGAGAACGATGTTCTCATAGAATACATGACTCATGATGAATATATGACTCATTATCTAGGAGTCGCTAGGCTGTATTGGATTGTAAATTTGTCTAATTCATTTTGTAATTGTCATTCTGATTTATGATAACCATTACTTGCACCTACTAAATTATGTCATGTTTTGCCTTTAACACGTCTGAGATCAATACTTATCGATACATACATTGAAAACTACAAGCATACATTCCTTTCAAACCTTTACTAAAAGATGAATAAATATGTCATGCCATGTAAGATGCGTCATTATTAACGATTCTATGTTCAAGTATACGCACGTGTATGTAAATAAATGTTAACAATGGCCACAGAAATATCTCCAAAAATTCTATTAGAATAACAATAGGGTGAGTTTACTGAAGAAGCATCAACGTGTAAAATCTTTTGGTGGCTGTATTGAAAAGGGTGCGAAACATTCATAAGCGAGCCCGTCAGTGACGACCCACACATCTCACCGTACTCTCGAGAGGCACGGTGCCCTCCATGTCATACACTTTACTCTCTGCCTCACTTTTCCGCCGTTTTCTACTTGAATTGCTGGAAATCTTATTTATTTCTCAGAAATTTCCCGGCTGTAATAAAACTTAACGTTTTACGATCCGGCGTTACTTTTTATCCCAAAGTTTTGGATTGATCAGAAATCAGAATATAAAACATTAGGGATCGACTCTTTGTATGAAAACATTCTAAATCCTAACATAAAAATGAACATTTTAGATTTTGCTAAAGGTTATTGTTTGCGGTTATGAATAAAAATTGTACGAAACGGAGCAGGCCGGAGTGCGCGGGCATTAAATCATTCTCAAAAGCCATTTGGACACAAAGGATATGGTCAATAAACAAACAGGACTCGGCACTGATAGCTGCGATCGGAGCAAAGTAACTGGCTGACAAATTTATATTTTACGCTAATTTGTTGGCATATTTTCCCAGATGTTCCATTTAAGGAATTCTATCTGCAAGCGCGCGTTCGATACCCGAAATCTCATTTGTTCGTAGAGCTTACCTACCTCACCTAATGCAGCTACTAATAAACCGGTCACGTCAACGTTATTTATTGTTATAGGAACCACAAAGAACAAGAAACTCGCGTCGCTGGACTTTATTTATGCTCCACCCCTTTTCGACTGGAAATGGAAAATTTTAAGAATCTATTCAAGTTATAGGGGTATATATAAAAAATACTGATCCTGTTGTTGATTAAGCCGGCCATGGATACAATATTTTTAAAATGATAACTGTATAAACTCTAGTACGATTTGAACTCTCTGATGAGCATGCTGCTATCATATGTTAGTTTTCAGAGGCGTTTTAGCGTAGGAGCTTGTCTCCACTCCGAGCGCAAATTTTACCTTGAGCTATAGCAAAAAATGACCAAAAAATACTTAATTCTTCAAACTCCTAAGTAAAGTAGGTAATGATTACCCTAATTTCCTATGATAAAAGATTCGATTCTACCCTCATTATTCTGATATCATAAGTGCTAATGATGAATTTATTAAATTACAAGGGAGGCAATAAAAGCGGTATTGCCGATCGCGTCTTTATGATTTACCTTAACCGCACGTGTGATTTATGTTCCCTCCGTGCCATCAGACATTCATATAATGTAATGTATAAGTAACAGTGATTATGGTGTTCTATACGTAAAGCCACATATGCTCAAAGAGTTAAAAGCTTTAAAAATAAAATTGATCATCTATTGATTGGTTATTTAAATTATGCAAAAATATACTTCGACGTTCATTTAATCAAATTAATTAAAGATACGGTTTCCGGGCATATTCAAGATTAAAAGAATCTTATACTAGTCACCAGTCGTACTTTTGAATTTATCCCCAGATGTCGCTTATCTCAGGTGGAAACATGCCTTTTAAACTTGCAAATTCAACTTTTCTCAACTCTTTGTAAGTTAGATAAGCACGCAGTCAGGTATCTCCTACCTCCCCCTCTCTTTAGTCCTCTACCATAATTTTGATAGTTCAAGACTTATCTCTGCTCAGTGCCCGTAACTTTTGCACTCATATTAAGTACTATTTTTACAACTGAAGTATTCGAACCTTCGCCTTCGTTACAAAGTCAAATGAAGATTCAATTGACGAACGTTGTCATTTGAAATTAAATCGTGACTTTTCGAGTTTTTGCAAAGTTTTTGAACTCATTTTAGAGAATCGGCATTAAAAATGGGGTTGTGAAACGTTATACAGATCCATTAATAGAGTCTTTACGTATAACCGTGCGAAATGCAATCAGTGTACGGACCCTAAATTATGTGACATTATTTGAAATTGTGTCAACATGAAGGAGCGTGGCGTGCACCGGCGGCGTGGCGGACGGCTGCGGCGCGGCGCGGTGGCGGGAGCGCCAGCTCGCAGCCCGACCGCCCTTCGGTCCAGTAAATACAGCCTCCTCGCCTCTCGGGTATGGATTATTCGCAGCGAGCAGCGAGCGGAGCCAGTCCGAGCCTGGCACCTCCCGCGGCCGCTCGTGCCCGGCGTCACTCGCGATCCCCGCATAGCCTTATAACCACGCGTAGCACGTCCGTAGCTTGCTACTCGTAGCAGTCGTAGCGCGCGCCTAATGTAACCTTCCGCCCGTAGCGCCGAGCTTGGCTACGCGAAGCTATTAAAAGCATGCCGTTGTTAGTACGGGCACTATTGTGTTCAAATGACGAGACTAATATCATATTCAATTATCATGGGGAGCACCTGTGGAACAATTGATATTTGTGAAACTTTCACGTGATTTGTTTGTTAATATTTCATTTACGTGTAAGTATCAAATTGACCACAATGTTTACGTAAAATATATTTTCCGCCTGTTTTTGTAGTATTCATACAATATTTTCATTAACAAAGTTAGAAATAAGTTTTATAACAACGAAATTAAGTACAGATATTGTGTGTTTCACATTTTTCATATAGGTAAATTTTAATTCCATTAGAAGAGCGAACTCTGCGAAGAAAACCGATTAGTTAATTAATTCGTAAAGAAGCTCTGAGTTAATTGTATCAAAATTACCCTTTGTTAGGGATATCGATTACCTAATTAGTTACCTTTACAGTTATAAGGTATTGATGATTAATTAGTTTGTATTTGGAATGTATAAAAAAATATCTGACGCGTTGATTCTGGAGTTTAGATACCTAAATAAAAATTATATTTACATCTTAGAACTTTATGTAAAACTGAGATCAATCAAAAACAATCAATCAGAATTATTAAATGTTTCAAAATGATTTTATTATATTATTTTTCTTTTAGTGCAATTATAGGGGCGCGTGACGAATAAAAACTTTTTCCCCAAAGTTTGTGACTCCACGAGATGTATGTAGATACTATTATTGTGAATCTTTCCATTCATACCCATAAACATATCTTTTGTCACTTAATGTCAGTATTTAAAATAAATAAGTCATATTTTCTTTTAAAGTGACTTCACGAGCTAGAAATTAGATTCAAAAAACGACCAAGTTAGAGCTTGTAGCACTAACAAGGAATAGAAAATTATCGGATTTCCGTTTATGCGGTCATTTTTATGAAACGGCAGCTGAAATGACGTAATTAAGCACTGATATTAATTTAATGGTACGTCCCCAATTCCCCGCCAACGAGATTACAGATTTGTTAACGTACCGCAAATATCCCTTATATACCTACCAGCGTGTTAAAGAGCCGTGTGTGTGCTGCATGTATCGACCAGCTGAATACTATAACTACACACATCAAAAGTGTCTAGGGATCAACATATATTTTTGCAATAACTTTTCTCCTGATTGATATTAATTAAAATTTTCTTTAAGGATTCATCAAATAAAGTGTTTTCGTTTGTCACAGTAACGATAAACCAAGTCACCTTTGCATTAATAAAGAAATTTGCCATTTTCCTAATAAAGGGATTTTTGACATTAAAGTTCGAAAAAAAGACTGAAATAACAGTTTTCTTTAAAATTTTATTGGGTAACTTAAACAATTAATAATCCGTGTTTCTACCGCGAACACTAACAACACAAGAACATCGGTTTGGCATACTCAAAATGAGTTCATCCAAATCACGCTGTGGAATGGCCGCCCATGTTCGTTGCAACAACAAAAAAAGGTCTTCTTGCGACTGGATACCCTCCATATTCGGCAGAGCTCTTCTCTGTAGCATATCCCATGCATGCTCAATCGGGTTCAAGTCTGGCGACTGAGCAGGCCAGAGCACGACATTGATGTTAGCTGCGGCGAGAGTCTGTCTTACAACTCTTGCGGTGTGCGGTCGTGCATTATCATGCATTAACTGAAATAAGGGACCGATTTGCACTTGTAGAGGAACGATGACGTCAGATACAATCGTCTCAGCATAAACTTGAGCGTTGAGGTTGCTTCTGATCCAAATCAACTCAGTTCTTCCGCCGATCCAAATACCCGCCCATACCATGATGGTTCCACCACTATAAGGATGGACTTCCTGGCAGGATTTTAATCGCTGTTGGCGTCCAGGGGTTCTCCAGTGTCGTATACGTCTTATATCCGGTCTCATACCAAAACGAGACTCATCAGAAAAGCACACGAAACGCCATTGTTCTTCTGCCCAATTTCTGTGTTCAAGAGCCCATTGATATCGAATCCTACGATTGTGCATTGCTATAGGTGGTACCCGTAGCGGTCTTCGGGAATAAAGGTTCACTTCATGCAAGCGGTTTCTGACTGTTTGGTCGCTAATTAAGTTCCCTGAAGAGTGATGAAGCCTCACGGCTAACATCATGGCGGTTATTGTTGGAGCTCTTCGAGTTAAGATTTGAATGTATCGGTCTTGTCTCCGTGTGGTGCAGCGATACCGTCCTCCATGGCGCTCAGCCACGGTACCAGTGCTTCGGTAACGTGTCCAAAGTCGACTGATAACAGTCTGACTTGTATTCAGAGCTAAAGCCACAGTACGTTGCCGGGAACCAGCTTCTATCATTCCCACGGCTCTGAGCATTTCTTCCCTGCTTAAATGACGTCGCTGCTCCATAATAACGTTGGTTTTAATCAGTAGTAGGGAAACAGTAGCACTAATAATGTCTTCAATGCGTTGTATGTTTTTATAGGGAAAATATTGACAGCTGATTTTCATCTTTTACTCGAATTTGATTAACAGTTCCTGTTTCAAATTATGAAATGCACCAAAAAGGATCCATATAAATTTATAAAATCATAAATTTATTACAAAGCCACATCTCAATCTCAAGAAATCCGCATAAAAATGCTTGATCCCTAGACACTTTTGATGTGTGTAATTAAAGTTCATCACATAATAAAAATTGGGAATATCGCTTCCAGAAAACAAAATTCTACTAATTCTGTAGTCACTGAATTTCGAGGTTCACGATCGACCCTCATCTACGCTTTCTATTTTCAGAACAAACAGTAGATCGGAAACAAGAGCGACGAATGATTACCAATCAGTAGACTGGCGTAAGCTGCCAATCAGCGTATTGTGCCAATAATTATTTAATTCATCAACGTGACTAGACATTTCAAATTCCACGTCGATTGTTTGAGTTTGATTGTGTAATTAAGAGCCGCGCTCGTCGCCGCCGCCGCCACCGTCACCCCAACAAGCCGCAATATGTACTATTATATCTCCTGTTGTCGTCCACTCGATTATTTTTTCTGGACGAGTGAGCATTTTTCTCGACCGCTTACAAATGACCGCTTAGTTACCTGCGCAGAAATCTTTCTCCACATTTTATTTTCCCTCGCGTAGATATTTCCATTATTCTGTAAATGGAACGTGTTCAGGGGTGATCAAACAATGAAGGCCTATCTTAAGATGTCGTTATTTGGAGCACATGTAGATACATCGTGCTTTTTTTGTCTCGCGTTTGTAATTAAGATGGATGATATATATCCGTCTACATAATGATGGTCGTTATACTTGTGTTAAAGTCAACTTCACAATGGCGATGAAGCAGCTTTGAAATATCATCTCGTGCCGGTTTTGTGCCGTTGGCATTTGCAATAATTTGACTCATTTTCAAATAGTTTCTTTGTTTGAAATGTGTTCACCTATTTTTTATCCAAGAGTGATGCCTTTTTAGTAGTAAACTTCGCTATTCTGTAATTTGAAATAGGGTAAATAATGAAAAAAAAGGCAAACGTGTGAACAATGTCTGTTGGTAAGTTGATGGGAAACTTAAACTCGACCGCGGAACTAAAATCTCGACACCCTTTTCTTTGATGCCGGGACACGCTGTTTACAAAAGCTTATTTACCCTCCACAACAATGTATTCAAATGCATATATGTATGCTTTTAAATATGAAAATATTTGGAGCATCTCTCCTTCATCATGCAAGTATGCACATAAGTAATCTGTTGATAATGAATGCTGAAATATGCACTCGACACAAAAGCTGTATTGTCGTAGCTGAGCCAAACAACATAAAACAGAAATGGCTTATTTTTGTCGCTCGTGGAGGCTGCGACTCGTCTCGTACAACTCACGACTAGTTTGGATCTCCCATTCACCTCGGCGACGGCAGGCGGCTGTCGCGGATCGCGGGCTTCGCGAATGTCACCGCTATCGTATCCGTCAAGTGGCACGCAACTATTGAAATTTAGGACACGAGTTTCACATGCCACAATAACTGAATTGGCTCAGATATTTTCAGATACAATATTTTGCTTGTTACCATGTATGGTAGATGCTTTATGAAATATGTTTTGTTGACATTACAATACAATAATTTATTTGTTAAAATATAAATATACACAGATTAAAATATAGTATATAATATCATTGAAGTCTGAACTAGATAAAGAATATCTCTATTTCATACATCAGCATTGTTTGGCATTAAAATTGACTTGCTTATTAAATTGCGTAAAGACTTTATAAACCCAATCAAATGGGGTGCAATGACTGAGCCATAGCTTGTTCTTGTATTGTAATTCTTCTCTAATTGCAGCTCGATATGTTTACGCCAGTCCATTGCTTCCTGTTTTGCCTGCAATATGTCCTAGCTGACGTCGTGTTTACACGTTGTACTCGCCGCCGGAATAGTTCCACTTTTGTTTTCGAAGCGTGCGGCATGTTCTATAGGGAGACGGAAACAATAACTGACCCGACACACCCACTTTATGATCATACCGGCACCATCCCGAATATGAAGCCGCTGCGGATTTTTAACTTGGACACTTGGTCAAGCTCCAAAGTAGGTAATTTTAGTGAAAGACTCATTAAGTATTCTCCGCGCGTTTTCAAGGTTTATATTTTAAAGTTCTAAGCAGGTTGTGATTCTAAGTCGATCAAAGACAAGCTGAGTACTAAACGGGCGTCATCAAGCGGGAAATTAGTAGCGAACGCGGCATGTTCCCGTTACAATGGCGACGTTTTCTTAGCAAACGCATTTTCAAGTCCCTTTAGTGAAGGTATCCAATACGCGTTACATGAAATGAAATTAAATTACGCAATCGGGACCCTTCTTACACAAAACAGACAAAACAAAAGCATTTCATTCTATAATTTCACCAAACTTGATGCCGATAGACTAATCAAAAACGCCGTCAAGTTATCCTTCAGACACTCTTTTGTGTCTAAAATTGTAAAGAAAACTAATTAGAGCTCGAAGAATAACTTTATAAGTTTTCCACTAAAACACTTTTAATGCAGACTGTGATTTTAATGGCAATTAAGTTATTTGTGTAGTGAATCTTTTTTGTAACGGATCCGATAGGGATGTTTGTAGAGCGCTATAGAAGCCGCGAAAGTGGTCAACCAACATACTTCGAACAAAAGGTTACACAAGTAACTGTATCGGATTCATTTGATGCGTTATCCCGAACACACGAACACAGCACAAAATGTAAAATGTTTGTTTCTATAGTGTTACACCACACGTTTCCCCTCGCAACAAGTTTTATTTTTTTATCCTGTGTAGCAATGTACGAAAACACTGCGGTACAGACCACTACGGATATGAGGCAGTTTGGGAACATTACATGTCTCTTTCAAAATATAATTGCAGAGGTTACAGCTTGAAAATGTTTCTTTTGAAATTCAAAATGTTCACAATTTCGCATTCGCATTTGAAATGGAATTGATTCTGCCATGCCAACTTTTCTACCTTTATTATAAAAGTATAAGTGTTATTTCGTTCAGACGAGTACACTTATGTTACATGATCTTCGTGGAAGTCAAATAGAAGTGGGACGAGAAAAGAAAAGTATAACACAATACAAACAAAAAATTTTATACAAAATATCGGGGATAAAGGCTAACTGGCAAAACTTACACGGTACAGTAAACGTTAAAAAACACAAAATCAAGGGTCGGCAGTCAGAGTTCGGGTCATTAAAACAGAAATAAATTCGCGCGGAGTTCAGTTGGAGGCAGCTGCCTACATTTGTTGTGCAGGCGATATGCCTATATTTATGCAGACCACGGTGGGCGTGAAGCGAGAACTATGTAAATTTTAAAAATCACAAATGAGACGATTATTAATTTATTTCGTTGGCAGTTTTTACGATTGTATAAATATGCTTTTTGAAATATTATTTAATGTTAGTGGACGACTAGCATGCTCACGGTCTGCCTATTAGTGAACTCGGTCGCTATTGACGACTGCAAGGATTGAAGCCTCGCCTGATTGCCAATGCATTGCTGTCTCAGAAGCAAAGCTTTTCTTAGTAAGGCCAATTACACTAGCATTCAAGAAACAGGGTATATCTAGGTGCGACAAATTATTACAAAAATATGCCCAATCTTACCCTTTTTTCGGTGGGAAAATCTCATCTAATGACTCCTCTCGCTCTGAGTGGAGCGGAACGGAAGGGAGTTTCTAGCTTCTACTGACTAAAACCCAACCTGTTCCTTAAACTGCCCTTATGTTCCGGGCATCTCGTTAGAACATTCCCGCAACCCCAGCCGGCAATGGCCCAGACGGACCCCGTCAATGGCATCAATGGCCCATACTTAGCCTAATGTTTTAATTTGTATTTAGTATCTCTAGTTGTATTAGACTTACATTTTTTTTAAATGTAAATGTCAAATGAACCTGTTATGCAGCTGAGTACCAGTATCTTACATAAAGTGACTCCTTGTCTCCAATGCCCAGTTATTGTAATTAGGTAACGAGATGACCGTTGGAAAGACTGGTGTCAGGTTTCTGGATTCTAACTACCCGGAACGCCTGGTAAAAGTGTGCAAATGACAGCTGTACGAAGATACCAAGGGATGAACATCCTTTTCGAGGCAAGAACGAATTTCGATGTTTCGGTATCTTTTACAGACAACCTTTACGTATCCATCCACGTGCATAACTCGGCAAGCGTTAGTAACCTTGAAAATAGACTTGTAAGGCTGTTATTATTTTAACTACGAGCTCTTCTCTCTCATGTACCTGTAATTATGCCGGTTAATTGATAGACTTGGCTTTACGATAGCGTGTTATTCAACTTGTAATCAAATTCCCAAGTTTAGGGCGCGCATTAGCATTAGAAGTGTTTTTTACCCAAAAGTTTCTAACTTCCAAGCACATTCCGGCATTTAGCCACTATACAGCCCCTGAAGCATTCATTATACACTTAATATTAGAATGAAATAGCGAATCATCCCGCATTTCATAAAATGAATATTCGAGTATTTATTGCGTATCATACTAAGTCAATCATCTAAATTGGATTGGAGATTATGCGTGCCCTCAAATGTTTGGTGTGTAACAGAATAAACAATTAAACCCGGTTTTGTAATTCACAGATCGTTATGATATCCGATGCTGGTAATGACCCTTGTCTATGTACCTACCTACTCTTATTTTACATATAAAGTGTATTTATAAAATTATTTTACAGTGTTATACTTTACCTGTAACAAATACTGGGCTAGCCTTATTTTCGTTTTTATTTTCGTAGTTGTTATTGTGGCTATAGTTAGGGTACAATCTGGGAAACACAACACTGCTTGTCTCATCAAATCATCAGTCATCACTCACTAGGAGTGCACGTGTTTAGGTATTATTCCCCCTCAAACTGACCCAAGTAAATTTGCGAGAGTAACGTTGGGATTGTTTACGAGTTCAGATATTCACACACATGTAAATCATGTATTTATGGTATTTTGAATTATTAATTCAACAGGCCCGCTGATAAGATATGTTTTTCTATTTCATGGATCTGTTTTCAATATGAATTCGCCGCACGTTTCATACGCAGTGTTTGTCAGTAACTCTGAAACTGACCGCGCTTTGAATAGATTATGTGATTAAGCTTACTGAACACCTTTTATAAGATTGCTTACATTATATATGAGTAAGTTGTGGTCGTCTGTTATTTTTGTTATACCATTTCTGGCAGGTACTTATAATTCAAACGGGCAGTATTTTTTAATTGCAGTAGGTATTTACTTTCTATGTTTATTACAGTTGCATATATTTCATCGCGTGCTATAAAGTGTAAGAGATGATTCAAATTGAGAGCTTCAAGCGGCCATCGCCATCACCGTCTCGGAGCTCCGTCCGAAGCGACAGCAGAGTGTTTCGGCAGCCGCGCGTCATCACAGTGAACCGCGATGCCGCCACCATGGTGGACGGCGAGGCCAGCGGGCCCACCACCGCCGCCGCGCCGGCCATCGACTGGGAGACACGCCTCACGCAAAACGCAGCTCACTTTCGCTCACGCACATTCAGCGATGGCTTCATCAGGAACACCAGCCTCGAGCTCCTGCTTGGAGTCGACTGCGAAGCTTGTCTCGCCCTCGCCGCACAGAGGCAATGCCTAGATGATCACATATCAAAACATGATTTTGATCTAGTCTGCAACTGTAACGTGCAACAAAATAATTTCGTTAACTGCCATCGAAACGTCGATCAACGAGGTCACACCCTGAACATCTACGACTTGGAAAGAATCAAACGGGACACCGGCCGGAGCCAACTCACAATCGGATCACATCGCAGTCTTGACAGGAAATACAACAAAAGCAGGACTATCGGGGTGTCAAACTACATTTCAAAACAATTAATATCTTACGATCCTAGAAATACACTCGTACAAAAGATAAAAAGGAAGTTGTCGAACCTAAAAAAGATAGGCGGCGAGGCAATATCAAAAAAACATCAGAACGCCGTCCAACTGGCCGAGATAACATCCGGCTCGACGAGCTCGCTCAAGAAGGCATCCATGTTGTCGCTAGCAGATAAGTCGCAGAGGAGAGTTAACAGCCAAAGTTGTATTTTCACCTCTTCAGGCTATCAGGGCAAGGAGCACATGGAAAGCAACGCTTCTACCTACGCTAACTTTTCTGGGAATGTGGACCAATGTTTTGATAAATTGAGAGAATGTAATGTAAGCTCCGATATAAATAGACGAACCTCACAAAAAATGGTAAAAATGAGGAGTTTTGATAATAACGAAATTCTTGTTGCTAGAAACTCACCGGCTTTAGAAAGAACTAAATTTTCTACTCTAGATAATCGTAGTCGGTGTAAAAGTATTAAAAGGCAAATGTCATACAACGATTTTCCAAGTGAAAGATTTAGAGAAAAATTATCGGAGTCGTGGACTCGGGATGAGAGTACCATGGAGTCTAGAAGTACTCGCAGTGACTTAGTGGATGACGACGCACAAACGTTTCTAGAGGGCGACGTGATGGCGATGAGCGGTGCTCGCGGCGCGCACGCCCTCTGCACCTGCGAAGCCCCGCAAGATACCAGGCTACCTTCAATTTTCTACGATACACATGTAAGTACATTATAGCTTTAGAATCAGACCATATACACTAGGTATACCTTCACATCATACGTACCAATCTGAAATCTCTAGAGGGTTCATAAATTCATAAAAATAATATTAAAATTCAATCAAGTATAATATCATATTTTTATCTAAAGACCAACAAACCAAGTATACGTAGTAGTAGGGATTTTTTTTCAATATTTTATTCTTCGTGCTACTTTCGTTCACCTAGATTCTATAAGTACACCAAAATGTTTCCATTAGATAATGTTCTTGTGTAAGCTAGACATAGATATTTTATCCTATTGCTTCTATTCTAAGAATTAATTTATCAATCAGCAAACTTATGCTTGGCTTTGGTGTAGTGATTGAAATTACATTCTGAAACCTTATAAATGCTAACAAGTTAACCTGGAGATGAATATACTTATTGAAAAAGTACCATGAATTCTAGAATGATGCTCTTAAACATTAATGAGTTAAAACTAGATCAAATACAAGTAGTATGTACATACATATATATGTATTAAATCCGTGAAACTCTAGACTCAACGTTAAGAATCGTTTTACCGGACCTTTATAAAAATATCTTATGATATCCGAAATACGTTCGCTAACTTAAACGTTACTGCGAAATTGAACTAAAAGGAAAATTATACTTTTCTGTACATTACAGAAGACTTCATCTCTTATATACGGTTTTCAACATTAATAAAGTCAGGTGTTATTAAAACGCTCTTTACATTGCTCTATAGGAGCACCAATTTAGAGTATGTGGTTAGGAAGGCGAGCGCTTTGCAATACAGTAATTAGAGCAGTCTCTAATAGCTGCGCACTCGAAAAGGATAATGAACCATTATCTAACGATTAAGACTTAGGAGAATAGGAGATATTATTTGCAGTTGTATCCTTCAATCAAATATGGGTTAGTTAATTATTCCGCCTGTTCAGATACTAAGAAAATAGGCAACAATACAGTCAGTGCCTAGTATGATCTTGATAAAATAGCCGGAATATCATTGTTTTGTGATTGGAATTTGCATATATTTATTTTATTTGAGGGTGAAATTGTTAGGATTTTTTTTGTATTTGAGGGTGAATTTGAGTTCGTGTTTAGTTTACCACAAACGCTGAATGCTTGCAAGGAATCCTCTATATCTAAAGTAATAAAAAGGACATAATAGCCAGGGATTAACAATGAAAACATGAAATAACCACCTAGTTTTAATCCAAAATGAGTAGCTTAAATAATACGTGGGCAATGTCGGGCAAAAGGTTCTGACTTTATTAAAATGATTAGTTTCGCATGCTGATTTCCATTTTTAAACCATATAATGAGATATCAAATAACAGTCCTTGCCAATGGGAAAAATGCCTGGCTATGTATGCATGGCGCGTCGAGCGTGGGGCGCGTGCTGATGGGGCGGCAGCTGGTGTGTACCGGCCGCTGTGTACCCGCGGGCAATGACTGAGCAACATTTAATTGAACATATATGTATAGCTTTCGTGTTTGAGCGTGTTGATTGAACTTAAACACGCTGTAGGGGAAGAAGCGTGCCACACCGGCGCCCGACGTGACGGAGCGCGGGCAGGGTGCGGGGGGCCGCCTGGCTTCGTGCAACGCGTGCAAGTCTCCGCAGTGGCTCTCGACGGGGACTACCTCCACCACCAGCCACAGTTCAACCACCACGGGAAACTCTTCACGTTAGTTAATATTCCTACCGATAGCCCTCTGATGACTATTTTTTCATTCTCATCATTATCTGTTTAGCCTTTTCTCAATCAAGTTGGAGTCGGTTTCCTGGCTTCTATGTCTGCACCTGTAACGACTTATATGTAAAAATTACAGCTGGGACCAGCGGATTAACGATCTTTCTGAGGCTCCCTTCCCACGGTCCGACCTTGGCAAGCGTTGCTGAACCTTAATCGACCTATGCGACTATGAAGCTACGAGCTCCTCGACCACAAAAAACATCAGCTAAGAACTAGACTAACAATAAATATTCTGCAGCAGTTATCAAGGAATCACGTGGGATTTGAATTTGAAAACGTTCAAAATAGGTTAAGTCCCACGTGATTTGCAGCTAAAAGATAGCTAATAATGCTGCAATGATACATTTTCATTTCATAAAGCCTTTCCAATACTATTTCTAAACATGTCGCTAAGCTAAGCTGCTGCATCCGGGCCGACGTCGTAATGGAGTAAGTTTGCTTGTGACAGGAAGATTATTAAAGGAAGCACAGTAACGAGCGATTGCCACGACCCTTATCCATGTTTATAGGTACTTTACAAAGCTTTTATTAACCGACTTCAAAAAAAGAAGGAACTCAGTTTGGCTTGAACTTTTTTCTTATGAATGTTACCTCAGAACTTGAAGATGGCTGGACCGATTTTGAAAATTCTTTTTTTGTTTGAGAGGGATACTTTTTAGTTGGTCCCATTGTCATGAAATCAGGATCTGATAATGGAAACCTTGAAAAATCGAGAGAACCCTTCAAACATTATAGGCACACCTATAGCGATTTGGGTATCTTTTCGAGAGCAACTGCACACAGTTGCTCTCGAAAAGCACCATTTGGTGAAGTGGAACTGATGACGAAGACCACAGATGACTATTAGAATTATATAAGTATTTCATTGGTTGCGATTCGATTACTTGGATATGGTTGTAAAACACTTTATGCTCGTCACAATGCATATGGTGATGAGGAGCTGATGGCGAGTACCAGGAGTACTCCTCAAAAATTAACAGCTTGGCATAGGAAATAGAAATATTTTGCAAAAGGTGATAAAAAGGCGACATTTAGGCTTTTGTAACTAGGTAAATTACAAAGCGACCCACTAAAAAGCGAGACAAAAAAACTAAAAACACCGACTACCGAAATTTAAGTTATTTTTCCGTTTGCAGTGTTTTTTTGGAAAGTCGGTTTTATTTTTTGTTAAAAAGTTTTTTTAGTATAGCGTTTCTATATATTTCTTCTGAAAGGTATCTAAATTGTTAAGGTTGCTTTTGATTAGTTGATAAGACATTTTTATTCTCAACACCTAAATTAGTTCAAAATACAACGCTTTAGAACCTAGTACTTTGTAGTTTACATGACCATTCATCGTAATAATTCCTTTCGCCCCTATAAGTGAAAGTTTTGCTTCAAAACGATTCCGCTTTCAAAACAAATACTGGAATATTTGAATAAACATTTGAATATCTGAATGAGTCGTGGAGTGGAATTTTGAGCGTTGAGTAAACGCTCAAAATTAAATAATGAATAATGTGTAGGTTTGTCGGTGTGGCACCGGCGATGGTGCTGCGTGGCTATCCTAGTGCTGGTGGCTGGCACGGCGTGCGTGGCGGGGCCCCTGGCTCTGCGGGCACCGCCCGGGGCTCCCCTGCACGAAAGACTGCGTCTCGCCGAACGACTGCTACACGACACGCCGCTCATAGACGGCCACAATGACCTACCATGGAACATAAGAAAGTTTCTGCACAATAGGATTAAGGATTTTAAGTACGTACTTCTATCCTGTATAAACTTCTACCCAGCATCATAGACACACATAAGTAAAAGTCTGTAGTAGATGCTTCAAACGTAATTACAACGATTACGAAGGTACACGAATGGAGACCGATATTTACTTAGGAAATAATTAAATCTTGTTTAGACATTTTAAAAGGGTTTATTTAAAGTCACCCTCGTTTTTATTTCGTTAGGTATACACGTGTACGCTACAGAGGATTGGAGCACCATACTTATACAACCTGCTACCTATATCAGGCTGTATAACAAAGAGCTGAACAAACCGCACTAAAACAAATATGTAACGTTAGTAGGGTGCCCATAAAACATGAGCGGGCAATCAATCCACTTAGTGCCTTTGAACCCAGCTGTTTTTAACTAGCTAACGAAATCTCTGAGGAGTAATGAGCTCTCGTTACTGGCTAGTAGGGATGTACAGTGCACCATCCAGTAGCATGCAATGAAATGAGACACACTTATGTTGCACAATTATTTGAAATGCCAAACAAGTTTATAATGTGTAGGGTAGTATAAATAAGTGGCAACGATGAATCAAATTCTATTTGTACTCTATTTATGTATCGTCTCGTAAACCGTAGCCCCACATCAACATTATTCATTGAAATGTTGAAACTTATTAAAACAAGCTTTCTATTGGTTTGTTAGATATCGGTAGAAATGTTTAACCTATCCCACATCACTAGGAGCAAAGGATAAAGGTGAACTTTACTTTGTGTACTCGTATATCCCGTCCGCGTCCACCGTAGTTCTCCCGCCATTATTGTGCGTAGTATGTAATGTGCAGAGTTTCCTAGCTAATCACCACTTTCGGAGCTGAGTAAGAGCTCACTAACATAGAAGCACGATCTTCTTTAACAATTATTATTTTCTGCACTCATGAAGGCAATATTTACCTACAGAAATAACTCTCGGGCTATAGACGTGAGTACCTGCCTAGCCACTTATGGCCAGTTTAAATAACGGGCCCGTCCGGTAAATCCGAAAAAAATATGTAAAGGATTAGCTGAATGTGGGTGTTGCTCGCATATACCGACACATACGAATCGGATTTGGTCACGTTGTTGGTTAGCCGTGGCATAACTAACGTCCCGACTCTGTGTGTAATATAAAAATCTAGTTGTTTACATAATCGCTCTTTATATAAAATGCGAAACGAACGCCATGTATCTAACGTATGTTATAAAAATATGGCAAACTCGTTCAGTTCAATTTAGAAGATTAAGAAGATTTTCTCAAATAATATTTCCAAGAAAGAGTCCTGTAAGTGACTGTGGTTAACTGCACATTACGTATTCAAGGCTTCAACTCAATAGTACTTACAACGAAATCATGGTTCACACGTCGCGTAAAGAATTGAAATGTTTCTTGACAGACAGCTGGCTCAGTGCCAGGTCGTTGGCGACGCGTGCTGTGCGAGATTCGATTCTGCTACCAGTGTTTGCTAGATTTTTCTAGTTTTATGTACCTTTAAATTCGCTTACATTTCCAAAAGTAAATAAGGTTTTTTTGCTCTTTCTAAATGCGAACTGTTTACGAAGTTTTCTCTTTATTCTGACCTTTGTACTACTACTGCGTTTTACCACCATCTCACCTGATGGTAAGCGATGATGTCGTCAAAGATAAATATTGGTTTATTTCTGTAGTCAACGTTATGAAAGACATTCCAATCAAAATCTTAATCTGTGGATCCCATTTAGATGATGCCATTCTATGTACATGATATTCCGTTTCGTTCTATGACCTGTTGCTGAACTCATGCGAACTCATAGACATCTGTCGTGTTTGCGAGTTTCAACATTTTAGCAGGACACTTTATCGTAGCTATCGCGTTGCCTTTATTAAACACGAATCATTATAGTAAAGAAAAAAAATTTAAAAATACGTCAGTTTTTTGAGAACAACAACCCCATAACCTGGTTGATGTATTACATCCATCAGTGAAAAAGTTATCTGCTTGTTATGTAAATCTTTATATATACATATATATATAATATATTATTTAATTTAGATAAATGAGTAGACTAGCGTAACGATTCCTTTAATGAATTTAAAGCTACTTTAGACAAAAATAAGATAAGTATTATAAGGTACTTGTATCTTCATGAGCTGTGTTTCAAACTATGAATCAATCCACCATTAACTAATGAACGTGTTCCACATACTTTTCGGGCACCCACTGAAATTTTCGACTAGAGAATCATTGTCTAATAAAATAATAAATGTACCTAGTTTCGACGAGGATTTGCGGATGATCTCCCCGTGGGCAACAAGTTCGTGGAGCCATACCGACCTACCACGACTGAAGCAAGGCCGGGTGGCCGCACAGGTGAGCGGCATTCCTCAAACCGCATGATTTAATTAATTGCGCATTTAATAAAGTGGGTCACTTCGACGTTATCCCTCGACAAGATTAATATGTGCTGCCTGAATCATAACACCCACATTATTGTGGTGTCAAAAGATAAGGTTGTGGTTTGCCTACTCCGTTGAATAAAATATGCTTGTGTTTAATAAAAATAATTTCATTGCATTTCACAAAGTGGAATCATATTGACTGCATGAATGTTATTTTCAGTATTTTCCATAACACTTTCAGAAATTACAATTCTCCTCAATCGAGTATCGATTGTCATTTTATATAATATTCTCAGTAGATTATAACGGAACGAATAGTTTGAATTAAAGGATGAATTCCGTGACTGTATCATAATGAAAGCAACTATAATTAAATCACGGACACGGTACAATGAACTGAAAATGAGATGATAGTGAGCTAATTGTTTCAACTCCATCGCACAATTCCCCGAGATTGATGTGTTTGTGTAACGTACATAATACAATATGTGGTGGCAGCGAGTTAACCGCCCGTGGCCTCACGTTTGCCATCAGCTTTACTGATTCCATTATGTAGTCTTTGCCGGTTCGCTGTATCGCTGTATGAGTGGCATATCAAGCTCCGTTCGAAGATTGCTGAAGTCGTGCGTGATATTTAATCAGTCGCATGTCACGTGCTCGTCTGCCGCAGTTCTGGGCCGCGTACGTGCCGTGCGACGCGCAACACCGCGACGCCGTGCAGCTCACCTTCGAGCAAATCGACCTGATACAGAGGCTCACCGACAAGTACCACCCGCAGCTCACACTCTGCACCTCCGCTGAAGGTACGCGACACCAACTACTTATGATTCTATTCGATTGGTGCACATAATAAGCATCTTGGGTCATTGGGTGGTTCCGGTCTGATCCACTTACTTACCCATTAAGCCCAGTTAAGTACGCCAAGTCTGAAAAGGACAATTAATGTAAATGCGTAAGGTATATTAGCATGAGAAACCCATTGTATTCATTTCGTAGCCTTTAAAAAATTAAATTGCTTAAATCAATTCGTGGAATTCCTTTAGCTCCTATGTTCTTTTTTTAACTCAAATGGTTCATTTAAATTACAAAAATATATGGTTTTTAGTCGATTTTTTTTTTATTGTTCGCAATAACAACGTGATTTAAAGTTCAGTAAATTTCAGCGAACCTGAAACTTGAATTAACGAGAGAAAAGTGAATAGTTCAACCAATCATGTATTGTAAATTAAATGAGCAGCTGTACACCTCAATTAATAGATTACTGCAATGCAAAGCGTAGTCAATGGGAAATTATATAGATTTGAGAGTTACCTCTAAATTACTACATAATATATTCAGTAACATAAAGTCTCGTTAAAGCTTTTGACAACATACGTTAACGAATTAATTTGTGCATTGAATAAAAGTACATAATATTTTTACATAATTATTTTTACACACAGCAACAGTTGGTAAGCATCTTTTATTAATATGTTTACTATTGCGGCATATAAAGCAGACCTATTGAGTAGAGATAGGTTTACGTGTGAGTGATGAAGATAAGCACTTGGCTCTAGAACATCTATTAAAATTCCTTATCGCTTTCAGGTCATTAATCACGCCAAATATATTATTAACAATGTGGATTGCGAACAATGTCACGTTATTCCGAAGACGGCGGGGAATGGTGCAATTGTGCACACAAATCAAAGGCACTTGAAACACAGAACACGATTACAGCAAGTGCCAAGGACTTTTTGTTAGAACACAAAAGTAACAATATAAGCTCAATCTGTTTGATGTTTTATTTTTCTTAGACCAAAGATAAAGAAAAAGCACTTGTACAAAAAGAATCCAGGCGTCCCCAAGCTTTATTAAAATTCGACGATCTTTCTTCGTGTTCCTCTTCATTCGATCACAATGAAAATAAAAAGAATGAACTTGCTCCGACAATTTATTTCACAAGCAGTAATACTGTCCATCAGATACTTGAAAAACTTCTAGGTTTCCACTTACAATACATTAAACTTAAGAACACAGATAGATCGTTTCACTGTGTTAAAGAATGAAACGAAATTCATTATTAATTATACGAGTAGGTTATCACAATGATTTTAACGAAAGGACTTCAATGATTTTTTAATACAATTACTTATTATTTATTTTACTTCATTGCAAACATAAAGTGTTATTTTGCTACCAATAATATGCTGGAGTTATTTGCTGCATTCATCTCTGAGCTGACGAAATTTTTACATCGATTTGCCAATAAATTAATTGATACATGAATTTAAATACTTTCCTTAACATGCATAATTAGTCCTAATATCGATATTAATATCGAACGTCTATTGTAACAGATATAGTTTCCGCGCACGCCAACCACAGGCTGTGTTCACTGGTGGGAGTGGAGGGTGGTCATGCGATCGGGGGCTCACTGGGCGTGTTGAGGACGTTATACCAAGTGGGGGTCCGATATCTGACCCTCACTTCAACCTGCGACACCCCCTGGGCTGAGTGCGCGTCTGGGGACAAACCCGAGCCGTCGCCCCGGGGTGGACTCACGCCATTCGGGAAGGTAAGACCTGCGACAGTTCCTGCTACGAACTGATTTGCGAAGCTACGATGTTACCGCAAACATTATTTTAGCGTGTGCTACGTCCGTGGCTACGGGTCCTTTTCGGAACGGTAATTACTACGAAAGGCTACGCGAAGTTACGATGCTTCACGGGTAAGGCTCCTGTTTTCGTAAGTGCTACGATCAGCTATGTGCGGCTACGTTCGGTTACGAAGCTACGCCGAACATAAAGGACAAAATCAAATACTGGTTCTTGGCATTCGATAAGATCCTATTCAGGAGAAAAATCATACTTCTGAGTGGATACGATGCTACGCTAAACATGAAAGGAAATTTTGATAATAGAAGTACAAATTGAGAGTTTTGTGTGTGTGGTAAGTGCTAAGCTCTATTAATAAAAGCACCAGAGAAAGGTAATCAATTACCAACGTACCTAATTAGTATACTAGAAGAACGGTTATTATTGTAAATAATAAAAGGTTGTACAGTTGTACATTCGTCACAAAGTAAATTCTTCATGAAAACAAGTACGAGGAACTTCGAAACAATTCTAATTTATGTAGTAAATTTCTAATATATAAGTTTTTTCGTAGGGATAACAAACACAATAAACAATAAGTAGAATAAAAACATTGTTTATTTTTCAAAACCACAGAAAATTCAATAATTCACCTTATATGTACATAAAAATCACAGTCCTCATTTACCTTATGAGTATGTAAAAATAATAACGCAACACTTACGTAAAACTCACTGATCTCGAGACACTGATTTTCCGTCACCTACATAAACTTATACTACTTAATATTGCAGTTTTTAAAATACTTACTGCATAACAGAAAGCATTTGCGAACAGAGACATGTTATCGTAATTGTCCACAATAGTTTTCAATTCTTTGTCGTAATGCAATTGATCGACGTGTATATCAAAACTTTATGACGAATGTGCAACAATCCAATAAAAAAACATAACCCTTCCTTTGCAGTCGGGTAAAAACAGTAACTATAAAAGTATGCTGCGAATCTCTACTGATATGTCATTAGGATGTTGCACAAAGTTCACAAGTGTTTTTGTTGCATAACGAGAATATTTTTTAGTTATAAGAAACGCTTCAAGTACGATCAAATTAAAACAATAATGCATCAGTCTATTATTATATAACAAAATCTGTATGACTAACTTTTAAAATAATATTAACATCGTGATAGCATGCAGAATGTAATATAGCTTTTAATTATTTGATCTAAAATGTAAATCAGATTTATGATCCTATATTATATATAATTATTAAAAAAATACCTTAGTCATCCATTTATAAAACACCTAAAATATAGATTGAAAAGAACAGAAACATTAAAACTTTGATTATTCTTACGGGTTTAAATTGTGAATTATATCCCCTTAATTCTTTCTTAAATCTCTTAAGATTAGATGAAGTTATAATCCTCTTTGCTGACTATACAATGGTAGCTCGTTACGAGGGAATTTATTGTCTTAGAAACATGCTGGATGTTATTAAGAAATTGAAGCAGCGGACGGGGCTTAAAGAAATCTGTATGAAGTATTTACAAAGCAATTTGCATAGCATATGAGTAACATATGTGTTCATAAAGAGCAATCTTGGAGCATGCGAAAGAATATTAAAATACACGTCATGTAAATAGTCAGAAGGCAACCGTAAAGATTGAGACGTCGAGTGGAGTGAGTGTGCCATAATCATAAGCATCCTGGCGTTCCGCAATATTTCTCTTTGTATGAACTGTGGCTGCTCGCTATTCGCGAAAGCAGTTCTTTGTTTACTTGCAACGATACTTTTCGGAATATTTTCTTTTGTTTAAACTGCACGCTGCGTACCACGTACGCGTCGCTCTACGCTCAAACTTGAAACCTATGTACCTTAAGTAGGTACAATCAAAGAACGAGTTATGTATGTAGGCTTGCTACTTCCGTGAAGTAATGTTGTGGGTGCACTGAGGAGAAATAGTCTTTGACAACACAAAGTGAATCGTAAGTTTAAAAGGTTGCATAGACCAAATTGGCAGCATTGGATAATAATACATGTAATGTCGTTTTTTTTACTGTTATGTGTGTGTGTTTACAAACATAATTTTTAAGTATTTTTCAATGTACTACTAACAGTCTATGGACTGAAAAGACTGAAATAAATGTTTTAAATTGAATTGAAATAAATATGTTTATTTCACGGTAGTAGTACAGTACACGGTAGTAGGCATATATACTTTCACTTGTATACTATTAATCCTTTCGCTGTCTTTATCTCAAGCACTGCTCGCGTAATTGTTTTATGGATTGCGCTCTATATCATCTGAAAGCGCTCGCTAGTTGTAAGTGGGTGTTTAAGTTGACGAGACTTTCTTAACGCAAGAAACAACCACAAGCGGTACTTATCTTAATAGAAGAGCGGGTCGGTAGCGCAACAGTGCTCAAATTAAGACGGCTATAAACTATAAGTAGAGGCTAGTTGTTGGTCCATCGTTTACGATCACTACGGAAGCCGATCTTCTTAGTTCTACGTTATTATCTGGCTTGCTATACTTTGAGTTCAGACAAATTAAAAATTACTTTTAAACCGCTCGTGGTCGTGTCCCTTAGACGCCTAGTTAAAACTCACCCAGTGAATCATATGAAACTAAAACTCATCGAGTGAATCATTTGTAAATACAAACTTATCGAGTGAATCATTTCTAAATTGAAACCCAACGATTGAATCATTTCGAAAAATATAAACCCATTGAGTGAATAATTTCTGAATATAAATATCTTCCGGATAAATATTTCTGGCTAGAAATTCACCCGATGAATTGCCTACTCCGACGACAGAAACTATAAAACTAACTACGGCAATTTGTCGCTTTCAAAATTCGTCGCCTCTCTGAATTCACAACCACAAAGGTTCTAAGAAGTTAGCAATTAATTTAAAGCAACGCAAACTCATACGGACTTCAAAAGCGGTTGGAACAATAGAGACTTACTTTACGATAAATATGCAAAAGGCCAGGAGCAGCGAGAACTGTGTTTGCAGTTCGTTTCAATAGCTCATACCGACGTGTTTTAAAACATTTTTTTTCATCCTTTATGTAAATGGCGTATTATGGTACCTAAGCTCTTTCTCCAGTAACAGACATTTGGGTATATGCGGAACAGGGTGTAAAGTCCCGCAATCCCGTTGAAAAGGGATGATCCTCCGACCAGATGGGTGTTTTTGTCTGGTGGGCAACAGCCCGATATCTGTGTTCGGGTGATTTGTATGTTTGCTAGTTCTGCGGTAAACTCTGCTTGCGCGATACAGGATTTCTATAGTTTAGTTTGAATGTCGCGAGATAGATGTCGCTACAGACAAAACACAACTAAAATGGAAGAGATGAAGCGCATTTTTCTTGTGGCGGCCTATTTTCCTGTTATCTATCTTGTGTTAATAAATTGTGTTTGGTTGGTCGGACAGATAGTGGTGAAAGAAATGAATCGCCTGGGCATGTTGGTGGACCTCTCGCACGTGTCGGAGCGCACGATGCGTGACGCATTGACCGTGTCGCGAGCGCCTGTGCTTTTCTCGCACTCATCGGCGCGCGCGCTGTGCAATGTCACGCGCAACGTTCCCGACGCCGTGCTTCGCCTGTTGGCCGCCAACAAGGGTCTCATCATGGTCAATTTCTACACGTCATTTCTCACTTGTAAGGATACTGCGACCGTGCAAGATGCCATAGGTAAGCAATCCCGCACATAAGATGCTATCATCCATCTATAATATTGCGTATTTCATCATCAAATCAAATATGGTTGACTCTCATCTTAAATGACATCAACACATTGACTCTGTCGTGGCCCGCCTGAGAAAACTTTTATATATTTTTAAGAAGCTCAGAGGTTTAGCGGATTTTAACACCTTATAACACCTAATATTTTGCGCTTGCTCAGTCACTCTTAGGATGCTGTCTGACGGTGTGGGGTGTAGCTCACAAAACAGTGATGATACGCTTGGAAAGAGCCCAGAGGGCCGTTTTGAAAGTTCATTCACGGAAAGCAATCCGCTTTCCTACTACATCCTTGTTTTCTCTCTGCCATGTTTTAACTGTCCGGCAGTTGTTAATTTATCAAACGGTGCTGCGAACACATACCTATCTAACCTATGACCCAGAAATAAATGTTAGCAGGCGCCGTACTGAACTAGTTTGCCACGTTAAACCACGAAAAACTATAGCTGCACGACGACACTTTGCCTACATGGGCTATAAATTCTTTAAAAAAATAAATCAACATTGAGCATATATTCTATCTCTAGGAAAGAATGTAAGAGTAGGCTAGGAACATAGCTTAAATCACTGTCATATGATGCAACAGAAAAACTTGTGGAATGTACCTAAATCAGAAACTAAATAATAAATAGGCAGACACACACTCTCATACACATTCACACAAATACTCACGCAGCCATACAAATCAGTCACGGCAATTAATAATCCTAATCTTAGTCTATCGACTGTTTTCTCTTTTTTCTTTTTCGTTTGTGTAATTTGTTAATTGGAATAAATTTCCCTCTCACCTGGAGTCGGGCGTTGATAGTTGCGCCTCAGTTTTGTCAACTTTTGCAGCTATCATCGTTTAATATTGACTAATAGATTAATAATAAACGTTTTATTTGGAAAAAATAACAAATACAGACAGAAAATAGTTATTTTCACTTCAGTAGCTCAAACATGTAGGTTTTGCTGCCTGAAATCAGTGAGCAAAATGCGATGTTGCTCACTGAGTGAGACAAAGTAACTTTTTAATTTTTGTTTTCAGAAAGCCACGAATATCTTATTCAACCTTGGGTTAATCATACAAGTCGAAACATTCATACTCTATCTCTTTCCCGCCATTAGAAAGAGAGAGAGACAAAAACCAGCCCTTTCGAAGTTCCGATTTTGAATTCAACCTCAAAGGCAAACACGTTCGGAATTTCGTACTAACTAAAAATTCGAATTTGCATTGAAAAAATTTGAATGGTCTCCTACTTTCAGAGGTGTATCTGTAGGTACCTATTACCGACCGCCTGGAGCTCTTGGGCATGGAGTTGACGTCTGACCTCAACTTCGGCTCAACCATTGAGTCTAAAGCTCAGACTGCAGCCAAAAAGTTGGGCATCCTACAGAAAATGAGGCGATACTTCACACCTGGACAGCTTTTGAATTTATGTAAAGGTCCGTTCCTGTATGGAGTATTGCAGTCACTTGTGGGATGGCTCAGCCAAATACCAGCTAGCTGCACTTGACTCGATCGAACGCAGAGCTAAAAGGCTCATAGGTGACGAGGTTCTGGCAGGCAAGCTTCACACCCTGGCTCACCGGCGAAATGTTGCTTACCTGTCTATTTTCTATAGATTGTACTTCGGAGAGTGTGCGCAGGAGCTCCACGACCTGATCCCTTCATCCCCCTTTTACTACCGGTCTACCAGATGTACCATCCACACTTGGTCGATATACCGTCTTGTCGTACTAAGCGCTTTTCTTCAACATTCATTGTGCGGACAGCCAAGGTGTGGAACTCTCTGCCCGGCATCTGTGTTCCCTGCCACATATGACCCGTCAGCCTTTAAAGCAAGAGTGAATAGGCATTTTCTGGGCTCGCTCGTTCGATCGTAGACCTCATCTTACACTTACCATCAGGTGTGATCGAGGTCAAGAGCGGGCTCATTCGTAATAAAAATATAAAAATAAAAAAAAATATGCAATAATATAATTATGTCTTTTATCGAATTTTTAACTTATTGTTGTATTTAAACGAAAATAAGTATTTACTGCAAATAAAACTGATATTTAACCAATTACTTAGGCTACTGCCGGAGGACTCAAAAAAAACCGAATTTATTACAAACTAATTTATTTCAATAAAAATTACAATTAACAAGAAATGAAATTGACTCGATCGATGGTGGATGCCAAGTGCGCGGGCTCGGTCACGTAAGCGATGTCTTCGGGCCTTTGAAGATAAGCAACGTGCCAGATTACATCGAAGGATCAACCATGCCACCCCTTCAAATCAGTGCTATTAACTTAAAGAAGCTGCACGACATTCAAGATAGAATAGACTCTCAGAAGCCAATCCACATTGAACCAACCACAACTATTTACACACATCCCAAGATCAATCTAAACTCTCGACGATATTTCATCTCAAAATCTAAAATAGTCGTCGATCTGAGGGGGGATGAGTCACGAGGCACCTGATAGAGTTATGGATTCTTCTTGTTCACAGATTAGCTGGACTTGTGTTGGTTTCGGGAATACGAAAGCATAGCGGCGGTCATCTAACTTCTCCAATGCAGGCTTCGTCAGGCTAATGGTAATAGAGTTGCATGGTTTGCGCGGATTTTGACTTCCAATAATACCGCAGATGCAGTCTGGATGGGTTCTCATTTGGTGGTTGAATTTTTCTTCGCAAAGATACTCTGAAGCTACCTTCAGGCATTCTGCCTCTATGTACGCATGAATGTTTCCAGTGATTGCTAGGAATGGATAGGACGGGATAATGGCTTGCTTATTTTTATTTGGTACAATGACTAGCTTATACAATAGGAATTTTAGTGGAGAGATTATGGGGAATTTAAATGCAAAAACTATTCGATTTCCACGATAGTAAGCCAATGGCTTAATAATTTCATAATATTCTCTGATTTCTAATTCTAATAGTCCTTATTATAAAGCGCGCGTAGTTTGCGTATCATATTGCTTAGTATTTCTGTACCTATCATGGAATGATGAGTATGCAATTGACCGGAAAGTGCTATTGAGTTCTCTAACCTACTTAATTCGCTTAATAAACTATCTACGTTATTGCAAATTATTTGTAGTATTTGCGAAAACTTTGCAAATTTTATGAGGTTGTATTGTTTATACTTATCGGCGTCAAGTAAAATATGCAAGCTATGATTTAATTGTACCTGATTTTCTACTAATTTTGTAATCATTTTTGTATGTTCGTTCATCAAACTTTTGCTTACACTTATATGTTGATTTTGCTCAATAGTTATTTGCTGCTGATTATCATTGAGGGCTTTAAGGGCGTTATCATATTTAACGGCATGTGTATGGTCCAGGTTTCCTGTAATGCTCTTAATTACGGATCCAAGACCGTCTACTAAACATCTCTTGAATCGATTGGGCTTCAGACTTTGTAGTTGGGATAAGGCTTTATTCAGTTTCGCGTTTAAACTATCTATCTGGAGCTCGTATAAAGTGCGAGTGTAGTTATCTAGTCTATCTGTGGCTTTAATAAGTTGAATTCGTATTTCGTTAATGTTGTTATCTATGTCTGTTAGTTCTATATTCTGCAGGAATGTATGATAATGAGTAATGAGTTTCATGGGCCCTAGTTTGAAGGGTAATAGTCCAGGTCCATTCTCAAGTCGTTCTAGATTGATCTCCTGCGTCCATGTTAGGCTAAGTGACAGCATCAGGGGTATCCTGCAACAATTTCGCAGTTTTAGGAACGCGCTTTAGTTTAGATTTAGCTATAGGTCCCTTTTTCCTGGAAGTGTAAATGTGGATAGGTAAATTAGCTAGGACGGTATCCTGGTTGTATCTGGGTGCGAGTTTTGTGTGTAGGTCTGGTTCATAATCAACCTCGTCCTCACGGATTTTATTACGATTTTCTATGAGCGCCGTTCGATTAGCGAGAGACGTCTCGTTGATTAGTTCGTATACTTTTTGCATGCGTTCTCTATGTGTTTCGGTATATTGTTGCAGTAAGTTTCGGGTCAGATCTATATCATTTGGGTCTCGTGGGTCTGTGTGGCCTAATATGAGATCGTACGGTTTACATCGTGTGAAGGAATGGATTGAACTAACAATAGTTATACAAATACAAATGCATACAAATAACAATAAGCATACAAATGCTAAGATTACATATGGCATCAGATATACAACTGGCTCATCTTTGTGTTTTAGTTTCAAAATACGAAGATGTTCCAGTATAGTGGAGTGAAAGCGTTCAATATTACCGTTAGCGTTAGGTGAGTATGTAAGTGTTTGGTGATGAATTATTTTATGTTCCTTGCAGAATTCGGAGAACATCTGTTGGTGAATTCGGTCCCTTGATCTGTAATAACGGTGGTAGTGGTAAGCCATGATGTGTGCTGAAAGTTAGTAAAGCTTGTATAATACTAACTGCAGTCCCATCTCGAAGGAGGTAAGCTTGACCGTACTTTGAGAAGGCGTCTATGAATGTAACGTATTTTTCATTCTGTGCTGAAAAGCTATCCATGTGTACTATTTCGAACGGTCTGGTGGCCGGGGGTGCTACATTAAACTTCTGCTTTATAGGGCTCCTATCGTACTTTGCTTGCCCACATATTGTGCAGTCATTTATGAATTTGGTTATGTTTTCTCGCATCTTAGGCCAATAATATTTAACAGATAAAGCCAGGAAGCACTCATTAATGCCACGGTGGTTAGTTTTGCCTTCGTGGTAGTGACGAATAATTTCCTGCTGTCTAAGATATTCTTTTACGTTTTCAAGTTCCTTTTTTGCCAAAACCAATTTCATAGATGAGCTTTTAAAATGTTTTTGTAACAGGGATTATGTTGTACATTGCAAGGGGTGGATTAATTAACAGTGCAGTTTTGATCTTAGGATTGACGTATTCTTTAATATCGTTAATCAGATCTTCTTCTAGATTGGATTCAGATAGTTGGATGGATGTTCGAGTGTGAGTGTCAAACGGCTTGGATGCAGTAGCCCGTCTTTTAAAATCACCTACAACGGTTAAGCACAACTGCCAGTGAAATTTGTTAAGTGGTTCGTCGGTGATAGGTATTTCAAATATAGGGTTTTCCTCAGAGGTATGTGCTATCAGGGTGTTGGAATTAGGTAGAGATGGTGGCCTATCAGTTGCATTCGCAATAATCGAACTAATCTCCTCATTATGGATCTCGACGCGGGAAAGGGCATCGGCATTGGTGTTTTATTTGCCTTTTTTATAGATAACGGTAAAATCATATTCGCTTAATTTTAATCGCCGCCTAGTTAGCCGTGAATTTGGTTCTTTGAGGCTCATGACCCACTGTAATGGTTTGTGATCCGTTATTATCTTGAACTTGCGTCCAAATAGGTAGGGTTGAAAGTATTTGGTTGCCCATACAATGGCAAGTAATTCCTTTTCTATTGTGTTGTAGTTTACTTCACTTTCACTAAGTGTTCGTGAAGCGTAAGCTACGGGTTTGTCCGAGCCAATGGACCCTTGTGAGAGAATCGCACCTATAACAAAATTGGAAGCATCTGTGGTTAAGATAAATTCCTTGTCAAAATCGGGGTATTTAAGGATAGGGTCGTTGGTCAGTAGAGTCTTACACTTCTCAAAACAGTTAATATAATGCGAATCTAAATTTACCTTTTTCCCTTTCTTTAAACATTGTGTCAGTGGTTTGGTAATCCGTGAAAAATCTGGAATGAATTTTCGGTAATAACCTAGGAGTCCGAGAAACTGTTTGATTTCTTTAGGTGTTTTAGGTACGGGGTAATTTTGAATAGCTATGATCTTGTCTGGGTTAGGCTTTATCCCTTCGGTACTGATAACATGACCTAAGTACGCGGTTTCGAGTTTTAAGAACTCTGATTTATTTAACTGGATTTTGAAGTTAGATTCCCTTAGCCTTTGGAGCATCTTCTCTAAGTTGTTCATGTGTTCCTGGAGTGAGGTACTGAATATAATGATATCGTCAAGGTAGACGAGACATATGACATTTTGGAGTCCCTTGAGGACATTGTCCATCGTTACTCGTTGGAATGTGGAAGGGGAATTCTTAAGTCCCATGGGCATTCTCAAAAATTCGAAGTGCCCATGTTCAACGTTAAAAGCGGTTTTAGGAATGTCAGAGGGATTCATTTCTACCTGGTGGAAACCTGATGCTAGGTCAAGGGTACTGAAATATTGACACTTGCCTAGTTTGTCCAGGATGTCTGTAATATTCGGGATAGGGTATTTGTCATCAATCGTTTTTTCATTCAGCTTCCGAAAGTCAATGACTATACGCCATTTCTGTTTTCCTGAAGCGTCACCTTTCTTTGGGACGACCCAAATTGGTGAGCTCCATGCAGATTCAGACGGCCTGATGATTCCCTGATCTAACATCTTCGCTATTTGATCACTAACTTCCTGACGGTGTATAAACGGAAATCTGTAACTTTAGTATAAATTGGAATTTCGTCTGTAGTTTTAATACTGTGCTTAACTTTGTTGGTGAAGGTTAATGCTTTGCCTTTAATATAAAACACGTCGGTGTACTTTGAACAAAGTGCCAATAAGTTTGCCCTTTCCTCCTCATTCAGGTGATCGGTGCGTATCCGAGATGTAACATCTTTAGCGTGAGGTGACAATTGTTCAGCGCATTCAAAGTTTAGTATAGTTAGTTGCCTGAGTGGCATGGTCCAGTGAAAATATTATATCGTTACGAGTTGGGTTAGTGACTTCAACTAGAGCATGGATACCGGTTTTCGATAATATCGAAAAACCGGAATATCGGACCATAAATCCGATATTGAAAAAACCGATATTGGATTTCAAATATCGGTTTTTCGATATTTTATATGAAACAAAAAACCAGACGCAATAGAATCTTTCTTACATATTTCATTGAATTTAATTAATGTAAACAATACCTATCGGTTAATTATAATAATATGTATGCTACAGTGTCATTTATAAATGATTATTTCGATATAAAAGTATACAACACTTAGGCCCGGTATTATGTACATACGTGCAACAAAATGAGATCGTATCTCAAAGATAATACCTTGAATGCCCTCTGCTACTTTTTTATGTTTTATTACTGATGAGCCCAGAAGTTGACCGTTCACTCTTGCTTTGAAGGCAGACGGGTCATATGTAGAAGGGAACATAGCAGCCTACAGAGAGTTCCAGACCTTGGCCGTGTGCACAATAAATGTAGAGGAGAATCGCTTAGTACAACAAGACGGTATATTGAACAAGTGAGAATGGTACCATGCAGTACGTCGGGCAGATCGTTAGTATAATGTAGATGGAGGAATCAGATCGTGGAGTTCCTGTGCACACTCTCCGAAGTACAATTTGTGGAAGACCGGCAAACAACGTTTCACCGATGAGCCAGGCTGTGAAGCTTGTCTGCTAACACTGCATCGCCTATGAGTCTTTTAGCTCTGCGTTATCCGAATGAAGTGCAGCAAGCTGGTATTTTGCTGAGCCATCCTACAAGTGACTGCAGTACGCCATACAAGAACAGACCTGTGCTTTATACAAATTTAAAAGCTGTACAGGTGTGAAGTATCGCCTCACCTTGTGAAGGATTTCCAGCTTTTTGGCTGCAGTCAAAGCTTTTGACTCAATGATTGAGCCGAAGTTTAAGTAAGACGTTGTGAGATACGCAGGTTATGGAAATGAGACGCAAATGCAGGTTGAATATGGTATGCTTGTATTTTCAAAAATCGTTTCCTTATATAGGTACAGAATCTGTTGCAATAATTAATACATAGCGGGTATATATAAAAAGTTATTTTTAGAAAAATAAAATTACCCTACGTGCTACGTTTCTAACTGTGAGGCTGCTATTCCGCTACAGTACACCCCCTCAAGCGAAGCGTACTACTGGTTTTACTATTCTTCCCGATCGCGTTGTTCTCTGTGTGTCATCATTTCCTTGTTCGTTCATAGTGTAGGCAGGCTTGAGTCGGTCGATCGAGACGTTGGTTACTCTTCCTGGTAGCTGGAGCTTGTAGTACTTCTCACATCTTTCTATTACGGGATATGGACCTTCATATGTCGGTTGCAGTGGTTTTTTTGTGCAATCTCTGCGTAGGTATACGTTTCCACAGGTACGTAGGTCGGAGTGCACAAACATGTTGTTGTTGTTATGCACGGTCTCGGCTGGTCGGTATGCGTTGATAGTGCGCCGCAGCTGTTCAACGTAATCGTGACTCATTTGGCTTCCTTTTGTTTCAACAAAAAAATCTCCTGGTAATCGCAGCGATGTTCCGTAGGTGTATTGTGCAGGACTAATCCCTGTGTCGCTACGAGTAGCCGCGCGCAAACCGAGTAGTGCGGTGGGTAACTCGTCAAACCACTTTCCGTTTTCTCTAGCAGTGCAGCGCGCGGTAAGTGCGGCTTTGAGTGAGCGGTGCCACCGTTCGATGATTCCATTTGATTGTGGATGATATGCAGTTGTTCTCGTTCTGTTTATTCCCATTAGTTTCATCAATTCAGAGAAAAGTTTGCTCTCAAACTGACGACCTTGATCGCTTGTTATCGTGACGGGACAACCAAATCTTGTTATCCAGCTTTCATATATCGTTTTGACTATTGTTTCCGCAGTTATGTCGTGGAGAGGTAATGCTTCGGGCCATCGTGTGTACCGGTCGATAATAGTAAGTAGGTACTTGTGTCCATATTGTGATGGGGGTAGGGGCCCAACAATGTCGACATGGATGTGTTGGAATCGTTCCGATGGTGGGAATTTTGCGATTTGACTCGTTGTATGTCGACTGACTTTTGACTTTTGACAGGCTTCACAGGCTTTGGTCCATCGTCCCGCGTCAGCGTTCATGGCTGGCCAGAAGTATTTTTCACTGAGTATTTTTCTTGTTGTGCGCGTGCCGGGGTGACTGAGGTTATGTACACTTTCGTACGCTGCTCGGCGAAATGTTTCGGGTAGGTACGGGCGAACGTGTTGTGTAGATGTTTCGCATAGTACTTTGCAATTTGTGTTGGGTAGAATTATGCGCTTCAATTGTAAGTTGCTTTGCTTCATTAAGTCACGTATGGTGCTGTCTCTTTCTTGCGCTGTGGCTAGTTGCTTGTAGTCGATCGTTGTAGGACAGGTGATAGTTTCTGTGTTGATCCGTGATAATGAATCTGCGACTATGTTATCTTGCCCGCTAATATGACGTATGTCGTTTGTGAATTCACTTATGTACATGAGTTGTCTGGCTCGGCGCGGTGTTTCGCTGTCTGACGATGTTTTATTTATTGCGTAGGTTAGCGGTTTGTGGTCTGTGAATATTATAAGATGTCTTCCTTCGAACATTTTTCTAAAATGCTTCACAGCCATGTATATAGCTAGCAGTTCTCTGTCGAATGTGCTATATTTGACTTGCGCGCTTGACAATGATTTGGAGAAATATCCCAGTGGCTGCCATTTGTTGTGTACATATTGTTGCAGTACAGCACCAGCGCACTTATCGGAGGCGTCAGTCATTAATGCGATCGGTGCGTTATGTGAGGGGTGAGCTAGTAATGCCGCGTTTTGTAGGCCAGCTTTACATAACTCAAATGCCTTCAGGGCATTGTCATTCCATACTATCTTTGTTTTATCTCGTTTCTTGCTATTGTGCAAGTATGCATTTAGAGGTGCTTGTATTTCGGCTGCCTTTGAAATGCAATCTCTGTAGAAGTTGACGGTGCCAAGGAATCTTCTTAATTGTTCAATGGTTGTGGGTAGTGGAAAGTTGGTGATTGCTTCCACTTTTTCTGTTGGAGGTTTGATGCCATCTTGTGAGACAGTGTGTCCAAGGAATTTGATCACTTTCTTGCCTAATACACATTTAGCTGGATTTATAGTGATGCCGTATTTGTTTAGTTGTTTTAGGACGGTTCGTAAATGTTGTCTGTGTTCTTCTTCTGTTCTCGAACTTATTATTATGTCATCGACAAATGGGTAGGCATAGTCGAGTCCGTGGAGTACTTCGTGAATAAAGCGTTGGAAGGTCTGTCCTGCATTTTTCAGTCCTGGGCACATCCGGGGAAATTCAAATAGCCCGAATGGTGTTATGATGGCGGTTTTTTCAATGTGATCTTCCAGTACAGGCAGTTGTTGGTATGCTCTATTTAGGTCAAGAGTTGAGAATATTTGCTTCCCGTGCAACTGGTAAGTGAAATCCTTCAAACGTGGTACAGGATATCTGTCTGGTTTCGTTACGGCATTTAGCCTTCTGTAGTCTCCACATACGCGTAAGTCTCCGTTTGGTTTGGGTACCACGTGAAGTGGACTGGCCCAGGGGCTCTTGCTTGGTCGGCATAATCCCTGATCCATCATAGTTTGAAATTCTTTCTTTGCAGCTTCGTAACGGTGAGGTGGCAGTGGACGAGCTTTGCAGTATAATGGCGGCCCTGTTGTTTCTATATGGTGCTCGACGTTGTGCTTCGGAGTATTTTTCATAGTGGAAAGTCTTGTAATATCGGGGAATTCCGCCAATATGTCATGATATTTTTGTTCCAGGTCTATGGTTCTGATGGTTGGTGCTGTTGATTTGCAGATGGACGTCTTCACTGACAAGTTTGTTATCTTGTCGATTAAACATTTTCCAGCGAGGTCGACTAGTAGGTGACGGTGCTTTAAAAAATCAGCGCCGATGATGGGCTTGCTGACTGCTGCTACGACGAACTTCCATCTGAATGGTCGTCTCAGGTTGAAATCCAGGTCCATTGTTTTTTCACCGTAGGTAGCTATTTCGGTGTTGTTTGCTGCATATAGTTTGAATGCGGTTGGCTTCAAAATTTCACAGCGTTTCCTGGGAATGACGGATATGTTTGCACCAGTGTCGATGAGAAAGCTTAGATTTGTCTTCTTGTCTTTCAAAAATAGACGGTGTGATTTTTCCCAGGCGCCAGATTCCGTCCCTGCTAACGCCTGTTTTAGTTTCCCGAGATTGTTGGGTGCTTATCTTCGTAAGTACATGGTCTAGTACATTTCCGCGCTTGTGCGCCGAACTTCCGATGAAAATAACAAACGGAATTGTCGTTGTACTCGGTCCTGTGATTAGAGTCCGCTCGGCGGTTACCATGCGGCGAACGGTACGTACTGCGTGATCGATGACGCGTGCCGCCTCGCCAGTTGCGCCCGCGCTGCCTTCCGTAGCGGCTGTGGTGTGTTTTTAATTCTGATATTTCTTTTGCCAACATGTCGATCTTCGCGTGAAGCAATGCGTTTTCATGATTTGTAGCTAAAGGTGGAGTGGACGGTGTTGCCGGTGACGAAGTGTTGTGTACTGCTGATATTTGGTGGTGAAGTTGTTCTAGCATTTTGTCGGCCATTACTGCTAACTCGTTTAGTTCGGTTTTCTTAGCTATAGTTTCGCTCACAGCTAGTATGGCGCGGACTGACGGGGGTAGGTGCTTCGTCCATATAACACGCAGCGTGTTCTCGGCAATGTTGTTTCCGGCTAAATTTTGCATGCGGCGTAGCAGTTGTGAAGGCTTCAAATCTCCAAGTTCCACGTTGGACAGTAGCCGCTCGAGTTTAGTGTGGTCGCTCTCGTCATAGGTTTGGATAAGCCTCATCTTCATGGTGGCGTATCTATTGTTTTCTACTGCATTTTTAGTATCGAACATGATGTCTTGAATTTCGTCTAGATCTTGGAGGTCGAGTTGGCGGATGAGCAGCTCTGATAGTTCCTTGTCGCTTAGTTTTCCAGCAGACACAATCGCTTCAAATTGCAGGAACCAAAGCTTGATTCTGTTCCTCCATAATGGCGGTATCCGTTGGTTGTATGAGACGGCTGATAGTTCGTGCGAATCTTGCTGCGGTGATGATGTACTGCTCCGATCGCTCGGTTTCAAAATATTTGAGGTCATCATTTCGTCTTGAAGTTTCTTCCGTCGGGGTCACCACTGTGAGATACGCAGGTTATGGAAATGAGACGCAAATGCAGGTTGAATATGGTATGCTTGTATTTTCAAAAATCGTTTCCTTATATAGGTACAGAATCTGTTGCAATAATTAATACATAGCGGGTATATATAAAAAGTTATTTTTAGAAAAATAAAATTACCCTACGTGCTACGTTTCTAACTGTGAGGCTGCTATTCCGCTACAACGTCAACTCCATGTCCAAAAGCTCCAGGCAGTCGGTAACTGATAGCTATAGATGCACCTCGGAAAGTAGGAGATAATTTAGATTGGCTCTTTTAGCAGTGAATAGATAAACCTGTGTTTTCAAAGCATTGAATTTAACCAGATTGTCGGGTTAAATTCATTAGCTCCAACATGGCCTTTCTAAGACAGTATGTTTCATCCCTGCTAGCTCTAGCACTGGATAACAATATCTTTAAATCTGTGCTGTCATCCGCGTACCCAAGAGCTGGAGCAAATCCTTGACATGCAGCAGAAAGAATCGCAAATATAACAGACCGGTTAAGAATACCGCATTGACATTGACAGCCATAAGATCCGATGAGCAGCCATCGATAACCGCTCGTATTGACCGCTCACTTAAGAAGTCAGAAATCCAGTTGCAGAAGCCAGCAGGGACGCCAAATGCAGGAAGCGTGCTTAGTGGACTAGCGTGCCAGACCCTGTCAAAAGTCTTTGAGATATTGAGGGACTCTACAAGAGCATTGCCGTATTTCTTAATGGCCTCGCCCCAGCAGTGCGTATCATACACAAGAAGATCTCAGTTCGACCGACCAAGGCGGAAGCCATACTGGTGGTCACCACCTAATGCCGTTCAGCCCCAGAAACATCTGCCACCCGGACGTAACTTGCACTGGCCAATTTGGAAAGCTATCAATGAACTGCGAACCCAAGTAGGCCGCTGCAAGTACAATTTAGCAAAATGGGCCATTATATGCCAAACACACCCAGTGCGATTACGGCATTCCTGATCAAACAATGTCCCATTAGCTCGAGTGTCGAATGAGCTTATTATTGAGTTTCCTATCCATCACTTTGCAGATTCTGGAGGTTTTTTGGGTACTGGTTGCACATTCTGATTGCTTCCACTGGCACCACTCTAATTTTAAGAGTGTGATACAGGTTACAACTCCAGAGCACAACTTTTTAAGACTCGAGCAGGTATTCCGTCCGGCCTGCTGGCTTTGTTCACGTCTAGTCTGCAGAGTGCTTTATGGATCTCTGAAATGTGAATTTGAAAAACTGACGTTCCACATTTCAGCAATAGCGATCTCGTGAATTGCCGTAGTCTTCGTCTTTAAAGCCATAAGAAGACTCTCCCTCCAATTGAATATCTAGTTCTTTGCGTTTATCGTAATATTTACTTATACATATATTATGTTACTCAATTACTTATTTTAACTTGTGTTGATTATTATGTTAAGAAATTGATATTTTTTGTGTATCATACTTTTAAATTTGAATTGATGTAAGATTGCAATGAAATAGTTTTAATAATAAATGGCGGTAATTTTATATTTCCATAGCACACTTTAATACAGTCTTTAAATTCTAATATTTGGACCCTTACAACGTTAAAACGAATTTGATAATTTTATTTCCATAATATCAGAAAAATATCGAAATACCGGAATACCGATATTAAAAAATTGAATATCGAAACAAAACCGGTATTGGGAAAAGGTTCCGATATTCCATGCTCTAACTTCAACCATACCGCGGCTATTAGAAACGGTGGTTAAGCATTCGGATATAATGCAATTGCAAACTATCTGTTCTTCTACAAAAACATCACTATCTGGGGCATTAATAGGTAAACGTATTAATTTAGAACTTCCCGCTGGTATGATTTCTTCATAGAGTTTTAAATTATAAATTTGGATGGGATTAATTACAAACTTAGTTATAAACGTAAGATCTTTCAAATCTAATTTAGCCTCCCATTTTGTAAGTAAATCCATTCCTATCAGACCATCAAAACGATCGTGGAATCTGTATACGAATAGTTTAATTGGTTCTGTGTCACCAAATTCGGGAAAGCACGGTAGATTAATAGAATAGTCGCTCCTGCTTGTGGCATGAACGTTAGTAACCTCGAATGGATCATAGTTAAGAGGTGTATGCGGGAAATAATTCTGAACTGCTTCTGGACTAATGAATGATTGATTTGCACCGGTATCTATTAGAAAGTTAAGTGGAGGGTCATTGATACGAATAAACGGTAGTTGCCTTTGAGTTTTCAGGTTTAATTCTATCTTGAGCTGTTTGACTTCGGAGCCTTCTGAAAATTCTGACTGGTTGAGGGCTGCTGTTGGTCAGCAGTACCCGGCTTGTCTTTATTGTTAGTCTCGTCGGTCTGTTGCGGTGTGACGTGGTCATATGTACATTCATTGAAATAGAAGTAATCTTGGTTATAGGGGTCAAAGTAGAAGTAGTCAGAAAGGTCGGGGTAATAATACGCCTCCCCGTAATCTGAGCACTCGTTCACATTAATATCACGGGTTGTAAGATAGTTGGAAGGTGGTGGATTTCCTTGCAGTGCCCAATTCCAGCTATTGGTAGCAGGCAGTGGCTTGGGTACAAAGTGGCTCACGCCGCTCATCGGCTTGGGGCCGTTATTTGTTGGATAGGGGTTTCTTGGGGGCGCTCTAAATCCGGAGCCACCCTGGTTATTATTAGGCGGTGGTGAACTGAATACTTGTTGCGTACGGGTCGGGCCACCCGGTTGCATGTTATATGGATTAAACGGAATTCCAAATTGTTGCTGAGATGGCCAAGGCCGTGACATGAATTGCGGTCCTTGCGGTCTGAACGGACCGAGCATGTTAAAAAGATTAGGCTTAAATGGAACACGCATGTTATTTGGATGGACGGGCATTTTATGATTAGATTCGTTCTGTTGGTTAGATGGCATGCGAGCTGAAGGTTTTTTATCCGACAATTTATCATTTCGGGTTTGTAGATATATAGTGTTCGTCTCCTCATGTACGTACTCTAGAGCCTTCTCAATAGTTTCCGGTCTCATACACTTAATACGTGCGCCTAAAGGATCTTTCAAACCGCGGAGGTAGGCCTGCAAGTTAGTTTGCGATATAAATCGCGTTTAGCCACAATGGTTGAATCTAAGGTATCGTGCAATATGTCATGACGGTGCTGAAAAGGCTCTGACAACGCTCGTAAAATTCCTGCGGTGTGCTGGCACCCTGTGTAAGTAAAGCCAAATCGTTGTAGAGAGCGGTTTCATCTCGCTGGTCTGCAAAGTTATTAATAAAAGCACTACGTATGCCTGCCCAATCATTAGGTATACCGTTAGCATTAATCAGACGGGCGGCGGGTCCCGTAATTTTGTTCAATATGCCATTTAAAAGCGCTAATTTATATAACGGTTGTCCCTCTTGGATGAACTCAAGTGCTAACTGGTCACACAATTTGATAAACCGGGTAAGTACGTTCGGGTTCCCATCAAAATCGGGAACTAATCGGAGAGCTTTAAATATACCGTCTAAGTCTGCCATCTCGGGTTCAATTTCAGGATTAAGATTACGTCTAGAATCTACACTTATATTCCTACTACTTACTAACTAACCTAGGTGTACTTGATCTACGTGGATAAAAAATGTTGGATAAGGTATGTAAAATTTACACATAAAAGGAAGCAAGCAACCACTAAGAAAACTCAGCGGACTTACATGAACATTCTGGTCTCCGTTGAGCTGTATCGATACCTGAATCTCCGGCGTAGTCTCGTTGTTCAGGATCTCCCGGTGCGACTTGACTCGATCGATGGTGGATGCGAAGTGCGCGGGCTCGGTCACGTAAGCGGTATCTTCGGGCCTCTTGTTCTGTGTCAGCAGTTTCCACTCGTAGCAACCGGGTCGATGATGCGCATGCGGCGTGCCTCGTGACTCTGTGTCAGCGCTTTACTTAATAGTGATGCGCGTAACAAACCTGTAAATATTTATTTTTAGTTTCGATAATATTACGTAATATATTTTGAATAATAAAATATCATGGGTGCTATTTCCGAACACGCCTTAATTTAAATAAAAGAGCGGGAATAAAATTTCCTGGCTGGCGTAAAGTGTTGAATAAGTTAAAAAATATTAAAATAATCGTAGAATATGAGTGAAACTGACGAGAACAGTATTTTAACACCGGAAGAGTTAAAATAACAAGTTATTAATGCAGAATTAAGTTTCCTACCTGAGAAGTCTCGCGAGAAATATCTGAAAGCATACCATGTCTTCAATTAATGGAGACTTAAAAAGGGCGCAAGCAGTTTTTCAGAGACGGTATTGCTATCTTATTTTTTTTATTTATTACAGACGAGGCGATCATCTACAATGTGGAGTATTTACTCAATGCTGAAAGCTACTTTAAAAACAAAACATAACGTGCACATTGAAACATACGCAAAACTCATATTTTTTTTGTAAAAAGAATGTCAGTTGGGCATAAGGCTAAAAGGTCCATAATTTTCACGGCCCTTAACATAGAAAAATTTGTTAATGAAGCTCCGGACTGCAATTCAAATAAGTCAAAAATCTGTAAGTGTGTAGTGGAAACAATAAGTCTGAATTCAACCTCGGATCCTTGGCAATGTTGTAGCATTGAGTTGAGTTTGATTATCTGGGGTTAATGTTTCTATTTCGGTGGCGGATTGAGAAGGAACAACGGTGAACGTTGATGACTCTGATCGGCTTTCTGTATAAGTACACTGTGCGTCGTTGGAAGTGGTTGGGCGTGGGTGAGACCAAGGAAACGAGGTCGAATTCGGACGATTTTTGACTTATTTCCTATTGAGTCTTCAATAGAGCCTTCTGCAACCGTATTGGACGTGACGTTTTAAAGTGGTGAGATCGGCTCCGGAATTAGCCAAGAGCGTTGCAGAAGTTCTCCGAAAGCAGTAACCCGTGTATAGCTGAGGCCGAGGCTATTTTATTTACTCCCATAGGCTGTCTTGAGCATTTATTAGTATGGTATTGTATGAAAAATCGGTCAGTTTTTATATTGGCTGGACGTAAATTTTGGTATATTTCTACAATAGTCACAAATCCTTCGCGTACGACATAAGACCTATGAAGGTTTATCTTTGTATTTTCAATTTTACTAATAGTAATTTATCTGAATGCTTTTCAATATTAATTACCGTTAGCTGTAATAGCTCGTTATTGCGATACGCTCCACTAATTCCTATGATCAGTACAACCTGTAATGAAAATATTACATAATTAATATGCATAATTTAACATTTACAGCATCTTTTATATATCGTAATAAATATTTTAACAGTATTGCTAAGCCAAACTAGGAGTCTTTGCGCCTCCAAAAATTAGTAGTAGGCAGTAAGTACCTTTATACATAACAGTCTACATACAAATCTTAATAACTAACAACATAGATTTATATGTACCACTTACTTTAGCGGCAAGAAAATTGCAGACCGGAACTTTATTAACATTTTTTTCTATGTTAAGGGCCGTGAAAATTTTGGACTTTATAGCCTTATGGCCAACTGACATTCTTTTTAGAAAAGATACGAGTTTTGCGCATGTTTCAATTAGAGTTGCCAACCGTACTATAATATATAGTATTGTACTATATTTTGAGTCTACGTACTATATACTGTTGAAGAAAAATATAGTACGTAAAAATACTATATTTTCAATACCGAAATCTAACAAACAAATACTTCATTTAAAATTTTTATGAAAGTGCCTTAACATTAACTTTTGACTGTTATGATTATGAATCCTAGCTAGCTGGCATGTATCCGAACGCATGCGTTCCAAACTTGTCAATGTCAAAATGACAACGACAATTTTGACGTCGTCAAACGAATTTTTAGTCTGCCCTTAATATTGGCGAAAATATTTTTCAACTATTTAAATGTTGTTCTTTCTTTTGAAAAGTTGAAGTCTGAAATAAATTAGTTATAGAAAGTGGTAGCGATAACGAAAGTGCGTCAAGTTCTTGTGCGTCGCTAATACCGTTAAAAAGCGAAAAACACAAAAAAAAAGACTCCAAAAATATAAACTTTACTCTGAAATAACAATATTAAATTGAATCTTTGCAAAAGTAAAAGACTGTACTGAAAAAACTACAGGTAAAAAATGGCAGCATATTTTAAAAAATACTGAAAATAACTTACCAAAATTTAAAGTAATTTCATTCCTGCTCTCTATTCCCGCCACTTCGGCATTCACAGAAAGGATATTTTCGGTTATGAATTCGGGATGGTGAGAAGAAAGAAACAGAAGTAGTATCCCATTTATAAAAAATGAGCTTTTGATTTATATTAATCTAAAAATTGAATGTGTGTAATGTAAATCATATGACACTTTTATTTAAAAAAAAATGTTACAAAGTGCAAAAAAATATAGTTTTTATAAAAATAAAGAAGTAATAAATATATATTTGTCTATTTTTTTGCCTTTTCCATATTTTTTTAAATGTACTATATTTTTTTGAAATGTTTTTTTTTTATATAGCTTTTTTTGAAAAATACTATATTTCACCGATAAAATGTTGGCAACCCTAGTTTCAATATGCACGTTATGTTTTGTTTTTAAAGTAGCTTTCAACATTGAGTAAATACTCCACATTGTAGATGATCAGGCGGTCATCTCTCTCGTCTGTGATAAATCTAAAAAATAAGATAGCAACACCGTTTCTGAAAAACTGCTTGCGCCCTTTTTAAGTCTCCATTCATTGAAGACATGGTATACTTTCAGATATTTCTCGCGAGACTTCTCAGGTAGGAAACTTAATTCTGCATTACTAACTTGATATTTTAACTCTTCCGGTGTTAAAATACTGTTCTCGTCACTAGTTTCACTCATATTTTGCGATTATTTTAATATTTTATAACTTATTCAACTCTTCACGCCAGCCACGAAATTTTATTCCCGCTCTTTTATATAAATTAAGGCGTGTTCGGAAATAGCACCCATGATATTTTATTATTCAAAATATACCTATTACCTTAGAATAACAACGCATAGAAGGATAGTACGAGTGCAAAAAGTGAGGCAACTAAAACTTAGCCATTTTTGGCTAACTTTGCTCGACGAGCCGTCAGTACTCAAGGTCACATTCTGCCGAACAGAGCTCTCGAGTAAATAATTTAAAACGACCGTTTGTAGCGTAAAGGGATGTCATAGTCCTTCAGGAAAACAAAAAACGTGTAATAAAATTACATTTCACAAGTAAATACTTACATTTTATACATTATATTTAAGTAAATCGACCATCAAACAAAAATTCTAATAACCTAACTTATCACAATTCAATGTTGCTATCCGTGAGGAAAAAAATACCCATATTGATATCTTTTGTGCTAATTTTTGTTTAAAAAAAATATAGTTTTGGCGGCAATTATGTATGCGTCAAACTAAACTATATTTATTTACAGCTACTACCTACAGTGTTTTATAACTAAAAGTTACTGTTAGTTCGAAGAGTGGCATCATAAAGATGACAATTATATTGATTAAGATTTTTTTCATTTAAGTAATGTTCTCAATAATATTTTTCTATTTCATAAATACAACACATACTTTTAATTGATATCAAACGAGATTTTTCAAGCAATTAATACATTTCTATAATATCATTATAACACATTACACATCAAACATTCTAAACGCAATAAACGATATCTTATTTCGTTTACCTTCCGTAAATATATGTCATATAAGTCATATTACATGAAAAAACATCATCTTATTTAGTTTCATAACATAAAATACTTGATTTGATCCAGCAACATAATAGTGCGTTTTCCCATTTTTGTGGTAATGGTACTGGTAATGGTATCACTGAAAGCTATATTTGTGTGCGTTTGAAGAACGTAGACACATTCGGCTCACGCACACAAAGAAAATAAAGTGGACACACGAAATCGCTCGTGTTTTGTTCTAGACGCCTCTTCTATGCGTTGTTATTCTAAGCCTATTACGTAACATTATTGAAACTAGAAATAAATACTTATTTACGGGTTAAATATCAGTTTTATTTGCAGTAAATACTTATTTACGTTTAAATACAACAATAAGTTAAAAATTCAATAAATTACATTAAAAGACATAATTATCTTTTTGCAAATTTCTTTAGTTAGTACGAAATACCGAACGTGTTTGTCTTTGAGGACGAATTCAAAATCGGAACATCGAAAGGGCTGGTCTTTGTCTCTGTCTCTTTATAATGGCGGGAAAGAGATAGAGAGTGAATGTTTTGAATTGTATGATTAACCCAAGGCTGAATAAGATATTCGTGGCTTTCTGAAAACAAAAATTAAAAAGTTACTTTATCTCACTCAGTGAGCAAAATAGCATTTTGCTCACTGATTTCAGGCAGCAAAACCTACATGTTTGAGCTACTGAAGTGAAAATAACTATTTTCTGTCTGTATTTGTTATTTTTTCCAATTAAAACGTTTATTACTAATCCTGCTCTGAAAGTGTCAAAATTAATATTTTGACACTTTCGAAAAAAGATTGCAGGATTGGACAGGAAAACTATAAAAATAATTATACAATATCGTATTCGATATTGTGTAAGGGCAATGCAACTTTTGCCATACAGAGCTGGCATGTTTTTATTTTTATTTTCGCCAAAAGTGAAACCTAAGCCATTTGTTAGAGGATTGTATGAGAAATCAATAGCAAAAAGAACTAGGTCTACCAACCGTAGCCGAACCAAGTTAGAGTGTTTAGAAGATTGCTATTGTTTTTTTATCAAGCGTTACTTTTCTATACTTAATATTATAAAGAGGAAACCTTTGTATTTTTGTATGTTTGTATTGAATAAGCTCAAAAACTACTGGACCGATTTCAAAATTTCTTTTACCATTACTTAGAGGGATTCTTCCGAATCCGTATAGGCTATATTTTATCCCGGAAAATAGATAGGATTTTTCGTGGTAGTGAAAATTGTGGAGTAAGGCGTCGAAAAAACTGCCGTACGTTAACGATTCTCGCATATTATCGTGAAATACTAATCCTTATCCAAATAAACTATTTATTGAGCAAGATTGTTTCAATAGCTATAAATTACTTTTTATTTTATTCCAATCGGACAATCCATTCAAAAGATATTACGAATTTAAAATTGTAATTGGTATTAAAATGAATGATGGTGTCGCACGACTCGCACGGCGAAACCGCAGGGGAGGGGGGTGCACATATATGAAGCAGGTTGCCGCGCGGCTCACTCGCGCGGTCGGCTCTCTACGCAGCGGACGCGGCCAAATCGAGTTAATTTACTGAATTAATGTAGTTATTAAAATTGATTTCGGAACTATTTAGATACTCATTATCAAAAGATCTTTTCAAAAATACTTATAAATAATTTCATTCAATATTTCTTAAATAATTTGAATTATTTTCGAAAAACTGGTATTTATTTACGTCTGACGATAGGTAGGGTTTTTTTTTAACATAAACCCAAGATAAACAATATGCCTAAAAAGAAACGATCGCAGCTATCTGAAAGTACTTCCCAAGCGAGATTAGCAAAAATACGTCGCAATGGGGAATCTTCTTCAGAAAATTCTGAACGTCTCGCAAGTCAAAGAGAATACGTTTCACAGTCGCGGGCAAGAGAATCTAGCGGTGAACGTACGCAGCGCCTTGCTGAAAATAGAGATAGACTGTCACGAGCACGCACTAGAGAAACCAGCGATGAACGTTCACGTCGCCTTGCGGAGCAGAATGTAAGATCGTCGCAGGTACACCAACGACAATCTAGCGCCGAACGTTCACAGCGCCATGCTGGAAATAGAGACAGACTGTCACGAGCACGCGCAAGGGAATCTAGCGATGAACGTTCACTTCGCCTGGCGGAGCAGACTGCGAGAACATCACAGGTACACCAACGCCAATCGAGTGCCGAACGCGCACAGCGACTTGCTGAAAATAGAGTTAGAACCTCGCGAACGCGTGCTGGAGAATCTAGCACCGAGCGCTCGCAGCGACTTATGGCACAGAGAGCTAGACAACAGTGCTTAGCGACTAGAACGCGCAATAGAATTTTAGCCGATAGTAATAGATCGGCGTTTAGCTATGATCCACAACTTGATTATGCTCTTCAGAACAGCATCCAAATCCGAGCAATGGATAAGATTTGTCCTAAATGCTTTGCTAAAAAATGGAAGGATGAAGCAAACGGTATGTGTTGCGCATCTGGCAAAGTTATTCTTCCCAATATTGAAGAGCCACCAGAACCAATAAAAAGCCTATTGACAAATAATCACTCTTTATCCGCGCATTTTTTGAATAACATACGTAGGTACAATAGATAGGAGACTTGCTACCGGCATCAGGGCAGAGCCCACAATTTCTGCAAATCTATTTTATTTCAGATGCTGACCAATTATCATTACGATCAAACATGGCCCCCATGCTAAAACTAGATTTGATCAGTGAATTGCACACTATGTTAAACAGCCATAACTTATACATACGAAGTTTTAAACATAGTATGGAACTCAATACCTCAGAGAATTTAAAATTGGTTATTCACTCTGATCGCGCACCTCAGACTGAACACCGAGGCAGACATAATGCTCCTTCCGTAAATGAAGTGGCCGTTCTTTTAGTCGATGAAGAAAAAGGACCAAGAGATATAGTACTACACGGTAGAGACAGACAATTACAACGAGTATCGGAATTACACCGCGCATATGATCCGTTACAATATCCGCTAATGTTTGTATCAGGAGATAACGGTTATTATTTGACGATTCCTCAGCATGATTCCGTTAGAAATAAGACTGTGTCATGCATGCAGTATTATGCATACCGTTTAATGATTAGGACAAACTGTTTTAACGCACTGCATTACTACAAAGATTTATTTAATCAATTTTGTGTGGATATGATGGCTAAGATGATTTCAGAACGGTTAAATTTTATTTCTCGAAACCAACAGAAGCTTAGAGCGGATAATTATTTTCATTTGAGGGATGCTTTGAACCAAGATGCAAACGTAAATGCAGCTAATATCGGACATCATGTGATCTTGCCGTCGTCATTCACTGGGTCGCCAAGGTACCTCCACGAAAAGACGCAAGATGCTATGACATATGTGCGCAATCATGGAAGGCCGGATCTTTTTATCACTTTCACCTGTAATCCGGAATGGGAAGAAATAAAATAGGAACTATTACCCGGTCAGCGTTCTTTCGACCGACATGACATCATTGCTCGAGTGTTTCACTTAAAAATGAAACAGATGATTAAAATATTAACGAAAGACGTGATTTTCGGATCGGTTAAATGTTATATGCTTTCTGTTGAGTGGCAAAAAAGGGGGTTACCGCATTGTCATATGTTATTTTGGCTCGACTCGAAAATACATACAACCCGATGAAATTGATGATATAATAGTTGCCGAACTGCCCAATAAGGACGAAGACCCAGTATTATTTGGAATAGTTACAAAAAATATGGTACATGGACCATGTGGGGAACAAAATTTGAATTCGCCGTGCATGAAAAATGGCATATGTTCGAAAAAATATCCACGACGCTTCGTAGCTGAAACCCAGACCGGTGAAGATGGTTATCCCGTTTATAGACGACGCGACATCAACAACGGAGGGCAGGTTGCTACCTTAAATGTCCGGGGGCAAACTATTAATATTGACAATAGATGGATTGTTCCATATTCACCAATACTATGTCGATCTTTTAATGCACACATTAACGTAGAGTATTTTCATTCTGTACAAGCAATAAAATACATTTGCAAATATATCAACAAAGGATCGGATCAAGCCACTTTCAGTGTCAATGTACACGACGAGATTGAAAAATATTTGAACGGCCGGTACATCAGTACATCTGTAGCAGTATGGCGGTTATTAGAGTTTCCTATACATGATAGACACCCTACCGTAGTGCATTTAGCGGTTCACTTAGAGAATTGACAACGAGTGTACTTCTCAGCGGAAAATATGCAAAATATAGTGGATAATCCTCCAAAAACGACACTCACCGCGTTTTTTGACCTGTGCAACAGTGATGAATTTGCTAAAACATTACTGTATCACGAAGTGCCTCATTATTACACTTGGGCTAACAATAAATTCTCTAGAAGGAAACGTGGCCAAGACGTAGTTGGTCATCCAGGTATTAAAAAAGACGCGGCGTTGGGACGAGTATATAGCATTCATCCTTCCCAGTCAGGGTGTTTTTACCTCAGGATACTACTTCACCATGTACGTGGCCCAACGTCGTTTCAGGACTTAAAAACCGTTGATGGAGCTATTAAAGAAACTTACCAAGCCGCTTGCCGGAGTAGAGGTTTGCTGGAAAACGACAACCAATGGGAAATTACTTTGCGAGAAGCTGCAATTTCCGAATGTCCGCTGAAGCTGAGAGAGTTGTTTGTGGTTATACTATTATTTTGTTTCCCCTCTGAACCTCTCAAATTATGGGACAATTTTAAGGACGATTTGTGTCAAGACATTACAAATATAGCCCAGCAACAACAAATCCAGGACTATGATGTGTATAACGAAGGCTTGATACAGATTGAGAACAAACTGTTAGAACTGAGCGACAAAAATTTCAGAGACTTTGGATTACCTTCTCCTAATCGCTCGCAAAATGAAATAGATGCCATACTGTACCGTACACATTATGATGTAAATGAGCTATCAGTATTTGTCAACTCAAATATAACCAAGCTGGTGGCAGAACAAAAAAATGCGTTCGATGTTATAACTGAAAGTGTGGAAAATAACAGTGGTCGGCTATTTTTCTTGGACGCGCCTGGCGGAACAGGTAAAACCTTTCTTGCCAATTTATTGTTGGCAAAAGTACGACAATCTGGAAAAAAAGCACTGGCAGTTGCGTCTTCTGGAATTGCTGCAACATTATTGAGTGATGGGAAAACTGCTCATTCCACCTTTAAATTACCGTTGGCTGTGTCTCTAGAGCAACAATCCGTATGCTCTATCCGTAAAAATGGACCACTAGGGAAACTGTTACAGGATACGTCACTAATTATTTGGGATGAGTGCACCATGAGCCATAGAGCTCATGTAGAAGCAGTAGACCGCACATTACAAGACATTAGGAGCTGTGGTAACATTATGGGAGGTGTAACTTTTGTTTTAGCTGGAGATTTTCGACAAACTCTTCCGGTTATAACAAAAGGTACACGTGCCGATGTTATTAAAGCGTGCCTTAAATCATCTCCTTTGTGGCTATCTATTGAAACACTCAGTTTGCGCACGAATATGAGAGCACACTTAAATAATAACCGTGATAGCAATTTTCCCCAAAAAATACTTCAACTTGGTGACGGAAAATTACCAACTCCAGTCCCAAACAGCTCCCAAGTATTATTAAACAATGAATTGGCTCAAACTGTTCACAGTCTACAAATACTGGTAGACACAATCTATCCCGACATCGAAAATCTAACAGAACGAAATTCCAATTGGCTCTGTTCGAGAGCAATAGTGGCACCGAGAAACGATGCAGTATATGAAATTAACAAAATGATTATTGAAAAAGTACCCGGTGATTTTAAATGTTTTAAATCCATCGACACCGTGTGTAACACCGAAGATACAGTACACTATCCACAAGAATTTTTAAACTCACTCAATCCTGCCGGCTTGCCACCCCACGAACTGAAATTAAAAGTAGGTACGCCCATTATGCTATTAAGAAATTTCAGCCCTCCTAATATGTGCAATGGGACAAGACTTTTGATAAAAGAATTGCGAGCCAATGTGATTGTAGCGACCATCATCACCGGCTGGACAGCTCGCTCACATTCCGCGGATCCCGATGATACCGACAGATTTGCCAATTTCCTTTAAAAGATTACAGTTTCCCGTCAAGGTATCGTTTGCCCTTACAATAAATAAATCCCAGGATCAAACTTTTTCAATGGTAGGCATCGATCTCAGAAAAGAGTGCTTTTCTCATGGCCATTTTATGTTGCACTTTCTCGAGTAGGATCTCCTGAAAACCAATATGTGCCAAAAATGAATGCCATCTACAAATACTACTGCGAACATAGTGTATAGTGAAGCATTAAACTAAAGAGAAAAAAAAAAAATACAAATATAAAAATAAAAATTAAAAATAAAAATAAAAGTGTTAAGCAGGTACGAAACAAAGAAATGTAACACGAATAAAAAACCTATAAAAACATACATACAAAACAATTTTTTTTTTCAGAGAGCTTAAAAAATAAATGTCCACCCGTGCGAAGCCGGGGCGGGTCGCTAGTCTTAAATAAAAATACTCCGTGTGTAATATTTTAAGCTTCCCATTGTTAAATACTACTCGGCGCGTTAGGGGGGTGCGCAAGCGGGTACCAAGTGACTCGTTTCAGTTATCGGGTAGGTTGTTAATGTTATATTTTTACTAAAAACACATTTGTGTCTGACAATACATTCAGTTCTTACTGAGCTCTGTTTCCCGATAACTACAACTGGAGACTTCAAATCAAGCGTAAATAGTTTCGCATCAAACAGATTGCGCGCGCCGTGTCAAGACACGCTGCTATTCCTAGAAATCCCCACGCGCATAAAAGAGAATAGCATATCGTTGTCCCTCTTATCCCAAGCTTGCAGGTCTCTTTGTGTTGCTGCTGCTGCTGACTCACTCACCTTTCTGCCTTCGGATTACGTGGGTTGTTTCTGTGTACTTAGGTCAACTTTCGACAACTTAGGTCTATCTTTTTTAATAGAGCAGCGAGTCACTTGTTCGACGAAGTAAAAATAGCCGGTGCATTACTAAATGCTTTTGGTAAACCATTCACTGATCATCCTTTAGTGGAGTCAATAATAACAAGAATAAATGAAACCCCTAATCAAAACTATTTCAGCAATTATGTTATTCACAGGAATCTTAATCAAATCAGAGCTGATTTCGTGTCAATGACTGCGAACTTGACAACTTGGCCTGGACAACTTTCCCATACTCGACATAAACGACCTAATAATATATGCTCTGGGGACGTACCAAATAAGTCAGGCCAGGACTTATTATGGCGAACATGTGAGGGGCGATGGTTCGTATCATATTGAACTATACAGGGAGGACAGGTTAGATATTTCGGTTTTAGAAATATTTAACATCGACGTCATTAATCCGTGGCCGCTGCGTAGCTGAATCCAATCGCGACATAGACGACAGCGCACATGCTTCGTCTATCTTTTGATAGAAGGACTTAATGATGGCGTAGCAGCAATAAAAGGGCATTACTGTTCCTGTATTTCTGGGAAGACAACACTTGCTTGTTGTAGTCACGTCATGTCTGTATTGTGGTTCATGGCGTGGGGCAGACATGAACAAAACTTAAGTCCTCCAGCTCAATTTCTGGATTTCATACTAAGACAGGATGAGAGAAGACAGACGAGTAATGATCATAATTAAGTTTATCTATAAGAATTTAGTAACTAGTTTAACACTTTCACTGTGCAATAAACCACATATGGTTCATGTGATTGTTTAACTATTGTGTCTGCTTTGTGGGCAGTGAAAGTGATATAATTATTGTTCTATGATAATTAATACGGTAAACAAAGGTTTTTGTACAACCAGATGTACTAATTATTTAATAAATAGTTTCGGTTTTTATTGTTGTATAATTTCTTTTTTGTAAGAATATTCCATAGTACAATTTAAAAAAGTAACCCAGAAGACCTATCCCATAGTGGATACGCGTTAAATAATGTTTCAATAGCGGTCATCGCAATACACACGTACCCACTAACGCATATCTATTCGATTCGATTAACATTTTTTTATTAGTTTTAGTGATAAAAAAACTGCCAATGAGAAAAAAGAAATAACAGTAACAACCAACTTGAATCCATTTTATAAATGGAAATATCAAAATATGACGTATGATTGTATTTTCATTTAATATAACTAAAATATATAGAACGCCTGACAAAAATATACTAACAATACTTCCATATGTATCTTCGTTCGGTTACGGTTGATGGACGTGGTTCTTTTTGCTATTGATTTCTCTTATTGTCCTTTTTTAATATAACCTAGGTTTCATTTCTGGCAAAAGAAAAAAGTAAATCATGCCAATAGTTTGCATTGGCCTTTATTTTTATGGATTTTCGGTTTTGGCTAAAACTGTAACAGTAAAAAGTGTTTTATCTGAAGACCATTAATTAACCGATACTTTGTCTTGCAGCACACATTAATCATATAAGGGATGTAGCCGGCGTGGACAGTGTGGGCCTTGGCGCTGGCTACGACGGCATTAATTAGTGAGTACATACTGCGATGTGTTGCTATCTCCGGGGCACCTCTCAGACATGGCGACGAAAAAAGAAATAATTCTGACAAAACATATATATTTTATTAACAGAAGTATTTGAAGTAGGCATTAAAATTCTTTATACCACATCGGAAACAATATTTTAGAGTTAAACTGCACCAAAAGCAATAAATTCCTAAATGCCAAAAGAGGGAGGCTTTATAAAGGATAAAGCTTAGAACAAAAGTTTAATAGTTATGAAAGGTGTTCTTTTTGTGAATTAAAGTAATATTTTTATAATAAATGCTGTAAGTACATTTTCACGGGGTTAATTTTGGCACACGTATCAATACCTGAAATTATACTGAAACATACCTTTAGTAGATAACATAGCACATACTTATCCCAAGTAGCAAAATAATGCCTAATAAAGCCTATTGAAAATGGTTTTATAATAGTTTTTTATACATAAATATAACGCGGGTTTGGGCGCAGTTTATATAACATTTAAATCGTATAAGGGTCGTTTTGCAGTCGCGTCAGTGACAATAACGTTGAGTAAAAATCATGTAGACGTTGTAAGTTTAACTAGTAAGGTTAGTAATAGTTTCTAATAATACTCTTACATAACTACATCATCGTATAGACATTTTATGCTGGTGGTCGGTCAGGGTTATAAGACAACTTGTGTGACAATTTATTGGGTTGTGAAAAAAAACTTATAAAAAAGTAAGTCAAACTTATTATTTATTGTAAAAGGAGCTTATTGTGGTGGAAGATGAAGAGTGGTGAGGCTTATACTTATATATACTTAGGTTATCTTTGTTAATATTTTAATGGGCCTTCATAATATCAATATCTTTTATGAAATTAAATAGATTAATTTTCATCAATAGTTTCCGCCATATTGCCAAATAGTCACTGGGCGACTGCATTTAGACATGTATACAAGGTGTAACAGATTAAGCGCAATACCTCAGACACCTCAATTAGAATATTAAATTATAAGTCTAAAACAACATCCGTAACTAAATAAATTGAAACCAAACCTAGACATTTTTTATAAAATAGTTATCCTTACTAAACGCAAAACGTATGTGCGTCATACAATATCCTTACGCAGACGTATACACTCATGCAATGTTAGCGGCTGACACGCACACGATCGCATTTCCTTGAATTAACGATTGTATAAATTTGTCATGATACTGTGTTTCCATTTTAAGTTAAATGAAAGATTTTCCGTCAAAATTTAACACCTATTTTTTATGACGGAAATCGATTCAGAAGCCTGAAAGAAGTTGTTTCAGAAATTGCGTTTATTCTGTTACACGTTGTATAACTGTTGGTCTTATACGGGTTGTTATACGACTAATGCCATCCAACATGACGGTTGCAATTAGGGTTCTGTTAGCAAATAGAAAAACCTTTGTGTATAGTCGTGGAAATACTTCTGTATTTTTTTCTACACATTTCGTAAGCAAATCTCTTATTACGTTCGGTTAAACAAGTATTTAGTTTATTCATAGATTGATACTCGGTAAAGCAGTTTAAATAAAATTTTCAAATAAACATTTATAATTATAGTAAAAGTATGTAATACTGTTTAGTATTTATTTTTAGAGTTATTTGTTTTTTTTTAGTTAGTACTTATAGCAATATCTAACCATCAAAGTGTTGTTTTAGATATGACCTTCAATATTGTACAAACTTTAGAAAGGGGAAAGTAAATTTTATCAGCGGTGCCTGAAAAATGGGAACAAAATAGTATCTTGTATTGGCCAAGAAGAAAAGTGGAGGATTTATTATTATTTTTTTTTTCATGTTCCGAAGCATCTTGGTCATCAATTCAATGTGTCAATGTGTAAAAGAAGTGGATTTAATTAGTACACTGGAAAGTGCTGAGTTAGAAGTCACTCAAATGTCAAGCATGAACGACATAGAAGAGGAACCAAATGAAGTTTATTGTACTATTTATTTGTTTACTTTTTCATGAGGAACATTACAAATGATTGCCCATTTTATATATATCTTGCCAGAATTCATCATCTTTATTAAGAGTCCCTAACAATTTTACTACCAAAAAAGAGAAATTACCTACTTTTGTAGAACAAATATCTCAATAACGGCATAAAATATCATTTTTCTTTTAAAACAGCATTAAACATTGTATATTTATCTAATATGTGGTCAAATTAGCATTTAAATATCTACTCAAAATAAATCGAAGCAAGCGCATCGATTTAAAAGGCATACTTTGAAAATGTTATTACAATAAAATATGAGCTCAGAATTAAAATAAAAAATAATAATTTGGTAGATAAATACCTGTATTATTCAGAAATAGTTTATAATTTTCTATTCAATAACGAATTCTGTAACGATACCTTCTGCTTCACCAATAAAAGAGGGTAAAATAGATGTACCATTAAATTTAATGTAGTATTAATAAACAGTATTTTATAAAAACCTGCCTACCTATCTACCTATCCTAGAAACCGGCCTACCTACCTATCTGACACACTCTCAGGAGAGAAGAGGAGGAGGTTTAGGGTATAGTACTTGCGGGACGGCTTGGCAGGCCACTCCAGGATCGCCTTCTCCTCCACGATGTCTTCGTCGTACAGCGGCTCGAGCAAGGCGGTCTGGCAGTAGGCTCCCAACAAGGCGTCTGGGCAGCAGGTACTGCACTTCCTCTTCCATCACTCTTCGTCAAAACTCGTCGAGAACTAAACTCTTCAAAAACTGGTCAAAGACTGAACTCCCGGAGATGGCCCCCAGCGCCTTTTATACCCAGCTCAGCGTTCAAAATCCATTCCATTCTCATTCTGTACCAGAATTCAAATTGTAGAGTCCAAAATAGTCCATCTTGCCAGTTATTTGATCAGCCAGTTATATTCGAGCATAATTTATTAAACCTCTTCGATAAAATCTGAGAGTGTGTTTTAGAAATTTATAATTATAATTTAAAATGCCGTTAATCAGTAGACAACCACAATATAATATACAATATTAAGCTAGTCCTATCGATAAAAGTGAATAACAATTATATAATAAAAGTATGAACAACCTTTTTAGTCTATTAGCCATTCAGTGACTACAAAGAAGAAGAAATTACAGTTTGTCAGCCTTGACGTAAAAAATGTCATGACAAGAAAATATTTGTTTTGATGGATGAATTATGGATTATGATTACAAAGAAAACGTAAGTTATTTGGTATTTGTAATAACAAAGGGTACTGCACTTCCTCTTCCATCACTCTTCGTCAAAACTCGTCGAGAACTAAACTCTTCAAAAACTGGTCAAAGACTGAACTCCCGGAGATGGCCCCCAGCGCCTTTTATACCCAGCTCAGCGTTCAAAATCCATTCCATTCTCATTCTGTACCAGAATTCAAATTGTAGAGTCCAAAATAGTCCATCTTGCCAGTTATTTGATCAGCCAGTTATATTCGAGCATAATTTATTAAACCTCTTCGATAAAATCTGAGAGTGTGTTTTAGAAATTTATAATTATAATTTAAAATGCCGTTAATCAGTAGACAACCACAATCTATACTAATATTATAAAGCGGAAAAGTTTGTTAGTTTGTTTGTTTGTTTGTTTGCTTGAACGCGCTAATCTTCGAAAGTACTGGGTGGATTTGGATGAAATTTGGTATGGAAGTAGCTTGAAGCTTGAGGAAGGTTATTTATCGATAGGACTAGCTTAATATTGTATATTATATATACAATATTAAGCTAGTCCTATCGATAAAAGTGAATAACAATTATATAATAAAAGTATGAACAACCTTTTTAGTCTATTAGCCATTCAGTGACTACAAAGAAGAAGAAATTACAGTTTGTCAGCCTTGACGTAAAAAATGTCATGACAAGAAAATATTTGTTTTGATGGATGAATTATGGATTATGATTACAAAGAAAACGTAAGTTATTTGGTATTTGTAATAACAAATACTATAATTCTTACTCAAAAGTGACGGTTTTGCAAAGGATTTTATTGAGTTTTTTCTAAGTTTACTATTTTTTTTTTTAAGTACATCGCCCCATTATTTTTCAAAAAATAGTTTGTGAACTTACTAGTGCACTATATGCCCAATGGTCAGGAATTTTTTTTAGGTTGTTATTCACCCCCATTAAGCTAAAAAAGCAGTTGTAAAACCTGGTATTACGTGATTTCGTAAAAACACGTGTTTGTATTATTTTATTTTTTATTTTTTTTGAGTAGATATTTAAATTATAATTTGACCACATACTAGATAAATATACAATGTTTAACGCTGTTTTAAAAGAAAAATGATATTTTATGCCGTTATTGAGATATTTGTTCTACAAAAGTAGGTAATTTCTCTTTTTTGGCAGTAAAATTGTTAGGGACTCTTAAGTTCTTCAGAATTTTCGTCACTCATTTCTGAGGAGTTGTCTTCTTAAGAGAAATTATTCAATTCGTATAAAAATAAGATTTGGTTAATATAAACTTACGAATGAATCTGTTAAAAGATCTTTTCATGCAATACCTTACTTTCGCTATCTAGTGCGCCTTCTGGTAAAAGATGAGGGGGAACAAATTTGATTTGTAAAACACCTGTCCTGACTGGATCCAGCATTGAAAAATGTAAGGAACCACTTTCATTTTTACTACTTTCTTCTTGACTGGCCACAGTTTCTTGCAGATTAAATGTAGGTATTGTTGCTGTATTGAACAATAATAATTAATAATTTTTATTAACTTTTCTTCTAAAACCACCACTTCGTTTAATACTTTTCCACTTTTTAAAATTCATAATTAAAAAAGATAGAGACGAGTTATATAAAAGTTGCTAATTATTGTTTAAATAATCAATTGACTTATATAAGTTATATTAGAATAACGTTTCAACCAAAAAGTTACTTAAAGGTGGAAGTATACGACCTAGTATGACTGTTTTATAATGGTTGGCTATAAAATCATTACATCACAGTGTGTTATTTAAGTGTTGAATAAAAGGTTCAAAATATACAAAACATGGTGACTCATCACTATTTCCTGACTGAAACGTTTACTCGGCTTAACGTCATATAACCGTCATATAAAATAATTGAAATAACGTTTACCAGACACATTAACATGACTTAAATTATATATAACTAATACGTCGAACCGAATACTACTTTACAACTGTTTAGTTGCTGCAAAACTATTATAAAGCCCTTACATGTCTGTTAGGTGTATAATTCTAATAGTATACAACTTTTTTGCTACTTGGGATGTCATCTACATAGATTATTCGCGCGTATGACATTAATCTTACAAACAATGCTTTCGTACAGTACACCTCAAGGCTTGGAGGACGTGTCGTCATATCCGCTGCTGTTCGCGGAACTGATGGAGGAGGGGTGGAGCATAGACGAACTTCGCAAGTTAGCGGGCCTCAACCTGCTGCGAGTGATGGGGGCCGCAGAGCGAGTGGCGCGCGACTTCGCGTCTGCTCGCGTCGCACCTTACGAGGACGTTGCGCCTAAACTAATCGACGCACACAACTGTTCAAGCCAAGACCTCTAAACCAACACAGAACTGACGTTTATTCAAAAATTTACTTTTTCTGAAATATTTTGTATACCTACCCTGCGTCTAGACAATTTTAACGTAACAATAGATTTCTCTCGGAAAACGAATTTGAGTAATTTATCAGTTGAAGATAATTTTTGAAAAGACTTCGTTGCAAGATGCATTGGAACGGTTTTGTTGATTGTTGAAATGTTACATCGAACCCGGTGCTACGTGATTAGCTGAAGATGGTAACTGCGAGCAACTCATCTGCTCGAACTAGAAAAATTACAGGCATCATGGCATATTAAGGTCCTCGTGGCGGATAACGGTCCAACAGCCTCTGCGGATATTATTGACTGATTAATTATTATATACTCCAAGTGTTATACCAACACATTTACTTATGAACAAAATATTGTTTTTCTTCTAGCTCTTCACCTTAACAACAACATTAATCGTGAGGTTGAGGGTAGCCACGGACAAAGACGTAATAACAATAAATAATAGTCATCTATCTCAGTCCAATCTCGGCAACAATAGCGACACATTACTTACCAACCGTATTTAATCAATTTGTTAACATATTGTTTTCACTACGACACCAATACACTATCTTTAGCCATTCGTTGCTATAAATTATATATTGATGTCATATGATGTAGGAACTCTGCGTTAACTCTCGACATAAAATTGATATTTAAGAGCCATTTTTCAACATTTGAAAGCTCTAGTTTAGGTAAAAATGTGTGCGTGTGTGTGCGTGGCGATGCACACATAAACAACACTAATAGTGTAGAGCGAGTGTCGAGTTGGGTAAACAATTATTTAAAAGAAAAATATAAGTTATGTGACAACCGACTTCAACAAAATTAAACTCAAAAGTGTAAAATTGGTGTTAATTAACTAAGAAAAATCACACTTTTTGTGTCGTACATTATGAGTTGTAGTTTTTTATATTTGATTTTTAATAGACTGTTTCAGAAGGAAGGTCATGTTTTACGTTAAATGGTAAATGATATTTATTTCTACAAATAGGTTACAAGTTAGAAAAAGTGTTGGTGTGTCTATACAAAAATATAATATATATTCCTGTCATAATTGAACCATATACCGCTCCTTGATTGAGTTTAGATTTTTCAGTTGCGCTGGGGTCTGAAGTTTTCAGAATAAAGCTAGATACACACATCTTACATTTCAAGTAAAATTTGGATATGAGACCCATCTGTTTCTCTTTTTCTATTTTTAGATAGCTCATATTTTAGCCGAACTTTTCACTGTTTGCTTATATTTATTAATTGACTCTATAAGTACTGAAAATCTATTATTTGCCTTCCATACACTTTAAAATTATTCTAAAAATAAAAATGGGCATTTGAGAAATTTGAACCTTGTTTACAATCTAGTATAGATACATAGTGTAATGGAATATACATACGTAAAACTGGAAAAGAGGTAATTGTAATCATCATTATGAATATCTTTTACTATGGGACCAACCTTAAAATTGCGAAAAAGAATAGACGACCTCGTTCATTTATAAGTGTGCACAACTGGACAAAATGTACTAAACAGCTGATTATTTTTCACGTTCATAATAACGAGTACAATTACTCCTTTTAAGAGTTTATGTATATTCCGTTATACCCTGTATAAAATGTTCAAATAAAGATAGTTATTTTAGTTAGTTTTTTGTTAAATAAGAGCTAAGTAGAATTCATATTACTAACAATCTTGTTAACTCCTCCAACTAAGCTAAATATACTTGTGTCTGGAGTGGGTTCACGAATAGTGTAGTTACTTGGTCGCTTGGTTGTTAGTGTGCTGTGTACTTCGGGCTGGTCTAGCGTACTGTGCTTCAGTTGAGTATGACGTCAGCTGATACTGGTGTTAGAATAGACTGGCATACGGCTATACTATTTCATAATCCTATTGTACTTGCCCAAAGAGTTTTATAGTTTGTAAGTTTGTACCTGCAATTTGTAAGCAGTTTTGGGATGTTTTGAATAAAATATACTTAAGCCACAGTAAATAAAATAAGATATCCATACTTTGGGTCTTCATCAATGAAATAGCCGTTTCTTTTTTGTAAGTTTAAACTTCAGCTTAAGGCTTGGAATTTTAAATACAGATAAATTTTATTAGGTTTGTCACAAAAAAGTATTAAGCCTAAGATTTATTTAACTATTCTCTATAAAATTGAGGAATTTTCATCATACTTTCGGCATTTAAATTTATTATGAAAAAATTGTGCCCGTAACAATTTTATACGATAAAGTTTTTCAGTAATATGATAATTATAGTTAAGGTAGGTCAAAACTCATTTGTCTACTATGAATTTTTATAAAACATCCTGTCCAGTTTCAGTCGCGACGTCTTTTGCACAAGTGTATCGGGTACCGAATGATAGACAAGTAGGTACTGTTCGTATAAAATTGCCCCGAGTATATTCTGGCGCAGAATCAGGGCCCCAAGTCTGCTATTTTTATGAATTTGTCATTCCATCACGATCCCATTGTCATTTTGCTAATAGTTCGTAATCTACTAAATTCATAATGGTTGGTCAGTAGTCTCGTATTAGAATGACATTGCCGTATTGCCATTATTATAAAACCCGTTAATAGTAATGATTTTCGAAAAACTACCCCTAAATTTGAACATTTATTCATGCCAGATTTTATTTCTATTAAATTTTACATATTATTTCGTTCAATGAAGTGTCAGTGGTTGACCATTGGAAAGCCATTATATTAGTAGATTACCAAACTTGTCAAAATCAACAATTTTGAAATCAATGATAGACTATTTTGACACTATTGTAATAGCAGACTTGAGGCCCTGGTCAGTACCCGTCTGTCGTACCGGGCGTGCCAGGATGAGTGTAGTCAAGCTCATAACACTAAATCTAGCCAAAGCAATTCGACGATTACCATCATCATCTACTTAGCCTTTCCTCAACTACGTTGGCGTCAGCTTCCGGTCTAACCGGATGCAGCTGACCTTCACAACCCAGTAGCTGGGTAACACGAAACCCTCTGGCTAAACCAGTGTCAGATTTTCTGACTTCGGACCATCCGAACAACTCTCAAAGATGTCCAAATGAGAGGCACCAGCACCATACACTAACTTCTACCATTTTTGGCCATCCTTAGGAATTTGGATCTTGACTGCAGTCTTAAAACAAGCGAACCCAAGCATTCTAGTCGGATTATATGTTTCCCGACGGTCCATTAACTTCTAACATCATTCCTGAGAATCCTTCCGAAAATTATTAATCTATACTAATATTATAAAGCTGAAGAGTTTGTTTGTTTGTTTGTTTGCTTGAAAGCGCTAATCTCAGGAACTATGGTTCTGATTTGAAAAATTCTTTTAGTGTTAGATAGCTCATTTATCGAGGAAGGCTATAGGCTATATATCATCACGCTAAGACTAATAGGATCGGAGCACTAATGAAGAATGTTTCAAAATCGGGGGATTTTTTTTCCACGCGGACGAAGTCGTGGGCGGCTAGTTATTAATACTTCCGAAGGTGTTGGAAGGAGTTGTACTCCTCTCTCTGTAATATAATGTGTTGTAATCTGTATGCATTTCCTCTGAGTCTTTAGTTATGTAGTATGTAATCCAATTTAAGGGATCGTGAGTGTGTATTGATTGAACGGGTAATATTTCGCAGCAATTATTTAGCTTTACATCTGTTTACCTCTGAATCCTCTAAGCACTTTGCTGGAAGATGAGGAAATCACAACCCCTGTAGTGGTCATCTGAAACCGTTATGTACAAATTATTCCATATTTTTATTCGTCTATTATTTAAACAACTTAGCTATTGCCCGCGAATTTGTGCTTTTCAATGAGCTGATAACTTTTTCTTGATAATAATAAGCTTTACCCAAAAAGTAATTCAAATTTTTCCTTCATAATTTTACAGGCCTACGACCGTCATAAATACTTTTTAGCTGCAATTTACTGAATAAGAAATTAAATAAAAACAAGTTTATCATCTAAGAAAATATATTTTCTGAATTAAAGACCTAACAAAGTATTTGAGGCGTATTTCATAAATTTGAATCAACTTATTTACAATAATTTTAACTAACCTAACTACTTTAAAATGTTCATTATTTACAAAAGTACGAGTAAGTACTTACCAACACTTCCCGGTAACGGAGTAATTGTTCGAAGCGCAAGCCACTGCGCTGAATACACAATCAAGCACGTTTAAATTGATTGTCTTTCAATTTTATTAAGGTGTCTCTGTCACTTTTTACGATATTGCAAACGTTCACTATCATAGTTATTAACGCTTCGCGAGTTTCGTGTTGCTCACTATACACCAGGCACTTGAGCTCAGACCACAAGTTAAAGCCTAACGGAGTTAGGTCCGGGCTAGATCCCAGGTTAGATCCCGATCAAAGTACTCGATGATTTCTTCGTCGAGCTCTGGCGAAATAACGACCGATCGACCTCTGCGCATGTGCTGGTGTCTGGAACTGCCCATGATCTAGTAGCCGCTGCGTTGCCGCTACGATCGTCCGGGCCGATGGGACTTGGGGGTTCAGAACCCCGCGAAGACGGAGCGACTCCAAGTGTTGCGGCTCCGCGTAAAGTCGCCGAGCAGCATGGGAGTCATAATCAGCTCTAGCATACAGTTACAAATTGCAATAATTGTAATGACGATCCTTTGCACTGAAAAGGCTCGCTGCGAGTACGACATTCGCGGGAAGATTAATTTCGACGCCGTACGCCGGTTAGGTTTGGGGTGGGGTGTTTCATAGGCAAATCAGTCAGAAATGATGGAAACTACAACCTCCTAACAGATCTAGGTCGACTTAACCTTTAACCCTGTTGTATATATAAGTTGTCAAGGTGGACTGTATGTTGATATTGTATATTCTTGATTAAAACTTCAGAGTTTCAGAGATTTCTTGATTTATTCTTGTTCCCGGGACGGCTTGCTGTTTGAGTGACGTAATTATATATAGACTAGCAGCCGCGCGGGGCTCCCGTGGACTTTATCACTATAAAAACATAACCCTATTCCTTTTGCAGTCGGGTAAACCAATAACCTTCCTCAAGCTTCAAACTATTTTTATACCAAATTTCATCCAAATCCACCCAGTATTTTCGAAGATTAGCACGTTTAAGCAAATAGGTAAACTTTATAATATTATCTACTATAGATAGATTTCTAGTGACATTCAAATGATAGATGTAGTCGTTTGCTACTTGTATTGTTTTGTTATTAAGACACGTGGCATACGACCACGGCTAACCATGGCAAACATCACTATGAATATACAACAAATTCAATCAGACAAGGTCCGATTTTCTTTGATTCATAGTAGACTCGCGTGTGACCGCCATCTCCCCTAATGGTAAGCGAGCAAGCTTGTTTTTAGACCAAGCCCATCTTGTCTAGTAAATCCGTTATAATTTTTCTTAACCTTTTTAAAGCGTAATCCATAGATTTATTTTTTATAGATGTAACTTTTGAAAGCGACATCTAAGACAATTGTGAAAGAAAAATGTTAGGAAAATAAACCTAAATAGCCTCAGAATTTAACATTACGTGAATATTGTAAACAAATATCTACACCTGAAATAAAGGCTTTAAATCTTGTTTTTGTCTTTACAGGTGAGTGATTAAAATTATATACGAAATAAGTGGAAAACCATTATAAATAAATTTGTCTTATTAATAAATTGATTTGTCTTTACAGAAACGCAATTGTGTCTTTGTTTCACTTAACAGAGAGTAATCTTATTATAAAACAACATTTTCTGCAGATATTTTAAAAATATGGAGAGGCGAGTTTTGATTTTACTGTGAAAACATGCGGAGACGGAAAATCAAACATTATTTGCATAACCTCAATAGGTACACCTAATGAACAGACTTTTAACATACCGGCTGAATATCAACCTGCAAGTTTACATCAAGTAATTACATCTACTTCAAGGTATACCAAGATAAGAAAAACATTAAATAAAAGGCACCAGACAAGAAAAATATGGATAACTCTAACAGATGATATATCTAAGGTATATTTAGATGAAGCACAAAATTTACAATTCAATGATTTTTACCTGAAAAAAAGTTATGGAAGACACAGATCATGTTGGAAAAAATAAATATGATAAAAACTCTACACTACATTGAAGAAAAAAAGCCATGTCAGATCTACATAACCGAAAAAAGAAAGGATGCGCTAAGGAAGATTGTTGGTTTAAAGAAAAAAATCACAATACACCTGTGAGAAGTGTTAATAACTCTGAATTAGAAATTGAACTGAATGAAGAGAATCCAAAAAACTAGAAGTACTACCATTAATACAAGTAAAATTACTATTAAATGATACCTTACAAGTTTCTGGAATTTATGATTCGGGTTCAGATGTGTCATTAACTAATGCTAAATTATTGAAAATCAAAAAGAGACAGGATACAAGTCATATATACAACCAGCAAACTTGAAAACTATTAATGGTGAGAAGAAAACTAAAGGTATAATAACGATAAAAATAAAGAATTATAATATTGAGAGAATTATGGATATTTTTGTAATAGATAATGAAAATTTTCATTACGATTTCCTAATTGATTTGGATTGTATTAAAAAGTTCAATCTAGTGCAAACTGAAGAATTAAATATTATACAATGTGGAAATCCAGAAGAAAAGAAGAGATTCCTAAACAAAGAGAATTGTCAAAATTCCTGATGTACTAGGTGACACATAAGAGAAAAAAAAACAATTCTTCATACTCTGAGATATTTAAACAAGAAATTAATTATATAAACAGATGTGAAGTGAACTTCAATGAACATATAGATATAGAAAATCAAAAAGTCATCTAGATCTACATCAACAAACAGAAATTGATAAATTAATAAAGAAATTATTATTATTAAAATATTACAACACAGTCTTTGCTAAAGATAAATACGACGTAGGCACGGTACGAGACTATGAAGCTCATAAAGACTTGATGGTGGATAAGTATTGTTACAAACGTCCATACAGGTGCTCCGTTGAGAATAGGAAAGAAATTGAAAACCAGATATCAAAATTAATACAAAAAAATTTGATTGAAGAATCCTATAGCCCATTTACTACCCCTGTTACTCTAGCATACAAAAAAGAAGACGATAAAAAAAACCAGACTAGTATAGATTTCAGAGAACTGAACAAAATTGTTGTACCACAATTACAGCCATTTCCTTTAATTGAAGACCTAATGGTAAAAGCTGTAAACTGTTAATACTTTTCCACTTTCGACATAAATTCTGCATTTTGGTCAATTTCTTTAAAAATTCAGGATAGACACAAAACAGCATTTGTTACACAAACAGGCCACTTTCAATGAACTTGCCTCCCATTCGGGTTAAGGACAGCTTCAGCCATATTCCAAGAGATATTAAGTAACATAATAAGAAAATACAAACTCTGTGAATTTACAGTAAATTTTATAGATAACATCTTGATTTTTTCTAAAAGTTTTGAAGAACACACACAACATATATCTAGACTACTTGAAGCAATAAAAAACAGAAGGATTTTCGAAATGTACTTTTGCAAAAGATTACGCCAAATATTTGGGACATAAAAGTAATAGAAAATAATTATTTCTTTACAGAAACGCAACTGTGTCTTTGTGTCACTTAGCAGAGAGTAATCTTATTATATATATTCCTACATACAATTTTAAAATGTTTTCCATTCATATTTACTAAAATTATAAATAGGAGAGTGTGTTTGTCCTTATTTCATTTCGCAACGGAACGTTGCGCGTACAAGTAGCGGCACGTAAGTCTAGCGCTGAACGATACGCGGAGGGGATTGCTGCGCATGGGTACTATCGCGCACACAATACAATTATTAGCTAAATAACGTTAATAACATTATTTTAATGTAATGTCAAATAGTAGGTCTAGCGCTGAACGAAATGTAGAGGATAGCTGCGCATGAGTACTGTCGCGCATGCAAATAATATTACCTATACTTTAATAAATACTTTATCTCCAATGCCAATGTCCAAGGATTTATAGTAGGTACCTACCTAAGATATAATTTTTAACAAGTTTTGTGAGGAGTATAAAAATAAAAAATTATGTGTTAATTTGAACATTTTTATTTTAGATTTAAGTCTAATCTGAATCAGAGAATCTACAGTCTACAGAGAACCATTCTCAAATTTACAGTGATGTTGTCCGAATTATTCAGTAAAGTAATTGTAGCTTCGTCAAACTCACTTTCAATTTGTTTCAAAAAATCAATTAATTCGTTAGATTCCTTTTTTAAAAAGCAATTCACGTCATAAACCATTTTCCTTGCCTGTCTTTTCAAAACAGTATTTCTTCTAGGTGTATTCACTTTAAAGTCACAAACAAACTAAAAAGCTAAAATTATGAAACAAATTCAAATTTAAAAAAAAAACAGCAACAAAAATTAACAGCAATAACAATACAATTGTGTCGCTTAACTTCAAACTCGGATAAATCCACTCTAGCCTCTTAGGAGATATTTACAAAAAAGTGATAATAGTCTTAATTTCATGAGTTAAAATGCAGTATTTTGTTATTATGGTAACAGGTATTGAATAAAACGATCCTGTTTAGTAAATTCAGTATTTAACCCATTCATTCTTTCAAAAATGCAATATTTAGATTGAATTTACCTTCATTTATATATTATATTCCACAACTTTTTTTTTTTTTTTTTTTTTTTTTTCACACAACGCCATCTAGTCCCAAACTAAGCAGAGCTTGTGATATGGATACTAGACAACTGATAAACATACATATATATTTCTAAATACATACATATTATAGATAAATTACACCCAGACAAAGAACAAATGACCGTGCTCATCACACAAACATTTGTCCTAGGTGGGAATCGAACCCACGACCTTGCGCATAGCAGTCAGGACCACTGACCACTATACCAACGGGCCTGTCAGATTTGATATAATGGAACGCAATTTATCTATCTTTGAAAAAAATTTATATTAGGCCGCTTGCGGGCTTTACTTGGTGACACAATTTAAATAGAATTATCCATGGGAATTGGCTAAAAACAAAAAGAAACAATAATAATGCAGGAGGGTACCGTGCTACTATCGCAATGTTTACGTCAACTGACAGCCATGTTGAACAAATGCAATTGTCTGAATGGCTTTCATGGACTTAACTACATTTGAAAAAAACTGTCTCATGGATCTATCTGATTTAGATAAAATATTATAATTTTAAATGTTTATTTCACATGAACCATGCGGATTTATACGCAACTGATAAAATTGTTTAAAAACATATATTTTTTCCTTTTTTCTGATACCAAAATCTTAAAAATATTCAGAATTGGATTTATCCGAGTTTGAAGTTAAGTGACACAATTAATGACGTAACTGTACACGGGATGTGCGCGGAGCGTCGTATCGGCACGGGGAACATAATGCGGCTGGAGAGCCAATCGGCGCTACGCACGCTCTTCACCCCGCTAGCCCCCCTCAGGTACCTTAATTTTTACTTCTGCGCAATAACGGTCAGCGCTAAAGTTTCGTGCCGCTACTTGTATGTGTCGTTGTGAGATGATTGTATGTGGAGATAGTTGGGATTCAGGTGCATAATGAGATACTTATTTAAGAGGAAGATATAATACATATATATATGTATGTTTCTTTATTAACCTACCCAGTTAGAATTGAAAACATGTAGCTCACGTCTGAAGGGTGACTTCTTAGAAATTATTTCCAATTATCGAGTGCATGCAGGCAAAGCCGCGGAAACAGCTAACAAATATTTAAAAAAAAATTGCTAATTAAACACTTTCCTTTGAACATTCACACAACATCGTTCAAATAACTTTATTTAGTTTGTGACTTTATGCCATGCCATTAAAGGGCGCTTAATGTGACATCACATTATCAGCGGCCTCAATAGACAAATTCTGATGAATAGTTTTGAAGGAACTGATGAAAATAGATACATATGTACATACAGGTCAAAATCATAACCTTCCTGTTCGCTTCACTGTAGTCGGGTAATAAGTAAATTTGCGTTCTAAATATGAATATAATATATTTAGTATTTAACTTACGATCTATATGTTGATACTATAACTATACTTTTCTATGATATTAAGTATGTACCTACAGAAAAAAAATCACATGAACCAAATTAATAACCGATTCGTGAGATTATAGCTAATTTTCATTTAAAATTCCAAGTAATGGCGAAGTAATAATACCTATTTCAACGTTGTCTGTAAAATCAATAGCAATTTTAAGATATCACATTTTGCTGATGCATGATATCGCATCTGCTAACCGGATATGGTCCTATATCCTAATATTAGGTATAAATGCGAACGCGTGGCCGTCTGTTATGCTTTCACGGCTAAATCGCTGATCCGATTTAGATGAAGTTTTGAATGTAGACTGTCGACACCCTGGTGTCAAAATTAGCCATCTTCTATTAAAAAAATTAATTAGCTTATGTTTTCGTGGGAAAATCATCAGGATATCTCCGCGCGATTCCCAGCCAATGCCAGCAAAAAACATAAAATTAATGTTCGGCACCGAGTTCGATGGACTAACTTCTTATGTTTATATTGGAATGTATAAGCATCTAAAACAGCTGCGGTCACTAACATAAATAGTATTATTATCAAGCTTTAATAAATTAGTGTAATTATTACTTAGATACCTTCCAATGTATAATTTTACCCTGTAATATTGTTATCGTCCGATTAGATGTGCTTTTATATTTTGGTCTGAATTAATTTATATATTTACTTATTTCCATAGATCTGAGATAATGTACGTACGAGTTTTATGCATTTACACATACATATATTTTTTTTTTTTTTTTTTTTTTATTTACAGAGTTCATATTACAACAAAACATTTTAACTTAAATATGTATATGTATTGATTGTACTTGTCCTCAAAGCTTTTTAAATATTGATTATTTTATCCAATCAATAAAATGCAACTAGAAATAAGGCTGTATTTGTAACTCCTTAAATAAATATTTAAGTAGTAGTATTATTATTACCTTTGAAGACAATTTGAGTCATTAAGATAAAGTGATAATTATTATAATCTTTAACAATGGTATAGTTATACAGTGTGTTTTTAATCAAATGTCTATTGCCTACCAAATTGTTATATTGGCTCTCTCTCAGCAGGTATCTGACGAGGTTATACCCAGGTATTCGTATCACCGACAGAACGGCCTCCGCAACGTAAATCGTAACTGCCTTTTCGGATATCAATTTTCTGCCGGCTGTTTTGAGATTTTTCTTTGACAATCTCCTTAAATTAATAGATTGAACGTGACTGAAAACAATACTATAGACACAGAAAATATTCTGAGGTAAAAACGCACTGCATAAATAAATAGCTTTACCTTATCAACGACCAATAATAGATAATCGTAGAATTAAACTTTAGTACTGACCCTAATTAAAAACGTGCAAGTACCGCCGCGTCACGATACCCAGCAGCAACATACACTCAAATGGCCTAAGTAATAAAACCATTACATAGTTTCGCGTACTATCACGCCTGTTTTTCCCGCAGGGTACTTTGAGTAAATACGTATACACGCCGACCTCTAGACTGTCTGTTATACGCATTAGCCCCATGTCCCAAGTCTTGCCATCAAACGAAATAAATTTTGATCCCGAACTGCCAGTGAGGTGATGGAAAAATCACACTAATGACACTTTCCGCCTTGGAAACCGAACCCGAACCGAACCAGCATGCCACAGAACGCTCATCTAAACTATCTTTTGACTGAAATTTCGAGAATTTCGATATCAATCTTTAGAATCCTAAGTTCAAATATAGGGGGTCTGATAAATCAGGATTCAGGCGGTTTATTCTATAAAGGGTTTACAGTGAAAACTTAGGTGGGCGTGCAGTGAAATGCCATTCCAGCTTGATTGGATGAATTGACAGCATACTTAGTATCGTGTACCTACTCAAAAATCCACGGTGATACATATATTACGGAGTAGCGCTACTGGATAAGATTATTCTAAACTATGTGCCGCGTGCGATACTTGTCACAATTTGTACCTCCTAACGCAATATTAGTTAGTAATGTAAATAGTTATATTTGTCAGTACACTGGTAATAATAGACGGATCTTAAGACTGACGGGTTTCAGAAATAAATTAGTGTAGGTACGTTTGCTACGGTGTTAAATTAAGTATAAACAATTATGTTACGCACTACATTATAATATCTTAAGATGTGTTTATTATTCCTAAAGGGAAGACTAACGCTAATGTCCTGCTAGCATTATTTTTTCTCAATTAATGAGAAAGACTTGTTAAATTATCCGTGAGACATATCTCATTAAAATACCTGATCATAGGCGTTATAATAAATTGCTAAGCAGAGTCCTTGTCTTCAATTAAATATTTGATCGTTTTTATAAAACAGTATAAAGTATATACATAGATACAAGTTTTTATAAATTCATCGCGATAGATAAACAATACGTCATAGTATTGCTTTTAGGATTTATTCTCATAGTTTTATAAAGAATTCTAATTTCTCTGACTCAACTTAGATCATATCATGTTGAGTACCTTTTTCTCTCTTTGAACATCACATACCAACTTATTTCATGTTATTGTATCTTAATATTCATTTGAATATAGTTGTTTAATATTTGATAAATATCATGTAGTTATTCTGAAATAACCAATTAGAACATTATTTGTTTTATTAGCTCCAATAAACACATGTTTTTAACATACTTGTTTTATTAAGATTACCGATAGTCCACGCAGTGGTGGCCCAGTGGTTACATGCCCGACTTCCGACTTGTAAAAAATGGATTTGAACCCAGGTAGGCACATTTATATAGAGTTAGAAACATTTGATTAAAATAACAAAAAAAGCCCAAGTGCATGTCGGGCCACGCGCAGTATGCAGTATAGGGTTCCGTAGTTTACTACAACACCAAGTGCGAGTTGGATTAGCTGACCGAGAGTTCCGTACCATGCTCTCACAAGAGCAAACGACTCTGTTTTACGCAAATGAGAACTTGATATCTGAATATTTTTCAATGGAATTTGTCCGAAAGCGAGTAGAATACAGTTGGTCGACTATTAGGTTCCTACTCATAAATTAGTGAAGCCAACTTATGTAGGTAGGTCTGATAGTTTTCCTTTTTACTTCGTTATATGTAGGAACTTACTACTACCGTGCCGATTTAATTCTTACCTAAAACTATTTAGTTGATTGACTCAAGTGCCCCCCCTGCGGGACACTTGAGTCTAACGAAAATTAGCACTTTAAAACTTAATATTTTGCAAATGGATCACTGCGAGATAAAAAAAAGCATACTCTCTTTACGTGCAGGGGGAGAAACCTAAAAAAATGTTTTTTCATGATTTTATTTTATAACTTTGTCGGTGTGATTAATATGGATACCCATCTTCGACAATAGTCCTTGCCAAATTTCAACGATCTAGTACCAATAGTTTCTGAGCTAATCCACGGACAGACGGATGGACATGGCGAAACTATAAGGGTTTCTTGTCGACTACGGAACCCTAAAATCTTGCAAACAAGAAGGAATGAACGTAAGTCTTACAAAGAATTATGGGTGACTGTTAATAATGTACATTAGAAGAATTGCTACTAATTGCTAGGTATCTTATAAATACAGGGCTCTTGAAGGACACTAAAAGCCGAGAAAAGTACAACCCAACCCTACCTGAGACAGTAACACAAGCAAGGGTCTGTCCCTTCCTTCTTTCAAAATATGATAAAATATCTCTATCTCTCTACTTAAATTGTTATCATTAGCACATGTCCCAGCTTTATTTATTTCTCCTGCTGTGTCAAATCAAACCAAAGGTTGTCTGTAAAGATCGCTTTTATCAATAGGACCGCCCGTTGTAACACTCTTTGTAGTTGTTAAGTCCTTATTTTATTCTGTTAAAGTATACAATATAGAGTATATCTAATAAATTCGAACTTATGCAACGTAAAAAAATAATTTTTCACTACAGTAGCTCAAACATGTAGGTTTTGCTGCCTGAAATCAGTGAGCAAAATGGAGACAAAGTAACTATTTAATTTTTGTTTTCAGAAAGCCACGAATATTTTATTCAGCCTTGGGTTAATCATACAATTCGAAACATTCACACTCTATCTCTTTCCCGCCATTAGAAAGACAGAGAGACAAAGACCAGCCCTTTCGAAGATCCGATTTTGAATTGGACCTCAAAGACAAACACGTTCGGAATTTCGTACTAACTAAAGAAATTTTCCAAAACGATAATTATGTCTTTTAAAGTAATTTATTGAATTTTTAACTGTATTTAAACGAAAATAAGTATTTACTGCAAATAAAACTAATATTTAACATGTAAATATTTATTTCTAGTTTCAATAATGTTACGTAATATATTTAGAATAATAAAATATCATAGCCGCTATTTCCGAACACGCCTTAATTTAAATAAAAGAGCGGGAATAAAATTTCGTGGCTGGTGTAAAGAGTTGACTAAGTTAAAAAATATTAAAATATGAGTAAAACTAGCGACGAGAACAGTATTTTAACACCGGAAGAGTTAAAACAACAAGTAATTAATGCAGAATTAAGTTTCCAATCTGAGAAGTCTCGCGAGAAATATCTGAAAGCATACCATGTCTTCAATGAATGGAGACTTAGCGCAAGCAGTTTTTCAGACACGGTGTTGCTATCTTATTTTTTAGATTTATCACAGACGAGGCGATCATCTACAATGTGGAGTATTTACTCAATGTTGAAAGCAACTTTAAAAAAAATACTTTTTTTTCTTGTGTTTGGCATGGCGCGGTTTGCGCATTCGCCACGACAGTGTTACAAAGGTTGGGAAACGTTATTGGAAATTAAAATGGATCGGAATTTAGGCAGGTAGAAAAACCGTTATATATTTCAATAAAATATATTATAATTTGATATTATGAAATTGTATAAAATTAGATATACATAGATAAACATCATACGTTCGGTAAAATAAAAGACAGGATATGGAGGTAGGGAGAGGGATGCGAAGTGAAATAAGGGAGTTTATAAAAAAGGAGTTATCACGAAGAGAACAAGCAAAAAATAAATGATTCAGATCACCCACATCATTGCCACAGTTACAGCTATCATTATCAACGATTCCTAGTCGGGCAAGATAAGAGGGGATACAGACATGGGCTAATCGCATACGAATTAAACTAGATGTTAGAAGTTTACCAAATTTTAAATCACTACCAAAGTTTTGCAGGGACTGTAGGTTGGATCTTTTTATAATGAGTTCCTTTGGTCAAACTGCTTATCTGCCAACATTTTTCCCAAGAAGTAGTCAAATCATGTTTAGGGATACAAATGAGGTCATGAATAAAATTTTTATAGGGAAACATGTTACCATTATTGACAGCATCATTTGCCAAGCTATCAGCCTTTTCGTTACCGTAGATATTTTGATGGCCAGGTATCCACGCAATAACTACATCAAGATTTTTTATAGCGCACTGTAGTAAGAGTCTCAGTCATTATTACAGGATAGTTGTTAGGTGTTTTAAAAGGAATTCCGTTAAGAGCTTGTAAAGAGCTTTTAGAATCATATAATATCAGTGTTTTATTAAGTTTTACCAAGCAAAATGTATTCCAAGCATTTGAACAATCCGAAACATTCACCAGTAAAAACCGAGGTTTCAGGGGGAAGTTTAATTTCCTGGGTGATTTTGTATTGATGGTGGTATACACCAACTCCTACAGAACCATCGTTACTGTATTTCGAAGCATCACAATATATAGTGTGCCAGTCGGACCAATCATTGTCGAGAATGTGGTTTAAATTTGTATTGGCGTTAGTGTCACCTTTTACAAAATCAAAATGTATTTGCGGAGAAAGAATAATGGCTTCAAAATCAATGGAGAACATGGGTAGATACTGCGGTCTATGTGTAGGAGCTTGAAGAGATGTAAATTTATGAAAACTTATAACAAGGCAAGGAGGATTTTTATGTTTCCAATATGACGACGTATGAACTTTTCAGTTAGGGCGATTAATTTTTGGTAGATGGGATGATGAATGAATTGTAAAGCGCGGAAAAGGAATTTATCACATAAATATTGACGTCTTGATCTAAGCGGCGCTTCACCGCATTCTAACTGTGATGCATTGACTGGGCTTGATTTCATGGCTCCAGAAACGATTCTGAGAGCTTTACTTTGTATGCCGTCAAGTTTACTTAACCCTAAAGAGCTACGAGGCTCTAGAAAATAAGTACCATAATCTAAAATACTTCTGACGAGGGCATTGTATAAAAGTTTTAAAGAAAAAGGGTGAGCACCCCACCACACACCGGTTAAACATCGCATAATATTAAGACGTTGTTCACATTTAGCTTCAATGGAGTAGCAGTGAGCAAGGCCTGTTAATTTGGAATCTAGTGTTATTCCTAAAAAAAAAATTCATGACTTACTGGTATTGAGGCGGTAAGCGCATTCTTGAAAATAAGACAATGCGACTTTTAGCTATTGACAATGTTAAGGCATTATCATCTAACCACTTTTTTAGAAGATTTAGAGATTCTGTAAGAATAGTACTCATGTTATTTATCGATTGTCCAAGTACATACAATACCAAATCGTCAGCATATTGTAAAACATTGACTTTGTTACTAACAGAAATGTCTAAATCATATGTATATATGTTACTAGTATTTGCGTGTTGCGCGAGGTGCAAACACCTCGCGTGCTTGTAAAAAAAAAAGTGGGGGGGGATGGGGGGGGTTTAGTATTTGCGTGTTGCGCGAGGTGCAAGCACCTCGCGTGCTTGTGAAAAAAAAAAAGTTTTTGCGTGTTGCGCGAGGTGCAAGCACCTCGCGTGCTTGTGAAAAAAACTAAAGCATTGCCCCTCTAAATCAAGTATTTGCGTGTTGCGCGAGGTGCAAGCACCTCGCGTGCTTGTGAAAAAAAAAAAAAAAGGGGGGGGGAATGGGGGGGGGTTGCACAATTATTTCGACTAAAGCATTGCCCTTCTAAATGAATCTGAAAAAAAAAAATGTTCCAAGTCTCTTAGATTCCGAGATCCGCCTAAAGGGGGGGAGAAGGGGGGTGGGGGGGGGGACTTTGAAAAATGGTTTTTACTTTACCGAGCCTCCTCTATACGAATCCGTAAAAAGAAAAAAATACGGGTCTCGTAGTTTCCGAGATACGATAGCGGGGGGGGGGAAGAAGGGGGGGGGAAAAGGGGAGGTTTGGCACTTTTCCCGTAGGTTTGAGAGTTACTTGTTTACGAATCTGTCAAAATATACCCACCTCCCCATCCACCATCTGGGAGAACAATTATGTCAATGAGTGAGTGAGTGAGTCAGTCAGTCAGTGGTAATTTAGCTTTATATAGTATAACTAGTATTTGCGTGTTGCGCGAGGTGCAAGCACCTCGCGTGCTTGTGAAAAAAACTAAAGCATTGCCTCTTTAAATCAAGTATTTGCGTGCTGCGCGAGGTGCAAGCACCTCACGTGCTTGTGAAAAAAAAAAAAAAAAAGGCGGGGGTTGATGGAGGGGTTTAGTATTTGCGTGTTGCGCGAGGTGCAAGCACCTCGCGAGCTTGTGAAAAAAAAATAAAAAAAAAAAGAGGGGGGGGGGGTGATGGGGGGGGGGTTGCACAAGTATTTCGACTTAAGCATTGCCCCTCTAAATGAATCTGAAAAAAAAAATGTTCCAAGTCTCTTAGATTCCGAGATCCGCCTAAAGGGGGGGAGAAGGGGGGCGGGGAGGGGGGACTTTGAAAAATGGTTTTTACTTTACCGAGCCTCCTCTATACGAATCCGTAAAAAGAAAAAATACGGGTCTCGTAGTTTCCGAGATACGATAGGGGGGGGGGGAGAAGGGGGGGGAAAAGGGGGGGTTTGGCACTTTTCCCGTAGGTTTGAGAGTTACTTGTTTACGAATCTGTCAAAATATACCCACCTCCCCATCCACCATCTGGGAGAACAATTCTGTCAGTGAGTCAGTGAGTGGTAATTTAGCTTTATATAGTATAATAACTAGTATTTGCGTGTTGCTTGTGAAGAAAACTAAAGCATTGCCCCTCTAAATCAAGTATTTGCGTGTTGCGCGAGGTGCAAGCACCTCGCGTGCTTGTGAAAAAAAAAAGTGGGGGGGGCGGGGGTGATGGGGGGGGGTTTAGTATTTGCGTGTTGCGCGAGGTGCAAGCACCTTGCGTGCTTGTGAAAAAAAAAAAAAAAAGTGGGGGGGGAAATGGGGGGGAGGTTGCACAATTATTTCGACTAAAGCATTGCCCCTCTAAATGAATCTGAAAAAAAAAATGTTCCAAGTCTCTTAGATTCCGAGATCCGCCTAAAGGGGGGGAGAAGGGGGGCGGGGGGGGGACTTTGAAAAATGGTTTTTACTTTACCGAGCCTCCTCTATACGAATCCGTAAAAAGAAAAAATACGGGTCTCGTAGTTTCCGAGATACGATAGGGGGGGGGGGAGAAGGGGGGGGAAAAGGGGAGGTTTGGCACTTTTCCCGTAGGTTTGAGAGTTACTTGTTTACGAATCTGTCAAAATATACCCACTCCCCATCCACCATCTGGGAGAACAATTATGTCAATGAGTGAGTGAGTGAGTCAGTCAGTCAGTGAGTGGTAATTTAGCTTTATATAATATAACTAGTATTTGCGTGTTGCGCGAGGTGCAAGCACCTCGCGTGCTTGTGAAAAAATCTAAAGCATTGCCCCTCTAAATCAAGTATTTGCGTGTTGCGCGAGGTGCAAGCACCTCGCGTGCTTGTGAAAAAAAAAAAAAAAAAAAAAAAAAGGGGGGGTGATGGGGGGGGTTTAGTATTTGCGTGTTGCGCGAGGTGCAAGCACCTCGCGTGCTTGTGAAAAAAAAAAAAAAAAAAGGGGGGGGGGAAATGTGGGGGGGGGTTGCACAATTATTTCGACTAAAGCATTGCCCCTCTAAATGAATCTGAAAAAAAAAATGTTCCAAGTCTCTTAGATTCCGAGATCCGCCTAAAGGGGGGGAGAAGGGGGGCGGGGGGGGACTTTGAAAAATGGTTTTTACTTTACCGAGCCTCCTCTATACGAATCCGTAAAAAGAAAAAAATACGGGTCTCGTAGTTTCCGAGATACGATAGGGGGGGGGGGGGGAGAAGGGGGAAAAGGGGAGGTTTGGCACTTTTCCCGTAGGTTTGAGAGTTACTTGTTTACGAATCTGTCAAAATATACCCACCTCCCCATCCACCATCTGGGAGAACAATTATGTCAATGAGTGAGTGAGTGAGTCAGTCAGTCAGTGAGTGGTAATTTAGCTTTATATAATATAACTAGTATTTGCGTGTTGCGTTGTTGTGCTTGTGAAAAAATCTAAAGCATTGCCCCTCTAAATCAAGTATTTGCGTGTTGCGCGAGGTGCAAGCACCTCGCGTGCTTGTGAAAAAAAAAAAAAAAAAAAAAGGGGGGTGATGGGGGGGGTTTAGTATTTGCGTGTTGCGCGAGGTGCAAGCACCTCGCGTGCTTGTGAAAAAAAAAAAAAAAAAAAGGGGGGGGGAAATGTGGGGGGAGGTTGCACAATTATTTCGACTAAAGCATTGCCCCTCTAAATGAATCTGAAAAAAAAAATGTTCCAAGTCTCTTAGATTCCGAGATCCGCCTAAAGGGGGGGAGAAGGGGGGCGGGGGGGGACTTTGAAAAATGGTTTTTACTTTACCGAGCCTCCTCTATACGAATCCGTAAAAAGAAAAAAATACGGGTCTCGTAGTTTCCGAGATACGATAGGAAGGGGGGGGGGGAGAAGGGGGAAAAGGGGAGGTTTGGCACTTTTCCCGTAGGTTTGAGAGTTACTTGTTTACGAATCTGTCAAAATATACCCACCTCCCCATCCACCATCTGGGAGAACAATTATGTCAATGAGTCAGTCAGTCAGTGAATGAGTCGGTGAGTGGTAATTTAGCTTTATATAATACAACTAGTATTTGCGTGTTCTTCACAAGCACGCGAGGTGCAAGCACCTCGCGTGCTTGTGAAGAAAACTAAAGCATTGCCCCTCTAAATCAAGTATTTGCGTGTTGCGCGAGGTGCAAGCACCTCGCGTGCTTGTGAAAAAAAAAAAAGTGGGGGGGGCGGGGGTGATGGGGGGGTTTAGTATTTGCGTGTTGCGCGAGGTGCAAGCACCTCGCGAGCTTGTGAAAAAAAAAAGGTGGGGGGGGGGGTGATGGGGGGGGTTTGCACAAGTATTTCGACTAAAGCATTGCCCCTCTAAATGAATCTGAAAAAAAAAATGTTCCAAGTCTCTTAGATTCCGAGATCCGCCTAAAGGCGGGAGAAGGGGGGCGGGGGGGGACTTTGAAAAATGGTTTTTACTTTACCGAGCCTCCTCTATACGAATCCGTAAAAAGAAAAAAATACGGGTCTCGTAGTTTCCGAGATACGATAGGGGGGAGGGGGAAAGGGGAGGTTTGGCACTTTTCCCGTAGGTTTGAGAGTTACTTGTTTACGAATCTGTCAAAATATACCCACCTCCCCATCCACCATCTGGGAGATGTCTATGTCAATGAGTGAGTCAGTCAGTCAGTCAGTCAGTGAGTGGTAATTTAGCTTTATATAATATAATATAGAAGGGGGCTTAGCACAGATCCTTGTGGCAGACCTCTCCAAACCAATCTTGACTTTACATCTTCCCCGATATTAATTTTAAGATGTCTCTCTGATAAAATATTCATAATGAAGTTAGTCAAAATAAAAGGAATTCCCAGGTTTAAAAGTTTCTTTTTAAGGATAGTGTGATCAACACTATCATACGCTGCCTTAATATCTAAGAATGCTCCACGAATCGATTGATTACAAGAGAAAGCTAATCTAATGTCAGTAGTAAATAAAGCCAAACTATCCATAGTACTATGACCTTTTCTAAATCCGTATTGACTTTTTGCCAGTAGACCTTTACTTTCTACAAACCATTCCAAACGGTTTTTAACAAGGTGTTCAGTGATTTTACAAAGAACAGATGATAAAGCTATTGGTCGGTATGAATTAGCTTCTGACGGTGATTTATTACGTTTTAAAATGGGAATTATTTCTTGTGTCTTCCAATTAATTGGTACGAATCCTGATATCATAACCGAATTAATAATGTTTAAGAAATACGTCAAGCTGGAATCACTTAGGTGAACAAAAAATGAATAGGGAATTCCATCATTGCCGGGTGTAGAGTCCTCGACGTAAGTTAGAACACCTTTGAGTTCAGAGAGACTAAAAGGTGAGTTAAGGCCAGAAAATTCTGCTGGAGAGGGAGGGATGTCTCAGCAATTTTTTTCTAGGGGAACATATGGGGGAGCTAATATATCTAAAAACTGGGTGTGATACGTGATTTCGAATATGAAGCACCGAAGAACACGTGCCCGTAAGTTCACGAATATGAAACACTTAACAACGAATGCACGCTACCACGAAATACCTAATGCCGTAGCCATGGGATCTCGAATGACTAACTCTCTAATCTCATCTATTCGAAACTCTTAATAACGAATGCACACAACCAAGAAAAACTAAACACCGTAGCCATGCAATATCGAATAACTAAATCTCGAAGTCTTCGTAAAATATCTTTATTAATTTAACAATCAAACATTGCGTTTGCTATTTTAAACGATAAAAGAACTCATATTACCCATATGCCCTCATATTTCCCATAAGGAAATAAATAATTATTTGGTTGATTGACACATAATATGACATGATATGTTTTATTTTTCTCAAAAATGAATGTTTGAATAAAGAATATCGTTTAAAATAGCAAAAGCAATGTTTGATTGTTAAATTAATAAAGACATTTTATGAAGACTTTTCGAGGTTTAGTTATTCAAGATCGCATGCCAACGTTGTTCAGTTTTTCAACCGACGACAAAAAGAGGAGGTTATCAATTCGACGCGTATATTTTTTTTTATGTATGATCATCGATTACTCGAAGACGGCTGAACCAATTTGGAAAATTCTTTTTTTGATTGAAAGGGTATACTTCGAAATTGGTCCCATTTTCATAAACGTCAGGATCTGATGATGGGATCTTGGAGAAATCGAGGGAACTCTTCAAATATTATAGGCACACCGATGACGTTTTGGGTATTTATTATAGTAACTTGTGCAGTTGCTCTCAAAAAGTACCATTTGAGGAAGTGGAACTGATGATGAAGACCACAGATTGCCGCCGAAACTACTCAATAATAAGTATTGAGTGGATTGCGATTCGATTACTTGAATATGGATGTTAAGCACTTTATGCTCGTCACAATGCATATGGTGATGTAGAGCTGATGGTGAAGTACCAGGAGAACTCCTCAACAATTAACGGCCCAGCATTGGGAAAAGCAATATTTTATAAAAGGTGATAAGTTGTTGACATTTAGGCTCTTGTAACGAAGTAAATTAAAAATAGACCAACTAAAAAGAGTGAAATAAAAACTTTTTACCAAAAAATTAAACCGACTCCCAAAAAACACTGCAAAGTGAAAAATAACTTTAATTTCGGAAGTCGGTGCCAAATACGAAAATACAAAACTAAAGACACCGACTACCGAAATTAAAGTTATTTTTCACTTTGCAGTGTTTTTTGGGAGTCGGTTTAATTTTTTGGTAAAAAGTTTTTCTTGTTAGTGTGCATTCGTTGTAAAGTGATTCGAGTAGGTGAAATTAGAGATTTAGTTATTCGAGATCCCATGGCTACGGCGTTAGGTATTTCGTGGTAGCGTGCATTCGTTGTTAAGTGTTTCGTATTCGTGAACTTACGGGCACGTGTTCTTCGGTGCTTCATTTTCGAAATCCTCTGACTAAGGAAAAAAAGAGGACATGCCATAAACATTCTATACGAACAGTAGTTATAGGAATATGATGCATTTCGACGGCATAGTTACTGATATATCGGCATCTCTTTTTAACTTGTGAGAGTAATCATATGTAAAAAAGGACAACATTAGTTTTATCATTGCCAAAAATGGCTACATAACTTTGGTGATGTCGCAAAATACCTAACTGCGGCCGGCCGCCATGTTTTGTCACAGCCAACAACAAGTACATCACTTGTCATCGCGACTTGCTTGTTTCAGTGTTTTTAAGAAAATTTGGTGATAATAGGCGAAAATTGTGCTTGTTTATAGTGTAAGAACTTGCATAATACTGCATTTATCATGGGTAGGTGCAGTGTGTTAGGCTGCCGCATGAAAAGCAACAAAAACATCCCAATAAAACGTTGCACAGGTAAGTAACCGAATTCATTCAAATTATCTTGTTTCTTTCTATTATTTTGAAAGATTTTGCTATTTTTGGGAAAGTTTATAAAGATACACTTGCTTTTCTGTAATTATTTACTGTTTTACTGTTGATATTATGTGATTTTTAAGCAAATCATTTGTTAGTAAACAGAGAGTTAGAGTTACGGTTCGGAATTTTCAATTTATCGATAAAACATATCGACAGGTGAATATTATTTAACTCGATTTCTTTTTATGATTTTAGATTGCCGACATGTAAAGAAAGAAAAGAACAGTGGCTGTATATACTTGGGATTGAAAATTTGAATACTACAACCAAGCATATTTTTATTTGTTCCCTGCAATTTGAAGATAAATGTTTTAACCGAACTTTAAATATAACAAGACTGCGCGATGATGCTTTGCCTTCAAGTGAATTATTGGTAAGTTTTGAAAATAGACAAGTTTATTGTGTTTACCTACTTACTGACAAGTAACCAATCCAAACCAGTTGATGGAGAGAGAGGAGGGACGAGAAGCATGTCAGCAACAGCAGTGCTATATTGCTGAAATACTGGTATAAAGTTTCAGGTTTAAATACACATCAGTCAGAATAAATAGATAACTTTTTGTTTTCTGAAAATTATAAAACATCCTTAAAATTCTCGTACAGACTGAATCAAAACCTAAGTTATATGATTTTAATTATCCACCTCCTCACACAGATTAAGACACATATACCTGCACTATTTTTACTCCTGATATAGTCATAGCAAAAGAAGATGGATAATGATTAATTTTTGAAAATGATACCTACATACATATATCAGGTTATAAAATGTTGTGTCTATGTTAAAATGCAAGCTAAACAAATGTGAGCGTGAGTTAGTGATTAAATTCGCAATGTAAATATTATTAAACATTTATGGTTATTCTTTGTATAGTTACCAGCACAATTTGACGAGTGTGAGGAACAACGATCTGTTCCTCGCAGGGTGTTGGAAGAGAAACCTGTTTGCAGCACTTCTAACAATGCAGATGTAAGTGTAATATTTCATAATAATTATGTTCCTTATGGTAATTACCATGCTATCTTGACTTTTAAATACAAACTCACTCAATATAAAAAATTGTTATTATTTCTTTACAGTTACCAGCCCAATTTAATGAATGTGAGGCACAACATTTTTTTCTCACAAAACACTGGAAGAGGAGCCTGTCTGCAGCACTTCTAGCTATGCAGATGTAAGTGTTCTATTCTATAATATGTTACTGTATGTACTGTGGGCAGCGTAACTGGTAATTTCAAATTAATTTACGGCAAAAACTTGAACGAAGTTGCAGAAAACTAGAAGTTAATTCGTTTTTTTTTGTTTCAGGATAAAGCGCTTGAAATTATTCAAAAATTAAAATCAAAATGTGAATATCGGAAGAAAAAAATTAAAACATTAAATGAAAAAGTGAGAAGACAGAGTAAGAAAATCCAGACTATAATCTACATCTGTGCCAAATTTCATAAAAATCCGTTCAGCCGTGATTGAGTAACAAATATCCATCCATACAAACAAACTTTCGCACTTATAATAATATTAATAAGTAAGGATTGTGTGGTTTGTATTTTTTTTTTGTTTTTTGTTTGTTCAACATGCTCATGTTTTATTAATGTGTATATTTGTATAAAATTTGCGCAACGTGCTCTTATTTGATTATTGTGTATACATATTTGTATTTTAGAACTTAAGTATGACTGGGATAAACGGCTTTTATAGTTTTCAATAAATCTGTGTAAAATGATAATTTTTGTTTTATTATGAATGATCGAGCCATGTAGTAGTACTTAAATAAAAAAAAATAATGTTAAGTTATATTATTAGTTAATAAAAATAAGTATTGTCTGACAAACGATGAAAACAAACCGTATTTTGTATTTATTTATTCTTTTCATTGGTAATTATAGACCAGGTACTGCAGTCGTGTTATGCTCATCAGTAATAGTGATACTCTAATAAGGCTCCTACACATATGCCCCGGCACAAGTCGCAGAAACTAGAAGTCCGCACGAAACTCAATCTTAATTCCAAGCGCTAAGTAACCCTGAGCCGCGCGCGGTATCCTCCCCAGCCGGCGGCACTGTGTGTAGGAGGTTTTTTACTCGCACCCACTATGTTGAGCGTGGTCGCCACAGTTGTTCTGGCCGCAATTTCGGTCGCATACTACGCTCACAGGAAAAAGCGAGCAATGAACACAGCGATCATAAGGCTACAGTTTTTTATTCGTGATCGCCGCGGTGGCAACTGGGAATAAATGGGATAGACATACCACACCATAGTAAAATTTGTTTTATTATGAACATACCTGTACAAGTACAGAATACAGATAGTTAATTTAATTGCAGTAGCATCTATTCAGTATCCACGTGCCCTGCCTGCCATGTAAAGTGACACTCTTCGAGCGTGTGCGTTTTTATAGCTCACATTACCACGAAGATAAAACTGAAGAAAGCTAAAAAAACGTGTGCATCTGGATTGGGGGCCTATTTTTTTAATCCTTGCGAAACGAAATAAGACTTATAGGGAAATTAGTTAAAAATAGTAAAAACTTACAGCAAAGGGCCATGAATTTCTTAAACGTTAAACTCATTTTCGACAATTTTGAATTCTGTAAGCACCGTGCAATTCAACTATCGATGTTATAATGCGCGCAGCTCTACGGCAAGCCGCCATTTTTGTGCCAGACTCACAATAGGTATGCACGCTTTTTTCGTAGGTATTTCATGTCTATTCTTTTTTCCTTAGTCTGAGTCGAAATCACGTACTTATCACACCCCTAAAAACTCATCAGCAATATTTTCACTTAAATAGAAAGATTTAGGTTCTTTATAAGCTGAACGGAATCTACGAATATTTTTCCAGATAATAAACGGAGCCACATCAGGCGATATGGAGGAACAAAAAGATTTCCACCCTTCCCATTCTTTTTGTTTAAAAAGTTTACGAGTTGATTTAATTTTATCACATAAAAAATCAAAATATTCGGTACTAGAATTTTGTTTGTATGTTAATTCTGCTTGTTTTCTTTCTTTAACCGCTACTGTACAGTCGTTATCCCACCATGGTGGTGATGGAACGTAATACATAGAGTTACATTTTTTGACAGGGAATATTTTGTCAGCAACTTGGACTAAAACTGAAGCTAACGAGTCAGCACAGAGGTCATGGTTACTATTATTAATTTCAGGGAGAGAAGAAATGGTTTTTTCAACTTCTTCTTTAAATAAACTCCAATCAACATTGTCCAATTTATACTTCATTCTAGGAGGCCGTTTTGTAGGAGCTTTACCTACAGCAGAAGGAAAAGAAGTAACTAAAGGAAAGTGGTCACTCCCATAAGTTGATGAAAGGGTGTTCCAGCTTAAAGATGACCCCAAGTTGGGGGAACAAATAGTTAGATCAGGTGCACTGATTGTTACGTGGGGCTGCGTGCGTCGAGTTGCTTTGCCTATGTTTAAAACACAAAAATTGTGAAAGTCAAAGATGTCTAACAGTTTGGCATCATAACAATTGGAATTGGAGCTGCCCCAAGCCTGATGTTGTGCATTAAAATCTCCCATGATTATCATGGGTTTTGGCAAATGAGTAAAAATAACATTCAGTTCTTCATAATATAACAAAGTACTTGGATGGGGAATGTAAACTGACACAAAACAAATGTTATTCAATGAAATTGCAATTATAGAAATATCTACATTATGATTGGGAATAGTTATATGACAAAAATTTACAGATTTACTAACTAATAGTGCAACGCCTCCGCCGACACCATCAGTTCTATCCTCCCTGACATTTAAATAGCCAGGGTCACGAAATATTTGACCTGGTTTAAGCCAAGTCTCTTATAAAGAAATAATAAAAGGTTTGTACTTATTTACTAAGTACAGTAGATCACTTTTATTACTGTTAATGCTGCGACAATTTCACTGGAGAATCATGGACATTTGGTCCATAATTAGAATTAATGTTATTACTTGAATTATTCATATTTACAGGGGCAGCGTTGGACGGTGGAGGTCACAAAGGACATGAGGGATTCAATGATTGAATAAGTGCAATAATAAGTTCCCTAGTTGAAAATTTATCAAGCAAACTATTGTCATATCCAGTACCAACAGTGGGTAATCGGATATTATAATCCTGAGTGAGAAGAGCATGTGTTATTTGATCAAATCCCCTAGGAGACTTAGGAGGAGACCTAGGTTTTAAAAATACTGTTTTCTTATATGACTGTTGTTGAGATGAATTAGCAAATTTTTTATTACCACTGTTGGCATTTATATTATGTTGTTTAGTTTCAGTAGAAGATAAAACATCAGCATAAGGCTTACTAACAGGAGCGTGAAGTTTAAGGGCCTCTGAATATGAAATGCAATTTTTGCCCATTGACTCTTTGATCATTTTTTGACGCGCAAATTCAGGGCACCTACGATTTGTTGCATAATGTGAACCAGTATATAAGCAGCACACTACCTCATCCTCATCAACATTACATACATCACCTGAGTGGTTGTTGCCACATTTAAAACACCTTGGAGTGGACCTACACTGATTCTTAATGTGACCATAACGACAACATTGAAAACACTGAACTGTTGGAAAAATTTATAGTAAATCTACTGGTAGTGAATTATAGCAAAGAAAAACGCGTTTTGGTAGTACCTCGCCATCAAAAGTCAAAACAACAGTTTCCACAGGAATAAAATTTGGTTTACCATCAACAATAGTTTTTTATTTATCCTTCTTACTTTAATTATGTTGCCACAACCTATTGGAACAGATATATTTTGCAAAATGTCATCTTCAGTCCAATCTACTGGTACACCTCTCACAACACCCATCCGTGTGACATGAAAGGTTGGAATGAAAGCTTTATAATTATTGTTTTTATAGCACTACTCTCTATGAAAGCATTAGCATCTTCAAACTTTGAAAAAGATAGTGAGATTTTGTTCCGTCCAATACGTTTTAAGCTACCATTCACAATGTTTGCGAAGGAATTCTTTTTAAGAAAATGGCCAAATGAAACTGGGTGTAATGTAGCATTTTCACTCATTGATATACTAAAAAATGTTTTCACTAGACATTTTCTGAACATGAATAGTGTATGGTGAAGCATCTGAGTTCTGATATAGTGTTCTACCAACTGGAGGAGTAAGTGTAGGAGATGGTGTAATAGGAGCAATCTTAGTCTGTGGCATTGATGTGGTAGTTGGTGAAACATATTGGAAATCTGTCTTGTTTGGAGTGATATTTGACACTCTCTTTTTGACACAGGCAATGTATTTCTGTATCAAATTCAACCGATTTGTGACATCTACTCTTTTTACACTGCTTACAAAGTTTGCGTGCTGTTATTCGTTTGCGCTTATGAGATTTTACTGACCTATATCCCGAACCATCGGTATCTAATATGGACGCCTCCGTCTCCATTCCAGAGCCGTCGATAGTAATCACACTAGACACCTGGGGGCCGGAGCCCCCAGAGTCTTCGGGGTCAAACATAGAACAAGCAGATATGGTTTTTATTGACTTACCAGATTACAGCAAAAGTTAAAATAAATTACATAAATATATAGACAAATATAGTATAGTATTGTGAATGAATAGCAACTAATATGATCCTTCTACACCACTTTAAACAAGATAAAGCAATTTTTTTAAAAAAGACGCCAAATAAAATTCCTGCCGCTAAAGTAAGTGGTACCTATAAATCTATGTTGTTAGTTATTAAAATTTGTGAGTAGACTGTTATGTATAAAGGTACTTACTGCCTACTACTAATTTTTGGAGGCGCAATGAATCCTGGCTTAGCAATACTGTTAAAATATTTATTACGATATGTCAAAGATGCTGTAAATGTTAAATTATGCATATTAATCATGTAATATTTTCATTACAGGTTGTACTAATCATAGGAATTAGTGGAGCATGTCGCAATAACGAGCTATTACAGCTAACAGTAAATAATATCGAAAAGCATTCAGATAAATTACAGAAAGCGGTCACACAATCAGAGTCACCAACGTTCACCGTTGTTCCTTCTCAATCCGCCACCAAAACGGAAACCTTAACCCCAGATAATCAAACTCAACTCAATGCAACTATAACGTTGCCAAATCAATCTGTTACTTTTAATTTGCAGAATTGCAGTAATTTAACTTTTAAAATGTTCCATTTTATTGAATTGGTACCTCTACCTACAATGTTAATTATTTTGATTCACAAGAAATACTTATTTCAATCAATTCCTGTTTAGTATTTTATCTCCTAAAGTGTTCTCGCTGCTGAAGTGAAAAATTATGTGTGTTAACAAGAGCAAAGTTTTTTGCATCTCGTGCCTTTGAATCCCTCGCCACACTCAGGATTCAAAATCAGCACTCGCAGCAAAAAACGATTTCGCTCTCTTGTTGCACAAATAACTATTATATATTTTGGAATATGCACATCAAGCCGCAAATTTCAACCCCCATATATGTCTATATTTTTCTTCATTTAATTACAAATGTATAGTTTTTAGTAAAAAAACTATACATTTTAGTTTTCCTTAAACTTGTAACTACCTATATAAAGATGTTAACAAAACGCTTGGATTTAGGAGAAATGAGTTGCAAGGATGATGGACAGTAGAATGCAACCCGGATAATGATGGGATTCACTAACCTTTTCACTAAAGCCACGTGTCTGATCGACACCGGTGCAGAAGTAGTTGGGTTTCTTCCTTCTTCCTTTTACTGTCCTTCACAAAATCACACACTAAACACAAACACAAATTATGTTACTTAGTCCGTGAAAATACGATGAATCCAAGATTGTCAATTGTTCATATTCAGTGCAGGCATGGAGACGTCTGCGCTCGCGGCGGATCAAACGGAAGAGATAAGCGCACGATCAAAGCTGGGTGCGCTCGCGATGTGGTGGTTCTGGACTGAGACTGAGACTGAGTGGACTCGGAAGTGAAGTCTATTCGCCACCAACCAAAATGGCACGGTGAGGTTTGTGCGGAGAGGCAAGGGGGTTTGGGGAACGAATGTCAATCGAATTCTGCATGTTGGCGCAACCAGTGCGATTCGATAGAAAGTATCGCGAGATAGTCAGGCACGCCAAAATGGTGTACTTAGATTATTTTATTTTATTTATTATTTATTTATTAGGGAATAACAAACAGTAACACATTTTTTATAAACTATAAAATCATAACAAATAAATGTTAGTAAATGTGTACCCACACTGTTATTCACAAATTATATACACTCGCGAGCAACTAAATCGCCTCAACCCATAAGCACGCATACATATTAAAAAAAATAGCCTCAGCTTTAAGGTTTAACAGAAAAATATTGTTTTTTATACTGTTTCGTGTTACTGTCGCTTTTTACTTGGCATTTTTTAAATTTTACTCCAAAAACATAATATTTTACTCAATATGCGTACCTGTTCGAAAAGGAGCGTTTTCAAATATGGTTCCTTTACTAACATTTAGTGACGCAATGTGTGACAGTAATAACGTTTAATTTATGGCGTCACATGTAAGTGTTTACGAGAAATCAATAAAAACTTAATGTACAGACAGCCTGGGGTCAAGCTGGCTGGATACATGTATCTCCGCTGCCTGATGATCTGCGGCCTTCGAAATATGTTCAAATTTTTGTGACAGGGACGATAATGATAACATGAATTTGTGATAGAGAAACTTTGAGTAGTTTCAAAGATATTAATAATTTAAATTTTCCCTTACACAATACAAGATCTTATTCTTGCCCATTCCGTTGCACTACTTAATGGATGGTCTACTGAAAACTGCAAAAAAATGAGACTAAATCGAATGGAATATTGGATAAAAGAGGCTGAAAATGTTGCTTAAAAAGTGGTGTTGACCCTATTTTGCAAAACAAACGAATTCCGAAACGTAAAAACATTTTGATGAGATCTGTGAAGAAGAATTACAAACACACCAACCTGTTCAACTGTTTTCTAAAGAAATAATGATGGTATTTGATCGAATCATATCAGAAATTAAAAAGTTTGATTGTGCCACCATGCTAAATTTGAATTTTGCGTTTCTTAATGGTAGGTATAAATATTTTAAAAATGAATTAAAGAACTGCAAAAGTATGGAGCAGATCTGGCTCGAAAATACGAGCGAGATTTCAGCGCCGTTGAATTCTGCCAGGAACTCTACGTTTTTAAAGAGCAAGCTCCACTTTTATTTGGTAAAATAGAAAAAGCTAACGGTTTCTATCTCTTGCAACAGATCTATTATGATTTGCAGGATGCTTTTCCGAATATTTGTATTGCCCTGCGAATTTACTCTACGCTTCCTACTACATCCGCAAGTTGTGAGCGAAATTTTAGCAAACTAAAACTAATTAAAAATTATTTGCGATCTTCTATGAGCCAGGAACGCCTATCGAGTCTTGCAATCTTAGCGATAGAAAATCGAATGGCACACGAGTTACATTACGATAAGGCCATAGATTTATTTGATGAACAAAGAGCTCGACGGGTAAAATTGTAATTTTAATTCACAAATGCCATATATATTTGATTTTTATTTTACATATTTTTATTTGAAATCCTATCATGTGCTGTTTAAAATATATATTCTACAGTTTAAGTCTTTACATATGTAAATAAATAGGTTTAACACAGAAAGAACAGCGATGGATGCATTATTTCCGGAAGACCTTTGTCCAAATGACAATCAATTAGTGGACATCTGATAGCTGGTGTTATTATAAATATGATAAAGATAAACATAAATATAAAGGGGTGGGGGCGGCATTTTCCAGTTTTTGCCCCGCCTAAAAACAATTGAAGATCCGGGGCTGGGTACCGCAGATTTCCTGTTATTATTTGATAAGCTCTTCGAATCATTTAATGGTCATTCTTACAAGGGGTCATCAAAATATATAAGCAGTGCTTAAAAAAGAACTCGCTCCATTTCCAATTGTGGTATGATTTGTTGCCTATTTTAGACTCGATTAAATTTGAATCAGTAGTTCAAAAAAATGATTCCATGTTGAGTAAAAATTTGTATACATAATATAAAAACATTTATTGAATCATGACAATATTTAAATGTAAATTATGGTGTGAAAAATATATTAACTAGAAATTTTAATCAGGATCCCTTAGATTTTTGTTAGTGCTATTAGGAGTAATGGTGTGCGAAATATATACCCAATTGTAATCAGTTAATGTGTGCATATAAAACTTTGTTGATTAATAATTTTAATTCTGTACATTCTGTAAGAGCTAATTGTGAGAACGATTGTAATAAATCATTTCAATCAATGGAATCTGCTTGGTAATAAATCTAATGATATGGAGAATAATGATATTGATGCTTTATTAACTACCTACAATGAGCAATTATTATAAAAAATAATGTTTCGTTGATTTATAATGAATCCAAAAAATCACAAATATAAAAAAATTAAATCCATCTTCACCGTGTTTTAATTTTTGCCAGCCTCTAAAATCTAACCTTTAGATTTTAGAAGTACTAGATTGATTTAAATAAATATTCTAAAATCAGATTTAATCTTTTGTTGATAAGAATATTTATTTCAATCAATCTAGTACTTCTAAAATCTTTGAAATAAGAAATTATTAACATGTCAGGTAGACGCCACCTATCGGATTTTTTCAGTATTAAACTACCGTTACGCTACCTGGGGATCAGGGTCAAAAACTCATTTTTCGAATCATAGAGTGGCGCCAGTGTTGCCAATTTAGCGACTTTGTCGCTAGAAATGACGACTTTTGCTTAAGTCTTAGCGACAAGGAAAAAGATTTGACGACAAAAATGATCTAGCGACTTAGCTGACGACTTTTCAAACTACAAGAAAACAAAACATATAGGTATATGCCCAAAACCTTTTAAAAAAATGCTCAGGCACAATTAAATTATCTTTATCAGTGGTAACATTAGAACAATGTGTTCGGGGAATCCCCGAATTTTATTATGTTCCGTAGTTTTCATACTTTTCCTACCTATGTACTTACGCAAGTCACTACTAGTTTGAGTGAAGTTCTATTCGGATTCTATTTTTTTTAATTTTTAACCCCTTACTGCACGAATTACGAAGGAGGTTAATAAAAAAATCTTTTTTGGTGCAAATGTGTTTATTTATCTTTATTTAACATAAATCAGATAGAAAAATAAAATAAAAGTTATTATTTATGAAAATAAATGAAAGCGCCATATCTGGATTCGTATGCATCTAGTGAAAATTGAGTAAGGTCATATCTGGCTTTGTATGCATAGCTGTTACATTTTGCGTAAATCTTTGAAACAGTTCTGCAAGTCATTGAAGTCATTAGAAGATCTCGCGTTCTTCACATTTTGTGTAATTGCATAACTGAAAGCTATTTTGACACAAACTATGACTATTTCCCAAATAGAAAGGTGGTCGATGCCGTCAGTCCGTACAGACGTTAGTGACATGTCTTGATTTCCGGCTGGGGCTTCGATGTTTTTTCGATAATATGGGAGAACCAGGCAAGCTTTATGGAGTAACAGCTCACCCCGATGGACTGCCGAATCGGCTCAATGGAGTGTCAGCTCTTGACATCATCGCTGTGCCTAGAAAGCAGACTCGACGACCACATTTTTTTGTATGTTTGAGCAATTTTCATGCTTTACGCATATGTTCAGAAACTGCAAGCTTAAAATAAAACAGCGGCATGTAATTATTTTTGATGACTGCGCCAAAAAAGTCCATGCGTTTACCATACATAAGTATAGGATTGATAGTCGGTGGAAAGGTCTAGCTAGTGAATCCAGCTGTTTTATTTCAAATTTTCTTTGACATTAAGCTCCATTTTTCGTTTTTTTTTTTTTGGAAGAAGGATGTTCACTTTACTACAATTTAATAATTAGTTGAACTATAAAAAAAATAACAAACTTGAGCAGCCATAAATGGCTTCGTATGCGGTAAGGGGTTAATTCGTTACCCATCATAGTAATTAAAAAGTGTATGAACTGTTTTGTGGACTTGTGGTGAACAAAATTATGGATTTACCTCAGAAAAAGAAGCAGTACATTCAAAAATATCGAGAAACATGAGACCGAGCCCGAATTCAAGGGATGGCTGAAACAAGTCTTTTGAGATTAGTCTAAGGCAATAATTTTGATGCTGACTGTACATAAGGCGTGTGTGTTGATGTGTTGATTTATTTTGTAATTATAAAGATTGTATTGCTTATGTAGTACATTCTTCTTCACTTGCCTTCCCATCCCCTTTCCAGGCTGCTAATGGCTTCCAGTAACCGGAAAGTAAGTAAATCCGGGATCCGTCTCTAGTTGAATCAGTTTTAGCGACTCACGGTGGGCTGAAAATCGGCTTTCATAGACTTAGGCATTTTATTTTGCAAGTGCGAGTTTTTTTGCCGGATATCACTTCTATTAGTTATAACAATATACAAAAATGACACCAGAATTGATTCTGCACAGAAACGAAGGAATTATAATTTTTTTACGAAAATTTTGTATGGAGCTAGTATGAAAAATCGAAATATCTCTAAAACGGCAGCGATAACCGTAATATCCTTATAGGGGGTTATAGTACTAATTATTTATGATTTTTTGACATACGTTACATAATGGTTGTAGATGCCTTTTTTTTTTAAATCGTCAAAATATTTTTATTTATTTTTACATATTTAAACGTTCCTTTTAGTGTTTAAGTTGAAGAATTCAGAGCTTTAACAACTCTTATCATAAAATAGCATCACCCCTATAGACCTGAAGGACTAGACAGAGGTGTGTAGTGTCTTGTTGATCTTGTAAGATTTCCAACAATACCAAATAGTTGAATATCAGTGTCAAAGTGCCCATGCTGTCGCTTCTTTTTGAAAGATAGGGGAATGAAATTGTTAATTGATCATACCCTAAAAGTATGATTACAACATAACCGGACACATAATAATAATAATATCCTTATAGGGGATTATAGTACTAACATTATTTATTTTAACATATGAAACTGTTCAAAACGATCCATGAACTGTGTCAAAGTTAAGAACATCGTTAGGAAGCATGCTTTTTACCCAAATATTAAGAATATGTGAAAAAAAAAAGACTGTATATAAACTTTTTATTGATAGGTAATTTAAATAAAACAGAAGTAACAAAAATAATATCTAATAAATTCAATTATACAAAATACATATTTGAAACTATAATTTATGAAATTATTAACTAAACATATTGGTACAATAAACTAACATAAATAACAAAAGAACATAAAGAAAAATAATTAAATTTTACAAATTTTCTTTACAACTTTCGTTGTCGGACTCCAATTCCGAGTCAGAATCCAGATCGGATATACCTACAAACTCGAACTCAGTTTCCGGAAACTGTATTAGGTCGAGAGTTTCAGCAAAAAAGGTTGTCTTCCTTTTGGCATCTAACTTCGGCCTTTGTGCACTTAGAAAAGGATCCGAAGAAACAACAAGCATATTTAGGATATCTTGATTAGAATCTTGCCTGCTTCTTTTCCGCGAATGATGTTCCCGGAACCTCCTAAAATCTTTGTTTCGAGACTCTGAGGCTTCTTCCGAGAGAGTCCCAATCGGGACAATATAATTTTTTTCGATTATGTCAGCTCCGTGTATTAATAGTTTATGTACGGTTGATGACATGTAGTACCAGTCGTATAATTCCACGTACTTTTCTGCTGTTTTGCGAGCAAAATCTTTAAATTTGATGACATCGATCTTCTCACCAGATGTTATTGCTTGCAAAATAACAGCAAATCTTTTTATCAGGTTTTGATCCAACCCAGTAATAGCTGCAGTTTTATTGGGAAACTCGAAAAACTTCCTTGCGGTATTCCCGTCATTGGTAGTTCCCGAGCCTTGTTTTACTATATCAATTAACAGATTGAGCTCCTCTTTAAATTTATTTTGAATGTTTTTTTTTCTGTTTTGTAACATATCTTTATGCTCATTACTTCTTGCTGCCCACTGTTTGAAGTCAAGTCTGTACGCAATGTGTAACAGACATTCCATGCAATTTATACGGGCATGTAGGGATGATAGGCCAAATTCATATATGTCAGAACACACAGTTTTTGATGTTACAGCATCTAAGTGGTTCATTTCTGTTGGTTTTGCTAAGCACAGGTAGCATGATGCATTTGATCTAGCTTCAGAAAGGTACGTGCAGACTTTTGCGTCGATCATTGTCATCATTAGTTTATGAGTCACCCTGTTACTATTAATGCACTCTGTGGGGTTAAGGGCCTCAATTTCCTCATCCATTTTTCTTTTGTTATCAATGACAACTGCATGGCTTTCTTTTACAAAAGTGAACTGAACCGGACGACAATAAAAAGTTGAGCATGGTTTCGGGTTTGTCCATATAGTATTATCTCCATCTGTCAGTTTCAGTGGCACCAAGGAGGTCATGAAAATGCTTCAATCATCATGCTCGCCGTCCATTTTCTGCTTGTATCGGCTTTGATTGGAAGCACCATCAAATCCCCACTTCGATATCAGCTTTAACTGCTTATTTTCCACATTATCAGAAAGACTTTGAAGAATCCGCTTCACCGTGATGTCAAGTAAAGCTTGAAGTGTAATTCTAGCTGATGAATCCGTAACTGATACTGATTGATTAGGAGGGTAGCATGCAAGCTTAGTTTGTTGCAGTTTATAGTAGGATGGGTAAATATCCTTAGCACCTTCCCGAATGGCAGTCTCTCGCAACGTAATATATTGCCACTTTGAAAGCTTAAGTGAAAGAAGCAATCCAAGTGCTTTCTCTGGTGTAAATATTACTGTTTTCTTAATGCTTTCCTTGATTTTAACGGCAGCTTCTGGATTTTTGATCATATAATTGATTACAGATGCGATATCTTCATAACCTTCTTCTTTTAAACGTGCCGCAGCTGCATATGCCAATTCACAGGAATCCTCGCCTATGTGCTCACTAGATCTTCTCTTTTTCTGTTTGCTTCCCAGATCTTTGAATGGTTTTCGGGACCTTTTTGTCATTGTTCCAACAGTCGATGATGTCGAAGGTTCTGGAGAGACTGAGCGTGCTCTTGGTATCTCATCAACAGTTGGTTCTTGATTTATTAAAGTTTGCACGCAACTCGGCCAATCAATATTTGCTTGCAACCACTCTCCGTACGTATTTCTAAACTTATCAAAGAATCGTTTAGATTTCTGCCACCTGTTTAAAGCAGCTCGCGTGAATCTCCGGCAAAATTCTTTGAGAGTTACTTGATCTTCGGCAGAAAGGCAATCGCCTATGCGGGACACAATTGCACTAAACAATACTTCATGATTAAATGAAGGACACTCACTTTTTAGAAGAACAAACAAATCTAAGTTGGTGATTAAACTTTCCATTCTAAGATTTTGTAGTCGCAAAGCAAATAGTTTTAGTGTTAGCAGTTACACGGTTGTGAACAATCTAAATTATGGAACAAAATTATAGCCCTTTTATTGTATAAAGTCAATAATTAGTTAACTACCCTCATTAAAGTTATAAAAGATATGATAATAAAAATTTATAATCGTCAAAAACATTTCGTAGAACTCATAGTAGAACTAATCAACATTAGCAAATCACATTAGCTCACTAATTATAAAAAGGTGAATGCAGTTCTTAGTTGGTATTGTTGCGAGATATTTCAAATCATTTAATCACTTAATAGGCTCATTAGAATCAGAAGACTACAACCATCATTCTAATTACTTAATTACTTGTCATCAGACTCATTAGATGACTACACAATATGTTATTTTGTATTTTGAACGTATGCAAGGTTTTAAAATTCCTTTTGTGTCGATATTATTATGTGTCCGGTTATGTTGTAATCATACTTTTAGGGTATGATCAATTAACAATTTCATTCCCCTATCTTTCTAAAAGAAGCGACAGCATGGGCACTTTGACACTGATATTCAACTATTTGGTATTGTTGGAAATCTTACAAGATCAACAAGATACTACACACCTCTGTCTAGTCCTTCAGGTCTATAGGGGTGATGCTATTTTATGTTAAGAGTTGTTAAAGCTCTGAATTCTTCAACTTAAACACTAAAAGGAACGTTTAATATGTAAAAATAAATAAAAATATTTTGACGATTTAAAAAAAAAAAAGGCATCTACAACCATTATGTAACGTATGTCAAAAAATCATAAATAATTAGTACTAAAACCTCCTATAAGGATATTACGGTTATCGCTGCCGTTTCAGAGATATTTCGATTTTTCATACTAGCTCCATACAAAATTTTCGTAAAAAAATTATAATTCCTTCGTTTTTGTGCAGAATCAATTCTGGTGTCATTTTTGTATATTGTTATAACAAATAGAAGTGATATCCGGCACAAAAACTGGCACTTGCAAAATAAAATGCCTAAGTCTATGAAAGCCGTTTTTCAGCCCACCGTGCGACTTTAGATAATAAATCTAGGGAGTTGGCAACACTGAGCGGCGCATCTATCTCAGTATTTATATGTATCATCTATGGTTCAGTAAATGAGTAAACCATAAAGCGCGCTATACACGGCTAAGATACTATAATATATTATCTTAAGATTTTAAATTAATATATATTAGGCCATCACAGACGACGAAGATACGATAATATGTAAGCTTTCGTCGCGACAGCACGTGTCCTGTCACAGAAATCTTAATAATAAGGCCTTATTATTAAGATTTCTGTGTGTCCTGTGTTGAACCAATATACAGAGTGATTTAACTATGGCTCATGCTTGCCTGCTAGATTTATTGGATAGCTCATCTGATGACGATTCCGATTTTGAATTTGATGTGCATATGATTCTTGCACGCTCTAGAAGAAGATCCATTTGGGTAGAAAAACATATTAAAAATAGGAAAGACCGTGGAGAATTTAATATTTTTGAAGATTTCTCAGAAAAGAAGTTCCATGAGTATTTTAAAATCTCAAGAGAAGCGTTCGACGCACTTCACAGCTTAGTTCAATGACATATTGAGAAACAAAATACAAACATGCATCAAGTCAATGTATATCTTCCAAAGAAAGACTTGCAGTATGCTTAAGGTAAGAACATTGCACTTCTGAGAAGGTACGAGAAACACGTGCAACACCTCTTCTCTCTGCTCGCTCCACTGAACTGAATAAAAAAGAAGATTCCAGATGCGCGTGAGCCGGTCCTACGCTGTGTGTGAAAGAGATAGAATTTGCGGCACGATTTCGTACCAATGAAATTTAAATCTCGACATCCTGTATTCGCATTTTGTATCTTAACATATTAAGGTAAGATATATTTAATAACTTAAGATGTTATTACGATAATAAATTCTCATATCGCTCTCTATCTTACGATACGAAAATATGAAATATATATTATCTTCGTCGTGTGTGATGGTCCATTGAATTATATGGCGAGCGATATGGTATATTAAGATAAAATATTATATTATCTTAGCCGTGTGTAGCGCGCTTAATGATACATATAATTACTGATAGTGATGTACCAACTCGGAATAAACACAACTCGAGTTAACTCGAGTTGAAATTCCCGTAACTCGAGTTGAACTCGAGTTAAGTAACTCGAGTTAGCTGGGTGAAATGAAACTAAGTAAATGATTTGTTTTCGTAACAATATTTAAAAAAATGAACAGATTCAGCATAATTATGTATGGGGACCATTATAATTAAAGTAGGTATAATTTAAATAAAAAAGAAATGTATTTATTTGTCATTTATTTATGTTTTATGTATTTTGGATTAAATTTTCGTAACATAAATAAAGTAAGTATTTCTATTAATTAACAACAAAACTATACTTGTATGAATCTGAACACTGTTTGCACTTAGCATGTCCATTCACTGGCGATTCAAATCCATCCCAAACAACTTATTTCCTTTTAGGTCCCGGCATTTTTTCTATACAGTATCTAATAATTCGAAAAACTAACAACAATAACAACCGGCACTCAAAAATAACCTCTATTCTATTCTATTTTTTGTTAATGGCAAGTGGAGCCGATGTCGACTATTCTGCCAATGTCTAAAGTAAATTGTAAAAACAAGTGTGTATGATTAATGATTAGAGACAGAATGGATTTAGAAAAGAAAAAGGTTAAACCTCAAATCTGCAAACAATGCAATGTTGTGTTGTTGTGACATTGACATAATTGACATTTGTAGCGAATTAAATGAATGAATATAGTCATAAATGATCGGCAAACTTCGCGCCATCTCAGTGTCTGTCATTCGGCTCACGCGCTAGGGCGGGAGAAATGAAATCGACTAAATCGAGTTAAAGAGAATTAACTCGAGTTGACTCGAGTTAAGCCCAACTCCGGTTAACTCGAGTTGATACATCACTAATTACTGAGTAAAGTAAACCAATCGGCAATTGCGAGTTGTTGCTTATGTTTTTATTTCTCGTTACATTAATTATAGAATAATATATATATATCAGAAAACAATTCCCATAATATTATCGCATGTCTTCTTCTGCATCTTTTAAGGTTAAAAATTCCCAAACTATGTAGGATATTTAGAAATAATTTGTAACCTATGTACCTAATTAGATATTATATTTTACAGTTTAAAAACAACACAGCAAAATGCCAGGAGTCGATACAGCATTGAGTGATGAGGACTACATCATTGCGAAAGCCAAAGATGCACAAAAGTACAATATCCACTCTGCTAAAGCATGGATGCTCACAGCGAAAACTTTATTTCCTGCAAACTTCAAAATTCAGTTTGAAGCTTATCTGATGGAAAAGCAATCAGGAAATGTCCAAGAGGCTGCCGAATGTTTTAGTTCCTTAATGAAGGTCAGGCAGAACTTGCCTTCTTTATTGCCTGAAATATCAGCTATTGCAAATGCTTTAAGATCATCTGAAGGAAGCTTTTTAAGTCAAATGTTTGATAATATTTGTCCAGATATACAACTGACAATCCTTAAGACTAGTGTTGAAAATAGTGATGATACAATGGAACATTGCCGGTTGTTAGTTTTGTTGTTGAAAAAATTTCCCCAGCTAGGAGTCGATAGTCTAGTGAAGACATTAATAAATGCTGAAAAGTTCTTTTACGACAATCGCTATGCTAGACTGTTAGTAGTGGAAACACTGCCCTTACTTAGCTCACTAGAATCACCAAGATTGCTGCAGCGTCTGGTAATTAAAGCTATTGACTTTTATAATTCATATGTATATGATGAAAACGAACATGATATTACAGATCCTTGGCAAAGGCTTTTTGGTGTGTTAGATCTAATGGGCCGACAACTGGGATGGGATTCCTTTTTTGTTAACTATAGTAACAGTTTGAACAAGGAGACATACTTCCAGAAATTATTGACATTAAGGAATAGTGATGACTGCCGCCAGCTTCTATATTGTGGAACAACATTCTTTCTTAGGTCTTTGTATGAGCAGAAGTCATTAAAAGGAAATCATATTCTTGTCGAGGCATTGTCGGATCCAGAAGTATCACCATCAAAAAGAAGGAAAGGTGACCTGGAGGTCACTGGCATATCTGCTCATCAATTCCAAGCAGCTGCTAACTGTTGGGAGTTGCTTCACAGTAATGAACTTATTTCAAGGGAATTTACAAAACTTGCTAATCAATTGCAAATTAAACCATGGTCTGATGGGTTTGCTGATGAGTTTGCTCTATACCGAGGAAAATATGATGAGGCCATGCCTGAAACTACATTTACTAGTTTGACAGCTAGCATAGTAAGAGTATCTAACAACTACTTTCAAAAGAACTATGCTGCCTGTATTGAAAGTATATTGGTAGCTTTGCCCCAATTACCTAGTGTGGAAGGTGTTCTAGAGCCCGAATTAATTGTCGGAGGAAAACATAGGCACTTACATTTCTTGCCACTCACTAAAGTTGCCATAATGCATTATTTCTGTACCCTGCTCATCAGAATTTTGTTAAGTACCAGTAATATCAGTGATCTGACATATGGTCATATGCTTGTTTTGATGCAACTTGGTTGGCCACAAGAAGAAGCAATATTTATTCATATACTGGATGTAATTAGACAAAAAGGTATGTTTCATTACCATCTCTTCTCTACATACATCATTCATATAGATATATTAGAAGAGTTTTATTTCATTTGGAATGAACAAGGGAACAACATTGTGCTCGACATCATACCAAATACTCAACAGCACTTGGGACAGAGAAGAATAGGCACTCGTGGAGCTGATAAAGGAGTAAAAGAAGATTTCAAACAAGCAATGAAAGCCCAAGTGGCTAGAAGTAATGAATCTGTGTTAAATTTAATGGTACAATTTATAACTTCAGAAAGGGTCTACTTTCTACAGGCAGTATAAAAACTAACAGGAATAGGTCTCAAATATGGCCAAAAAGGGAATAGACTATTACTGCGTGCAGTGCAAAGACCTCAAAGTAAAGTTCTAGCTATAAGTGTAATGGTTGATAATGATTTGGGTTCAAATGTATGTTGATAATTAAAATACAAGTTTAGTCTAAATATGATTTTATTTCTTAATGGTATTTAAAGTTAAAGGATAATATTAGTCCATTAATCAATTTAGTTAATTATGAACTGCCTTCATAGGAACCTACTGCCAGCAAAAGATTACGCCGTGTAAAATGTAAACCCTTTATAGGGGAATTCTTTGTTGCAAATGAGCGCAGTAGAAATTTGTCCTCTTTCTGTATGGTGGTTGTAGCACCTGCTTCTTCACCATTCGCTTCTTCTGTGATAGTATTAAAATCCCATAACTTTATGCTACAATCCAAAGATCCTGAAAAATCCATAGCAATAAATACAATTCTTATTCAAATAAGTTGAAGAATTTACAAAAATTAATTCATGACAAACCTGATGATAAAATGGTGCCATCACGACTAAAAGCTAGTGCATGAATAGGAGCAGTATGCATTGGCGGCAGCAGAGCGGCGGGAGAGCCCGTGGATAGGTCCCATACGATGAGCTCTCCATTACCTCCCGACGCTAGCCATCTCCCACATACAGAAAACGCCAGAGTAAATATGGTAGACTGAAATAAAACAATAGTATAAATAAAATAAGAAGCTGCTGGGTTGGCAGTTGGTTCAACCAAAAAATACCTTATGCCCAGTCATTATTCGAACTTGTGTTCCTGTCAAACAATCCCATACGCGTACTGTTCTGTCACTTGACCCAGTAGCCACATAGTTGGAATTTGGGTGAAATTGTACACACTGAAATTAACAAATATTACAGTTAACATTGACCAATTTAAAAACTAAAGATACCGTACAACTTTGCCCAGATTTTTGATAATACTTTAAATATTTTTTAAATAATAATACAATTGATTTGTGATTGTGCTTCTCTTTGCATAGAATTATTATAGTATTGTTACGCCAGTCGCTTAGTGAAGTACGTCGAGAAACTTCGACATAAATCTAGAATGTTCGAGACACTAACGCCATCTAGCGGCGAGTAGCAGGAATGCGCATATATAGTCGAGACACTAACGCCATCTAGCGTCGAATAGCGGTACTGTGTACCTCGAGTAGCTTCCTGGAATATTCTAGGTAGTATAAACAGTGAGTCGATTTTATAAGAATGTTCTAGAGCTAGACCGGGGTATAAATAGATCGCAAAGGGGCACAGAGAGTCAGTCTTATACGAGGCGAATACGAGATATCATCGAAGCTTTACCAGTGAATTGCAGTGCGATTTAAGTGTTAAGTGTTGAATAATTGTGTTATATTTTTATTTGTGTTTAATTAATTAAAGTGTTAAGTTTGGTTTAATTATTTCTATCCCGAACACCAGCTCGTAACAGTATGAACACAATGAATGTTTATGTGCTAAAAATCTCAATTTGGATAGCGGGCCAAATATAAAGTATGTTAGTTTAAACGAGGGATATATTCAAACCCACAATAGTGTATGCTTACCTGATACTAATAAAAATATGAACAAAAAAAACTGATAAATAACAGATAGAACCATACTAAAAATTTCGCAGTCTCACAACGTGTATACACCCTAGCGCTAACGTTTTAATATTATCGCAGAACATGTGCGCGGGAAAAGCAATGACCTTTAGGTAGATTCCATTTTCCCTTCATACTTTAAAACTTCATACTAAAAAAAAACATTCGTCAAAAATTTAGGTTATAGGTTTTTCACATATTTGGGACGAGAATCGAATACTGAATACCCTCCCTCAATAAGTCCCTCGTTTAATCTAACATACTGTATAGTACTTTTTACAAGTTTGCCCATTTTGCAGAAACTTCTGTAACTTCAGCTGCGTTAAGAACAAAACGTTTATGGAACATTTTAGAAAAATATTCAATCTGTCATAGGACCTTATTAACAGACGTTAAAAACGTTCATATTACGCGTCAAATTTGAGTGGGCAATGTCACAACATCAATTTTGTAATTTTTCATTCAAATAAGACGATAAACTTGGTTGTCACTTTTTTATTATTGATCAGTACGGGGTACGCATTACTCATGTTAAAACATTGCTATTGTGATTTTTGACAGATTGACACCGTGCGAAGCCAGCCGGGTAGCTAGTACAGTATAATGTTTTACCACCTTAAATTAGCATAAACTTGTTGCATTTCCCAGCCCGCATCTTCTTTATATTGTTACGCCAGTCGCTTAGTGACGTACGTCGAGAAACTTCGACATAAATCTAGAATGTTCGAGACACTAACGCCATCTAGCGGTGAATAGCAGTACTGTGTATATCGAGTCGAGACACTAACGCCGTCTAGCGGCAAGTAGCAGTACTGTGTATCTCGAGTAGCTTCCTGGAATATTCTGGGCAGTATAAACAGTGAGTCAATTTTATAAGAATGTTCTAGAAGTCATAGACCGGGGTATAAATAGCTCGGAACGCAGATGTCAGTCTTATTACGAGGCGAATACGCGATATAATATATATAATTTACAAGTGAATTTCAGTGCGATTTAAGTGTTAAGTGACAAGTGTTGTGGTGCGAATAATTGTGTTAAATTTTTATTTTGTATTTAATTAACTAAATTGTTAATTTTGGTTTAATTGGCGTTAATTATTTCTATCCCGAACCCCAGCTCGTAACAATATTTTGAGTCGTTCTGATGATCAATTTCAAATTGTCTGTTTGAAAATCCTTCCACCCATGTAGCACAGGTTAATTCACTTACTCCTCGTTCTGTACATATTTATTTTACATTCACTACATATTTACCAAATGTGTTGGTTTATTATTATTACAATTCTTTGTATATGTTATGGACCAAGTAATAAATTGGGCATTATACATAATGCCCGGTCATTATGAAAAATGCCCAATATGAGAGTGAAATTTGACAATAATTATTCAAATAATCAAATTGACCAGGCATTATACATATTGTACCACCTTTTGGGCAGAGTATAAAACATATTTAATAACTATTTTTTATTGTTATTTAACTTAAAATTAACTAAATGTTAAACTACTAGTACTCACGCGGGGCTTCGCTCCCGTGGATTCTATCACGGTAAAACATAACTCTCCTTTTTTGCAGTCGCGTAAAAAGTAGCCTATAACCTTCCTCAAGCTTCAAGCTACTTCCATACCAAATTGCATCAAAATCTACCCAGTACTTTCGAAGATTAGCGCGTTCAAGCAAACAAACAAACAAACAAACAAACTTTTCCGCTTTATAATATTAGTATAGATTTAAATTATTCGCTCATTATTTATGACAATTTGGTTGAGTTTGACCTTATCTAAACCAAATGATTCACCAACAATAGAGGGGATGTAGAGTTAATTTACACTGTTCTAACCTAGGACATTCGATACTCTGTACTTCGAAATTCAGGTTTTTCGATAAGTAATGAAGTTTAGATAGTAATTAATCACGCTTACAAACAAAAACAATAGCGCTTGAAGTCCGCCGCACGAGCCGAACGCTGAATAGCGGTCTCTGATTAGTCAAAGCATCCCCGCACCGCGTCAAATTTAGTATTACTATAAAATTGCTCAACTGTCAAGTCGCAATATAATAATGATTGTTCAATGTGATAAATAATGAAGTTTAGATAGTAAGTAATCACTTGGCCCGACAGAGCTAGACATTATTCATATTGCTCGCACATTATTAATAATCCCCGCATTTATCACTTGGTCCATAAAATATATAAAAGATCACTATGATCAAATTTATCTATTAGAATTACTTAGGCGCTTCCAATATTATTTTACATGAAGATTACAATCCTAACGGTAATATTATGGTAGGCAAAGTCATAACAACTGCATTAGAAAACCTAATTTGACATTGCCCACCATCATATTTTTTAATTTAACAGAGATTTCGGTTTGGGCATTCATGTGTATGTTTAACACACTAACAGTGCTTAAAAACTTACTTATCTGCTGTAATTATGAATCAAGTTTTACAGAAAGTTTTTCACATAACTTTTGGCACGCAAAATACACTACCAAGTTCGATACTATTTGATAGCTGTCTAAAGTGAAATTGAGAAACATCACTTACTTAGTGTTTCGAGATATATACTTAAATTTCTTCCCAACATTACAAATTCCCAACACAAATTATAAACGTAACTAAAAAATGTAGCCGGTTTTTTTAATATTTGTGAAAAGTACCTTGCTGGGCAAAGTCTGATTAGTTGGGCAATCTTGTAAGGTTTGACGGTACCATACTAGAAAAATTACGTATTCGCTTCGACGGCTCTCTGACTACTATTTAAATCATAAACAATTATCATAGCATGCAGTTTTAAATGTAAAGCTAAATAAAAATCAGCAATTTTCTCAAAATCTGGTAAAAAAAGATTACGTCAACGTCTGATAAATGTCCTGAAAACATTCGCAGTGGTTGATGATGATCAGTGGCCCATAAGCGGGCGGTGCGATCGTGTCCTGCAGTCACAAAGTAGTGGCCATGCGGGGACCAACGCACGTCCCACACCGGCCACACGTGGCCGCGGTATACTACCAGGCATGTCCAGCATTGAAGAGACCATAACCTCACTGCAAAATTTGTAGGAATAGTTTAAGGTATTTGTTTTTATAATTTACATTCTTTTCAAATAATTTACATTAATAAGGTACCAGTGGAGTCCTCAGAAGCTGATAGTAGCATAGTTTTAAAAGGATCAAATGCTACTTTATAAACAGATCCGGAGTGTCCGTACAGAGTACGACAAGTGTCTCTATCTCTTTCTTCCATCATTCTTACAAGTACGTCACCTGCAAAAAAGTTTAAGGATTATTAAGATTTTAAAGTATCATTATTTTATAAGTATTGTAATTTTTGGTATCTTTTGTCGTCTCAGACCAAATAAAAATTGGCCAAGTGCGAGTCAGACTCGCCCATGAAGGGTTCCGTAGTAACTATAATAATATAATATGTATATTTATTTGACGAATAAAAAAAAACCTTAAAAATTTCTTAAAACTAGCTTATTGACATTTTTACAACTACGCTAAATAACTTTGTTTTTCATAGTGTTTCCATGAATTACAAAATTATATTTGCGGTTTTAGAAAATATGCTGTATCTCAAAAACTGCTGACCCGATTTCTTTCAAACCAATTTTTGTTGAAAGATTACATTAAGATCTACAGACATATATTTTTTTTTAGATTTTTCACTCTATTATTATAGAAGTTAAGAGGGGGGACACACATTTTACCACTTTAGAAGCTTATATCTTTTTTTAATCGATTGACTTTATGAATAAGTGGTTTTAGAAACCCGTATATTATTTTTAAAGACCTGTCTATAGATACCACACACGCATAGGTTCCATGAAAAAAAAAAAAATCAGTTCTAGTTCCATGTATGGGGACTCCCCTTTATTTTAAATATTTTTTATTTTTTTTCTGAAAATCGGAAAGCGGTTCACAGAATACATCTACCTACTAAGTTTCACATGTATAGTCTTAATAGTTTCGGAATAAAATGGCTGTGACATACGGACGGACGGACAGACAGACAGACAGACAGACGGACAGACATATCGAAACTATAAGGGTTCCGTTTTTTGCCATTCGGCTACGGAACCCTAAAAAAGAAGACGGAACTCTGCGAACATAGAAGTGAGGCCAGTTTTCTAAACATGTGGTGCGTGGGCCGGTGTTGCCATGATAATTCAAATTACCCCGTTACTAATAAACGTTATTAATTAGTAAATTAAAAACGTTATAACATGATGTAAGAAGTGTCCTGGGCCAGCAGTCTCGACATAGATAACGACGCTGACGCAAACTTTCGATCATTCTCGATCGATCTTGCGAAAATTCGGTTGCAATAACGATGCTTGCGAGAAACGCATCCTGGATGCAACCGAATTTTTTCGTTAGTGATTAGCGATCGAAAGTTTTTGTCAGCGTCGTTATCTATGTCGAGACTGCTGGCCCAGGACACTTCTTACATCATGTTATAACGTTTTTAATTTACTCATTAATAACGTTTATTACGGCCCTGGTGAGTTGTTGGTAAAAAGTAGTGACGGTAAGAGAAAGGAAATGGAAAAATGTCTCAGAAATAAAACTTGTTTTGATTTATCCGATTTATTTAAATCATATTTTGTTTGTTTATTTATTGGATAAAAATCAAATATTTATTTACTTACAAATTTAAAGTGCCCAAACGTTGGTAGTTCTACTAGTCCTAAATCTTCAACACTGGGACTTAATACAGAGGTTTGTGTCTACCTGAATATTAGTAGGTATGTGTGATTAAAATTAAAATAACTTTTTTTCCCGTAGCACTGTAACATTGAGGAGGAAGTTGACACGGCTGGGATTTTTGGCGATACACCAGATCAACTTACAAAAGATATCTCAAACTGTCTACGTGAAATCCATGATTCCAAATTAGAGTCAATATTTGACACGCCAAGAGAAACTAAACTTAGACATCAAGCTAGAAAGTATGAATTACGTTATAATTCATGCACGCAAAATTATAACACTTAATCAGAAAGTTAGACGCCTTAGAAAGGAAAACGCGTCACTAAAAATTGTTCTAAAAGATTTAAAAGAACAACATTATATGCAGAGGGCAACGAATTAGGATTGATATAGAAATATAACTCTCTAACGAAGCCCGCTAAAACATGGTTCCAAACTCATACCACTAAACTGATAGGTAATAGGAATGCAACACGCGCACAAACAAAACAAAATACTTTGCTAAATTTATTTTCTGTGCATTGATCCGTCAATTCATTCATTTGGGGCGCTATTTTATTTAGTAAGATAATGTTAGAGTGAACTGAAATATCGAATCAAGCGAGTGCGAACGAGATGGATTGTTTTGTGACATCGAGCGGCGAGGATGGTGTTATGCAGTATGCAGTAGGAGTCAGTCATTTATTATGAACTCAAATATTATAAATTAATATTAAACCTCTTTACATTAAGTTTACAAAAAGTGTAAAGCTTCATAAAAGGGAATGCCGTAGCCATATGAAAAAAATCCTGAAATGAACAAGAGTGAAATATACGCCAAATGTTACTACAAATCGTAGGTAACCCATTACAATTTCAATAATTTTGGTCGAAATAAGTCTAGGGTTAAGGATGCCAAGTCGTCGTTTAGGCGGACCCAACCTAAGTCCGTGTTTAAAAATGGGTATCGTGTGTACAACTAAAATCAAAATCTTCGAAATATGACCATAGTCGTTGCTATACCATAAAAAGCAATCCGTACGTAACTCAATTCGCAAGCGCTATTGTAGAATCAAGTAAACAAACAATTGAAAATGCAGTAATGTCAAACTGTCAGTCTGTCAGTAGGTAAGGCAAAAGAGATGTGATTCATACAGCCTACGATACGTTTTCTATTCAAAAAATATTTGATTTTAATTAATATTGACATGCATATATTATTTTTTTAGATTTATGGTACACATAGGTCGAATTATATTAAATTAATAATTACTGTGCACTAAATCTGCAAACTGCGAATAAAGCTGAAAAAAAAACTGAAAAGCAATATAATTCGTTAGGAATTATTTTACGATTCCTGTTTAGCTGTATGCCACTTACTAGTGTCAAATAAACATTGACCTCCAATAAAAATAAGAATGAATTAAACGGATATCAGATTAAATATTTTAATGATTTCCATATTTTTATATCCTACTTAAACAAACTTGAAAATTATTTCATTATACATATTTTATTTTAAAAAGAATTAAGGACTATTCGCAGTTTCTGTCCATTTCAAACGAAACATTTATTTTATTACTTACCTAATACCTATTTTAAATGGAAATCATTATTTCCTCAGGATCTACCGAATTTCATATTTATTAAAGTACATAAATAAGGTAAGAATTCATTAGCTAACCCCCCATCAGAAGAGCGTTAGGCTTATAAGTTGAAAAACTAGTGTTATCATCATAATGTGTGAGTAGAGTAAATTTAATATACAAGGTGGTTTTTAAAAAGTACGAGCCAAAATTTAAGGGTACTCGAGGTACTCAAAACAAAACTTTGTTGTTTAGTAAAATGGACAGAAACATCTCCTAAATATTGGTTCGCTCTATTTATCAGCTCCTATACGGAGTGCCGATTTAATGACCTGCATTGTTTCAACGTGGTGTAATACATACTGATAACATAAAACACATTAGACGTGATTTAAAATTTGTATTCTTAAGCAATCCTTAAATTAAGTTATTAGGATTTACCCGAATTTTTCACGAAATGCTGTGCAATAGTACTAACCGTACAAATAGGTACAGCTGATTTTTTTTAGCATACGATAGCCAGTGCGTGACGAATATTTACGGGTTATCCATCTACGGACGTACATTTAAAACTTACCTGGATTCAATATATAAACTACAACTCAGGACATTAAAGTTAATAATTTTACCTAAAATCAAATCAACCTTCACAAACGACTCTGAATATTTTAAATATTGCAAAACATTACCTGTACATGATAAGGTCAAGTATAGCATCTTAAAAGAACAATTTTTCAATACATCAATACAGCTCGAAAAATGTCATCCTGTATACACGCGGAGTGTCGCACAAAAACAACTCGTTACCATACCGGCAAAGAATTTCTACGGCTCAAGGACGAGTGCGTATCTACTACCTCGACTAATAAATTCTTTACCTACCGACATGCGCAATATTATTACCGAAAAAAATATTAAACATAAATTGAAAACATATTTCTTCTCAAATTTATAACAGAACAGTGTCGAACATTTTTAAGTACCTACCTACATTTTTGTTCCAGTAAATTGTGTTACATAAACAGTTTCTGTATGTAATAAGTAATTTTAAGACGGATGAATAGAATTGTAAAGTATCACACACAAAACCGAGAGGTTTATGTGATTCTAGATTAAATATGTAAACTTTCTATTGATAAATAAAATAATTAAAAAAAAATATATGTCTTCGTTACCAAAATGTATGGAGCAAACCCTACTGGCATTAGTTGGTAACCAGTCATCCTCTCTTTTTTCTAAGCGGACTGCTGCAATCCACTGTAGTCGTCGAATCTCTTTTTGGGGGAAACTAAAATAAGAAACACACAGGCAAACCAATCCATCCAATTTATAAAACTCTGTACTTAATATAAAATATATAATAGTTAGGTATTAAAAACTGGCTGGCTACCTGTTGCATAATACTGACAACTCGTGGTTGTCTATACGAAAATAAAACACGAAATTATTTTACTTACGAGTGATAAGCTATCCCAGTTAGTTTTTTACTTCCTTCTTTCCGTCTTTTACACCACCTTACTACGCAGGAGGTCATTTTTATCCCTCAGAAACGAGCTTTTTCTTGGATTTTTCACTAATCAACACGATTCTGGCGTCTATCACTGAGCGCATTTCAGACTGAGAGGCACTTTGATTGTATTTTTTTCACCCCGCCTACTCGATTGTATTTTGCGTGGAACCATTTTTGAGCGGAGTTCGTGTTCTATATGATTCCTAATTCGTTGGCAGAGGGAGGACACTCCGTACATTTTGACAGCGAAGTAAAGAAAGAGTTGCCATCTATAAATTGGCTCCAGTACTATTTACTGTCTACCGGGTACGTTAAATTGTCAACAGATGGCGATATATCGTGATCAAAAATATTTATTTGAAATAAAATTATTGATGTAATATTAATTGGAGATAAGTTTGACAAAAATATTAGAATCTTCTTACGAATTCAAATAGACACATAAATGAAATACAATTTGATAAAGTACCAATGTCAACTTTATTTAAAAAGACCTGGTGCCAGATTCTACTAAGGATTTATAAAGTGACAGTTCTTGAACTGACAAATGAAATTTGAAAATAAACAATCACAAATGGCGGTTTGTTGCATATTAAAAAATATATATGTTCTGTGTATGTGCGTTTTGTAATTCCCGATTCGTATTGTTGTATTTCGTAGTAATTACCACAAGTATAATTAGTGGGTTGAGTTGAGCCTTGTGCAAAGCTTTGTGTTCCTCCCCCTTACTATTGGGACCTTACTCCGAAATTGTTGTATTTTACTGTGCGATATAGACGCTTTTTTCTGTGCAATATAGACGAATAAATAACTGGGTTAATTATTTCTTTTCTAATTAGTAACAATTCTTTGTTTTCTTTCTACCTTTTACTATCTACATTCCCTTGGGACTATTTTGTTTCATCCTAGTTCTACTAGAACATGCTACAGAGATAAGACGAAACGTTATATTATACACTAGCTTGTGCCAGCGGCTTCGCCCGCGTGGGAAGTTTTTCCCGTGGGAATTTCGCAAAATCCTTTCTTAGCGAATGCCTACGTCATAACATCTACCTGCATGCCAAATTTCAGCCCGATCCGTCCAGTGGTTTGGGCTGTGCGTTGATAGATCACTATGTCAGTCAGTCAGTCAGTCAGTCACCTTTGAGTTATATATATTTAGATTGTCGTACAATCGTGGTATTGGCTTATGACTACTTCAACTTTTTCTTTTAATTTTGATAAAGCGATATCTATCGTATTTTATGCTACACTAGCTTGTGCCCGCGGCTTCGCCCGCGTGGGAAGTTTTTCCCGTGTAAATCCCGATCCCGTGGGAATTTCGCAAAATCCTTTCTTAGCGGATGCCTACGTCATAACATCTACCTGCATGCCAAATTTCAGCCCGATCCGTCCAGTGGTTTGGGCTGTGCGTTGATAGATCACTATGTCAGTCAGTCAGTCAGTCACCTTTGAGTTATATATATTTAGATGTTAACATGCATATAAATAGTTATGTGTGTGTATGTGTGTGAGTAGTTTGGGGCCAATTTACAGATGGCATATTGTCAAATAGGTTTGCATTTTTATCACGTAAGAGGGCTCTCTTTTCCCTGTATATTACCTTACTCTTTGATTATATGTATAGACACTGACATATTCAATATGCTCGGCAAAGAGAATGTAATAGGTACACTATGTTTTAATGCTCGGTAAAAACATTATTGCAGCAGAAATATGTCAAAACATAAACAAAAAGAATATAGGAAAGAAAAAAATCAAATATTCTTCAGCAATGAAAAAGTTTTGTCTCACACTTAACTTTAATTCACCGAAAGCCTATGAATACGTGCGACAAACCTTCCGGACACGTCTACCACACTCTGAACGCGTGAACCTGGTTTTACCTCTCCTTCAATCTCTTATTTAAAGAAAAAATAATCATAAAAATTGGCCAAGTGCGAGTCAGACTCGCCATGAAGGGTTCCGTAGTAACTATAATAATATAATATGTATATCACGGAACAGAAAATACAGTGGAAGTGCGATGCGACAACATTACTACGGGAACCGCTGCCGCTGTCGCCAAACTCACACAAATAAAACGGTAATCATATAATGCACTACAAATAAACAATTATTTTGATTTGTCATTTTAATTTTAGTCAAAACCAACATAAGTCACAAATCCTACTTCTGGAAATAAACCTTGACGCTCTACAGATAGGATTTCCAAAGTTAATCTGTCTGTTACATCAAAATCACTGAACCGTGAGGAAGGACATAGGCTACTTTTTTTTACGAAAAACGACGGAAACGTGGATGAAGTCGCGGGCAACAGCTATCTATGCTAATAATATAAGGCTGAAGAGTTTGTTTGAACGCGATAATCTCAGGAACTACTGGTTCGAATTGAAAAAATATTTTTAATTAAATAGTCAATTTATAGAGAAAGGCTATATATCATTACGCTAAGGCCAATAGGAGCGGAGCACCAATGAAGAATGCTTCAAAATCGGGGTTAAATTTAACGTTAGCCCAAAGTAACTATTCCACGCGGACGAAGTCGCGGGCAAAAGCTAGTCATATTAATAATATTGGTCACTGTCTTAATTAGAACACCATATACCCGGCCGACATTTGGGAAAAACGCTACCGACCATGGGCCGTGAATGGCCGACTTTAGGGTTTTTCGTTCTCGACTCATCCAAACCTTAACTTTGTTCTTTTAGTAGAAATTTCAACTTTATGCCTATAAACATGAAATAAATTTATTAAACTATCCAAAACCGCATCAGAAGCTTTCCTTCGTTGCAAACTGATGGTGCCAGAGCGATCCCCACTCAGAAAATCCGTAAGGCCGTGCGCGCACTGCCTTGCGGTGGCCGCAATTGCGGTAGTTCTACCGCACCGGTAGAATGACCGGGGCCACCGGTGACTCTACCGCACGCGTTTATTCCACCGCAGTGCGCGCACTTCTATGACACTCCATACTTCACAGATTTTGCGTTTCCAAAACGCAACGCAGTGCGCGCACGGCCTTAGGGAGTCGACATTTAGCGTTTTTACCCTACACGGCAAGACGTAATTTGACGGCCTCACTTTGCTGTTCGCAGAGTTCCGTCTTCTTTTTTATTTGGTCTGAGTTTGTCATATTAATATTATGTTCAGCCCCGATTAGCTCGGCGTATTTAAATGCGGCGCGGGAGTATGAAAACTTTGCGGCACCCTTTATGACAATAGATGTTTGTGTATTTTGAAGTTTAAGATTAAATGAATAAATTATGATTGTAGTGAATATATACCTGCTTCCCTGTCAATGTCGATCAATTTTTCTGCAGATTTCATTCCACGTAATTTGACTGGAGTCAATGTCCATACCTAGATTATAACACTCTTAATAAGTAAGAATTAATGATCGAAACACTTTGAGAGATTATATTTATTTAACAAGTAACACAATGCAAGCCAGAAAGTAGTTTATCAACAATATTTTTTTGGCTCGAAGCAATCAATTTCCGTTGTTAAAATGTATAAGGCCTTGTCTAGACTGTTGTATTAAAGCTCAGCCAAACAGCTGGTCGTCTAAATACGATATTTATATGATAAGAAGGGTTTCAAATTGATCCTTTAACGGGACAACTAAGTATATATGCTTTATACGAACTTCCAGCTGAAAAAGCAAAGCTGTGACATGTCATGTAATGAGAAATTCTATCATTGAATGAACCTGTATGCCTAAATTAGCAATAACTAACTTCAACAAGTTTATGTTATTATAGCTATGAGTGTGTTCATAGTACAACTATTTTACAAAAAATTAATAATGATTAACTTAGTTTTGTTAAATTACTGATGTTGTTATAAGGCCAAACATAGATATATATATTCTAATGGGGATGCCTGAGATTTACTAGTTGGTGAAGTAGTATAACTGGTAGATTGTTTGTATACCTTTATGGTTGAGTTACTAAAGCCAACAGCTAGTAGTGTAGAATCATCACAAATATCGGAGCAAATAGCAGTGTGACCACTGTTCAGCAGTGTGTAGAAACAAACAGATGGCAAACTGTCTGGTCCCAGTTGAATACGCTTGGAGGCTTCGCGTAGAGCTTTGCCTTTTTCTATTTTATCAGTCTCCTTCCTGAAAATAAACAATTACACTACAATATTTAAATTTTTAGTGGTGCAGATAAAATTAACTTCTATGCAAGTAAAGTTGAATTCAAATAGTAGTGATAACAGATAATATTACTGGATAATTATTAAGTAATCATTCTGAAAATGAAACAAAATTCAACTTACAGTTCTGGCAAAGGAATTCTGTCATTTGGAGGAGCATTAGGATCAGATTTAGGTTTTTTCATGAAAATGTGTTCTTTCTTTGCCTTTTTCTTTTTTGGTTTATCAGGTGTTTCCTCTACTTCTTCCTCATCTTCCACAGGTGCCGGGAGTACTTGAATATCAGGCTCCTTCAGTAATCCATAGTAAACCTTTGTCCGATTTTCTACAATGAAGGATGTCACCAGTTTAATTAGAAGAGATGTATGTTTTAAGTAGTTACTGTTATATCATTTAGTATACAATTTATAATAAATAATTCCCACTGCTGAGACACAGGCCCAGGCGGGTCCGAAGGTAGGGTCACAGGGGACATGACCCCCAAATAGAACATTGCCTAATTTTTTTTTAAATAAGACCTTCCAAATATTGTCACCCGATTTGCCAATAAAAATAGAAGACCTCCATCTGTTTTATAATGTGTGCAATAAAGAAAACTCATTTACTTGACGTATTTTATTGTTAGTGACCCCTCCAAAATTCCAGTCTGCGACCATACCTGCATTCTATATAAGAGGGAATGGCATAATGATGTAAAATTTTAGTCTTAGGAAAAGGTAAACGATAACACTTTCTCAAGATGATATCGTTTACCGATTTGAGAGCAGTTGTGATGATTTATTTGATTCTTGAAAATAATTGCAGCACAAAACCATCATACCATTTCTAGTAGCTTCCCCAAGCAACCCGCCTGTGGTGGAGCGCACTTGTGCTTGTGTCCTCCCAGGGCCATCATGAACATCCACTTGGATGTGGTTGTTTATTATGTTAATGATAACTGTTGAGCTTTTCTGCTCTTGCAAAAAACGTTTCAACTGAGATGATGCATCTCTTGATAACTGTACAACAAACTTGTTGGTGCTAAAAAAAAATATTTAGAGTCATTAGTCATTTATTTAGTATTTTAAAAAAATAATTTATACTAATATCATCATATTGTCATTTTCATTCATTTTGGGTTTGCCTTATTGAATCATTACTAAAATACCTGTATATTTCAGCTAACTCATTCCCCTTAATTTGGTCTTTATGTTTAACCATAGACAACCGTTTTAAATCTTCTTGATAATAATCTTCTTGTTCTGGTCCAAATTTTTCCAAAAAATTGACAGCATGTTCATTATGATCATATAATATTAGTACCAGATACATATGAACAAACACTGGATACAAAAGTGTTGACAGTTCATGCTAGAATAATAAAAATATATCAAAACAATAATAAAAATAAAAGCAAAACAAAATTTACTTAAAGTGAACTGTGTTCAAATAAATAAAACTATAATTAAAATCCATTCAGAGTTGGTAATAAGAACACTACACTATCAGTTTCAACAGATTTACAGTAATTGGATTTGTATACAGTTGGTTAGCGGTGAAGTAAAACTATGAGTAGGTAAATAATTAATTTCAGGTCTAGCTTGGTGGATAAGAAAAAGTCATAATTACCTTATAAATATCTAGAGAATTCTCAACAAACTTCTTCAGGTTATCATAAGCAAATTCATAGCTGTAAGGATCGCTTTCTGTGTGGTGTGAAGTAAGAATGCTAGCTAATTCGACCTCAGGAAGATCTAAGTTTTCGAATTCAACATCGCCTAAGCTAGCTTCCTTCCTTAGAATATCTTCAGTACCCTGTAAAGTTATGACATTTTAAATAATTAAAGCCTTTAAGGAGAGGCTAAGGATGACCGAGGCTTTCATTTGATATGGTATGAAATTACCTTCAAATTATACTTTCTCAGAAGCTGAAGTACAGCCAAAAGTGGAGTATTTTTCTCCCCCATTATTATGCACCTTTATATGTATCTTTTTATTGTTTTCCCCGATACGGTTTTGTGACGCGTTTCTGTTCAATGAAAAAGAAAACCTGTAAACCCTGTATATTACTTAACACCAGTACATATAATTTTTTTTTTTTCCCTTCGTCCGTTAGGACAGGCAAAGAGTCAAGCCCATACAGCCAGGTCTGTAATATTTGTTTCTGTTCCAAGTGTGTAATAAGGCCGGAGCCAAGTCTTCAATGTTACATCCGATGCATATTCCATATTCAATTGTTAGTTATTTACCCAGATATTATCTCATAGAATTTATTTCTAAGTCGAGTCCGATATTTGTTAAAATCCTTGTTTCATATGTCCTTGATCGTGTTTTTAATAAAATCGTAAATAAATACATAGGTGTCTTTATTTTTCAAAATGTCTTCAATGCAGCGCGGTATATTCTCTGGTTTTTCATATAAATTCAATAAATTGGCTACTAAAGACAGTCTTTGAATATTAAAACTTGAGCATTGAAAGAAAATATGATCAAGGGTCTGTTCATCATTTGTTGAGCAATAGGTGCAAGAAGGCGATTGAATTATGCGCATGCGATGTAAATGAGCGTTGAAACGGCAATGTCCAAATCTCAAACGGCAAAGAATAGTATAATATTGTCTGCTTCTGAAGTAACGGCAATTGGTGAACCAAGGGCTTTTACCAATATTCTGATTAATTTGAGCATACCAAGTACCTTTTCTAGTAAGAGATTCTGTCCATGTGTCCTGCCAATCTTTTAAAAGTTTGGACTTGATTATAGGTATTAAATCGCTATAAGGAATAGCGACATCGTCGACGGGGCTGCCGCTGTCACTGTCAACAATGTCAGCAATCGCACGTGCTAGAAAATCAGCTTGCTCGTTACCCGAAACTCCGATATGTGATGGAGTCCATAAAAATGTAATACTATAGTTTCTTGTTGAAAGATTATGAAGTATGTGCCTGATTTCTATTATAATGCAGTTTGTGTGAGCATTGATTTGATAGTTTTTCAAAGCATGCAATACGCTCATGCTATCAGTGATAATGAGCCAACGATTTTCAGATTGGTCTTGAATGTATTTAAGTGCAGCAAGAATGGCATAAGCTTCGGCGGAAAATATGCTTGATTCTTTCTTCAGTTTTACTCCCAGTCCAAATTCCTTATGAGGAATGACATAAGCCATAGAAACCCTTTCATTACTTTTAGAGCCATCTGTATAAATATGGTGATAGTTTGGGTATTGATCTAAGAGGTTATAGACTTCTTGCCGATCTCTTAATTTGTTGTCAATTACTATATCCAGCTCATGAAATAGACATTCAAACTCTTTCTCATAACACACCCATTCATTAGATTTGTGAAATTTAAACTGACCATCTAACTTGATCATGAATGAAAAATCAAAAAGCATAAATGGAATATTTTTGGTCAGATGAGTGTTAACAGGATACTTAAAGTGAAGTGAAAATAACTTTTTAATCAGAGGATGATGATTTACAGAGAAAAGTTTAAGTAAATAACAGAATTTGAGATACTGAAAGCGTAAGATTAAGGGGGGAGTATTACATTCTACTTGTAAAGAATTAATGGGAGTAGTTCTCATGGCACCTGTAATAAGTCTAAGATTATGATTTTGAAGGATATCTAGTTTATTTACCAATTGACTATCTGAGGAAAAACAGAGGTAACCATATTCAAAGTGGCTTCGTACAAGGGATTTGTATAATTTTAAAAGAATTTTAGGGTCTGAACCCCAGTATGTCCCTGCAAGAGACCTCAGGACATTTAGGGCTTTTTGAGCTCTGTCACATATACAATCAACATATTTTCTCCAAGAGAGGTTGCTTGTAAAAATAACACCCAAAAATCTTGCACTATTCTCCACAGGCAAATCAGTGTTGTCATATTTAATATTGACTATAAAAGGCCCAATATTGCTAAAAACTACAACCTTGGATTTATCTATACTAATGTCTAAGGCAAGATAATTAAAGTAACAATTTAGTTTATACAAGGCAATGTTAAGCTTGGAGCATACTGTACTGGTATTATTACCAACACAGTACACTACCAGGTCATCCGCAAACTGGAGATTGGATACTTCAGTGCCTAGGATAATATTAAGTTTGTGGATGTATAAAATAAATATTAAAGGACTCAATATACTGCCCTGACAAGTGCCCTTGTAAGAATACCTAGGGCCTATAAGCCTATTTTTACACTTAACAAATACTTTTCTACCATTCAAAAAGTTATATATCCATTCTATCACCTTTGCAGGCAAACCAGCAGCAGCCAATTCTGAAGAGAGTATATGATGATTAACATTATTAAATGCACCTACCACATCAAAGAAAACACTGACAAGAGCATTCCTTGATTTGAAGGCTTCAAAGATATCAAGATGTAAATTAGCAATGCTTTCCCTTGAAGACTTACCCCTCCTAAACCCAAATTGATTCGAAGGTAGTATATGGTTCTTCTCAATAAAATGTTCTAACCTCTGTTTGATAAGTTGCTCGAAGATTTTACCCATACATGAAGTTAAAGCTATAGGTCTGTAAGAGTCAAAACTATTTTTATCTTTGTTGGGTTTGAGAATGGGAACAAGACAATCAGTTTTCCAATCTTCAGGAATTAGAGAATGCTGCCAAAGAAGATTGAAGATTTCAAGCAAAACTAATTTAGATTGATCAGGTAGATTTTTTAGCATTTTATAAGAGATATGGTCGAGGCCAGCTGCAGTATCCCTACGAGAATGGATTGCTGTAGTAAATTCAACAAATGTAAAAGGTTTAATTAAGTGAAAGTTACTAGGAGAAACAGGATGAGAAGGGTTGAAAATAAAAGCTGGCTCTACTGTATCTGGTGTAAATTTTTTAAGGAATTCGGGGATCCAAGAATATATGTTATTATTTTGAGATGTGGATGCATAACTTTTATTAAATCTACGCATATATGACCAGACCACAGACATAGGTGTAGTTCTGTTGAAAGATTCACACAACTTCAACCAACTCATCTTTCTTTCATACTTGATAATGAACTTTTTCTTTGCTTGGAGTTTCTTAAAAGCTAGGTAATTTGCTTCAGAGGGATTGTGTTTGAAAGTTAAGTAAGCATTTTTACTATCTTCCACAGCTTTGCTGCAGTTAGCATTCCACCAGGGGAGTGGAGTTCTTTTCTTTCTGTTAGAGGTTGAAAGGGGCTGAGCCTGCCCCCCATCAGAGGAGTAGCGCCTTGGAGATGGAATTGAATCTACTAGTGCCAAATGTAAGAGTTTAATAAATTTATTATAGCTAAGCAAAGGATTGTGTCTGTCTATAGAAAAGTTACACAAAAGAGCATCAATGCCGGATGAATATGTTTTCCAATCAACAGTATTGAAATTATAAGAAAATGGAAGAGGAATACTGTCAGGTATATGAAAGCTAGAAGAATTATTGTTATTCACTAAGAATTTTGTAATTACAGGAAGGTGGTAACTGCCTAAAGGATCATCATGAACTGACCATTCACACTCCAGGGCTAGCAAAGGAGAGACAATGGTCAAATCAAGAGCATTTCGCCTCCAAGTGTGGGAACCAACAGTAGTCGTTTGACCATCATTTAAAAGAACAAGATTGTTTTTATTAATGGAATCCAAAATATCCCTACCTCTGCAGTTAGAAGCTGAACATCCCCAGGTTGTATGCAAACCATTAAAATCGCCAGCTAAAAAAATTGGACGAGGAAAAGATTGAATTAGTCTATCTAATTTTGTTTTAGAAAAAGGAGGGTTGCAATTAGTTGGACTGTAAAAACTTACAATAGTAAGTTCTTTATTATTAGCATAATTAATACGAACTGCTATATTTTGTAAGGAATCATCATAGATTGTGTTTATTTTAGTATACATAATAGATTTATGTAAAATAATGGCGACACCATTATGAGCATTCCCTGAATCAAGTCTGACTACATCATAACCACGAAATTTGATAGTGTGACGGGGCTTAAGCCAAGTTTCACAAACTAAAGCTATATGAATAGAATTGTCCAACAAAAAGTGATAGAAAATATGTTGATTGTGTAATAAGCTCTGAGCGTTCCATTGGACTATATTTAAATAATCCATTAAAATATATATTTTTTAATACCTATCTAATATTTTTAAAGGATTCTTGCAGGACATCTTTAATGCTAGTACTACAAATTGATTTTTCATTCATTTTATTTTGTGTTATTAATTTAACTATTGATTCTGAAATAGTTTTTAAAATCAGTTCTGAATTTAAGAGTGACAGAAATTGATCAGTTTTGTTTAGTTTCGGAAAGTTTGTGTCATTAAGAGTTTCAACATAACTTCTTTTTTTCTCATATTTTTGTTTATGTAGCAGAATCTTTTCTTTTTTTACAGGGCATAAAGAAGATATAGCAATGTGATTGCCCGAGCAGTGACAGCATTTTGCACCCGAGGCGGGAACTATACATGCTTTGTAATTATGTGCTTCTCCACAAATTGAACATCTCTCAGAGTTTTTACAGAATTTGGCAATATGATCATATCTCAAGCACTTAAGGCATTGCTTCACTGGAGGAATATATGGTCTTACCTCAAAACGCCAACTGTTGAGGTCGACACTCTCTGGCAAAACTGGACATGAGAAAGTAATTGATACTGTTTTTGTTGGTGTATATTTTACAGTTTTATTCTCCACTAATTTTCTCATAAAACGTCTTATAGAGACGATGTTCTTGGTGCTTGTTAGTGCGGAATAAATTTGTTTATTTGAGAGTTCAATGGGGACATGTGTGATGACTCCAGTAACCTCCGTAGCGGCAGCCGGGATTGACGCTTTTAATTTGTGACCGTCAAGAAACTTTTTATTACTTAAAGCAGCATTGGCCAGTGCTGGTCTTTCATATATGACACCTACCTTACTCTTGTTAATCCGCTGCAGTTGTTTGACACCTTTGTTGTAACGCTTAATTGCATTTGCAAGGGACATCATATCCCTCAAGCCAATGGGTTTATCTTCTTCTATACTTTCTAGAAACACGATATATTCAAAATTACCACCATCTTCGGGGTAATATCGGACGTAATCTGGGATTCTAAAAGGAGTATACTTATCAGTATCCTCTTCGGATATTACAGAGCCGACGTCAGACGCTGAGCCCTCATCAACCGACTCCGCCTCTCCGTCTTCAGCCGAATGTTCCTTTTTACGTTTTTTACGGCTCCGGGCCATCTCTACCACGTTATCTAATAAATTTGTTCAAAAATGAGTTGCTTTTTATTTATTACAAATTAAGTTTTTTTTTTGAAAAAAAAAAGGCGCCTAACAATCTTGAAGGTTCCCGCGCTTTTCCCAGTACATATAATTTTTTTTTTTTTTCCCTTCGTCCGTTAGGACAGGCAAAGAGTCAAGCCCATACAGCCAGGTCTGTAATATTTGTTTCTGTTCCAAGTGTGTAATAAGGCCGGAGCCAAGTCTTCAATGTTACATCCGATGCATATTCCATATTCAATTGTTAGTTATTTACCCAGATATTATCTCATAGAATTTATTTCTAAGTCGAGTCCGATATTTGTTAAAATCCTTGTTTCATATGTCCTTGATCGTGTTTTTAATAAAATCGTAAATAAATACATAGGTGTCTTTATTTTTCAAAATGTCTTCAATGCAGCGCGGTATATTCTCTGGTTTTTCATATAAATTCAATAAATTGGCTACTAAAGACAGTCTTTGAATATTAAAACTTGAGCATTGAAAGAAAATATGATCAAGGGTCTGTTCATCATTTGTTGAGCAATAGGTGCAAGAAGGCGATTGAATTATGCGCATGCGATGTAAATGAGCGTTGAAACGGCAATGTCCAAATCTCAAACGGCAAAGAATAGTATAATATTGTCTGCTTCTGAAGTAACGGCAATTGGTGAACCAAGGGCTTTTACCAATATTCTGATTAATTTGAGCATACCAAGTACCTTTTCTAGTAAGAGATTCTGTCCATGTGTCCTGCCAATCTTTTAAAAGTTTGGACTTGATTATAGGTATTAAATCGCTATAAGGAATAGCGACATCGTCGACGGGGCTGCCGCTGTCACTGTCAACAATGTCAGCAATCGCACGTGCTAGAAAATCAGCTTGCTCGTTACCCGAAACTCCGATATGTGATGGAGTCCATAAAAATGTAATACTATAGTTTCTTGTTGAAAGATTATGAAGTATGTGCCTGATTTCTATTATAATGCAGTTTGTGTGAGCATTGATTTGATAGTTTTTCAAAGCATGCAATACGCTCATGCTATCAGTGATAATGAGCCAACGATTTTCAGATTGGTCTTGAATGTATTTAAGTGCAGCAAGAATGGCATAAGCTTCGGCGGAAAATATGCTTGATTCTTTCTTCAGTTTTACTCCCAGTCCAAATTCCTTATGAGGAATGACATAAGCCATAGAAACCCTTTCATTACTTTTAGAGCCATCTGTATAAATATGGTGATAGTTTGGGTATTGATCTAAGAGGTTATAGACTTCTTGCCGATCTCTTAATTTGTTGTCAATTACTATATCCAGCTCATGAAATAGACATTCAAACTCTTTCTCATAACACACCCATTCATTAGAATTGTGAAATTTAAACTGACCATCTAACTTGATCATGAATGAAAAATCAAAAAGCATAAATGGAATATTTTTGGTCAGATGAGTGTTAACAGGATACTTGGACGTAGTTAAGCAGAAAGGACTCAATCCACACTTTGGCCTAAATTGAGTTAAGTATACCATCGTACTCCTGAAAGTCGAATCTATCATGTAGTGAAAACCTTTTTTTTTAATGTACACGGAAACTAGTTTTTCTCACTACCCCGACTCAACCCACAGTATGAAGAGCATACAAAATGTATTCGCTGAAAGAACTCAGTCCGCTTGAATTGTTTCTGAGTAATGACATTCTTATGAGTATGTTCTTAAAGTCCATAAACCAGAATAAACTCAAACAGTTTGGATCCTGTCTGAGAATTAGTTTTGATTGGAAATATAATATTATCAAATAACTGAAACAACTCAAACAGTTTGGGTCGTTTCTGTGATATAGGTTTACTGACATATAAATATTATTTTTGTTTATCAGAAACGACTCAAAACACGAAATATTTCAGAAAAACAGCTTTTGATGGACAGTACATTAGGACATAGCTGAGCAAAAATTACTCAATCTACAATAATTCACTTTTGACATAATTATGGGCTTTCCAAGTTTCAGCTGTAATTTCTCAAACAAAAAGTTTAATTTTTGCCCCTTATTATTAAGAAGATAGTTTGTATGATATTGTCTGTAAATAGTCATCTATATACACTCGAGAGCAATAGAATGGCACACCTCAGATATTTACAAAAAAGCAAACATTACATTTTACATACATTTTACATTCTTAATAAAATTGATAAACCATTAAAAAGTAGCAATGTCAACTTAAAGGTTCATTAATTACCTTTTCAATGATACCAAGCATACCACCAAACAGTATGTAAAATGCTTAAAAGGATCTTTTAGGAGATGAAATGAAACTTACAAGTAAAATTGCAACTATTGCGTTTAGGGAACTAGACTTTGAATGGAAATGAATCAGGAAAATACAATAATTATGTTTATTTTGCAAATACCTAAGTTATAAATAACACATTCACACGTCATTTTTTTGTAAATGTAATCTAGAAGAGGCCAATGTTTCCTAACTAAGAAACACTGGAACAAACTCAGCGGTTAACGTCTCTTTTAAAGTCCATACAATCTGTAGTGATTAAATCATCAGAGCCATGTAGGTTTATGTTTGTTGAGCCATTAAGAGGACAGAATCTCACAGATTTGAGCAGGCCCGTCTAAACAGTGCAAGCATTTGTCAGTTGTTGCGTAGCTCAACTTAGAACCTTAAGGAGCTCGATCATTTTGACGAAAAATACCAAAGTAGTGACATTTGGGTAGGCCAGCGTTCCAATACTCTTCGATGGCTGAATGCAGCCGTTGGAGTTGTGTAGGAGCTGGATTTCTTGCTCTTACCCGCCTTTTAAGGTTTCAATTTTATTTTATTTTATTTCACATGTGCAGTCAATCATGCTTCAGCTAATTTTCTGACTGTCCACCTACGTATGCTGACATTGCGTACTTCTCGAATCAGTTGTCCCAGCCCAACCGCGTTCAGCTGTCGATTTCATATAGGTCTCGCCACAAGAAAGCAGTCGTTGCGCTCTGACGTTGTATGTTCATTGTTGTATATTCATATATTCTTCTACGGCGTAAATTCACTCGTGAAATCAGTGTCGTTAGGCAAAAAGAAAGAAAACATAATGGATTGAATACAATTTTCAGAAGAAGATTTTGAAGTCCTTTGGCCCCAGGGAAATATCATTCCTCAAGCAAAGATCGAAGATTTCAGATCTATATTTACTTTGATAGGTACCCAAAGACTGTCATACATTTCATAATAACCATAATGGAAACAGCTGTATTGACTAGGATTTTGATGAATACGGGCCAAATCTTGACTTTGACTGAGGATGAGGGAAATAGATATGAGTGCTCATTTTCGCGCTGTTTTGACAATATTTATAATTTTAATGATGGGGTTTTTACGTGTTTTTGTTAACTTGATGATTCATGTTACAAAATTTATAACTTTTATGTAATAATACTCGTTCAATTCTTTTAAATAACTTATTTTTTAGTCGATGGGTAGTTTTGAGTCGATTCTGAGAAAATAAAAAAAATACCTGTCTTTACAAATTTAGGTTTAATTGTAAGGACTCAACCCACATTTCATCTAATATCTCGAAATCTATTGCAAAATATATCACTATTTTTATAGACAAATATAATATAAACTATCATCTTAATAATAAAGTGCAAAAATTTAAAAAAATGTAACTTTTTGTTAGAGCAATTACAGCTGAAACTTCAAACGCCCGTATCTCAAAAGTGACTTTTTGTGGATTGAGTCCTTTCTGCTTAACTACGTCCACTTAATGTGAAGTGAAAATAACTTTTTAATCAGAGGATGATGATTTACAGAGAAAAGTTTAAGTAAATAACAGAATTTGAGATACTGAAAGCGTAAGATTAAGGGGGGAGTATTACATTCTACTTGTAAAGAATTAATGGGAGTAGTTCTCATGGCACCTGTAATAAGTCTAAGATTATGATTTTGAAGGATATCTAGTTTATTTACCAATTGACTATCTGAGGAAAAACAGAGGTAACCATATTCAAAGTGGCTTCGTACAAGGGATTTGTATAATTTTAAAAGAATTTTAGGGTCTGAACCCCAGTATGTCCCTGCAAGAGACCTCAGGACATTTAGGGCTTTTTGAGCTCTGTCACATATACAATCAACATATTTTCTCCAAGAGAGGTTGCTTGTAAAAATAACACCCAAAAATCTTGCACTATTCTCCACAGGCAAATCAGTGTTGTCATATTTAATATTGACTATAAAAGGCCCAATATTGCTAAAAACTACAACCTTGGATTTATCTATACTAATGTCTAATGCAAGATAATTAAAGTAACAATTTAGTTTATACAAGGCAATGTTAAGCTTGGAGCATACTGTACTGGTATTATTACCAACACAGTACACTACCAGGTCATCCGCAAACTGGAGATTGGATACTTCAGTGCCTAGGATAATATTAAGTTTGTGGATGTATAAAATAAATATTAAAGGACTCAATATACTGCCCTGACACGTGCCCTTGTAAGAATACCTAGGGCCTATAAGCCTATTTTTACACTTAACAAATACTTTTCTACCATTCAAAAAGTTATATATCCATTCTATCACCTTTGCAGGCAAACCAGCAGCAGCCAATTCTGAAGAGAGTATATGATGATTAACATTATTAAATGCACCTACCACATCAAAGAAAACACTGACAAGAGCATTCCTTGATTTGAAGGCTTCAAAGATATCGAGATGTAAATTAGCAATGCTTTCCCTTGAAGACTTACCCCTCCTAAACCCAAATTGATTCGAAGGTAGTATATGGTTCTTCTCAATAAAATGTTCTAACCTCTGTTTGATAAGTTGCTCGAAGATTTTACCCATACATGAAGTTAAAGCTATAGGTCTGTAAGAGTCAAAACTATTTTTATCTTTGTTGGGTTTGAGAATGGGAACAAGACAATCAGTTTTCCAATCTTCAGGAATTAGAGAATGCTGCCAAAGAAGATTGAAGATTTCAAGCAAAACTAATTTAGATTGATCAGGTAGATTTTTTAGCATTTTATAAGAGATATGGTCGAGGCCAGCTGCAGTATCCCTACGAGAATGGATTGCTGTAGTAAATTCAACAAATGTAAAAGGTTTAATTAAGTGAAAGTTACTAGGAGAAACAGGATGAGAAGGGTTGAAAATAAAAGCTGGCTCTACTGTATCTGGTGTAAATTTTTTAAGGAATTCGGGGATCCAAGAATATATGTTATTATTTTGAGATGTGGATGCATAACTTTTATTAAATCTACGCATATATGACCAGACCACAGACATAGGTGTAGTTCTGTTGAAAGATTCACACAACTTCAACCAACTCATCTTTCTTTCATACTTGATAATGAACTTTTTCTTTGCTTGGAGTTTCTTAAAAGCTAGGTAATTTGCTTCAGAGGGATTGTGTTTGAAAGTTAAGTAAGCATTTTTACTATCTTCCACAGCTTTGCTGCAGTTAGCATTCCACCAGGGGAGTGGAGTTCTTTTCTTTCTGTTAGAGGTTGAAAGGGGCTGAGCCTGCCCCCCATCAGAGGAGTAGCGCCTTGGAGATGGAATTGAATCTACTAGTGCCAAATGTAAGAGTTTAATAAATTTATTATAGCTAAGCAAAGGATTGTGTCTGTCTATAGAAAAGTTACACAAAAGAGCATCAATGCCGGATGAATATGTTTTCCAATCAACAGTATTGAAATTACAAGAAAATGGAAGAGGAATACTGTCAGGTATATGAAAGCTAGAAGAATTATTGTTATTCACTAAGAATTTTGTAATTACAGGAAGGTGGTAACTGCCTAAAGGATCATCATGAACTGACCATTCACACTCCAGGGCTAGCAAAGGAGAGACAATGGTCAAATCAAGAGCATTTCGCCTCCAAGTGTGGGAACCAACAGTAGTCGTTTGACCATCATTTAAAAGAACAAGATTGTTTTTATTAATGGAATCCAAAATATCCCTACCTCTGCAGTTAGAAGCTGAACATCCCCAGGTTGTATGCAAACCATTAAAATCGCCAGCTAAAAAAATTGGACGAGGAAAAGATTGAATTAGTCTATCTAATTTTGTTTTAGAAAAAGGAGGGTTGCAATTAGTTGGACTGTAAAAACTTACAATAGTAAGTTCTTTATTATTAGCATAATTAATACGAACTGCTATATTTTGTAAGGAATCATCATAGATTGTGTTTATTTTAGTATACATAATAGATTTATGTAAAATAATGGCGACACCATTATGAGCATTCCCTGAATCAAGTCTGACTACATCATAACCACGAAATTTGATAGTGTGACGGGGCTTAAGCCAAGTTTCACAAACTAAAGCTATATGAATAGAATTGTCCAACAAAAAGTGATAGAAAATATGTTGATTGTGTAATAAGCTCTGAGCGTTCCATTGGACTATATTTAAATAATCCATTAAAATATATATTTTTTAATACCTATCTAATATTTTTAAAGGATTCTTGCAGGACATCTTTAATGCTAGTACTACAAATTGATTTTTCATTCATTTTATTTTGTGTTATTAATTTAACTATTGATTCTGAAATAGTTTTTAAAATCAGTTCTGAATTTAAGAGTGACAGAAATTGATCAGTTTTGTTTAGTTTCGGAAAGTTTGTGTCATTAAGAGTTTCAACATAACTTCTTTTTTTCTCATATTTTTGTTTATGTAGCAGAATCTTTTCTTTTTTTACAGGGCATAAAGAAGATATAGCAATGTGATTGCCCGAGCAGTGACAGCATTTTGCACCCGAGGCGGGAACTATACATGCTTTGTAATTATGTGCTTCTCCACAAATTGAACATCTCTCAGAGTTTTTACAGAATTTGGCAATATGATCATATCTCAAGCACTTAAGGCATTGCTTCACTGGAGGAATATATGGTCTTACCTCAAAACGCCAACTGTTGAGGTCGACACTCTCTGGCAAAACTGGACATGAGAAAGTAATTGATACTGTTTTTGTTGGTGTATATTTTACAGTTTTATTCTCCACTAATTTTCTCATAAAACGTCTTATAGAGACGATGTTCTTGGTGCTTGTTAGTGCGGAATAAATTTGTTTATTTGAGAGTTCAATGGGGACATGTGTGATGACTCCAGTAACCTCCGTAGCGGCAGCCGGGATTGACGCTTTTAATTTGTGACCGTCAAGAAACTTTTTATTACTTAAAGCAGCATTGGCCAGTGCTGGTCTTTCATATATGACACCTACCTTACTCTTGTTAATCCGCTGCAGTTGTTTGACACCTTTGTTGTAACGCTTAATTGCATTTGCAAGGGACATCATATCCCTCAAGCCAATGGGTTTATCTTCTTCTATACTTTCTAGAAACACGATATATTCAAAATTACCACCATCTTCGGGGTAATATCGGACGTAATCTGGGATTCTAAAAGGAGTATACTTATCAGTATCCTCTTCGGATATTACAGAGCCGACGTCAGACGCTGAGCCCTCATCAACCGACTCCGCCTCTCCGTCTTCAGCCGAATGTTCCTTTTTACGTTTTTTACGGCTCCGGGCCATCTCTACCACGTTATCTAATAAATTTGTTCAAAAATGAGTTGCTTTTTATTTATTACAAATTAAGTTTTTTTTTTGAGAAAAAAAAGGCGCCTAACAATCTTGAAGGTTCCCGCGCTTTTTTTCCCAGTACATATAATGTACTCTTGACAAGTATTCACAACTTCACGTTTTTTTTTCTCTCTCTTTGGCAACTGAGACCTGAGACTAAAGCATTGGACTAAAGCCTATCCAGTGTTGCCAACTCCAGCAAAATCGTGTCGCTAGATTTATTATCTAAAGTCGCTAGAAGTCGCTAAAACTAATTCGACTGCAGACGGATCCCAGATTTACTTACTTTCCGGTTACTGTAGGCCATTAGTAGCCTGGAAAGGGCATGAGCAAGTGAAGAAGAATGTACTACATAAGCAATACAATCTTTATAATTAAAAAATAAATCAACACACACGCCTTATGTATTGCCTTAGACGAATCTCCAAAGACTGGTTTCAGCCATCCCTTGAATTCGGGCTCGGTCTCTGATGTTTCTCGATATTTTTGAATCTACTGCTTCTTTTGTAGGTAAATCCATAATTTTGTTCACCACAACTCCACCAAACAGTTCATACACTTTGTAATTACTATAATGGGTAACGAATTAAAAATCAGGCTAGGTACAGCGTATAAAGAATTTAGAATCCGAATAGAACTTCACTCAAACTAATAGTGACTTGCGTAAGTACGTAGGTAGGAAAAGTACGAAAACTACGGAACATAATAAAATACGGGGATTCCCCGAATTAAATTACACATTGCTTTAATGTTACTACTGGTAAAGATAATTTAATTGCGAGTGAGAATATTTAATAAAGGTGTTGGGCATAATATGTTATGTTTTCTTGTAGTTTGAGAAGTCGTCAGCTAAGTCGCTAGATCATTTTTGTCGTCAAATCTTTTTCCTTGTCGATAAGGCTTAAGCAAAAGTCGTCATTTCCAGCGACAAAGTCGCTAAATTGGCAACACTGAGCCTATCCGTAGTATAAAGGTGAACGCAGACCTAGCCGCACCGCAGTCTCTACAGTCCCCGCAGTCATCGCTTTTTGTTAATGGCCTCGCACATCTATCCGCGCCGTAGTCGCTGCAGTCGTTCCCGTCAGAGTTGTCAGATTTTTGAAAGCATTATCTATCCGAAGATTTAAAAAATCTGTATAAAATCTGTATGTGGTATTGGTATTTTGCTCTTTTGTGTAATTTTATCTGTAGGTGCTATAATAGGGAATAAGCAAGTAATTATTTATACGAGAATAAGTAATTTTATTATAAACCGTTGACAGAGATTCTCTGTCTACTTTATAACTCTGGCAACACTGCGCGCCGTGGATGCGAATGACGTCATCCGCGCTGCGTGCGGGTAACGTCATCAGCAGCGGCTAGGGGAGTTCGGTCGTTTCAGGGACTGCGGCGACTGCGGCGCGGGTAGGTGTGCGAGGTTGCATAGAACTTCATATAAAGAATTCGAATGCAAAGACTGCGGCGCGTGCGGTGCGGCTAGGTCTGCGTTCACCATTATAGTACTCCATGCTAAAGCCCTTTATACACGCAGTGTTGCCAACAGTTCAACTAGCTCTCCACAAACCACCAACAAAATCGGCCCTACTCTAAAAATCGCTAAAATTTACACAATTTTTTTTAGTTTTTACGAAAGAAAACAGTATTTATTTATTATTACTTGTACTAGTAAAAAATTGGCGAAGTGCGAGTCAGACTCGCCCATGAAGGGTTCCTTAGTAACTATAATAATATTATATAATATGTATATTTATTTAACGAATAAAAAATACCTTAAAAATTTCTTAAAACTAGCTTATTTACATTTTTACAAACATTTTTAAAAAAACTTTGTTTTTCACAGTGTTTGTATAAATTACAAAGTTATATTTGCGGTTTTATAAAATATGCTGTATCTCAAAAACTCCTAACCCGAATTCATTCAAACCAATTTTGGTTGAAAGTTTACATTAAGATCTACAGACATATATTTTTATTAGATTTTTCACTCCATTATTATAGAAGTTAGAGGGGGACACACTCATTTTAGAACTTTGGAAAGTTATATCTTTTAAACGATTGACTTTATGAAAAAGTGGTTTTAGAAAACCTTATATCATTTTTAAAGACCTGTCTATAGATACCACACACGCATAATTTTTATGAAAAAAAAAAATATTTTCAGTTCTAGTTCCATGTCCCCCCCCCCCCCCTTTATTTTAAATATTTTTAATTTTTTTTCTTAAAATCGGAAAGCAGTTCACATAATACATCTACCTACTAAGTTTCACATGTATAGTCTTAATAGTTTCGGAATAAAATGGCTGTGACATACGGACGGACAGACAGACAGACAGACAGACAGACAGACAGACAGACAGACAGACAGACAGACGGACAGACATATCGAAACTATAAGGGTTTCGTTTTTTGCCATTTGGCTACGGAACCCTAAAAATGTTCTTTAATATGACGTAATAAAATATTTTAAGTCAGTAAATCAATCTATGTAGTCTGTGAAATCAACATACAAGAACTTTTGTCTGCACCATCATCGTCGGTTTCACATTTATATGATGCTTTGCTACCAATTTGTTTTATAACTTTTTTTATAATTTCATAATCATTGCAACATTTTTCTTCCAATCTTAAACCACAGCGTGTTTTTAATATTGCCGTTAAAATATTCAACTTCATTCCGTTCCTCTGCTTGTTTTTTATTACATTCATACTGCTACATAGTCTCTCAACATCGGCATTAGAATTAGGTAGTATTAAGAGAGTAATCGCAAAAGTCGCTAATTCCTCAAATGTAGATTCCCCTTGAGCATCTTTGAAATGCAATATACCATTCCAAATTTTTTTGTATCTTTGCTCTCGTTCCATTTCTGCAAATGAATTTGTCGCCATAAATCATCAACTCTTGTCATAAGTTCTGCACTTTTATTGTGCCTACGCAGTAAAAGTAAATAAGTAAACTAATGAAGTAAAAATAATATATTTCGTAAAGTTTTAGTGGCTTAGTAGTTGAGTAATAGCACTTTCAATAATTGAAACTGAATTCTACTTGACCACTAGAAAAAACCACCAGCCACTAAAAGCAATATTTAGCCACTAAAAGGGGGGTCGAAACCACCAGTTTTAGTGGAAAATCCACTGAGTTGGTAACACTGTATACACGGTCCATCTTGCTCAGGGTTGCCAGATGCCGAATTTTTACCCGACTGCAAAGGAAGGGTTATGTTTTTCGCGCGTATCTTGTATGTATGTATGTATGTTTGTAATATTCTTTATTACCTCATATCTCCAGAACCACTGAACGGATTCACACAATTGAGGTATCTTTAGATTTGTCTTAACAGCCCGAGTGTTCTTAGGTAGGTGACATTTAAAAAAATTAAACATGGCGGCTGTGCGAAGCCATTATACATGGTGAAAAAAAAAATTTTTTTTCAAATTCTACAATATGAATATCAAATTAAAGGGCTTAACACAAGGATTCCAAAAGTGTATATCATGTTTATCATTAGTGTAATACTAGCAAAATAACACAATTAGAAAGTTTAAAAATATGGACCCACTTTCTGAATCCGGTGGAGTGCCAATGTGACACGACCGGGAAAACTAAAAAATTGTTAATTGATATTTTAACTAAAAAGTTGAAAAAAAAAACTTATTTAAATAATCTAAAAAACCCGACTGCTCAACGGAAGTGTAAGAAACAAGCACATTTTTATTTTTAAAAGTGACAAGCAGGCGGACCTATCCCATTTTAAAAAAATATGTTCAATCGGGTCCCGCCTGCTTGTTGTAGAAGGTATATCAAAATTGTTCTCTTACCAAGATGTTGTAAGGGTGGGATCTTTTATGCAAATAAAGTGCTTCATTCAATCATTTCACTGCTTTTATTCCATACTAAAACTCTTTACAAAATGCTTATTAGATCAGTACATGTTTGGTATAATTTGATAAAACAGCTCTAAAAAACTAAACCATATAATCGACCATATTCAGCTTAACTACCACGACTTCGACTCCGACTCCGACTAAAATATTTTCTCACTTTACTTTTCTTTTCGTCTCTCTTGTCACATTCAAAAAACCTTCCTAACAACATTTTGGTTTTAAAGGCCATAGACTTTAAAACCTGCCAGTAATCCATAGACATAAAATTCCATAAAACCAATATTACAACATCTTCTCTGAATTTTATGTTTATTACAATTAGAATAACATCTCCTATATAACTCCTATCAATTCATTTTAAAAACCCAACTCAAATAAACCACTACTTCATGTTGCCAGCTATGCAAAGGAGCCCCAATAACACAAAACCTATAAAATTCTACACCAACATCCCCTCTGAATTTTATACTCTGACCATCACTAAACACACTTCACTTATAAAACTCCTAACTTATCTACTTCGACTCTATATAAAATTATTACAAAACTCCTAACTTATCTTCTTCGACTCTATATAAAATTATTCAACGCTATCTTCAACACCAACTCCTCGAACTTCAACATCTTCACCACTAACTTCAACATCTTCACCACTAACTTCAACTTCAACCTATTCAATCCTGCCTTCAGAAACCTCAGCATCTTCATCACTAACTTCAGCATTTTCTTCACTGCGAAAATCATCACCAACAACTCCTTTGCATCGCTTTCAAATTTCAACCACTATGTCATCTCTAACTTCCCCTCTGAAAATATTATTTTCTTTTGTTTCCAAGTGACATATTCTATTCTTTCTTGACAATTTTGATAATTTTAAATCATTTTCAACTAATTTTATTTTGTAATCCAAAGAATTTTTAGACTTATCTTTCGACGATCTTCTTACAATATCTGGTTAAATTTGCCCGGGGGCAGCCCATAACCTGTTGAATACCATCTTGGAAGCGTCCTGGGCCATAACCTGATGAGGACATCGAATTGTTCTCTTACCAAGATGTTGTAAGTGTTGTAATATTGGTTTTATGGAATTTTATGTCTATGGTTTACTGGCAGCTTTTTTAAGTCTATGGCATTTAAAACCAAAATGTGGTTAGGAAGGTTTTTTGAATGTGACAAGATAGATGAAAAGAAAAGTCAAGGAGAAAATATTTTAGTTGGAGATATAGCCGTAGTCGAAGTCAGTTGAATATGGTCGATTATATGGTTTAGATTTTTAGAGCAGTTTACCAAATTTTATTAAACATGTATTAGATCAATTTAGAATTTTGTAAAGGGTTTTGGAATGAAATAAAACGCAGTGAAACTATAGAATGAAATAATTTATTTGCATAAAGGATCCCACACTTAAAACATCTTGGTAAGAACAATTTGATATACTTTAACAGGTTATGGGCCCAGCACGCTTCCACTGCGGTATTCTACAGGTTATGGGCTGCCCCCGGGCAAATTTAACCAGATGTTGTAATATTGGTTTTATGGAATTTTATGTCTATGGTTTACTGGCAGGTTTTTAAGTCTAAAAATTCTTTGGAGTACAAGAGAAATTATAATTGAGAATAAATTTTGTTGAAAATGACTGAAGATTCAAAATTGTCAAGAAAGACAGAATAATTATGTTACTTGGAAACGAAAAGAAAATAATATTTTCAGAGGGGAAGTCAGAGATGATATAGTGGTTGAAATTTGAAAGCGATGCAAAGGAGTTGTTGGTGATGATTTTTGCAGTGAAGAAAATGCTGAAGTTAGTGATGAAGATGCTGAGGTTTCTGAAGGCAGGATTGAAGACGTTGAAGTTGAAGTTAGTGGTGAAGATGTTGAAGTTCGAGGAGTTGGTGTTGAAGATAGCGTTGAATAATTTTATATAGAGTCGAAGTAGATAAGTTAGGAGTTTTATAATAATTTTATATAGAGTCGAAGTAGATAAGTTAGGAGTTTTATAAGTGAAGTGTGTTTAGTGATGGTCAGAGTATAAAATTCAGAGGGGATGTTGGTGTAGAATTTTATAGGTTTTGTGTTATTGGGGCTCCTTTGCATAGCTGGCAACGTGAAGTGGTGGTTTAATTGAGTTGGGTTTTTAAAATGAGTTGATAGGAGTTATATAGGAGATGTTATTCTAATTGCAATAAACATAAAATTCAGAGGGGATGTTGTAATATTGGTTTTATGGAATTTTATATCTATGGTTTACTGGCAGGTTTTTTAAGTCTATGGCATTTAAAACCAAAATGTTGTTAGGAAGGTTTTTGAATGTGACAAGATAGATGAAAAGAAAAGTCAAGGAGAAAATATTTTAGTCTAGCCTTATATCTTTCACCAGTCTTTATAGTAAATATCCATTTACTCGTAATTATTTTCCGGAGTTTTTGAAAAAAATTGGGTTTTTTTACAAATAAAATCAGATCCATGTGTGTTTATAAATAAAGATAAAGAAATATATTTGGCTATTTATGTAGATGATGGTATTTTAATTGGTGAAAACGAGATTGATTTAAATAAAATTATTAATAAATTAGAAACAGAGTTTGAAATGCGGAGATTTGATAAGACTGAAAAGTTTATAGGGTTTGATATTAAAGTAGAACAAAAGTTTATTAAGATTTATCAGGAAAGTTATATAAATCAAATTTTGAAAAAGTTTAAATATGAAAACTTAAAAGATAGTAGTCATCCGGTTATTTTAGTCGATACACATCAAGAGGGGAAAGTGGGAGTTGATGATGTGCATCGATATAGACAATTGATTGGTTCATTGTTGTATTTGGTTAATAAAACAAGACTGGATCTGGCTTTTCATGTTGGTTATTGTAGTAGGCATCAAGAACATCCTAACTTGAATGATTTTGCAAATATTAAGAACCTTTTTAGATATATTAAAAATACAGTCAGCAGTGGTATACAGTATGTTCGCGGTAATGATTTAACTTTGAAAGCGTATTGTGATGCAGACTTTGCAGGTGATCCTGATGCTAGGAAAAGTACGACTGGCTTTGTAATATTTTATGGTGGTGATCCAATTCATTGGTGTTCTCGTAAACAGTCAGTCACCGCTCTTTCCAGTACTGAGGCTGAATATATTTCTGCAGCCGAATGTATAAAAGACCTCTTATACATTCAGAGTCTGATCTTCGAGTTGACAAACAAATTACCAAACACAGTTGTTTGTTGATAATCAATCAGCTATAGTATTGATTAAAAATGGAATTTTGAATAGAAGAAGCAAACATATTGATGTAAAGTATCATTTTATTAAGGAAAAAATAGATAAAAATTTGTTGGAAGTTCATTATTGTCCAACTAAAAATAATTTGGCAGATATACTAACTAAACCACTGGACAGAACAAAGTTTTTGAGATTGAGACAGTGTATAGTGAGTGATACATAAAGGACATTTTGTAATGTGATGAATTATGTAGGTTTATTAGTATATAAGGTTGTTTGAGAATTAATCTGAAACTATAAAAAAAAAAAAATTCTAAGCCATATGATCGACCATATTCAACTGACTTCGACTACGACTATATCTCCAACTAAAATATTTTCTCCTTGGCTTTTCTTTTCATCTATCTTGTCACATTCAAAAAACCTTCCTAACAACATTTTGGTTTTAAATGCCATAGACTTAAAAAACCTGCCAGTAAACCATAGACATAAAATTCCATAAAACCAATATTACAACATCCCCTCTGAATTTTATGTTTATTGCAATTAGAATAGCATCTCCTATATAACTCCTATCAACTCATTTTAAAAACCCAACTCAATTAAACCACCACTTCACGTTGCCAGCTATGCAAAGGAGCCCCAATAACACAAAACCTATAAAATTCTACACCAACAGTAAGGGTGGGATCCTTTATGCAAATAAAGTGCTTCATTCAATCATTTCACTGCTTTTATTCCATACTAAAACTCTTTACAAAATGCTTAATAGATCAGTACATGTTTGGTATAATTTGATAAAACAGCTCTAAAAATTTACAACATATGATCGACCATATTCAACTTAACTACCACGACTTCGACTATGACTTAAATATTTTCTTACTTGACTTTTCTTTTCGTCTCTCTTGTCACATTCAAAAAACCTTCCTAACAACATTTTGGTTTTAAAGGCCATAGACTTTAAAACCTGCCAGTAATCCATAGACATAAAATTCCATAAAACCAATATTACAACACTTGTCACTTTTAAAAACAAAAATGTGCTTGTTTCTTACACTTCAGTTGAGCAGTCGGGTTTTTTAGATATTTTAAATAAGTTTTTTTTTATCTCGTACTAGGACTGTCAAATATCTTGTACTTTCAATACAAAATCTCGTAAAAGTATACATTTTAAAAATCTCAGACCATAATTTAGGTACACTACGTACTATAACTATCTAGTCTGGTTACTATGTCTCAAATGACATCGAACATAAATACTTGTCATTACTTATAATCGTACTCTCTGACTTATTTAAAGTTATCTGTGAATCGTACATGTGAAATTTTAAATGAATAAAGCCATAATGTATTACGGAATGATTTAATTTACTACAATTTATTCATTTAAAAAATAAAGAAGAAAAGTATTTAAAACCCGAAAGGTTCGAAGCGGATCCAACAATAAGTTCACACCAATCATCAATATGGATCCACAGGAAACAAACATTCAACAATTTTCTACATGCTGTAGAATCAGATGTTCACTGAACATGAATTTGAAATGAATTGTGTACTTACTGAACATTGTTCAGTAAGTGCAGATGCAAGTACCAGCTGCTAGTTAACCACTTATCGCCGCTCCTTTACACTTGCATTAGTGAATCGAAAGAATATGACATAGCTATAAAGAAACTAGATGAGCTATTCATAAAACCGTTAAACGAAGTGTACTCACGATATCGTTTAGCCAAGCGACAACAGCAACCGGGAGAGTCGATTGATATTCAAACGCTTAAGTTGTATTCGAAGAATTGTAATTTTAAATCAGTTACCGCTGAGCAAAAATAAGGGCGAATATGTTCCAGACGCCTTTATCGAAGCGCTATCGTCACCGGGAATACGTCAACGGCTTCTAGTAAACAGCACACTTACTTTAGCTAAAGCGTATGAATAAGCACGGTCTTTAGAAGTGGCTCAAATTCAAAATGATAATTACCGACAAGAGCTAACGCCAGTTGTAAATTACACCACTAATGATAACACTACCGCTGCTGCAAGAAAACCAAGAAAATATGAAATATGTCATTTCTGCGGAAATCAGCGTCATCAACAGCGCTCCGAGTGCCCAGCTTCTTACACTATTTGCACAAATTGTGGAAAAAAGGGACACTACTCTAAAGTCTGTCTTAGCAAAAGCCCTCAAGTAGCAGCAAGCCAAGCACTAGACGAAGATCATGCTAAACACGCTATGGCCACATCAACACATACTTTTTCTTGTATATTGTCGGCAACAGATCTAAACAGTGCCACCACACCAGTTCTCATAAACGGAAAGTTTACAGCAAGAGCATTAATTGACACTGGCAGCACAGCTAGTTTTATCGATCAACGTCTTGTTAGTCTGTATAATCTGAATATCACTCCCTGCAAGCAAAGAATTACAATGGCAACGTCTAACTTATGTATGCAAGTGAATGGATCATGCCCTTTGAAGATTACTATACAAAACCAAACTATCAACGCCACTCTCATGATTATGGATGGACTTTGTTCAGATATCATACTCGGACACGATATCTTGCAGAACCACAAAGCCTTAGTAATGCAATTAGGTGGTTCCAAACCAACACTCAAGCTATGTGCTCTCTCAGAAGCTAACATCGAACCAGTAAGCTTATTTACAAATTTATTACCTTATAAGAAACCAATCGCTATTAAGTCCAGACGACACTCTAATTTAGATTCTCAGTTTATCGAAGCTGAAATACAAAAACTTCTTCATGATAAAATTGTTGAACCGAGTCTTTCACCGTGGAGAGCCCAAGTTCTTGTTACATCTAGTGAACATCACAAAAAAAGAATGGTTATTGACTATTCTCAAACAATAAATAAATACACCGAACTTGATGCTTATCCTCTGCCATTATTGGACGAACTCATTTCTAAAGTAGCCAAGCATAAAGTCTTTAGCAAAATTGATTTAAGTAGCGCTTACCATCAGATTCCAATCTTAGAAGCTGAAAAACCATATACAGCCTTTGAAGCATGCGGAAATCTAAATCAATTTCAACGTATACCATTTGGTGTCACAAATGGCGTTGCAGCTTTTCAACGAGCTATTAATTCCATCATACAGAAAGAACATTTACAAGGCGTGTATACCTATCTAGATGACATTACAATATGTGGCTATGATCAAAATGACCATGACACAAAATTAAGCTCTTTTCAAAAAGTTGCTACTCGCTATAATCTTACTTTGAACTTACAGAAAATCGAATTTTCGAAAACAGAGATAAATTTGCTAGGTCATAATATCTGCAACAACATAATCAAGCCAGATCCTGGGCGTCTCCAACCTCATTTGGATATGCCGATACCTAATGACCGGGCCTCTCTACGAAGGACCATGGGTGTTTTCGCACACTATTCGAAATGGATCCCAAAATTTTCAGACAAAATAAGATTTCTTGCAAAATCAGACAAATTTCCATTGATGCCCGGAGCTATACAAGCATTTCAATCGCTAAAGGCAGAAATAGCAAAGTCAGCTTTCAATGTTATTGACCCTAAAATACAACTCACTGTAGAAACAGATCGCATCTGATCACGACATAGCTGCTGCTCTTACCTAACAAGGGAGACCAGTAGCGTTTTTCTCTAGAACCCTAAGCATTCATGAACGTAATCATTCAGCAATAGAGAAAGAAGCTGCAGCTATTGTAGAAAGTATAAAGAAATGGCGGCAATTTCTAATGGGTAAAACATTTCAACTGATAACTGATCAGAAATCAGTATCCTTTATGTTTGATCAGAAACACAACTCTAAAATTAAAAATGATAAGATTCAACGATGGCGCCTGGAACTTTCTAATTATAGATTTGATATTATATATCGTCCAGGCAAGAACAACATAGTAGCTGATGCCCTCTCACGAGCACATATAATTTGGGCCATCCCGGTATAACTCGAATGGTTCACTGGGTAAGAGCTAAAAATTTACCATACTCGGTCGATGATGTCAGGCGAATTACGGGATCATGCACTGTCTGTGCTGAAATTAAACCTAGATTTCTTAGAACAAAGGGCACATTGATCAAGGCGACTGCTCCATTTGAAAGGATTGGAATAGACTTCAAGGGTCCACTGCCAAGTGTAACTGGAAACCGTTACATGCTGACTATAATAGATGAGTACTCCAGATTTCCCTTTGCGTTTCCCTGTTCTGACCTAAGTTCCAAAACTGTTAAAAAGAAGTTAAAACAATTATTTGCAATATTTGGTATACCAACATACGTACATTCTGATAGAGGAACCGCATTTGTATCAGCTGATCTGAAAAATTTTCTGCACGGAATTGGCGTAGCTACTAGCTATACCACGCCATATAACCCCCAAGGTAATGGCCAAACTGAACGATACAATGGCATTATTTGGAAAACTATACAACTCTCGCTAAAGTCAATGAATTTGCCGATTAACCGCTGGGAAACTGCCCTCGAACAATCGCTACACTCCATACGATCTTTATTGTGCACAGCAACTAGATGTACACCTCACGAACGAATGTTCACCCATCCCCGCAGATCTTCATCTTCAAACGGACATTCAATGCCGACGTGGCTTACGGAGGCAGAGAGAGCACTGTTGAAAAATAATGTTAGAAAAAGTAAGTATGACCCAATTGTCGAGGAAGTAGAACTAGTCGAGACCAACCCTCTACACTCCCACATAAGATGCAAAATGGCCGCAAGATTGTAGTTTCGAATCGTCACTTAGCGCCGTTGGGAAATACTTCTTATTCTGACGCTGAAGATCGCGAAACAGGATCTGACTCCAGCTGGCTTTCTGCTGACTCGGATGAACCAGAATTTCAAATAAATGATGAACCAACTAGTATTCCGATGAACCAACCAGTTAGTATTACTCTAGGTCCTACTAACGTACAAAGCTCTGCACCTCGCCGTTCAGCAAGAGAGCGACATCCTCCATCTTATCTTCAAGACTATGTCACTTCTTAATGGCAGGAGAATGACGTGATATGCAACCTCTATCGAACTGGCTGGTTTACTGTCTCAAATGACATCGAACATAAATACTTGTCATTACTTATGATCGTACATGTGAAATTTTAAATGAATAAAGCCATAATGTATTACGGAATGGTTTAATTTACTACACTGGGGTAGGAATATTCCTTATGTTTGGGACCGCCAAATGAAAAAACTTTACTCTAGGTAATTCATATTTTTTTAATTATTTTACACATCTTCAAAAAATAAAACAAATTATTAACTTAAGTAATACATTTTGTAGGTACTTGGCTACTTGCTACTAGTACATATCGTCGGCGCAATAGTAAAGTAACCGAATTGACATTTTGCCTATTTTTTCTTAAATATAGAATTGCTATGATTACTGTTATATCTTCCCTATGTCTGTAAGGATTGAGGAGCCACATCAGATTTTTTAAATATGATCTCACCATTATTTAGCAGCAATGTAGCTTATTTTGCAGGCCGAATTCTAGATTTAGCAGCAAAATTTATCACTAGTTATTTAAATGCAAAAGTGGCTCCTCAATCTAAATGTCTGAATTGAGGAGCCACCTAGAACTCGTTAAGTAATAGATGAATATTTATGAAAATTTTGTATCATTTAGTAGTAACTTTGCATATTACCGTCAAAAAATTTAGCTTCTGTAGCGCTAAAATGAAAGAAATTATAATACTTTTAATATGGCTCCTCAATCTAAACTCAAGAGGTGAATTTCTATTGGATGTGAGCGATCAATTAATATATTCGACATAATGATCATTTAGCAGGTGTTGTGTTTGTTTTTGCAGTATAAGAATAAAATAGTAAAACAGAGTAAATTTTGTATATGAACGCATTTTCTTGGGCTCCTCAATCCTGACGTTCTAATTATATATGTTTGACTGTAGCCACCTGAGATCTCAACGGAATCTAAAGCCAGAGATACAAACATTTAGCAGAAATGTCTGCTAAATATATCTGCACAGTTCAGCAATGTATATATTATGGATTCTAAAAAAACCATACTTAACTATTTTCTTGTAAATTCAGTGTGTAGGGTGACCATATTATGCTACGAAGAGTAGTTTAAGAATAAATGATAAAGTTGAACATACTATAACAAAAGAGAAAACTATCATGTAATCGAAAATAAATTTAATTTTGTCAGAACGTATTTTTAACCGACTTCTGAAAAAGGAGGAGGTTCTCAATTCGGATGTTTGTTTGTTTTTTTTTTTTTTTTTTTTTTTTTTTTATGTTTGTTCGGGCATAGCTCCGTCGCTCGCCAACCGATTTGAAAAATTCTTTTTTTGTTGGAAAGGGTATACTTTCCAAATGGTCCCATGAAAATTTTATCGACATCGAACAAGCCGTTTCTGAAAAATCAACAAAAGTCTAAAAAAAATATTTACATTGATGACCTTTTCGGTTACTCTATATTGTGTTTTTTGTTCGCGCGTTTTTAGTTTTTTGTAGTTGACATTTTGGCTTTTATAACTAGATTAATTACAAATTGACCCACTAAAAAGCGCGAAAATAAAAACTTTTTTGCAAAAAAATAAAACCGACTTCCATATCAAAACACTACAAAGCCAAAAATAATTTTAATTTCGGAAGGCGGTGTGAAAAAAAAGAAAATACAAAACCAATAACACCGACTACCGAAATTAAAATTATTTTTGGCTTTGTAGTGTTTTGATATGGAAGTCGGTTTTATTTTTTTGCAAAAAAGTTTTTTTAACGAAGAAAGTGTCAAGTATAAACAACCCTTTTTACGATTTGTTTACACTTTTTTAATTACCTAAACCATTCGAGTATAGTGATATATTTTACTGCTAAATCTAGAATTCGGCCTGCAAAATAAGCTACATTGCTGCTAAATAATGGTGAGATCATATTTAAAAAATCTGATGTGGCTCCTCAATCCTTACGGACATTCTTCCCTGTGGTAAAATATGATATCTCTAACATTTTTCATTTTGAAGTTACCGACATTATTCCTAATGCTTATCTACATAAAATTGTCTTTGTAAAACAGTAAAATTTATTAAATAATAATTCTAACAATGTCTACTCAAAGCATTGACTCGAAAGTACCTATCTTATTTTTGTTGACTAATAAATACACAAACTTGAAAAGATACATAGATACATAGAGTTTTTGTTTCTTTTCGCTCTCCTGAAAAGTTTGACATTTGCAGATTGGCAAGTTTACTATTTCACCGACGATATGTATGTGTACTGTAATGTCAGACTAAGGAAAAAAGAAGGACATGGCATAAACATTCTATACGAACACTGGTTACAGGAATATGATGCATTTCGACGGCATAGTTACTGATATATCGGCATCTCTTTTTTCATTGTGAGAGTAATCATATGTAAAAAAGGACAACATTAGTTTTATCATTGCCAAAAATGGCAACATAACTTTGGTGACGTCACAAAATACCTAACTGCGGCCGGCCGCCATGTTTTGTCACAGGCAACAACAAGTACATCAGTAATCATCAGTTGTCATCGCGACTTGCTTGTTTCAGTGTTTTGAAGAAAATTTAGTGATAATAGGCGAAAATTGTGCTTGTTTATAGTGTAAGAACTTGCATAATACTGCATTTATCATGGGTAGGTGCAGTGTGTTAGGCTGCCGCATGAAAAGCAACCAAAACATCCCAATAAAACGTTGCACAGGTAAGTAACCGAATTCATTCAAAATATCTTGTTTTTTTTCTATTATTTTGAAAGATTTTGCTATTTTGGGAAAGTTTATAAAGATAAACTTGCTTTTCTGTAATCATTTACTGTTTTACTGTTGATATTATGTGATTTTTAAGCAAATAATTTGTTAGTAAACAGAGAGTTAGAGTTTTTTTTTTTTTTTTTTTTTTTTTTTTTTTTAACGTGGTAAAATTATCAAATAAGTCCTCCCACTCCGGGCAGGGTGGGAGGGACTGTCAGACTTTTACTGACTAAAATCCACGGTGTTCCTTCAATAACCCTTTACATACCGAGGCCACGGTAACGGGATGAGTCCCACGACCCCGGCAGGCTTCGGCCCTCTGCAGAGGGGGCCTCGTCATGTTGCTGACGCTCTTTGAGGCGCGCGTGGAACACGACGCGCCGTCGACCCGGGCATGGTCCATGGTCGGACAGCGAGTTGCCCTTTACTCACTGTCCGCATGCCCGCGCCTACGGTGGCCGGAGATCGTCGGCCGACGTCCGACGCCGTGGGCGTCTACCACTGCGGCTGGGCTGGAGGGAGGACGCCATCCTCTCCCTCTCGCGGCCCACCTCCTCCTTCGGAAGCATGACTGCTTCGCAGAAGGAGGCGACCGCTTCCCACTCCCTCTCGCCCCGCAGCATGGCCTCGACCAATGCCGGGCGCGAGAGGTCTCCGCCTATCGCCGCCGTGAGGACACGTCGGTGCTCTGCCCAGGCGGGGCAGTCTTGCACCGTGTGCTCTACGGTGTCCTCAGGGCGACCCTCGCAGTGGTGACACCCAGACGTTTCCTCCTTTCCCATCAGACACAGGTACCTCCCGAAACTTCCGTGTCCGGTGAGGACCTGCGTCATGCGGTAGGTCAGGACGCCGTGACGCCGATCTAGCCACTCCTCAAAGAGGGGTCTTACCGCCGCAATTGCGGCGTGCCCGAGAGAGTTAGAGTTACGGTTCGGAATTTTCAATTTATCGATAAAACATATCGACAGGTGAATATTATATAAACTCGATTTCTTTTTATGATTTTAGATTGCCAACATGTAAAGAAAGAAAAGAACAGTGGCTGTATATACTTGAGATTGAAAATTTGAATACTTCAACCAAGCATATTTTTATTTGCTCCCTGCATTATGAAGATAAATGTTTTAACCGAACTTTAAATATAACAAGACTGCGCGATGATACAGTTTTTTATTCGTGATCGCCGCGGTGGCAACTGGGAATAAATAGGATAGACATACCACACCATAGTAAAATTTGTTTTATTATGAACATACCTGTACAAGTACAGAATATAGATAGTTAATTTAATTGCAGTAGCATCTATTCAGTATGCACGTGCCCTGCCTGCCATGTAAAATGACACTCTGAGCGTGTGCGTTTTTATAGCTCGCATTACCACGTAAATAAAACTGAAGAAAGCTAAAAGAAACGTGTGCATTGGATGGTGCTTGGATTGGGGGCCTATTTTTTTTATACTTGCGAAACGAAATAAGACTTATAGGGAAATTAGTTAAAAATAGTAAAAACTTAAAGCAAAGGGCCATGAATTTCTTAAACGTAAAACTCATTTTCGACAATTTTGAATTCTGTAAGCACCGTGCAATTCAACTATCGATATTATAATGCGCGCAGCTCTACGGCAAGCCGCCATTTTTGTGCCAGACTCGCAATAGGTATTTAGTGATGAGGTAATGAATCTAGTGATGGCTTAGTCGACTTTGTTGCATGGACATACATTCTTTTCTTTAAATGTTTTGGTTTGTATTAGCGGTTTTCTATCGGTTACATTTCGGGGAGTGTGCGATGGAATTACACAACCTAATTCCGCCAAGCCCGTTCCACTATCGAACTACAAGACAAACGGCGATGCGCCATCGTTACATGGTGGACATCCCACATATACGCACTAATCGTTTTAGGAATACCTTCATTGTGCGTACGGCTAAGGAGTGGAATTCCCTGCCGGAATCTGTGTTTCCTGATCACTATAAGTCAAGAGTGAATAGGTTACTTCTAGGCAAGCGTGCTCCATCTTCGACCACATCATCTCTTACCATCAGGTGAGATGGTGGTCAAACGCTAGCCTATTATCAATAAAAAAGCAACATTGTTAAAATCTCGTAAAAGAGTGTACGAGATTTTTTTCTTCTCATTTCTCGTACAGAGACTGCAAAATCTCGTAAAGTTACGAGATTTCTCGTACATCTGGCAACGCCGATCTTGCTGTACGCCCCGCCAAGGCCATGCACGATGCACGATGCAAAACTACCATGAATAGGCTTGACGTACGTCGATAATTATTATTATTTGTTTGCTGGACTTGCACGACCAATTTTTCATCCAGCGAGCATCCCCAACATCGCGAACGTCGTGCAGATAGACAGTCAATAACGTGGACGTACCGTAGTATTAAGGTGAACGCAGACCTAGCCGCACCGCACGCGCCGCAGTCTTCGCATTCGAATTCTTCATATGAAGTTCTATACAACCTCCCACACAGTCCCTGAAACGACCGAACCCCCAAGCCGCAGCTGATGACGTCACCCGCACGCAGCGGACGCTGCGGCTAACACGCAGGGTTGGATTTATATATGTTGAAAAAGATAGTACAAAAAAAATGAAAAGGATAGTATTTATAGAAAAAATATAGTACACTTTAATTATTTTTAATTAAACATATAATAGTCATTAAAATCAACACCCGTTAAGGCAAAATTTACTCCTCTTCTAAGTTTATCAGTTCTTGAATATTAGTTCTATCTTCATCCTTGGCATTTAATCTCATCAACATATCCTCAGTAGGAATAAAATCAGTAAAATTCTCACTTTTGCTACCGCTTTTGATAGCGTCACAAGACAATAAAATAGTATTTTAAATACAAATTATTATAATACAAAATCCTACTTTGGGAAAGAGAGAAGTGTATTTCGGAGGATAACCGGGGAATCCCCGGTCATCAACACAGAAAACATTGAAAGATCGGAATTTGGTCAGAATATTCATAATATAACGTAAAACTAAGCATTCGGGAGCACACTTTAAATTATAGTATTTTGGCGTGGATAGATTGATAGATCAATCCTTAGGTGTGGATAGCATATAGTACAAAGGGCGAAATTATAGTATAAATACTATAATTATAGTACAAAATCCAACCCTACTAGCGCGGCGCGGATGACGTCATTCGCATCCACGGCGCGCAGTGTTGCCAGATATACAGATTTCGCGGTATCCATACAGATTTTCAACATGTCATACCGATAAAAAATTGATCGTAAAATTTATACAGATTTTCAACATTCAATTTTTTTTTTTTTATACAGAATTACCTCAAATGGTTTTATAATGTAGACGGAGAATCTCTGTCAACGGTTTATATTAAAATTACTTGTTCCCGTATTAATAATCTGTGGTTCTTCTGGGGGTAACACTAACTTCTACCCTCAATTTTGGCACGTATATCGAGGCTAAAGCTCAATTAGCATCAAAAAAGTTGGGAATCCTAGCAAAGGTGAGACGGTACTTTACACCCGAACAGCTGCTCAATCTCTATCAAGCCCAGGTTCGGTCGTGTATGGAGTACTGCTCTCATCTTTGGGATGGATCTGCCAAGTACCAGCTGGATGCGCTTGAGTCTATTGAGAAACGGGCTAGTCTATCGGTTTTCTATCGGTTACATTTCGGAGAGTGTGCGATGGAATTACACAATATAATTCCGCCAAGCCCGTTCCATCATCGGACTACAAGACAAACGGCGATGCGCTATCGTTACATGGTGGACATCCCACCTATACGCACTAAACGTTTTGGGAATACCTTCATTGTGCGTACGGCTAAGGAGTGGAAATCCCTGCCGGAGTCTGTGTTTCCCGATAGCTATAACCTAGGGGTCTTTAAGTCAAGAGTGAATAGGTTACTTTTCGGTAAGCGTGCTCCATCTTCGACCACATCATAATCAATATTTTATCTTTTGGCGAGAATTTGTCTATTTTGATTCACATTCATTTTATAATATGTTAAACACCTTCATAATAATGCATTATGGTTATTTATAGTCATACTGTAAAATGTTGCATTGTTTTTAACAATTTTGTTTTGTTTTATAGGAAATCTGGTGGATGTAGCAGGGGTTGATGAAATAGTGAAAACTATTGAAAAACTTTCGGATTTAGAGCAGAAAGATAGGATAAGAACCCAGAACTAGATCTTGGATGAAATAGCTTCAATCACTAGTAAGTTTTTACTAGGCACATAACTTTTATAAAGATGTGATTGAATTCATGATTTGGAGATCCTAATCATTCTGTTTTACCATTCTTTACAGAAGTGAGTGCTACTACATTCAAAAGAATTAAAAAGGAAGGTGCGCGTAAAAGCCATATAAACCCACAGTGTCTGACTTAGATAGTTTTGACATAGATGCTATTCGTAACAAAATAACGAATTTCATATAGTTAGAAAACAAGTTTAAAACGAAACACCAAAACCAGTATATGAAACAGAACGGGCACGGGGTATTGCGACTTCCCCCCTACCACTGCGATCTAAATTCCATTGAATTAGTATGGAGTTTGGCTAAACGTAAAGTGGCAAGTAAAAATATTGCTTTGCCTGCAGTGGAGTTAGAGAAAGTTATAAAATAGGTAGTCGTTTGATATTATAACTCCCGAGGAGTGAAAGAAAATGACTGATCATCTCATCCATGTTGAAAATAAATATAAAGAAAGGGACGGAATTACAGAATATAATTTAAAAAGTTTTATAATTAACGTTGGAAACAGTCAAGTGATTCCAGTGACTCTAATGAATCTTTCCACACGCGAAGTCTTAGATTCAGAATTTGATTATAGTGAATAAATCAGAACTATTTTAGAATACTGTTGTTTTTTTATTCGAATTAAGACATACTTAAATATCTTAACTATTACCTACCTAAAAGACCTGTTGTATTTTTATTCCGATGAAATAAAATAAATAATTCTAAAGTATCAAATAAGGTTATTCCAGGTATTTTATACTAGTTTTGGGGTTGCTATGCTGATATTTTTTTAAATTTGCCGCGCTTTATTAGTCTCTACTTTGGTTTGCCAGACTCTATTCACTGACTTGGTTACCTATGGACTTGCCCTAACTACGAAATTAGCGTGAATACCTACGAAAATCGGGCATATAAGATGGCTGCCGTTTGTAGTGTTGTAACTGCGAGCAACAAGCACAGATGTTATGGATAACCTTCATGAATTTAATTTTTTAACTGACTTCAAAACAGTAGGGTTTTTATTGATAATAGGCTCGCGTTTGACCACCATCTCACCTGATGGTAAGTGATGATGTGGTCGAAGATGGAGCACGTTTACCTAAAGGTAACCTATTCACTCTTGACTTAAAGACCCCTAGGTTATAGCTATCGGGAAACACAGACTCCGGCAGGGAATTCCACTCCTTAGCCGTACGCATAGGTTCTGTATTTGACCAGTATGTATGTATATTTGTATGTGTATGTCTTTCATGTTTCATCGTCACTTTTCTTACACTGGCTCTGTTTCTCTTAAAACCGAAAGACGATAGTGGATGTAATGCTGCTTTGCGGCAGAAATTTGAAAGGCAGACGGCTAAGTGCTAGAGTAGTGACCGCGATCTGGAAGACGTTGCGTTGGAAGGCACCTTGTATGAGGGTGGAGCGACAACCTGGTCAAGGCTGCGGGAGTCCGGTGGATGCGAGACGCACAGAGCCGATCAGTGCGGCCACGCTTGGGGGAGGCCTATGTCCAGCAGTGGACGTAAAATAATAACAATGTTTTATGTAAAAATATACATTTATTAATTTCTGAACAAAATTAACTTATTCAATTCAATTATTATTACAAGTAACTAAACTTAATTGGTTAGGAACAATATTTATTAATCCTATGTTAGTACTTAAACTAACTTACAAGATTAGTTCGTGAACAGATAAGGGCAAATTTTCTTAATTCTTCAGGGTACTTTTTTTTCTAAAGAAAGACCTTTGGATTTGGAAATTTGCCTTTTAAAAAAACCTTCAGGCCCTGCAAATTCATCCAGATTTAAACTTTCTTCATTATTTATGGATTTACCTTTCATAAGGTCTTTAATAATATTAGAAAAATAAGCAATTTTTGCATCCCGTCTCCGAACTGTTTCATTTAAACTTCTCACTATTTGCTTAAATAAATCACATTTCTTTGTGAGATACCTTATTTTATCATTTGGTAGCTGGATCTGAAACACAGGAATTAATATATAGTTATAATATCTTAACCATTGAACTGTCGTTATTAGATAACAATTATTTTTCAATTCTTTAATTCCTTATTTGGATAGATGGGCAGAGGAAGAAATAATAAATATGTACACAACATTAAAAAATAAAACAAGTCCAGAGTCCCCTTGGGAAGTTTACTAAACGTAACAAAATTATCATAATCCGTTTTTTATACCACTCTATTTACTAAAAAAAAAAAGAGAAATGACAAAATATTTTGATTAAGAAGCTATTATTGTTCCTTGACTTTAAAATACGAGATTTAGTTGTATGTGAATATAGTCAGTTGGGAACTAAGAGAAAAAAACTTTGCTTTCGCAGGTCTGCTGGAGGAAATTTCTTAAGAAATAAGCAGTAACTTTGTACTCAAATATTATAATTATGCTTATCCTAATGTATTTTACTGTGTGTACATAAATAATAAAATAAATAAATAAATAATTATCAGATTTTTTATGAAAAAAACTAGTCAGTTTACCTTTGCAGGTGGCACATTTTCGGCAAAATTTTCTTCCGCCAACTGCAAATTCAATGGGCAAGTCGAATTTGATTTATTTTGTTTTTCACGAAAAACAGTTCTCCTTATTTTATAAGTAATTTAAAACAATTCGAAGGTTTTTAAATGATTAAAAATAAATAAGACATTCTTTAAAAAAACACTAAGTAATATTTGAAATGTATTCTTACCATTATACTTGAAGGAAGTTATTTTGAGGAGCATTGAAGAGAGGAACAAATTTGCTTAAGCTGAAAAAAAAAATAGTTACATATTTATGTGACTATATTTTTTTTACTACTTTATACTTATACTTTTTTTAATAAAAAAAAGTAAAAGAATTTCGAATTTCAACGAATTTATCATTGAAATTCGAAATACTGCTAATACAATAAGTATTTAACAAGATGTTCATATTGAAATTACTATACTATGCAATTTATGTTTAAAAACATACCAGCATAGTCGATGTGGGCACTACACCGTCATGTAACCTTATCACATCGAGGGTTAAAACAAGATTTGTCAAAGTGCATGGAGCAGATATGCCACATTTTATGTATAGGGTTTATATTTTTAGCTTCTATCCATTTCTTTTTCATATTTCGTTTCCAGGTAACCTGTGGATTAAAAAAATATCATTCCAATGTATTTCACACGCTGTTTCAATATTATCGATATTTATCCGCGCAAACATCGCACATCACTAGCCTTACATACCACAAATTATTGTATGTAAACAATGCAACGAAATAAAGAAAATAATAACGTTATAAGCCATACAAACATGACTCCGGTTGAAATAATATTCAAAAAGATCATCTAGTACCAATAAATTACATATAATAATTCTAAATATTCGACTGGTTACTAACCCTTGCAGAGTCATATTAGGCTGATTTTTGTTTTTTCTCGCACCAAACTGTTTTATACAACACGAGGGGATGATTTGCTTATTATTGTCTAAACTCAGAACACCGAAGTACTTTTCTTATATACGTATTTTTCTATAAAACAACAAAACATATTTTGAGCAAGTAACAGTTTGACAGCACTACTACCATAAAACCACAGAGTACTTTGGGCACTCAATATGGTGACCGGTCACGGATAGACATGATTTTGACGTCCGATAAAAGTGATCCCAAAATTGTACTTCACAAACATTTGGATGTCTCTCTTTTCATATTCATCTTTTGGTTGGTTAAAAAGAGACAAAATGCTTTTTGACTTGTGTGTGTCGATTGGATAGATATTTGTATAACTATTCTCCATATAGTAGAATATGCCATCTCCATAGGTAGATACTTTTCCTATCTCAATGACTCTATTTCTCAGACTAATGAAACCCTATAGACATGAAATGATTGTCTATAGGAAAAATAGTTAGAGTCTGGCTAACGAAAGCGTGATCTGAGAAAGCGCGGCAAATTCAAAAAATCTTTATGTGGTATTACTGACTATAGTAGGAGAAAAATGTTTTGATACTTGGAAATTTTATGTATTTACGACAATCAATTTATATAATAGTTGTTTACGAACTAATTTCTAATTTATGGATACCACATAATGTTTTTAAAGACTCCGTTTTGTGTCTCGGAGCCTTGACTGTCGTGGATTGATTAAAGAAACGAATGTGCAGATTTATTTATTAGTATATACCATAAAATTAACCTACTCAACATGTAGTTTATTAAATTTCTTCAACAATTTTTTTAATCAACTACAGTCGTTTTGAGTATGATAATTATTTAATCATCATACTCAAAATCCGAGTCCAAAAATTCAACCTCTAAGGATTCTTCTGTATCAGTGGAGTCGTCATCACCTACACTTATTATGCTTTTTTCGAATACTTTTTCTGTTAAGTATGTGATCTCTTTCTTTGTATTATTTTATTTTCCACATTTATTACATGATTTGTCATTTTTCTTTCAATCTTCTGCAGCTATTCAGCCAAATGAGGTTTTTATCAGTATATTATTTTGTTTTAGGGGCACCACTCGTTGTTAGATCTTGCCATGATATTTTAGGCTTATAATTTTTGTGTAAATATGTTTCATCTAAATAGTTGATTCGTTTTCCTTCCGTTGGTTTAGCAGCAATTTCTTGTAGATAAAGATGTCTCCAAGCAGCAATATCAAAACGTTCGACAAGAACCGTTCGTTCATTTTTATTTTTCTTGAACTCATACCCATTAGCAATTAATATTTCACGCAGAGTTTCTCTACATCCACTAAAGCCAATGCTAGAATGTAATTTTTATAACAATGTTCGCAATGTTGGGAACTCCTGTCTCACAATATAAAATTCATTGATTTTATTTCTTATTGCATCAATATCAAAACTGTCTAAATCCAACACTGAACTTTTGTGTGGACGTTTTTTTTCCTGGAGTGCTCCACATCCATTCATTCACAGATCCTTCCTTTTTTTAGTGTTGTGACACCAACCTCTGCAAAACGAAGTATATATATTATGCATATTAAAAAATTAAGGTACCCAAAAAATTTGATAATGTCAAATAACACAACTCATCAACAAAACATTCTTAACCGTAACATACCACACTGTGGAATTTTGCTTCAATTGCGGACACCTATATTTTATCCCTTCAACCTATAGATCCAGCGAAGAACTAAAACTTCTGCAAAGGAACCATGACTTTTTTATGACTAGTTTTGAAGTTATTTGAAAACTCGAGAAAACTCTATAGAAACCATAAAAATGCATTATTTCATTTCAAATATATGATTTTGCAATTGTTATAGATGAGGTCTTAAAAAAGACTGTTATATTCACTAAATTAGTGGTTTATTTTTAAAAAATAATCGTAAATATAAGGAAAAATCAAGATTTTTAAGAAAATCGAATATATTTTTTATTTGGTTAGTCTCATTGTATCCGCATTTTGTTTTAACATGAACAGTTTTGTATTATAATATACTATATTATAAAAAAAAAATCAGGTGCGGATAATGCGGGACTTCAGAGTTATTGAATTTTTATTTTTGAGGTTAGGGCTGTCACCTACTTAACTATAACTATTCTTGTATAATTTTGATTGCCAATTTACTATCTTTCTTGATATAAAATTAAATACATGTGTTTTTGGTGTAAAATTAAGTATTTTAAGTTAGATTCCTGACCACACTGTGGAATTTTGCTTCAATTGCGGACACCTATATTTTATCTCTTCATCCTATAGATTCAGCGAAGAACTAAAACTTCTGGAAAGGAACTATGATTTTATTATGTTCAGTTTTAAAGCTATATAAACTTATGCTGACGTCAGCAAAAAACTGTTTTTATTTGTACATTTAAAAATAATGATGTTACATAGATCATGTTTTACTACAGTAAAATTACATTATCTAACTCCATACAAAGTTTAGGCATTGCACTTACGATGCACAAAGAGTAATCATTTTTTTTATATTTTCACTAAATTATGGTTTTCTCCGTATTCCTATCGATTCCGTATCTGATTTTAAAATTAAATTGTTAATGCTTAAGCCGTTTCATTTTCTTTACTCTTCATCATCCGAAGATATTAAAACTTCTTCAGATGGTAAAATAACATTTTCTTTGGTTTCTTCAAGTAAGTTCTCGTGATACAGAACATTTTCTGTTGATGATTTTAAAAGCAAAAGAACTTTTTCAGGTAGAACCAAACGCTTATTATTTTTTTGGCGACTACCGAGTGATATCATGGATAGAAATGGATCTGAAAATTCTAAAGCTCGGTGTAATAGGTCAAGTACAGTTGTCTTCCGGTTTAATTTTCTCGTATGGTGTTCCCTATCGTAACGCCAGAATTTGTTACGAGATTCTGAAGCTTGCTCACTCAGCATACCAATTGGTAGCGGACTAGACTTTATAATTTTACTCCCGTGAGCTAATATTTTGTGAAGTGTAACTGACATGTAGCACCACTCGTATTTTTCTACATATTTTGAAGCGAAATTCGCATAAAATTCGTGAAACTTTTCATGATCTATTTCAAAATTACTTGACAGCGCTACTAATATAACATGTAAATCATCTACAAGCCATTCTTCGACGCCTAGAATGTTCGCAAATGTTTTCCTATGTAAGTCCGATAATGCAATGCGGGCTGTGTTTCCGTCATTAGATGTTCCTGAATTTTGTCGTACAACATCGAATGCCAAAGACATTTTAGCATAAATTTCAGCTTGGATTCTTGTTTTCCGGTCATATGGCATCGCAACACGCGCATCGTAATTGTGATTTAGTATCCGTAATCGCGTTAAATACTTTGCCGTCAGTTAAGGTCAAATATAATTTGGGATCTGCAATAACACTATGCCCGGCGCTAGTTTCGGCATAAATAGATGTGAGATCTTTAATTTTCTCCTCAACCCGGTTTTATTCTTGCAAGATCAATTCTTTAGATTCAGATCGATATTGAATCTTGATTGGGCGACAAAATCTGTAAGATTGAGGGTTTGGGTTTGACCACAGTACGAAACTGTCGTCAGTTTTCATTCTTAAAGGTATATAAGTTGTTGTAAATAAACTATGTTCGTCAATTTTGCCATCTGAAAAACTTTGCTTAAACATCGATTGTCCCGTACTGCCATCAAACCCCCAAGAACCCTGAAAAACGCAATGAATTGTATCGATTTGTTTTTGGTTGCAGTACTCGTTAGTAATTTCATCTAATAATTCAACGAGTCGACGAAACGAGTGCATAATTAGGCTAAGGAGAGACACTGTTGCTTCTCTTTCTATTACTAGAACTTCGTCATCGGGATAAAATTTTTTTTCTCGTTGATTGCACTTTATAATAAGCTGGGTAAATATTGTGTCCTCGTGATGTTGCACCATTATAGAGAGTTATATAGTCCTCAACAGTAAGCTTTCTGTCTATAATTAAGGCGAAAGGATACGTCAAACTACGAAATAGACCTCTCTTTGAAGGACTACTACTACTAGACGGATGGACCAAATAGATAAAAAAAAATACCTAATACGCGTAACATATTTGACTTTAAATTTTAAATTTATTTTTTTTGTTATTGTTCATACTTTTCTCGGAAAAAAATCGAATATATCCTCTTTATTTTTGCAATAATTTGCTTACTGCTTTCAAATAACTGGACCGATTTAAATATTTCTTTCACATTATTATAGAGAATTTATTGCTTTATAAAATTTAAATTCAAAATTTTACAAAATTATTACTTACGTGCCGTTAAATCAATAATACTATATTATTACATTCGCGCTCGGCGCGCGCGCTCGCTCGCATGTCGCTCGCTGTGTCGCATGTTAGCGCGCCCCGCTCTTTAAACTTTGCGTCAAAGAGTAAACAGCGTAGATAGTACGTTTGGTACAGTGGTACGGTTGAGCTATTTAAAAATAGGGACATTTCGTTTGCGCGTGGACGTATGTGAATATTTAGTTTTAGTGTTGATTGCGAGTGGACTAAACTAAATGTTAAGTAAATAAAGATAGATAGATTTTATATTTTAGTTTTTATTGTTTCGTAGCCAAATGATACAAACCATTTTTTTCTCCAAGTCAATTGTTTGAAATATTATTATTATTTAGCCTGCACTGTCCCACTGCTGGGCAAAGGCCTCCCTTCATTCCTTCCAATGGTCCCGGTTGTGCGGCAATTCTTTCCAATTCTCAAGGAAGACATCAAGTTCGTCCCGCCATCTCCTTCGTGGTCTGCCGCGACCTTGTGTCCCTGTTTCAGGGCACCAATCTTGAGGTTTACGGGCCCACAGCTCGTTCGGCATGCATATCGTTCGTTTGAAATATATTTATTTATTTTATTAACACTATGAAAAACAAAGTTGAAAGCAAAACTGCTTGCTACTATGGAACTCTTCATGGGCGAGTCCGACTCGCACTCGGACAGTTTTTTATTAGGGCTCCGTAGCAGAATGACTTGAATGACAAAAAACGGAACCCTTATAGTTTCGATATGTCTGTCCGTCCGTCCGTATGTTACAGCCATTTTATTCCGAAACTATTAAGAATATACATGTGAAACTTAGTAGATAGATGTATTCTGTAAACCGCTTTCTTATTTTAAGAAAAAAATTAAAATATATTTAAAATAAAGGGGGGTCCCCATACATGGAACTAGAACTGAAAATATTTTTTTTCATGAAACCTATGCGTGTGTAGTATCCATAGACAGGTCTTTAAAAATGATATAAGGGTTTCTAAAACCACTTTTTCATAAAGTCAATAGTTTAAAAGATATAAGCTTCCAAAGTGGTAAAATGTGTGTGTCTCCCCTCTAACTTCTATAATAATGGAGGGAAAAATCTAAAAAAAATATATGTCTGTAGACCTTAATGTAAACTTTCGACCAAAATTAGTTTGAATGAAATGGGGTCAGCAATTTTTGAGATACAGCATATTTTCTAAAACCGCAAATATAACTTTGTAATTCAGACAAACACTATGAAAAACCAAGTTATTTAGCGTAGATGTAAAAATGTAAATAAGCTAGTTTAAAAAAAAAATGTAGGTTTTTTTTTTATTCGTCAAATAAATATACATAATTATTATATTATTATAGTTACTACGGAACCCTTCATGGGTGAGTCTGACTCGCACTTGGCCAATTTTTTTAGTACATTAAAAAAAAATTTTACCAAAAATTAAACCGACTCCCAAAAAACACTGCAAAGTGAAAAATAACTAACCACATTCAAGTAATCGAAGCGGAACACATGAAATACTTATTATTTCTACTTATATATTGAGTAGTTCCAGTGGCCATCTGTTGTATTCATCATCAGGTCCACTTCACAAATTGTGCTTTTCGAATGCAACTACACAAGTTACTATAAAAAATACTCAAATCACTATAGCTGTGCCTATAATATTTGAAGAGTTTCCTCGATTTCTCCAGGATTCCATCATCAGATCCTGACTAAGTGACAATGGGACCAATTTCGAAGTATACCCTTTCAAACAAAAAAAGAATTTTCCAAATCGGTTCAGCCGTCTTTGAGTAATCGGTGAAAATACATTACAAAAAATATATACGCGTCAAATTGATAACCTCCTCCTTTTTTGTCGTCGGTTGATAAAAGCGTTATTATTTATTTTCACAAAAACAAATTGATATTTTTTATATTTTGATTCACTCTAACTACAATAACTGTACTCACTAAAGAATATTTTGTTCTCAAAACAAGCATTGCAAATGTTCTGAGTCCGACTATATTCAATCGATTTCATGATGATAAAAGCTAATAGGTAGCGACAAAAATGCTTCGAACGTATCAGCGTCCGGTGATACCTATGACGTTCGGGGGAGCGCGCGGGCGCTCGGGGTGGTCAGCACTGGCCGCTTGTTTCACGTTCAATGCTCAAGGACGTTGGGCTATCCTTTCACCTTAAACAAAGAGCTTCGTCAGGACTATACTGTCGTTGGTGTGCACTTTCTTGATTAGATTTTATCATGTTTGCGATTGTTGTTGCTCCAGTAGGGGGTTTTAGGCATTCTTTAGTGACAAACTCGAAATCAACGGCAGATTTGCTACTAAGTTTATTTCAAATTTGGGAACTGCAATGATGTAACAGTTGAAAAGTAGAATAGGAAAAACCTATTAGTGGGTGCTTTACATATTTTTTTTAATTATACGTTGCACATTATTATCGATGTTTCAATTATGTTTTGTGTAATTTCTTCGATGAAGGACATCATGTGATATTGGGAAGGGGTCCGCCCTCATCAAGCGCATTGCTAAAACCCAATATCTTTACATGATGTCTGGAGAAGCGGGGGTGAGGCGTCATGGAGCCGTTAAAGACCCATGGCGCTGCATTGCCTCCGCATGACCTGACCCATTCTGCGGGGGGATGTCCTTCCGGGCCTCGACCGGGGGACTTAATGCTAGGGCATGAGGGCGCCAACCCTCATGTTGGTCAGCGAGTGGCAGACTATCATTCTACCGAAAATGAAAATAGTAGTGTAGCAATGCGTGCCATTTATTTCGAGTCTGTTATTAAAGAATGCCTAAAAACCCCTACTGGAGCAACAACAATCGCGACAGTGAACAACGACAAACAACTTCCGAAACCACTCAAATCATCGTAGAAGTGACACAAATTAACATTGGAGAAGTAAATGCTCTTTGTACATCCAGAGAGATGGAATGCATCATAGAACCACCAACCCTACTCCTATTTTATAGGATCCTTCCACTTCTAAGCATTACGAGAGTCTGAGCAATCTTCAGCAGCGCCGTGTATCGAAACGTCTTACAGATGAATTATAAAATCAGCCTGCAGCCAAATTATTAAAAGTTTTCGCCAAGATTGTAATAGATGAAGACGGAAATAAACTTAGTAGCAAATCTGCCGTTGATTTCGAGTTTGTTATTAAAGAATGCCTAAAAATCCCTACTGGAGCTATAAAAATCGCAAATATGATAAAATCTAATCGAGAAATTGCACACCAACAACAGTTTACTAACGAAGCTCTTTGTTTAATTATAGGCAGAAAGCTTACCGTTAAGGACTATATAATTCTTTATAATGGTGCAAAATCACGAGGACATCATAAATATGATAAATACCCAGCTTATTATAAAGTGCAATCAACGAAATAAAGTGTTATCCCGATGACGAAGTTCTAGTAACAGAAAGAGAAGCAACAGTGTATCTCCTTAGCCTGATTATGCACTCGTTTCGTAGACTCGTTGAATCATTAGATGAAATTATTAACGAGTACTGCAACCAAAAACAAATCGATACAATTCATTGCGTTGTTCAGGGTTCTTGGGGGTTTGACGGCAGTACGGGACAATCGATGTTTACGCAAAGTTTTTCAGATGGCGAAATTAACGAAGATATATTTTCAACAACTTGTATACCTTTAAGAATAAAAACTAACGACGGTTTCGTACTGTGGTCAAACCTAAACCCTCAATCTTACAGATTTTGTCGCCCAATCAAGATTCAATATCAATCTGAATCTAAAGAATTGACTTTGCAAGAAAAAAACCTGGTTGAAGAGGAAATGAAAGATCTCACATCTATTTATGCCGAAACTAGCGGCGGGCATAGTGTCATTGCGGATCCCAAATTATATTTGACGGCAAAGTATAATATTTAACGCGATTACGGATACTAAATCACAATTACGATGCGCGTGTTGAGATGCCACATGTACAGAATTTAATAAACTGGATAAGATTTCCGAAAGGCCAGTTAATTCGGAAGCGCTAAAATATTGTCTAAGCTCATTGCACGCATGGATTAGAATTTTTAAGTTTCTTCTTCATGTAGGATACAAAAATGACCCAGCAGTGAGAAAGTGGAGAGTCTCAAAAAAATCGATAGAGGCCAAGATTGTTGAGGACCGAAAAACAAGAATCCAAGCTGAAATTTATGCTAAAATGTCTTTGGCATTCGATGTTGTACGACCGAATTCAGGAACATCCAATGACGGAAACACAGCCCGCATTGCATTATCGGACTTACATAGGAAAACATTTGCGAACATTCTAGACGTCGAAGAATGGCTTGTAGATGATTTACATGTTATATTAGTAGCACTGTCAAGTAATTTTGAAATAGATCATGAAAAGTTTCACGAATTTTATGCGAATTTCGCTTCAAAATATGTAGAAAAATACGAGTGGTGCTTCATGTCAGTTACACTTCACAAAATATTAGCTCACGGGAGTAAAATTATAAAGTCTAGTCCGCTACCAATTGGTATGCTGAGTGAGCAAGCTTCAGAATCTCGTAACAAATTCTGGCGTTACGATAGGGAACACCATACGAGAAAATTAAACCAGAATATAACTGTACTTGACCTATTTCACCGAGCTTTAGAATCGTCAGATCCATTTCTATCCATGATGTCACTCGGTAGTTGCCAAAAAAATAAGCGTTTGGTTCTACCTGAAAAAGTTCTTTGGCTTTTAAAATCATCAATGGAAAATGTTCTGAACCACGAGGACTTACTTGAAGAAACAAAGATGATGAAAATGTAATTTTACCATCTGAAGAAGTTTCAATATCTTCGGATGTCGAAGAGTAAAGAAAATGAAACAGCTTAAGCATTAAAATTTTTATTTAATAATAAATTTTTCCATTTCAATAAAATAAATAGATATATGCAATTTGACAACCCTATTTCCATAGAAACTCCATGGAAACTTTAGAAATTTAATATTTCCGAAGTCCCACTATTAACCTATTTGCTTTTTATTTTGTGTTGTTAATAACTATATTATGTATGCTCAGAATTAAAATCAGATGCGGAATCGATAGGAATACGGAGAAAACCATAATTTAGTGAAAATCGAAAAAAAAAAGATTACTCTTTGTACATCATAGGTGCAATGCCTAAACTTTGTATGGAGTTAGATATTCTACTTTTACGGTAATAAAACAATGATCTATGTAAATCACATCATTATTTTGGAATGTACAAATAAAAACAGTTTTTTGCTGACGTCAGCATAACTTTAAATAACTTTAAAACTAAACATAATAAAATCATGGTTCCTTCCCAGAAGTTTTAGTTCTTCGCTGGATCTATAGGATGAAGGGATAAAATATAGATGTCCGCAATTGAAGCAAAATTACACAGTGTGCATACGTACCAGTTAATGAAGATATTTCTTCTAAGAACTTAGTCTGAGTTTCTATTAAAGATTTTTCTCCAAATTTTTTAACGTTTCAACAAGTCGCAGATTCTTTGAATATCTCCAAAATTATCTATAAAGATAAGAAAAAGTATCATAATATCGTAAATAGGTATATCTAATAATCAGCCACCAAGGATCAACATTACAAAGTCGTACTAACCTAAAAAATCCGAGATCGCATCTAAACATTGTTGTTTTTCTTGAAAAACAATTTCTTTCTCTTCTTGTTTTTGTTTAAACTTACTGATCATAGTATGTAGCAGCTTTCGCACGTTACTTTTTATTGTTTTACTCATATTATAGCGATTATTGTTGAATATTAATTGTGTTTACAAATTACTGACAATTGTAATCACAGACTTTGACAGCTTAATAATGTTGCCATATTAAACTTTTAAGAAAACTCCAGGTCACGCTTTCGTTAGCCAGACTCTATACAAATATGTTGTATTTCTATAACTCAGACTTAAAAATACTGTCATCTTCTTTTTGCTTATGGTTGTTTATATGAGCAAAAAGAGATAACACTAGTTTTCATCATTATCATTCTGGCAACTCTTTTCGTTGTCGTCCTCAAAATACCTATTTGCGGCAAGTTCGCCATTTCTGAATCCCGGTCGTGTGGTAGGTGATCTGTCAAACAGCGTTGTTTGTGGATGTATTTTGATAATTTTCGTTGTGAATTGGTGGTTTTATGTGAATAACTGTATTCAGAGGTGATAATCGGTGTGTAGGAAGATGCCGCAGTGCAGTATTATTGGTTGCAAAACCAAAACAAGGACAAAACCGGCAAATATAACATTACATCAGTACGTACTACATAATTCAAAGATATTCCATATTATTTGTATAATTATACACGTGTGCGTTCTGTAAACAGTATAAGATGAAAAAATCTATTAAAAGCCCTATTTATTTTCATATATTTGCAGTTATTTCACTCAAATATCGTAAAAGCATTTTTGTTTGTTTGAGAATTAGTGTTGTACTTGTAGCAATGGTGATTTACGTGTCGATAGATTTAGCACTAATTTTATCTAAGAAAATCAAACTATTGATTACACAATGTATAAATAAAATGAACATATAATTACTTTTAGATTGCCTAAGATTGAAGAAAGGCGAAATGCTTGGCTCAAGGTAATTGGTGTAGAAAATATAAACACTGCAAGGAAATATCTCTTTGTATGTTCACTGCATTTTGAAAATTCATGTTTTAACAGAACTATGGATGTAGTCAAATTACGTGATGATGCCCTTCCATCACAGACTTTATGGGTAAGAATAGTGCAAATTGTTTTATTATTTTTTCAATCCAGTACATATTATAATGCAAGTTCAGTAACATTGTTTTTTAATTTAAAACTACCTTGTTGGTCGAGTGTCCGCAAGCGCGGCTGCTGATCACGAGATCTTGGGTTCGATTCCCGGGTCGGGCAAAAAGTGCTATTGGGTGTTTCTGTAAGAAATTTCTCAGTAGTAGCCTGGAGTTTAGAAGTTGGTGGTGTGATACCCCGTGTTACCCAGCTACTGGGTTGTGCAGGTCAGATAGACGTTATTTTAATATTATTCATTTAATATATGGCAGTTAATGTTAACATTCATATAATAATGTTAATGTTCATATAAATTATTTATTCATGTAGGTATTGTAGTACTTACATCTGTAGTTTTAATTGTTTGTATCAACCATATACATGTTGCAGCCTTTGACCAGAAAAAGTGTTTCGGGGATATTGACTGACCGAGATCAAAATGAGGTTGCAAGCGCAACAATTGGAGACATGCCACTGGAGTACGATATAATCTTCCCTGCCCCGAGTACTTCCTCTACCCCAGGTGCACTGGTAAGCATTGGAGAATTTTTTATTGCAAAAATAAAAAAAAAAATGTACATTTTTAAATCAATAATTTAAAAAAAACTAAATTCTCTCTCCAGGCTTACCTACTGAATAAGTTTACCTAAGTAAAACTAAGTTAAGTAAGTTAACATTTAGAACAGCTGTTATTTCATAAAAAAGTAGTTTACTATATTATTATTAGAGGTATTTGTTCAATCACATGTTTATTATTTTTTAGACTCTTCATTTGCCTGAGCATGAAAATAAATCTGGATCCTGTGCTGGAGTCGTCTCGAAACATGGAGTTACAGATATACCGGTATAATGTGTTTCGTTACTACACCTAATTCTCAATGCCCTATGCATTGAGAATTAGGTAATTAATTAATGGCCTACATGATAAACGATTTAAAATTTTTAATGGCCAATTTAATCAAATTAAATCAAATTAAACTTATTTATTTATTAAATTTACTTAAGTAAAACTAAGTTAAGTAAGTTAACATTTAGAACAGCTGTTTTTCATAAAAAAGTAGTTTACTATATTATTATTGGAGGTATTTGTTCAATCACATGTTTATTATTTTTAGACTCTTCATTTGCCCGAGCATGAAATAAATCTGGATCCTGTGCTGGAGTCGTCTCGAAACATGGAGTTACAGATAATTATACCGGTATGATGTGTTTCGTTACTACACCTAATTCTCAATGCATAGATATCTGATAAATATAAATTGATAAGCTAATAAAAATATGTATTTTAAATTAAAAATTTTAAATATATTATTTTTATTTGTTCCAGGCTCACACACTTCACATTATTAAATTTTTTTAAGAAAAATGTAAAAAACAGTCGAGACATATCCAGAGACTTAAGGAAAAAGTAAGAAGAGAAGGAAAAAAAATTGCACATTTGGCCAATAAAATAAAAGTTGAAAGTTGTGCGGGACCTCAAGATTTCCTAAAACGACAAATTTCAAAATCAAAAGGTTTACCTTTAGAGAGACAATATTCTGAAGAAATAAGGAAAGGGAGTCTATTCTACAACGTCTATTCTTGGCCATGTTTTGCCCATCAATGTGATAAATACAAAAAAAATACGCATTTAGTAACTCAAATATTGCTATTATTTATTGGTAAAGAAAACTCCGGAATTAAAAGCCGATTTAATCAAAAAACTCAATCGTTTATTGCCTTATTTACGCTTCCGGTCGCTGGTCAATCCTGCCAAAGTAGGGATGGTAACTTTTACTGAAAAAAAATCTATACACTAAAACCGGTTTCCAAAAATCGATTTTTGAAAAATATATTTTTATTGTGTAGTTGTTTTGCTTTTATTATTTTACTAGTACCCACGCGGAGCTTCGCTCCCGTGGATTCTATCACGGTAAAAACATAACTCTCCTTTTTTGCAGTCGCGTAAAAAGTAGCCTATAACCTTCCTCAAGCTTTAAGCTACTTCCATACCAAATTTCATCCAAATCCACCCAGTACTTTCGAAGATTAGCGCGTTCAAGCAAACAAACAAACTTTTCCGCTTTATAATATTAGTATAGACTAGCTTCCGCCCGCGACTTCGTCCCCGTGGAAAAAAAAATCCCCCGATTTTGAAACATTCTTCATTACTGATCCGCTCCTATTGGTGTTAGCGTGATGATATATAGCCTATAGCCTTCCTCGATAAATGGGCTATCTAACACTGAAAGAATTTTTCAAATCAGAACGGTAGTTCCTGAGATTAGCGCGTTCAAGCAAACAAACAAACAAACAAACAAACAAACAAACAAACAAACTCTTCAGCTTTATAATATTAGTATAGATTTAGAGACAAAAAAGGTTTGTCAATTATCGAACGAACCATTTAATCGATTCCGTGTATCCAGTTTCTCAAAAATATAGATTTTTCGATAAACTGATTTCTTAGCGTCATCCCTACGTCAAGAAAATCGTAATTGACAACTGACTGACATTTAACATTTTGTTTAGTTCTGTTTCTTTGTGAACCGTGATTTCTTTTCTACTGCGTTTTTCTATTTGATATTCTGACGACTTTGATTACGATTATGGACCCTGTAATCGTTCCCGATGATGATGACCTTGGCTTTACATTGGTTTCTGTAACCGCCTTCCACGACGACACCGGCTTGCCAATGCAAACCATACCTGTTTTTCACGAAGGACTTGACACCATTATGGAACCTGATTTACACAAACTTACCAGTTTACCACGGGGTCATCTCTGTGTCAATTGTGGCATGGATACACGAAGACTTAAGAGATTTACCTTGAGCAATGTGGAAGTTCGGTCTATATTTCAGCAATGGATTGCACCACAACAAGTAAGTTAATTATAAAAACATACAAGTTACCTACTCAACAACTTATATTGCGTAGCTACTATAATCTATAAGTATGTTTTTGTTAAAATTGATTTTTTTTATATTATGACTTATAAAAGTCCAACCGAGTTCCATGTAAAAAATAGTGTTTGTTTCTTTATCTATGATGTCAACCCTTATGCCTTCAATTTGTTTCTTTCGTGGGCGTCACTTGGCCAAAACTTCTTTATCAAATGGACATTTCCCTTTGCAATTATCTTACATTTCTTCTCTCCAAAAGCATATGATTTTGTACGTCGGACGTATAACACATGCCTTCCGCATCCTCGAACTCTGAGCAATTGGTATTCACACGTAAATGCCGAGCCTGGGTTTTGCACTGAAGCAAACATTAAAAGCACATGTGCAACAAAGTAAGTATCCTGTGGTTTCTGCACTAACTTTCGATGAGATGGCGACCAGAAAATCTCTTTGTTGGGATGCGCGAAACAAAACATATTGTGGACGCGTTAATTTCGGTGCCACTATTGACAGTGACGCCCTCGACATCGCCAGTCAGTGTCTAGTGTTTTTGCTTATCTATATAAACGGCAGGTGGAAATTACTCATTGCATATTTTTTCATAACATCTATGACGGGTGAACAAAAGTCAGCACTATTACAAATGTGCATTGAAAAGTGCACCGAAGTGGGTGTGAAAATAGTAAGCGTAATATGTGACTTAGCCCTTGAGGTTGTTGACATGTGGAATCTGGACTCGACTGTCATTGTCATATTCGACAATGGGCTGATAGCGAAAAATTTCGACGACCATCTGTCGAAGCTGGCGTTGCACGGCTGGATAAAGTGCCTGATACAGTGCTTCCGATACTTGTGGACTGTCATTTTTATAGTTTTAATTATTTTTTTATGTATTCTAGTTTTAAACGTTTTTGTAGAAAATATTTAAAAATGTAAATTGTGAATGCTTTATAAAGAGATAATGTAATCATAATCTTGCGTTTTTATTATTATTTTCATACTATAATACCACCTAGCAACATTCCATTCGCCTTTACAAGAAAGCCTCGTTGGTCTAGTGGTTGCACAAATGCTGAGCATGAGGTTCTGGGTTCGATTTCCAGGTCGGTTGGAGTGTTATTGGGTTTTTTGCACTGCCCGAAATCTGTAAGACGGTGATGGAAAACATTTTGAGTAAAGCCAGTCAGAAGCCTAAGGGCGGGATTAATTGGTTTATGATGACAAGGCCGTTACCGTTAGCATTCCAGCATTTTACTACTAAACAGTTGAAAGTTAAAATCTAAATGTGTTAGAAGGCCAGCAAGGTATGCGAAATAACTAGCTCAGTCTTTATCTCGTTGCAGCAAGGTTTAGGTACTTAACCATAGAATAGATGTAAATGTACTCATAGTCATGAGCAATCCGAATAGATAGCTAAGAAATAATCAATAGGTACCAACTTAGTTTATTGTATTCCGTGTATTTTGCTTTTTTATTTCCTAGTAGGATGCTCTAGCAGCAGATACGATTATTTGGCAAAAGGCGAAGAAGGCCTTTACCTTTATCGAGGGGAGAGGGAAATCTTCAAAAGGCGCCTGATGCTTTGGGAAAAAGAACAGGGACTGTGGGATACCTACCTCACTAAAATCACCCTGGTGATCACCATTAACCAGTGCAGGGCAACAACCAATTTCACAGATAAAATGCGAAAATGTTGACAGCTAATCGGTTATGCCGTAAGTATAGTATAGTCCTCGTCACGTAAGTTGGCAAGGTTTTGTCTGCGGGACGCAGGGTATGACGTAGCGCCGCTCCGAGCGCGCGATTGGTGCGTCAGTAGTTCTCGTTCAATTTGCTCCCGAATACACTTGCGTACACGAAAGTTGTACCCTTTGTTTTTGTTACGAGTTGTTGTTTTAAATTTAGTTTTTGTTACGATGATTACAATGCCAGGACCAAATACTGTTTTACGCAGACTATTAAAACGTCAGAAAGAACAGTTAGACACTATAGTTAAGGAAGGTTGAAATTCTGAATTCGTCACTGTCTTTAGGACACCTGGAAAAAAGAAGAATAAAAGGGGTAGCATATTTATTAACTAATTGTGACGACGAGTACATATTATTTTTAATGATTTTTTTTTCAAAAAAATTTTTTCACTCTTAAATGTATTTATGTATTATATCTACTTTATTTATAATACCGAATTCTGAACAGACATGAGTAAAAATAAGTGATGGCAATAATCATAGAATAATGGCAAGCAGTAAAAGTGACCACTTTTTACTTTCTCTAAGTGTACGATGCGCGAATTTACCCCCACTACGCCAGACCCTTGCCAACTTACGTGACGAGGACTATAAAGAGAATAGAACCGATGTGGCATATTGACCCGCCGACGTATTGATGTTTTTTTCGAAATCGCGGGGCACGATGAAATATACTAATTTTAATATCCTGACATGTTAAATTACCTGTGTTCGAAATCGCGGGGCACGATGAAATATCCTAATTTTAATATCCTGACATGTTAAATTACCTGTGTTTGACGTTTTTTTTTTTTTTTTTTTTTATTTCGTATTTTACTTTAGTTTTTAGCTTTATTTATTCTTCATTTTGTATAACTGCCAGTTTGTATTTTTTTCTGTACGGTACTTTATGGAGCGGAATGCACTGGCTCCTGTCATACAGTTTACAACTAGCTCAGGAGTCAGGGAATTTCAATTGTAATGAGTATATAATCTTTCTGGTAATAATAATAAAGAATGTTTAGATATCTATGGGTAGAGGACTCACAGACATACAAAAAATGTCCAGTAACACAGTACGCTGAAGCGTCAAAATGTGTTTGTATGGAACAAACCACGATTTCGAAAAAAGCCAGCTTTCATCAAAAAGTTCGAAACCCTTTAAAATACATAATCCAAAAAGACGCTGAACGTTACAATTTCATTACTCAAGCTTAAGAGAAATCAGTAAACATAATATGTAGATGGTAAGTAGATATTTTAAATATATCGATAAAATTCTTATGATTCTTGAGTAGCATCACTAGTTCAATCCACCATTTTGAAATACCAGTTATTGTAGGTATAGCACGTTTATTTTGTAGGTATATCAAGTCCATAGAGTTTCTTAAGTCTGAGCTCTATTTGATACACCAAAAAAAAAATTGACATTGTCAGAATGACCAATGACGGCTGGTCTCGAACTGGCATACAAAGTAGGCATGGGTAATATCGGTTTTACTCTGTATGAAATCGTACCTATGTATCGGTTTTGAATATCGGATATCGTATCTATATATTTCAATATCTATATATTGGCTGAATCTGTGTGGAACTCTGAAACGAAACTGCTACGTAAGATACCGTAATTTTTAGGTTTCGGTTTTGTTCGATATTTTTACATCATTATATTTTATTTGCAACTGTATATGTACTCAAAATCAGTGAATGTATTTTTTGTGTAGTGTTGATAATATGGCACTCAATAATGACCCTAGTATTTTTATTGAAAATACCTTAGGATTTAAAATCCTTTGACGTTTAATTATGGTTTCCTGTTTACAAGTGTTTAGAAAATAATGTATTCGGTATTAAACTCTATGCTCCTGTAAATAGTGTTTAAAATTTGTATTATACATTAGCGTATCTCTCTCTCTCTCTTTCACTCGTTCGTTATAGCTCCCGCGCGCATCGAACACCCTAATCACAATATCAGTTTGAACCGAATATCATAGTGCGATACCGATATTGTGTGGTGTTTTTGTTTTGTGACTCATCATACCAACATCAACGCATTAGGTACGCGGATACCTGATATATAGATTCAGTGCCGTCCGATATATAGGTATTGGATATTGTACCAAGACATAGGTATTGTATCTATATAAGATTAATTGTATCACCCCACTCCTAATACAAAGAGAATGTAATAGGTACTAGAGGTGTAGGTATACTAGGTAGAATGCGTACTGAGTCTTAGAAGTACGCGTCCGCACAAATACTTATTTCAAAATCTAGGTCCACGAGTATTTAGGCGTCTCGAGTATTTAGGCGCCTTGAGTCTATTGACGTTTCGACGTCTTAAGGCGTATCGAGTTTATTGAAGTTTTGACGTCTTAAGGAGTTTCGACGTCTTAAAGGGTATCGATGTCTTCGTACGTTTATGTAGGTACTATCGAGACGATCAAGTATTGGAGTATTTTCGATATTATGGATTATTAGACTACGCAGCTATTCATATATATTTTCTACATTTTAGAACATATAAAATTTAATTTTATTGAAAACTTCCCTTCATACTTTACAGGCTTAGGACTGTCAGCTTATTTTATAATAAATTATAGAAACTTATATAAGAAAAAGCTGGTGCGTTTAGAAGAATTCAATTCGTTTTATCTACAAAATCAATTTTTAATTATCAAAGTTCATATTTACTATTAATAAAATACGCATGCACATTTTCCGATAAGATTGTTTTGGTAAGTACATCAAACACAAACATAAACAAATAATAATGCACGCTGCTTAACAAAGTAATAAGGATTTTTGTTTTATTTATTTGGGAAGACAAACGGTAGTACATTACAATTTTATAGTAAATCATACAATTTAATAAATAAGATAAATGCACAACTAACAACATTTTCCACATAGGTAATTTTTTAACTTTAAATATATAAAAAAATGGACATTCAAATTATATAATAATTAAATTCATATCAAATACTAAAATAAAATGAAATCGATAAACCATACCTAATCAAATCCAAATTAAACTAAAATCAAATTCAAATCTAATAAATAAACTAAAAATCAATTGAATTAATACTTAAAACTGAGATAAAACATATTGTACATAAATAAAATATTACGTGACTACGCGAGTGAGTATGGTATGTAGTCCGTCAACTGTCAAGTATCTTCGAGTACGTACGCACCAGACTCGGTGAGACTCGGTCAGACGCCATACGCCTAAATACTCGAGACGCGTTTATGTGGTGCACACGGAATAACTCTTTGCGCGTCCAGTCACATACCTGTTCCAAAAACCTGTTCCAGTATATACGTTTCATCTCTAATAGGTACACTATGTTCTTGACTATGTTTTACTGTCTCTGTCTTATCTGTGTTTTACTGACATAATTAATGTTTACGTTTCCAAGTAAGGTCTTTGAACTTCTTGCTGTGTGTGTATGATTTTTTTACAAATTATATGGTGCCATAAAATTTAAATTAATTGAATAAGTTGATTCCTCAGTTAGATAATATATTGTGGCTTCATGAAAAAAGGAGTTTTGCATTTGTTATCCTAAATGTTAATAATGCATGATTTTGACCTATACGATGACTATGCAATTGCAGAGGTTGTTCCTGATCACATCTTAGAAAATATATTTTCATTTCTTCGTTTGAAAGATCTCCGCAATTGTGCTTTAGTTTGTAAGAGTTGGTATAGAATTTTGAGTGATGAAAATAATGACGTTTGGCGTCTACACTGTGTGAAAAGATTAGCAGAAGAAGTTATGAAATCGGATTTACTTTCCACTGTTAATACTTACAAATCAAAACTGAGAGCATTTTACCATGCGTGGAATCCTCATGACTGTTCAAGAAACATATATGTTAAAGCTAACGGATTTACTTTACACAGGTGGGACAACTTGATCTAAATAAGAATGCTTCCTTATATTTGGAATTAATATTTCGACATTTTATGCCTGAAAGTATCAATATTCAACAGGAATCCTGTAGCACAAAGTACTGATGCATGCAGAGGAAAAGTTGGATTTTACAATGGAAGACATGCTTGGGAAGTCATTTGGGAGGGACCGTTAGGTACTGTAGCTGTAGTGGGAATATCTACCAAAGACGCGCCTTTGGAATGCCATGGATATGTTGGACTACTGGGGTCGGATGAACAGAGCTGGGGATGGAATTTAGTTGATAATCATTTGTTACACAATGGCGACACACAGGGACATTATCCTCTCCTGAATAATTGTCCAAAGTACCAGGTACATAATTGTTTTCATAACTAAACATACATAATATTAATATTCCCTTATCTTTCCAAATGTTATGTTCTCTTATCTTATCTTGCAATATTTTTAATGATGGATATAATGTGCCCTGTACAAAGGAAAAAGTAAGCCATATTTTAATCAATGTTGTCTCCTGTCTCAGGTTGGTGAGCGCATTAGAGTGATACTGGACTGTGAAGATAACACCTTATCATTTGAAAGAAATTATGAATTTTTAGGGGTTGCATTCAGAGGTAAAACAAATTAATTTTGTTAAATATTTATTTTTTAATATTTCTTGTTGTTATTATTAGTTGTATTTATGACATATCTCATGCAGTAAAAAGGTTAGTATGCATGATCTTAATAACATCATAGCATTTTAGAATATTCTAGTTGTTTTAATGATACGAAACTGAGAAATTATTGCAGGCTTATACCACATATAGTATTAGAAATTTTAAAAATAATCAAATCATTTGTTTCTTTACAGGCCTTCCAAATAAGAAACTGTACCCAACAGTTTCAGCTGTCTATGGCAACACTGAAGTTTCCATGATATACTTGGGTCCACCCGTGGATGGCTGATAGTAAATGAGTATGTCTAGAAAATTAAATTTCTAGTCAAAATGCAATAATGTGATACCTATAATTTACAGTTTTGAGGCTATTTATTTTACTTTTGTCTCTGTAATAGCTTAAAATTTATTTTATGAATAACAAATGGGTAAAAGTTAAGCTTCAAATATGATTATAAACATGGTTATATTTAATTCAGCCAATTAGCCTTTTTACATGACATCTGCATATTTACTGATGCTAGTGATTTATCATCAGAATTTGATGATTTTTATGACATAGACACTTTTGAACAAATATTTGGAACATCCTAAATAGTATCTAGTTTTGACCACTATTTGAGTTCTAAACAGTATTGGATTCACAAAGTTAGAATTTCTTATGATTATGTCTTAAAACCTTTGATTTGACAGCATTTATTTCTTTTTATTATTTACTAGCCGCTTTTTTGCCCGCTACTTCATCCGCGTAAAGTCGACAATATTCCACGGGATCCCGTCCCCGACCTGCTTGACAAAGATTATAATAGCTCGGCTAATGTGCATGATATAAAGATAATTTATAGTCTATAGCACTCAGGGATAATGCAGCTACATGGAAGCGAGAGAATTTTCAAAATCGGTTCGGTAGTTTCAGAGATTACCCCATATATACAAACTTACAAATTTTACCTCTTTATAATATTAGTATAGATAAAAATGTAAGAGTCCTTAAATTACAAGAAAATTTCTTGTGAAGTATCTATGTAAATCTAGAAAGTTGATGTACAGCTACAAATTCAAGAAAGTGGAATTTTACAATACTTTGATAGCAATCACTGCAAACTGCCAATTAAGACTAGATAAAAGTTATGAATTGCATTGTTTTTCACAATAGTTATAGTTTTCAAAATAACTTTCTGGTGAAGTCAATGTTTATATATGTCTAGTAAAAATAGAGAAGCAATTAGTTTAGGGCTGATGTATCAAATGCCTAAAATCTGTATATTTTTTCTCAAAAATCTAGAAGCAACCTGAAAATTAAAAAATCAGCTCGGTTATGTTTTAATTCTATTTATTATTAAATGACAGTTATCAGGCTAATATACCCTACTACAAAACAGTTCAATAACTAACTGAATCGAGTTGCCTTAACTAAGAAGAATAATTCATGTAAGAATTGGGTAAGATGTTTACAAAAAATCTAATATGGATGTGTGACTAAGCGATTTATTGCTTAAATACATGCATCTTGAATATCCTGTGTTCCAATAAATAAAATTTTATGATATAGGTACTTAATTAAACTCAGTGTAAACTAAAATGTTGAAAATAAGCATTCTGATTTGCATTTGTCATATAAAATAGATATTAATCGTAATTTATAAATGGGGCACCAATCTACTCAGTACCTTTATGAACACATTCAAATATCCTCTGCAAATTAGTCGCAATTTTTTGTCACTACTGTGATGTACTATATAGGTAATACGATATACTATCACTATGCTGGACGGAGTTAGATTTGCGTGTGGGCGCAACTACAATGGAAATAATATTATAGGTACATAATAACTGAAAAAGGCGATAAGGTTGCGCGTGGAACACGTCACGCCGTCGTCGACCCGGGTCTGAGCTACTTAGGTACTCTTCCTCGCCATCCCGCAAGCCCGTGCCTACGGTGGCCGGAGATTGGCTAATGTGCCATATTGTTGAACCATAAGTGGTTCAACAATATGGCTAAACAATAGCTAAGGCTATTCTTCGAGATATGACGACTACGAGCATAGCCCATTCCATGTGTCATGCTCTACCGCATAGCCACCATTTTAGGCCGTGCGCGCACTGCGTTGCGTTTTGGAAACGCAAAATCTGTGAAGTATGGAGTGTCATAGAAGTGCACGCACTGCGTGGAACAAACTCGTGCGGTAGAGTCACCGGTGGCCCCTCGCTGCAAAATTGCGGTGAGTCTACCGCAAATATTTTGTATCGCATAGGAATGTATGTAGTACCGCGCACTGCGGTGAAACAAACGCACGTTTTGTCTGATAATGTTGCCATACAGATTTCTTTGTATTTATACATATTTTTGATGTGTGATACAGATTAGCACTCGATACAGATTAGCACTCGATACAGATTTTTATCTAAATTTCACATTGTATTGATAGATAGACAACCTTTGGAAGGACTTTAAAAACTTTAATTAAAGTGGGGAGGGCAAAATTAGTGTACTTACTACTCATAAAAACAGAGAAAAAAAATATTATTAAAATATATATGCAGATAACTGTTACAACTAAAACAGAACTTAGCATAATAAATTACCTAGATACCGCATTTATTACGTTACACACACCGTTGAAAGAATCTATTCTTTATGGTTATTTTTTATTTTTTTATAAACAACGTTAATATAATATTCTAATTATTTTAATTAATTTTCGTAGTACATTATTTTAACATAGGCTGGTGTCTATTGACGTAGTACTTGCAATGTAAGAGCTTGAAATCATTTTTTTGGCAGCATCATCACAAAATATATGGAATTTTCTCTATAATACAAATACTTAATTAGAATGTTTAAATTAACGTTGTTTATAAAAAATAACTATAAAGAATAGAATCATACAATGGTGTGTGTAACGTAATAAATGCGGTATCTAGGTAATTTATTTTGCCAAGTTCTGTCTTTAGTTGTACCAGTTAATTTTATCAATACAGTGTGAAATTTGTATAAAAATCTGTATCGAGTGCTAATCTGAATCACACATCGAAAATATGTATAAATACGAAGAAATCTGTATGTATGGCAGCATTGTCAGACAAAAGGTGCGTTTTTCTCGCCGCAGTGCGCGCACCTGAGATTGCGGTCATTCTACCGGTGCGGTAGAACTACCGCAATTGCGGCCACCGTAAAGCAGTGCGCGCACGGCCTTAGAAGTGGATGACTTAGTTCTAAAAGTCACTAAATCCATTTTCTTTGATTTGAGATAAGATGATTTAAAGTGTAAAAAAAATGTTTTAAGAAAATGGCCGTATAAATAAATTTGGAAAAAATTGAAACAATAGTTTATTAGGTAGACTATAATATATTTTTCGCAAAAAATATATATTATTATTACAATGATCAGTATTAAATATTTAACATATAGGACTTAACGCAAAATTAGTGGAATTAGGGACATATTATCTTAACTAATGACCATAATAAAGAACATACAACCAAAAAATAACAAAACTATAAACTTCTTTTTATCATTAGCGTTAGCTGTTAATTATAACACAATATTAAACCTTACTTCTAATCTTCTAATATAATTTAAAATCACGTTTAATCATATTGACCACAGTTCTATTATTATTATCTCTTTATTCATAAATTTCTTCCTGTGTATCGTTATCTTCAATATCCTGCTCTCTTCCTGAAGAAGTAGCTTCTAACAGTATGTCATCAATCATCATACATTTTTTTTAGCAAAAAATAGAACCGACTTCCATATCAAAACACTACAAAGCCAAAATTAAGTTTAATTTGGGTTGTTGTCGGTGTTATTGGTTTTTCTTTTTTTCACACCGCCTTCCGAAAGTAAAGTTATTTTTGGCTTTGTAGTGTTTTGATATGGAAGTCGGTTCTATTTTTTGCAAAAAAAAATTTTTCACGCTTTTTAGTGGGTTGGTTACATACATTTCGGCATACGGCTATTCCAGTTATTGATGGCTTAACATGAGCATCATACAGGTTCTTGTAATTCTTAATTTTCAAGACGCGACCTTCGGGATTTTCCTCATCCCTTTGATTTTTTCTAGAGAGACAACTTGGAATTTACCTGTATTTCCTGTGTTTTCTATTAGATCTACGTAATAGCCAGGCGTGTAAACCTTTTCTGTTTTAATAAGCTTTCTTTCTATGAGTGCAAAGTATCGATCTATTGGCATCATGCTATGTCCAGGAATAGGATAAGAAATTGGAACTTTTAAAAATATATTAATTGCAGCTAATTTATCCAGGAAAGTGAATAGATAGCGATTTTTGTTTGGCTAAAACAATTATTACAAAACAACTCCAAGTGAGTGTGCTCTGGAAGTTTGTTGTGCGCGATGTAGTCAGCCAAAGCTGTTATAAGTTACATTTGTTACAAGTAATGGCAAATTCTTCTGGTAATCAAAGCAAAGTGATAGCTTATCGTTTTTTTTGTCAGCTTCAGTTTTTGTGATGGTTTTCAAAAAAACTTCAGCCTTTCTCAAACGAAGTTCTTTTTCTATCTTCAAAGAATTAACATGTTTAATGTCTTTGTTTATAGTCGCAAAATCTATCTGAACTGTTAGTCGTTCACAGGTCGCGCAAATGTCTTTTCCAGGCTGTCCGAAAGCTCCGACGTTTGGCTCCAAGACTGGACCGGGCGGGAGCTGCACTCAAGCGGCTCCTACCCAATCTAGGGGAGCCAAATGCCTCCTGCCGGAGGCTCTACGCGGAGATCATGCGGTCCATGGCCCTCTATGGGGCCCTGAATCTACAGCGGCGACCAGCCCGGCAGCTGGTCGCGTCTCAGAGGGTCATGGCCATCCGGATGATCCGAGGATACCGCACGATCTCCGGTGAGGCAGCGAGCCTCCTTGCCGGATTGCTGCCGTGGGATCTGGAAGCGGTAGCCCTTGCGCGCGTGTACCTTTGGTGCATGGAGGTGCTAAGCCGAGGCCGCTGCCGCGGCAAATCGCGGCACAGCGGGCAGAGCTCCGGCGCGATCTCACGGCGGCATGGAAAGAGCGGCTGTCGCAACCGAGGGCTGGGCACGCCGCAATCGCGGCGGTAAGTCCCCTCTTTGAGGAGTGGCTTGAGAGACGCCACGGCGTCCTCACCTTCCGCCTGACTGTTTCGGGAGGTACCTGTTTCGGATACAAGGGGAGGACGCGCCCGGGTGTCGTCATTATGAGGACCACCCGGAGGACACGGTGGAGCACACGGTCGAGGTGTGCCCTGCTTGGGAGAAGCACCGCCGTGTCCTCGTGGAGTCGATCGGCGGCGGTGACCTCTCGCGCCCAGCCCTAGTTCAGACCATGGTGCGGAGCGAGAAAGAATGGGATGCAGTCGTCTCCTTCTGCGAAGCAGTCATGCTAGCAAAGGAGGAGGCCGAACGCGCGAGGGAGAGGCATCTCTCATCCTCACGCCACAACTGCCGCAGGAGACCCCCCGGGCGTCGGGGATCGCGTGCAGATTTCCGGCCACCGTAGGCGCGGGCTTGCGGACGGCGAGCAGGGGTAGCTCGCTGTCCGGTAAGGACCAGGCCCGGGTCGGCGGCGCGTTGTGTTCCACGCGCGCCTCAAAGAGCTGTCAGCAATAGTGACGGGGTCCTATAGGGCTATTGCCTGCCGGAGTTGCGGGAATGTTCTAACGAGATACCGTGGCCCCGGAACTTAAGGGCAACTGAAGGAACAGGGTGGGTTTTTAGTCAGTAGAAGTCTGACACTCCCTTCCCCTCCACCCTGAGCGGGAGAAGTCATTAGATGATTTTCCCACCCAGAGAAAAAAAAAGGCTGTCCATGCCAACGCTGGCAGAGGTCGTAATACGCTTATAAGTTTTGATTGTATTTTCATTTTCTGGAGTCCATTCACTACCAGAAGAATCACCGTCATAGTCAGCTGAAGTAAATAAACCACAATCGTCCATAAGTCTGAAATAAAAAGAATTGTTATTATTCTACTAATATTTCATATAATCTAACCTACGATTCGAGAACAAATTGAAAAAAAAAACTTACCGTTTCAGTTTATCCTCTGATATTCTCCAATGTATCACTTTATTTCGGTTTCTTCAATTTTTAAGTTTAAAACTTTAAAACAGTTTCCGCAAACTAATTTTGTTCCAACATTCAAAACAGTGAAAATTAACGACCGCCTGTGTGACCAGGATATAGTTTAAAAATGCATGGATTTAGTGACTTATCAAATAAATTACATTGGATTTGTGTATGTTTTGCTTAAATTTGAATTCAGTTCAGAGGATTTAGTGATTTTAGGAATTGGAGAAAAACCACTTAGCCACATTTTATTTTAAAAAAAGGATGAGACCAACACATAGACAAAAAAAGTTTTTTTTTAAGAACTGGTGAACTCGATATCGATAAAAAAATGGACGTAGTGACTTTTAGAACTAAGGCATCCAAGTCAATCAATTATATCTTGAAATGATGTACGTCATACGCATACCTTCATTACTGTACGTGTACAGTAATGACGGTATGCGTAAATTATCATTACCTAATGCACGCATTAGGTAATGATAAAATAGGCATTGATTGTGGCTCTGCTACAGAGCTTACTCTCTAGCAGAGCCACACAGAACTTAAACTACTGTTTACAAACGCTACTGTGTTTTGATAAAAATTGTTGTACGAACAGTGTGTGTGTCCGTAGTCCTAGCGTAAAATTGTCAAATGTCTTAATTTCAGTCTAGCAAATATTTAGTGTATGACGTCGTGTAATTGTGTATGGTAATTAAAAATTTGTGCATTCAACCATTGGGGAGCTACTCCACAAAAACTTTCCGTTGGAACTACGTTATCTTTTCGTTATCTTATCGTTCTTACAAATTCTGTTTTTAAAAACATTACACACAAGTTCAAAGCAAAGTGCGTAAAAAATTACAACTCTGCACTAAACCGTTTTATACGATTTTCATCAAATAGCCAAACGTCAGCGCAGCAGATATCATTAATATATTTAAAGGAATAATCGAAACTTTTCTTGTTACACGCATTTAACATTCAGAACAAAATTTTGAAAAAAGTCGCACTAAAAATATTATCGATTAAATTTTTTTCTAGTACAAAAGTAACGTTACAATTGCAATAAATTAGTTCAACATCTCCTTGTATCGTAGATTGATGTTTTCGTAAGATTTCTGTTCTACTTTTTAAACAATTTACATGAACATCTTTGTGTACCAAAGCAGAAACAATTCTCGAAAACGCCGAACTTACAGAAGTAATAAATATAAAAATATTTATGTGATCACTACAAATAACTTACAAAGCGTTAAGTATGGCATCAAAAGCACTGGTATTCGTAATAACTAATTCGTAATTTTTTTATACCTGATGTGCTAATGTTTCCATCAGGTAGAATTTCTATTTCGTTTATTCTGGGTTTTCTTTTTCAATTAATCGTGTGGTTTTTCTATTTTCTTTTTCATTGCGCCAATTTTCTTCCAGCTTAGGGTTGCTTTTAAACACCGATTCTCATGGAAAGTCACCATTTCTTTAATTAATTTCTTCATTCATGCTATGTTTTAAATCTTCATTAAAATGTTTACATTTACTTTTTAGAAAATTGGTGCAATTAGCTGATTTCAGTTCCGTTAAAAACGGTGTACGTTTCATTACAAAATTGTCAACTCTCATCAGTCCGCTTCTACTGTGCAATAATTAAGTTTTAATATTTTTAACCGACTTCAAAAAAAGGAGGTTTACAATTCGTCTTGTACTTTTTTTTATGTATGTTATCTCATAACTCGGAGACGGCTGGACCGATTTGGAAAATTCTTTTTGCGTTTGAAAGGGTATACTTTCTAGTTGGTCCCATTATTACGAAATCAGGATCTGATGATGGGGTCCTGGAGAAATCGAGGGAACTCTTCAAATATTATAGGCACACCTATAGCGTTTTGGGTATTTCTTATAGTACCTTGAGCAGTTGCTTTCGTAAAGTACCATTTGGGAAAGTTGAACTGATGATGAAGACCACAGATGGCCACTGAAACTACTCAGTAATAAGTATTTCGTGAATTGCGATTCGATTACTTGAGTACGGATGTTAAACATTTTATGCTCGTCGCAATACATACGAGTATGGTGATGTAGAGCTGATGGTCAAGTACCAGGAGAACTGCTCAAAAATTAACGGATACGCATCGGGAAAAGCAATATTTTGTAAAAGGTGATAAGTTGTTGACATTATGGCTTTTGTAACTAGATAAATTATAAACCGACCCACTAAAAAGCGTGAAAATATTTTTTTTTTACAAAAAATGGAACCGACTTCCATATCAAAACACTACAAAGCCAAAAATAACTTTAATTTCGGAAGGCGGTGTGGAAAAAAAAAGAAAATCCAAAACCTATAACACCGACTACCGAAATTAAAGTTATTTTTGGTTTTGTAGTGTTTTGATATGGAAGTCGGTTCTATTTTTTGTAAAAAAAAATTTTTAAAGTAGCTTTCTACATTACTGCTAGTAGCTACATCTGATGATTTAGAGGAGTTTGGAATATAGGGAAACATAACATTCGACCAGAGAGGTAATCTTAGCACAAGTTTGCGAAAACATGTTACAAAATTTGGCAAATAATATATGTTTTCGTAGTCCGTTTTTCACTTAAATCAGAGTGAACAGTTTCAGCATCAACAATTGCATTAAACCAAGTAATAAAAGAATTGTTAAAAATTTCATTATCTACGCGGGTATAAGTCACATCTTCATCACTCTGGTCAATATCAATAGAACCTTTACTTGACAGCCCAAGAGATTTTAGTAACTCTCGAGCTTTATCGCATATGCTTTTGCTACCGTCTTTTAAATATCTATCATATTTCTGCAGCGCAAGGACAACTATATTTTCAATTATACAGGGTATTTCAACAATAACTTTGTTTTTTATTGGGGCAACACCAAGAACGTGATAGTTTTGACATTTAGTTTTTGGCGGTATTCGTAGTAGGTACTTTGGCAATTGTTACAATGAATTCAATTTTGCTCGAAAATCGCAGTAAAATAATCAATCCACTATGAAAATAGTCATTCTGTTAAAGTTACATTTCGTAAAATTCGTGATATTTTCGGACAACATAATCGTCCTGAGACCGCTATTAAGAATTTGGTACAAAATGTGCCAACACCAACACGTGTTCGATCGGGTCGTTCAACAGAAAACATCGCCGGCCGTGAGCCACAGTGTTGATTGAGGAAGATCAAAATTTGTCAATTTCACGACGTTCTCAACAATTGGGGTTATCCAAAAGCACAACATGGCGAATTCTGCGAAAGGATTTGGCTTTGAAGTCTTACAAGATTCAACTGGTGCAGGAATTGAAGCTGACCGACCATTCAAATCGCCGTAGATTCTCTCAGTTCATTCAGGAACAACCTGCTGGTTTTTCTGAAAAATTCATTTTTTCAGACGAAGCACATTTTCATATCGTCAACAAGCAAAATTGCCGCATTTGGGTTTATGAAAATCCTGAAGCAATTATTGAGAAGCCTTTGCATGCTCAACGTGTCACTGTGTGGTGCGCTATGTGGTCTGGAGGCGTGATTGGACCGTTTTTTTCGAAGATGAGGCTGGAAATGCTGTAACAGTCAATGGATCACGCTATGGCGAGATGTTATTCACTAAATTTTGCCTAATGTGGTTTCAACAGGACGGTGCCACATGTCACACAGCCAATGAAACGATCAATTTATTGCACAACAAATTTCCCGATCGCATAATTACGCGAAATTCAGCTGTTAAGTGGCCAGCCAGATCGTGTGATTTAACACTACTGGATTATTTTTTGTGGGGCTATGTTAAAGGCAGAGTCTATACGGAGCCAAGCGAATCGATTGCAGCCTTAAAACTCAAAATCCGTGAAGTCATTAACGAAATAGACCCTCCATTTTGCCAAAAGTGATTAAAAATTTTGATTAAAGAATCAACAATCAGCGTGGTCGTGGTGGACATTCGCCAGATACTATTTTTCATTCATGATTGCCAAACTTTTCTCTTTGTAATACAATAACAAATTTATTCATTTTCCTCTAAATTCTTTGTTTTTTTTTTTTAGAAAACAAAGTTCTCGTGAAAAACCCGTTAGTTTTTGCTACCTCAAAATTCGTACAACTTTTCAGTCTTAACAGATATCTTATATAAAAAGACTTGACACGTACATCAACGAACTTGAAACATTGTAGGCGATACAAAGACTTCAAGAAGTGTGACGTGTCTAATCTCAAAAGGCAAGTAATTTGACTATTTTCTCCTTGGCACAAAACATTAAAGCAGTGTGATAAATATTCCCTGGTTGTTGTAAATCTTGTGAACGCGTTCACAACAACTCCTATAATTGCAGCCGAGTCGTCGCAAACGACTTCGGCGCGTTTATATCACCGATCTATTACTTTAACTATTGAAATAATCATGGTTTGTGTGGCTGAAATCATTTGACGAAGTGGCACAGAATTATCTTCGATCTTTAGCATTACGACGTACAAAAACAAGTGTTTACTTTCGTAAACATTTGTAGGATTAGGGCGACAAATTTTCTTGAATATTGAACCCGTTGCGTCAATACTTAGAGCAGTATATGAAACCTTAGAAACTTTTTTATAAACATTTAACTGAAGTTCGGTCTAGTAGTGTATGAAAAAGGGTTGCAGAGAAACAGTTCTGATGACGTTCACCCACGGTTCTGTAAACGACATAATCCATAACGCAAAAACTACTTCTTTATGGTAACGTTTTACAGCATCGTGTCTGTTTCTTACATTTTGCAATGATTTCAAGTTTGGTATAAAAGGTGGTTCACGTGTGTCATCTTGCATAGAAGCATTCATCATTTTGTTTCGCACGACTATGGGACACTGGTTTTGCAGTTGTGAAGATAGTTGTTTCGTTTTATAAGAAGACAACTTATTTTGTGAGGTATGGTTCATATTTTTATCGACATTTTCAAACGAGCATGTTAACATAACGCTATCACTATTTCCTTTGGTTGTGATATTAATTTTACCATTGCACTCTTTATATGTACCTGTAACTTTATATGGTAATCATCAGTCACAGCGCTATTTTTAAAAGTCCACACACAACGATTAGTTGTGTAACGCCAAATCCATTCACAAAAAATACTACACTTTGATTTAGGCATCCTCTTTTTTCTTTTATATGTAATTCCAGGTTTATTGACATCATTTCTTTTGCCAGTTACCAGTATAGGATTCACGTTGTCCCACGAATCACGATCTACATTAAAAGACTCACGTCAACGATTTTGGTAATGCTATCGCTACTAGAACTTCCATCGTTCTCAACGTTTACAAATTCAACGCTGCTGGAACTTCCATTATCATGCAAGTTTTTATCACCAAAAAATAAATGAAGTGTCTCTTTGCTGATAGGTATAGGGCTTTTGGTGTCATACGAAACGATAAATTCTTGCTTATTTCCTTAAAAGCACTGCCCTCACGCGATGGGATTTTTTTTCACATCTGTAAATAAGTGTTTGAAGTCCTTAAATGCTTTTTGTTCTTCTAAGCACACTGACACACATTTCGCTTGCTTCGTTGTAATTTAGTAAGTAATAAATGTAACTATTAATGGAATTAAACAATAAACTCCAATTTTACACTAACATCACGGGTGGAATTGAAACTGTATCGTGGACGTATCAAAAAACTTCAAATGTTTTCTTATTCTACCTTCTCCAAATGTTTTCTAATTCTACCTTCTCTGTAACATAATATAAATAAAATCAATCATCAAAATTAAATCAATACCATTTATATATTATATTTATGGTTTAATGTAATTTATATATTATAAATATTTGCCTAATTATAATAAATTTAAAAAAAATCCACAACTTTCACACAACGCCACCTAGTCCCAAACTAAGCAGAGCTTGTGCTATGAGTACTAGAAAACTGATAAACATACTTTATATATATCTAAATACATACATATTTTAGATAAATTACACCCAGACACAGGACAAATGTGACAATAGTTGTGGGACAATAGTTTAGTTATTTTAGATAATTTAGTCGTATATATTTGAATGAATTACATAATTAATAAAGATCTATTTGTATTGTACATACATTGGAAACTAATCCATTGAAAATAGGTTAAATATAATTCATGTGCACATTGGAAAAGTAAACAAATCTAGTAATATTATATAATAAATAATATGCAAATTTTCCTCGATCATAATATTTATAGTTGTGCGCCTAATCACAAAAACAAATGAGGGGTGATCCAAAAGTAATGATAATCGGATATTTCCAGTTCTCAGAAAAATACAAAAAAATAGACCACGATTCCAGGGAGTTGAATTCATTTGAATACAAACCGTCGAAGTGGAAACATCAAAATGGATAAAAAAAACAAAATTAGAGCTGTGATCAAGTACCTCTGAATGAAAAAAATTTCTACTAAAGACATACACAGCGACTTGGTGGAAACATTGGGAGACTCTGTTCCTCCATATTCTACAGTTGCACGATGGGCCAAAGAGTTTAGCCTGGACCTCTATATGAAAAAAATGTATACTAAAGACATACACAGGGACTTGGTGGAAACATTGGGGGACTCTGTTCCTCCATATTCTACAGTTGCACGATGGGCCAAGGAGTTTAGCCTGGGCAGAATGTCCACTGAAGATGAACATCGCGAGAAATGCCCATCCACGTCTCTCACTGAAGAGAACGTTAAAAAAGTCGAAGATATTGTAATGGCAGATCGAAAAGTGAGCATCAGCTGAAGTCACAGGGATCTCGTATGGCAGCATTCAAAGAATGCTTACGAACGAATTGCAAATGAAAAAGGTATCTGCGCGTTGGGTACCGAGAATGTTAACCGAAGAGCAAAATAAGAAACGAGTCGACATTTCGAGGACGAATCTCGAAAAGTTCCAAGCATACAAGGAAAATTTTTGTCACGTTTTGTGACCATGGATGAAACCTGGATTCACCATTTTGATCCTGAAAGCAAGCAACAATCGATGACGTGGAAACGAGCCTCCTCACCAACGCCGAAGAAATTCAAGGTGTCAAGTTCGGCGGGGAAGCATAACCTTCCCCGCCGAACTTGACACCTTGAATTGCATCCGTTTTTTGGGACGCTGAAGGAATCATTATGGTAGAATACTTGAAAAAGGGAGCCACTATAACAGGCTCTTACTACGCAGACCAAATAAGAAGATTGCGGGAGGTTATCAAGGAAAAAAGACGCGGCGAAGGCGGCGAGCTGGAGTGTTGTTTCAGCAAGACAACGCACCCTCTCACAAAGCCGCAGTTGCGATGGCTGCCATCCAAGAAACGGGTTTCGAATTGCTCGAACACCCCCCCCTATTCGCCAGATCTAGCCCCCAGTGACTTCTACCTCTTTCCTCGGCTCAAGGAATACCTCCGAGGTCGAAAATTTGAAGACGATAGTGAAGTGATGGCTGCTGTTGAGGCGTTTTGGGAGAGTGAAGATAAATATTTTTTTTCTAAGGGAATTCTAGGTGTAGAAAAAGGGATCCTGCCGTTTTGCCGAAAAGATTTTGACAAAATTTCATTACCCAAACAAATTTTAGCAACCTTTTTTTTATACCATTGCAATATTTCGAATGATTTTAGTACGCATATTTTTATTTGGTCAAATTTTTACTTGGCAAAATATTACTAAGTATAATGTCATTATGGCATTTATAAACGTTTGGTGAAATCGACTCAGAGTACCCCGACTCGGATAGGTTAGGTTATTGGTTATTTTTTTTAAACCACCCAGAAATAGGAGCCCCGCGAAGCGGGGCTCCGTCAACCTATTTTAGCACAGGTGGTAATCAGTTACTAGTTATGTTTAATATCTACTTAGGTTACTATTACGATAGAACTTACAAGATTTTGCGTAAAAACCGACTTCCATATCAAAAAATTACAAAGTCAAAAATAATTTTAATTTCGGTAGTTGGTGTTATTGGTCTTGTATTTTCTTTTTTTCATACCGCCTTCCGGAATTAAAATTATTTTTGGCTTTGTAGTGTTTTGATATGGAAGGCGGTTTTATTTTTTTATAAAAAGGTTTTTATTTCCGCGCTTTTTAGTGGGTCAGTGAATTTTCCAAATCGGTTCGTAAATGACGGAGTTCTGCGGGAGCAAAAAACGCAATGCTGATTAAACGAAAATATCATCAACGTGAATATTTTTTTAGACTTTTGTTGATTTTTCAGAAACGGCTTGTCCGATTTCAATAAAATTTTCATGGTACCATTTGGGAAGTATACCCTTTTCAACAAAAAAAGAATTTTTCAATTCGGTTGGCAAGCGACGGAGCTATGGTCGAACAAACATAAAAAAAAACAAACAAACATCAGAATTGAGAACCTCCTCCTTTTTTAGAAGTCGGTTAAAAACTGTTATTCCAACTGAAATATTTGACTAAATAAAAAATGTTAAAAGTACTAGTTGGTAAACAAGTTATAGTTTAAACGTTCATTTCCCAAACATTAGGTTTGCGTTACAATTTTTTTGTGAATAGATGTTTTGCTAAGTAATAATTTGGCAAATGAAATTATGCGAAAAATTTTTTGGGAAGTGAAAATTTGTCAAATTCGTTTCGCTCAAACAAGGGAGTCCCGTAGAAAAAAGATGGACTAAGTGTATTGATTTGTTAGGACACTACGTAGAAAAATAAATTATTTTTTAAATCATAATCACCGTGCTTTATTATGATTATCATTACTTTTGGATCACCCCTCGTTTTGCTAACACAAAATAACCAGGCGCTTTTTATGAAAACTTGTATGCTCTGTAGCATAAAACCGCTGTATAATAATGATATTTTTTCAACACGTACGCAATAAACACTGATCGTACAACAGTTTTTATCAAAACACTGTAGCGTTTGTCTTCCCTGAGTTTAAGTTCTGTGTGGCTCTGCTAGAGAGTATGCTCTGTAGCAGAGCCACAATCATTGTCTATTTTATCATTACCTAATGCACGTAGAGTAATTACGGTATGCGTACATTATGTTCGTTTGACGTACATCATTTTGAGATATAATCGATCGACTTCTAAAATGGTGGCTCTGCGGCAGAGTTTGACACCATTCCATTGCCCTTCTGATGAAAAATGTACCTATTAACAATTTGGCACCGTTGGAGAAAGCAAAGTAAAGCAAAAATCAAGGTTGTTTTTACCCCGATATAATGCATGCACAGTTCGATTTGTCCACCGAACACTAGTTCGGTGGACAAATCGAACTGTGCATGCATTATCTACTTATTACATCATTATTTACTTTCTCTAGACAACTCTGTCTTTTCCAGCTTGATATTTAGATTGAGTGACTCTCTTGCCATGTTAATCACTTTCGGTATACACCGTATTACCCCCCTGCATAAAACTGGCTAGTCCTAGTGGCGCGGGCGACATCTCCAAATAGTCCTATTCGTAACTCAGTCAATTTGATTGCCTAGTGTCGCGTTGAAGTCCTCCATTACCGCGGTGAAGCGAGTTTTACAGCCATAGATGGCCTATATTTCATCGTCATGGTTTACATTGTGTATCCAGAGATTTCAATATTCGAGGTGAATTTACGAATTTAGTGATGATCTTTTCATTTCAAAAAGATATAGGCCTAATTGTCGTGGGATTAATGAATACTATAATAAATAATACAGTGGACTTCCAAGCAAAGCAGCGTCACTGTCGCATCGGAGCTGCATCAAAATCTTGCTTTAAGACGACAATAGTTTGCAATGACTATTACCGTTTAAATACCCCTTAAGGTAATGCCTTGAAGAAATCAACTTGGATAGGTAATGTCGCATAAATTATATACAACTTATGTTATAAGTAACTAGTTAAATCTCTTCATTTATGAATAAATAAGGCGATAAAAAAATAATAAGGATATATTTAATATTCGACTAGTGGCTGAACATCAAAGCGAAAGCACACAGAGTCGAGCCGGTAATAAAAAAAAAAAACATTGATCTCTATATAATACCTACACGAATTGCTATCGAGATTATTATTATTATTATAAAACGAGCGTATTCTGAATAAGGATGAAAACGCGCGATGTCCGTCCGTTCATATTCTAGATATAAAAAATAGTTATTATTCTTTATTCTGTCTAAAAGCTTTTTACCAAAAAAAATAAACCGACTTCCAAAAAACACTGCAAAGTGAAAAATAACTTTAATTTCGGTAGTGGGTAAGGTCGCCAAAAACTTTAATATAACGCACTGGAAGATATAACACACAACAACCCAATAACGCACAGTAAAGGTCGTTGTTCACTTGGGAATAGGTCAAGTAAAATACATTTTGAATATTATTGAACTATTTATTTCCATAAAATTAAAATCAATACAAAACAGAACGAATATTAGACCATGCACAGCTTGCAGGTTTTTTAGTTCGTAAAACTAAATAATTAAAGAACAAACAAAAAATATTTACTATGTTTATTAATTGAGTTTCCGATATTTCGGCACTGTTGCAGTTGATCATATAAATGATGAACATAGTAAATTCCCGTTTAAAGTTAAGTTGATGAGAAAAACAATATTATTTATTAAAAATCAAATATCGAAGAAAACATAATTATCATCGAATATCAAATACTCCTTAGGTTTTTTGGTATTTTGTGTCAACGTAATTTTTTTACTATCGAATCTGCCGTGATTATGTCTCGATCTATTTCACAAGGGAACAGCATTTTTGTTGCATGAAATATTATGACTAATATTATACTTTCTCGGGGTGCTGATTTCAGATCTGAAGTCAGATTGTTTGTATCAGCTTTAGTTTTTGAGATATAATTAAAACGCGTTTTTAAGAAAAATCTATTTTTTTATTAAGAAAACCATTAGAAAAACAACCACTACTTATCAAAAAAATTTCTTTTATAAGTTTTTCTTGCTTGACTTGGTTCACGAGGGCTGTTTTTAATGCTCCAGCAAAAGTTCGCCATCATGTGAGCATTCCAGTGACCCTGGTAACGTTCCTCCATAGTTCGAATGTCTTGATGGAACCGTTCCCCTTGTTCTTCACTCAGATCACCAAGATTTTCAGGGAAATGGTCCAAATGGCTGTGGAGGAAGTGTACCTTGATGCTCATATTACAACCAAGCTGCTGGAAGTGTGACAACATCAGTTCAATATGCTCCGCATAGCTTTTATCCTTTTTGTTTCCCAAGAAATTTTGTGCAGTCCAAACGAATTCATTCCAGGCATTTTTTTCAATATCAGTCATGTAACTATTAAAGTTTTCATCCTTTATCAACCTTCTTATTTGTGGACCATCAAAAATTCCGGCTTTAAGTTTCTCTGTGCTCAAATTATAGAACTTTTTAGATATGTATTTAAAACAATCACCATCCTTGTTCAGAGCTTTGACAAATTGTTTCATAAGTCCTAGTTTGATATGTAACGGTGGCAGTACTATGCGATCCCTGGGCACAAGGGGTTGATTTATCACATTCAGTTTTCCCGGAACCATAGCTTGCCTGGAAAGCCAATCTTTTCTAACCCAGTGCTCAGACTTAGCTCTGCTGTCCCACAGACAAATAAAACAAGGATATTTTGTATAGCCCCCTTGTTGTCCAAGAAGAAAATTCACCATTTTTAGATCTACACATATCAGCCACTTGTATTCGTTGTACTTGATTCTATCCATAACAGCAGCTTCAGTAGCATATTCTTCTTTGACTGTAGTTGAATGTGCAATTGGTATCGAACCCAGCTTATTCCCGTTATGCATAAGTACACATTTTAGGCTACGTTTAGAGGAATCAATAAATAAACGCCATTCATTGGGATTATACTTTTGTACTCCCATTGCTTTCAATAAACTATGAACATCCGAACAAAAAACAGTCGTCATCTTCAGAAAAGAATTAAAGCAATTCTGTCTCTCGGTTACGATAGTATGAAATTCTTGTTTCTGGAGTTAAAAGATTTCTTTGCTTTAATCGAGAAGCTAGAATCTCCGATGCTTTTTTAGAAGGACCAAGGTCTCTGACTAATGCACTGAGGTCTTCCTGATTAAAGGGCTGGGGCTCAGAAGAAATATCTGGGTTGAAATCATTGTCCCACTTTCATCACTTGAAGAAGAGCTATTTTCTTCTAAATCGGGATCATTTTGTGTAGATGAAGAAGCTTGGGGTACTGGCTCATTGACGGAGTAAAGGACTGGTCGAGTAACAGATGACAAGTTATGGTAAAACCATTTCGACCGGTTTCTTTTATTAATCCCGTTTATATCAACCACACAAAAATAGCAATCATCTTGATGATTCGAAGGTTCCCGCCACATCATTGGTGTTTCATACTTACAATGGGATCTTTTCTTATTCGCCCATAATCTCAAAGACTCCACACATGTTTTACATACCATATGAGGGATCCAGTACTTATCACGGGTGTCCAAAGGGAATCCATAGTAATCAAAATACACCTGTTTTATGAACTCTGACACACTTAGTCTACAATTTTTGAATGTATATTCACGACAGATGTTACAAAAGTAGTTGGGATTGTTTTTACAGATATTTCTCGACGTGGACATTGTTAAACAAAAAACATTTTTTTTTAAAACAGCTCGGTAGAATTGAAGTTTAAATGTGACTAGTACAAAAATATGTCTGATAGCTGTATCTCAAAAACTAGAGCTGCTAAAAATAAAATGAGGGTAGATTTGAAATCAACGACCTCAGATTAGTAAACAACAGGCATAAAATTCCAAGCAACAAAAAAAAAATGTTTATTTTGTTCCCTTGTGTTTTCTTTGTAACAACGAAAAGGAGTAGCGGCTTTTTCCGAGTTTTTAAAAATAGCACTGTTTAGTAAGTTTCCTGATCTCCAATATTTATGTTTTCTACTAAACCAAGTGTCATCAAAGTCGACTTAATAGTAAGGTTTTCATCGGTCATATTCTTAACATTATTATCAGTATTATCTTTTTCATTATTTATTTGGTCATACTTTAAGCTCAAATTATCTATACTTACTTCTGTTATGTTATCAACATTAAAACTGATATTTTTTAACTCCATGTCATTGTCTTCATTAATCTGTTCTATTTCACTATCGGAAATGAAACACTCGTCTTCTGAAGAATTATGCAGGGAATATTGTTCATCAACATTGTATCTGTGCTACTATCACAATAACTTTTTTTTTGCCTTACGTACAACTGATCCGATTGATTAGATAGAAAAATAATAAAACTACTCATCACTGAATGTATTGGATGAGCGTGAATATTTATATTATAGTAGGTAATGCTTATTTGTTACAATTGATGTAGCGACGAACTTAATTTTAACATAATGATAGTAATGTTCTCTCGTAAGTTACTTTGTCTATTGTAAAAATAAATATTTTTAAACCTAAAAAAGGCTAACAGTGGTAAAATAATAAGCGGCGTAGGTGTACAGTCGCAAGATCGAAAACTCTTGCATGCATGACAGTCATCGAAACGCTTGATTTGCTTGTGATTTTTTTATGTGACTCAGGCTGAATGGACAAATCTTCAAAATAGTTCGCATTTAACTATGTCAGTAGGACACTTTGTGATGGCTAAACACCCTTATTTCAGAATTTGTGACGCTACAGAATCTTAGATAATCGATCGCAAACGTGTCCAGCCAGCTTGAAAAACCACTTTTCGCTGGTCTCTCAATCTCGGTAACGGAAGTGATTTTCACGACTTTTTGCATATCAACGGGCATCACATAAATTTGTGACAGGCATCGAGCTAAAAGTTTTGTGATGATACGTACAGCGATTTAGTAGATAAATGCAAAAATCTGTGTCCAGCCAGCTTGAATTGACGTATAAAACTTCTGGCTGGCGCTTCCTAATCTCAATAACGGGAGCGTTTTCGAATATAGTTCCTTTACTAACATTTAGTGACGCAATGTGTGACAGTAACAACGTTAGATTTATGGCGTCATGTATACCTAAGGGTTTACGAGAAATCAATAAGACTTAATGTCCAGCCAGCCTGAGTTCAAGCTGGCTGGACACATGTATGTTCGCTGCCTGATGATCAACGGCCTTCGAAATATGTTCAAAAATTTATGACGGGGATGATAATGATAACCTGAATTTGTGACGGAGAAACTTTGCGTAGTTTCAAAGATATTGATCATTTAAATTTTCCCATACAAACACTGCAGTAGGGTTACCAATATTGTAGGTTTTATGTAGGACTAAGTATATTTTAAGGTGTTTTCTTTAATGGACGAAAATCATTGGTGATACTAATATGAACAACTGTAGGTATTTAAATCGATAGAAGACAATATCGATTTCAAAATAAACAATATCGCGTAAAAATTGTGTTTAAAGTTAAACGTCGGAGGACAAAATAACTGTGAACGGAATGTAATACCTCCATGATAGCTGATGTTGGTGTCGCCATCTATTGCTTAAAGTTGGTATTACTAACACTACTAGTCGAATCTTAACTCTTATTTAGGTTGTCTTACCACAGATTTAGTGATTACACTTCGAAAAGTACATACAATGCCGACTGTAGAGTTTAGTTCTCATTTTTAGTTACCTAAGATAATGAACTAAACGCGAAATACAAGTGGGCTCTCTTTTGCAGCGCTGGTAGTCAATTATTATTTTGAATTAACACAAATTTACGCTTTTTACTGCGGTAAAACTTTTTATTCCCACGGGAAAATCAAATACAAAGCAGGCGTGGCTGCTACCGACCGATTAGTCAAATAAAAATAAACCCTATATTTATGTAAAAATTATGGTCACCTCACAATATTAATGGATGTTTGGATGGGAAAATTTAAATGATCAATATCTTTAAAACTACACAAAGTTCAATCATTCGCCCATTACCTGTGCTGTATTATAATTCAAAGCCATCTTTTTCCTTATTCTAGCCTCCTAGTATTAGCATATCCACTGATTCGACAGATGTGCTATGCTAAGAGGTAGGTACTTATTTCCTTAACTTGTTGGTATAAATTATTTAGAATGACAAATAAGAAAAATAATACAAGGTTTTTGTACCTGTCATTATATTATTGTTTTTAGAGGTTTTAGATGTGCTGAATTGAATTCTGATGTTACAAAAACTCCAACGTCAGGCTACCTAGATATCTTTGCTCACTGTAGCGAGCTCTCCAGTTTCAGAACACTGTTATACCGTGTAATTTTAATAAGCTCGGTAAAAATCGGCTGCGATGACTTAAAGCTTTCACTTCCCTCATAATAATCCAATTTGATTCTTTTTTATATTTGTTTTCATCTCTGAATAATCTAGTATTGAATATTTGTTAGCAAATTCTATCAAAAATTTACTTCGGAAATATTGATAACCGTTACAAAATAAAAAATATAAATGCGGTAATTTAGAGTTTTATATGGTTGTAATTTATATAGTAGTACTTTTAAATACCATGACAAGTTTTTCGAGAAAATATTTTTTCATGGTGCTGTGATATCTGAAAAATCAAGATTTTAGTACTTTTTGCGCAAGATTACTCAAAAACCTGACGTGTTAGAAAAGTTTTGTCGTCTGATTTTAGACACCGAACACCTTCAAGAATGGGTAGTATCGTTAATAGCACCGACTAAAAAAAGTATTTGTAAACTAGTGTACTTAATCTTCGGTTAAAGCACACACTGTTAATTTGAAGTAAACACAGTGCCAATTAATATATATCTATTATTTGATTAGATCACAGTGAACTTATTGGGACAGGAAAAAATTCGGACAATTATTTGGAACAAATGATCACGTGTTCGCGCGATGTTCGTTTTATATAAGTTTACCTTATATATGGACAACGTCGACGTGGAGTATGTACAACAATAACACTAAGTACCTAACTGACCTGTTGTGAAACTAATTTGTTGATGACTGACTGCGTTTTTAAATATAATAATATTAGCAGAGTAGATAATAAAGTGCGTCACCTACGACTTTAGTTGCTAGCTGTACCTGCTTATTTTAGCAGAGCAGAGACGCTTCTTTGCGTAATGTCATGTTGCTTAGCTGCTCCTAGTTTTGAATGTCGGATAGGAATGTGTGTTGCATGTTTATATGAGCCTTAATGATACAGTTGATGAAGTATATTAAAAATTATTCCTTTACCTTAATTTATGACGTTCGCCAACTAATTTTACAATTTAGGGTATTTTATTTGATTCGTTGTTATTTAACTACATAATTTACTACTGTTATGTTTTTCATTCATCGGTGTAATACCTTCCTATCTAGGTAGGTACACCATATATTTTCAATAAATGCACTAAAGGTTTAATCAACATCGTAAAATAATGTACTAACGTGTAGTATAAGTTTATCGTTAACAATGTAGGTAAGAATTTGTATATTTCTGTTATTCATAGTAATAAAAGGCACCTTTGTTAATTATTTATATTTTATTGTTTTATTTTAGCAGTACTTACAATCTTTAAATGAATTGTCATATGCTATTACACAACTTTCTATCGCTGTATATGTTATTAAAATGGTTTTAACAAGATAGCAATACAACCGCTTTGTTAATATTTGTATTTTTCTTATTACTTACCCTATTCTGGGGCAAGTACTTTAATACTTTCACAGTAAGCATCAAAACGACGGGATTAGGTTCCCAATTTTAAAATGTACCACATTAAAGTGATTTCACTATATACTTATGTTTTATTTGTACCTTAAACAATACATTTGTACCTTTAAAGTTAAATGAAGTAACTGAAGAATAAGTTTTGATGTACGTTTTTTTTTCGGGTGAGAAAATTACTTCACCCTTTTCCTTCAGCTACCCTTGCATTCCGGGTTATAGGAGGTATCTTGTTCCTAGGTTATGAATATGAAACTAACACACACTTTCATGTACTCAGGAAATACTAAGTTTCCACACTAATGATTTTCATATGAATTCAGCTATAATTTGAATCCATTAAATTAGCAGGACCAATGTTTTAATCACACAACTTTGGCACTTGAAATTGTATTGAAAATTGAGTACGTATAAATGTACATATTTAGTGCTAAGTCGTCGGGTGTGACGTCTTGACATACTTCCTTTACCTTCAGAGGTACACATGTAGGTAGTACATACACTTAAATGTGATACATTTTTAATTCGGGACTTGATCCCATCGTCTTGATGTTCACGTTTCACGACTAGTCTTTTGGCAAATCATTCAATTGAGAACAAATAAGACTGGCAAGTGTCAGTCAATTGGCTTTAGTCTGCGGAGGAAAGAACTTCAAACAATGCTAAAAATTCTGAGAATCGTTACAGACATAAATCCACTATGGCCAGAAATCGGCAGGGTCAATAATTATTCAAAATTATAATAAAGCCACGTAACTTTGTCCCCAGTAACTGTTTTCACCCTTGAGGTGGGTTGTTGGATATTGCAGGTGTTATTTCTTTATATTCAGTATAATGTAAAAAATAAGTAGGTAGTTATTATGGTAGGTACATATTTTGTCATTTATAACAAACAAATAAGACATATCACAGCACATCATAAAGCAAGGTACATTAAATCAGACAAATTATAACCAACCTCCTCGTTCGTGGAGCTACAATAAAAACATTTAAAATCGGAAATAGTTAATTAGCACACAGTTAAGCGCTATCCACACAATTCCGGATCAGGGCTATCAGTGTTCCGAGTTGTACGTTTCGGTGTTCCCGTCAGGGACGTGCCATCCGTCACCCGTGTTAACACATATCAGAGAAACCGGTATCACTGTAGTCTGTTTCTTTAGCTGATACGCATCCAACACGATGTCCTTATTTAACAATGAAGAAAAATCGGATAGCACTGTCAGAGCACACGTGCGTCCGAGCGTGCTCCGGGACACTGACGATCCAGATACGCCTGACACGGAGCTATGTGAACAAGTTCGTACAAATTGTACGTAACAGACCCGGAAATGTGTGGATAGCGCTTTACGAACTGAGATTAGGTATTATTTTAACTATATATTTTAAGTGGGTAACATATTTAACCAATTCTTAACATCTAAGGGTTACATTTTGTGAAGATTAAATAAAAGGAGATTAACATCTAGATGATACTACACAATCGCATATATAACAATCACGTAGAACTTGCGTTTTAAACTGTCTATTATGGTAACCCGCAACACCGAGTAATATTAAAAAAAGAAACGATGATAACTGGCTACCATTTTTGCAAATTCCATGCAATTCAAGCTAAGCCAACGTATCTAGTGGTGAAACTGAAAGAACAAACATAATATGGCGGAAAACTACACTACTACTAGCGGAATATATCGCACGCTTAATCCAATACTGTCACTATCCAAAATTTTGCCAAATCGACTTTTTAATGCCATCTGTTGGGAAACGTAGAACTACGCGTAATCGCGCTTACACTAGTCTAAAAGTAACAAATAACCGCTATACGGGCAGTAGTCCGCTTCGTCACTAAACAAAAATGTTCCCATTCTCATTCCATTTTTTGCCTCTCCTGAAAAGTTGACTTTTTGGGATAGTGACAGTATTGGAATAAGCGTGCGATATAATCACGTCACAACATAATCTTCAATTTATTTAACGAGGAGTTGATGAAGACTAGTGTTGCCCAAACGAGAGTCTCGTTTAGCAATCTCAATTAGCGATTATCCTATTGCTATTTATTAAACGGTAGTTGAGATCTCAGAACAATGTAACAGACTCTGTTACTTTGTTCTGAGATCTCGACTACCGTTTAATAAATAGCAATAGGATAATCGCTAATTGCAAGACTCTTGCGAGACTCTCGTTTGGGCAACACTAATGAAGACTGTCCGCTATGAGTTAGGTGGGAAGCCAAAATTGGTTTATTGTTTTCTGCCCCACCAAATTGTCGGGATCCATTGGGCCGACTTGGTGGAGCAAAGTGGAATTGAAATAGTCCTAAAAATTATACAGACAGTCACAGTCATTATTTTTTACTTAGACTAGAATAAGAATCTATAAATAAACTTAAAATTATTATTGTATAGTTAAAACTACGTGACAGATCCGAAAATCAGCACATGAAGCACTTCCCCAGATGTAGCATACCTATAGCACAGCAAACATGTAAGCTCATACACGCGTAATATGTTTATGGCATCAAATGGTTGCACTCAAGAAGTCAATATTACTAACTTCGATAGTAGCAAAATCCAGTGTAATAATTGCCATATAAATAGCCAGCTGTTATTATTCTCCAATTTATTGTGGTATTTGTCGTTCTTGTTATCATTATCATACGTGCAACAGTAGCCGTCCTCGTAACATTGGAGGTCAGACAGTAATCGATGTCAATGAAAAATCAATGAGTATCAACCTAAGCACTTGCCGATCATTTATTATTACAAACTGTGTTTCTAGACCGGCCGCGCCAGGCTTGGTATTCATTAGTTAAATATTAAATGATCGTACTAAAATATTTTTTTCAGTTTCTGGTCTTACGAAAGACATGTTTGTTGCTTCAAGTAGATGAGTGTCTATTATATTTTTTTATAATTACAGGGTGTTACTCTAATAATAATTAAGAAAGTGTTATGACTTCAAGTCTAATAGGATTATTGCGTATCACTTAACAGCTTCAAGCTGTAGTATACAAAATTCATAGGTGGGTACTCAAATACTTACAAGTACCACCTACCCTATAAACTATGTCTACTTATCAAATTGTAGTTAATTAACACCCTCCGTCAAGGTCATTCTACTTACAGAAAATAAAACTAATTCTTTTCATACCTGCTCACTTATCATGTCCACTATTTCGTAAAAATTTACACACAATAAGACAGGTATGTGTAATTAATTACTTATAATGATATATTTTAATTGTTTGTATCTAGCGTAAGTTTAGCATAGCCCGAATGGTTCTCAGTAATAAAAAAAGGCCACCTGGTTAAAGAGGTGATATATTTTAGGCCATAACAAAATTTACCTTCGCGGGAAGTTATAGGTAGTTGTGAAAGGAAGAAATCGGATAAGTTCATTTAATTAAACAGGTTGAAATAGAGACTTCACACGACAAGTATACAAAGCTTATAGCACTCCTCGAAGCCTTATGCTAACAGATATTATCTAGACCCATATTTCTTCATTATGTTCATGTATGTTTCAGTTTATTTCGTTTCGACAACAAAATATGAAGATAAAGGTATTATAATAGGCCTCAGATCAAGAAAAGTGATTCTAGGAAATGATAAATGTATTATTTATTCGAACACTTGGAGGATAGAGGATAGAGGAGGTAGATATACGTGCTCTACGCTGGGCGACGGTACTCTAAAGAAGAAGAGAAGAAAATTACCCAAGCGCTCCAAATATAATTTCGAAACTTGGTCGAGAAACGAGGATCGACTTTGAACCGCAATCCTTATTGCCTAAAAATGTTTACAACCAGCTTACATGGAGTCGTATTACTATTGAGATATACTGTGATCAATCCCTCGATCTATCCCCGCAATTAAATTTATTTTGCATGAGAAATGGTAGCATGTCGAAACGCGGCCTAAGATTAGAATCAAATTATCGCAGATCTAAGTTCAAATTACCTACGCAGTAATGTATTAAATACATATTTCTCACAGCTGTTGTTTTATCTACAATATATCCTAATAATGGGCTTTATTCATTGAACGACACGTAATAATATTTTACTATAAAGATTATCTGATGCTAAGCTGACCGCTTAGTAAGCAAGGCAAATGTAATAAAAAGATCTTCCACGGTACAAATTTTACTTAACTTTTCTTGCTTGCAACGTCTAATATCTGTTTTTGAAAAAGCTAGTAACTTTTTAGACTTAAGTATCTAAGTATTAAATATAATAAAATTTATTCATTAATTTCCAAGGATAACGAAAAAAAGAGTTTTTATAAAATACCGTGAGGAGTAAACGTTCTGAAATACAAAACATAAATTCGCACACTAAGCTAGATCTATAAAACTTGCCTCATTTCATATACATGAAAATAAGAAATAGATGGATAGATAACTTCTCTTTCAATATACCAAGTGCCCCAAAATTGACCTGACGTAAACACTAGACAATAGTCACCGGTCAGTTTTGTGTTTAAAGGAAGTTTTTATGTGTAAGTAGTTTCTTTGTAAAAAGGAATCACGTTCAGGAAATGTTTTATTATGTACTTAAACGTCAACTATACACACATAAAATAAATAACTATTCCAGCCATTCATTGTAATAGCATATTACAATGAATGGCACTGCACTGCATCTATGTATCTGCATTTTTTAATTAAAAATAATTTTCGGCGTACTTAGGTAGATTGAAAGAAGGCCTAACCGTGATTATTTTTTTACAAATGTACTACTGTTACAGTTCTAAAAAAAAACGTGCAAAATAATTAGAAAAAAATGTAACCAAGCGGGTTTTAATTTTGATAAAATACTGGTCGGGCGATCACTGCCTTACGTTTTGGAAACGCATAATCTTTGAAGGGTGTCGTAGTGAGCGCACTGCGCTGGAATAAACGCATGCAGTAGAGTCAACATTGGTCTCTCGCTGCAAAATTGCGGTGAATCTACCGCAAAATATTTTGTATCTCATAGGAATATCGGAAGTGCCGCGCACTGCGCTAAAAAAAAACGCACTCAACCATATTTCTTCTTTATGTTTCAGTTTATTATAATGTAATAGGCCTCAGATCAAGAGTGTTTATTAAGTGATTCTAGGAAATGATAAATGTATTATTTATTCGAGCATTTGGAGGCATAGGTATACGTGCTCTACATACTAGGCTAAATAAATACTCTAAAGAAGAGAAGAAAATTACTCAAGCGCTTCAAATATAATTTTGAAACTTGGTCGAGAAACGAGGATCGGCTTCGAACCACAATCCTTATTGCCTAAAAATGTTTACAACCAGCTCACATGGGAGTCGTATTACTAGATATACTGTGATCAATCCCTCGATCTATTACAATTAAATTTATTTTACATGAGAACTGGTAGCATGTCGAAACGCGGCCTGGGTGGGAAAATCATCATAATGACTCCTCCCGCTGTGTGTGGAGCGGAAGGGAGTGTCAGACTTCTACTGACTAAAAACCCACCCTGCTCTTTCTGTTGACCTGTTGCATTCCGGGGCCGCAGTGTCTCGTTAGAACAATTTCGGCAACCCCATAAGGCCATGGCCAAAGGCCATTGCCCTATCGGGCCCCATCAATGCTGCTGATTGCTCTTTGAGGCGCGAGCGGGACACGACGCGCCGCCGATCCGTGTCTGATCCTTACCGAACGGTGAGCTACCCCTGCTCGCCGTCCGCAGACCCGCGTCTACGGTGGCACGAGATCAGCTTGTGATCCCCGACGCCCGGGGCGTCTCCCGCGGCTTCATCCCATTCCCTTTCGCTCCGCACCATGGTCTGAACCAAACCGGGCGCGAGTGGTCGCCACCGCCGCCTCCACGAGGATATGTCTTGAAAAGAATCAGAGACACGGTAAACTGTGATACTGCAATGCTGGCTTACCATGGTTATGTATCATCCGTACTTAAGTACGGTATTATAATATGGAGTAACTCAGTAGACTTTGACAGAGTTTTTAAAGCTCAAAAAAAATGTATTCGAGCTATTTGTGGAGCTCACTTTTTAGACAGGTGTAAGCCACTATTTCATAAACTTAAAGTTCTACTTTTGCCATGCTTATATATTTTTGAAATATGTGTTTTTGTTAAGAAAAACTGCAATGCCCAAATACAACTACAAGGCCAAATAGCCGAACACGGCATAAAGACAGACTTCGACTGCCACAAATAAGGCTAAAATTAATTAAGAAAAATGTATACTGCATGTCGATTATTATTTACAATCATTTACCAAATAGTTTACAAGACTTACCACTGACAATGTTTAAAGACATACTTTTCAATCTGCTATTATTTAAAAGATATTATACCGTTAAGGACTATTTAGAAGACAAATCAATAGAATCTGTAATCGGCAAGTTATAGTAATTGACAACACTGTGAATACATTTGCACGCCATGTTATGGCAGGATATGCTGAAACTAATTTACTGTAACACCTTATGTACCATATTCTAGCAAATAAATATTCTGATTGATTGATTGAAATGGCGGTGCTCCGCTCCAAACAGGGCACACCTCGACCGTGTGCTCCACCATGTCCTCCGGGTGGTCCTCACAATGACGGCACCCGGACGTGTCCTCCCGCTTTATCCGAAATAGGTACCTCCCGAAACAACTTTGTCTGGTCAGTACCTGCGTCAGACGCCGTGGCATCTCTCAAGTCACTCCTCAAAGAGGGGAATTATCGCCGCGATTGCGGCGTGCCCAGCCCTCGGTTGCGATAGTCGCTCTTTCCATGCCACCGTGAGATCGTGCCGGAGCTCTGTTCGCTGTGCTGCAATTTGCCGCAGCAGCGGAGTTTCACCCTGGCTAAGCACTTCGTCGAAACGCGGCCTAAGATTAGAATCAAATTATCGCAGATCTAAGTTCAAATTACCTACAAAGTAATGTATTAAATACATATATCTCACAGCTGTTGTGAGACACTCAGTTGCTGTTGACACGCGACACAGATATGTCGTTACCTATCGTTTCTCCGGTGATAAAATTTAATGAAATAATTATGTTTATTTTGCAAATCGATATACAAGGTGTAACAGATTAAGCGCAATAACTCAGACACCCCAATTAGAATTAGAATTTAACTAAATAAATTGAAACCAAACTGTAGTATGTATGCTTAGCTTACTAATAAGAACATCACTAGTGAAGTAGTCTGTGGACAACACTAGTGTGTGGGATGAGCAATGGCAGCCGATAGCGATCTCGGCATTCTTGTTAAGCTACTTGTTACTTATTAAGCTACTTGTTACTTATTAAAAGCTAATAAATTGTTTTATTAGAATAAACATTATACATGGCGCAGCTGTTATTGTTTTAAATGTATGAATTACCTCAATCTGTTTCTATTTGCTGTACTTACAGTTTGTAACTAAGCAAACATGGCTGCAGCGTCCTCGTACAACCTACCCGAAAAACTGTGTCTCGGTGGGGATTTGCCAAGCAATTGGAAGTGGTTTAAGCAACAACTAAGTATATACCTTATTACCTCGGGACTTGATGACGAAAAGTATAAAAGAATAATAGCAATTTTTCTAAATGTCATTGGCGAGGATCTACAATAATTTTGGTTTCGACAAGCTCGTTGAGGCCGACGCACAGTTAATGTTTTGACCAATCTAGCAGGAAAATAGGTATTTAAATGTTAATGTTTAAAACTACGTTTTTTAATCTTCTTACACTTTCGAATACATCTTTTAACTGATAACACAAAGAAAATAATCCATTGTCACGCAAAACTGGTTTTAACAATGGGCGAAGTTAGTTGAACTTATTCAGGTAGTCGGCCGCTGCTCAGTGTGACCGTTAGGGCTCCCACACAAAACCGCGAATTCGCATCGCATCGCAAATATCTGCGAATTCGCACGAACGCACCGCAAGAATTTCCGATCTGTTTCGCATCGCACATTCCTGCGATATTACGTCATCCTTGGTGACGCCATTTTAGTCCGCTCTGAGACAGCTTTAGAGAAAGACGCGCGGCGCCTGCGCCGCCTTCTTTGTTTATAAAAAAATGGCGGAATATGATGTAGATTTTTTAATATCTTTAATTGAGGAGCGTCCCGTCCTTTGGGACACAAGTGTGAGTTCCCATCATAGTTCATAATCGTAATAAATGGGTAAACCCATAATCTTCTTTTTCTTTTATATCTATTTAACAATAACAGCAATGCTATAATCTTTTTGCGATCCAACTTACTCTTCCTAAAAACACGTCCAGTACGGCTGACTACACTTGAAGGAATGGTCGCCCTACCAAACGGTTTGCCGCACTAAATCGAATCGCAGAAATTCGCATCGCAAGTTCCTGCGATGCGAATTCGCATCGCATCGCATCGCAGTTTTGTGTGGGAGCCCTTAACGCTAACGTGTATACATGTTCTTTGGTGTATTGAGTACTTGTAAGTGTTTTTTTGTGATGGAGTCATCAAGTAGAGGTAATTATCCATATATTAAGTTATTAAAATAAATCAAATTGTATGCTTGCGAATTGTAACACTCACTGAAAGTATACATCAATAAAAACGTATTTTTATTCTTAACTAGTACTCTCGCGGGGCTTCGCTCCCGTGGATTCTATCACGGTAAAAACATAACTCTCCTTTTTTGCAGTCGGGTAAAAAGTAGCCTATAACCTTCCTCAAGCTTCAAGCTACTTCCATACCAAATTTCATCCAAATCCACCCAGTACTTTCGAAGATTAGCGCGTTCAAGCAAACAAACAAACAAACTAACAAACTTTTCCGCTTTATAATATTAGTATAGATTAATTTTTGTTTGGAGATCTACCTTGTAGTCAAATGTAGTCAAGCTGTGATAGTAGTCTTAAACAATTCTCTGTGTTATATACTTTGATGCTATAATAATCGTTTTTTGCGATTATATATTTTTTGCCTTTTCTTTGGAATGCAGCGAAAATCAATATTTGATTTTTGGCGTTCTATTCCGCCCAAAGGTCGATTAAATAAAGTAATCAACTTTGTGAAAATGAGCTTTGGTGATTTAGTTGTTACCGAATAACAGGATGAGCAGTTAAAAGCATTTTTTGAAAAAAGAATGCGAGAAAATTCGTGTGAAATGGGATCGCAAGCAAAGACGATTAGACTTGTTTTTAAAAGACTATGAACAGTGGCTCAACGAAGATTTAACTTTCGCCATGCTTGTGGTATCAGAAAATGTTTTAATACCAAGTACTAGTGGTGGCAGGCCACAGAAAAGCTTTGTGGAAAGTTCAAAGAAAACGAAGAAGAGGTAAGTTCAGCACTTATTAAATTAGATGAACTAAATTTCGCTGCGCAATTAAGTGTCAGAGCTAGTGGCAAACGCGATGCTGCTACATTGATTGAAGAATTATCTACAGCCTCGCCAAAACGAGCCACCACATATAAGAAAGCTCGAAGAATTATTATTACTGGAAAAGAACAAAGACCTTATACTCCTGACGAAGCTTTGGCTTTTTTCATATCAAATAATTTCACTGTGCAGACATACAAAAATATTCAACAAGAAGCCAAAGAAAGGGGATTCAATGTATACCCTTGCTATGATCACGTGTCACAGGTGAAGAAGCAGTGCTATCCTCCTGTTGAAAATATAACTGTAACCGAAAAATCGGCTGAAGTAAGACTGGATTCTCTTTTGAACCATAGTGCTTTGAGAATATGTAAAAATATTCTTCGAGAAAGATTAGATACAAGTGTGTTGAATTACACTTTGATATACAAATGGGGATGCGATGGGTCTTCGGGTCATAGCTTATACAAGCAACCATTTAAAGATACCGATAGCACAGACGAATGTATGTTTATCATATCTTTAGTTCCACTTGACACACAGACTTGTAAACAATGCACAGAAGGTCAAATGGGAAAATCCTCGGCCATCATCACCAAGATTCTGTAGAATTAACAAATTCATGTACAAGAAAGAATGCGAAGCATTGATCAAAGAAGAATGCCAAGGCATTAAAAATCAAATACGGGTGTTAATGCCAACTCTCGTGGAAATCAGAGGCGTAACCATCTCGATCACGCACCAGATGATCCTTTCAATGATTGATGGTAAAGTTTGTAACGTTTTAGCTGAAAATAAATCGACCCAAAGATGTTTTATCTGCAAGGCAACATCAAAGGAAATAAATTCGGCATCAATGGTTAGACAGCCTGAAGAGATGAGATGATGTACCAATTTGGAATCTCTATTTTACACGCGTACATTCGTACAATGGAATGTCTTTTAAATATTAGTTATCGCATGAATATTTAATTTTGTGAGTGGCAAGTCAGAGGAGACAAAAATAAAGAGTCATTCAAAAAACTAAAGAAGAAATAAAGATAAAGTTTACAGGAACTGATCTTGTAATCGACAAAGTTAAACCAGGATTTGGTACAAGCAATGACGGAAATACCGCACGAGCGTTTTTTTTATAATTATGCCACAACAGCGCGAATTACTGGTCTCAATGAAAACCTTATTCATCGTTTTGGGACAATTCATGCAGCCATAGCTTCAGGCTATGAAATTGATACCGAAAAATTTTATGACTACTGTGTGGATACCAGGGAGATATATTTAAGTTTATCCCCATGGTATAACAGTGCATAAAATTTTGGTACATGGAGCAAATATAATAAAAAATTCGGTGATACTGATAGGAAAAATGTCCGAGGAGGCTTCCGAGGCCAAAAATAAAGAAATCAGAAAAGCCAGATTGAGGCATACATTGAAGACATCAAGCCACAGAACTAATTTTGATTTAATTAAACATTTGTTAACATCTTCAGACCCTTATATAACATTATTAAGAAAACTTCCTCGAAAACAAATATCTAAGCAAGACATAGATATAAGAATTTTATTAAAAGATTGAAAAAAATGTTACACATTTAATTTTGCCTTTTATTTGCTGCAACATTCCTATTGTATACAATAAATGTAATATATAATACAATATTTAGGTTCTCGAGTTTTGTCCCCCTAGATTAGTCAAATCATACACTGTGCGACGGGAAAAACAAGGAGACGACATTCGATGACGTATTGAAATCATTCGATCAATATTGTGAACCCAAAAAGAATGTACTGTTTTCAAGATTTCTATTCTATAAGCGCTCTCAGCTCCTGGGGGAGCCATTCGATGTGTATTTCACGGACTTGAAAAGTCTAGCTAGAAACTGAGTTCACAAATGAAGATGAAGCCATCCGCGATAGGATTATTTTTGGCACAACCAATAAATCCGAACAGGAAAATTTATTGAGCATGGGAGATGTGGATTTAGATATAACTGTACTACTGTAAAAGGCTACGTCTCTCAGAGGTGACAAAGTCGCAAATCAAAGAAGTTCAATGTGACTCAGCAGAAGTTCGGACATTCACAAGGTGCAGATGACAAGTCCCACTATTAAGTGCAAATGGTGTGGTAGCCAACATGAGCGCGATATCAACAAATGCCCTGCAAGGGGAGCAAAATGTACAGTGTGGAAAATATAACCACTTTGCAAAAGTGTGCCGCACCATAAAAGTGCAAGTTGTATCGGAGGAGAACAATAACAAAGAGGATTTTTTTTTTGTGAATAGGTAGTTCAAGTAAATAATGCTAACTGTTGGGAGCAAAACTTAATTATTGAAAATGTCATAAATTGTAACTTTAAACTGGTTCTGGTCCTGATACCTATCTCGTTGCTAAAGGATATAAAAAACAAAATTTCAAGAAATAAACTTAACAATATTAAACTTAGTAAATCAAGTCACATTACAGGCATACAACAGATCAAAAATTAAAACCTATGGCGCTGTTTTAATGGAAACGAAGTTAAAGTCAAAAGTTTATTTATTGGATTTTATTGTCACTAGTTCTGGATATCCGCCAACATTAGGGAAGGATTCATGTTTGTTACTGGGCATTGTTGAGAGAAAGTTTATAAACAGTATCAAAAATAATCAATCAAATAAACAGACCCTGATGGATAAGTATAAAGATGTTTTCTCAGGCACAGGTCTATTTGCTAAGAAATATAGAATTTTATTAAAAGAAAACTCTATTCCAGTGTCCAAACCTCCACATAAGGTTCGTTTGAAATTAAGAGATAAATTAAAAGAAGAGTTGGACAGACTCTGTAAACTAAGTGTAATATCCAAAGTAGAGGAGGCTTCAGAATGGGTGAATAGAATTGTTATTGTGGAAAAAAATGATGGTTCTATCCGTTTATGTTTAGACCCCAGGGCTCTCAATGAGTAAGGAGGAGGCCGAACGTGCGAGGGAGAGGCAACTTTCTTCCTCACACCCCAACCGCCACGGGAGACGCCCCGGGCGTCGGAGATCGCGTGCTGATCTCCGGCCACCGTAGGCGCGGGCTTGCGGACGGCGAGCAGTGTAGCTCACCGTCCGGTAAGGACCAGGTCCGGGTCGGCGGCGCGTTGTGTTCCACGCGCGCCTCGAAGAGCTGTTAGCAATAGTGACGGGGTCCTATAGGGCCACTGCCTGCCGGGGTTGCGGGAATGTGCTAATGAGATACCGCGGCCCGGAACTTAAGTAAAACTTTTAGTCAGTAGAATTCTGACACTCCCTTCCGCTCCACCCAGAGCGGGAGAAGTCATTCGATGATTTTCCCACACTGAGAAAAAAAAGGGCTCTCAATGAATGCATTATTAAAAAGTATTATGAAAATCCAACTATCAATGACAAGTCACAAATAGGTCATTCAAAATTTTTCTGTTTTAGATCTGAAAGAATCATTCTGACAGATTCGGTTGACGGATGATAGTAAAAAGTACTGTACATTCTCTACAATTTATAGATCTTATTGTTTTAATGTTTTACCATTTGGACTTGAAATCTCAGCTGAAGTTTTTCGAGAAAACTGTAGAAATTGCTTTAGTGACATTGAAGGTTTGTTTACATATATCGATGATTTCTTAATTCATGCGGAATCCAGAGAAAAACATGATGAGATAATCGAAAAAGTCCTGAGCAGAGCACGTGAGTTGAATATTAAGTTTAACCCAAAGAAAATTCAATATTTACCTGATGTAGTTATTTTGGCCATGAAATTGTAGATGGAAATTTTGTACCAGACAATTAGGGCTATTTTAGAATATGACATTCCCAATATGTCTGAAGTAACCAGTCCACTGAGGCAGTTATTAAAGAAAAACGTAGACTTTGTATGGAATAATAGTTATACTACATGTGTCAATAATATTAAGAATATTTTAATAAGTCCACCAGTACTTGTAAATTTTGATACAAAAAACCACATTGTAATTCAGACTGACAGTTCTAAGGATGCAATTGGTTGTGTATTGATGCAAAATGGTCATCCAATTTCATATGCCTCAAAAAGTTTATTACTAGTGAATCAGAGTATGGACAAATTGATAAGGAATTTTTAGCAATACTTTTTGCCTGTAAAAAGTTTCACTACTATATTTATGGAACGCATATAATTATGCAAACAGATCATCAACCACTAGTGGCAGTTATGAAGAAAGAAATTAATTCCATTGGTTCTCAGCGTTTAAGAAAAATAAAAATAAAATGAAGCATTTATGATTTGGATGTTCAATACACTACAGGTTCTAAAATGCATGTAGCTGATGCCTTGAGTCGTGCTTCGAGCAACGCTGACAATACACAATTGGATAGTTCTCTTACTAAAACTGTCCACACTATTAATGTCAGTGAAGAAGTACAAAATCAAATTATGTTAGAAACTGAAGATAATTTAGTCCTTTAGCAATTAAAATTATACTATAAAAATGGATGGTCTAAATGCAAAAGTAAAGTAGCTGATAATGTAAAATTTTATTATAATGGAGGTCGGCGAAATTAGGCCCACTAGCAGTGTAATAGCGGAAACAAATGAAATATATATTTAAAACAAACTTTTATTTAATAGTTATTTATCGTAATTTTTATACGACTTTTAATCATGGACTACCCCATGATTAACACAATAAAAAGAAGATATAGCGGAAGTCATTGTGAATAAATTATCTGTCAGCCATGACATCTGCATTTCCTAATTCCAGGGTTATCAGAGGTTTAAATAGTATAATATTGCATGTAGAGGGGTCATGATTTCTCATTATTTTGTATATTATTATTAAAAATAGATCCATTTTGAAAGTCTACATATATCAGTTAACGCATTACGTAAATATTTTTGTTAATTACAACGTGTTTGGTCCACAATAACTGTGGCTTTGTGTTGATTTAGATAGTGGATAAAAATGCTAGAAGCCAAATTATAAAACTTAAGAAATATCAAATGAGCTGAAAAAATCAATCAAGGTCATTCGAAGGCGCGAATTCGTAATTTTGTTTTCGTTTATTAATTATTTATGAAAATGAATAAAAAAGAACTTAATTCAAACTACTTTTAGTTTGAATTAAGTTCTTCTTCATTCATTTTCGGTTTTATTTCTCAATGACCTTTAATGTTTTTACTTTTCATAACCTAAACACGTTTTTGTTATCTCTCTGTTATCTCGGTATTCCCATGATCAATATTGATATTGATGTTTTTATAGTAAGTAGTGTTTATTACCCGTCAATTCAGTATTTATATAATTATTGTCTGTTGAGTTGAGAGACAATGGAATTGTTTATTTAGATTATAAAATTATAGTGCCATTGGTATTAAGAGATAGAGTAATTATAAAAGTTCATTCAAGTAATTTTGGAATAAATAAGACAATTGCCAGAGCAAAATCCTTATTTTATTGGCCGAATCTTGAGACTGATTTCATTAATATTGTATCAAAATGTGAAACATGTGAAAAATATAGTGCGAAAATCTAAAGAACCTATGTTGCTTGATGAGATACCTACCGTACCATTTAAAAAAATAGCTTGTGATTTTCTATAGTGGAATAGCAAAACTTATTTAATTGTAACTGACTATTAACTGACTACTAACTCTAAGTGGTTTGACTTAATTCATGTAAATTCATTAACTGCATCAACTGTGATTAATATATTGAAAAATATTTTCTCAACTGATGGTATACCAAAGATTTTGAGTTCCAGAATTTTGCAACTCTTTGGAATATAAAATTGATTACTTCAAGCCCAAAATATCCTAGGTAGATTGAAAGATTTGTTGGAATTCCTAAATATTTTCTAAATAAATCAACTAAGAGTGGTGGGGACTTTCAAGTAGTGTTGCTGGAATATCGAAATACTCCAGTACTAGGGTCACAATACACTCCCCATCACAGTTACTATTTAGCAGATTGACAAGAACCAATCTACCTTTTCATAATATATTGTTAAAACCAAAGTTGGTAACAAATTTTAAAGAAACTCAAAATAAAGTAAAAATGTTTAATAAGAGAAACTTTGATAAGACGGCCAAGCGTAACAAAAACACATTTTATTCTGGCCAAGATGTAGTTTACTTAAGTGATAATGTTTGGGTCCCAGCAAATGTTGTAGATATACACTCATCTCCGAGGCCACTGATTCCAAAAGATGTTAATGGGCAGGCAATTAGAAGGAATACATTGCATGTAAAACCTTCATTTCAAAAGATGTAAATAGTCGGCAAAAATGTAATCTGGATTTATTAAACAATGAACAGTTTCCAGAAGAACAAAATGTATATAGAAAAAGAAGGAATAGTGATGGTCAAGCTGTAGTTGTAATGGAAGATGCCCAAGAGCAAATACAAGGTTGTCAGTTGAGACCTAGGAGAAACATAGTTCCACCAAAACATTTAGCAGATTATGTTTGTTAAAATTTATTATAATAAATTTTAAGGGAAAGATGTAGTATGTATGCTTAGCTTACTAATAAGAACAGCACTAGTGAAGTAGTCTGCGGACAACACTAGTGTGTGGGATGAGCAACGGGGTCCGATAGCGATCTCGGCATTCTTGTTAAGCTACTTGTTACTTGTTAAAAGCAGTAAGCTAATAAATTGTTTTATTAGAAAAAACATTATACACAAACTTAGACATTTTTTTTATAAAATAGTTATCCTTACTAAAAGCAAAACGTATTAGCGTCATACAATATCCTTACACTACACTCATACAATGTTAGCGGCTGACACGGACACGAGCGTATTTCCTTGAATTAAGGATATTGTATTAATTTGTCACGATGGGTGTTCCTTTTAGTACGTAGATGCTCGCTAAGACGGGATTTTGCGAAATTTACATGGGATCGGGATTTACACGGGAAAAACTTCCCACGCGAACGCAGTCGCGAGCAACTGCTAGTAGTTTATAAATATCAGTAATACTCAATTTTTTTTTCGTAAATGTAAACTGCTTAGATGTTGTTTTTTCCGTTATGAGTATTTGTAGTACACTAATTTAGCCCTCCCCATTTCAATTAAGCTTGTGAAGTCCTTCAAAAGGTTGTTTGGAGACATCGCTCTCAGCGATACGACCGCCATTATAACCAAAGTTTTAGCAATCGTACTTCGTACTAATATCGTACTAATACTATACTTAATATACTTACTTAATATTATAAATACGAAAGTTTGTGAGGATGGATGGATGTTTGTTACTCTTTCACGCAAAAACTACTGATCGGACCTGAATGAAATTTGGTAAGTAGATAGTTGACATTCTGGAATAACACATAGGCTACTTTTTATCCTGATATTCCCACGGGATCGGAATTTGCGCGGGAAAACCTTCCTACGCGTACGAAGTCGCGGGCAGAAGCTAGTAATGTTATATACTCAAGTGTGTTTAAGTTTTTGGTGTACAATAAAGTATATTTATTCTATCTATCTATAAGGCCGGTTTTTCCCTGACAAAAACTTTTTCGGATAAGAACGTATATATCTTACGAATACTTGGTGGGTTGGTTTGTAATTTATCTAGTTACGATAGCCTGAATGTCAACTAATCACCTTTTACAAAATATTGCTTTTCCCGATGGAGGACAGTTAATTGTTAAGGAGTACTCCTGGTACTTCAAGGTCAGCTCCGCTTCACCATAATTATGCATTGTGACGAGCATAAGGTGCTCAAGAACCATATTCAAGTAATTGGATCGCAACCCATGAAATACTTATTACTGAGTATTTCCCATGGCCATCTATGGTCTTCATCATCAGTTCTACCTCAACAAATGGTGCTTTTTAAGAGCAACTGCACAAGTTACTATAAAAAATACCGAAATCGCTATACGACTATCGCTAGACTTGATGACAATGGGACCAACTAGAAAGTATACCCTTACAAACAAAAAAGAAATAAAATAAAGAGAATTTTCCAAATCGGTCGAGCCGTCTACGAGTAATAGGGAACATACATAAAAATGTCGACGAACTGAGAGACTGCTCCTTTCTTTGAAGTCGGTTAAAACGTGCGTTTTTCTCGCCGCAGTGCGCGCGCCCGAGATTCCGCCGGGAGGCAATGCGCGCACCGCCCTAACTCATTTTGAGATGTGCTATTTTGAGAAGTGGATATTTTGCGTAGTGGAAATTTTGTATCAAACCCGATGTAAGATTTTGACGAGAGCCTTCTTGACTTGTTCGTTTTATTTTTTAATTTTTAAATTCACTTGCTCTAACAACCGGACTCGGAACAACTAACACTGGGCCAAGCAAACATTTAGGGTAAAAGTGGGATAGTTGCCCTAGGAGGATAAATGCCCCAAAATTCAAATTATGACTTGCAAACGTTCTATGATCGCAGTTAATACTTATAAGTAGGGCCCGGATTAATATGTAATTAATTTACACGATTTTCGGTCCCGAATGTTTTCTCTGCATCGATTATCATAGATAGACTTTGAAAAACTAATTTTTATTTTCCATATTTCATGGTTAAGTCCATATTTTACAAAAAAATATCTCAATCATCCATATTTTCGATTTTTATATCATAGAACATGACTTAGTTCACAAAGATTGATATAATCTTACGTGTTTGCATTCTCGCCACCATACGGCCGCGCGTGTTTCATTTCTCTCGCGTATTATTCGTCGTAATTTGACATTTGATTCGCGCCGCGGCACTAGCCGCTCGCGAGCGCGCGGCGCACCGGCGCGGCGGCGGCGCACGGTGGGCTGAAAAACGGCTTTCATAGACTTAGGCATTTTATTTTGCAAGTGCCAGTTTTTGTGCCGGATATCACTTCTATTTGTTATAACAATATACAAAAATGACACCAGAATTGATTCTGCACAAAAACGAAGGAATTATAATTTTTTTACGAAAATTTTGTATGGAGCTAGTATGAAAAATCGAAATATCTCTGAAACGGCAGCGATAACCGTAATATCCTTATAGGAGGTTTTAGTACTAATTATTTATGATTTTTTGACATACGTTACATAATGGTAGTAGATGCCTTTTTTTTTTAAATCGTCAAAATATTTTTATTTATTTTTACATATTAAACGTTCCTTTTAGTGTTTAAGTTGAAGAATTCAGAGCTTTAACAACTCTTAACATAAAATAGCATCACCCCTATAGACCTGAAGGACTAGACAGAGGTGTGTAGTATCTTGTTGATCTTGTAAGATTTCCAACAATACCAAATAGTTGAATATCAGTGTCAAAGTGCCCATGCTGTCGCTTCTTTTAGAAAGATAGGGGAATGAAATTGTTAATTGATCATACCCTAAAAGTATGATTACAACATAACCTAAACCTAATATCGACACAAAAGGAATTTTAAAACCTTGCATACGTTCAAAATACAAAATAACATATTGTGTAGTCATCTAATGAGTCTGATGACAAGTAATTAAGTAATTAGAATGATGGTTGTAGTCTTCTGATTCTAATGAGCCTATTAAGTGATTAAATGATTTGAAATATCTCGCAACAATACCAACTAAGAACTGCATTCACCTTTTTATAATTAGTGAGCTAATGTGATTTGCTAATGTTGATTAGTTCTACTATGAGTTCTACGAAATGTTTTTGACGATTATAAATTTTTATTATCATATCTTTTATAACTTTAATGAAGGTAGTTAACTAATTATTGACTTTATACAATAAAAGGGCTATAATTTTGTTCCATAATTTAGATTGTTCACAACCGTGTAACTGCTAACACTAAAACTATTTGCTTTGCGACTACAAAATCTTAGAATGGAAAGTTTAATCACCAACTTAGATTTGTTTGTTCTTCTAAAAAGTGAGTGTCCTTCATTTAATCATGAAGTATTGTTTAGTGCAATTGTGTCCCGCATAGGCGATTGCCTTTCTGCCGAAGATCAAGTAACTCTCAAAGAATTTTGCCGGAGATTCACGCGAGCTGCTTTAAACAGGTGGCAGAAATCTAAACGATTCTTTGATAAGTTTAGAAATACGTACGGAGAGTGGTTGCAAGCAAATATTGATTGGCCGAGTTGCGTGCAAACTTTAATAAATCAAGAACCAACTGTTGATGAGATACCAAGAGCACGCTCAGTCTCTCCAGAACCTTCGACATCATCGACTGTTGGAACAATGACAAAAAGGTCCCGAAAACCATTCAAAGATCTGGGAAGCAAACAGAAAAAGAGAAGATCTAGTGAGCACATAGGCGAGGATTCCTGTGAATTGGCATAAGCAGCTGCAGCACGTTTAAAAGAAGAAGGTTATGAAGATATCGCATCTGTAATCAATTATATGATCAAAAATCCAGAAGCTGCCGTTAAAATCAAGGAAAGCATTAAGAAAACAGTAATATTTACACCAGAGAAAGCACTTGGATTGCTTCTTTCACTTAAGCTTTCAAAGTGGCAATATATTACGTTGCGAGAGACTGCCATTCGGGAAGGTGCTAAGGATATTTACCCATCCTACTATAAACTGCAACAAACTAAGCTTGCATGCTACCCTCCTAATCAATCAGTATCAGTTACGGATTCATCAGCTAGAATTACACTTCAAGCTTTACTTGACATCACGGTGAAGCGGATTCTTCAAAGTCTTTCTGATAATGTGGAAAATAAGCAGTTAAAGCTGATATCGAAGTGGGGATTTGATGGGGCTTCCAATCAAAGCCGATACAAGCAGAAAATGGACGGCGAGCATGATGATTCAAGCATTTTCATGACCTCCTTGGTGCCACTGAAACTGACAGATGGAGATAATACTATATGGACAAACCCGAAACCATGCTCAACTTTTTATTGTCGTCCGGTTCAGTTCACTTTTGTAAAAGAAAGCCATGCAGTTATCATTGATAACAAAAGAAAAATGGATGAGGAAATTGAGGCCCTTAACCCCACAGAGTGCATTAATAGTAACAGGGTGACTCATAAACTAATGATGACAATGATCGACGCAAAAGTCTGCACGTACCTTTCTGAAGCTAGATCAAATGCATCATGCTACCTGTGCTTAGCAAAACCAACAGAAATGAACCACTTAGATGCTGTAACATCAAAAACTGTGTGTTCTGACATATATGAATTTGGCCTATCATCCCTACATGCCCGTATAAATTGCATGGAATGTCTGTTACACATTGCGTACAGACTTGACTTCAAACAGTGGGCAGCAAGAAGTAATGAGCATAAAGATATGTTACAAAACAGAAAAAAAAACATTCAAAATAAATTTAAAGAGGAGCTCAATCTGTTAATTGATATAGTAAAACAAGGCTCGGGAACTACCAATGACGGGAATACCGCAAGGAAGTTTTTCGAGTTTCCCAATAAAACTGCAGCTATTACTGGGTTGGATCAAAACCTGATAAAAAGATTTGCTGTTATTTTGCAAGCAATAACATCTGGTGAGAAGATCGATGTCATCAAATTTAAAGATTTTGCTCGCAAAACAGCAGAAAAGTACGTGGAATTATACGACTGGTACTACATGTCATCAACCGTACATAAACTATTAATACACGGAGCTGACATAATCGAAAAAAATGATATTGTCCCGATTGGGACTCTCTCGGAAGAAGCCTCAGAGTCTCGAAACAAAGATTTTAGGAGGTTCCGGGAACATCATTCGCGGAAAAGAAGCAGGCAAGATTCTAATCAAGATATCCTAAATATGCTTGTTGTTTCTTCGGATCCTTTTCTAAGTGCACAAAGGCCGAAGTTAGATGCCAAAAGGAAGACAACCTTTTTTGCTGAAACTCTCGACCTAATACAGTTTCCGGAAACTGAGTTCGAGTTTGTAGGTATATCCGATCTGGATTCTGACTCGGAATTGGAGTCCGACAACGAAAGTTGTAAAGAAAATTTGTAAAATTTAATTATTTTTCTTTATGTTCTTTTGTTATTTATGTTAGTTTATTGTACCAATATGTTTAGTTAATAATTTCATAAATTATAGTTTCAAATATGTATTTTGTATAATTGAATTTATTAGATATTATTTTTGTTACTTCTGTTTTATTTAAATTACCTATCAATAAAAAGTTTATATACAGTCTTTTTTTTTCACATATTCTTAATATTTGGGGAAAAAGCATGCTTCCTAACGATGTTCTTAACTTTGACACAGTTCATGGATCGTTTTGAACAGTTTCATATGTTAAAATAAATAATGTTAGTACTATTTATTTATTTATTTATTTATTTATTTATTTATTTAATTTAATTACAACGGTTATGTTTACAACCAATGACAGTAACTAAAATTAAAAGAGACAATTCTAAAATATACAAAATAAACAAAGTAAAAAGTAGGTTAACGTTTTAACAACACTTTCATGAATTCTTCTCACAGTACATCTGACATACCAATAAAATCTTCATCCATCCATCCGCAAACAGATCGCTTGTTGGATTAGAATCCAAGAGATCATTAAGCGCGGCCAGAGTGCGAGGAATTGGCGACTTAGCACGTGCAACAGTACGACATGGAGGCACGGCAAACAGCCTGTGCTTTTTGCCCCGGCAGTAATTGTCTGGGACAAAGAAGCGCGCCAGCACATGTAACACATCAGGAGCGTCAAGAGTACCACGGAGTATCTTACAGGCTACTGTGAGCTGATCTCGAGCTCGCCTTACCTCTAGGGAGTTGTATCCGAGGCAACCCAGTAAGAACTTTGTCGGATAGAGGTAAGGATAGTAGCCATGTTTCTGCTTATATAGGTACCTAAGGAACGCTTTTTGAACCTTTTCTAATAAAAGTGCGTAGGTACTTTCATGTGGATTCCACACGCAAGAGCTGGTTTCCAGCTTAGTACGCACGAGCGCATTAAATATTATTTTGATGGCATGAGCGGAGCGAAAATCGCGGCAATTACGCAGAACAAAACCTAACCTTTGGTAGGATTGTTTAGCTACCATGGCCATATGGTCGTGGAAGGTGAGCTTTCGGTCGAATGTGACTCCCAGGTCTTTCATGGCTGTTGACTTTGTGATGGTATTATTATTTAAATTATATTCAAAATTAACTGGGTGCCGCATGCGACCGAATGTCATAGCGAAGCATTTGGACGAATTAAACTCCATCTTGTTGTCTACACTCCACTTGTAAATGGCGTCTATATCTTGCTGCAGTGCCAAACTGTCACGCTCGGAGTTTATTTCCAGGTACAGTTTCAAGTCGTCAGCATACAAGAGACATCTAGCATGAAGCAGAACTTGAGGAAGATCGTTGACCATGATGAGAAATAATAAAGGCCCCAAAATTGAGCCTTGACTCACGCCGGAACGCGTGTGATAGGTACCTGACACGTACATACCAAGCCTAACAAACTGCTGTCGATCACGTAGGTAGTCTGCAAAGAAACGGAGGAGAGATGGTGCGAACCCTATTTTGCTAAGCTTCATTAGCAGCACGTCATTGTTGACCCTATCAAACGCCTTCCGGAAGTCGAAGTAAAGTACGTCTACCTGACGCCCGCGGTCCAAACTAGACGAGATATAATCTATTAGCGTCAGGAGATTTGTGTCAACTGACCTTTTGCTTCTGAAACCGTGCTGTTCATTACAAAGATATTTGTTTATTTGCTTATAGATAGCGTTATGGAGGATGTTTTCGAAGACCTTCGCCGGGGAAGATAGGATTGCGATAGGGCGGTATTCTTCAACGGAACTTTTGTTTTGGGTCTTAGGAATAGGTGCAACTCTAGAAACTTTCCACTGAGAGGGATATGTACCAGTCTGCAAAGCTAAATTAAAAATGTGGCAAAGAGGATCAATGAAAATATTTCTTAAGTCTTTAACTATGAAGGGGGGGATATTGTCGGGACCAATAGAACTGTTAGGTTTAAGTTTTTTTATACCTTTAACAACGTCTACATGGCACAAGGGGGGTATATTTATGTAATTGCTGTTACAAGAATGGTCAGACGTATCGACATGATCAGCATTAAGCTGCGGAACGTCAGGATGAAAAACAGCCGAGAAAAAATCTGCAAAAGCACCAGCCGCCTTAGTACCCGAAAAAGTAGAGCCCTTGTATGTTATGTTCGGTTCAAATATATATATAATATAATATAATAATAATAGCAATACTATAATCCCCTATAAGGATATTATTATTATTATGTGTCCGGTTATGTTGTAATCATACTTTTAGGGTATGATCAATTAACAATTTCATTCCCCTATCTTTCAAAAAGAAGCGACAGCATGGGCACTTTGACACTGATATTCAACTATTTGGTATTGTTGGAAATCTTACAAGATCAACAAGACACTACACACCTCTGTCTAGTCCTTCAGGTCTATAGGGGTGATGCTATTTTATGATAAGAGTTGTTAAAGCTCTGAATTCTTCAACTTAAACACTAAAAGGAACGTTTAAATATGTAAAAATAAATAAAAATATTTTGACAATTTTTTTTTAAAAAAAGGCATCTACAACCATTATGTAACGTATGTCAAAAAATCATAAATAATTAGTACTATAACCCCCTATAAGGATATTACGGTTATCGCTGCCGTTTTAGAGATATTTCGATTTTTCATACTAGCTCCATACAAAATTTTCGTAAAAAAATTATAATTCCTTCGTTTCTGTGCAGAATCAATTCTGGTGTCATTTTTGTATATTGTTATAACTAATAGAAGTGATATCCGGCAAAAAAACTCGCACTTGCAAAATAAAATGCCTAAGTCTATGAAAGCCGATTTTCAGCCCACCGTGCGGCGGCAAGAGGCCAATGCGGGCGGACATGGCTGACAGATGTTGAATACATATTTTAATGAAATCAGAACAATTATTTCTCAATTGGATGACGATTCTGCAAGTATTTTAGCCTCAAAAGAACTTCTTGAAGATTTTTCTCTTTTTAATGATTTGGCCTATATAAGAAGCAATTATTGCTTTTTATCTCACAAAATACAAGCACTAGAAAATCCTTCAACATCGCTAAATGAAAACCTGAAGATTATTGAAGAAATAGAAAAAAAGTTTCTGAAGCGGAAGGCCCTGTTGTTGGAAGTGCGACGGGCTCGCTCACAAAGATCGCGGATTACGGATGTTGATGTTTTAGAAACGCGTGGAACTTTTCATTTCCAAAGGTAAGTGATATTATTTTATTATTATTTGCAAGTGTATAGTTTAAATATAATCGTCAGTATAACATTTTGTCATTTTTTAAAAGGGATTTTTCATCTATCCCCTATGGATTAAGTTGATGTTTGCATGTCATGTTCCCATTTCTTCTTTTCAGAAATGCCTCGCAAATATATTTGAGTTCGAGTTGGAGTTCGTCCACGAGCTGAATGGACGCAAAGGCATTAATAGCTGCAATAGATGAAATTTCGAGAAGCATTCTAGGAATTAACGAAATATCTCGTAGATATGGGATTTCCCTCGAGAATATTAAGGCGATGATTCGCTAATGTCCGTTGGTATTTTTTGTCAAATTGTTGAGCTCCTTAAGTTCTAAGTTGAGCTACACGATAACTGACAAATGCTTGCACTGTCTGGACAGGTCCGCTCAAATTTGCGTGGTTATTTCCTCAAAAGAATACCACAGACATGAACCTACATGCTTCTTATATAAAAATACAAATTGTCTGGACTTTAAGAGACTATGACCTCTGAGTTTGTTTCGGTGTTTCTTCTCAGAGTAGTCAGTTAGGAAATACCGGCCTCATCTAGCTAAACTTAACACGCAAAAAAACATGACGTGTAAAAGTGTTATTTATAACCAATTTACAAATAAATATTTCATTTCATTTCATTTCATAATAAAAATACGGAAAAACTGACATTAGGTAATAAAGTTGTATGACCAAAGTTCTTGTTAAGTAACGAAAACATCATATTATTCCTAACATTGTTTTTTTTTTATAGGAAAACACCCACTTCTTGATTTTGTAAACGAAAAACGTTTGGTGAGCCATATACAGCAATTGGAAAAAGCTGGTTTCCCTCCAACCCGGGACATGATTCGAAGATTGGCATTCGAGTTCGCTGAAAATCTGGGTAAAGAAACCAATTTTGATAAGGAGACTCGAAAGGCTGGGCCGCATTGGTTAAGATCATTTTTAGAACGTAATAAGTATAGAGTTAAGTATTCGTCAGGCAGAAGGCTTATCAGTTGCAAGAGCACAGGAATTAAATCGAGATGAAGTTAACAAAATGTTTGAAATACTGCTTAAAGTAATTACAGAGCATGACTTACTGAATAAACCGGATAGGATTTACAATATAGATGAGACAGGTGTCCAGTTAAATAACTCTACTGGAAAAGTCATTGCTACAAGAGGCGCAAGAGTAGTCCATTCTATAAATTCTGGTGAAAAAGGTGAAACTCTATCGGTAATAGCGTGCTGTAATGCTGTAGGGAACTTTCTTCCCCCAGTAGTCATCAAAGGAGTAAACAAGAAACCAGAATTTCAGGATGGGCTCCCACCTGGATCAGAAGTCTATATGAATAGATAATCCGCGTACGTGAATGCTGAATTATTTCACAAGCGGCTGAAAAGATTATTTTGATTCTGGATGGTCATTCTTCTCACACGAATGCAATAGATATGATTCAAACTGCCGAAGAAAATGATATAATTTTATTTTGTCTACCCAGCTACACACCACTCAAGCAGGGCTTGAGTGGTGAGCCAAACCACTGGATCGCAGTTTCTTTAAGCCTTTTAAAACATTTTTTGCTGCTGAAACACGAAATTGGGTAGTGTCACACAAGGAACGAAAGATCAATCGATTAGTTACAGGAAAACTTATTGGGAATGCGTGGACCCGAGCAGCCACGAGTTCTAATACGATTTCGGGATTTAGGGCTTGTGGTATTTACCCTTTCAATCCTTCTGCAGTTCCAGAGAGCTTTTTTGCAATATCTGACATTTCTTTGAGTAATCAAAGGCCTACAGAAACATCTGAGATGTGAGTATTTTAATGAAATCAGAACAATTATTTCTCAATTGGATGACGATTCTGCAAGTATTTTAGCCTCAAAAGAACTTCTTGAAGATTTTTCTCTTTTTAATGATTTGGCCTATATAAGAGGCAATTATTGCTTTTTATCTCACAAAATACAAGCACTAGAAAATCCTTCAACATCGCTAAATGAAAACCTGAAGATTATTGAAGAAATAGAAAAAAAGTTTCTGAAGCGGAAGGCCCTGTTGTTGGAAGTGCGACGGGCTCGCTCACAAAGATCGCGGATTACGGATGTTGATGTTTTAGAAACGCGTGGAACTTTTCATTTCCAAAGGTAAGTGATATTATTTTATTATTATTTGCAAGTGTATAGTTTAAATATAATCGTCAGTATAACATTTTGTCATTTTTTAAAAGGGATTTTTCATCTATCCCCTATGGATTAAGTTGATGTTTGCATGTCATGTTCCCATTTCTTCTTTTCAGAAATGCCTCGCAAATATATTTGAGTTCGAGTTGGAGTTCGTCCACGAGCTGAATGGACGCAAGAGGCGTTAATAGCTGCAATAGATGAAATTTCGAGAAGCATTCTAGGAATTAACGAAATATCTCGTAGATATGGGATTTCCCTCGAGAATATTAAGGCGATGATTCGCTAATGTCCGTTGGTATTTTTTGTCAAATTGTTGAGCTCCTTAAGTTCTAAGTTGAGCTACACGATAACTGACAAATGCTTGCACTGTCTGGACAGGTCCGCTCAAATTTGCGTGGTTATTTCCTCAAAAGAATACCACAGACATGAACCTACATGCTTCTTATATAAAAATACAAATTGTCTGGACTTTAAGAGACTATGACCTCTGAGTTTGTTTCGGTGTTTCTTCTCAGAGTAGTCAGTTAGGAAATACCGGCCTCATCTAGCTAAACTTAACACGCAAAAAAACATGACGTGTAAAAGTGTTATTTATAACCAATTTACAAATAAATATTTCATTTCATTTCATTTCATAATAAAAATACGGAAAAACTGACATTAGGTAATAAAGTTGTATGACCAAAGTTCTTGTTAAGTAACGAAAACATCATATTATTCCTAACATTGTTTTTTTTTTATAGGAAAACACCCACTTCTTGATTTTGTAAACGAAAAACGTTTGGTGAGCCATATACAGCAATTGGAAAAAGCTGGTTTCCCTCCAACCCGGGACATGATTCGAAGATTGGCATTCGAGTTCGCTGAAAATCTGGGTAAAGAAACCAATTTTGATAAGGAGACTCGAAAGGCTGGGCCGCATTGGTTAAGATCATTTTTAGAACGTAATAAGTATAGAGTTAAGTATTCGTCAGGCAGAAGGCTTATCAGTTGCAAGAGCACAGGGATTAAATCGAGATGAAGTTAACAAAATGTTTGAAATACTGCTTAAAGTAATTACAGAGCATGACTTACTGAATAAACCGGATAGGATTTACAATATAGATGAGACAGGTGTCCAGTTAAATAACTCTACTGGAAAAGTCATTGCTACAAGAGGCGCAAGAGTAGTCCATTCTATAAATTCTGGTGAAAAAGGTGAAACTCTATCGGTAATAGCGTGCTGTAATGCTGTAGGGAACTTTCTTCCCCCAGTAGTCATCAAAGGAGTAAACAAGAAACCAGAATTTCAGGATGGGCTCCCACCTGGATCAGAAGTCTATATGAATAGATAATCCGCGTACGTGAATGCTGAATTATTTCACAAGCGGCTGAAAAGATTATTTTGATTCTGGATGGTCATTCTTCTCACACGAATGCAATAGATATGATTCAAACTGCCGAAGAAAATGATATAATTTTATTTTGTCTACCCAGCTACACACCACTCAAGCAGGGCTTGAGTGGTGAGCCAAACCATTGGATCGCAGTTTCTTTAAGCCTTTTAAAACATTTTTTGCTGCTGAAACACGAAATTGGGTAGTGTCACACAAGGAACGAAAGATCAATCGATTAGTTGCAGGAAAACTTATTGGGAATGCGTGGACCCGAGCAGCCACGAGTTCTAATACGATTTCGGGATTTAGGGCTTGTGGTATTTACCCTTTCAATCCTTCTGCAGTTCCAGAGAGCTTTTTTGCAATATCTGACATTTCTTTGAGTAATCAAAGGCCTACAGAAGACAATGCAGTTGAAAATGATGCTCCAGAACCGGTACAAGTTTCATCTAATAGATCAACTCCTGTAGTTGATCGAGTTCTTTCTAACATTACTCCTAATTATATGGATATTTCTTATAGAAATGAAGAAGCTCTTGAGCAGGAACCAGATCCATCCAATGTACAAACTCTCGGAGTCGGCCTAAATCTATCCAAAATTTCTCTGTGTAATACGGATCAACCAGATAGGAGATTTTCTAATTCAAGCCCATCAATTCTTTCACAGAATAATAAAATTATCAACATTGAGGAACGAGAAATACCAAGCAAATATTTGCAAGAATGTTCGCCGGTGCCAATTGTTCCGGTTCCATTTCATAAGAGGGAAAAACAATCAGCTGCAATTTTAAACACAAAAGAAAATATTGAAGCGAAGAAATCCAAAGTTAAAAGTAAAGCTACTCCAGGATGACGTTGTAAAAATAAATGTCGACCAGCGAAAGCTGATGTACAGAAGAAAGTGTTAAGACCTCTAGTCAAGTTTCCAAGGAAGATTCCAGCCAAATGTATTAAGAAAAGAAAAGGCATTAGAGAATCAAGTGAGGAAATGACAATCTTGGATATTTCTAATGAAACTGATTCAGACATCGACTAGACGAGACCAGGTGAAACTGATCTGCATAAAAAAATCGGAGATCTCAAGCTAAGATTCAAAGTAAAGTTCCAGCAAAAATTATTAAGAAAAGACGAATAGAACACAAGGAATTAAGTGATGAAATATCAATCTCAAATAATTCGGATGAATCTGAGTCAGACGCATACAAGGATTGGGAATGCAAAGAATGCTTTGTAGAATATAAAAAGACCAAATCAACTGCAGATTGGATACAATGTGTAATGTGTAAAAAATGGCTACATGAAGATTGTACCATGTACGGCGACTATTGCAATGAATGCGGTAGGATTAAACGAATGAATACGAAAAAACCCCGTACACTGAACCGTAGAAATACTTTTTTTTCTGAAGCTGATTAATGTAAGAACTAAAAATATGAAAATTATACCAAAGTGAAGAAGTGAAATATACCAAAGTGAAGAAGATATTTTTTTTCTGAAGCTGATTCGTGAAAGAATATGAAAATTAAAACCAAAGTGTAATGTGCCATTGCTAAATATTAAAATAAAACATGTTAATTATAAATATGTTTTGATTTATACCTAAGGGCAACTATCCTCATAGTGACAACAGCATCGGGGCATCTAACCCATATAAGAGGCATCTATACTCAGAACTAGTACTGTAACTTTTTTTTTAATATGTATCTATAAGCAATAGCTGCATTGAATTTCTTTTTAAAAAATAATAAATAATAGACCAATGTACGATTACATTAAAAAATCTATTTAAATATTAATTATTTTGTATGAAAAAAAAATCTATTTCAAAATGTGGGGCAACTATTCCACTTTTACCTTAACTTTAGGTGTTGCCTTATTATCGTTGGTCCAGTTTATATCCACTGTGTCTAGTATACTATGCAATTCTTAAAATATGTTTTGCAGTCAATACATTCAATGGATACTGTGTATGTTTAATATTCATCCATGCTACGAAGCCCTTTACCATTCGACATGCACTAAGCTGCTTATCAATATAAAGTGTTTCCAATTCTACATACACTCTATTCATGAGCAGTTATTACTTTTCATTCTACTCTCAAATTGCTCTTGATTTATTATTTAAAAATAGGCGTACAATGATGGGTCGTGCACAGTAACTTAGTTTATGACCCACCTACATATCTTATTTAGGTAGATCTCATCTAGTCTATTGGTAACATCATTTCATTATAACGTATTTAAAATCTAATGCTTGACAAGTCTGTGGCAATTGTCATAATACCCACACCCGCACCTATTTTACCTACTCACAACCTTAACGGCTCAATCAATTTGAGTAACATAGTTGTTAGGATCATGACGTTAAATGAATGGATGAGAAAAGTGGTACCTAGAGTTAAATGAATAGATGAGAAAAGTAGTACCTAGAGCTACAATTAAGCAGATCGGAATTAAAGAGCATGCTACACAATTCTTGCCTTATTTGCGGCGAAATTGGTAAAAATCTTAAATAGTTTACCTACTTATAGATAGGTACATTATTTCGCGTACAATGATTAAAACTTCTAAGATACGTGCCGGAAATACCAAAAGCAGTGATTCTATAATGAAAGTTTTGCTGCTGAGGGTACTTCAAATTCTTATTAAGTGCATCTAGTTAGGAGTCTAATTAATGACTAGGTGTAATAAAATGTATTAGTGTGGTATTTATTGTTGCTAGCGTAAATTATATTCACGCTACTACGACTTAATTGGGTAAAATATACAACCATAATACTTGCCGGTAATGAATACCTACATATTTTTGTACTTTTGTGTAAAAATAAGTTTGAAATGGTTACAATAGACCTAATAGGTATTAGTGGTTACATGGTTAAATATCGGCACTGCGATCCGATAAGGGAAAGTCTAGTCACTATCGAATGTTAATAGATCGATATACAAGATTTTGATTCGATTACTTGAACAAATTCACTTAATTCGTATGCTTCTTCACACAAGCATTTCGGTACTTATGATCCTAGGATCGCTTTTGCCAACTGTCAGAAAACGCGTGCGCCTTATTCTTGGGGGTAAACTTACATAATATGTAGATATTGGCGGAAACCAATACTTTTGACGGTTTCACTAAACGTTCGTTTCAATTAAAGTTTAAAAGGCCACAATGCTGTGAGGTCCAAAAATTCCTAGGCCAATGCTATGCTTTATAATTCATATTCTAAGTATATGTTTTGACAATATTACAATTCTATTTTGAATAATTATAAAATAAGTCAATGGAATACATAATTATGCCTACAAAAGTAAGAACTGTAATTTACACATAGAAATAAGATATTTGGTAGGACTAGGTCGTCTTAAGTTTTCCCAATGAATACACTGCCTTAATTAAGAAAGTAAAATAATTGTTAATATCTGTCCTCATAATTTATATATCTCGTATCCCATACCCATAACTCGGATCAATTCTTGGGTATCAGGCATACCCTGTACATATATAAAGAGTATGTGAAAAAAACGGCCACACCTCGGTACTCCGATTGACAAAGAGAAAATTAGGTCGTGCACTTGGTTTTTCGAACGAGCACAAAATTATTATACCAAATCGTCAAGGTGTATATATGTAATAGCCAATCGCACCTACTAGACGCGTTTAATTTCTGACGAGTACATTATTATTACCATGAACTGGGGGTGTTTCCATCACATTTGACCTTAACGCTTTATATAACTAATAAACATTAGCCTAGCGTTTGAACGCTAAATATACCATTATTATATTTCCACGAGTGGTTTTTAAATTATATCCTAAACAAATTTATAATACAAGTTATCGGTTGTGTTTAACACTCTCACCGCCACCTGTATAAACGATTTTTCTGTGCAGCAGGCCGTGCGGGCTGCCGGCGGCCGCAACTGTACCTACCCGTGCAGGTCGCAGTGAAAAATCTAAAATGAGTTGAGAAGGCCGTACGGGCGGCTGGCGGGCTCACTGTTTGCTTTTACTAGCAGGCCATGCGGTCCGCTACGACCTCACAATTTCATATTAGTTTTGTAGTGCCTGGCCTTTATTATTTAAGTGATAACGTAAATTTTGTTAGATATTGGCGGTAGACGTGTGGGGCGCCGGCGGCCCATACGGCTTGCTGATCTTGCACAGGGCAACATTAGATGGCGTGCCTTACTCGAAAATATACGTTCCGCCGGCGGAACGTATGGCGGTGAGAGTATTAGACATTGTGGGCGTTTTGCGCATAATGAGCGTTTTTATTCGGTGATTTTAACGTATACAATAATATGTTCGTTATAAGTAAACACGGTGTTACAAAATTAATAACTATTTTAAATTACACGTAATTCTATCGTGAATTGACCCACATATACCTACAGCCATTTTGGGTGTTATAACCCAAGATACAAAGCTTAAAGGCAACGAAGGCGTGTTTACATGTTATGTTGAGATTATTGGTACCAATCATTACAGTTAGAATAGACCTAATATCAACAATAATCAATAAATCTATTATAATTCTTACCTTATTAATATATTAACCACCAAAACCAAATGGACGCGATGAAATATTGTTCTCCAACTCAAAAGGCAATTTGTATTATAGTGTCACCTACCCTGAGAAGGATTACAGCCATGTTTTTTTTTATATTCCAACTGCTACAGCTACTAGTCCTCATGTTGGTTGTCAATTGGTTTATTAACAGTACGACTGTCCACAAGTGAATCCTTCATATACGGCTTTACTTTAGTAGGCGGAAACTTCGTAAGGCAAAAGTCAGCGATTAGGCAAAAAACTTTGCATAGCAAAGGACACAGCAGGGCTTGGTGAACAACTGCTGCTACTCTGTACCAGGGTCCATCAAACGGATCCAATATAGCCGGGCAGAGCATGTGATTTAGATTTACTTGGGCTGGCTGGAAGAGAAACAAATATAAATTAAATTACTTTAATTCATTTACTGTATACCTACTGTAAACAGAGGAGCAGTTCGCGGAAATCACTAAAAGTTATTAAGAATCTCTCGAATGATTATTGCATGATCTTGAAACAGCATAGTTAAATCAGTTTTCGGTAAAACTTACTAGCAAAATTAATCGCAATCTTGGTTACCCCTTTAACTAAGCTAAATATGTGTCTGGAGTGGGTTCACGGCAATAGTGTAATGAATAGGGTTCGAACCGGCGAACTCTCGTTGCCAAGTCCGACACCTTAGCCATTGTGCTATTGACGCTTAAACAGACTAACTTTAAACATATATTGAATTATTATACTACACGCTACCATGTGTCAGCCATTTAATTTTCCCTTTAATCAGGTCAGATCAGAGCGAGTGGTGATTCGTCATAGGGATTATGACGAATCACCACTCTGATCTGATTTCTTCTGGCCACAAGTGTTTGTTATCGAAATTGTCCGAAACAGCTTGACCGGTGTTAATGATTTTTTTGTATATTTATTGTTATTGAATTTGTGTATATTGGGTAGATTTGAGAATATGTTTTTTTTTTTCACTAGAAATATTTTATATGCAAAAAAGCACTTTCATGGCATATCAAATTTACAATTTTGTTCTTTTTACCCGACTGCAAAGGAAGGGTTATGTTTTTATATTTTTTTTTTATTGATAATAGGTTCGCGTTTGACCACCATCTCACCTGATGGTAAGAGATGATGTGGTCGAAGATGGAGCACGCTTACCTAAAAAATAACCTATTCACTCTTGACTTAAAGACCCCTTTTATAGGTTATAGCTATCGGGAAACACAGACTCCGGCAGGGAATTCCACTCCTTAGCCGTACGCACAATGAAAGTATTCCCAAAACGCTTAGTGCGTATGGGTGGGATGTCCACCAAGTAAAGATGGCGCATCGCCGTTTGTCTTGTAGTCCGATGATGGAACGGACTTGGCGGAATTAGATTGTGTAATTCCATCGCACACTCTCCGAAATGTAACCGATAGAAAACCGATAGACTTGCAACTCGTCGTCGATGTTCAAGGCTCTGGAGCTTTGACTCAACCAGTGCATCGTTGCAAATGAGTCTCTTGGCCCGTTTCTCAATGGACTCAAGCGCGTCCAGTTGGTATTTGGCAGATCCATCCCAAAGATGAGAGCAGTACTCCATACACGACCGAACCTGGGCTTGATACATATTGAGCAGTTGTTCCGGTGTGAAGTACCGTCTCACCTTTGCCAAAATTCCCAACTTTTTTGATGCTAATTGAGCCTTAGCCTCCATAAACGGATGAAAATTGAGGGTGGAAGTTAGTGTTACCCCAAGAAGCTCAATACGATAGGTTATCGGCACGGTTACACCACAGAAAGTAGGAGCCGGTTCGAATTGGCTCCTTTTTGCGGAGAAGAGACACGCCTGGGTCTTAGCTGCATTAAACTTGACCAAGTTGGCATCGCCCCATTCGGAGACAGCCTTCAAGGACAAGTTCAAGCGCCCAACCATATCCTCACGGAGAGACTGGATCTGTGACCCACCAGCACGAGCGCTGGACACATATCTCTCAGCAACTGTGCTGTCGTCTGCATACCCAAAGGTACCGGGCATAAGCAGATCATTAATGTGCAGCAAGAATAAAGTTGCTGAGAGAGCCGTCCCCTGAGGGACCCCAGCATTAATAGCAAATTGGCCAGACGAGCAGCCATCAATAACCACTCGAATGGACCGACATTTACTACCTCTTGCCCGCGACTTCGTTCGCGTGGGAGGTTTTTCCAGCGTAAATCCCGAACCCGTAAGAATTTCGCGATAAAAACTATCCTATATCCTTCTCAGAGTGCTAAACTATTCCCATGCCAAATTTCATCTAAATCGGTTCAGCGGTTTAGGCGTGAAAAGGTAACAGACAGACAGACAGTTACTTTCGCATTTATAATATTAAGTATGGATTACTATGGACATAATCATTAATATTAACAATGTTTATTTTAAGATCAAATGATTCGCGACATATAGCAAGAACAATATTCTTTTCGTAGGTATTTGTCGAGCCGCTAGTCGTATGCTCGCACGAGCTCTTAATTTCATAGTAGCATACTGAGCATAGCAAGTTTATATAAAGCTTTCTCTCTGTTTCGTTTCTTTACTCATATACTCCGGGCAACGACACACATAGGGGTATTTTACTTAAAGAACCGGCCATAAGTCCAAATTACAAAATTTATGATAAGCGTTACCTTTGTTATTATAAGACAATATGACTCTCCCACCCAAACGATAACGAACTAACTACGCTTCTACCACACGCCACGCGCTGTCCATCTCAGTCGGAATTATCTGTTGTACCAGTTACTCGTTATTTTCTCGGCGCATACAATTTTATCATCGCTGTTCTGTGCATTGCCATTCTGCTGTGTTTAGTGCAAAACAAAAAAAATACTATGGATTCTTCTGATGAAGGTATGTAATTTAGTTTAAATACATTACTGACTAAAATATCATTTATATTCACTTAAAAAAATATTTCAAAGACGTGGTAATTTTTCTGACAATTTTATATTTATTTTTTAGTTTACGATGTTAATTTAAGTATGAGTTAAACAGAGTTAAGCTTAAATTCTTATGTGGACATATTCTATGAACCTTCTACATAAATTATTTAAAAAAAAATGTTCCGCAAGTTTCCGCCCGTTCTGTAAAAAGCCTTAAGAAATGACGAGGTAGTAAAGAAAAAAAATATTATATGTTTTTGAACGTTTTGATATTAACACTAGATTTTGTTTGTTCACAGGTTGTAGTGTTGAATCACCAATTAATATCTCAAGAGAAGATATGTTTAACATAATTAAGCGGTGTGACTTCGACTTTATTAAGAGGCTTAAAGTAATTCTAGAAGTGCTGGCAAGCGGGTTTGAAATTGACACAGAAAAGTTGTCATCGTTTCTGCAATCCACAGCAGAACTATACGTCAGTTTGTATAGCTGGTACCCAATGACGCCCACTCTTCATAAAATTTTGACACATGGCGCTTTAGTTATTAAACATGCTCTACTCCCAATAGGACAGCTATCGGAGGAAGCAGCAGAGGCGCGCAACAAACACCTATACCGGCAAAATTTTGCGCGAAAATTTTCGCGAAGAAAGTGCAATGAAGCCGTGATGAATCGATTGCTCTTGACATCTGGTGTCTACTTAAATTGTAGTCGAATGAAAATTGGCAAGAATCGAAAACCTTTTTCTACTGAAGCCTTGGAGTTTTTAAAACAGGACGAAGGAGTTTCCACGATTTCACGTGAATATGATGATGAAGTTGATGGAGATGACGACGAGGATAGCGAATCAGATTTTTAACAATATTTTTTTTATAAATTGACTATTTGTATTATTTTAACAACATATAAAATTAGTTACTTAAGAATGTTTGGCTGAAGTAATTTACAAGTCCTAATATCTTCACCTGAAAACTTCTAAGTAATTTGAAGTATGTTCTGATGAATTGAAATTACATTTAGACACTAGATAGTTATTAAAACACCAATAAATAATTTTGGCCGACTTTTTAAGTCAAATACCCGTATGTGCGACAGTACGACCTTTTTACTCCCAGCGCTTTTGACGTTATAATTATTTCCTACTGTAATTTCGATGGTTCCAACCGGATAGTCAATTCTCCTTATAGGCACACATCTAAATTTCTACTCTAATTGGGCTAACCGACAGACTCTCCTTTCTTATTCAAACATTTCGAATTTATTTTTCTATTTTATTATTTCTTATTAACAATATTTATGATGGATATACCCAAATATATTCCTACATTCACTCAATCTGAATGTAAGATTGTAAGTCTTTGAAAAAATTGAAAGAGAACTAGCAATATCTATAGGTATTACTGGCAATCTTGTTAACCCCTCCATCTAAGCTAAATATGTTGTGTCTGGAGTGGGTTCACTGCAACTGCAAGTAGTAATGGGACGGGTTCGAACCCGCGACCTCTAGATCACAAGGCCGACACCTTAGCCATTAGGTTATTGACGCTTCAATATAATAATAATTATATTATTATTACACTGTACTGGGATCGGTCGGAAGCTACAAGGCGTAGGGACTTACAATATAAGGTGCAACCACACTTAAAAGTAGTAAATCATGCTGCAGGATATCAATCAGTTAAACTATTTAATAAACTACCTGTATCATTAAAGTCCATATATAATTTAAACACATTTAAGCAACAGCTAAAGTCCTTTTTGATACAGAAGTGCTATTACGCACTTGAAGAGTTTCTCTGTGACACATACAACTAGACTGTATTAACTTATTGTCCTTATTTAATTGACGTAATTATTTTTATTTTGACATTTTGACAATTTCAATGGCTGATCTGTAAACTTTTTGGTGTTAGTTTTACAATATCTATTTGACATAATTTGGACATTAAATTTTGCTAATTTTATTGATATTATTATATAAATTTTGATTATTATTATTATTTTTTACTTCTGACTTGTAATGGTTGAATTTGTACTTGTTTATTTTTTTACATTGTTTATATATGACATAATTATATGATTTGTGTAACAATGCTATTCTAAGAATATTTTTTGAAATGGTATATTGTAACTTATTTTATTTTGATTAGTTTGTGCTGTATAGTAATAATGCCTACCTGTAAATTTTTTTTGTTTGTGTGTATTTTAGAGCGATAATTTCAACACAATGTTAAAATTGTTTATGAAATAAATAAATGAATGAATGACAGGACTATTGTTGCCAATAAGCCTGACATAGTGGTGATAGACCGATTAGAGCGTCGCACATTGATTGTTGATATAGCAGTCCCCCATGACGAGAACCTCGTGAAAGCTGAGATAGATAAAAAAAATAAGTATCTTGACCTGGCACGCGAGGTTGTCGACATGTGGGATGTGGAGACAGCAATCATTGTGCCGATAGTCGTCACAGCCAATGGTATAATAGCCAAGAGCCTCGACCAACATCTAAGGAGGCTCTCGTTGGGCAGCTGGATCAAGGGCTTGATCCAGAAAGCAGTACTCCTGGAAACGGCGCGTATTGTGAGGAGGTTCCTCTCTATGGAGGCTTGACCACCGGTAGCTTGGACCCTGTTCCCGATACCGGTGGGCTACTATTTTTATACTTATTTTTAAATGTTTTATTTTTTATATTAATATTTAAAAATGTAATTTATGTGTACATATATTAAATAAATGGAATAATAATATTATACTTCTATTGCACACTTGTTTTTATCCTGAGCTTGTGAGGTGTTCCATTATATTGAGTGAAGATTTTAGTAAACAATTCTATATAAATCTGCCTGAGCAGACATTATATAGAACTGAATTCTTATACTTTTACTGTAGTGTTACCACCATCAATTTAAGGTATAACTTTATTCAGTCATTCAAGTTATTTTAGTATTTTTAAGTAAATATGTCATCAATATAAAAATATATAAACAAATAATACATTACTTACGATTGCAATTAGTTGTAATACAATAAAGTGATATATCATATTTAGACAATAGCTGAATATTGCCCAATTAAAATCCCAAAAAGGTTCTATGTTGTAGGCACCTACAAAAAAAAGTTGATAAAGTATTATGAAACAGAGAATCTAAAACTTTACTAAAATTCAACTCACCACCAATCCTCAAAAGGTAATAAGGTATAACAAACATCATTCCATGCTGAATCCAGTATAGTGCAACCTCAGCAAATATCTAAGATTAAAATACAAAATTAAGTTAAATTCAGCTATACAAATAAAAATTAAATGAGAAATAACACCACCATTGTATTCTGGTTTAGAGGGTATAAGTGCTAGTATAAAAACAGGCATATGACATGATAGAACATTACAGTTTTGTTCTGAGGGAGAAAAATCAATAATCTGCAACATCCTTGCCCACTAATATTAGAGGCTAAAGGCCGCACAGACCGGTCTGTCTGCCACATTTGCCTTTCAAAAATGGACATTACCTTCCTTGAAGCAGTTTCAGGAAACAGAAATGCCAACAGAGGTCCATTTAATAAGTTTAAATGAATACGAAATAAAGCCGTTACTGTTTTGCTAGGTGGAGCTGCCAGCAGATAGATCTGTAACATTAATATGTTATTGTTGAAAAGGAAAGCATATATGTGAAACTTAAAGAAGAACGGATTTGATTGTTTCTTTCCTGTTTGATATACATAAATACAATACCATGATATTGAAAATAAACATGAGAATATACAACATGAAACAAATTTCATTATTACAGTAAATATTTTCTTCTGTAACTTTAATATTTGTTTATATAAAAATATTTAGATTATTATTTGCTCAAACATAATAATGCATTTTTTGAAGTAGTTTTCATTTGGATACAGAAAATAATATGTTAAATAAGTAAAATACTCACTTGTATCAATGTTGTCACATGACAAGGGTTTAACAAATATATTACAGTGCGTGATGCAAATTTAAAACCAATTTCCATGCCCCATAGCAAAGCCAAAAGTATTACTAATAATCTTTTGCCCCCTCTATCACTTTTCACATAATTAGTATCCTCTGGAATATTTAATCTTGGAAATGTCTTAATCTGTAACAATTTTCAAAGACATTGCATACTTAAGACATTTTACGAAATTAAGAACGCGAAATAAGGCAATGTACTAATTAAATTACGCAAAAAAGTAAAAATGAGAATTTTTAAACTTACGCCATGTCATGAATATAATGCAAGAATTGAGCTTAATTTAACTGCACTGTAAAATGCATACTTACTGAAATATATACACAAATCGAAACCACGATTATGGTTTCTATTATTTGCCTTCTAGTCGATAAAAAGTAGGCACATTCGGGGCCTACATTTCTTGGGACAGCTTTATTAGCACCACTATAAGCCCAGTCAAACATTTTATGTAGCGTGAATTGACTAAACTGTAATTACTTTTTCATCGATTAAATTATTATTTTTGGAAATGCCTGCTGAGTATTTCAATTCCCGCTACCTTGACGTTCAACCTGTGCACAGATAACTTTAAATAAGTCAGAGACATCCAGTGTTTCCAACTGCTAGCTTTACCCAGTAGCTAGACATTTTCAAAATGTTGCTAGATTTCCAGTTTTTTTTACCCTAAAAAGTTGCTAGAAGTTGCTAAATGTTACAGTCTTACAGTAGATAAGTAGGTTACAATAAAATGACAATTTCTGATAATCATTTTTATTTCCATTAATTCCAACAAGAAGTTAAATTAAGTCGTGTATGCAATTGGATAAAAAAAATAATCTATTAAAGAGGAAGATGTCGATGGCTGGGGTTCTGTATCTTTCATTGATTTTGAATATTTTTCAACGGTGTTTATTTTATGCAGTACGTCTTTAGGCAAAACACAGTTATAGCAGCATTTACCATTTCTCCTGAGGGAGTCTCTAATGCAGAGAATTGAGTTCAGAGTTATGAAACTCATTCTGTTTCTTTGCTTATTTTAACTAAATTAATTTGAGAGAACAACCTTTCTACCTCTGCGTTAGAATGTGGCAGCGAAAGGCAAGTTAAAGCAAGAGTACTTATATCTTGATATGTTGTCACCGGAAGAATTTCTAATTTTTTTTACGACCCAAAACTGAACTCTTTCTTCAGAATGCCACTTATTTATATGTAGAATGTGCCTCTGTTGCATTATTTTGTCTATTATTTCTGGTATAAGTCCCAAAATTTCAGCAACGTCAATGATAGTCGGCCAGCATCGACCTGTACTTATCGTAGCATCTATAACCATAGATTTTTTTCTTTCGTCTCGGCACACTACTCGACGAATTTCGATAGACTCATGTCTCATGATGAAATGAAAAGTTGCTAGAAAAAGTAGCTAAAAAGTTTAGCTACAAGTTTTATTAAATTGTAGCTGTCTGTCATCAAATAATAGCTAGATCTAGCTATAAAGTTGCTAAGTTGGCATCACTGGAGACTGGTACGTCTAGTTCCAAAAATATGCGCCAAGCGCTAGTGTCGTAATGTCATCAAGTGATGACCCACAGCGTACTATAAACGTCACGATAACCATCCGGCATAGAACATCGATAGCATAGTGACGCGCCATGAATAATTAATTCTTATAGAGTTAATTTTATTATATGCAAGGTTCATTGTTTCTTTCGTTAAATTCAATGGATACGAATTTCTTATTTCTTTCGTTAAATTCGTATCCATTGAATTTAACGAAAGAAATATAAAAATAAAATGACTTTTCAGATTTTAATTTTTATTTGTTTTTCCTCTTAACCTATGGGCTTTATATTTCTCGAAGACAATTGTTGTGGTGCACACATCTGCTTCACAATTTTTTCTTGTACACCTCCTTTTTCTTTTCCGAATCACATCTGTAAATAGAAGAAAAATTCAATTCTAAGTAAAGTCGAATCAGGTAACTATTTCGGGATCCTGAGCAACATTCTAACATTTGCCATTACACTATTTCTTAAAGCATGTTTTTCAGTATTGTTTGTACAATTTCGTTTTTGACATCTTTAAAATAAAATCAATAACAATAAGCACACCATAACGGCTCTGATCAGAATCAATTCCTACTTAAGTATACAAATATATATATTGTAACATATTTATGCAGATATTTAACTTTATGGTTTTTAACTGATCATATTTATGTGATAAATAGAATATTCTTGATAAGAATTTAAAAGTTGTTATAAATTATTACCTGTATTGAGAGATGAAGATGCAGGAGGATCTGCATACATATCTGCAGTTCTTGAATATAAATGATCAACTGGATGTTCTAAAATAAGAAAATGGGTATATCAGAAAACAGAACACAAGTTATAACAAAGCATAAGTTGGTTTAACTTTTTTAATGTAAATTGATTTCCATTTTTAGTTGAATATACAATTACATAAGCGCAAGAAGAATGAAAAAAAAGAATGATTAAGATCCACTTAGACATGTTGGGGATGCAGTAGATTTATGCATATAACTTCGTATATAAGAATAATTACCTAATGTATTAGTTATGTATTAAAACCTCCCTGAAAGTATGTAGATCACATTAGTAAAAGAATAATTAAAATTGGTTGATAACTTTTTAAGTAAATCGCAGACATACAAACAAACATACATACATGCATACGGGTCGAATACAGAACCTGCTTTTTTGAAGTTGGTTAAAAGTTAAAAATGTGTGTACCTTGGACAACAACTGGATTTTCCACAATTTACTCGGTGTCTTCCTTGTTACTTTAGTTATGATCATAAAGAACATCTGAAAATAACCAAATAAAGTTTAATTAAATAATTTTAATAGAAAATACATAATCATAAGCAGGAAACTCCGCCTCAAAGATAACCCACTGACTATAACTAAAACTTAACTAGTGTACCTTAATAGGTACACTTGTAAATAATTACAAACACATTAATACAGATAAAGGCACTCCATGCTCTACTTCTTCAGTGGAAAAACGACATGGATAACCATCTTTGAGCGATTACCCTCACCATCCAGTTGGTATTTGTCGAAGTGTTTTTTTTTTTTTTTTGTTTTTTTTTTTTCGACGCTACTGGTCTCCCTTCTTGGGTAAGAGCAGCAGCTATGGCGTGATCAGATGCGTCTGTTTCTACAGTGAGTTGTATTTTAGGGTCAATAACATTGATAGCTGACTTTGCTATTTCTGCCTTTAGCGATTGAAATGCTTGTATAGCTTCGGGGATCAATGGAAATTTATCTGATTTTGCAAGCAATCTTATTTTGTCTGAAAATTTTGGGATCCATTTCGAATAGTGTGCGAAAACACCCATGGTCCTTCGAAGAGAGGCCCGGTCATTAGGTATCGGCATATCCAAAAGAGGTTGGAGACGCCCAGGATCTGGCTTGATTATGTTGTTGCAGATATTATTACCTAGCAAATTTATCTCTGTTTTCGAAAATTCGCTTTTCTGTAAGTTCAAAGTAAGATTATAGCGAGTAGCAACTTTTTGAAAAGAGCTTAATTTTGTGTCATGGTCATTTTGATCATAGCCACATATTGTAATGTCATCTAGATAGGTATACACGCCTTGTAAACGTTCTTTCTGTATGATGGAATTAATAGCTCGTTGAAAAGCTGCAACGCCATTTGTGACACCGAATGGTATACGTCGAAATTGATATAGATTTCCGCATGCTTCAAAGGCTGTATATGGTTTTTCACCTTCTAAAATTGGAATTTGATGGTAAGCGCTACTTAAATCAATTTTGCTAAAGACTTTATGCTTGGCTACTTTAGAAATGAGTTCATCCAATAATGGCAGAGGATAAGCATCTAGTTCGGTGTATCTGTTTATTGTTTGAGAATAGTCAATAACCATTCTTTTTTGTGATGTTCACTAGATGTAACAAGAAGTTGGGCTCTCCACGGTGAAAGACTCGGTTCAATAATTTTATCATGAAGAAGTTTTTTTTATTTCAGTTTCGATAAACTGAGAATCTAAATCAGAGTGTCGTCTGGACTTAATAGCGATTGGTTTCTTAAAAGGTAATAAATTCGTAAATACGCTTACTTGTTCGATGTTAGCTTCTGAGAGAGCACATAGCTTGAGTGTTGGTTTGGAACCACCGAATTGCATTTCTAAGGCTTTGTGGTTCTGCAAGATATCGTGTCCGAGTATGATATCTGAACAAAGTCCATCCATAATCATAAGAGTGGCGTTGATAGTTTGGTTTTGTATAGTAATCTTCAAGGGGCATGATCCATTCACTTGCATACATAAGTTAGACGTTGCCATTGTAATCCTTTGCTTGCAGGTAGTGATATTCAGATTATACAGACTAACTGTGAAGAGACCTCTTTGATTGTCTCTATTAAATCTATAGATTTATATCTGGCGGTTGACATATAGTTTTGAATAGGTGTCAGATTGAAAAATAAGATAACTTCGTATCTTATTTAATGTGTTTGCTAATTACTAATATATAATATTACGCTTTCCACAACTTCTTATCTTTATATTTGGGGATTCGGACCTTTATTTTGGAATACCTCCTCTTCAAACTTATCACTAACAAGACGCTGATCGATAAAACTTGCTGTGCCGCCAGTGTCAATTAGTGCTCTTGCTGTAAACTTTCCATTTATGAGAACTGGTGTGGTGGCTCTGTTTAGATCTGTTGCCAACAATATACAAGAAAAAGTATGTGTTGATGTGGCCATAGCGTGTTTGGCATGATCTTCGTCTAGTGTTACGCTAGCTGCTACTCGAGGGCTTTTGCTAAGACAGACTTTAGAGTAGTGTCCCTTTTTTCCACAATTTGTGCAAATAGTGTAAGAAGCTGGGCACTTGGAGCGCTGTTGATGACGCTGATTTCCGCAGAAATAACATATTTCATATTTTATTGCAGCAGCGGTAGTGTTATCATTAGTGGTGTAATTTACAACTGGCGTTAGCTCTTGTCGGTAATTATCATTTTGAATTTGAGCCATTTCTAAAGACCGTGCTTGTTCATATGCTTTAGCTAAAGTCAGTGTGCTGTTTTCTAGAAGCCGTTGACGTATTCCCGGTGACGATAGCCCTGCGATAAAGGCGTCTCGAACATATTTGCTCTCATTTTGCTCAGCGGTAACTGATTTGAAATTACAATTCTTCGAATACAACTTAAGCGTTTGAATATACTTACTAATCAATGGACTCTCCCTGTTGCTGTTGTCGCTTGGCTAAATGATATCGTGAGTACACTTCGTTTACCGGTTTTATGATTAGCCCATCTAGTTTCTTTATAGCTATGTCATATTCTTTCGATTCACTAATGCAAGTGTAAAGGAGCGGCGATAAGTGGTTAACTAGCAGCTGGTACTTGCAATCTGCACTTACTCTGAACTTCCTTTTGATTCTAAATATTAAATATTGTTAAACATTGTGGAAATAAAGAGATAAAAGTACGCAGATATTACTTTACTCTTTGGTACGCAGTGTTTTATATTATATATGTCACAACTTCAAGTCTTTGCTTCAAGTAGCGAAAGAACCAAAGAGTATGTAATACACTATGCTATGTTTTAGAAAGAACCAAACAGTATCCTAGCAACCATCATAGATAACTATAGATCATAGATAAATATAGTTATATTTGGTCAGGCCATAGATACTTCACATCCACGGAAATGTTTCAGCTTGATGTGTTTGGTGCGCTTGTGATATTCATACTTTGGGTTGTGCGCAAGTTTTACAGCCGTTCAGTACTGGTTTCTCAATTTTAATCAAGCTGTTAATAAGCTGATTCAACCATAAAATCTCTTGAGCAGATGCGCTTGCTGCTATAATTTCCGCTTCAGTTGAGGAGATGGAGACTGTCGTTTGCTTCTGGCTTCTCCAGCTAATAGCAGCTCCAGAAAATAAGCACACAATTCCAGATGTCGACCTTCCAGTAGTTTGGTCTCCTGCATGATCTGCGTCGCTGTAACAGACTAAGCGTGGAGGGGACTTTTCCGTATAGGTTAGCCCATTCTGTTGGGTGCCTTTTAAGTACCGGAAGATGCGTTTTACCAGCATGATATTTTTCTTAGTAGGTGCTGCGAGGTTTCGAGATGCGACACCCACAGCATATGATATATCAGGCCTTGTGCCTACTGACAAATATGCCAAAGCATCCACGGCTTGTCTATATGGGAAATTCGCGTTGACATCCTCTTCTTCTGCCTTCTCATTTTCATTGATGATTGGCGTTGGTGCTGGTTTGCAGTTGCACATTCTATATTTTTCTAACACTTTCTTTGTGTAGGCCTTTTGACATAGTGACATGGTCTTGTCCTTGCGGACATTAATTTCCATTCCAAGGCAGTATGACGCAGGTTTCGTAGTTATCTTAAACCTTGTTTGCAATTCCTTGATCGATTCGTCTCCTGCCCTGGTAGTATTGTATTGTTAGGAATCAGAAGTGGAAATGTTTAAAAAAAAACAATACGAGACGCAACACAGATAATACAACTCTTTATTTTAAATTAAGGAACAAAATACGAATCACTGAATCTAACCACAAATCGTCACTTATACAATTTAACACATAAATATTCACAACGATAAAAAGTAGGTACACAAATAGCTCCATTTAGGAAAATATAAGTCTTACGGCCCTTTGACGGTGCTTCCAGCGCGAGCGACTACCAGAAAGTTACTGAGTAATGGCGCGCGCGCTGCTTTTATAGGTTCTAAAAAGTTGTTATTCCTTCGTTCCTAACAGAATTATCGCAGGGTAGTTGATGACGTCGTTCGGAAACTCCTTACACGGCCTCTCCTGACGTTGAGTCGTCCTCGACGCAGACTTCTGGTGTGGCCCGGCTACGACCCGCGATGGGAGAGGTCAGCGGCTCGATCTCCACTTCGCCAACGGGTCGAGGCGACGGGTCGACCACAGTAGAAGACGCCGTTTGTTCAGAGTCGTCATCAGTATCTTCATCTGCAAACAAAATTTTATTAGAAGCCATTCAAGCAACTTCAATAAGAGCGTTCAGCCTCTCATAAAGTTCTATTCGTCTTCAGTTAATTAATTCATTCATCGCTCTTTCTAATAGTTCATAAGTTTTTAGATAGACACACACATCCATCTTTCTCAATCCAAAAGCAAAGCAACAGCATTTTCCTGTATGTGTCCAGCGCGCCAGTACTGGTTCTTCGCTGCCATATTGCTGTCAGCGACCGCGGCCAGCATTCAGCTTCCGCCACCTGCAACATGGTCTACCAACCCGTAGACCCGCTTGACACGCAGACCGTATTCATACGTGCAAGCCGCTTAACACGCAGACCGTATTCATACGTGTAAGCCGACCCATACGCTGATCACAATCATACGTAAGGGCCCACTCAATACGCAGACCGTATTCATACGCACGAGTTCTCTCAACACGCAGACCGTATTCATACGTGAGAGACCACAACGCTTGACACGCAGACCGTATTCATACGTGCAAGCCGCTTAACACGCAGACCGCATTCATACGTGTAAGCCGACCCACACGCTGATCGCAACCAAACGTAAGAGCCCACTCGATACGCAGACCGTATTCATACGCACGAGTTCTCTCAACACGCAGACCGTATTCATACGTGTGAGACCACAAATTGACCGTACATGGTCTTTACACAGCAACCTGTGACTCAGCAACAGGCGCCAACACGGTACGCCAAGGCGCCACTCAAGCGCGACAGTAGGACTGCGCACTCCACCAGCGCGACAGTGCGCTGCACTAGCGCGACAGCAGGGCTGCGCGCTCCACTAGCGCGACAATGCACTGCACCAGCGCGACAGCAGGTCTGCGCGCTCCACCAGCGCGACAGCAGGTCTGCGCGCTCCACCAGCGCGACAGCAGGTCTGCGCGCTCCACCAGCGCGACAGCAGGTCTGCGCGCTCCACCAGCGCGACAGGTCTGCGCGCTCCACCAGCGCGACAGCAGGACTGCGCGCTGTACCAGCACGACAGCAGGTCTGCGCGCTCCACCAGCGCGACAGCGGGTCTGCGCGCTCCACCAGCGCAACAGCAGGTCTGCGCGCTAAGGCGCCGCTCAAGCGCTACAGCACGCCAAGGCGCTGTTCAAGCGCTACAGCACGCCAAGGCGCTGTTCAAGCGCTACAGCACGCCAAGGCACCACTCGTGCTCGGCAACTGGATTGCTCATCGCTCCAGGTCAGCGGTTCAACACCGCACCACCAGCACCGGCTGCTCAGCAGTATACCACGCCAGCACCACTCGTGCTCGCCAGGTGCAACGGTGCGCTACGCAAGGTCGGCAGCTCGACAGGACTGCACTACTCGACCGCCGCCTGGTAGTGCCTTTGTGAGTGCTTGATCACAAAGACGAAGTCAGGAATCTGAAACACATGAGCAGAGAGCGACAGCAACGAGCACAACTTATTTCTTAATAATACAAGCGCTCGGCTTACCTGACCTTCACTTACGGTCCTATCCAAATATACAATTCAGATACATGAAAAGTACACTTTTCAGATTTATAGAAAACCCAGAACTGGTGATACTCTTGAGGACCTTACACAAAAGTTCTAATCCACCATCCATCGTACGACTCAAAATAAGCATATGGTCACAGTGGATGTATCAGTGCCCGATATAAAATATATGGAAAACTCACTTACTACTGCAACTGGTCAAGTTTGCAATAAACTAGAGATGTGTTTATGGAAATGGACACAAGAGACTGAGTATTACTCAGTCTAGTTTAACAGATCCTCCAAATAGTTGCAGCGAATCGCTCGCGTAAACATAGCGTAAAACTTCAAGTTGCAACGGCTTGCTAACGTGGCAATAACCAGCAGCATGAGGACTGCGTCCCCTACCGCCTTAGGGTAATGCTGGAGCAACCCAGCAGCTTGACAACACTACAACCGCTAGCACAACAAGTATTAGCTTATTCTGGCTACTAACCATCCTCAACTACTGTCAAGTTGTGAAACTACAGCTGGACCAACAGCCTAATATACTTTTCGAGGCACAGTGGAATCCTGATATGTCAGGGTGGTTACCCATCCACGGACCAGCCTCAACATTGAAAATCTACTTATGTGACCAGTATTATCTAGCCACCAGCTAGTTCTTCAATAACAAACATTGACATCACAAACACTCTATATGAAGTGTAAACAAAAGAAGTACTTTCGGTTTCTTGACTTCACAAACCTTTCAATATGCGGTTTACGCACACAGGTAAAATAGGATGATACATGACAAATATACAAGCCACTATCAATGATAACATTGATCAGTACTCGTTGTATAGCCGCAACAACAAAATAATTAATGCGGGTAGATTGGTTTTCCACGTCTTGATTTCTTCACAACGTGATCATGTAAATAAACTAGCCGACACAGAAATAAACCTTGGTTTCGCCTTGCTGGACGAGAGGACCTCCATATCACCTTACCCTTTTTGTTGCAATCTAATTATTTTGTTCAAACGGATCACATCAAAACATTTTTCTATGAAATGTCGTTTTCCCAAACAACAATCAAAGTGTTCCTTTCCTTCAATATGAAGGATTTTCAGAATCAGTGCCTTTCAATGAACTGGGCTTAACATATTCCGAAAAGGTTTTCAACAAAATCATTTTTGCAAGTGATATCAATAATCACAAGAGTTTGTGGTAGATTCTCTAACTCGAATAGTCCTCATTCCATGAATAATCACTGATCATAATAACAACAAAATAACACCAATGAGATCAACTCGTCACATATATAAAAGTACTCTGTGCTCGTCACTAGGTTGTCGAACAATACGTAAACAAAGGAGCAAACGACAGTTATAGTCTGCACGTGTAGGGTAGGTATCTGAGTTAGTACTCATACCTTCAAGTGAAATGTTATTTACGTCAGGTATTCGAGGAAGAAGGGCTTAAACTCATTTTAAAAACTAGTCGAATTACGATCCGTCGCCACCCTTATGTTAGCATAGACAATAATCGACTATAACTAACTAGTCTAATCGATACTTGCAACAGTTATCCTTGACGTAAAAATCATAATATTAGTCATGGCGACCCATACTATAGGAAGCACAATGATCGACTATTTAACTATTCTAGTTATGCGTTGAAAAACGATTATAGCTAACGTCACAAATGATTATTATTTATGACAGCCCATAGAGCTATTTTTGGTTATAAAACGGCAAGCGCTTTAAATTGGTCATAACTAGAGTCTAGAAGTGCAAAAGCAACGAACAAAAACGTATCCGTATGGTATGACGTCGCATCGTTTGTTGTTTTCGAACCAGAGTTGCGTATAAGTAAATCTTATTTTAGTTCGATGTATAAAGGTTAGAACTACAAGTAAACTGTAGACAGAACCTACTAGATTTGCAATGGATTTCCCACTTTGAGAATTTAAAGTGAGAAATGTTACATAACAATAAACTATTTCGATGAACGATGTTCAAAAATTTACTTTTCCTAGTAAACAAACATCGATCGTTGTTAACGTCGGCTTTTAAATTCACCGAATGCGCAATTCCGAGTATGTTTCTTTCACATACGTTAGCCAAGTCTTAGTATCACGTTTCAAGCCATTACCAATACGCATAAGACAGTCATACTCGTTCTAATTATTTAAAAGTTTTAGCACAGTCAACTTATGAAAAATTAAATAATCAGTCCGCGAAAAATAATACAACAGACGAAAATCCTATTGGTCACCATAGATGATGTATTTATTTCTCTAGGTACCCACATTATTCGTTTCCGCAGGTTGACCGGTGCAAACAGCACAAGGCGATATTTATCAAAGGAAACGACGTGGAACGAATGACTTGAGGAATCTAACTGGCGACCACGTGTCGACACACACATGATTGCGATGAACTATGCACAATACTTTCTAACGATTTAATACGAACTAACTAAACAGTAATTTCACGACCGACACTATCCTAGCACGGCGGTGCTTTCAGATATCACTTCACATACCACAATCACGATTCGAATGTGTGACACAATGTTCCTTGCTAATTTTAAACAAAGGAAAAATAACAAAGTAAAATTTGTGGGTAGAGAAGTATTCTTATATTTCGTTCCTTGGATGTTTTATACGTAATCTAGTGGGCAATTTAACTTCTTTATCCCACTTCTGATGTTAGGAATCAGAAGTGGAAATGTTTAAAAAAAAAAACAATACGAGACGCAACACAGATATTACAACTCTTTATTTTAAATTAAGGAACAAAATACGAATCACTGAATCTAACCACAAATCGTCACTTATACAATTTAACACATAAATATTCACAACGATAAAAAGTAGGTACACAAATAGCTCCATTTAGGAAAATATAAGTCTTACGGCCCTTTGACGGTGCTTCCAGCGAGAGCGACAACCAGAAAGTGACTGAGTAATGGCGTGCGCGCTGCTTTTATAGGTTCTAAAAAGTCGTTATTCCTTCGTTCCTAACAGAATTATCGCAGGGTAGTTGATGACGTCGTTCGGAAACTCCTTACAGTATACTACAAGTCCGTTATTAACATAAAGTCCAATAAATACTTTAGATTGTCCTCTGATTCGAACATACAAGCATGGATCCGCTTCACTCTGTTGGAAATCAGAATTCCTTAAGAATTCGGCAATGCAGGTGTTCCAGCAGCGCGCGCGGTGCTTGTTTCAGTCCATAGAGGCTGCGTTTTAGCTTGCAGACTCGTTTGATGCCATCCTGATAGCCATTAGGCTGTTTCATGTAAATGTCTTCGTTTACTGTGCCGTTAAGGCGGTTGAAACATAGAATTGAAGTAGTTTAAAAATTATCTCGAGCAGCTATAGCAAGTAATGCTCGTACGGTACTCAGACGAACCACTGGACTGAATTTTTTGTCATAATCAGTTCCAGGTTGCTGGGAGTAACCTTTGATAACCATTCTGGCTTTATACCTGTCGACGGTACCATCAGGATTAATTTTTACTTTATACACCCATTTGCAAGGAAGAGCTCTTCGTCCTTTGGGTAAATCAACCAAATTCCAGGTTTGGTTATCATGCAGTGAAGTTATTTCACTCTGCATAGCATTTAGCCATTTTGCTTTGTGAGGAGATTCCATCGCTTCTTTGAGGGTCTTAGGCTCTTTAGGCTTGTGAAGATTTTCGATTTCTTCAGCTGCTGCCAGAATAAAATCATCGTAGCGCTTAGGAGCTCCCCACCAACTGTGTCCCCACGTTGTCGTCGTGGTGGGGCTTGCGTGTTTCGATGATCTCTGGGGCCATGCCGGTAGAGGCACTCATGCCGGACGGGCCCAGAGGGAGAAACCAGACCAAGAGGGACACACCGGGGAAAGGCGCGCCGCCTGGAGGATCGAGCAGTTAGCTCGAGCTTCTAGACGGCGCGGGGCTCGGTCTCAGAGATCGGGTCAAGGGGGAGGAAAGGTTCACTTCCGGTATGCGTCTAATCTTTAGACGTAACCGTGAAGTGAACCAGGGGAAGGGAAATGGGGTGTCGGGACAGAGGAACTCACCTCTCTAAAAAAGTAAAACAATATGGAGAACAAAGTCGTTGCTAAAGATACCCAGGCGGGTCCCAGCTGCTCTTCAGCTGGGGAGTCCCGCATCGGACACGTCCGGTCAGTCCCACCGTACTCTGGGGGGGACAACAAAGGCTTTTACCCCAACTTTACCCTGGCAGTCGCCGCATTGAGCCAGGGAGGCTCACGTGCCCGTGAGGTAGAGTCGCTGGACTTGTCCAGCACGTCCACCTCACCGGTACCGAACGTTGAGCGAGCGCAGAGCGCCGCTCCGAGGAGGAGGGGGCGCCGGTGCTCGGGTCGGAAACCGACTCGTCATCGGACGCCGAAAGCTTCCAGAGCATGATCTCTGGGAGCGCAATGAGGAGCGACGAGGGGGGCGCCGACAGGAGGAAGGAGTTCCTCAAGCGCCCCCGCGACAAAGATTCGTCGTCGGAGGAAGGGCTTGTCTCGGCCCGCAAGATCCCCACAAGCGTGCGGGGTAAAGGCCGAGGCAAGACTTCGGGGAGGGGGCCTTCCTCTGGAGAGCCCAACACTGGTCTGGCCTCGAGCGAGGCCAAACTAGAAGAGGCCGCGGCAGCTGCCATCCGCACCATCTCGCGGAAGCGGAACCGCAAAAGCAAGGAGGACGCGATCGGCGAAGCCAAGGTCTCCATCATGGCGGCCGCGCGGACTTACGGCGGGGCTCCGGCTGCAAGGGACGATATGTCCGATCTGCGGCTGCGGCACGTGCGTGCGGTTTACGGGCGAGTCGGTGGTGGACGTTACGTTCGCCATCCCCAGCCTGTCACCGCGCGTCACCGACTGGCGCGTTGTGGAGGAGGTGGAGACTTATTCCGACCACCGGTATATCCGGTTCGACGTCTCCGCCCAGACCCCAGGCGCGCCGGTCCGACGGGACCTGAGTGGTCCGCGATGGGCGCTGAAGCAGATGGACCGGGAGCTATTCCTGGAAGCCTCGATCGTGCAGGCCTGGGGGTCACCCCCGGACAGGCCTGCCGACATAAACGACGAAGCGGAGTGGTTCCGGGAGGCCATGTCGGAGATCTGCGACGTGGCCATGCCCCGGGTCCGGCAAGGATGCGCCTGGCGTCAGCTGTACTGGTGGTCGAGCGAGCTAGCAGCACTGCGCAAAGCGTGCGTTGCGGCGCGACGCCGGTACACCAGGTTCCGCAGGCGCCGCACCCGACCTTGGGATGCGGCGACTGTAGAGGCGGAGCTGTACGAGGGCTACAGGGCAGCGAAGGCCGTCCTCCGAGACGAGATCTGGCGGGCCAAGGAACTGGCCCGGGAGAAGATGCTGGGGACTCTGGACGGGGACCCATGGGGCCGCCCCTACAAGTGGGTGTGAGAGAGGCTCCGCCCCTGGGCTCCCCCGTTGACACAGAGTCTCTAGCCTCAGTTCTTGGAGGACGTGGTGAGCGCCCTGTTCCCATCGCGAGGGGAGGATGCTCCCCCGCCCATGGCTCCGTCTCCGACGGAACCTGAAGCTGGCGCAAACGCGGACCACAGCGACGACGACGTCTACGACGCTCCAGAGGTGACCGAGGTAGACTTGAGAGTGGCGGTACAACGGCTCAAGGCCAAAAATACCGCCCCAGGACCCGACGGCCTGCCAGGGAAAGCCTGGGTCCTGGCCTCGGAGACTCTCGGGCCTCGACTAGGGGGGCACTTTAGCGCATGCCTGGAGAGGGGCCAATTTCCGCTTCGCTGGAAGACGGGAAAGCTGGTCCTGATCCAGAAAGCCGGGCGCCCTGCGGACTCTCCGTCCGCATTCCGGCCCATCGTGCTGCTCGACGAGGTGGGCAAGCTCTTGGAAAGAGTAATTGCAGACCGCCTCTTCAGGCACCTGAATCAGGTGGGCCCGGATCTTGCGGAGTGCCAGTTTGGCTTCCGCAGGGGGTGCTCGACGGTGGATGCCATCATGCGTGTGAGAGCCCTCACGACGGGGGACGCGGTATCCCGGGGCTCCCATCACCAACGCCTTTAACACCCTGCCCTGGAGTTGCATCAGGGAGGCACTCCGGTATCATCGGGTGCCGACCTACCTCCGTCGCATAGTCGAGGACTACCTGACGGACAGAGCCGTCATCTACCCCGGTCACCGGGGAGAGTGGAATCGGTGAGAGATGTCGTGCGGTGTCCCACAGGGATCGGTCTTGGGGCCGCCCCTGTGGAACATCGGATACGACTGGGTGCTGCGCGGCGACCTCCCTGTCGGCGTCAGCGTAATATGTTACGCTGACGACACGCTCGTCCTGGCGCAGGGAGAGTCGCACCAGGCGGCGGCCAACCTGGCGACGCAAGCGGTTGCGACAGTCGTTCATAGGATCCGGCAGTTGGGACTCGACGTGGCGCTGCACTAGACAGAGGCCATGTGCTTCCATGGTGGTCGGAACGCGCCACGGTCCGAGTCCCACATAACGGTGGAGGGGGTTCGCATCAGCGTCGGGAGGACGATGAAGTACCTGGGACTCGTCCTCGACAGCCGGTGGAACTTCAGGGAGCATTTCCTGAGTTTGGCCCCAAAGCTGAACCGGGCAGCAGCCGCCTTCAGGCGACTCCTGCCTAATCTCAGCGGGCCAAACGCCTCCTGCCGAAGGCTGTACGCCGGCGTCGTGCGGTCCATGGCCCTCTACGGGTCCCCAGTGTGGGTTGTTGAGATAGATTCCAAGTTCCTTGCTCAATACGAATTATACTGTAGTGCTCTGGTGCTTTGGTTCGCAGCCATGGCTCCTATCAAATGCTGTGTTGTCGGTTGTATTTCAACCAACAAAACTCATCCATCGCCTTTATAATTTACCTAAGGACGATAAACTTAGGGCTTTGTGACTGTCGTTTTTGGTATCAGTGAATTCCGAACTTCTTGGTCTGTCAAAGTATCAGTTAGTGAAAAAACCTGTGTGCCTGAGGTGATATGCAACCTCTATCGAACTGGCTGGTTTACTACCTATGTCTCAGATGACATCGAACACAAATACTTGTGTCATTAGTTCATTACTTATAATTGTACATGTGAAATTTTAAATGAATAAAGCCATAATGTATTGCGGAATGGTTTAATTTACTACAATTTATTCATTTAAAAATAATGGAAAAATATCTAAAACCCTAAAAGGTTCGAAGCGGATCCAACAATAAGCTCAGACCAATCATCAATATGGATCCACTGGAAACAAACATTCAACAATTTTCTACATGCTATAGAATCAAAAGGAACTTCAGTAAGTACAGATTGCAAGTACCAGCTGCTAGTTAACCACTTATCGCCGCTCCTTTACACTTGCATTAGTGAATCGAAAGAATATGACATAGCGATAAAGAAACTAGATGAGCTATTCATAAAACCGGTAAACGAAGTGTACTCACGATATCGTTTAGCCAAGCGACAACAGCAACCGGGAGAGTCGATTGATCAGTATATTCAAACGCTTAAGTTGTATTCGAAGAATTGTAATTTTAAATCAGTTACCACTGAGCAAAATGAGAGCGAATATTCGAGACGCCTTTATCGCAGGGCTATCGTCACCGGGAATACGTCAACGGCTTTTAGAAAACAGCACACTTACTTTAGCTAAAGCATATGAACAAGCACGGTCTTTAGAAATGGCTCAAATTCAAAATGATAATTACCGACAAGAGCTAACGCCAGTTGTAAATTACACCACTAACGATAACACTACCGCTGCTGCAAGAAAACTAAGAAAATATGAAATATGTTATTACTGCGGAAATCAGCGTCATCAACAGCGCTCCGAGTGCCCAGCTTCTTACACTATTTGCACAAATTGTGGAAAAAAGGGACACTACTCTAAAGTCTGTCTTAGCAAAAGCCCCCGAGTAGCAGCAAGCGAAACACAAGACGAAGATCATGCCAAACACGCTATGGCCACATCAACACATACTTTTTCTTGTATATTGTCGGCAACAGATCTAAACAGAGCCACCACACCAGTTCTCATAAACGGAAAGTTTACAGCAAGAGCACTAATTGACACTGGCAGCACAGCAAGTTTTATTGATCAGCGTCTTGTTAGTCTGTATAATCTGAATATCACTCCCTGCAGGCAAAGGATTACAATGGCAACGTCTAACTTATGTATGCAAGTGAATGGATCATGCCCTTTGAGAATTACTTTACAAAACCAAACTATCAACACCACTCTTATGATTATGGATGGACTTTGTTCAGATATCATACTCGGACACGATATCTTGCAGAACCACAAAGCCTTAGAAATGCAATTCGGTGGATCCAAACCAACACTCAAGCTATGTGCTCTGTCAGAAGCTAACATCGAACCAGTAAGCTTATTTACAAATTTATTACCTTTTAAGAAACCAATCGCTATTAAGTCCAGACGACACTCTGATTTAGATTCTCAGTTTATCGAAGCTGAAATACAAAAACTTCTTCATGATAAAATTATTGAACCGAGTCTTTCACCGTGGAGAGCCCAAGTTCTTGTTACATCTAGTGAACATCACAAAAAAAGAATGGTTATTGACTATTCTCAAACAATAAACAGATACACCGAACTAGATGCTTATCCTCTGCCATTATTGGATGAACTCATTTCTAAAGTAGCCAAGCATAAAGTCTTTAGCAAAATTGATTTAAGTAGCGCTTACCATCAAATTCCAATTTTAGAAGGTGAAAAACCATATACAGCCTTTGAAGCATGCGGAAATCTATATCAATTTCGACGTATACCATTCGGTGTCACAAATGACGTTGCAGCTTTTCAACGAGCTATTAATTCCATCATACAGAAAGAACGTTTACAAGGCGTGTATACCTATCTAGATGACATTACAATATGTGGCTATGATCAAAATGACCATGACACAAAATTAAGCTCTTTTCAAAAAGTTGCTACTCGCTATAATCTTACTTTGAACTTACAGAAACGCAAATTTTCGAAAACAGAGATAAATTTGCTAGGTCATAATATCTGCAACAACATAATCAAGCCAGATCCTGGGCGTCTCCAACCTCTTTTGGATATGCCGATACCTAATGACCGGGCCTCTCTTCGAAGGACCATGGGTGTTTTCGCACACTATTCGAAATGGTTCCAAAATTTTCAGACAAAATAAGATTGCTTACAAAATCACATAAATTTCCATTGATTCCCGAAGCTATACAAGCATTTCAATCACTAAAGGCAGAAATAGCAAAGTCAGCTATCAATGTTATTGACCCTAAAATACAACTCACTGTAGAAACAGACGCATCTGATCACGCCATAGCTGCTGCTCTTACCCAAGAAGGGAGACCAGTAGCGTTTTTCTCCAGAACACTAAGCACTCATGAACGTAATCATTCAGCAATAGAGAAGGAAGCTGCAGCTATTGTAGAAAGTATAAAGAAATGGCGGCAATTTCTAATGGGTAAAACATTTCAACTGATAACTGATCAGAAATCAGTATCTTTTATGTTTGATCAGAAACACAACTCTAAAATTAAAAATGATAAGATTCAACGATGGCGCCTGGAACTTTCTAATTATAGATTTGATATTATATATCGTCCAGGCAAGGACAACATAGTAGCTGATGCCCTCTCACGTGCAAATATAACAGCATCAACTCAATCAATCACCGACAATCTTTTTGAATTACATAAGAATTTGTGCCATCCCGGTATAACTCGAATGGTTCACTGGGTAAGAGCTAAAAATTTACCATACTCAGTCGATGATGTCAGGCGAATTACGGGATCATGCACTGTCTGTGCTGAAATTAAACCTAGATTTCTTAGAACAAAGGGCACATTGATCAAGGCGACTGCTCCATTTGAAAGGATTGGAATAGACTTCAAGGGTCCACTGCCAAGTGTAACTGGAAACCGTTACATGCTTACTATAATAGATGAGTACTCCAGATTTCCCTTTGCGTTTCCCTGTTCTGACCTAAGTTCCGAAACTGTTAAAAAAACAATTATTTGCAATATTTGGTACACCAACCTACGTACATTCTGATAGAGGAACCGCATTTGTATCAGCTGATCTGAAAAATTTTCTGCACGGAATTGGCGTAGCTACTAGCTATACCACGCCATATAACCCCCAAGGTAATGGCCAAACTGAGCGATACAATGGCATTATTTGGAAAACTATACAACTCTCGCTAAAGTCAATGAATTTGCCGATTAACCGCTGGGAAACTGTCCTCGAACAGTCGCTACACTCCATACGATCTTTATTGTGCACAGCAACTGGATGTACACCTTACGAACGAATGTTCACCCATCTCCGCAGATCTTCAAATGGACATTCCGACATGCCGACGTGGCTTACGGAGGCAGAGAGAGCACTGTTGAAAAATAATGTTAGAAAAAGTAAGTATGACCCAATTGTCGAGGAAGTAGAACTAGTCGAGACCAACCCTCTACACTCCCACATAAGATGTCAAAATGGCCGCGAGATGGTAGTTTCGAATCGTCACTTAGCGCCGTTGGGAAATACTTTATATTCTGACGCTGAAGATCGCGAAACAGGATCTGACTCCAATTGGCTTTCTACTGAGTCGGATGAACCAGAATTTCAAATAAATGATGAACCAACTAGTATTCCGACGAACCAACCAGTTAGTATTACTCTAGATCCTACTAACGTACAAGGTTCTGCACCTCGCCGTTCAGCAAGAGAGCGACACCCTCCGTCTCATCTTCAAGACTATGTCACTTCTTAATGGGGGGAGAATGAGGTGATATGCAACCTCTATCGAACTGGCTGGTTTGCTACCTATGTCTCAAATGACATCGAACACAAATACTTGTGTCATCTATACTAATATTATAAAGAGGAAACCTTTGTATTTTTGTATTTTTGTATGTTTGTATTGAATAGGCTCAAAAACTACTGGACCGATTTCAACATTTCTTTTACCATTACTTAGAGGGATTCTTCCGAATCCGTATAGGCTATATTTTATCCCGGAAAATAGATAGGATTTTTCGTGGTAGTGAAAATTGTGGAGTAAGGCGTCGAAAAAACTGCCGTACGTTAACGATTCTCGCGAACGCTGCCTATATTTAATATAAACATTGCACCCGTGCGAAGCCGGGGCGGATCGCTAGTTACTTATAATTGTACATGTGAAATTTTAAATGAATAAAGCCATAATGTATTACGGAATGGTTTAATTTACTACAAAATCATTCTATGTGTAGCATACCAGCACACCCTTCACTTTGATAACCAATCGCTCATACAATGCACAAAGGAATATTATTCTAAGTGCTATAAATTAAATATAATATCAACAGTTATATGAGACGCGGGCGGAGGGCCGCGCTCTCTCACACAGTGACCGCTGTTTAACTTATGTAAACACTACTATTATATATACACAATTCTATTTTAATAAATAACATTCATTCCACATTCATTACTGCGACTTCACGCCTTGTCATTGCTCTCCCTAACTTATTCTCCAAAGTGCTGTCTAAAGTAAATCTCTGCTGCCTTAAATATAATCTCCTAAAAATAGTGCTCAAACATAGCACTAAAGTAGTGCTACGAACCTAACGCTAAAGTGGTGACCCCTAACCGAACACACTTGACGCGAAGAAAACCCGAACAAGAAACACACGAAGCGGAGAAAACCCGAGCCAGACACACCTAAAGCGGAGGAAACCTCGAACCAGACATACCTGAGGTCAGTAAATCATTCAGCACTAAGACATACTCGAAGAAATCGTTCTACTCGCCGACAAAATGATGGAGCAGACCACATCAAACGAAGTCGCAGCCGTACACTCATTCGCAGCACCTACATCAGCACCGCAGTCGGATACGCAGTATCTCATCAGCGAAATAAGAAAACTCTCGCTAGAAATAGCCGAGCTCAAAGCTAGACCGCCTTATGATCACAATGATCACAACTATCGCCGCCGCCGCTACCCATCTCACCGCCGTAGCGCATCACGATCGCGAAGCCGAGAAACATCACCATCACCACACTGCTATTATCACCGACGTTTCAAGGAACAGCCTAGTCACTGCACATCGCCCTGCTCTTTCAACAAACAAAACTCGGAAAACTAGACCGAACGTTGGCAGAGGTGGACACCGGCGTTCAAGAAAATTCACACCGCCTATACATCACCGACAAAAACTCTAAATTATCTTTCTTGGTCGACACGGGAGCAAACATATCCGTGCTACCGAGAAGAAAGGGTCAAGTCGCAACGCCGCTACCATTTCAACTTTACGCTGCGAACAACACAAAGATAGCTACGTATGGCGAAACAACATTAACTCTCAACTTTAACTTACGACGCCCATACAAGTGGAAGTTCATAATAGCAGATGTTTTAAAACCAATACTCGGAGCCGATTTTCTCAAGTACCATCAACTTATCGTCGACTTGAAAAACCGCAGACTTATCGACGGCGTCACGAGCTTAAAGGTCAATGACCCGGTATGTGTAACAGATGTTCCTACCGTACGCAGTATTGACATGTCGCAGTCATACCACGACATCCTAGCTCAGTATCCCGAAATAACGCGACTAACATCAATGCAATTGAACTGCAACATCAATGTGCAACATTGTATTGAAACTCGCGGACCACCGGTATACTGCCGCGCCCGTCCTATTCCACCGCATCGCTTCGAGATTGTAAAGAAAGAATTCGAAAACATGATAGAACAAAGATTATGCAGACCTAGCAAGAGTCCATGAGCATCACCTCTTCATATCGTACCTAAAAAGAATGGCGATATCAGAGTTTGTGGTGACTATCGCCGACTCAACTCTATCACCGTACCAGACAGATATCCCGTGCATCATCAAAGATCATCATCAAAGATTTTACGCATCATCTATCTGGTAAGACTATCTTCTCTACGATAGATCTCAACCGTGCTTACCAACAACTGAATGTCCGCGAAGAAGACATAGAAAAAACAGCAATCATCACACCGATGGGATTATTTGAATTCCCACGTATGTGCCCTGGTTTAAAGAACGCGGGACAAACATTTCAACGGTATATCCATGAAATACTACGAGGATTAGATTTTGTTTTCCCTTTTATCGACGATCTACTTTTGGCATCAGAAAACGAAACCCAACACCGAGAACACCTACATATTGTACTCAAGAGACTTGAACAAAACGGAATAACTATCAACCCTGCCAAATGCAACTTAGGCCAATCAGAAGTTCAGTTCCTTGGTTACACAGTATCAGCACAAGGTATCAAACCTCCAAAACATAAAGTCGAAGCTATCACTGACTATCCCAAGCCGACTACCATTGAAGACCTGAGAAGATTTCTCGGTATGATCAATTTCTATCGCGATCATATACCAAACGCCGCATCTCAACAAGCACCATTGAACGCATACCTACACAACGTCAAGAAGAAAGATAAAACGCAAATCACGTGGACCGATGAAGCAACGTAAGCTTTCGAGCAGTGTAAAGCCAGCATAATAAACACAGCTTTACTCGCTCATCCATCTCACCACGCAACAATCGCTTTATTCTGCGACGCATCCGACACATCAGCTGGAGCCGTACTTCAACAATACATAAATGAAACATGGCAACCGCTTGGATATTTTTCCAAGAGATTCACCGACGCGCAAAAGAAGTACTCTACATTCGATCGCGAACTACTTGCAATCTACATGGCAGTCAAACACTTCCGCAAGATATTTGAAGGACGAAATCTCATAATATTTACGGATCACAAACCGCTGACATACGTAATGTCAAAGACTCCTTCCAACTCAGAAACAAACAGGCGAACAAGGCAACTTTTGTTTATCAGCGAATTTACGACTGACATACGTCACGTAAGCGGTAAACAAAACGTCGTCGCCGACACACTTAGCCGCATTGAAACAATCTCATGCCCACCTACAATCAATTATACCGATATAGCCAGAGCGCAAGAAAAGGATACTAACATCAAACAATTATTAACACAAGAAAACATTCGTCTCAAGAAAATAGTTATACCCAACAGCGACCTCGAGTTATTATGCGAAACCTCTACTGCTTATGTACGACCGTACATACCAGAACATTATAGAAGACAAGTATTTAACAGCGTGCACAATGTCAGTCATCCTGGTACGCGCACGACTCGCAAGCTTATCACTCAAAAATATTTCTGGCCATCTATGAACGCAGACATCAGCTGTTGGACTCGTACGTGCATACCTTGTCAGAAAAGCAAAGTTCAAAGACATACACACTCAAACATCGCAATTTTCCCGCCAACCGAACGAACGAACGACATCGTAGGACCTCTACCTACAACATCTCAAGGACATCGATACTTAATTACAATGATCGACCGATTAACTAAGTGGCCCGAAGCAATTCCTACCGACGAAATATCAGCTGATCGCATAGCCCAAATCGTTTACCAACATTGGATCACAAGATTGGTTGTCCGACCACACTAACAAGCGACCAAGGCCGCCAATTCGAAAGTCAACTTTTCCAAAACCTGATGAAGCTATTGGGAATAAAGAAAACTCGCACAACAGCTTATCACCCACAGAGCAACGGCATAATCGAGAGATGGCATCGCACCCTCAAGACAGCATTACGCGCGAAACTCACAAACGCAAGTTCATGGATAGACGAGCTCCCAACAATTTTAATGGGTCTACGAGCCTCTTTAAACACCGACTCCGGAGTAAGCGCAGCCGAACTTACCTACGGTTACAATTTACGATTACCTGGCGAATTTTTCACAGAAAATACCTGCACTCCTACTATGAATTATACCTACGTTAAGAAACTACGTGACATAATTCAAGTAAACAAGCCGCAAGCCGTTACCAAACACCACAGCAACAAAAATACTGTATTCATTCATCAAGACCTTTTGAAGTGCACCCACGTGTTTATCAGAACCGACGCAGTCAAGAAACCACTTCAAACTCCATACGAAGGACCCTACCGAGTGATAAGCCCAACAGAAAAAGTTTTCACAGTACAGTTACCCGATCGGCAAGCAAACATATCGATCGATAGATTAAAACCTGCATACGTTATCTCAGAAGAAACTTTACCGTCTACCACACCAGTTACAGTCAGCGATACCAAGAAAACAGAAGTACCAAGAGCAAGCCTGACGTCACATCCCGCTGAAAACAAGCAGACACGTTCAGGACGTATCATCAAACTGCCGGTACGCTTCGCTTGAAGGGGAGTCCTGTAGCATACCAGCACACCCTTCACTTTGATAACCAATCGCTCATACAATGCACAAAGGAATATTATTCTAAGTGCTATAAATTAAATATAATATCAACAGTTATATGAGACGCGGGCGGAGGGCCGCGCTCTCTCACACAGTGACCACTGTTTAACTTATGTAAACACTACTATTATATATACACAATTCTATTTTAATAAATAACATTCATTCCACATTCATTACTGCGACTTCACGCCTTGTCATTGCTCTCCCTAACTTATTCTCCAAAGTGCTGTCTAAAGTAAATCTCCGCTACCTTAAATATATTCTCTAAATTAGTGCTCCAACATAGCACGAAAGTAGTGCTACGACCTAGCGCTAAATATGTAACCAGGTTACCTGTTACTTCAAATATGAACAAACTAAAATGTACACGTCTTTTCTTTTTTACTAATACAAAATTACAACATATTTGTATGTGTAGTTCCAATTATATGTAAAATGTGTGTGAAGTTCCAGGTACAATATAAAATGTTTGTGTCTTGTACATGCCATATCTATGTGTATGTGTGTGGTCTGTTTTCTAGTATAACTATACTAGAAAACAGACCAAACTTATTCAGTTTTTAACTAGGTACCTAATGTGTTACGGGTATTTGTACTTACCCTTACATAATTGGATAATGTAGATACCAAAGCTTGACAAACATCTGGAATTAGTAAAGAAATAACTTGTAGAGACACTTTAAACAGTGTACCGAGTGAAAAATACGAGTCTTCTGTAGCCAGGTATCTCAAAGTAATCGCTAGTCGATCGGCAGCTGACACAGCATATCTCCAGCGGGTGTTGTAACGTTACAGTTTCCCTGGGTAGAGGGAAATGTAAGGTTGCAATAACTAATCAGAAGGAAACACGTTTTAGTAGAGAATATGACCAGGAAAGAAATCAAAGTGAAGAAAAATAAACAGGATTTATAAAAGAAATAATTATAAAAATTTGCTGGAGACGCGGAACCCTAAGAGCACAGGAGATGACGGAGATTGCGATTCGATGATAAACGGAGCGGATGATTATAGCAGAACGAAGAGGTGGCTGCAGGATGGCTGACCTTCAGTTGGCTGGCCTCAGTTTTCCTTCTTCCTTCCCTCCGGCCGTAGTAGGGGACAGGCTCCGTCGATGCAGCGGTCGGATGGTGGTAGTGGAAGGTTCGGAGGATGTCAGAATGTCTGGAGGTCCGGGCCACGGATCTTGTATTAAGAGAGGTCCATTTCACTCCGATGGAACTTATCCGTTTTCTTTGGAGACTTCTGATCTGTTTTAGTTCTAGGCGTAGACTAGGCTTTCCGTCAATCTCTCTAGCTAAATCGACTTTTCAGCATTTGAATTGAGGTTCTAGAATGAAAAGAGAAATAAATGTAATTTATCACGAGGTACAATATCAGTTAGTTATGCAACCTAACCTCCAGCAATGAATTAAAAAGAAAACCTAGTCCTGTCACCAATGACTTTACAGAAACGTAAACAAAGTATTGCATAAAAAATAGCTTAATATCAGCATATTATGAAATTATAAACCAATAATGATGTTATAACGTGGCCGACCTGGCGACGCAAGCGGTTGCGACAGTCGTTCGTAGGATCCGGCAGTTGGGACTCGACGTGGCGCTGCACAAGACAGAGGCCATGTGCTTCCATGGCGGTCGGAACGGGCCACGGTCCGAGTCCCACATAACGGTGGAGGGGGTTCGCATCGGCGTCGGGAGGACGATGAAGTACCTGGGACTCGTCCTCGACAGCCGGTGGAACTTCAGGGAGCATTTCCTGAGTTTGGCCCCAAAGCTGAACCGGGCAGCAGCCGCCTTCAGGCGACTCCTGCCTAATCTCAGCGGGCCAAACGCCTCCTGCCGAAGGCTGTACTCCGGCGTCGTGCGGTCCATGGCCCTCTACGGGTCCCCAGTGTGGGCCCTGTGCATCCGGACGCGACCACTAAAGTTGGTCGCATGCCAGAGGGTCATGGCTATCCGAATGATCCGGGGATACCGCACGATCGCCGGCGAATCAGCCAACCTCCTTGCCGGATTGTTGCCCTGGGATCTGGAGGCGACTGCCCTCCAGCGCGTCTATGAATGGCGCGTGGAGGTGCAGCGCCGGGGCGTATCCCCGCTGCCTCGAGAAGTCGAGGCGCGGCGGGAAGAGCTCCGGCGTGAGCTCAGGGCAGTATGGAGGGAACGACTATCGCAACCGAAGGCCGGGCACGCCGCAATTGCGGCGGTAAGACCCCTCTTTGAGGAGTGGCTAGATCGGCGTCACGGCGTCCTGACCTACCGCATGACGCAGGTCCTCACCGGACACGGAAGTTTCGGGAGGTACCTGTGTCTGATGGGAAAGGAGGAAACGCCTGGGTGTCACCACTGCGAGGGTCGCCCTGAGGACACAGTCGAGCACACGGTGCAGGACTGCCTCGCTTGGGCAGAGCACCGACGTGTCCTCACGGCGGCAATAGGCGGAGACCTCTCGCGCCCGGCATTGGTCGAGGCCATGCTGCGGGGCGAGAGGGAGTGGGAAGCGGTCGCCTCCTTCTGCGAAGCAGTCATGCTTCCGAAGGAGGAGGCGGGCCGCGTGAGGGAGAGGATGGCGTCCTCCCTCCAGCCCAGCCGCAGTGGTAGACGCCCACGGCGTCGGACGTCGGCCGACGATCTCCGGCCACCGTAGGCGCGGGCATGCGGACAGCGAGTAAAGGGCAACTCGCTGTCCGACCATGGACCATGCCCGGGTCGACGGCGCGTCGTGTTCCACGCGCGCCTCAAAGAGCGTCAGCAATATGACGAGGCCCCCCGTAGAGGGCCGAAGCCTGCCGGGGTCGTGGGACTCATCCCGTTACCGTGACCCCGGTACGTAAAGGGTTATTGAAGGAACACCGTGGATTTTAGTCAGTAAAAGTCTGACAGTCCCTCCCACCCTGCCCGGGGTGGGAGGACTTATTTGATAATTTTACCACGCTAAAAAAAAAAAAAGTATAAAAGCCCTGTGAAAAGGAAATATTACAGTGGCAGTTTTTGATATCGTGGGTCCAGTTAAATTCAGTAATATTTCAAATTCTTCACTATAGATTCTTTCGTATTTCGTACGAATATTTCTTCGGTTTATGCAAAGATATATAATAAACTATAGATACGTTGTCCGCGCTCTAAAATGGCAAGTTGAAATCAAGGTAAGTGCCTCGTGTCTGTTTAGTTACGCACGAACCTGTGTCGCGATCGCTACACTACACATCTTAAGAAAAAATTTGTTTTAAAAGAAAATTAGGAAAAAAGCATGACTTTGTGTGTTTTCAGACGTTGCACTAATTATACTGCTTCCGTGAGAGGTCAAAATGTGTCATTTCATAGGTAAATATCAACAGAAATACATTTTTTATTTTATTTTTTCTACACGGCTAATGGCGGCTAGCGTATGAATGAAGTCAGTCACGTGACGTTAGGGGAGGTTGTTAACTAAAGATGTATATTCATCTCTCTCTAACATCAGGTGTAGGTACCTAAAGATGGCATTTATTTTCTGTCCCTTTCTTTACACGTATTAGAGAGTAATTCTCTATGTGTGTGTTTCGTGCCGTTTTTGAGAGGTGTTTTGTGGGAATATGACGCGTCTATTATAATACGTCATTGGGTTTATGCCGTCTATTCTAAAATCTTTGAGTACCTTAAACGGTGACACATTAGGCCTATTTCGTAGACTTGATCTGACCCATTATCTTCGTTTCATTTTGCGGTTCTTTTTATAAATAATAACGTACATCACTACACTTGCGATACACACAACTATATTATAGTCAACGGTCCAACATCTTCCAATTCCCCTGTTCCATATATCCCTACTGACATATCGCCACTGGTAGGGATACTTGGATTTTTTTTCCAATTATCGCTACCGGTTGGGATATATGGAACTTTCTACTCCATATATCCCTACTGATCCACACTGGTGGGGATAGTTGGATATTTTTTTCCATTTATCTCTACCAGTAGGGATATATGGAACAGGGCAAGTTTTCAAGGGTTTCTTTATATGATTAATCAGGAGTTCCTAAATTACTTGTGATAAAAAGAATTAAAAAAAATCGCGAAAACAATTTAATACAAACAAACCCATTATTTTTGAAAACATAACTTCATTTGAGTCAACTTAAAACATAAAATTATACTTCCATAAATTGTACAGTACAATATATCCCGTTTAGTTCCGAATTGAGTCTCAATTTTATTCATATTAAAATATAATATCCAATGACGTATTATAATAGACGCGTCATATTCCCACAAAACACCTCTCAAAAACGGCACGAAACACACACATAGAGAATTACCATCTAATACGTGCAAAGAAAGGGACAGAAAATAAATGCCATATTTAGGTACACCTGATGTTAGAGAGAGATGAATATACATCTTTAGTTAACAACCTCCCCTAACGTCACGTGACTGACTTCATTCATAAGCTAGCCGCCATTAGCCGTGTAGAAAAATTAAAATAAAAAATGTATTTCTGTTGATATTTACCTATGAAATGACACATTTTGACTTCTCACGGAAGCAGTATAATTAGTGCAACGTCTGAAAACACACAAAGGCATGCTTTTTTCCTAATTTTCTTTTAAAACACATTTTTTCTTAAGATGTGTAGTGTAGCGATCGCGACACAGGTTCGTGCGTAACTAAACAGACACGAGGCACTTACCTTGATTTCAACTTGCCATTTTAGAGCGCGGACAATGTATCTATAGTTTATTATATATCTTTGATAATATCTAATTATTTAAAGTACATTAAAAAAACAAAACAAGCTTGGGCGCCAAAGTACTCCTCCTCATCGCTGTCGTCCGGAAACGTACCCAGAAGACTGGCAGCATTGCCACGTTGTATGGCAATGCTTATTCTTTGGGCAAAGAATGAGCCGGAAGATGAAGGAAGATGGGTAGGCCTCTAGTGTGGGATACAACTTGTGTCGACACTTTTGCGCCATCTCATATTCCAAGTACGGAGAGCTGTGCTGGTGCAGCAGCCGCGACTGCAGAGGCCCTCAAACGGCGCAAATACTGTAACCTTTCTAGTAATTACAGTTTCGTGCCGTTTGGGGTCGAAACGCTAGGGTCATGGGGTCCGAGTGCGCGTCTCCTTTATAAGGAATTATCTCGCCGGCTGATCGATTCCTTGCGTGACTGGAGGGCCGTTCCGAATTTATTAATACATTATAATTTAAAAATACCCGCAGCAATCGCCATAATTCGTCGATCCCCAAGTAGCACACGAGGCTGCTTTTCAGCCGAATAACGGATACCCATCATGCTTAAAGCTGAATAAAAAAGCTGAATAGGGGCTGTATAGGGGCTTACACAGCTCTTATAACTCTTAAATGGGCACAAATTATTCAGCCTTAAGTTCACGTAGCTGCGTAGGAGCTGTGTAGCAGCAATTTAACAGTGTTATAAAGGGTAACGACAGTATTGTGCGCTGAATATCGACTGACTAAGAGATCACAAGTTACTCTTTATTCAGTAAATATGTCACATCTACGCTCTTAATAGATGTTTTAAACCGGGAAAGGCTGCTTGCGGCCAGTGTAAAAGTGAACATATTTGATGTAGCAAACATATATATATAAAAAAGACACAAGTACACAATGTGTTTGTTTCACGTATTTATTTATAGATTGCTGCTTAAGTTCCTAAAATTAATTTAATCGGTAAAGAGTTTGGTTTTCATGACGTGATTTTCTTTTCTTTTACCATCCCATTTTGTCTTGGTCTCACCTACTAGCGAAAGGTCCAAATGAAAATAAAATACAACTTTTAAAGTTATTTTATTATGTACGAATTCTTAAATTCATTATAATTAATCTATCTACAATATGGCAGTGTTGTAAAAACATTTTAATACTCACATTTTTTCGGATATAGGTGTGTAGGTAGATACATTTTATAATCTTGAGTGTAAAAATATTCATCAAAAAAATAATTTTGTTTCATTAATTTTTTACTTGAATTCTATATGTTAAATGTTTCATATAACGGACAAAGTGTAGAAGAGGTGAAAGTAGCAAGATTTCTTGGCATTCTAGTTGACAGCCAACTAACGTGGAAAATGCAGGCCGACGACATATGTTCGCGGCTAAGTAAATCTGCTTATGCTCTTTTCATTTTGGCAAAGAAAGTTAATTTAGAAACAGTATTATAGCATACCATGGCATTGTTTCCTCAGTATTGAGATTTGGCATAATATTTTGGGGCAACTGTGCTGAAAGAGAAACTATATTTAGAACTCAAAAAAGATGCATACGGTGTATGGTAGGCCTGAAAACTACTGATAGCTGTCAACCTGTTTTCAAGTCATTGAAAATCTTGACTTTCCCATGCCTATATATATTTGAAGTAGCAGTGTTTGTCAAATGTAATTTGAATTTGTTTCCTACGTTATTAGATACTAGAAAACGAACCACTCAGCTTAGATCTCAATACAAAACCATGTTATGTACCGGTAAATACAAAACAGCACTAGCAAGGAAAAGTATTATAGGCATGGGTCCGGTTATATACAATAAAATTCCTGATAGCATTAAACATGAAAATTTGCACAACTTTAAGAGAAAACTAAAAATTTTTTTAGTAGAAAAATGCTATTATTCAATCACCGAATATTTGAATGAAAAGCTGTTATGAATTTCTGACATTTCTTATGTAATGTATGTAATAATTATTATTGATCCTCCTTAGTTACATTTAATTTAAACTGACATTCATTCAATTTCTTTGACATTATTTGTATATTATTAATAAGTAGGTTAGTGCTTGACAATTTAATTTTGTAATAGGTAATATCTGCGGACATTTTTTTTACTTTTTCATGCTATACTTAATTTAATGTACCTACTTAGTTATAAAATTTTGTTGTTGTTGCTCAGTGTAATTAAAAATTCTAAATGCAATGATATCATGTATTTACTTGTTTATTGTCATTCATATATATGATTTTTTTTGATTTAATGACATGACATGCATGTATGACTACTTTTGTATGCCCTAGAGGCAAAGCATAGCGCTCTCAATGTATTACCAAATAACAACTTATAATGTACCTATGTTTTACAAAAATAAATGAATCTGAATCTAAGTCACTTTAGTGTTTAAATATAATAGGTAACAGATAACCAATACCTAATCTAGACAGAAAATTAAGTAAGTAATATCAGTTGCTATCTTAACCTTTTAATTAATTTTTATTTAATATATTTATTATTATATACAATTAGGCAAATCTAAATTATCACAAATCGAGTGTATCTGTGCATGAGGGTTTCAACTTTCAAAGTCGGATCGTTCATTTGTGCATTTCATTTGCTAAGAAAGCAAAAGTAGATAAGTATATTTATATAATAATATTATAAGATTAAAATAATATATTGCTAGCTGTGCCTGCGATGTGCCCAAATATAGCGATGACTTCGACGCCACTATTGAGTAAGATAGTCAACACTTCTGCACCAACATGACTAAAATTCTGTAGGTCGTATATACTAGGATAGCTTTATCGAGATGACGTAGTTACTTGATGATTCTTAAATAAATTCATTATTTTGTAGACTGTTAAGACTTATGATTATATTTTGTCAGAAGTTATTTCTACAATACATATAAATATAAATGTGTATGTAACAACAGCAGACCCACTGTGTATGTGCACTTAAAGAAAGCTATGAAATTTAACACAAATCAGCGATTTTTAAAATTTATTTCTTTTGTATGTCGGTTTCCCTATGAGGTTAGTAAAAGGAAAACATTTCACTAGAACATCACTAAGATGGTCCATAGCTCTAAAAGAGATGTTGTGTTCTGAAAGAAAACCGCATAAACGCAGCTCCGCTTTCTTGACTTCGTCTCTCAGTGGTGCCTTTTTGAAAAATGTGTCAACCTAGATACAAGTAAAAACATAAAACATTATGATCATACACTAAATAAAGTACCTCCGAACTTCTTGACTTTAGGTACAGTAATTCTAATTTTACTAAAAACTAAAAACAAGTTCAGCTTACCTTTGACTGTCCTTTATATTTGTTGAAGTTCGATTTATGCTTTTCAGTATTTGCATGTTGTTTTATAGATGCTAATCTACTTTGGAGTTTCACACCGCACGCTTTACAAAACGCAGCGTACTCGTCATCTTTATAACGTGAAAGCCACGAAGAAAACTAATTAATTTGTTCCCATTTAGCCAAATAACTTTGCTGAAAACTAGACATGTTTTCTGGATTCTGAATTGCGTATCAGATAATAACGTATTAGTATGAAGTAAAATGACAACCAAAAATCGCGCGCTCTATTTATATTACGACGAACACGTACAATATAAACTTACGGAAAATCTCGAATTATTGAAACTTTCAATAATTCGGGAATTTCCCTAAGTTTCAATTTGAAAGTTTGAAAACAAACCTTCAAAGATTAAGCCAAGTGCAGAACAGAAAATCATTTTGTGACTAGATGATTCGATACTATTTGTAATTCTAGGGGGGCCACCTGTCATGTCCTATCTGTAACTTACTGATCTTTGCTCCAAAATTAAATATAGACTAAATCCGGAAATTTCCCTGAAAATCAATGTACGCAGTTTTTTTTTTAATAATTTTTTGACATGGCTATGGTATTGCCAAAATATACCCAAAAATACTGACTCTTGGAAAACTTACTAAAATATACTCAAAAGGTATTATACTGAATCCGGTCACAATGATTGCAACCGCATCTGCAGGCCGCCGGTAAAGCCGGCGGCAAATTCAGCGGCAAGGCAGCCTGAAAGCCGGCGGCAAACCCGGCGGCATGTGTGGATGCGCAAATACGAATGGGAAGAGTAGCTTATGCCCAAGCACGGTCGTCCATAGCCACATTTAAAGTCGATGTCAGAGTATGTCGACTAATTTGGTCCATTTTTTCAAGGTTGAGGATGATGCCATAGATGCGAAGCTCGAAGAAAGTAGGTACGTTAATTTAGGTCCAACAAATTAAGCTAATTGGGTGTAATCTGTCATTAAAATGTTGTATTTTTTCCTCGACAAAATCGGGAAAGGAATTCTCTAAAATTGGAGACCCAAGAAGACTTTTTACCACAATTTTGATTTCTGGATTTTGAAATCGTTGAATTCTGAAAGTGTCAGTTGTCTGTCAGTACTGTCCGATATGAATAGTTCACACTTCGAAAGGTTGAGAATTGAGATCCAATCCTATGGAATGGAGTCGATTTCTTAAAAGCTGTAGATCAACTGTATTTTTTAGTTGTCGTTGTTGTTGTTTATTTGGTTGTTTTGTATTGCGTTTTAATTGTTGTTGCGTTGTAGAAAAAAACTTGGCCAAGTGCGAGCTAGACTCGCCCATGAAGGTTTCTGTGGTACGCAAAATAACTTTGTTTTCATGGTGTTTGTATAAATGACAAAGTTATAAAACTATATTGCATTCGGCTACGAAACCCCAACTAGAGATCGCTCAGTGGTCGAAATTCGGACAAAATTAATACAATTTCGAAAGCATAAAATATCTGCACTCTCCATATCAATTTTAATTAAGCCAAATTTCGTCCTCCTCCCAGACGGAGTAATTAACGTAAAAAAGACACAAGTACACAATGTGTTTGTTTCACGTATTTATTTATAGATTGCTGCTTAAGTTCCTAAAATTAATTTAATCGGTAAAGAGTTTGGTTTTCATGACGTGATTTTCTTTTCTTTTACCATCCCATTTTGTCTTGGTCTCACCCACTAGCGAAAGGTCCAAATGAAAATAAAATACAACTTTTAAAGTTATTTTATTATGTACGAATTCTTAAATTCATTATAATTAATCTATCTACAATATGGCAGTGTTGTAAAAACATTTTATTACTCACATTTTTTCGGATATATGTGTGTAGGTAGATACATTTTATAATCTTGAGTGTAAAAATATTCATCAGAAGAATAATTTTGTTTTATTAATTTTTTACTTGAATTCTATATGTTAAGTCACTTTAGTGTTTAAATATAATAGGTAACAGATAACCAATACCTAATCTAGACAGGAAATTAAGTAAGTAATATCAGTTGCTATCTTAACCTTTTAATTAATTTTTATTTAATATATTTATTATTATATACAATTAGGCAAATCTAAATTATCACAAATCGAGTGTATCTGTGCATGAGGGTTTCAACTTTCAAAGTCGGATCGTTCATTTGTGCATTTCATTTGCTAAGAAAGCAAAAGTAGATAAGTATATTTATATAATAATATTATAAGATTAAAATAATATATTGCTAGCTGTGCCTGCGATGTGCCCAAATATAGCGATGATTTCGACGCCACTATTGAGTAAGATAGTCAACACTTCTGCACCAACATGACTAATTTTCTGTAGGTCGTATATACTAGGATAGCTTTATCGAGATGACGTAGTTACTTGATGATTCTTAAATAAATTCATTATTTTGTAGACTGTTAAGACTTATGATTATATTTTGTCAGAAGTTATTTCTACAATACATATAAATATAAATGTGTATGTAACAACAGCAGACCCACTGTGTATGTGCACTTAAAGAAAGCTATGAAATTGAACACAAATCAGCGATTTTTTTTTATTTTTTTCTTTTGTATGTCGGTTTCTCTATGAGGTTAGTAAAACCTACAATCTCAGAAACTACCGAAAGGATTTAAAAATGCTTTTCAGAAAAGGACAGAGTATAAAATTTAGAATAGGGTTTCAGTAATAAAATCTGATTTCGGAAAAAGATAAGTCTTTAAGCTTAGGTAAGGAACGAAGTCGCGGGCACAGCTAGTAATTAAATAAAATATCTTATATTAAATTGCTTTGGTGTGTTATGAATGATCAGGAACTCGGTTACTGAGTGAACTAAATAGACACCTAATCTTTTCAGCCTCCTCGTAGCTTACTAATAAGTTTAAATATTTCAAATACAAAATATCATTTAGTTATTTTAATTGGATAGGTAATTGTTAATAATTACACAACAGCTCCTGATCGACGGCGTCGGCTTAAACTAATACCATTACACTATTTGGTGTTCTTCATGCAAACTGCACATCGAGCCACTCGCTGCACTAGACTTCCAGCTTTTAATGTTTCTCGCTGAGGCATGGCAAACTGTTCCTCGTCCCTGATGGTCGTTAGCCAAAAGCTGAGCTTATTTGCAAACTTATGGCATGTACCACCCTCGCCGTTACATTCTATGAATGGTACTGAGTTGAAGTTTTCTAAACACGATCCAGGGCTCTCCAAAGCCTGCCCTCCACCTTGACCTCCAGCTCCGGTATGCTATTAAGAACAACGATTACATTATTTGAAAGAAGTAATTATGGTCTGCATCTGAGTATTCTCTAAAATTTTAATAAGTCTCAGTTGCTGGCATAAATGATAAAGGGCACCGCTGAGATGTAGTTACATTAATAAAAGTAATAGAAAATATTGGACAGAAAATAGTTGCTGCGACGTACCAAAACCTGAGCTCAAATAAAATCATTTTGAATTATGTGAATATGTTGAAGTGTCTAATAAAAGGTCGTTAATCTATTTTACGAGAAATGGTATGCGGGAACTACTTACCATAACAAAACTGTATCCGATCCATAGTTCAACCCACCCTCCAGGACAGCTTGGTACACTGAATGATTGACTGTGTACAGCTATAACATTAGCTGGTGCCTCACAGACGACACATCTTGAAATATACTTCATAATATCATTCCCTTGTACAGGGTTCATGGGAGTTTCTTCATTTGTTGATAGCCAGTAGCTTCGGTCATTCCGACTTGCATAGTTGCACACTTGATTTAGGTCACAGAAAAGGAATGGCATTGTACTGAATTTTCTTACACATGAGCCAGCATGTCCCAAATCTTGGTTATGTGCTTTCTCGTTTCCGTCTATGTACAATAAGGAATATCCGTCCCAAAGTTTCAATAATCCCTCGGGACAGTCTTGATGATAGCTTTCTTGACTGTGTCGCACCACAAGGATGCCCGTTAGATAGTCCGTTTCGACACAAGGAGCTCCAGGAGGTCCGGGTGGTCCTCTTTGTCCAGCAACACCAGTCATACCCCGATCTCCTTGTTGCCCTTGCAGACCCGGTGGCCCGACTGGTCCGGGTGGACCTTGTATTCCTTGAAAACCGCGATCGCCTTTCATCCCTGGCAAACCATCTATTCCTGGTGGACAGGGTAAACCGTCTATTCCTGGTGTTCCATCGACTCCGGGTAATCCAGGAGGACCACGTTCACCTTTTGGTCCAAATACAAATTTAGCAGCTTCACCCTTGTCACCCTTTTCTCCTTGACTTCCAACTAAACCAATTCTTCCAGGGAATCCTCGCTCTCCTTTTTCTCCCACGCGACCCATAATACCTGGCTGCCCATCAAGTCCAGCATATCCTCGGTCACCTTTGTCACCTTTTTCTCCAACTAAACCTGGCGGGCCGGGAACTCCTTGATCTCCTTTCTCCCCTGTATAGCCGATTCCAGTAGCACCTTTCTCACCCCTATCTCCCTTTTCTCCTGGTAGACCAGGAGGCCCAGGATTACCAGGTCTTCCATCAAAACCAGGAGGCCCGGCAACACCTTCTCGACCTTGATCACCCTTTCTTCCTTGTGGTCCAACAGTACCTGGTGTTCCAGCCGGTCCTAGCTGACCTGGAAGCCCAGGTAAGCCTTGTTCTCCCTTTTCTCCAATTGAACCTGGTGGTCCTGGGCGACCGTGTTTTCCAGGAATTCCTGGCAATCCTTTTTCACCAACCACGGTTAGTCCTCGCATCCCTGTGGGTCCGGCTGGACCGCGATCACCTGTAATAATTTTATAATGAGGCATATTTTTATTATTTCAAGAAGTCATCAATACTGTGTATCAATAATAAACAACAGTAATATGAATTACATTTGCTAAACTGGACAGAAGTATATTATTGTTTATAAAACATTTTATCAATAGATACTAAATAATTGTAAGTTACTTTATGTAACTAACACTATAATTATGGATTCTTAATTTTCTGAATGAAACGTTATATTATTATTATTTTTATTTATAATAGGCTCGCGTTTGACCACCATCTCACCTGATGGTAAGTGATGATGTGGTCAAAGATGGAGCACGCTTACCTAAAAGTAACCTATTCACTCTTGACTTAAAGACCCCTAGGTTATAGCTATCGGGAAACACAGACTCCGGTAGGGAATTCCACTCCTCAGCCGTACGCACAATGAAGGTATTCCCAAAACGTTTAGTGCGTATAGGTGGGATGTCCACCATGTAACGATGGCGCATCGCCGTTTGTCTTGTAGTCCGATGATGGAACGGGCTTGGCGGAATTAGATTGTGTGTGTAATTACATCGCACACTCTCCGAAATGTAACCGATAGAAAACCGATAGACTAGCAACTCGTCGACTGTTCAAGGCATCCAGCTGGTACTTGGCAGATCCATCCCAAAAATGAGAGCAGTACTCCATACACGACCGAACCTGGGCTTGATAGAGATTGAGCAGCTGTTCGGGTGTGAAGTACCGTCTCACCTTTGCTAGGATTCCCAACTTTTTTCATGCTAATTGAGCCTTAGCCTCGATATACGAGCCAAAATTGAGGGTAGAAGTTAGTGTTACCCCCAGAAGCTCGATACGATCGGTTTCTGAAGTAACTTTTAAGTTGACTTATAGAAGCATTCATGTGAGTCTACGCCTCATCTGCATAAATGTCTAAAATCCCAAGGGAATATTATTCCTAACAAGTATCTGATGCCCTATATGGATGTATATCCTTATATGGTCTACCTGTGTGCAAAGTTCAATACAAATCCCATCAGCTTTTTAGACGTGATACGGTCATTTCGGAGTACATTGGGATGAAAATCAAATTCAATTTAAGTGTGAAGTAGTTGAAGTCACGTACAAAATTATTTCAAATCTATTGTTGCAGGGTTTCCTCATTCCTTGTCTAATTATACTATTTATTATTTAATATAATATCGACGGTTAAAAGATAGTTGGGCATAAGCGACATTTTGAACGAAATTTCTTATGAATGCCATTCTACTTAAAATTTTCCGCTCTTTCGAATGCGCTAACTCCCATTGCTCTGTGATGACTTTTTGTCACTTATGTCCAAGCAAAAAACTGCGTTTTATAAGTGTCATTTTAGTATAATCGACCGAGTTTTAGGCATTAATCAACCTAAAGGCACTTGTACCCCTGTAAAAATGACATCACTTTTGGTTTATAGTCGGTAATGTATTTTTACTTCTTATTGCCATAGAGATTCAAGGCGATTACGGCTCTTTACCATCAGCACCTCTTATGAAAGCTGGAACAAATGCCTCTTTACCGTTTTCATAAAAAAAATACGCATTTGTTATAAGTTTCTAATACAAATGTCTCTTATACCCAATCACTAAAGTCTTATTTGTTATTGAACTGTCGGTTATACCTTACTACTATTTACAGGTTTATATTATAGTTGTCGCTTATACCCAATTACTAATATCAAATTTGATATTAAAATCTCGGTTACACCATACTACCATTTACTATTTTAATACAACTCTTCCTCTTACGCCGTATTACTTTACAATGATCATTTATTAATTGGTGCTCACGCCAATTTGTATAACTTTTTTGAACTCAAGTAGCTATTTAGCGAGTCGCTTATTCCAAAATCAGCATTGAATTTTTTTTTTCTTCGGCTTTAACTAATGGTTTTAACCTATGAAATTGCCGTTTTGCCTTACTGGCCATTTCCAAACAAAATATTATTTTTTGGCTAAGAAATCTGATTTAAAATTAATTTTATTGTATAAATATACAATTTTTGTTTACAAAATTAATCATTTGTTTAATGGTGAGCGCCGTGTTTTCATCGCATTAGAGCATTTTTCGTCAAAAGATAACTATGTATGTATGCGGATGGCGAAGACCTTCCAACCCCAGCTATTGTAACTTGGAAACCGTCTGCTGTGCAGTATGAGGTCGCGCGTTGTGGTGCAGGAGCAGCGGAGCCGAGCGATTGGCCAAAGCTGGTTGGAGACGTGCGAGATTCTCCGACCAGTGACCATCACTTTTTTAGGGGTCAGTTTTCACTTAGGGAATTGTTTAGGTGCTGAACCAGGATCTAACGAATTTGCTGAGCGCTTGCGATTGTCGAACAGAATTCATTTTTCGTCGCAGGTAACAATGTGTTTCATAGTGCGTAATACGCGCTGACGATCATTGAGTTCGTGGGGCATTCATTTGTCAATATTTTTGCCTTGCCGGAAATTTCGAACTTGAATTTGACGCAAATTTCGAACGGAAAGGGAGCGGGCAAACCAATAACGGAATGGAAGCGGGCAACCCAATAACGGGTGGTGCGTTCATTTATAGTATTTGTTCCGTAAACGTCGTTGGTAAAACGCGCCGCTTGTGCCGCTTTGCTGCCACGACGGTACTCATATTCCATACTAGTACTCACGCGGGGCTTCGCTCCCGTGGATTCTATCACGGTAAAAACATAACTCTCCTTTTTTGCAGTCGGATAAAAAGTAGCCTATAGCCTTCCTCAAGCTTCAAGCTACTTCCATACCAAATTGCATCCAAATCCACCCAGTACTTTCGAAGATTAGCGCGTTCAAGCAAACAAACAAACAAACAAACAAACAAACAAACTAACAAACTTTTCCGCTTTATAATATTAGTATAGATTTAACGTATACATGATGACGAAAAATTTTCAAATGCGATGAAAACAGAGCGCTCGCCACTAAACAAATGACTAATTTTGTAAAAATAAGTTGTATGTTTTTAATAAATAAAATAATTTTTAAATTAGAATTCTTAGCCAAAAAAATAATATTTTGATTTGACCTATCTTATTTTTTTATATTATGAATTAATGATTTGTTATTTTGACTAAGTTACTACTTAATCAAAATTATGTTTTTTTACTATGTAGTTAGATTATAGGTGTCATCGTGAAAACTACTTTGTCTTTTATAATTGTGTTATTCTTAATATATCGTGAAAAAACGTATTTTTGTTTTCATTTCATCACATCAACAGTTAAAAGATGATGGGGTTTCATTCCTAACATTCTTTAAATGCAGTAACTTGAATCTTATTTTAAAGGAGAATCATGTTGGTTGTGATTCTGATTATTAAGGCGTGATACTTAATCCACGTTACCGTTTGCACAGATAATACCGTATTTTGGATGTTTCCGTTTTCCTCTTAGAATATAAAAGTCGTGTGTGGAAGTACCACGTTACCTTTTCTTTCAACCCAGTTGCAGTGTCACTAATATCTAACATCTTCATGATGTTTTTGTTAAGAAAGTTTTCTTATGCATCATTACCTTTCAGCAAAATGATGTGAATCGTCACTTATCCTTCTTTAACCGTTTAAGTTATTCTACAGTCATGTGACTTATGCCCTATTACCTCTTGGTATGAAGATATCAAATGTAACTAAGTCTTCTATACTCTTCGTTTTTTTTTCTGTGTAGATGTCACTTATGCCAAATTACCTTATTAGAAAATAAGATCAATTGATCTAAGCGGCATAAAAAACACATAAAACAACACCGTATCAAATAATAAAAGAGCCAAATAATGCTTTTAATTTTCTTGGTTTTAGAACTGTTTCCATTTTCACGAAACGACAATGCATAAGAAAGTTATGTCCATTTTTTCTAAAATATCAAACTTTAAACTGCTCTCCTGAACTATTTGATTTTTGTTGCTTATTACCTTTTAACCGTCGATATGTAGGTTAGGACTGTCAAACTATCCTCAATGATTTTTGAATTACTGATATGTGTGTCAATTATATTATTTTTTAACTTCATTCAGAAGTACCTACAACACAAATTTAATAAAGTATACTTCCATTCTCATTAAAACGCCCAAAAATAGTTCTCGCTAATACCCTAAGTTACCTATATAATATTAAATAGTTTATAAGATTTACTACAGACCATTTAATTTTCAGCATATAATCGTCTGATTTCTTTTGCATTATTTTACCAAACAAGTTCGTTAAAATTATCCAGTAGGATTGATCGATTAAACTTTTTGTTGATAAAGTGACTTGACTTCTAAACTGAAATGTAACTTAACCTAACCTAAGATGAAAAAGGTAGAAAACAAAAAATTACCTTTGTCTCCCTTGAGGCCAATGAGCCCCATATTTCCCTTTTGACCCGTGAAGCCTCGGTCTCCTTTTTGACCTTGTTGACCTTCTAAACCATCGGGGCCTCTATCACCTTTATCTCCTTTCACTCCTACTGAGCCTGGTAACCCAATTTCTCCCTTGTTTCCCTTTTCATTAATTGTAACTCCAGGAAGACCACGGTCTCCTTTGTAACCTCTGAATCCTGGGGCTCCTTGAGGTCCTTCAGGACCAGTTGGACCTCGTTCACCTGGAAGTCCATCTATACCATCTCTTCCTGGTCGGCCGATATCACCCATATCACCTTTTTGACCTACCGGCCCAGGCAAACCTATATCTCCTTGTACGCCAGGAGGACCATCCATACCAGGAATGCCAGGTTGTCCAGGTTCACCCGGTACACCCATAAGTCCTTTGTCTCCCTTCATTCCTGGGAAACCTTGGTCACCTTTTTGTCCATCGTTTCCTGGCAGTCCATCTAATCCAGGCATACCAAGATCACCTTTCTCTCCACGAACCCCAGGAATGCCATAGCCAGGAATACCTGTGTCACCTCTGTCTCCTTTGTCCCCTGGCATTCCCGGTTGACCATCCAATCCTCGTAAGCCTGGAATACCTGCGTCACCTTTGTCACCTTTATCCGATGCTGAACCAGGTTCACCTTTCATTCCTGGTAATCCTGCAGAACCTCTATCTCCTTTTTCACCAGTAAATCCCATTTTTCCGGGTATTCCAGGCTGTCCAGGGTAACCTTGATCGCCTTTCAAACCATCCTTACCAGCAGGACCCATAGGACCAATCAAACCAGGTACACCTGGCTGTCCAGCAAAGCCACGCTCTCCTTTATCTCCTTTATCTCCAGGCGCACCAGCAATACCTTGCGGGCCATTTCGACCCGGTCGTCCCCGACTGCCAGGGAAGCCTTTCTGGCCAGCTACACCCTGAATTCCAGGTTCTCCCTTCCTTCCAGGTAATCCTATATTTCCTTGTTTTCCAACGGGTCCAGGATATCCTTGCTGTCCTTTAGGACCATCTCGTCCTGGTGCGCCCGGTCTTCCTGACACTCCAGGTGGTCCAACGGGGCCAGCTTCACCCTTTTGACCTGGAGCTCCCGGGAATCCCGGTCGGCCAGAGACACCTTGGTCACCTTTTTCTCCAGGTAATCCAACAGGCCCCGGGAGACCGTCAGCGCCAGGTGTTCCAGGAGTTCCTCTATTGCCTTTATCACCTCGACTTCCAGGAAAACCAGAAGGACCAGGTGGGCCAGGCATGGATGGACCAAGTTCACCTTTATCTCCTTTAAATCCTGGTGTGCCAGGATATCCCCTAGGTCCTGTTTCTCCAGGTGTTCCTGGGAATCCAATTGCACCCATTTCTCCGGAGTCACCTCTTTCTCCAGGTATACCTCGAGGACCTACTGGCCCTTGTTTTCCAGGTAAACCCATATCACCCTTAGCTCCTGGGCGCCCTGAATATCCTCTATCACCTTTATCCCCCTTCTCACCTGTGAAAAAGTGAATACTTAATATTAAAATGATCTTCTACTAGTATTTTTATACTAGATGCTATCAAATTAAATTGTTATCGAGGAAAAATATATCCGCTTTAAATACAAAATACATCCATCCTCAATCCCTCACAAACTTTCACATTTATAATATTAGTAAAATAGATTTGTGATGGTAATAAGATTACTGATACAACAAGACCAATAAAGTTTTATCTATCTATCTAAAAGTTATGTATCATTTTAATCTATTCGAAACATCCAAAACAGCATATTCAGAATACGGTTTTAAATGTGCCCTCGGCAGCTAAGCGCAAAGTATAAATTACGTGTAATGTTAAAATTGAAAAAATATGAAAATACTGCGTTGGTTTACTCAACGACAAACTGACATCAAAAGTATTAATAAAATAATAGAACAAATGTACCTGGAAGTCCTTGAGGACCGGGTGCACCCGGTGCTCCTCTGTCTCCTCTTGTTAACTCAGCCAAATTTGCTGGACACTGGCCGGGTTCACCTTTAATACCATGTATACCAGGGAATCCTTTGTCTCCTTTTAAGCCTGAAGTTCCTGGTGAACCCTTTTCTCCTTTGACTGAGAGCCCATCTTTACCAGGTAAGCCTGGATTTCCATCTGAACCAGAAGTACCATCATACCCAGGAGGACCCGTTAAACCATGGTCTCCTTTCTGTCCTGGCATGCCAACTTGGCCTTGGTTTCCTTTTATTCCTATGCTCCCTTTTTCACCTTTTGGGCCAGCAGGACCCGTAGGCCCTCGTTCACCCTTTGGTCCGGGTAAACCCTTAACAAGGTTCAAAGCCGTTAGCGTTGCGTCTTGTCCTCTGTCACCAGGTGGCCCAGTCGGTCCATCATCACCACGTTCACCCTATTCATGGAACACATCATGCATGAATTAATAAACAATGCTAAAAAAGAGTAGATAAAATTTTGGAACATTGGCATAAGAATAAATAATTACTAACCGGGACTCCTGCCGCTCCCGGCATTCCGTCTATACCGTCTGCTCCTCTCTCGCCTGTAAGTCCCGTAGGTCCAGCTGGGCCTGGGTCTCCGACTAAACCAGGATAACCGTCTGAACCGCGGTCTCCTTTCGGGCCCGGACCACCGGGCCTACAGTCATTGCATCGTCCACCTATGTCTCCTTTGGCACCTGGGTTACCTGGAGTGCCATCATAACCTGGGCTGCCTTTGTCTCCTTTCTCTCCTGGTGGTCCAATCTCACCTGGACTACCGGCAGTTCCTAAACTGGAGTTACCAGGGAATCCTCGCAATCCAAGGTAACCTTTTTCACCTTTTTGACCTTTTGAACCAGGTATTCCATTAAGTCCACTTTCACCTTTCGCGCCCTAAAATGTTAAATTAAAGAAAAACTTGTTGTTAAACCTTTATAATTTGTAATATTAGAAAAGAAGTATGTTTATGAATTAATGAATTTTTAAGTTTGTAAACCAATCACTTTTGAGTCTTAATAAAATGCACGCCACCACTTTGCAGTGACCATGTTTTTTAAATATCATTGTTAATTATAGTACAAACAGAAAATTACTTACAGGTATTGAAAGACCATCTTCACCCTTCGGTCCTCTTAAACCTGTTGCGCCTGGAGGTCCATCAAACCCGCGGGGTCCAGGTTCGCCTTGCGTTCCATCTCGCCCTGTTTCTCCTTTTTCGCCTTTAGGTCCAGCTATTCCTTCAACACCAGGGGCACCGGGTTCACCTTGACCACCTGGAGGTCCCATTGGACCCATGTCACCTTTTGCTCCTGGCATACCGTCTGTTCCCTTAGGTCCAGGTCGACCCTGATAACCTCTTTGACCTGGAGGTCCCGGTGGTCCTCGCGATCCAGTGCGGCCACCAGCTGGACCAGGAACACCTTTAAGACCTCTGAGTCCTGGAAGTCCATCTTTTCCGGGTTCTCCTTTAACTCCAGGTCTTCCATTAAGTCCAGAAACTCCATCGTTTCCTCTATCTCCTTTTTGTCCCCTAGGTCCAGTATTACCATACGGTCCGTCGCGGCCCTATAAATATATTAAGTCAATAATCAAGCATTATTCGGCCCATGGCTGGGCAGAGTATTTAAAAATGATGACGTAAATAAATATTATATTAATGTTTTACAATGTTAGTACAACATCTGGCGATGTTTGAATGATTGAATTCAGCTAGGCCATTATAATGTGTCTATATTGTTATTAATGTATAAGGGAAGATGCGGGACAGCCCAAACAAGAACTGTTAATTTTAAATATGAGATACTAGCATCTGCCCACGGCTTCGCTCATGTGAAAAGTTTTTTCAGCGAAAAATTTAACTTTCTATTGGTATCAAATAGGCTAAAGAATTAATAAAATTGGTTCAGTAGATCCAGAGATTACTCCCTTCAAACTTACAAACTTTACCTGTTTATAAAATTTGTATAAGTGATTAACTTTATAATTATTATCGTTATATTGGCTTGCAGGTTGTTTAACTTAGCTATACCATATCGCATATTATAAAAAATCTGTAAAAAAAAATGGACTTACTCTTTCGCCAGGATTGCCTATTATTCCTTTTTCGCCTTTTATACCAGTTTGACCCGGACGTCCTGCTTCACCCGTTGATCCAGTGTCTCCCTTGTCTCCCATTTGTCCTGGCTCTCCTTTATCACCCTTGTAACCCATATCACCTTGTATTCCTTTTATTGCTCCCTTATCTACTTGGGAAGGCAATGTAACGGGAGGACAACTTGGACCTCTATCACCAGGATCTCCGCGGTCTCCTTTATCACCTTGAATTGCTCCTCCTTTAGAACCTTTGTAACCCTTGTCACCTTTTGGACCAGGTGGACCCTTAAATAGAATAATAAAAGGAAGTTCTTATTTAAAAAAGTTATACACACTTATGCTTGAGAAGTATTACTTGCAAGGTACAAGTATTACTTATAAGGAGCAAGTAATACTTGTAGCGGAAGAACCGACGATAGAAAACGCATAAGTGAGGATACTCACAAAGAGGCTTTTTTTTAAATCACCCTTTTTAATAGTTTGTATACATACGTGTTTCAGGGAGAATCGTCATTTCTGTATTTTAAAATATTACAAACGAAAAAAAAAATACAATTGTACTAGAATTAGTAAACTATGAGATCGGTCTCATAAACCCTTATGAACATTACTCAAAACAAGTTTTTATATCTTGTATTTTTCTTAAATGTGTCACTCCCGCGAAGGCACATTATTACATAGTGTTAATCTGTGCTTACCATTGGTCCGGTGCTGCCTTTAGGTCCTGGGAGACCGTCAAGACCAGATGGTCCGACAGGTCCTGCCCTTCCTGTCATACCGTCTGCACCTGGTTCACCTTTTTGCCCTTTTTGATTTCTTCCTGTATAAGCAGCCTCTCCTTTATCTCCTTTATCTCCTTTAGAACCAGGAAAACCACGAGGTCCCTGCATTCCTTTAGGTCCTAGTGCTCCAGGTTCTCCCTTAAAAATGTAAGAGGTACAACTTTCAATAAGTAAACTATTTCAACGTTGTAGTACAAAGTTTATACTAGTACTACTACTAGTAATATGTAGAATTATATATCATACTACTGAAAAATACAAACTGGGCTATCAAAAAATCTTCTAAGAAGAAACTGTTTTGTAATTCCTCTCCGATGTTTCTGTTCGTTATTTTTTTATTATTATTTATTCCCAGATTACATAAACCCATAGACAAATACATTTAGTTACTTAAGTAAACATGTTATATATTTTATGTAGGTACCTACTATTTTTACTGTTTAATCAGACCTCGAAAGTAACTTTTTAAACAGTCTGTTGGAGTTTGTGACATGAAAACTTTGACTGAACGAAAAAATCAATGTCACCAACTGTCCCAGACTGCCTGAAGATCACGATGTGACTTTTTGTTATGAGTATTCTTTTTTATACTATTTTTAGGGTTCTGTATCTCAAACGGCAAAACTGATCCTTTCTAATATCACTTCGTTGTGTTATCCGTCTGCCTGTTTGTTAGTCTAACAAGAACCTTTTTAAAGAATAAAAAGGTTAACTTTTAAATAATTATAATTGAAAATTGTTATGTATGTACTATATATAATTGAATTATATTGAATTTATGGTCCCTTTGACCCCATTAAAATCAAGCCTCCAGATCACCAATCACAAGCAAAAATCCGCAAACCTATCATGTGTAGTTTTAAACTTTTAACACAAGAATAAGAAAATTGGCTTTGTAGATGTTGTGTTTGAGGTATATTGGCTCTATCTGATACTGGGCCAATGTATACTAGCCAACTAACGTGCTTATTATATACTTTCTGGAGGGCAAGCAAATAGCCGTGAATAAACCCTGTCATTCACATTATTGTGAACTAAACTTTAATTTTCGTTTAGTTCGAAACCGTGCAATTAAATAATTTTAACTGTCATAAAGTAATTCCTATGACAGTGAAACTGATCATCATTATCAATAGCTTAGCCTTTTTCCAACTATGTTGCGGTCAGTTTCCAGTCAAACCAGCTGAGTATTAGTGTTTTACATGGAGCGACTAACTCTACTAAACCTCTAACATTAACATCACATCTGCAACTACTTCATTTATGTATCCTTTTGTAACCTTATGTGAGGAGAAATAAACATTATATTATCATTATATTACTTACGTCTGTCCCGTTACAACCGTCTCTGCCGGGAATACCAGGTGCACCTGCCTCACCTTGAGGACCAGATGGACCACTTCTCCCAGTAAAACCTCGTTCACCGGGTTTGCCTCTATCACCTTTTGGTCCTCGTGGTCCTGGATTTCCCATTTGTCCCTTTTGTCCTTTTGTACCTTGTGGGCCTTCTGGTCCTGCGTGCCCTGGAAAGCCTGGACTTCCTGGAGGTCCAGCTGTGCCTGGAAAACCCTGAAATATTTATGTTTTCTTTTAATAAGAGTCGGATACCAAAGTAATCGTCGAGTCGTTAACAGTATTTACCCTGTTTCCTTTTTCGGCAAAGCATTTTGGTACACAACACCCGGGTGCTGTACAGTTGCGATCAAAGGGCGCCACACGTTGCTTGGTCTGAGGATCGTAAACGGCGAAGTTGGAGCCCCTGCTGTCCGGTGGTGGAAGCGGTGGAATGTCTTGCCTGTTATACAATCCCTGAGTTGGCCGTTGCGGTGGGTATTGACTTGCTTGTTGCCTGTCGTCTGGCTGCCATATATCTGGCACAGCATTATTCCATCCTATGTAATCTGAGTTGTCATATTGCTGTAATAGTGCAAAATGTTATCGATCAATAGAAAACCGGAACAATAAAGTAGAAACAGTTAAATTTAATATATGAGCTCGAGTTCAACAAAATTTAGTAGAATGTATGTTATTTTGTGTATTTGTATACAATATCTGCTCAATTTTTCATCACGTTACAAAAAAATCATCATCACGTTCTTTTTCCATTTTTGTTAGGTTTTTGGTTGTTTTTTTTATCGTAATTTAAAGACCGACTGCCATTTTGTAGTTTATATACGTACGGTAGGTCGCATATTAATGGTTATAAAACTAAACTAATAAGCTGGCCTTCTCTCCTGCCCAGCTCTAGATATGCTAGCCTAGGTCAGCATAATATGAATGTGTTACCACCGACTTGCCGTGACGAAAAATGCATTTTATTAAATTAGGTTTTTTATTTATCTTTGTATTCTATGTATAGTTTGAACTTTGACCTGAATCTGAACACGACCCATCGTCGTGTCAGCTTTACAGCAGTAAAATGATAGGTTCTAGTTTATTTCACGAATTGCCATTGCAAAAGTCATTCAGAGACTTCTACTACTATCTTCTTATACTTAAATTATAGAAGGTTCTTTTTCTTCCATTACCAGTTGCCGTTATTTCTATAATATTGATCTACTGAAGGATGGACAAGTTTTCGAAAGTGTCATTCAATATATCATACAGGTGTAAGATATCTTTCTTACACCCGTAAAATATCTCATGAACTTACATAATAATATGTAAGCATCCCGCATGACGAGAACCTCGTGAAAGCCGAGAAAGATAAGTAAATCAAGTATCTTGACTTGGCCCACGAGATTGTCGACATGTGGGATGTGAACTCGGCAATCATTATACCGATAGTAGTCTGAGTCAAGAGCTTCGAGAGGCTCTCATTAGGCGGAATTTTCTGAAGCAAGCTCTTGATCCAGATCAAGAGCTTGCTTCGGAAAGCGGTACTCCTGGACACGGCCCGTATCGTTATGAGGAGTCTTGACTCCAGAGAGAGCTTGGACCCTGTTCTCGATACCGGTGGGCTATCGTTTAATAGGTAGTTTAAGTCATGACGAAAGGAGTTATGACTCTAACAAAATATCACTTTGTTAAACTATAAAAACTAACCAAGTGGATAAGTAGGTACTCTATAGGGTACTTGGGTAAGTAAAAATGTACTTAAACTTTGGAGTTTCGTCAAGGTTGATGGGACGAATAACTGCGAAACCTACGCTGTGCGTGGCCTAAGCCGCAGTTTCACAGTTTTTTTTTATTAATTTAAGAATATAAATTAATAATTGTGGCTTTCGCCGATCGAAGATGACGAACAGAGGTAGCTCACCGTCCGGTTAGGTTAGGTTATTCCCCGCCCTGGGACCTAGAGGCGAAAGTACTCGCGTCGTTGTATCGATGGCGCGAGGAAGAGCGGGCACGGGGCTCGAGGCTGGTGCAGCGGCAGATCGCGATGCGCCGAGAGGAGCTCCGTCAGGTCTTGGTGGCGGAATGGCGGCACAGGCTTCTGCGCCCTACCGCCGGCCTCGCTACCGTCGAGGCGATCCGGCCAGTACTCGACGACTGGCTCGGGAGAAGGCACGGCTCCCTGTCGTTTAGGGTGACGCAGGTGCTGTCGGGGCACGGCTGCTTCGGCAAGTACCTGTGCCGCATAGACAGAGAGCCGGACGCTCGGTGCCACCACTGCGTCCATTGCGGGGAGGACACGGCGCAACACACGCTCGCCGAGTGTGTAGCTTGGGAGGAGCAGCGCCGTATCCTCACAAATGAAGTAGGAGGCGATCTGTCACTGCCGGCCGTAGTGCAGAGTATGGTCGGCAGCGCAGAGTCGTGGGACGCGGTGGTGTCCTTCTGCGAGGACGTGATGTCGCAGAAGGAAACTGAAACTGCGGAAAGGGAGAGGGAGATCTCCACTCCCTTCCCTGGCCGCAGAAGGCGCACCGGGCGCAGGGAAAGGGCGGACAACGCCCTTTTCCAGCCCCCATGAATGGGTCCAGGGGCGAAGGACTTGGGGAAGTCCCCCGCCCCCCTATTTGATGGACCCGAGTCGCAGGCGCGCGCGGGTGTCGGCGCGCGCCTCTGAGGCGATGCACGGGGTAGTTCAACACCTCACTACCCCGTGCAGGAGGCGAGGCCGGGACAGACCCGGCCAGCACTAGTGCGGGGCTGCAGAAGAATTAGGTTTCCCGCGGCCCCCCGCGCACGTGTGAGGAGACACCGGGGTGGCTTTAGCCGGTAAGTATCCGGCACGCCCCTCCGCCATTCCCCAGGCGGAGGTAGTCCATGAGGATTTCCCCCCGTAAAAAAAAAAGGTTATTATATAGGTACCTAATACAGCTTACATTTAGTTAATATTTTTAATTCATTAAGAAAGATCAACTTGCGCAAGATTAAGTTACCTACCTAAGACTTCAGTTTGCACCGAAGAAATTTTGTTTTCACCTCTACTGAAACTGTCCGTTAGATTTCAGAAAGAAATAGGTAACTATTTTTAACCGACTTCAAAAAAAGGAGGTTTACAATATTCGTCTTGAACTTTTTTTTTTATGTATGTTACCTCATAACTCGGAGATGGCTGGACCGATTTGGAAAATTCTTTTTTTGTTTGAAAGGGTATACTTTCTAGTTGGTCCCATTGTCATCATGTTTGGATCTGATGATGGAATCATGGAGAAATCGAGGGAACTCTTCAAATATTATAGGCACAGCTATAGCGTTTTGGGTATTTCTTATAGTAACTTTTGCAGTTGCTCTCGATAAGTACCATTTGAGGAAGTAGAGCTGATGATGAAGACCCCAGATGGCCACCGAAACTACTCAATAATAAGTATTTCGTGGATTGCGATTAGATTACTTGAATATGGATGTTAAGCACTTTATGCTCGTCACAATGCATGTGGTGAAGTAGATTTGATGGTGATGTACCAGGAGAACTCCTCAAAAACTAACGGCTCTGCACCGGGAAAAGCAATATTTTGTAAAAGGTGATAAGTAGTTGACATTTTGGCTTTGGTAACTAGATAAATTATAAACCGACCCATTAAAAAGCGTGAAAAAATAAACATTTTAGCAAAAAATAGAACCGACTTCCATATCAAAACACTACAAAGCCAAAAATAACTTTAATTTCGGAAGGTGGTGTCAAAAAAAGAAAAGAAAATACAAAACAAATGCCACCGACTACCGAAAATAAAGTTATTTTTGGCTTTGTAGTGTTTTGATATGGAAGTCGTTTCTATTTTTTGCTAAAAAGTTTTTTATAATAAACTGACCAAAACAACGGACTAAAATAAATCAATAAAAGTTCGTCATCAACGTTGCCGGCTACACCGCTCGAGATATTCCACAGACGAGAGCGCCAAAACAACATGATGAACTGGGGTTGATATTTTGCAACTTTTTATTTGAATAGAATAGGTCCCTTTAATCGAGTTACCAAGTCTCAAAAAGGTTTGGAGTTGCATAAGGGAGGCACTCCGGTATCACCGGATGCCGACCTACCTCTGTCGTATGGTTGAGGCCTACCTGACGGACAGAGCCGTCATTTACCCTGGTCACCAGGGAGAGTGGAATCGGCGAGAGATGTCGTGCGGTGTCCCACAGGGATCAGTTCTGGGACCACCCCTGTGGAACATCGGTTACGACTGGGTGTTGCGCGCCGACCTCCCTACAGGCGTCAGCGTAGTCTGCTACGCTGACGACACGCTGGTCTTGGCGCATGGGAGGTCGCACCAGGCGGCGGCCGTACTGGCGATGCGAGGGGTTGCGACAGTCGTAGAAAGGATCCGGCAACTGGGACTCGAGGTGGCTTTGCACAAGTCCGAGGCCATGTGTTTTCATGGCCGTCGGAACGCGCCACCTTCGGGTTCCCAAGTAACGGTGGGAGGGGTTCACATCGGCGTCGAGACGACGATGAAGTACCTGGGACTTGTCCTCGACAGCCGGTGGAACTTCGTCGAACATTTCCGACGTTTGGCTCCAAGACTGGACCGGGCGGGGGCTGCACTCAAGCGGCTCCTACCAAATCTAGGGGGCCAAACGCCTCCGCGGAGATTGTGCGGTCGATGGCCCTCTATGGGGCCCCTGTGTGGGCGCTGAATCTACAACGGCGACCAGCTCGCCAGCTGGTCGCGTCTCAGAGGGTCATGGCTATCCGGATGATCCGGAGATACCGCACGATCTCTGGGGAGGCGGCGAACCTCCTTGCCGGATTGCTGCCGTGGGATCTGGAGGCGATAGCCCTCGCGCGCGTGCATAATTGGCGCGCGGAGGTGCTAAGCCGGGGTGAAACTCCGCCACCGCGGCAAGTCGCGGCTCAGCGGATAGAACTCCGGCGCGATCTCACGGCAGCATGGAAAGAGCGGCTGTCGCAACCGAAGGCTGGGCACGCCGCAATCGCGGCGATAAGTCCCCTTTTTGAGGAGTGGCTGGAGAGAGGCCACGGCGTCCTCACCTTCCGCCTGACGCAGGTGCTGACCGGACATGGTTGTTTCGGTAGGTACCTGTTTCGGATTCAGCGGGAGGACACGCCCGGGTGTCGTCATTGTGAGGACCACCTGGAGGACACGGTGGAGCATACGGTCGAGGTATGCCCTGCTTGGGCGGAGCACCGCCGTGTCCTCGTAGAGGCGGTCGGCGGCGGCGACCTCTCGCGCCCTGCTCTGGTTCAGACCATGGTGCGGAGCGAGAGGGAATGGGATGCGGTCGCCTCCTTCTGCGAAGCAGTCATGCTAGCGAAGGAGGAGGCCGAACGCGCGAGGGAGAGGCAACTCTCTTCCTCGCGCCCCAGCCATCGTGGTAGACGCCCCGGGCGTCGGGGATCGCGAGCCGATTTCCGGCCACCGTAGGCGCGGGCTTGCGGACGGCGAGCAGGGGTAGCTCACTGTCCGGTAAGGACCAGGCCCGGGTCGGCGGCGCGTTGTGTTCCACGCGCGCCTCAAGGAGCTGTCAGCATTAGTGACGGGGCCTCTTAAAGCCATAGCCTGCCGGGGTCGCGGAAATGTAGTAAAAAATACCGCGGCTCCGGAACTTACAGGCAGCTGAAGGGACAGGGTGGGTTTTTAGTCAGTAGAAGTCTGACACTCCCTCCCGCTTAACCCAGAGCGGGAGAAGTTATTCGATGATTTTCCCACCCAGAAAAAAAAAAAAATATGGTAAGTATAAATCACGTTTCTAAAGTTTAATTGAACACACCTAAATCCTATTAAAACAAGCACGTGGAAGAAGTCGCGAGTCGCAGCTAATATATCTACATATTATATAAAGAGACCAGCTTTACAATTTAGAGAGCACAAGTCAGTAAGTAGGTAATCTACTCGTGTTTGTTCACACTCTGTTTCAGGCACATTCAGTAATACCTACAAATTCCAATCCAACACCAAAAAAACCATATTGCAATACCTACTTACGTAGATCCGTATTGTTATTTCATAACTACATTTTTATAGATAATGTTGAAGATCGTAATATTAATCGACATTTTTATTCTGATTATAATGTACCGCTTTACGGAGTCGGTTGGCCACACTTGAAAAGCGTGAGATCTCATAATTTTTTGCAATTGCAAAATAACTTAATTGTAAAATTATGATTTTGGAATGTTACACGAATTGTTTCGAGATTTTACGTTTTGAATGTTGTTATTAAAATATAACCTACACCAGGATTGAATAATTTAAAATTGTTGAATAAGTACCTATGTAATTATTGAATCAATTTAAAAATAAATTGAAGTCCTATCACTACCTCGTACGATTAAGTATTTAAGAGTCGATTTGATATAATATCGAGATTACCTATTTAATTATATTCCCGTATGTATTTTATATAATTATAATCCTTAACTATTATCAACGTTTTAAACACAATGTCAAAACTGGTATTATTGTGTAGAAGATATAACTATATTAAACTAACACGATAAGCGACTTGTATTTTATAAGCACTATTAATTATATTTTATAATTATCGGTAACGTGGCGTTTATAACATGATAGCGAATTACCTAGACAAATAATGTCGCGAAATTTTACATTTTATAAAACTTTAAGTTAAGGATCAGATACGCTTTACATTTCATGAAAACAAAGTATGTCATATAACTATAGGAAACGGTAGGTTTGCGCAATACCGACGCACTGCATCCGAACGATGATAAACTTTGTCGGTCTTCCAGTAACTATATTATACATTTGTATGTAGGTATCATTTAAGAAGGCAAACGGTCACCAAGATTGATTAGAAAATTAATAAATGTTCTTTTATTTGTTTAAATTATTTTTGTGTAATATTGTTCTGCTTTTGGCAAAGTGATTCAAATTGCTACTCCAGACTTTGCAAATGTTCGACAGCGTTAGCATTTTGGAGAATTGCAAAAGGACGAGTTGAAGCGGACAGGCGGGTCAACCCGCCCGCCGCCGCCGCGCGCCCTTGCAACTTCATCGTCGTCCGTCCCCCAACATTTTTTTATAATGCAAATTGTTTTACATATTAAATTTAATCACTTTATAATGCAATACAAGGAGAGATAAAAATATAAATTATGTGTACTTACAGCTTTCACACCTAGTAGCGGTGCTAACGCAGCTATCAACCTATTTATTAAGATAAAATTAAGTTCAAGAAAGTTATTAAAATTAAATACAATTATTAATAAATGATTTTGCAATTATAGTAATTTCTTTAAAAATCATAAGTTTAATAATATAAAGAAAAGTTTGGATTATGGAAAAATTCAAACAAGAGTTAGTTTTTTTAAACTCTTACCATAGCACGGACACCGCCATAGCCCGGAGCGCGCTGCGCCTAGTTCCCGTGCGCGCGCGCCGTTTGTGCCGGGATACTAAAGGATAGAGGAGTGCTCGGCAGCAGTGTGAGCACCCCCGCGGCCCCGCCCCGCAGAGGCGCGGGTGCCTGCGGCCCCGGCTCTCCGGCAGGCCGCGAGGGCGCGCATCCAGTAGTGGCGGCGCAGCCATGTCGGGCCCGGCGCGTGCGCGATTCCTCGCGCTCCATCTCGTGCCCGCCATACTTCTAGTCTTCTCATGGACTCTTACTCCTACTTCAGCGGTAAGTACAACTAGCTATAAAACCTGAAATTTTCTACCTGGCATGCTGAGTGTTTACCAATAGTACCATCTTGACCCCCAAAAAAGACATCAACGCGTTAGATCAATTCAAAGATTCACAACCTGTACAAATCATATCCATCAAGTGCTAACAATGTAAAAAGGATTTTTCCAAAAGTGGTATTTAATACTTATTTATCTATTAAGAAAAATAATATATAGTCTACTACATACAAAAGTAGCTATAACATTATTATCGTAAATTAAAATGCAGAGTCTAAGAATAGAGAGTCAGAGTCGAAGAATACCTCCATAATTATTGTGAAAATAATGCGGCGACCTAAAAGCTAACAACAGTTAAAAGCTTCTTTGTAGCAATGTTTACAAAACAATTATCGCTTCTATCTTCACCTAAGATCATGTAGTTCTTATTAATAATTCATAATAAACTTTTTATTACTTTTAACCGATTAGAAAAAAGAAGGAGATTCGGAATTCGATTGAATGTTTTTCTTTGTTTGGTCAACAACAACTTCTACTATTGCCAACCAATTTTGATGATTCTTTTTCGGTGTATGGAACGTTTTTCCCGAATTGGTCCCGTTTCATTTAGTGAGATTTTACTGAACTTCGGTGATATGCAATGGCATAGAACTGGAATTTTGCTTAGGTGACCTGCTTTTTTTATTGATTGCCTTCCTGCCTGAAGTGCTTCGTTGGTGTAGTGGTCGCATGCGCTACTGCTGAACATGAGGGCTCTGGTTCGTTTCCCGTGTTGGACTGAAAGTGCTATTGGGTTTTTCTATTACAAATTTCTCAGTTTGTTTTGTTGTTTCGAAGTTTGGAAGTTGACGGTGTGTTCCTCGGAAAGTACGTTAACACTTTCGCGGACGCCACCACTTGAGTCTTTGTTCTAGAGTGACACAGTAAATGGCCATACAAAGTTATATAGTAGTTAGTTAGTCCCATGATATTATAGTGTCTGGTATTTCACATGTGACACAAGCTACATCCATTAGGATTTTCACTTGAAAGTTCATCGGAAATGAAAGTACTGTCGTAAATAATATTTTTTATTTGAACGTTATCATACGTTGTGCCATATCAAAATCTTAAATTATGACGTACAATCACGTTCTATCCTCCAACGTGTTAATCCGTTGGTCCCTGCTGTCATTTGAATGTTTTTGACGGTCGTTACAGGAAGCCTCAAGCCAGAAAAATCAGACACTCCACGTAAAACACTAATATTTAGCTGCATCCGGTTCCAACATAGTTGGGAAATTTATTGGTTGGGATTTTAGGCTCGCGTTAGACCACTATCTCACCTGATGGTAAGCAAAGATGTGGTCGCAGATGAAACACATTTAACTAGAAGTAACCTATTCAGTCTTGACTTCTGTCCTGAAACATTGACTCCGGTTCGGAATTTTATTCCACTTAGCTGTATGCACAAGTATTCCCAAAACGTGTTGTGCGTATGGGTAGGATATCCACCGTGTAACGATGGCGCATCGCCGTTTGTCTTGTAGTCCGATAATGGAACGGGATTCCTGATATTCAAATAATTTTTAATACGTAATTATAACAAATTGAGATAGATAATTGAGTTGTTTAAGTATTTAACTATGAGCTGGACTAAACTTAGATTACTACTTATTGTGGGTGTAGTATCAATTCTAAACAAACCTTGCCATAGAACTTGCTTAACTTTCGAAGGTTTTAGTTGATGGCCACTAAAAAGTGAACAATAAAAGATTTTAACACAAGAAAATACAACTTCTAAGTCCTTAAAGATGCAATAGTGTATTGGAATTTAGGGGTACAATAAGGGTCCTGAAATCCGCACTTATATTAAGCGTAAAGCATCTGTACGCCGACTCATCCAGTTTATACACAAGCATGAATATTCCAGTGCTGGACACAGGTTTACTCTATGCAAGAGAAATTGTTGGCCGATGTCTTCGGATAGGTACATCGGTTCCAGGATATGCTGGTTTTCTAATTAAGTGTTATTTTCACCGGATTAAGTATGGATGTGATTAAATATCATAATAACGTCCAATCAACTTAATATCATCATAACCTCTACATTATAACGTTTTCTCATAAGGACTTTAGAAGATTCTCCGAATAGCTTCAGCTACGTAATCTTGTAAAAAAAGGAAAAGTTATTAAGATTTCTTAGCACACGCACGATAGATATCATTGTAGTTCATTATAATTTGTAATACTGTTGTTGAACGATAAGATTGTAGATACCTTAATACATATCTAAATGATATACGAGTTTCTCTTTTTATTATTTATTTAAAACAGGCAGATATAGGCAGGGCAGTTTTGAAGATGTGTACTGTATTACATCTAGATAGATAAAACTGTTATTGGTCAACAGAAGACACAATACACAAAAGCACACTAACTTATAACACATAAATTACAGAAAAAAAGAACAGAATAATAATACAATCAAAAACATTATAAACGAAAAAAGAAACAACCTTAAAAAAATTTACATGGAAAATCGGTGTGGCGTGTGTCTCCAAATTGCACCAAATGGGAGTCCAGCTTAGCATGTGCCAGCCCAACGAGCACATTAGTGGAAATAGCAGCCTATTTTGTTACTTTCGGTTGTAAAATAGCGGTTTAAGGGTTCAAAAAGCAGTTCAAAGTTGCATATCTGCATCCGTAAACGTCTATAGCTATAAAAGTTACTTAAAGTGCTGTAAGCTGAATCAAATACTACCCTAGCCTTCACAGTAGTTCACGGTAGAACTCTTTTACCACTTACACCTTTATATGAGAGTTACGAAGGTCATTCTGCCACTCACAGCTGTACAGTAGTTTCCATTGTAACTTTTATAGGTTATAGTTATAGTAACCACTATTATACTACTATAAGTTTCATTATAGAAATAATAGATACTCTTATGCATACTATAGTTACAAAAAATTCATCAGTGTAACTAAAAACTACTACTGTCTTTAGTAGCAATAGTCATTCCTTGCAGGCTCAATCCATTCGCCATTTTACAGCCGCTTTTGTAACTATTATAAAACATTTTATAAAAATTGATGCTAAACGATGGAAATTAATAAAGAAAAGTGGAGGTTATCGCAGGAAAGTACGCAAGGTTTATGAAAACCTGCTAAAATCGTCAAACATTGCTGAACAATCCAGTGAATCTGCTAATCATCTAATACTAAAGTATTTTAATTTTTAAGCTTTTAATTTTAAAGAATATTAATCTCAACATTTCACAAATCACAAACTTAATAAAAAAAAGCCTATCCTTGGGTTCTTATTGTATAAAGATATCAGTCTCAACATTTGGATTTGGCGCAGTACCATCACAGGATCCATTAACCTCTTTAGCCAAATTACGGTTTTTTTTTGTGCAACGTTCTCATCATCATTAGGCAATATCTTTTCAATCGGAATATTGTCTTCGTTTGACAAATTTTCGTTATTCTGATCTAGCGATATTTCCCATCCTGAAGGGCAGATTGACAGCTCTTCCTTGTCTGCATTTATAGTTTTAACTATTTTAAAAGGCATTCTGTAATAAAACACAAAACAGGTAGTTAATTGAAATATTTAAACTTCATATTATAGTATAAGTAGGTATAACTAAACCATAAAGTAACCGGATCTTATTTCTACCGACAACAAAATAATGTAAACTATTATTGAGACGTTTGATGATTATCTATTTGAAAAATAACCTGTATCATGTTTTTGTAGAAATATCGGGTGTAAAGTCAAGTATCGTAATTAAAACACCGTAATCTTGGATTTGTTTTTAAAGTTGAGAAGCGTACAATGTCTATGTTAAGTGAACGTTTTTAAGGGGAGACCACGGATCTCCAAAATGGAAACCATTCGAATAAGTACGTAACTAGATCTTATAACCTCAAAAACAGGAAAATAGGAGCTTTTTGTGGCTGTGAGTTGCACTAGGGGAACAAAAATCACTGGAAGCGTTAGAAGGGTGAAAATTAGCGCTATGATTCTCAAAAGGGAGTTATTAGAGCTAAAACTGCAGGTTATGACTACATTACAATGACGCCATGATTTATTAAGAAAACTTATAATTCACTTGCAAAATTGAGTTGATATACATTGGTTTTTCAGTTAAATGTGCATTAAATGTACCGGTAAACAATCGGCCACTTGCGAATAGTAAGTTATCGACACGTAAAAATACGGAAATAAAATTTATTCTGTATAACAAATAAAAAATATCACATATCTTTTTTAATTTTTTAAATATCATAAAAGCGCGTTAAAATTACTCGAAAATTATCTTATATATCTACAGTAAACTGGACAGCGTTTTAAGTATCTTTATATATCTTGCTAATACAGAATACAAACTTTACTTAAGTACTTTTGTTTTATTTTCATGATGGCGACGAAAACACTTTACCAAAATGTTACAAATAATGTCAACTGAAGATATACAATAAAGAACTATAATCAATTCATTCGTTCAAAGTAGTTCAGAATCATTCAAAAGTAGCGCTACGAGAGCTTTAGTATAGCGTTAATAAATCGTTGGAACCTTTATGCAACCGTTGTGCAGGTTAAATGGAACTTTAGGCTGCATAAAATGGCGTCCAAATAGCGCTAAAGCGGCTGCTTTAAGTCTGTAGTAGACGCTCTAGCGCTTACGTCTAATACCATAAGTAATAATCGGATACGCTCTAAAGCCCTAATGCAGCCCATTTGTGCTAGTCCTATGCCTGTATACATCTCTAGTAGCCACACGGAGTCAAACGTTTGTTCAAAATCTAAATAATCTGATTAAAACCGGCTAAGGGTCAATGTCCAATAAAGACAAATATCGTCATTTACTTCGTATAAATAAAGTAAAAGATTCCGATGCGTAAATATTTCAGAATGAAACTTTGAGACATTAGAAATCATTTTCAAAATGCTCACATGTTAGTTTAAGTGCTTACCTAGGTAGCTTATAAATACTAAGATGGTTCAATTTTAATTAAAAGGTATCTTAACTATTCTTAACGATACCGTTTGCTATCCTTTAATTTTTCAGAAGTCAGTCAAACTACATAAAAACTTACACATTAACGTAGTTTGACAACTGAAATAGTAGTAATTAGCTTGCACTACATTAACACTACAGAACTATAATTAATCTATACTAATATTATAAACCGGAAAAGTTTGTTTGTTAGTTTGTTTGCTTTAACACGCTAATCTTCGAAAGTACTGGGTGGATTTGGATGCGATTTGGTATGGAAGTAGCTTGATGCTTGAGGAAGGTTATAGGCTATTTTTTACGCGACTGCAAAAAAGGAGAGTTATGTTTTTACCGTGATAGAATCCACGGGAGCGAAGCCCCGCGTGAGTACTAGTACTTCTATAAATACGTACGATACTGTTAGAAAAATGAGTTTTTTAAAGATACAACAGAAATCGCTTATTCATTTTCTCCGTTCAGGATTCAATCTCCTAGCCTTTTCTACGACATAATATAGAAAAGACTGAGGTCGGCTTCTTGTATAACCGGGTACAGCTGAATACGACTATTATTGGAATCCTCTTATAAACTCTCTTTTCATTCTCCATACGTCGCTTTTCTGTGAGTTTATAGCGACAAATCCTTGATTATATTATAGCAACGTCGGTCATGCACAGCTCAGTCTAAAGCTTTTCCTTTTTCAGCGTTCAGCATGATGTTTACAAAATTTGTGCTCTTAAATTAAGCAAAATCATTGTTTCTTCACGTTCGTCCCTTCCTTACGATCTTTACTTAGGCGTATAATGGCACACAAGGTGTCAGCCAGTTGTTATTGTCATGAGGTCAATGATCGATCTCTGGGAAGCTCCCTGTTTCAATGACGAGAAGAAGTACATAAAGCAATAGCAGAAATAGCTCCCCGTGACGGAACTGGTCTGACAGAGAATGACACAGTTAAACAGAGCTACTATCTGACCTCAAACTCGATTATCCGCTTCCGAACAAAAAATAACGGTTTGTTAAATTAAACTTCAGTGATAAAGTGTTCTTCTATACAGAGGCTATCGTATATTCAAAACATTGATGTCATCACTTGATGCCTAATTATAAACTTTAATAATAATTACTGCCATTGTAGGATAACATACATAAAAGTCCGTGCTCACTTAACCTATGTAGCGGTATTGAATATTAAAGATTTCGAATTAATATTTTACTCACAGCATTGTCCAAGACATTAGATTTTTTTTTTTTAATAAATTATAACTTCAATAACTGCCCCTTTGCTTTTTCTCTGTTTGCTGTCGGTTGTCAACTGAACTTACCTACGTGTAAGAAGGTTACAATTATTAGTACTTGCGATGGGAAGTACGAAATATTTCCTAACTTACTTCAAATTGAAACACCAGAAATTATGTAATTCTGTTATTCATAAGAGGTCAATTGAAATATTCAACAATTGATAAATTGTTTTAATTGGTTCTTTGATAAATTCGGTTATTATTTTTTAAATTGGGAACTTACATTATCATTCGATTAGGCATAATGAAGTTTTACATAATAATGCAATTTATGTAAACTATCTTTAACTCCACACGTGATAAGTCAATGTGCGCAATCGTAGTCGGTTAATATTTTTACAAGTTCAGTCCTCCTTGCCTGTATGATATCTCATTCATTTGCTGCAATGTTATTTAAAAATACGCGCGACAGAGGTCTACGTTTAATTTTTGCTAAATGTCTGTACTAACTTTAGTAGTTTTCTAATTATTACTTTGTTAATTAGTGGTGATATGGCGATGGTGTATGAGGAGATGTCTATAATATATTTTTGAGGTCGCAGTTTTCGTTAAAAATAATATTGATCTATTTAAATATCGAATGCGCATATGACACCAGGACAAACTAGACATAGTGCCTAGTAAGACACATTTCTTGCACAAAAGTATTTTCTGCTCGGCTCCGCGTATTTTCAATAAAATTTCAAGGCCTATTAGAGAAATTACTGAAATAAAATCATTTAAAAAGAATCTCCACAAATTGTTAGTGCTTCTTTGCCGACAAATTACTGTCACAATACAACATACTTAGGTCATGATACATTTTTTATAATAAAATTTGTTTGTTTATTGAACTTTATTATTTCAAGAAATATTTAAATTCTTTTAATATGATTGTTGACATGCATGTAAAATCACTTTATGTAGGTACCTACATTTCATTCTACGCCTTGAGGGTAGGACATAGCTGTTCTCAAAACATTAAATTAACACCAGCTGTATTATGTAAACTTACCTATGATCCACAATAAAGAGATTGAATTGAAAAAATGAATAGAATTGAAATTGAATTGAATAGATGAGTAGTAATGTAAAAGCTAACAATTAAAATCGAAGATTGAAGTCTAGATTAGAAATCTAATGAAAGTGTTTTTTTATATACTGGATAGTCACTGAACTGCCAAAACTATTTCACTTTACCTGTATAATTATAATACCTATGAATACCAATTGGCACAACTCTCATTAATAAATCATAACATCAATATCAGCAAAAAAATAGACTCTGACATATACCTACGCAACTTCTCAGTTTTCATTGAGGTATGCGATGACACAATACGGTGTAAATAAGCGCAATTTAATGCCATATGATAATAAAACATTTGTGCAACAATGAACTTACAAACTAGATTTAATAGTAAAACATTAGAGCTGGAATGTATTATCTTATTAAGAAATCTATAAACTTAAAAATGTAAACGTAAATTGAAATAAAAATCTAATGGGCAGCTTCATCTGTCTGTCCGCCCGCCCTTCGTTCTATCTGCCATGGCTGCTTATTTTAAGAGTCACTAATGCTACCCCGATATGAAAAAGTTGTTAACAACACAACAAGCCTTGCTTGAGTTACTTAGAACCACGATAATTTCAGTTTCATTATCTTATTCTTAATCATATTATAAATGCGAAAGTGAGAATGGATGGATGTTTGTCAGTCTTTCACGCAAAATCTACTGAACGGATTTAGAAGTAACTTAACTGTAATATAAAATAAATTGTAGTCGCCGTGTTAAAAATCTAATGGGCAGCTTCGTCTGTCTGTCCGCCCGCCCTTTGTTCTATCTGCCATGGCTGCTTATTTTAAGAGTCACTAATGCTACCCCGATCTTTGAAAAGGTTGTTAACTACACAACAAACCTTGTTTAAGTTACTTAGAACCACGATAATTTCAGTTTCATTATCTTATTTCTTCCTCATATTATAAATGCGAAAGTGAGAATGGATGGATGTTTGTCAGTCTTTCACGCAAAATCTACTGAACGGATTTAGAAGTAACTTAACTGTTATATAAAATAAATTGTAGTCGCCGTGTTGTTACATGAGAACAACGCGGCATGAGAACAAAACTACAATTTATTGTATATTATAAAAAATCTGTGTGGTTTCAGGCCATAATATTTACATAAAAAGAAGAATTTATCTTTGGATGCCATAGAAATCTATACACAAAAAAATTAAACTCTGCCTCTTAAACTAGGGTATCCTGTATCTTAAGAGACAGTGTTTTACAATGAGGGTCCTATTTAATAAATGAGTGGATGGTGTCAAATTTACCTCAGAAGGGAAAAAAAAGTCATAGGTACTTAATTTTTTTTAATAATGGGTGAGTATATATTAAGAGTGCTTGGGTGAGGGTAAATGAATGTAATTGAAGGTGTGTCGGTGTTTGTGTGGGAGGGTGAATAAGAAGGTAGAGTGGTATTGGTGTGTAAGTGATAGGAAATTTGTTGTATGTGCGGGTGTGTATGGATGCTAGTCCAGGAATATGTATTAGTGCCAGAATGGAGATGGATGTGTGCTGATAAGACGATGTAGGTAAGTAAAGTCTCCGTTGCGGCATAATCCTGTTTAATTCAAAATTCAAATTCAAATTTCATTTTTTTGCTAATATGGGTTATGTGTCTACAGTTGGTAAAAGAAATAGAGCACAGTTCAACCATATTACGCCTTGCGGCATGCAAATCTCAAGCAATTACAACATAGTTACATTAGTACAAAAATTATTAATTGTAAAACATTAGAAAGTAATAAAAAAAAAACAATAATAATTATAATGTCACTTAAAATGTCATAAAGTATTAAACGAGAATGTCAAGATATGTGTATTATTTATTGATAAATATTAAAGTAATATATAACAATGTCAATATTTAAAATTTATTTAATATTATCATATCACGCCAACAGCATTATTTATGGGATTAACATATGTCCTTACATCCTCTCTTAAGTAGTCCTGAACAGTATAATAACATTTATAAAGCAAGAATCTTTTTAATTTCTTTTTGAACACATTGATGGATGGAGTTTCTACTATAGACTTCGGTAAGTGGTTGTAAATCCGCGGTGCCATACTGAAAATACTTTTAGCATACAAAGCCGTCGTTTTAGGTTTGCCCCAAATTTTATCAATATGTCGCTTACTTCTAAACTTATTAAATAGATGTTTATTATTTCTTGCAAAGAAAGCAATCTCATAAACGTAGACACAAGGCAGAGTTAATATATTGTGCTTGATAAAATATGGTCTGCAGCTATCGGTCTGGTGGATGTTAAACATACCCCTAATACACCGCTTTTGCGCCTTAAATGCCATATCCCTATTGGTGGAATGACCCCAGAATATAATACCATATTTTATCAGGGATCCCACGTAGCCATGATACGCTGCAAGTACAGCAGAGGTGCTTACTGTTTTTGCTAGCATATGTAAGGCGTATGATTGCTTATTTAATCTTTTGTTTAGAGTATCAATATGTGTCTTCCAATTTAAATTATAATCAATTGACATGCCTAAGAATTTTGTAGTTTCTATTTCATTTATTTTGTTTCCTGTATAATTTATATTAATGTCAGTAAATTGGGCTTTACGATTGCGATATATCATAATTTTAGTTTTATCAAAATTCAGTTTTAAATTATTATTTGTTAGCCATCTTATAATATCACTTAAAGTTTTGTTTATATCTTGTTCTAAGGATAACTTGTTCTTGTTTGTGAAAACGACAGTACTATCATCAGCAAAAAGTATAGTGGGATGATTAGTTACCCTTGGAAGGTCATTTATATAAATTATAAAGAGCAGAGGGCCCAAAACACTCCCTTGTGGCACACCTTGTTTGACTTCTCTATATGCCGAAGTGTAATTAATTTCTTCTCTAGATTTGGTGCATATTCGAGTAACTAATGTGGACTGTTTTCTGTTAGTTAGTAGTTAAGTAGCCATTCTGTCACCTTTGATTTTGGGGTTGTATTTGTTGAGGTCTAAGATATTCAGTATTTTATGTATCTTTTTGTAGATGTAAGCGCTGATTACGTAATACTGATGCTTAGCAAAAGTGGTCCTGTATTGGGAGCCTGAAGGGAAGGTTTGTGCGCTTATATGGGCAAGACGGGGGAAGGGTAAGTTATGTTTCATAAGGACAGATTGAAGCACAAACAGCTGACGTACTGTAAGTACCTAGCAGTCTGCGTACAGTTGAGCTGTTGGGTATCTAAGAGGCTTCTTTGTCATTACTTTGTGCTCTCTCTGCCCTCTGGATGTGACTTTTCATTCCTGCACCCCATATACAGATAAGTAAGTAGTTTACTTTGTCACTTCTAATAAGTGCTAGGCAACGGCATGGTGCTGATCGGTTAGAGCATGAATGGACAGTAATTGAAAAACTGTGTGACGGAAAATAACGATAAGTATCAAGTCAGTCGGAAAAATTCTGGCCTTCTGAGAGTTATCTTGGCCCTCTGATAGCTATTTTTTAGTAGATAGCTGTCTTTTTAAATTAATGTGTAGTGGTGGATAGGTAATTTTTCAGTATTTTCTCAAAGTGCAAAAGATCTAATACCTCGTAAGTAGTCTTATAATTTTGAAAAAGGTATTTATTTCATTATCCACTGAATGCGAGCAAAAACTTAGAATGATAATTATGGTTATTGACTTCATCAAAATTTCAGTCACTACCTCAAAAGTTAACATCTACTATTTGGATTGAGTAAAAATAAATAAGCTTTGTATGAGTGCTGATATAAAACCAGGCTGATTAATTTTGCCTATCAAGTACAAAGCTGAAAAATATGTGAATTGAATATTGCTTAATACAAATATGTAATTTAAAATAACTTTACTCCCAATAATCAAATGTTACGGTAACCTTTGAACTATTTATCATATAAGTTTTTATTTGGTACGTTATATCAAGTGGCAACAACATCATTTATCATTTCATAGCCTCGTGACCTAAAAAAATGTTTTTTAATTACTTCAAATCTTTTGTTTAAAGCTTGTTTTTACAGTCAAAGTAACTTTAGCAACTCTTCTTACTCTGTTACCGATATATGTAAATCTGTTTAGTTCAAGCGATTTGAACTATTAATACTTACCTACTTAGGTTTGATTATCTCCGGTAAATCTTCACATAGGTACATCAGTGAGCATTTTAATTCGCTGCATGAAACGTTTTACTATTATTTAATATATATTTCATGTTTTAAGAAGTACTGTATTATCTTATCAGAAAATAATTAAACTAATTTTGATTTTTAAGGTTATAACCTCCGATAAACTTACGGATGAATGACGCATGATACTTATATTAAATGAAATCCTGCTTATTATAAAGATTCGACCTAGTTACTTTGCCTATTTAAACTATTGTGATCATAAGTTTAGGTACCTACTTGGGAATAGAACTTGAAGGAAAGTAAACATACATAAGTACAAGAACTAAGTGCCTCGGTGATCGTTGAAATTAAACACCCACATGGCATCGTCGGTGGCAAAATATTGAAGTTATTTTACTTTGTATCTACAAGTACGTGGAATCTGTACTAATAAATGATTAAATGAACATTAGTAGGTTAGGTAGGCAGTAAACATCATTCTTCGAGAGAATACTTAATTACTTGCTCCGATCCCTTCAACCAACAGACTGTAGATACCTCAAGTTATATCTGTGTAGCTAGCAGGTTCGGCTGCGTGTTTTTGAATCGCTGCTGCAAGCTCTCCACGTCAATTTTGAGCGCAAGCTTCGATTCACGAACCAACTTTGTAATTAGGATAAATACTAACACCGGATTTAGTAGGTTTGTGAGTCCTTGCTACTATGTATAATAAGTAAATATTTTATTACTAGCTTCTACCCGCGACTTCGTACGCGTGGGAAGGTTTTCCCGCGCAAATCCCGATCCCGTGGGAATTTCGGGATAAAAAGTAGCCTATGTGTTATTCCAGGCTGCCAACTATATACTTACCAAATTTCATTCAGATCCATTCAGTAGTTTTTGCGTGAAAGAGTAACAAACATCCATCCATCCTCACAAACTTTCGCATTTATAATACTAGCTTTTGCCCGCGACTTCATTCGCGTAAAAGGGTTTTCCCGCATAAAATCCCGATCCCGTGGGAATTACGGGATATAAAGTAGCCTATGTGTTATTCCAAGATGTAAACTATCTACTTTCCAAATTTCATTGAGATCCGTTCAGTAGTTTTTGCGTGAAAGAGTAACAAACATCCATCCATCCTCACAAACTTTCACATTTATAATATTAGTATATATATAGTATAAGTATATATATTAGTAGGATAGGAAGTAGGATTATACCTAGACAGCTTATCGTGTCAAGCCTCCTAAGCCTTTTTGGTTCCTCCGTTTGAACAAATTATTCTCGTATCCCGTGGTGATGCTACTAAGTAGGAAAGAATATGTTTGTGCAAATTGCAAACATTTGTTTTAAACGCATACTTACAATCTACATGTTTCAAAACTATGACATCCTTTTCCTGAACAGGCAACATTGTACGTAAAAATTTCCGTACGATTATACATCCTATTTCATATGGACAAGTACAAAGTTGTGTTGGGAATCCTAGACGGATTCATGCAATTGTATGATCCTCAATTTGTTGGAAATCTGTCAGGAGGTAAAAGGGGCGAGCACAATAGTAGGAAATTCTAATATTAGACTAAATCTGATACCTATATCTAAGAGAACCACTTAGTTCCTAATTTTTTATGAGATATACAAACATTACGAAACAGCATGGCTGCTTATGCTGTTTGATATTTCGCCGTTAATCCCATTATATTATTTATCATATGCATGTATAAACTAGTCATAATCTTAAATTAATTTTGGCTCGAATTTGATACCCCTGATGTCAAGTAAATTTCTGTTATACAATTGTTTAAATAATTATAATTAAATGGAGATACACAGACAACTTTTTAGGTATCTAACTTGACCATGTTCACAGCGAATAATTACCGTTTACATTATCTTCGGCTCATATCCCGTTAGGAAGCAGTAATTCCGTGAATCACGGCAGCAACTCGGCAACATGCGCAAAATTTAGATCTGTGCCGCGGTCTATCAAACAGTTATAAAATGGGTCAAAATCAGCTTCCATTGACAAAGCTTTAAAAACGAGGCCGCGCCACAAACAGCGGCATCTGTTATCAAAGTGACAGGAAGCTGCTGCTATCAACTTGTCGTTATGTATAAAACACAATTTTTGCAATTATTGCCGAAATAATAACACAACTCCCACGAATTGGTATCTGTAAATGATAATACGAGTATAAGGTTTTGTGTGTCGCGGTGATAAACTTCCCGATAACAGATAAAGCAAGACCTTTAAACACCTACTCCCGTACCAATACTTGCTCTCACATTATTTTGAATTATTATCAGGATTTGACAGTAACCTAATTATTTGTGTTCCATAACCGATTTAAAATAACAAAACATATATTTTAATTATTATAACCATTATGAATGCCATTCTAAGTTTAAACAATACACTATTTATTTTTGTTAGCAATCCTATGAGAGGTGAATCTTTAGCTTACGCTATGTAAATGTAACTTTTTGTTTTGATAATGTGTGTGCAGCGTCGGGCATCGTTTAGTTTCTCTATTCCGGGGTGAGTCGCCCTGTCAATGTACGAACTCATTCATGAGTTACTCTTTATCACCGTGACGTAGACTGCTACAGAACGTTGAACCCAAAGGGAAGTATTCCATATTTGTCATTTTTATTTTTTCTCTCAATATCTGTGCTATGTACGTTTTTAACGTTGGTTTTACGATTACACACATTATAGACACATTAATCACATCTTTACTTTATAAGAAAACACAAGGAAAGATATTTCGACACATCCTAATTTTTTAAATCTATATTTATTTAGAGGCCTTTAGACATATCCTAATAAAATATTCTACATTATATTTTGACAATTATAATAGAAGTGAAGTTCATAATAGAAATATGCTCCCAATATACAGGTATCATTTTTATGAACAGGGAAAGAAGTCGGTGGGTTGATATTTTGACACTTACACGTTTGATGCCCCAGCCAGGAAGTAGATATTTAGGTTCAGATAGACCGTCATCCAATCAGTAATATTTATTTTTTAACTTGGTCATAAATAACAACATTTACACGATTTTTTCGGAGGCCGTTGTTAAACACTGAAAGAAACTCAAAGGTTAAAACTAAGTAGGTTAGGTTTAAACTCAAACTGAAAATATTTTATTTCAGATAAGCCTACATGAAAGTATGAAAGTTTGGAAGCTAGTGCACAGTTTGAAATTGGTCGTTCCCTACGGAGAAGAATCGACAAAAAACTCCATGTTTGACGTAGGAAATAAAAATAGATTTCAGTGGACCTGTGTCAATAGTGCAATCATTTGTCAGTAATTGTAAAGCTCAATTTAAAACTTTAAGGAGCTCGAACAATTTGACAAACAAGACCTTTTTTGATGTCCATCCAATCTGTGCTGGTCAAATCATATGAGAACGATTAGGTTAATGTCTTAGGTGATACTTTGAGGAAAAAAGCACACACTGACAGATTTTGACAGCAATCGCTCATTTGTAACTATGTTTCCTTGTACTAACCAACCTCATTAGTTAGGTTCCATTTATAATAATATCATAATTAGATCATAATGAGGGTTTTCAGATAAACCAAAGCAAATCACCAGTTTGGAAATTTAAACAGCACTTTGTTTTGTCCGACCCAGGAATTGAACCCGAGATCTCTTGTCCAGCAGTCGCACTTGCGACCACCGATGACCGAGGCAATCTTCTTTTTCAGAAACGTAAACATGACTTTGATGTCAATTTGACAGATGTGGAAAAACAAGCGTTTGTTAGGTACCCAGACCTGACGCCTCAGTGCTACCACCTGGTGAACGATATTTCAGAAAACCCGCATTATAAATTGCTGTCGTGGATAAAGGTTGACAAGTTTTTACGCAAAAATGTAGAGTTTGACAAGTTCTCAACTTTAAAGTCTCATTTCAGAAATCTCGGTTCTCATTATACTAAAGCGTTTGTGATTTACATAAGCACAAAGATACATTTCATGAAAAGATTATTTTGATGTAGGACATTCCTTGTCTTTCTTCTTTTCTTATCTAGGTATTCTTTATGTTTCTGGATCCATTGCAAACAACTGCGCATACCTAAGACAAAGAATTGCTAATTTCCAATATGGGTTCGATTACTCACGAGTCAGTTTGCTCGGTTTTATGGTCTGAGCAGCAGTTTCAGTGCAGCACTGAAAGTTATTGCTTACTTCCAGTAAAGTGAAATAGGTCAATAGTTTCAGTACTGTAACAAAAGCCAGTTGAATGCGTAGCTATATTCTAAGTTTATTTTTAGCGCAGGTCGCTGACAGCCGGTTGAAAACAGCTACGACTCACTATGATTTATAATACATGTAACTATGACAAGATCATCGTTAAAATAGAAATTACTAATCTACATTATGCATCAAGGTAAATAACACTGGTCAACCAAATTTAACTTTTGTTTTGATACAACTAAAACAATCTTAATTTCACAATGCATATCGCCTGTAAGAAACAATATTATGCTCTAGATTTTGAATAATCAGTTTTCAAAGTCCTAGAATATCATCGCTTTTGCATTTTTCATAACTTTGTAACAAGTGAACTATATTATTTAAAAAAAATGTTATAAAGTCCTATACAAATCGGTATATCTTGCTCTCTTTATTGCACTTAAAAAAAAAAGAAAACCACCAACTTTGAATAAACTCTACGATTTACCATCGTTGAAATAGATGTCTTGAATTTTTATAATTTTTTCCATACAAAATGAATGTCTATGGAGAAATCTGTCAGTTTCAATTTTTGAACGACTATTTGAGTGTTGAACGACTTGATTAAAAGTGCAGAACATAATACCTATGTACTTTAAAACATATTTATTGAATATGGTTTATATATAAATGTTTCACTTTCCACAATCATTGTTTCTAAAATTACAAAACTGTCTTGACTAGTGTAATTAATTAAGATTTCTCACTTAACTAATAAGTGAGACATCGAAACCTGTGTAGGCATGTTTGTAGTTTTTATGATGAAATGGCTGTTACCGGCGACTTTATAATTTCTTTAGACTTCTACTTACTAGACAAAAATCTAGTGTCGCTGTGTTCGTTCTGGAACTGTTCTAAAACGGGTTGACCAATTTTTATGATTTTTTGTGTATACTCGTATTGGTAGGTCTGAGAATTAGTCGTAGGCTATTTTAGTTTCACTACAAAAAATATATAAAAAAACGTTTGCCGGTCAGTTTAGAGATGAATTAAAAAAAAAGATGAATGACATCATTATTTTTTTTATTTAGTTTGATACGCACGATATCAATGTCAAAGTATAAATTATTTTTAAACGAATCATTATTTATTTGATTGTATTTATTTAGGAAACCATAATAGAATCTCATATACAAATTCAGGGCGGCTGCGTCAAAGTATTTCAAAGCATCGCGTAATGCGTATTGTCGTAAAGTTTAGTCCTACACTACAAAGCTTAAATCGGTAACAAGTGTAGCGCTCTAACTGGCGTGCGGCGCGTCGATTGCACCGATTTATCATTGTATTTGTTCGGTATTTAGTTAGTAGTACGTTCCAATGTTTTCCTCTGCCATTTTTAGGGTTCCGTAGCCGAATGGCAAACGGAACCCTTATAGTTTCGTCATGTCTGTCTGTCTGTCCGTTCGTATGTCACAGCCGTTTTATTCCGAAACTATTAGCAATACTCATGTGAAACTTGGTAGGTAGTAGTATATTAGTAATCTGTGAACCTCTTTCCGATTTTAAGACAAAAATTAAGGGGGGCTCGCCATACATGGAACTGAAATTAAAAATATTGTTTTTCAACAAACCTATACGTGTGTGGTATCTATAGACAGGACTTTAAAATTACATTGAAGTTTTTAAGACCACTTTTTCTTAAAATCAATCGTTTAAAAGATATATTTTTCCAAAGTATTAAATGTGTGTGTGCCCCCCCCCCCCCCCCTAACTTCTATAATAATGAAGTGAAAAATCTAAAAAAAATATATGCTGTAGATATTAATAAAATCTTTCAACGAAAATTAGTTTGAATGAGATCGAGTCAGCAGTTTTTGAGATTAAGCCCATTTTCTAAGACCGCCAATATAACTTTGTTTTTCATACAAACACTATGAAAAACAAAGTTATTTTACGTAGTTACTGCGGAACCCTTCATGGGCGAGTCTGATTCGCACTTGGGCAATTTTTGTTTTATTTTCCTTCAAGAAATTTAATCTGGAAATTGCAATAGCTTTTTGAGTCGTAAAGTTTAACTATGTAGGTATCTTTTCGTTTGTTGTGAAAATGAAATGAAAAATGTTTATTGGTAACTAGATAACAATAGTTTGTTTAACAAACTTGTGCCAGGAGAAGCCGCACTCCCTTATCTTGATTACATAATTATAATATTATAGTATACTTAATTATACAAAATATCACCTAATTAAGTTAACCTATTTTGCGTGCCAATGTGTGTGTGTGTGTGCGTGTGCACTAATATATGCAAGATATATATTTAATACAAATAAATACATAAATACTTACATACAAATAAATACAACGTGCAACGGAAACCCCATATCAATCCAAAAGGGCTAAAGACAACATCTGGTATGGAGTCTCTATGCCCAGTTTCAGCACAAAATAAGTGACTCAAAGAATTGATACGAAATTATCGGTTTCATATGTTTCTTGAATATCAATCATAACAAACGTGTCACAGTCACAGCTCTACGTGGGTCAATAACTTTCCACATCACTTGGCTATAACACGATAATTCTCTTCAGTCTTCTTAATTTGAAAAATTCAGTCTCTGGTATCAATGTATTGAAATTTCTAATTAGTTCCACACATGAAGACATAGGATTACCAAACCCCTGTCATATCGTTTGTTATCATCCAAAGAAGCCGTGCACTTGGTATGTAGGTATATACCCTTTAAATTACACGTTGTATATGTTTACATACATTAACTTACATAAGTACCTACATGTAAGGAGTATGGTTAAGAACATATATGTATAGCAAAGTGGCTAAGTATACAAGCTAAGGCATGCAAGCGTGTCGCGCGCCGTCGCCGCCGCACCGCGCCGCCCGCGCCGCGCGCCGCGCCGCGAGCTCGGGGCTGCGGCGGTATATCGGGAACGCGTTTATGAGCCGACGGGGTCACCAGATTCCGGTAAATGCTCGTAAATCTCCACAATGTGCTCCGTTTTTTAACTTTTAACATAGTTACAATAATAATAATAATTAATAGCTTGACTATTAATACAGAATATAGGTAATTACAACTCCTACACACAGTTTTGAAACGTCATACTTATGAATATCAACTTGATCGACCTAACAACACTTTACTCGGTAGGTACAGAATTTGGTGTTATATATCATCAGGTTGGCAGTTTCCACAAATTCATACAGTAGGCATATTAATTATGAATTCTCCTGTAGTGATATTTGGGATTTCGCGAAGTCTCGGAAACTGGAAGTGAGTACTTAATGAGGTAGAGATCTATTTTCAGTTACATCGCGGAAATAACCGTTTATATTCCATTTATTTATATATAATTATGTATTTAGGTGGGCATATATTTTGATTTATTCATATTACGATATTGCATCTTGTATCTCGACCAAATTCTAGGAAAATGCGTAGCACGTGGGGTGTTGCGATGCAAATAAATATCTTCTTAATACCTACCTAGATATTTGTGTATCTATCTTTTTAGCTTCATAGCAAAGGCACAGCTGTTGTTAAGATCCTGTTCTATATGTAAAAATACTTAGAACATGTTATTGTGTATGCAGTAAATGACTGTGTTATTAATTAATATAATAGTGTAGATGTGATTCTCGTACACGTAGAAGCAGGGTGGCGGGCGGCGCGCAAGGAGCGCGGGCGGCGGCGGGCTTTCGCGGTGCGGGATGTGCGAATGGTCGTTATCGCTTTGGACACTGCAATGATTGTTTATCCAGCCTGTTCCTTGAATTGCAACCAATGACTCACCCGTTTTATAATCGCGTGCTGCTATATTATTATTATGTTGTCATGTAATTAATAGCTTACGAAATCTACTTAGATGGTTAGGCGAGGTGGAAGCATTTTAACGTTACTTTCGCTTTGATAATGTGCACAAATGCCTTGTTAATACTGATATTTATGATATATACAACTAGGAACCAGAATATATAGTTATATATATATATATATATATATATAGTTATATATATAGTTCCACAGTTAGAAATCGGTTAATAAAAAAACTTTTTACCAAAAAATTTAACCGACTCCCAAAAAACACTGCAAAGTGAAAAATAACTTTAATTTCGGTAGTCGGTGTCTTTAGTTTTGTATTTTCGTTTTTGGCACCGACTTCCGAAATTAAAGTTATTTTTCACTTTGCAGTGTTTTTTGGGAGTCGGTTTAATTTTTTGGTAAAAAGTTTTTATTTCACTCTTTTTAGTTGGTCTATTTTTAATTTACCTAGTTACAAGAGCCTAAATGTCAACTACTTATAACCTTTTACAAAATATTGCTTTTCCCAATGCTGGGCCGTTAATTGTTGAGGAGTTCTCCTGGTACTTCACCATCAGTTCTACATCACCATATGCATTGTGACGAGCATAATGAAAAGTGCTTAAGATCCATATTCAAGTAATCGAATCGCAATCCACTCAATACTTGTTATTGAGTAGTTTCGGCGGCCATCAGTGGTCTTCATCATCAGTTCCACTTCCTCAAATGGTACTTTTTGAGAGCAACTGCACAAGTTACTATAATAAATACCCAAAACGTCATAGGTGTGCCTATAATATTTGAAGAGTTCCCTCGATTTCTCCAGGTTCCCATCATCAGATCCTGACGTTTATGAAAATGGGACCAATTTCGAAGTATACCCTTTCAATCAAAAAAAGAATTTTCCAAATCGGTTCAGCCGTCTTCGAGTAATCGATGATCATACATAAAAAAAAAATATATATACGCGTCGAATTGATAACCTCCTCTTTTTGTCGTCGGTTGAAAAAGCTACTGCCCATTTTATCACACCTACTTAGGTACTATATCCATAGTCACTCAACAGGTTGGCAACAATTTATCGAACGAAAGTATCTATTAGTGCTTCATCATTCATGGCTTTCTTAAGAATTGGAAAGAAGCGCAGAATCATGACCGCTGGAAGAAATGGAGGGAGGCATTTGCCCAAAAATACAAGCTAATAAAATAAAAATAATCTATTAGTGCTTTTATGCAGACTAAGAGACCTCTGCTCTACCTCTCTACTACCCCGTGGAAGTCGATTTAAAGGCCAGTAAAATTAGATCTCATGTCATGCTTGTGACAAGAAGAAGTACATAGATACTTATGACGTAAGTAGCTTCTTTAGTAGATTAGTAGCCAAGGGCTGTAAGGCATCAATTGCAGCCCGAGATATTTAGGCGCACGAGCGCAGCGAGAGCGCCTATAGTTCGAGGGTGCAATTGGTGCTTACACCCGAGCTAACTACTCTGCTTTACATCTCGATTGTGAGGTAAGTAGAAAAAAACCGGCATTACAAGAATAAAACATTTTATTAGTTAAAATTTATAGTGAAATGAGAACAATTTTCAAATTTTAGGGACAGGTGTTTTTTTGGGTATGTTAATAGTTTAAGATTGTGATATTTGTTGATCATGGATAAAATTTGACGGGATGAAGCTTTCTTCAGCAGAAGTTGATGGTTGTGGATCATCTTGAGAAAGATGTTACATTTTTTGAAAACTGAATAGTTTTCGTTATTTGGTTGGTAATTTTACTTTTATTTTGTATGGAATCTTCAATGTAACCTTCAGCCTCCTTGCTGGATTTCCACCCACCGTGCCTTTTTATAGTGGTTAAGTTAGCCCCAGCATCGGCTAAAAGTGTAGCCGATGTTCTCCGGAAGCAATGACCTGTGTACAATTCCGGGTTTGCTAACTTTAAATAACTTGCGATTTGCTTCGGCATACTTCTGATGGTATTTTTTCCAATAACTTGTTTGTAGCATTTACCTTGGTGGTACTTCAAAAAAAAACGGTTGGTATTTACATTTTTAGGACGAAGATTTCTGTATTTTTGTACGAATTCAGAGAATTCTTGAGGAACTACAAATGTTCGGTCAATTTTAGTTTTTGTGTTCGGTAGTTTAATTACTAACAACTGACCCTGTTGTTCTATGTTGTCTATTGTTATATTTGTCAATTCAATACCTCGGCATGCGCCAGTTATACCGAAGATTAGAACCACCTAAAACAAGCGAAATATAAAAATAAGAAGGTATGTTTTTTAGGATTGTAAGAATTTAAAAGATAAATGATGAAGTATTACCATTATGTGATTTGTTATTTTACGTACCTTAATCTATACTTATAATAAATCTGTAGAGAGGTCAATTCTGTACATGAAATATATTTCCAAAATAACTATCAGGGGGTGATTAGGGATCGATACTGATGCCAAAAATGCAATCAGTAAAATTTTTGTCTGTCTGTCTGTCTGTCTGTCTGTCTGTCTGTCTGTCTGTATAACCGTTATAGAAACAAAAACTACTCGACGGATTTTAACGAAACTTGGTACAATTATTTGTCGTACTCCTGAGCTGGTTGTAGTATACTTTTCATCACGCTACAATCAATAGGAGCAGAGCAGTGAAGGGAAATGTTGGGAAAACGGGAGAAGTTACTCCATTTTTTAAGCTTGCGTCGCGTGTGCTACCTTAATGGTTAAAGCTACACAGAAATCATTTATCACGGAAATGTTCTCCTTAAAATTATATAAAAAATATCCCACGACAGCATATATCTATCTTTTATGGTCGACTCACAATAACACGTGTAACTCCCGATAGCTTAGCAGTTCCAAGCTTTCTGATTATTATTCTGCTCCGAAATTTCAAACCACCACAACTTTGCAATGGAACTCGGCTAAAAGTAACCCAGTTGCAACAAAATATAATCGAGGCTCAAATTTTAACAGGTTGCGGTGCAGGAGAAACCGTCTTTATTCCCAGAATTCCCATTGGTTGCGCCAACATTCAAAATATGATTGACATCCGCTATTTCCTATATCCATCTCCTTCCCGCACATACCTCGCGAGTGAGTAAGAAGATTCGCCCGCCATTTGTCGAAAAACTGACTTCCGAATCGCTCCGCATCAAGTTGACAATGGCGTCGACGCGCTCCGCTTAAAAATATTAATAACTTTGGAATCACCGCATTTTCGCATGTAATAAGACTTATAATCCATAGTTTGTGCTTGTGTTTAACGTGTGAGGACAATAACTTGAAGCCCAACTGCCCTGAACCTGGAAAAGTGAACCGGTGAACCGGCGACGACGCGAGCACGTGGCTCCCGTAAAGGTTTGTGCTTTCCTTCCCTATTTATTTCGGGTTGTATTCCATTGTCCCACACCCACTGCAACTCGAATTACCTAACGCCAAGCGTTTGTCAATCGTTTAGCTCTGCACCGCAAATACAGTCCACTAAATTAGCCTTTCGCGCCAACATTTTCTTTGGTCCCTCTCACCGGATAGTTAGGTACTTATTTGTATTAGGTACATATTTGTTGTAGTTATCGCATTGGTATTTATTCCATAAGGAATAAACGCACCGCACCGCACCGCAGTCTTGTACCTAACCCAATTCGTTGTTTGTTCATCTATTACCTACGTACGTGCGTAATACCTACATACCTACGTAGCCATAGATCGCTCGTATTAGTTATTCATTCGGAAGTCTAAAATTATTTGTGTATCAGAAACAGAGACACAACCTAGTGGGTAAATTAAGATTGTTTAAAAACTACCTACAGTTCTTTTATTTCACCCGCAGTTCGTTATAACTACCTACCCACTTTAGGTATTTAATATTGTCCGCGTCGCTGTTCTCCATCGCTTATTTGTTAAAATAACTTTATTTGCTTGTTTACCGCATTGATTGTTTGTAATAAATAATTATTATTCACGATGTCTCATAAGGACATCAAAGTTCAATTGAAACTTTTATATGCTAAAAGAGACATGATATTTTCTCGCGTGCAATCTATTTGTGATAATGCACTTAAAACACTTGATCTAGTTATTAGAGATTCGTTCTTATGTTCTATAGAAAACTTGGATAGTTTGCGCACGGAATTTGAATCCGTAATTCATAATATTAACGTTTTAGAGTTAGAATTAAATCCAGAATACGCTGTGAGTTATCAGGCTTTGGCGTCATTTGATGATTTATTCTGTCGCATCAAACGCGTCGCGAGGAGCTTGGAGAAGCCGTCTGTCCATCAGAGCCAGGCAAATCACACTCGCGATCGACCCAAATTACCGCCCATTCAGATACCTGAATTTAATGGTGATATTCGCAATTGGAATCTATTTATAGATAGTTTTGAAAACACTATAAATGGGAACGTCTCTTTGACAGATCATGAAAAGTTACACTATCTGGTTGAAAAGTTAACTGGTAAAGCTAAAACTGTTTGTGCCGGCATTACTTTTTGTGCCGAAAATTATTCATTAATTTTAAAAACTTTAAAGTCGAAATATGAAGACAAAAGATTAGTTGCTACCGCATATTTAGATCAGCTATTCGAGTTGAAAAATATTACAGTTTGTAATGAACATAATTTAGAGAAGTTTTTAGATACTTTTGCATCATCTGTTCGCGCAGTAAAGAACCTGAAGGTCGATGACCTCTGCGACTTTTTGTTTTTGTATTTGGGTTTAAAGAAATTAGATAGTGAAACTGTTCGTTTATTTGAAATAGACCATCGCAGTAGTAAACTGCCAAAATTCAATGATTTAGAATGTTTTGTTCGCGATCATATTAAAATATTACAACGCACTTCGTCAACCCATGAAGTTACGAAGAAGTCCGACCGTCGAACAGATGCGGCTTCGAAGTCACAAAAGTCGACACATACGTATGTGAATACAGCACCTGCTCCTGTACAATCGAGTTGTTCTTTGTGTAATAGTCAACATTCGCAATTGTACCAGTGTTCTGGTTTCTTAAAATTTACGCCCTATGAACGTTATAAGTTTGTTCGCGAAAAAAATTTGTGCTTTAACTGCCTTAGTGACAAGCATCGGGTTACGTCTTGTAATAGTAGTCAAAGTTGTCGTAAGTGTTCTTCGAAGCACCACACTTTACTTCACATGGAGAAAAGTTGTAATAATGCCGCATCCAATGTGAGCACAGTTAGTTTACCAAGCGGTGACACGTCGTCGCAGTCAGTCGGTGCGAACTCTGCGTCCGCTTCGCAGCCGCAGCCGCAATCAACGCGCGACGTTGCCCGCTCGCAGGCCGCCGTGACTGACGTCACGTTGTGTTCGATGTCCGCCGCAAGCAATACGTGCACTACCGTGGTGCTCGCGACCGCTCACGTTGTTGTTGATGATGCTTTTGGTAATCCGTGTCTTGTTCGAGCGTTGTTAGATTGCGCTTCGCAGAGTAATTTTTTAACTCAAAATTGTTGTCAACGCCTTGGTTTTAGTATTAATAACCGACCAGCCCGCTCAGTAGTTAAGGGGTTCGGTGGTTTAAAATCAACCATTCATGGTTCGATTAAAATTAAATTTGCATCGCGTTTTAATTCTAATATTTGTTTTGATATGGATTCGCTTGTCGTAGATAAAATTACGGAACAATTGCCTACTGTCCCGGTTGACACGTCTTTATTGACCAAATTTAAAGACCTACCGTTGGCAGATGAATCTTATGGTGTCCCTGGAGACGTCGATATGTTGATCGGCGCATCGATTCTCCCGCACCTTCAGTTATCGCGTAAGATTCAAGGTCATTCGTCGTTTCCCGCACCGCACGCCCTAGAAACAGTTCTAGGTTTTGTTATTGTTGGTTCCGCACCCGCACATTTAGATAATTACTCGACTGTGTCACATTGCTGCACTGTTGAGCCGCCGCTGGAGTCTACCATCCGCAGGTTCTGGGAAATTGAAGAGGTCAATGTCCCGCCTATCCTAAGCCCTGATGATAAGGTGGCTGAGGAGATTTATTGTGGCACGACCACCCGTGATAATGATGGTCGTTGTATTGTCGGGCTTCCATTCAAGGGAGATATTTTTTCGCTCGGTGACTCCTACGCTTCCGCGGAAAAACGCTTTTCTTGTTTAGAACGTAAGATGCAAGCATCTCCGAAGTTGAAGCAAGCCTATGATGAGGTGGTTACCGAATACTTAGATAAAGGGTACATCTCACCTGCATCCACCGCCGAGACTGACGAGACTCTTGATCATCCATCTTACATCATCCCGCACCACGGAGTTGTTAGAGAAGACAAGCTTACTACTAAGCTCCGCGTGGTTTTGGACGGCAGTGCTAAGACTAGCACTTCCGTATCGCTCAATGATATTTTGTATTGTGGTCAAAACCTTCAAGGTAACTTATTTGACATTATTGTGAATTTCCGCTTGTTTGCTGTCGCGCTTTCCGCCGACATAAGGCAAATGTTTCTTTCTATTGGTATTCGCGAATGCGACCGCAAATTTCAACGTTTTTTGTATAGATTTTCGCCTCAAGAACCTTTGAGAGTTTACGAGTTTAATCGTGTTTGTTTTGGGCTTAAGTCGAGTCCTTTCCATGCGCTTCGCACTATCAAGCAATTAGCCGCTGATGAGGGTGAAAGATTCCCGAAAGCGAAAGACACTATTGAGACTGGGCTATACATGGATGACTTTGTTTATAGTGTAGCCAGCGAGGCGGATGCCGTTGAGACCGCCGCTCAAGTAATAAGTCTTATGAAGGCCGGTCAGTTTGATCTTGTGAAGTGGACTAGTAATTCGCAGACCGCTCTAGATTCGATTCCACTATCGCATCAATTATCTTCGGTGAAGGAATTTGATGGTGATGATACGCACAAGGTTCTAGATTTAAGTACGCAAAGTTTTATGTCCGCGTTTAAGCGCTTTTTGTCGCGCCGTGGTCCCGTCAAACGTTTATATTCTGACAACGGTACCAATTATGTTGGAGCTCGCCGTAATATTTCGGAGTTGCACGCGTTCTTACGGTCAAAGTATTATCAGAGTGAATTCGCTCATGTTTTGGCCGAAAATCGTATTGAATGGCATTTTAATACGCCCGCTGCTAGTCACTTTGGTGGTAATTGGGAGGCGAATATTAAGAGCCTCAAGTCGCATCTGTTCCGCGTTGTAGGCGTACAGATTCTCTCTTATGAGGAGCTGAGTACTGTACTCGCTCAGATAGAGGCAGTAATGAATACTCGTCCACTGTGCCGAACTCTATCTAGTGACCCCTCAGAATCTTTAGCTTTAACTCCGGCTCACTTCTTAACCACGACTCCTCTTAAGTATTTGCCCGCTATGGATGTTGATGAAGACAGACTACATCTCCTAAAGCGTCATGCTCTTTTGGATAGATTAGTTCAATCATTTTGGAAGCGTTGGAGAGCAGATTATTTGCACACGCTTCAGTCGCGTCAAAAATGGAATACTCCATCGAATCCAGTCACCGTTGGTACTGTAGTAGTTTTAATGGCCGAGAGTGCGCCTCCTCTACACTGGCCTCTAGGTGTAGTGGAGGAAGTTTTCCCTGATCCAAAGGGAGTAACGCGTATAGTAAAAGTTAAAACCGCGACCGGTTCGTATTTACGTCCGGTTATTCGCCTCTGTCCTCTGCCCAATCAGCAGCAGGCTTCAAATTAGTTTAGTAGTTATGGTAACGCTTTATATTATAGTTTAGGAATAAGGTTAGAAGTTAGATGTTACTCCAGAGTTTAGTTCTTTGATTAGTTTCGCTTATAGTTTTTGAAGGTAACCCTTCAAACCGGGGGGAATGGTTGCGCCAACATTCAAAATATGATTGACATCCGCTATTTCCTATATCCATCTCCTTCCCGCACATACCTCGCGAGTGAGTAAGAAGATTCGCCCGCCATTTGTCGAAAAACTGACTTCCGAATCGCTCCGCATCAAGTTGACAATGGCGTCGACGCGCTCCGCTTAAAAATATTAATAACTTTGGAATCACCGCATTTTCGCATGTAATAAGACTTATAATCCATAGTTTGTGCTTGTGTTTAACGTGTGAGGACAATAACTTGAAGCCCAACTGCCCTGAACCTGGAAAAGTGAACCGGTGAACCGGCGACGACGCGAGCACGTGGCTCCCGTAAAGGTTTGTGCTTTCCTTCCCTATTTATTTCGGGTTGTATTCCATTGTCCCACACCCACTGCAACTCGAATTACCTAACGCCAAGCGTTTGTCAATCGTTTAGCTCTGCACCGCAAATACAGTCCACTAAATTAGCCTTTCGCGCCAACACCCATAATACCAAATAATTTTCCATTCCAATTTAAAAGAACGCAATTCCCAGTATCGGTGTGTTATGCAATGACAATTAATAAGGCTCAAGGGCAGACTTTTCGTGTTGCTGGAGTAGATCTCGGTGTCAGTTGTTTTTCGCATGGTCAGTTGTACGTCGCTCTTTCCCGGGTTAGCATTTCTAGAAATCTTTATGTTCACGTGCCGAACGGGGCAACTTTCAACATAGTTTACCCGGAAGCTTTGCACTGAAGTATTTTCGTTCTATAGCTACTTAAGCCTCATGTGAACGTGATCTAAACAATATTACCAATACATTAACTTAATAACACACAAGGAGTTACACGCTGACGGAGTCGCGGGCACAGCTATTAACAATAATATTGTGCGGTTCGGTATTGCGATATTTTTCAACAGTATTATAGTTTGACATATTATATTTCCCTACTAAATTACGAAGGTTAATCTGTCTGTTACATCAAAATCACTGAACCGTGAGGAAGGACATAGGCTACTTTTTTTTTACGAAAAACGACGGAAACGTGGACGAAGTCGCGGGCAACAGCTATCTATACTAATAACATAAGGCTGAAGAGTTTGTTTGTTTGTTTGAACGCGATAATCTCAGGAAAGTTTGAATTGAAAAATTATTTTTTAATTAAATAGTCAATTTATAGAGAAAGGCTATAGGCTATATATAATTACGCTAAGGCCAATAGGAGCGGAGCGCCAATGAAGAATGCTTCAAAATCGGGGTTAAATTTAACGTTAGCCCAAAGTAACTATTCCACGCGGACGAAGTCGCGGGCAAAAGCTAGTAGCTAAATATATGTCATCAGGGGCTTCATTTATGAACGTTTTCACGTCTTGCGCTGTAAAAACCTTTGACTTTTTGCTTTTGTGCCCAGCTGATTGTCTTTTTAGAAAAGATGATAATTTTGAAAAGTTCTTGATATTGATGTCGTGTTTAGTACTCATAGTTGCTTTTAACATTGAATAAATGCACCACAAACTAGATGGCTGCAGCTTTTTTGATAGCTCACTAAAGTATGTTAAGAATACAGTCTCAGATAAAGACTTTACTCGTTTTTCTTTTCGCCACTTCATGAACTCGTCGTAAGTTTTCAAATATCTCTCTTTAGAACTTTCAGGCAAAATATTGTTAATTGCTGCTTCAGCTTCCATTTTCATTGAATCGGGAGTGCAGCTTATATCTTCATCACTTGCAGAACTCATGTTTTTTTTCCTAATTAGCACGTAATTATAAAAAAATACCAAAAACAAACAATATTTAAAGTAAAAGTTTTCTATTCCCGCCTTTTTTCATCTTTGTTTTTTAATTTTTTTTTTCAAGAACGAAATTGAGTTTCGCCGTTCGATATTTAAAATTGATGACTATTATACTCATACGAAGACAAGGCTGAATAGCGAAGCGACCTCTTTTGTCATTGGGCTAAATGCATGATGTCTATTTCCAGTATGATGGTTAGATGTACGCGAACTTTTTGAAAGAGTGAAGAGATTTTTTTTAAATTACTTCCCGGCCTAGGGCTTTTCTAGCTACATTATTACCTTAGAGTGCTAACTGGTTACCTACAAGCCCCATTTGGGGGTAATAAGGACCTACTTACCGAATATGAGAGATGTAAAGATAATTTACCGTCGTGGATCACTCTAAAGCCACCAAGACGGTGCTCCAAAACTGGCAGCCGCATTCAGTGGTGCAGAGTGCTCCCGCGCATGCTTTGGCGGGTGCGGTCAGAATGCGCTCGCCCACACGTTTGCTCCGGAAGCTACATCAGCAAAGTAGCAACACATTACTCATCCCAGGGCCTAAACTACCACCGAAAACAGCTTTTCACAAGCTTTGGTTTCGTTTAGGTACTTACTTGACAAATCTATTGCATATGTCGTTGAGGTTGAACTAGCAAACCGTCGTACAAGTACCTGCTTGTATATTTAGAAACGAAAATCTCAGTCGTTCCAGACAAGATAGTTTCATTTTGCAAACGACGAGATGAACATATTTATCAATACCTCCTTGAAAGCCCATTGTCCAATCCTGACTGAATAGGTTAGGTTACATCATCATAAGCAAGATGAAAAGTATTTCTGTGACCGTAGTTATAATGCAAAACTGAATCAGTGCTACACTAAGACATCTCAGACTAATCGACACATTTAGGTCATTGTATGAACCTTATTAAGATGTGATAAACATTCAACTAATGAAAACAATTTAAATGTAACGATACAATGATTCAATTGTATAACACAAAAAATTAGCTCCAGAATGGTCGGTCGCAATAAACTGCTAATTTAAAAGTAAGTACCTACTACGCCACCGCTCTACTACATTGCGCCGACATGCAAATTTAGCAATGTTGTCATTTGATACGTTTGCGATCGTGACTTTATTAAACTGTTGTCTACATGTTACTACATCTACACCAAGTCAAATTATACTCTATCGTTTTTATGTATCTATTTACTAGAACGTACCTATTAGTGGTAGTAGGTACATCGATTTCATATCTGTCCGAAGATTAGCCTACTATACATGGGATTTTGACATAATGTCAAATTCCTATCTCCCAAGGCAAATCTACTAGTCGATACTTTATTGACTTCAGTCGTAGTTAAGTATTTACTTTGCTTATTCTTATTACGTATGCTTCCTTTTGAAAATGTAACTTAAGGAACGTATATTACGTATCACAAAAGCAACATTATTGTTTGGGGAGGTATCTAGTTAGTACGGTCTCCAAAATATACAAACATAAGTACCTACATAAACTCCCATGGAAAAAGGCATAAGTTAAACAAATACCTTATGTGTTTTATTTTTTAAAATCAATATTATTAGTTTCTTCTTTAATATTTTCTGTTTATAAAGTATATTTTCTGTTTTTAAGTGTATTAGTTTTAGTGCGCTAGTAGAACAGTGTCAGATAAAGACTAAATGAGTTGTATGGGTCACCAAAATACAGGCTGTACCTAGTTTGGGACCCGCTGTGTAAACATGTGGCTGTGTAAACTTCATTAACGCCAACTGACTAAATTGGCAGTCACTCAAATACCTACACATAGCATATTATCCAGTAATGTGCCTATGACGATTTGACTAAATGACTTAAACAGATACACATGTTAAAGGATACAATTCCATTTGACTGCAATAAAACTAAAATGAAGAAACTGTGCTTAACGTCTGGTTTGTTCAAAAGATGATGTAATGCAGAACGCTGACATCATCCTTCAACCATAAACCTCACTGCTAAATCCATTTCGACGCATTGTGAAGGAAATAGTATAACTGTATAAGTATTTTGACAAATTGAATAAAGAATATACATGTTTTTTTAATAGCTGAATAAATTATTGTGGCTCTAGTAGGCGATTACGAAATATTTCGGTAAATATCTTCATCAGCAAAAAAATTGTAAAGCTTTTAAGTCAATACAACGTCGCAAAATTCTCATTAAAAAAAAAATATTGTTCTCTGAAGGTTAATGACGTGCAGAATTCATATCCGGCGCCAATTTTTATACAATGCTTCTGTCATTCCATATATTATCTTAACCTCAAAGTCGAAAAAACATGAGTTATATAAAATAATAATAAAATAAGTATCGTAACATTTGGCCATGGTATCAACCTTAATAATATGAAAATTTTGTTTCCACCATGATTGTTTTCAATATTTCCTTACCTCTTCGAAAAATCGGAAATAGGGTTTAACAAATTCTATGATTATTTTAATATCGAAAATACACTACTATATTATTATATTATTAATATTATAAATGCGAAAGCCTGTCTGTCTGATACGCTTTCATGACTAAACCGCAGCACCGATTTGGATGAAATTTGGAATGAAAATACTTGAAGACTAGGAAGAAGAACTAAGTAGAAGGGGTTGAAATAGGGCATGTAACTTTGTATGCAAAAAACAAGCCGCTAAACTGATTTTAATGAAATTTGGGAAGGAGATAGATAAAATCCGGGGTCAAACATAGGCCACTAGATGACAGTGTGAATTTAGAACAGTATGTCAAATGAATCACAAACATGATTTAATTATTTAGTGCTGAAATATTTAATATAGGTTTAGATATATATATATATATATATTATATGTGATGAGCCCACTCTTGACCTCAATCTCGTCTGATGGTAAGCGATTTTATGCGAACGACGTCACGGGCAAAGCCATTAACTAAATATTGATGATGATGTTAGATGAAAAAGTAAAACCCGATAGCTGTAGATCTTATAAAGTTGTTGTTGTTGTATATACAACGTGTAACGGAAACCCCATATCTATCCAAAAGGACTGAAGACAACATCTGGTATGGAGTCTCTATGCAAAGTTTCAGCTCAAAATAAGTGACTCACAGAATTGACCCCAAATTATTGGTTTCATATTATGTTTCTTGAATACCAGTAAAAACAAACGTGTCACAGCACTATGAGGGTCATCACTTTCCACGTCACTTGCCAATAAAACGATAATTCTCTTCGTTCTTCTTAATTTGAAAAATTCGGTCTCTGGTATCAATGTATTGAAATTTCTAATATGCTCCACACATGTAAACATAGGATTAGAAAACCCTTGGCATATCGTTTGTTATCAAAGAAGCCGTGCACTCGGTATGTATATACCCTTTAAATTACACGTTGTAAAGTTTAAAATAATTATATAAAGTTTTTTCCTAGTATTTTTGAATACCACATAGTCATCTGCTTAGCCTAGTCCTACTATGTTGGTTTCAGTCTAACCTAATGCTAAGTATTAGTGCTTTACATGGAGCGACTGCGTATCTGAGCTCTGCAACCCAGTAACTGGGTAAACGTAACTAAACACAACGTAACACGATAACCTTGGCCATCGATCAGTAGATCAGTGTCAGAATTTCTGACTTTGACTACCCGTAACGACTGTCAAAGGTGTCCAAATGACAGCCGAGAGTTACAGCTTAACATGATTTCCGAAGACGGCGAAATCTCGATATCATCCACGAACTGACCTCGACAAGCGTTGCTTATCCTTGAAGATGCGTGCGGCTGTAGTTATTTAGTCACGAGCTCAACGAAAGAAAAAACACTTGTCATAAGTTTATAACTTTATGGATTTTCCATCAATTACCGCAACGTTTTCTCTCGTAATATTATTATATCTCATTATATTATGTTTATGTAAACTTGGTAAAATATATAACCTTTTTGTGTAACTAATATAATTGCAATTTCATTCACAATCTAATGTTATTTACGAAACCGTGAAATACCTAATGAATACGGTGGCAATGACAAAATAAATAAGCACAAATGTCATCAGTGGCAGATCTCCTTTATATACCTCACCTAGCATTTAGCACAGGCAATAATTTCCGATGAGATAACACTAAAATAGATTAATGACTAAGATTATAATAAAAAGTAGTTTTCATGCTCTATTATAAAGTAGGAAGTGCAATGTTCTTACACTTGCTCTGCGTCGAATGTATGTCAGAGGTCCCTACGATAAGGCACGTTCTCAGTTACCTACTCTATAACACAGTATTTTAATTAATGTGTAATACTTTTATATAATTGTGACAACGGCTTGAGAATAATAAAAAAAAACATCCGAGGTACTTTCAGGTATAGGTACATACTTATATACGTTTTAAGTAAGTTCTAAAAATTAAATTCAAAGTCATGGCAAATAACATCAGAAGGTGAAACTCCATGATTATTCTTTTCGGAATGTAATTGATTTTACAATATTTCTATAATATATTTTTTTATAGGTATGGAGTATGGACAGTGTAGACAATTAACATAATACAATGTAAATACAGAAATAACAAAAAAATAATACAATAACAATCTGTCATATCGAATGGAACAAAAACACATAAAATAAAATACACAAAAAAACACACGTGCAAATAGAGTCTATAAAGCCCGATTTACACTTCAACAAGTACAGTAGCGAGTTAACTTGCGTCATCGGCGAGTTAAGTTGTTATTGTAGTTTGAACGGCAAAAGCGAGTTAAGTAGTAGTACATTAACAACTTAACTCCCAATGACGCAAGTTAACTCGCTACTGTACTTGTTGAAGTGTAAATCGGGCTTTAGTAGTAAAGTCCACTTCCCGTCCCTTCGACTTAACCCCAGCACTGATACAAGCCCGCCACACAAACGACTCTAGTAACCAAAACATGCGTGGCGAATACGGCAGCGGCACCATGACATAGCGCTGCCGTGTATGTCAATAAGCTCTCATAGTGACCCATACAACACTGACAACCAGCCCTACATACGCCGAATTAACCGTAGATTTTCACGCTGAAATAACGTGTGTGTACAGGAAGAGGCCTAATCCTACTATGTATCGACTATACCAGTGTTAAAATTCTGTCTCTCTTAAATCCTAATAACTTTTGATCGAGTGGATCAATTTAATGAAGTACATAAGTACTACCTGTATATTAATTCAAAATAAAGACTACAAAATTTTAATTAATCACATGAATTTAATTTAGCAGCTTCCGTTTGATACTCCGCCAAATATGACGACGCCAGACATGAGACAGACTGACTGAGAGACAAAACTTCTAAAAATGTCTTTTATCACTTGTGCTAAGTCCCTACTACTACTACTAGTAAACTACTTTTTTCCAAATCCGTGCAATGTACAGACACGCGGAATATACATTCTTATTATGTGTACAGATTATAAAAAGCCAGGGCGTTTGATGTGGCCTTTAAACTTTCCCTCGCTAAGTCAGACTTTACCACGTTATAAAAGCGGATGCTGTTTATGACGAACTAGCTTTTGCCCGTGACTTCGTCCACGTGGGAGGGTTTTCCCCACGGTTTTCCCGATCCCGAGTGAATTCCGCGATAAAAAGTAGCCTATATATACCTATATCAGGATGTCAATTATCTACCTACTTACCAACTTTCATTGAGATCCGTTCAGTAGTTTTTGCGTGACAGAGCAACAAATATACATACATCCTCACAAACTTTCGCATTTATAATATTAATAAGTAGGATGATTAGCTTATCTTGGCTAACTTCCATTATCTTTCTGTTTTTTCCCCATAGCACAGCATTCTGCTATGAAACTTTTTGTCACCTTGCACTGTCATGACGTGCATTCCTAGTTTATATATTATCATATTTTTTTAAATTTTACTAATGTGTTACATTTTAATTTTCTCTAACTATTAAGGGCCTCATACAGCAGATTACTTAATGGTTACTACGCCTATACTACCTCAGGGCTTCTCACTCTTTATCTCGCTCGCACACTACTGGCCGCGGTCACGCGAGCAAGCGAGACAGGGCTGCAGGGAAAAGCCTCCAAGACACCGCTAATTTAGTTTATTTCTTTTTACGGTGAACATAATGGTAATTTAAAAAAAGAAAATAACATAAGACCTGCTTTATAGTTAGTTCACTTAATATGCAAAGTTTCATTATCTAATTTGAAGTTATTTTTGAATACCAGCGGTTTATTGTTCGGTTTGGAAGTAACTTTGGAATTTTTTTCTATCAAGAAAATTTTATGAAATGTGTTTTCGTCAAACATAGTACCTAAAATTAATCCTTAACTCTACCACATATTTATTTCAAAATTATTGCTGCAGTATTTTCGATATAACGGAGGATCATGCTAAGCCATTTGAGGTAGTAACGTAAACGCACCTATTACCGCCAGTTTAAGCCAAGTTCACATTTATGTGCAAAAAATAAGCAAATGCTTAATAACTGGTGTCATTTTTTATTTTTATTTAAGTACTGAAACTAACGATCTTGTCAGTCAGATATAGAAACAATTCGAAAAAATGAAATAAATATTAAAAAAAAATATAAATTGATGAAAAGGGCTATGTTTCTATTACCGACTCAAACCATGGGTGTGTTCCTATTACCGTTTTTGTGGCTCCTATTACCGACCGCTAAATGAACAGAACAAATTCAGTCAAATAAAAATGCTCGTGTGGGTTTAATTCTTTAGAATACATAATGTTATAATTATAAGCAGCTTTTAATCAGTCTTAAGAGATATGCTTCATAATATGAATTACATATTGAAATATAACAGTGAATCCAGTCTATTAAATGGCGTTCTTCGTGCTTGGTGAAGACAGGTTGAACCCCACAATTTTCATTAGAGTACTTGTGATTTCTCTTGTCACAAAGAGTTATTCTAGGAATCCCAAATCTCTTTGAGGTTTCATAGATACTTGCTCCATTATCGATAGCCATCAATGCACAGTCAAGTTGATTAGCTGTATATTACGTACGTTTTAATCGTTCCATGTTTCTGAATCAAAATTTACCTAGTCGAATATACTAAACCTTTGCTTAGCAGTGGGTTAAGAATTATAGTAAGTGGAAGTCAATAGGTGATTTTTAATAATAGTTTTTAATGAAAAATGAATTACAGTTTTATATTTTTTCTAAATATTTTAAATTGTTATTAATGTTAATTACATTATATTTACCTACTAGGCAAAAAAAATAAAAATAATTACTAACACACTATCCATAAAAACTAAAAAAAAAACATACAGACGAATTGAGAACCTCATTCTTTTTGAAGTCGGTTAAAAAGTACAGGTACATCGGTAATAGGTTCTATTGAAGAAATTCTGTATAACCTATTACCGACCCAATGAAATGAATATGTATTGAGTAAATGTATTGTTTTTTAGAATATTTATATGATTATACAGGTGCCAGTAGCTATGCTAATTTTATTTTAATGGTATTTTAACTATAAAAATACAATATTAGAGAATTGTACATCCTACATTCATTAAAACATTTACATAAGAATAAAGTTGATTTTCACAGTATCGATACTCTTATTATGTATGGCGCTAATAGGTCAAATACAACTTGACACACTAACTAATCAAATTAGTATAGCCGACTACTTATTAATTGATGCATTATAACATAAAAAGTAGAAATTAAAATATTCGACAAAAACCTAACAACGACCTAGGTCGGTAATAGGAATAAAATTGAGATTATTGTTCCTATCACCGCCACATTTTAATATTGAATTTGAAGCAAAATAAAGCTATATCTCATTAAAATTAGTTATTATTTGTGTTTATGAAAGTATTAAGAAGGTATCAAAATAATTAAAAGGTTCATTAGATTGCTTTACAATTATATATTATGCTAAAAAAGAAATAGGTGTACTTACGTAATCGGGAGCGGGACACTACTAAATATGCGCTATATCCGGAGTCCGACGACAAATTGTGCAATTATTCTTTAAATTGTTGGTTTACGCGCACAAGCAAGTGATGAATATTTGCATTACAAATATATCTATATTTTCTCTAAAGCAACGACTTGTCTAACTTTAATGCAACTCTTTAAAATGATGGTTTTATGAAACGGACGGTAATGGGAGCCGATTTTGAGGGGTCGTTATTAGGCGCCTTTACGTTATAGGCCCTTAAGTCCCTACAAAAATTAAATGCGAAATAACTAATTTTAAACCCTTTTAAACTAATTTTGATGATATTTAGTATAGAGATCTTGGGGAAGGACATAACTAGGCTACTTTTTTCCGCTGAAAAATAACTTTTCACGCGGTCGAAGCCTCGGGCTGATGGTAGTAAGTACTAATGATATTGTAAACGACTGCAATTTTAGGCTCCCTTAATTTATAGTTCTAGGGCTCAAGGACCGGGCACGCCGCAATTGCGGCGGTAAGACCCCTCTTTGAGGAGTGGCTAGATCGGCGTCACGGCGTCCTGACCTACCGCATGACGCAGGTCCTCACCGGACACGGAAGTTTCGGGAGGTACCTGTGTCTGATGGGTAAGGAAGAGACGCCTGGGTGTCACCACTGCGAGGGTCGCCCTGAGGACACAGTCGAGCACACGGTGCAGGACTGCCCAGCTTGGGCAGAGCACCGACGTGTCCTCACGGCGACAATAGGCGGAGACCTCTCGCGCCCGGCCTTGGTCGAGGCCATGCTGCGGGGCGAGAGGGAGTGGGAAGCGGTCGCCTCCTTCTGCGAAGCAGTCATGCTTCCGAAGGAGGAGGCGGGCCGCATGAGGGAGAGGATGGCGTCCTCCCTCCAGCCCAGCCGCAGTGGTAGACGCCCACGGCGTCGGACGTCGGCCGACGATCTCCGGCCACCGTAGGCGCGGGCATGCGGACAGCGAGTAAAGGGCAACTCGCTGTCCGACCATGGACCATGCCCGGGTCGACGGCGCGTCGTGTTCCACGCGCGCCTCAAAGAGCGTCAGCAACATGACGAGGCCCCCTCTGCAGAGGGCCGAAGCCCGCCGGGGTCGTGGGACTCATCCCGTTACCGTGGCCCCGGTATGTAAAGGGTTATTGAAGGAACACCGTGGATTTTAGTCAGTAAAAGTCTGACAGTCCCTCCCACCCTGCCCGGAGTGGGAGGACTTATTTGATAATTTTACCACGTTAAAAAAAAAAAAAAAAAAAAAAGGGCTCAAGGACAGATAAATATTTTGCTCGTAAGAAAAATGTATTAACAAAAAATAAAACCTTTTATTTTTTATTTCTCGCTTTTTGTGGGTCACAAAATATAAAAGAAATGTTTCGCGATGCAGGGCCCTTAACTGTTGAGGAGTTCTCCTAGCACTTCACCATCATCTCTACTTCACCATACACATTGTGAAGAGCATAAACACCCCCACAAACTCCTCCTTTTTTCTAAGTTGGTTAAGGATTATCCTCGATTTCCCCGGTATTCCATCATCAGATTTTGACTTGATGACAATGGAACCACCTCGAGAGTGTAAAAACAAGAGCTTTCTAATAAAAATAGATTTTTGAAAATCAGTTTACAGTTGGCGGTGAACATACTTACATAAAATATACGCATTATTAAATATAACTAAAAAAAACTTATCAGATCTCGATCAAATTTATATGGGACCACACGACCACGACAAGTACCAGCTTTCGAAAATAAAAAGAATGTCCAAAATCGGTACACCCAGTAACGAGTTATGAGGTAAAATATATAAATAAATTCCTCCATTTTTTTAAGTCGGTTAAAAAATGATTGTGACCATGGTGTCCACGCTGGAAGGTGTATGGTGTCTATAATGATGGAGCGAAAACATACCAAGAATACTTTCACTACTTAAAACATTTTATGCTATTTGGATTACATTATCATTTTGTACCTAAACTGAACAGGTAAACCTACACAGTACACAGGTTTTGATTTCTTAAGTCTTCTTCTTCGTGTCGTTGGCTCGACAATCTTTATAATTTGTCCCAGAACTTCGCCACTTTTTTTTGAGTAGACTCAGAAACTTAATTGTTGTTAGTTCTAGGAGTTAAACCAAGAGTCTTGACATACTAGTAGGCAGACTTAACACCGACAACGAAGTGATCCTATAAGGGTACAGTCTTATTTATGAGGTTCCTGTGCCATTTGTGTTCAAAAGAATGAAATTACATTACGATCGCTAGTACCTACTGCTGTTAGTTAGTGTAAACCTTAGTTTTGCGCTTGGAAGTATAACCTGAAACTGAAACCGATCGGTGGCCTTTTGCTTTGTGGGCTTGACTGACATTTGAATATCTAAATCTAGACATGACTCTATAGAAAGTTATGTTATGTAGAGCGAGAGCTGTTTAAAAAACAACTATTTAAAAAAAATGGTTGAACAATCGTTGTATCGAGCAATAATTAAAACTGTATAAGTATTAATGGTGTCTGATATAATTATTACTTATAGCAATCGTGCATGTAGATGACTGAGCTCAATTTAAGTATGTGTAGATATTTAGAAAATAATAAATCACACAAAATATGTATGCGTAGGTGGTGTGCAATCAAACAGTATGCGACTGTGCTGGCATCAAAGGCGATCGAGGGAGCATAGGTCCTCCAGGAGTACCAGGCGTGCAAGGTGACTATGGAGAAGATGGACCCCTCGGCAACCCTGGCCGGCCAGGTGTACCAGGTGAAAATGGTGACAGAGGAGACTACGGTGATAAGGGAACACGCGTAAGTATTTTTTATTTTATTTTTCTTGAGGTGAAAATCGTCCCTTTCTACGCCCTTTTTTTCTGAATGGGTAAATCATCAAATGGCTCCACTCGGTATGGGTGGAGCAGCAAGGAGTGTAAGACAAAGTCCATCCTACTCCTTCAGTTGCCCTTGCGTTCCGAGGCCGCGGTATCTCGTTAGAACATTCTCGCAACTCCGGCAGGAAACGTTCACCCCTATGGGGCGGGCGAAGAGGTCTGTCAGGCGGTCTGCGGTAATACTAAATTGGTCTTCATTCTTCTTCCGGCCCCCGGCTAGTGGCGTCCGGCCTATGCGGGCCCCGTTTGGCCAAGTGCTGAGGGTGCGCTATTTGACTCTCCCCGACATCTAAAAGGGTGACAGTCGACCCAAGTCCACTGTTACTGGACCCATTTAAGGAGGCCGCCAATGTTATTTCTATGCTACAATATGCCAAAATATATTAATTTTATTAAATTTTTAGGGTATCGATGGACCTTATGGACCAAGAGGAGACACAGGGCCCCAAGTAAGAATTCATTAAAATATATAAGTAAAAGTTTTGATTCTTCAATATTTTAATAATTCGTGAAATATTCGACTTACTCTTCATTCGCTTTCGTGTCCAGGGACCATATGGATTGGAAGGTGTCATTGGGTCACCAGGTTTTGATGGTTGTAGCGGCATTGACGGTCTTATGGGCCCACCTGGACTTATGGGCTATCCTGGAGGAAGAGGTGCACCAGGCCCCTTAGGAGAAAAGGGTAATCGAGGCATGGCTGGTGAGGGAGGAGCCAATTCAAGAGGCTCAAAAGGTGATTTTGGTGAACCAGGTATTCCAGGTGCACCAGGACCTGTTGGAGTTATGGGTTACAGAGGTAACAGTGGATCTCCAGGCGAAGTAGGCGATGAGGTAAGAAAAACATTAACGTGTATTTGCATTTAAAAAAAAACAAATAACCTAATTTCATAAACAAGAAAAATGCATCTAATACAATGATAAACAACTAGTTTGATTCCTTCATAGACTGATTCCTTGCTACAGTCGTATGTTATTTTTCGATATTATTTGCAAATTTAGGTCCTTAATTATGAAATTGGCGTTTTATGGATAGGTATATGGATAAAGCAAACGAATTTTTGTCAATTGAATTTCACATTTAATCAATTAAAATTTATTTATCAATGCACTATCGCACTTTTTACAGATAATTATGGATTACTTCGCTAAAAACGCATTGTGGCTCATCTGTGGCTATAATTTGTGTCGAGTGTATTAAATTGTTTTGAAGCTTGCCGTGGACTCTGGCGTTAGTTGATAAATCAGTTTCCATGATAACTTTTATTTATTTATGGTGTACTCCAGCCCTTATATAGTTAGGTTTCAAAAACATTAAAAGCGAAACACGGATACACAATCCTTTATTTGAAATAACCCAAATGTAGTATTCCAAACCAAACGCCAGATATCTATTAGAGATCAAGCCGGCTTATTCAATTAAACGCTAATTTCATATTATGATAGGTCCAAATAATATTAAACTGATGTTTTTGTATATTCATCAATTATATCTGTTTAGGGTCCCGCTGGTCTTCGTGGAGAACCAGGAGAAAGAGGAAAAGACGGTGAAGACACTGTAGGACCAAACGGAGAAAAAGGAGATCAAGGTCCTGTTGGTGAACCGGGGAGACCAGCGTCTATTGTGATAACCGATAATGTTAGAGAGAATATAACAGTCATAACTAAAGGCAACAGAGGAGAAAAAGGATTGCATGGTCAACGGGGCGTAAAAGGAATAAAAGGAATGCCTGGCTCAAGAGGTCGAACAGTAAGTAAATATAAAATACTTCTATATACTTTTTGATCAATCAAATTTAATGCAAGTTAAACTTGTAACTACAATAAAGCAGTTAAAATTTTTAAGTTTACATAAATATTGATATGTATTTTATTTTATTAGGGACCTTATGGTCCTGATGGAGTACAAGGTTACAAAGGAGATCAAGGTCACGACGGACCAAGAGGAAAGATTGGTCACCCTGGTCGAGATGGCAATCCAGGTCCAAAAGGTGACAAAGGTGCACCTGGATACGCTGGTGCCGACGGAGTAGATGGATGGAAAGGTGAAAGGGGTGAAGATGGAATGCCGGGCAATCCTGGACTGCAGGGTTTTATGGGAGAACCCGGAATTTACGATGAACGGCTAAATGTGCCACCGACAATAGGCCCTCAAGGACCTCAAGGCCCTGAAGGGCCGTTGGGTCCAATCGGAGCTCCCGGTTTTGATGGGGATAGAGGTTTACCTGGTATAGTGGGACCACCTGGATTCCCTGGAATCAAAGGAACTCAAGGCAGGCAAGGAGTTCCTGGCACGTCTACTAAAGGAGAACCGGGAAACGATGGATTTAAAGGACATCCTGGGTTTAAAGGACATTCAGGATTTCCAGGAGTACTTGGAGCTACCGGCCCTAAAGGATTCAAAGGTGCAAGGGTTATTGGTCCAGATGGTGAAGAAGGCGTAGCTGGTATAGATGGTATTCCTGGCCAACGAGGAGATCGGGGTAATTCTGGTGATAGAGGACCACAAGGTTATCCAGGAACTGGTGTTCATGGAGTTGGACCTCCGGGAGAAATAGGTCCACCAGGATCACCAGGATACGTTGGAGACCCTGGCGATGATGGCCGTCCCGGGTATCCCGGATCAAAAGGAGAACGCGGAGATGATTGCCCATTTTGCAAATCAGGTAATAAATAAACATTTTATACTATTTTTAACCGACTTCTAAAAAAGGAGGAGGTTCTCAATTCGGATGTTTGTATTTTTTTTTTTTAATGTTTGTCCATGCATAACTCCGTCGTTTGCCAACCGATTTGAAAAATTATTATCTTGTTAGAAAGGGTATACTTCCCAAATATTTTAATATTTATTTATCCAATTATAATTTAATTTAATTTATATTTTAATAGCCTAATGGATAAGGTGTCGGACTTGTGATCGAGAGGTCCCGAGTTCGAATCCCACCCATTATACTATGGCCGCCAACCCACTCTAGACACAAGCATATTTAGCTTAGTTGGAGGGGTTAACAAGCTTGCTAGTAATGTGAATTGTACCCACATCTAGTAATCATCTTAAAAAAAAAAGAAAAAAAAAATGGTCCCATGAAAATTTTATCGAAATCGGACAAGCCGTTTCTGAAAAATCAACAAAAGTAAAAAAAAAATATTTACGTTGATAATCTTTTCGTTTACTCTGCATTGCGTTTTTTGTTCGCGCATAACTCCGTCATTTACGAACCGATTTGGAAAATTCACTGACCCACTAAAAATCACGAAAATAAAAACTTTTTTGCAAAAAATAAAACCGACTTCCATATCAAAACACTACAAAGCCAAAAATAATTTTAATTTCGGAAGGCGGTGTGAAAAAAAAAGAAAATACAAAACCAATAACACCGACTACCGAAATTAAAATTCGGTTTTATTTTTTGCAAAAAAGTTTTTATATGATAAATAAATAAAATTTGATATATTGAGATAAGAATTTCATTTCCAACGTGTAACTTAAAGGGTATATACGAACGATATGGCAAGGGTTTATAAAGAAGGGGATAAAGAATACATCTACCTACTTAGTTTCAACTCTGTAGTCCCAGTAGTTACAGAATAAAATCGCTGTGACATACAGACGGACAGATAGACATGATGAATCTGTAAAGGGTTCCGTTTTTCAATTTGGCTACGGCACCTTAAAAAGGACAAACTATTAAACAATAGTTCGTATGTTAAATTTTATATAGTATGAATTTGCTTATACCCAAAGCGTTTAAAGTTTTCGTCTAAGATTTTATGAACTAATCTTAGCTATCGTACCTACTAACATTATTAGTTATTACCTATGCATTAGTGTTATTTACTCTAATTGTTTTGGCATACTTACACTTTTAAAAATGAGCAAGCAATTCATGACTCTATAGCGTTAAACTGTACCATTTGAAATGGCCTCTGGAGGTCGTGGCTAGATAATAACAGCCTAATTGGTCGATCTTCAAGGTTAACCAACACATGCCGAGGTTAATTCAGGGATGGGTGTCCATCTCATCAATATTTTTAACTAACTATAATATAACCTTCTTGATAATTAATAGCTTTATACAGGTGAAAGATTTTTTTAATCATTCCAGTGGTTTTTTAGTATATTATCCATTAAGATTCGCGTATAGCATTTTTTCTTTATTGATAATAGGCTAATAATTTTATAATTAATTTTATATAGTATAATTATTTTTATAATATAATTTTTGTACTTATAAGATAACTTAAAAATTAAATGTCGGATTCGAATGAATTAAAAAGTATTTTACTGCTAGATAAATAACCTTAATGATAAAACTGTTAATTTGAATAATAATCAATACTACGATATGAATGTAACCAACTTTTGTTTCTACCAGCAATCTAATTAAATCTTAGAACAAAAAAGCTGCTATTGTTACTTAACTATGATAGTTAGATGTATTCCCTCACGGACTTTTTGTAGATAATATTAAGAACTTTAATTATATAGTAGATAATTTTTATGAATCATCAATAGTTTTCTCAGCGTACACCAAATAATGAATTTTAATAGGCAAATTTTTGCTACATTAGGTTACATTATTGCAATTTTCGTAAGGATCTCTATTACTTTCAAAAATAAATTATAGCCTATGTTTCATTCTGATAATGTCGCTTTATATTTGTGAAAGAACGGTTTGAGGGTCCAGTAGTTTCGGAGCATATTGGGTACAAACAAATGAATAAAAAAATGCATGCAAGCACACCCACCATGCAGGAGTATACCCTAGAATTACGCAACGCGTTTCGTTTAAAATTCGTATAAATGTAGTTCCTTAAAATTCCTATAAACTGCTAATTAAGATTAAATATAAAGTATATACAGCTAAAACATACACAATTGTTTAAATAAACATGAATTACACTAAAATACATAGTTGAATTGCTGTTTATTCTGCCAGCCGAAATAAAATCTCACGAAAACGGTTTTAATACATGAATAAGCATGAATAAAATCGTTATATTTTACCCAAGTTGTTTAAACTAACTTGATAATAATAAATGTTATTAGTAACATTAATTATTCTCAAGTTTCGTTATGATAGTGTTTCAAATACTGAAAAATAGCTCAAGGGATTTGGACGAAACGATGTAGATTTATAGTTTACAAATTTGGATAACACACAATTATCCACGTGAATATCGTATACTTATGTAATGTTTGACAAATTAGCATTTGTTCGTTTGTAACTTCAGTTTGAATCCAGGTATCGTAGGCATATTAGGCATTTAATGGTCTTTTCTTTTTACCCGACTGCAAAGGGTTACCTTTTTAGCCTAAGTGTTTTTAGATAGGTAACAATAAAAACAATCAAACATGGCAGCTGTGCGACGCCATTGTACTTAGTGAAAAAAAATCGAATTCCACAAAATGGGTATCAAATTAAAGGGCTCAAAGGCTCAAGGATTTCAAATAGATATATCATGATTAACATTAGTGTAATACTAGTAAAAAGAATACAATGAGAAAGTTTAAAAATATAGACTGCACTTTCACTTTCTGAATCCGGTGGGTTGCCAATATGTTATGTGACACGACCAGGAAAACTAAAAAATGTTAATTAATATTTAAACTAAAAATCTGAAAATAAAAACAGTTATTTAAAAAAGTTTAAAAAAACCCGACTGCTCAACTGAAATGCAAGAAACAAGCACATTTTTGTTTTAAAAAGTGACAAGCAGGCGGGCGGGACCCATCCCATTTCAAACAATATACAGGGTTATTGGAAATATGTCCCGATCCTGTTAAGGGCGTGTAGATGAGGTCATTAACTAACAAATAAAATGTTCCGCCGTCAAAATAGATTAGTGATTTTAGGAGAAAAAAATATTTTCAACACACTCGCTCATAGAATGGCTCTAATTTCACCGCAATTAGGCACATAATGACACCTGTAATCAAACTGTGACTTTTTCTTTACTATTATTCACAAGTTAGATGCGCGCGCTTAGGAAAACTGATTCATTTTTCCCGCCATTGCGAAAAAAATTTCACAACTCGTTTTCACTGTTGAAATTATAGTTATTTTTAGTATTATTTTCTTAACAAGTGTGTTGAAAAACGTCGTATGATACACGTGTGTATTGATGATTACCGTCCTCGGCTCTCTTAAGACCCTCACCTAATGGCTCGGGTCTCAATGGCGCCTCAGCGGTAATCACCAACATTACACACTTGTACCATAATGTACTATTATTTCATAAGACGTTGCAAAAATCATAAATATAAAATAAGTATTGGATCTCTTTTTTCAAAAGTACGGAGATTTTTAATTGTTTTATGTTTTTTTATTATGCGCAACTTAATTCTTTAGCTATTTAATAAATAAGAATGCTAAACCGTGTTTTAGTTTTTTTTTTATAATTTTTTAAAAGAGATAAAGTCTTATTTTATTTTAATACATAAGAAAAAAAATTCTCTCGATAATGGTATACTTTAGGCCTAGAAACTTAGGGTTGATTTGTTAGTTAATGACCTCATCTACACGCCCTTAACAGGATCGGGACATATTTCCAATAATCCTGTGTATTATGTTCAATTGGGTCTATACTTTATAAATAACTTTTATCTGTAGGTTATTTCCTTACTAACTCAAAATACTGAGTTCGTTTTACATCTACATGGTAGGTATTATGCAAACTGTCTCAACCCATGAACCCACATACACATTTAAATCTTTATTTGGATTATTTCGTGAACAGCAGTTTAGGTAGATACCGAGGCTTCAGACCGTTCATCTTCTGGTCGATTGACCTTGTAGATAGCCCGTACCAAGTAAGCTTAAAAACTCTGAACATAATTAAGATGTGAGCGTACGTATTTAATGTGTTGATATGATGGAGTAGGTACTCTTACCTAGAAGAAAACTATTCAGTCTTGGTTTATAGAAACTCAGACTGAAGTAGGGTCTTCAATTCCTTAGAGACCATTTTATTTACGAATGAATATATTCACTAGTACAAAATAGATTTATTTTTAAATGGTCGTTTGTTTTAAATAGAGTTTAAGAAAAATCATAAAAAAAAAAAAATATGAAGCTAATTTGAAGTTTTTTATTTTTATTTTAATGATTTTTCTGAAAACTTAAAATTAGCTTCATATTTTTTTTTTATTTTAATGATTTTTCTTAAACTCTATTTAAAACAAACGACCATTTAAAAATAAATCTATTTTGTACTAGTGAATATATTCATTCGTAAATAAAATGGTCTCTAAGGAATTGAAGACCCTACTTCAGTCTGAGTTTCTATAAACCAAGACTGAATAGTTTTCTTCTAGGTAAGAGTACCTACTCCATCATATCAACACATTAAATACGCACGCTCACATCTTAATTATGTTCAGAGTTTTTAAGCTTACTTGGTACGGGCTATCTACAAGGTCAATCGACCAGAAGATGAACGGTCTGAAGCCTCGGTATCTACCTAAACTGCTGTTCACGAAATAATCCAAATAAAGATTTAAATGTGTATGTGGGTTCATGGGTTGAGACAGTTTGCATAATACCTACCATGTAGATGTAAAACGAACTCAGTATTTTGAGTTAGTAAGGAAATAACCTACAGATAAAAGTTATTTATAAAGTATAGACCCAATTGAACATAATACACAGGATTATTGGAAATATGTCCCGATCCTGTTAAGGGCGTGTAGATGAGGTCATTAACTAACAAATCAACCCTAAGTTTCTAGGCCTAAAGTATACCATTATCGAGAGAAAAAAATTTCTTATGTATTAAAATAAAATAAGACTTTATCTCCTTTAAAAAATTATAAAAAAAAAAAACTAAAACACGGTTTAGCATTCTTATTTATTAAATAGCTAAAGAATTAAGTTGCGCATAATAAAAAAACATAAAACAATTAAAAATCTCCGTACTTTTGAAAAAAGAGATCCAATACTTATTTTATATTTATGATTTTTGCAACGTCTTATGAAATAATAGTACATTATGGTACAAGTGTGTAATGTTGGTGATTACCGCTGAGGCGCCATTGAGACCCGAGCCGTTAGGTGAGGGTCTTAAGAGAGCCGAGGACGGTAATCATCAATACACACGTGTATCATACGACGTTTTTCAACACACTTGTTAAGAAAATAATACTAAAAATAACTATAATTTCAACAGTGAAAACGAGTTGTGAAAATTTTTCCGCAATGGCGGGAAAAATTAATCAGTTTTCCTAAGCGCGCGCATCTAACTTGTGAATAATAGTAAAGAAAAAGTCACAGTTTGATTACAGGTGTCATTATGTGCCTAATTGCGGTGAAATTAGAGCCATTCTATGAGCAAGTGTGTTGAAAATATTTTTTATAATTTTTTAAAAGAGATATTCTTATTTTATTTTAATACATAAGAAAAATTTTCTCTCGATAATGGTATACTTTAGGCCTAGAAACTTAGGGTTGATTTGTTAGTTAATGACCTCATCTACACGCCCTTAACAGGATCGGGACATATTTCCAATAATCCTGTGTATTATGTTCAATTGGGTCTATACTTTATAAATAACTTTTATCTGTAGGTTATTTCCTTACTAACTCAAAATACTGAGTTCGTTTTACATCTACATGGTAGGTATTATGCAAACTGTCTTAACCCATGAACCCACATACACATTTAAATCTTTATTTGGATTATTTCGTGAACAGCAGTTTAGGTAGATACCGAGGCTTCAGACCGTTCATCTTCTGGTCGATTGACCTTGTAGATAGCCCGTACCAAGTAAGCTTAAAAACTCTGAACATAATTAAGATGTGAGCGTGCGTATTTAATGTGTTGATATGATGGAGTAGGTACTCTTACATAGAAGAAAACTATTCAGTCTTGGTTTATAGAAACTCAGACTGAAGTAGGGTCTTCAATTCCTTAGAGACCATTTTATTTACGAATGAATATATTCACTAGTACAAAATAGATTCATTTTTAAATGGTCGTTTGTTTTAAATAGAGTTTAAGAAAAATCATTAAAATAAAAAAAAAATATGAAGCTAATTTGAAGTTTTTCATATGAGACGTTTTATTTCTATATGATAATTACTTATATGTTGGCTATCATATAAGGCGTAATATTAGATATACATATAATTCAATTTGACTATTTTATTTCTAAATAAAATTACTGACTCCACATACAAATCACGTGCGGGCATAGTATTACACTTTTTAACCGACTTCTAAAACCGAAGGAGGTTCTCAATTCGGATGTTTGTATTTTTTTTTATGTTTGTCCACGCATAACTCCGTCGCTTGCCAACCGATTTGAAAAAATCTTTTTTGTTGGAATGGGTATACTTCCCAAATGGTCCCATGAAAATTTTATCGAAATCAACAAAAGTCTAAAAAAAATCTACATTGACGATCTTTTCGTTTACTCTGCATTGCGTTTTTTGTTCGCGCATAACTCCGTAAGTTACGAACCGATTTGGAAAATTCTTTTTTTAACCGACTTCAAAAAAGGAGGAGTTTTTCAGTTCATCTTGAATCCTTCTTTTTCTTTTTTTATGTATATTACCTCATACCTCAAAGACGGAAAATTCTTTTTTAGTGTGAAAGGGTATATATACTTTCTAGTTGGTCCCATTGTCATCACGTTAGGATCTGATGATGGAATCATGGGGAAATCGAGGGAACTCTTTAAATATTATAGGCATACCTATAGCATTTTGGGTATTTCTTATAGTAACTTGTGCAGTTGCTCACGAAAAGCACCATTTGGGGAAGTGGAACTGATGATAAAAACCACAGATAGCCACCGAAACTACTCAATAATTTAAGTATTTTGTGGATTGCGATTCGATTACTTGAATATGGATGTGAAGCACTTTATGCTCGTCACAATGCATATGGTGAAGTAGAGCTGATGGTGAAATACCAGAACTCCTCAAAAATTAACGGCACTGCAGTGGGAAAAGCAATATTTTGATAATTACAAACTGACCCACTAAAAAGCGCGAAAATAAAAACTTTTTTGCAAAATATAAAACCGACTTCCATATCAAAACACTACAAAGCCAAAAATAATTTTAATTTTAGAAGGCAGTGTGAAAAAAAAAAGAAAATGCAAAACCAATAACACCGACTACCGAAATAAAAATTATTTTTGGCTTTGTAGTGTTTTGATATGGTAGTGGTGATTTGATAGTCGGTTTTATTTTTTGCAAAAAAGTTTTTTACCCGACTGCGCCAGAGGGAGGGTTATGTTTTTCGAAAGTATGTATGTATGTATAATTGTTTGGCACGCTCTGTGGCCTGAACGGCTCGATGAATTTTAGCTTGAGAGGTATCGTTAGATTCGTATTGACTGTGAAAGTGACACTAGGTATATCAAAATAAAAAAAAACCAAAATGGCGGATTTTTGGCGCCATATTATGCCTTCAAAAAAGTTTTTTTTTTCTCAAACCCTATCGAGTGGAGTATCAAAATAAAGGGTTTTAAAAGGGGATTACAAACATATATGCAACTTATATGGTTAAAAGTAATTCAAAGTGACAAATCGTAAAAAACACGTATCAAGAACTAAATCGTCTGCGAAATCTCTCACATTTGTAAACTAAAAAGCTGGAAATAATAAAAAGTCATTAAAAAAATTAAAAAACCCGACTGCAACCTTATACTAAAACTAACTGAAAAGCTAATAAAAACAAGCCCATTTTAAATTAAATAAAAGTTGGAAGCAGACGGTGGACCCATTTGAAACTATAATAATGGTATGGGCCCCACCTGCTTCCAACTTTTATTTAATTTAAAATGGGCTTGTTTTTATTAGCTTTTCAGTTAGTTTTAGTATAAGGTTGCAGTCAGGTTTTTAATTTTTTTTTTCACTATAATAATCCGTCCCTGGCAATAACGACTTCCTAGTAATATCTGCTTGACATACATGTAATTAGTTGTCGTTTTATTAGCTACTGGTGGTAAAAAATATATATATTTCATATTAGCTACACTAAAATGATTTTGACTAAAATGATTGGGGACATCGCCTTATCATTAGTTGCTTAAATAGTTTTGTGACGCGACCTCAACCCACCGTTGCACAGCGGTCGCAGCTTCAAATTGCTTCAAATTAATTAGCTGTAGACGTGGACAATAAACTATGACCTGAAGAAAAGGTCTTTGTTAAGTTCCTATTAGGTACCTAGTTGGTAGCTCTCTGTACATATAACTTGTGCTTTATTTTCTTTTTTTATTTTATTAAGGTTTGGATGGACCAAAAGGACAAAGAGGAGACGACGGTTTTCCAGGTCGTAAGGGCTACCCAGGACCTGAAGGGCCAGCGGGGCATAAAGGAATAAAAGGATATGCTGGAATCAATGGAATGCCAGGACTAAAAGGGCCAAAAGGCAATAAGGGCATAGCTGGCGGATCAGGACAACAAGGGCCAAAGGGGCCAAAAGGAAGGATAATTTTACCACCACTGGATATGATCAAAGCAGAAACTGGAGAACCAGGCGACAGAGGTATGATAATACCGAATATATTACTAAAATAGCAATAAAGTCATCAGAAGGAAGACCAGGCACTCAAATTATATTTTATTCTAAGTAGGGCGTTTCGCTTACCAATTTTCAAATGTTAAGATTACAGATATTTTATTTTGTTTATTTTTTATTACAGGATTTATGGGTTACCCAGGCCTTACGGGTGATGCAGGCTGGCCAGGACCTACCGGTGACTCTGGGATCAGGGGTATTAAAGGACAAACCGGAGACGATGGATATCCAGGAAGGCCGGGACGAAACGGAACGAAAGGACGAGATGGGCAGCCGGGATGGCCAGGCAGGCCAGCTTCTATGCCTATTCAGTTCCTTGTTGGACAAAAAGGAGAATCTGGACCTAAGTAATTTTTATTTGTATCGCATAGGTATTGATAGGATTATTAAAAAACCGGCCATGTGCATGTCGGGCCATACGCAGTGTAGGGTTCCGTAGTTTTCTACAACACCATGTGCTATTCGGATTAGATAGATAGGATATTCTTTCTTTTTTAACCGACTTCTAAAAAAGGAGGAGGTTCTCAATTCGGATGTTTATATATTTTTTTTTTATGTTTGTCCACGCATAACTCCGTCGCTTGCCAACCGATTTGAAAATTTCTTATCTTGTTAGAAAGGGTATACTTCCCAAATGGTCCCATGAAAATTTTATCGAAATCGGACAAGCCGTTTCTGAAAAATCAACAAAAGTCTAAAAACATATTTACGTTGATGATCTTTTCGTTTACTCTGCATTGCGTTTTTTGTTCGCTCATAACTCCGTAATTTACGAACCGATTTGGAAAATTCACTGACCCACTAAAAAGCACGAAAATAAAAACTTTTTTGCAAAAAATAAAACCGACTTCCATATCAAAACACTACAAAGCCAAAAATAATTTTAATTTCGGAAGGCGGTGTGAAAAAAAATATACAAAACCAATAACACCGACTACCGAAATTAAAATTATTTTTGGCTTTGTAGTGTTTTGATATGGAAGTCGGTTTTATTTTTTGCAAAAATATTTTTATTTCTTTATACCAATAATTGAAACACACTTAAATAACAATATTGCTAAAAATTTGACTACAATGGCGGTCTTATTGCTGAGAGCGATATCTTCCAGACAACCTTTGGAAGGACTTTACGAGCTTTAATTAATTAAGCTAACCGAGAGTTCCGTACCAAGCTCTAACAAAAACAAACTACTCTATTTCACACAAATAAAAACTTGTATAAACGCGTTTAATTCCTCAAAAGAGCACTAAAGCAATAAACTTACATTGTATGGCTCTCATATGATGACCAGGTATTGATTATATTAACTTAGAAATAAACGTTAGTCCTGTGAGTTTACTCTCTTCCTCACGCCGCAGCCGCCGCGGGAGACATCTTAGGCGTCGGGAATCGCGAACCTATCTCCGGCCACCGTAGGCGCGGGCTTACGGATGGCGAGCAGGGGATGTGGACGCGTCATGTTCCACGCGCGCTTCAAAGAGCCGTCAGTACTAATGATGGGACCCGATAGGGCCTGCCCGGGTTGCAGAAATGTCCTAACGAAATATCGGGGCCACGGAACGCAAGGGCAGCTGAAGGAACAGGGTGGATTTTTAGTCCGACACTCCCTTCCGCTCCTCCCAGAGCTGGAGATGTCAATCGAGGATTTTCCCACCACCAAAGATCTCTAAGTTTGTTTCGATGTTTTCTCTCAGGGTAGCCAAGGTAGTAGTTACGAAATGACCGGTATCACCCATCTAAAGTACAAATTTAGAAAAAGCTGAGAAGTGTTAGTGTTAGTATCTAACTCTCTTTTAATAACCATAACAACGGACATCAGAAACTTAATTGACAAACGTCGAGTTTTAAAAATGATCCTAATGCATCATTTATTGAACTGTGCAACATCTTGAAAACACTGAAATTTTACAGGGGTGAACTTGGTGAGACTGGGGAGCCTGGTCTACCTGGTGAAGCTGGAGAGTCACTGGCTCATGGAATAAATGCCAAAGGTCCCAAAGGGTTCCCAGGAGTCACAGGACGTACAGGTACATATATTAAAATTTAATACCGTCCGTCCGTCGATTGTGATTGCGCATAAAATAATAATCGCAATCCCATACTCTTAAAGAAAATTTCAATATTTTACTGAATCTGCTTATTTCTATTGATGAATACTTATTTGATTTCAATTTCGACAGTATGGCGTGTCCAGGAACAATTGCTTTGATATTGGTTTACATCTCCGTGTCTCATACTGTAAAATACCGGCCAAGTGTGACCTACAACTCGTAACTACTGGTCGCTAAATAAACTAAATTTGGACGGGTTAATAAGGGTGAACATGTTTGTATGAGAAATCTTATCTTTTGGGGCTTTATACTCGAAATTTGACACAAATTCGAATATAGCTTCGTAAAAAGTCTCCTCATTTTTCCGAAACTATTTTCAATAGAAATAAGTGGGGTGTTAAGTTTGTACGAAAACAACTCAACGAATTTTTCAAAAGAATTAGTATTTTAGGACAGGATTTTACTGCTTGCTTTAATTAACTCAAAAGCTGGTGAAACCATAAAGGTGAAAAGGGAAAAACGCTTTGGTTTAAAGACCGAATTCCTTCTATTGAACTTGAAGTTTGTATAAAGCAATCTATGTATGTAAATAGGTACATAAATAGTTATTAAAGTTCGAAAGAAATCTGGAAAATCCGCGGCGGAACCCATTTAATTCATAAACCACCTAAAGCAAATTACTAGTTTAATAAAATAAATAAAAATAAAAACGTTTATTAGACACTAAGCAAGGATACAGGATTAGTAAATAACACAGTAAATTTTAGATACTTCTTATAAATGTATCGCCATGAAAACTGGGGCTACCTCCCAAACTAGGCCTAGGCCGATAGAGAGATACACAATCTTGCGCTTGCATTAAATCTCACTCAGCTGGTCCAGGGAGCAACGAGGGTGCCGGATGTTGAGTCGCACACAGCCAATTGCTTGGACTTTCTGCTGACTACAGATTCAGACCGCTACTCGGTAACGATATGTTCACCGTTAGGTAGTTCCGACTACTGTCTGGTGAAGTCTGTATCCGTCTACTACCCGCCCGATCCCAGCCTTAAAGGCACACAGCAGGTATGGCGATACAAGTCAGCGGATTGGGATGGCATGTAATCTTTCTTTGCATTTTCAACCGACGACAAAAAGAGGAGGTTATCAATTCGACGCGTATATTTTTTTTTTTTTATGTATGATCATCGAGTACTCGAAAACGGCTGAACCGATTTGGAAAATTCTTTTTTTGTTCGAATGGGTATACTTCGAAATTGGTCCCATTATCACCAAAGTCAGGATCTGATGATGGGATCCTGGAGAAATCGAGGGAACTCTTCAAATATTATAGGCACACCTATAGCGTTATGGGTATTTCTTATAGTAACTTGTGCAGTTGCTCTCAAAAAGTACCATTTGGGGAAGTGGAACTGATGATGAAGACCACAGATGGCCGCCGAAACTACTCAATAATAAGTATTGAGTGGATTGCGATTCGATTACTTGAATATGGATGTTAAGCGCTTTATGCTCGTCACAATGCATATAGTGATGTAGAGCTGATGGCGAAGTACCAGGAGAACTCCTCAACAATTAACGGCCCAGCATTGGGAAAAGCAATATTTTGTAAAAGGTTATAAGTAGTTGACATTTAGGCTCTTGTAACTAGGTAAATTAAAAATCATCCAACTAAAAAGAGTGAAATAAAAACTTTTTAACAAAAAATTAAACCGACTCCCAAAAAACACTGCAAAGTGAAAAATAACTTTAATTTCGGAAGTCGGTGCCAAAAACGTAAAAACAAAACTAAAGACACCGACTACCGAAATTAAAGTTATTTTTCACTTTGCAGTGTTTTTTGGGAGTCGGTTTAATTTTTTGTTAAAAAGTTTTTTATCCTTGGAGCCTAGTTGCTTCTCTTCAAATGATTCATCGTCGTGCGCAGTCACCGTGGCGGATGTTTTGCGACAGGGGATGGAGTACTACATTCCGTTCTCTGACCTAACAATGTCTGGCAAAGCTCGACCTTGGTTTGGCGCCGAATGTGATCGCGCTGAAGCGCTTAAACACGCGGCGTACCTAGCATGGATTGATGCTCGAAACTGCAAAGCAAATGACATGATTCAGAAGAAAAGAGCTTTCAACAGGGCTGCCAAGTCCTGCAAAAAGGTTTTGCGGAGGGCTCGGTTTGACCACGTTAGCAGAATTGGGAACAAACTTGCTTCATGCCCTGCTGGCAGCGGGTGTGATACGTGATTTCGAAAATGAAGCATCGAAGAACACGTCCCCGTAAGTTCACGAATACGAAACACTTAACAACGAATGCACGCTACCACGAAATACCTAACGCCGTAGCCATGCGATCTTGAATAACTAAACCTCGAAAAGTCTTCATAAAATGTCTTTGTTAATTTACCAATCAAACATTGCTTTTGCTACTTTAAACGATATTCTTTATTCAAACATTAATTTTTGAGAAAAATAAAACATATCATGTCATATTATGTATCAATTAACCAAATAATTATTTATTTCCTTATGAGAAATATGAGGGGATATGGGTAACATGAGTTCTTTTATCGTTTCAAGTAGCAAACGCAATGTTTCAAAGATATTTTACGAAGACTTTTTGAGATTTAGTTATTCGAGATCCCACGGCTACGGCGTTAGGTATTTCGTGGTAGCGTGCATTCGTTGTGAAGTGTTTCGTATTCGTGAACTTACGGGGACGTGTTCTTCGGTGCTTCGTTTTCGAAATCACGTATCACACCCGCTGGCAGCAAAGCTTTTTGGTCCCTGGCAAAGTCGGTCGAATCGAACTTCTGTCGCCCCTCACTACCACAACTGCTTAAACCTGACGGGTCTCTGGCCCACTCCGCTGAGGAAAAAGCAAACTTGTTTGCCGCTCTTTTTGCGAAGTCTTCGCGTCTGCATAGTGTAGTGGCGCTCACCCTCCTGATGCTCCTATTGGATGCGGGACGTGTATGTCGGACATTCACATCCATCAGAAGGACGTCCGTAGAGTGCTGCGTAATCTTGACGTGAACAAGGCTAGTGGCCCCGACGGAATACCAGCAATTGTTCTTAGAACTTGTGCGCCTGAGCTGTCTCCAATCTTGACACGCCTGTTTCGCCTTTCACTTGAGACTGGAAAGGTGCCGAAAGCATGGAAGCTGGCTAACGTGCAGCTTATGCCCAAAAAGGGCAGTCGTGCTGACCCGTCCAACTACAGGCCTATTTTAGTCACGTCCAGACTCTCACTCTGTAAGAGTATGGAGCGTGTACTCAATAGTAAGCTCCTGGCATACCTAGAAGCCAACGACATCCTCAGTGACCGACAATACGGCTTCCGAAAAAACCGGTCTACTGGGGATCTTCTAGCGTATGCTATTCATATCTGGAGTGAAGCCATCGAGAAGCACAGGAAAGCACTTGCTGTATCCCTTGACATCTCTAAGGCCCTTGACAGGGTCTGGCACGATAGCCTTATTGCTAAGCTACCTTCTTTCGGTTTACCCACCCAACTTTGCGTTTGGATTGAAGACTTTTTTTTTATTTTTTTTATTACTGATGGACCTACTCTTGACCTCGATCTAGCCTGATGGTAAGCGATAGATGAGGTCTAAGATGGGATGGGATTTTGTTCACGTCCAGACTACAAAGGGCTTTACGGACCTCTTTAATGTGAATTGCGATTTCCGGCATTACGGAGTCGCAGTGAGGTATGTTAGGTGGTAAGTTAGACCCTGTGTCTAGACGCGAATTTTCCGCGAAGAGGGAGGCAAATAAATTTGCTTTCTCTTGCGCGGTATGAGCCAGTGTTCCATCCGGTTTTACCATGGGAGGCAGCGAAGGACGTCAGAAGTTCGACTCGACCGATTTGGCGAGGGACCAAAACTGCTTACTGCCCGAAGTGGTCCAACATGGTCAAACCGAGCTTTCCGTAACACCCGTTTGCAGGTCTTAGCGGCAGAGTTAAATGCTGTCTTCAATGCGTGAACACCAACACTAGCGCTGCCGCAACTGCGGGCCGAGACCCAGGCCTGGTAAGCCTGCTCCTTACGCAATTCGGCTTGTGCTCAAGCTGAATTATACCAAGGCCGAGACTCAATGCCAAGTGGGGCGTCAGAAAATGGGATAAAATACTCCATAGCCTGACATATCACGTCAGCAATTGCATCAGCGCAGATCGATGGGTTGCACGATGAGAAACAAGCTTGCCGCCATGGGTAGGATGCAAAAAAGTGCCGCATCTCATCCCAATCTGCTGACTTGTACTTCCATACTCGCCTAGTGCCCCTAGGGCTTTTATCCGGAGGAGAGTAGGAAAATACAGTTTTCACCAGACGGTGGTCAGACGATCCGAGGGGGGCCCAGATCGAAACAGAGTGCCTGTCTGGATCGGTTGTCAGCAGAAGGTCCAAGCAATTGGGTGTGTGGCCACTGACATCCGGAATGCGGGTCGCTTGATCAACCAGCTGACCGAGACCGGTCGCTTGATCAACTTCCTGAGAGATCGGTCCATTCGAGTGGTCATTGATGGCTGCTCATCTGGCCAATTGGCAATTAATGCCGGGGTCCCTCAGGGTCAGTTCTCTCTGCAACTTTATTTTTGCTGCACATTAATGATCTGCTTATGCCCGGTACCTTTGGGTATGCAGACAACAGCACAGTTGCTGAGAGATATGTGTCAAGCGCACGTACTGGTGAGTCACAGATCCGGTCTCTCCGTGAGGATATGGTTGGGCGTTCGAACTTGTCCTTGAAGGCTGTCTCCGAATGGAGCGATGCCAACGTGGTCAAGTTTATTGCAGCTAAGACCCAGGCGTGTCTCTTCTGAGCAAAAAGGAGCCAATTCGAACCGACTCCGACTCTTCGAGGTGTAACCGTGCCGATAACTGATCGTATTGAGCTTCTTGGGGTAACACTAACTTCCACCCTCAATTTTGGTCCGTTTATCGAGATTAAGGCTCAGCTAGCAGCAAAAAAATTGGGAATCCTAGCAAAGGTGAGACGGTACTTCACACCGGAACAGATACTCAATCTCTATCAAGCCCAGGTTCGGTCGTGTATGGAGTACTGCTCTCATCTTTGGGATGGATCTGCGAAATACCAACTGGATGCGCTTGAGTCTATCGAGAAACGAGCCAAGAAACTCATTGGCAACGATTCGCTGGTCGAATAAAAGCTCCAGAGCCTTGAACATCGACGACGAGTTGCAAGTCTATCGGTTTTCTATCGGTTACATTTCGGAGAGTGTGCGATGGAATTACACAATCTAATTCCGCCAAGTCCGTTTCATTATCGGACTACAAGATAAACGGTGATCCGCCATCGTTACATGGTGGACATCCCACCCATACGCACTAAACGTTTTGGGAATACTTTCATTGTGCGTACGGCTAAGGAGTGGAATTCCCTGCCGGAGTCTGTGTTTCCCGATAGTTATAACCTAGGGGTCTTTAAGTCAAGAGTGTGTAGGTTACTTTTAGGTAAGCGTGGTCCATCTTCGACCACATCATCACTTACCATCAGGTTTGATGGTGGTCAAACGCGAGCTTATTATCAATAAAAAAGGCCTGTGTTTTTGTACAAATATACATTTTTGTGAGAGTGCCGCTAGTTATTTATATACAAATAGTGATCTAATTTAGAGTGTCAACTTAATACAAGTATTTGACAATATTATAGTAATGAGAAAAAATTGTGCTTATGTGTGCGAATAGATTGAGTAAGTGTGAGTGTGTGTGAGGTTGATTATGAGATGAGTGTAGTGTATGGGTGTTCAGCGTAGTGTGAATAATGATTGGTGGGGTGCGCGCTTACATATACACGTGACAGATGCATAGGGCATAAGTGAGATGTGCAACATCTGTACTAAGTGATGAAAGTGAGTAAGACTTCTGTCTGCTGATAATCTAGAGATTGGAGCCAGACCGCATCTTTCTCTTTAATTTCACGTCGGCATAATCCAGCAATGTTCAGTTTTTTATTTACGCTATTATATTGCTTAAGCGGTTGAACTGGCGTCTGGCAAACATTGTCCTGCAGGGAATAGAAGGGCAAATGGATGACCTACTCTGTTTATTTGGATCGGGTGTGGGTATGTGCGGATGTAATCTTTGAATGGACCTGAGCACATAGAGTTGACGCATTGTAAGGCCTTTAAATTCCGCAAACAACCGAACAGTAGGAAATCTGAAAGGCTTCATAGTCATGACCTTTAACACTGCTCTCTGTGCTCTTTCCAATCCTAGAAGATAGGTCTTGGCAGCACCTCCCCATACCGTTATGCAGTATTGTATAATGGACTAACATAGGGCCAGATAGACCATCCTCAGTTTTTCCAGTGGTACGAAGTCCCTTAGGGTTTTAAAAACATAAATCAGTCACAAAACTGTGGTAATCTGCCTATCCCACCTCAGTCAGAGCGTCATCCATCTGCACGCCCAGATACTTGACACAATCTACCCGAGAGATTCCTGTGCAAGTGCATTGATCATGCTGGTCCTTGCAGACATGTGCCTTAATTGAGTAATTAAGTGAGGGCTTAGTGTTAGATTTCAGAGAGAAGGGAAGAAAATTGGTCTTTATTAAATAGATGTGAGCAGATTTTGTCCTAGCCAAGCCATATAGAATACAACTTAATGCAAATATATAACTTTCGTAGGTATTATTGGCCAGAAAGGAGAAAGAGGTGACATGGGATTCGACGGTGTACCAGGTTTACATGGCGATCAAGGCCCGTCTGGCAAGTCTATACAAGGTTTGAAAGGTTATAAAGGCTTTGTTGGAAGAAAAGGAAGTATAGGACCTTACGGAATACCTGGTAGCCAAGGACCGCCAGGGCCTGTGGGTGAAATGGGGAACAAAGGAAAGAAAGGAAATCGTGGCAACGTTGGTTTGGCCATTATAGCCGGTGAAAAAGGTTTAGATGGCATGGCTGGTGAACGAGGGGAAGATGGTGATGCCGGTTATCCAGGCATAGCAGGAAGAACTGGATCTATGGGAAATAAAGGGCAACAAGGTCCAGTCGGTGATATGGGTCCCAATGGACCACAGGGGCCACAGGTAATTTTGTTATAATACATTTAAAATACGTCTGTTTTAAAAGAAATGCGTATTGTTAGATAAGTTTGTTGTTATTTGGAATGCCAGTACCTTTCTTTACTGTCGCGAAACTTTTATGGCTACCCTATGTACCCTACTATTCATATACCTAAAGCCGAATCCCTAGTAAGTTAAGTTCCTCAGTAAAATTCGCAGTATTGCTTATCACTTTGATATTTTATACTTCGACAAATAATATAAGTTATTTTCGTCAACAGGGAAGAAAAGGAATTCCAGGAATAGAAATACGCGGTGCCCCTGGTTTAGCTGGTCAGCCTGGATGGCCCGGACGATTAGGTGCAATTGGAGAGCCAGGTTTACAAGGCCCTAATGGAATAAATGGCGATATAGGTCCGAAAGGAATGAAGGGAAATATAGGACCTAGAGGAATTCGTGGCATGCAGGGTGAAGATGGAGTGATGGGCCCAAACGGGTTTCCAGGCAGAGCAGGAATTGTCGGTACCCCTGGCGCTCCAGGAGACCAGGGAGACACAGGCTCCTTAGGATTTGACGGAGTCCCTGGTCAGCCTGGACCAGTAGGACCTTTTGGTCTTAAAGGTATTATTGGTGACGTAGGTCGTCCTGGTTTTCCTGGCAATGATGGCAGTCCCGGTTTTAAGGGAGCGAGAGGAGATTGGGGATTTCCGGGTCTTAAAGGTTTAAGAGGAGAAGATGCACCAAAAGGCTTAAAAGGTGACGCAGGTGTACCTGGTTATGATGGACCTAATGGGAGACCTGGTTTAAGAGGCTTTAAAGGTTCGAAAGGTGACTTAGGATCAACAGGTGTAAGTATTTCAGGTTCACCGGGATTAAAAGGTGATAAAGGAAATACGGGTTACCCAGGGGCATTCGGAAATGTGGGAAGAAAAGGACAAACAGGTGATTTAGGCTTTGTTGGCGAAATAGGAGATACAGGTGACAAAGGTTTCGCTGGAGTGCCTGGTCTCATGGGAAAACCGGGAAGATTTGGTGAGAAAGGTCAACGAGGGATAATGGGATACAAAGGATTAACTGGTCAAAAAGGTGACCAGGGCAGCGAAGGTAGATTTGGACGTATAGGCGCCCCTGGACTCCCTGGTGAAGTTGGTTTTATGGGTCCTAGTGGACGCCCCGGCATTCCTGGAATTAAAGGAGAGCAAGGTGACAGGGGAACCACTATCTACGTTCGCCCTACCGACGGCGATATGGGTGACACGGGCATGGAAGGCTTTCCTGGTGCGAAAGGAGATACCGGTGATCAAGGATTCTATGGAGTCATGGGTATTAAGGGTGAACGAGGTGATGAAGGTTTTCAAGGAGAAGTTGGTGAAAACGGTTTGATTGGATACCGCGGTTTACCAGGAGATCAGGGGCCACCTGGTCTCCCTGGTATGAACGGAGAAAATGCCCAACGGGGAGAACAAGGAAAACCTGGCATCGATGGTCTTCCCGGATGGCCTGGTGCTAGAGGTCAGAAGGGTAAACCCGGTGAATATGGTTTTAATGGTCCTGATGGGTTACAAGGCCCACCGGGACTTATATTCGAAGGGCCTAAGGGTATGGTCGGTATGGATGGAGCACCAGGGCGACGTGGGATATCTGGACGACCCGGTGACCTAGGGCAAATTGGTAACGCTGGCATTAAAGGTTTTAAGGGTGATACTGGAGAAACAGGTGACTCATACAACCCTAAGGGACCAGAGGGCGATCAAGGCTATCAAGGGTTCTATGGCGCTAGGGGACAAAAAGGGGACAGAGGAGATTCAGGTACACCTGGGCGAATGGGACAAGAAGGTGCACAAGGATTAAAAGGAATGAGGGGTGACGAAGGGGAAGAAGGACCTTATGGACCAATTGGCCCTAGAGGTATGAAAGGTGATGCAGGAGATTTACTTGCTGATTCTGAAATATTACCTGGACCCACTGGTGACATGGGTGCGCCGGGATATGATGGGCGGCCGGGAAGAGATGGTAGACCAGGTAAAATTGGAAATAACGGTGTACCAGGAAGTAAAGGAATGAGGGGTGATGATGGTTTTCCCGGCGTAATCGGGGCACGAGGGCCAATAGGACAAGAAGGTTTGAAGGGCATCAAAGGGTTACAAGGTTATGAGGGATATCGTGGAGCTATGGGTGTTGCTGGACCACCAGCTGTGCAACCAGTACCAAAATCTAGAGGCTTCTACTTTGCCGTTCACTCACAAGAAAGAATGATTCCCCGTTGCCCGACGGGAACCTCACCTCTATGGAGCGGATATTCTCTTATTCATATAATTGCAGACGGAAAAGCACATGGACAAGATTTAGGTAAGATATCCAATATCACTAATTTATGGTATAATTATGAATGTTGGCATGACTTGTATAATAAAACAATTGTTATTTCCTTTAGGTTCTTCAGGAAGCTGCATGCGCAAATTTTCGACTATGCCTTACATGTTCTGTAACTTCAACGATATCTGCAATTTTGCTCAGCGTGAAGACTATAGTTTCTGGTTATCTACTCCGGAACCTATGCCTATGTCTATGACACCCATACAAGCTAAGGATGTTGGAAATTATATATCCAGGTAAGACTCACCAGCTGCATTAACAAACTGGGCCATTATTTATAAATATCTGCTCGGTAATGACTTAAACCCTTCATTCTCAAAAAGTCTACGACATAAATAGATAAAATACGGGGTGCATGACAGGTAAAATGGGATCTACAAGGCTGAATCCTATGTGGGAATAAGAAAGTCATTACCAATATTAGTTCGCTTCTCGTAAGTTAAGTCGCTTTCTTTTAAACATATGGTACCTAACTATAATTATGTATAGTCTTATATACCTATTCTTTTATAAGATCCCGAAGGTGAAATAGATGGAAGCTTTCCGCATCTACCGATATTAAGACTACTGACTACTGACCTTAGGCCATTAGTCCATGGGCACGCCGCAATCGCGGCGATAAGTCCCCTCTTTGAGGAGTGGTTGGAGAGACGCCACGGCGTCCTCACCTTCCGCCTAACGCAGGTGCTTACCGGACACGGCTGTTTCGGGAGGTACCTGTTTCGGATTCAGCGGGAGGACACGCCCGGGTGTCGTCATTGTGTGGACCACCCGGAGGACACGGTGGAGCATACGGTAGAGGTGTGCCCCGCTTGGGCAGAGCTTCGCCGTGTCCTCGTTGAGGCGATCGGCGGCGGTGACCTCTCGCGCCCGGCCCTGGTTTAGACCATGGTGCGGAGCGAGAGGGAATGGGATGCGATCGCCTCCTGCGAGGCAGTAATGCTAGCAAAGGAGGAGGCCGAGCGCGCGAGGGAGAGGCAACTCTCTTCCTCACGCCCCAGCCGCCGCGGAAGACGCCCCGGGCGTCGGGGATCGCGAGCCGATCTCCGACCACCGTAGGCGCGGGCTTGCGGACGGTGAGCAGGGGTAGCTCACCGTCCGATAAGGACCAGGCCCGGGTCGGCGGCGCGTCGTGTTCCGCGCGCGCCTCAAAGAGCTGTCAGCACCAGTGACGGGGCCCCATAGGGCCATTGCCTGCCGGGATTGCGGGAATGTTTTAACGAGATACCGCGGCCCCGGAAGTTAAGGGCAGAGGCCATTAATCCAGTATTAAACATGTTAAGCGAAAAATTGCACACACAAACGATTAGTTAAATATCTTTATCTTATTTTCAGATGCCAGGTATGCGAAGCACCCACACGAACTATCGCCATCCATAGTCAAAGCAACTTAATACCGGAATGTCCGAAAGGTTGGAGGCAGTTATGGCAAGGTTATAGTTTCCTAATGGTAAGAAATTATTCCGTTTGATTTTGTCACCTTGGATAGGTTAGCAGAAACAAGAAAGTAATTTTAACTATTTATGTTATTACGTGATATTTAGAATCGTAGTAAGTTACTAAATAAGACGGTATAGGTAAAAAATAATAATTTATAGTTATCGTTTTTTTTATTGACATTAGGCGCGCGTTTGACCACCAGCTTACTTAATGGTACCTAAGTGATGATGTGCTCGAAGATAAAGCACACTTACCTAGAACTGACCTATTCACTGTTGACTTAAATACCCCCAGGTTATAGCTATCAGGAAACACAGACTCCGGCAGGGAATTTCACTCCTTAGCCGTACGCACGATGAATATCTTATTCCCAAAACGTTTTGTGCGTATGGGTGTGATGTCCACCACGATGGCGCATCGCCGTTTGTCTTGTAACCCGATGATGGAACGGGCTTGCTGAAATTAGATTCTAAATTCCATCGCACACTACAGAAATATAATATACGTATATAGGAAACCAATAAACTTGCAACTCGTCGCCGATTTTCAAGGCTCTGTAACTGGACCAGTGCATCTTTGTACCTACTTTTCTTCAACCTGAATCACAATTTATTTTCATCACAACCTTCGATTCGTCGCTGTAAATTCAGTGCCCACACAGGGGCCCCATAGACCGCACAATCTGCGCGTAGAGCTTTTGGCCCTGCTAAATTGGGCAGGAGCCGCTTCAGTGTGCGAAATGCATCGCGATCTGGGCAGAATATAACTTTTTTAATTTGTAGAAATTTCAATTTTTTCGCCCTTCGGACCGCGCATGCATGATGTGTGTGAACACTCCTTACTTACCATAAACTATTCTGTTGTTTTATCAACACTAGTTTTAGCGCCAAAAGGTGAAAACCAACCGTGTAAAAATATTAGGACATTAGTTCAGGTGTCATCTAGTAAAGGCTTAGTGTAGAGAAGGACCTGTTTTCGAGTTAGGTCGTTCGATTAATCAATTAATCGTCGTGAATCTAAACTTATATTTATCTTCGTTTACAGCACACGGCAGGAGCGCGCCATGCCACAGGACAAAGCCTCATATCTCCCGGATCATGTTTGCAGCAGTTCCGCTCGCGGCCCTTCATCGAATGCAACGGACTTGGCCGCTGCAACTTCTTTGCAACAGCTATTTCCTATTGGCTCTCAATAATAGATGATTATAGAATGTTCGAAAAACCAGAACAGCAAACCTTAAAGGCCGACCAAGTCTCTAAAATAAGCAGGTAAGCAAATACATTAAATTATGTATGCTTAAGTTTATAATAGGTACCTACATCAGTCCTGCCATCTCGTGACTAGAAATTTCTCAGTAGCAGCTGGAATTTAGTAAGAAACAGTAAGCGGGGCTTGGTGAAAGGTTGTTGAAAGTCATCTGCTCACTAGTGACCAGATAGGAAGGGCGATATGATTTGTTGATATCTAGGTATTTCCATGCTTTTTTATTTTGCAGGTGTGCTGTTTGTATAAGAGAATGGCCGGTGCCTCAGAAGAGCTCGGTGCACTTGCCTCCGGTGCCGATAGGTGACTTGAGTTCAGTGCCAAACGCAGCTATTCGTCAGCCGTATAGGCCACGGACTCGCACATGGGACCGTGACCGACAATACCACCGTCGCGGAGTACGGGGAAGACGCCGGCAATCAAGAGACACATCTACTAATCTTTAAGAGATTCTCTCGAAACATTATTTCTAGGACTAAAATATTGTGATGTTTGTATAAAATACTAGGGAGAAGAAAAAGAATACGAATAGAATATAATATCACTGCCAAAATTACATAAATAGGTTTGTTTAACTACGTAACTATCTAGTATTTAATTTAACTATTTGTGTTCATGATTTTATGCATAGTGAAATACCTACCAACTGCTTATCACAATCTATATTATCTCAAACCAATAGTCATTTGATAATCAATAAGTACCTCGTACATATTTTAAATATTACATAGGTGCTAAGTATTTAACTTACAAAATTAAATAAGACTAATAAACTTCTATTAATGATAAAACAATAGATATTATTTGTAATTCTATCGATCTGTTAAGTCTAAATCAAAAGTTTACTGGCAAATAGGTAGGAAGGAACTTAAAACCTTCATTGCTTTTTATTCAAGATCCTACTTGATGAAGATACTACCTACTACCTATAACTTTAAGTGTTTACCAGGGCAACAATATTGCAAAACTGTTCCAAAATTCAGTCGTAACATGAACTAAAGCACTTTTATAATAATTTTGTAAATATAATATTATAGACCTCGATGCGAATAGTATAATAATAAAATAATTCAAAATAAACAGTATATTATTTGCCAAAAACCTTTTATTCTGCTTTAATATTAAGTTATACTAAGACGGAGAAGTAATTCGTTACCTTTTATCCAGCACTAGCACTTCGCCCGCGACTTCTTCCGCGTGAATTTAGCAATAATTTATAGCCTACAAGCTTCTATGCGCCACTTCGTTCGCGTTTACCCCCTTTCAGGATTTTTTTTACAAACTGTATGTCGTACCTATTTATTAATCAAAATCCTAAAAAAATAGTTACAAGCTTCTAGCTTTAAAAATTACGTAAGGGACCGTTCAAGTATTACGTAAGCACTATAGGGGGCATGGGGGTCTTTGCTTTGCTTATTTTTGATGACGTGGGGGGTGGGGGGATCTAGATGGTGATTACGTCAGCAGTAATTATTTAATTTATTACACATATAGCAACACACATTGTCTATGCATCAAAATGAAATGCATTTTCGGTGATTCCTACAAATAATGAATTGTTGAATTCCGTGTCAGTAAAGTTTATTTAAATGAATATTATGTGCGTTACAGACTTCTATTCTAAACCTATTCCTTATTTCTATATTTATAACCGCTGCTCATGAATCAATCAATTGTACCAATGTTAACGTAAGCATGGGGGGAGGGGTAAGAGCTTTGCTTACTTTTGCTGACGAGGGGGAGGGGTGGGTTAATAATTGCAAAAAATGTGCTTACGTAATACTTAATTTCCATACACACTTTCAACCGTTTACAGCACTTTTTTCGCTTTAAAAATGAGATATTCTCAGACTCTAGACTATCTTTGTACCTATGTACCAAATTTCATTCAAATCGGTTTAGTAGTCTAGGCGTGATTGCGTAACACACAGACAGAGTTACTTACGCATTTATAATATTAGTAAGGATAGCAATGACAAATAATGCACTTTAATAGCAATGAAAAAAATTTAGAATTGAATCATTCGTTCCGGAGATAACTTAACGTGGTGAAATCATCAAATAAGTCCTCCCACCCCGGGCAGGGTGGGAGGGACTGTCAGACTTTTACTGACTAAAATCCACGGTGTTCCTTCAATAACCCTTTACGTACCGGGGTCACGGTAATGGGATAAGTCCCACGACCCCGGCAGGCTTCGGCCCTCTGCAGAGGGGGCCTGGTCATGTTGCTGACGCTCTTTGAGGCGCGCGTGGAACACAACGCGCCGTCGACCCGGGCATGGTCCATGGTCGGACAGCGAGTTGCCCTTTACTCGCTGTCCGCATGCCCGCGCTTACGGTGGCCGGAGATCGTCGGCCGACGTCCGACGCCGTGGGCGTCTACCACTGCGGCTGGGCTGGAGGGAGGACGCCATCCTCTCCCTCACGCGGCCCGCCTCCTCCTTCGATAGCATGATTGCTTCGCAGAAGGAGGCGACCGCTTCCCACTCCCTCTCGCCCCGCAGCATGGCCTCGACCAATGCCGGGCGCGAGAGGTCTCCGCCTATCGCCGCCGTGAGGACACGTCGGTGCTCTGCCCAGGCGGGGCAGTCTTGCACCGTGTGCTCTACGGTGTCCTCAGGGCGACCCTCGCAGTGGTGACACCCAGGCGTTTCCTCCTTTCCCATCAGACACAGGTACCTCCCGAAACTTCCGTGTCCGGTGAGGACCTGCGTCATGCGGTAGGTCAGGACGCCGTGACGCCGATCTAGCCACTCCTCAAAGAGGGGTCTTACCGCCGCAATTGCGGCGTGCCCGGGAGATAACCCTTACAAACAAAAATATAAATTTACAAACAAATACCTCTTTATAACATTCGTATAGATAATGTACCTACTCGTAGGTAGGAACATTGATGAGTCTGTTTGAGGTTTACAGACTTCGAAAAAGGAGGAGGTACTATGTTCGGCTGTAGGTATTTATTTTTTATTTATGTTCACCGATTTCTCCGTCAATTGAGGACCGATTTTCAATCTTCTTTAAGGTTCAATTCTTTTTTAAGGTTCCGTAGCTGAATGGCAAAAAAGGGAACGTTCATAGATTCATCCTGTCTGTCTGCCCGCCTGTATGTTACAGCCATTTTATTCCGAAACTATTAGGACTAGTTACCTACACTGTTGAAACTATATAGGTAGATGCATTCTGTGAACCACTTTACGATTTTTATACGAAAAATATCATGTCATGCAGTGACTATATATGTAGGTCACATACACACGGACACCAACCCCCCGACCATAAAGCAAGTGTTGAAACGCCATTCAGTGCGTTACTTCGCATCTGCTGAAAAACACACAAACCCGCTGATTGTATCGGCCGCCCGATACACAGCCTCAAAAATTCCCGGGTTCGTGGTCCGCGTCTCGTCCTAGACGAACTCGATGATCCCACCACAATCCGACAAGAGAGCAGTACGGAAAACTAACACTCTTAGAAAACACACAAACAAAACGCGTTCCGTATTCTGCCCTCGCCGACGAGGCCCATCGCGACGTCCGCGTACTTGTAACGTTAATCCACCCCGACCTTTGCCAAACGAGCCAGCCCGCGATGCTGAGCCAGTAGCAATAAATAACCTCTTTAATAATAATATGACCCAGCCTGACCCTTTGCTGCCCTCCGCCAACGACCCCGCTATGCCGAGGCCCGTACTCCACAGAGAGTGCCTTTAGCGTGCGGTCGTTTAAATGTAAATATTAATATGTAAGCCCTGACTGGGGGCCATTAAATTTAGAGGTCACCACAGGATTGTCCGGTTAAGTAGTAACCAGCCTTAGTGTGCTGAACTACGAGTGGCCCTATCAAAAAAAAAGGACACCAACCCGCACTAGGCCCGCGAACGCGCGTACACTACAAAGAGCGTTGGCCCCAAAATTCTACCCTGTGGCACGCCGTACTGAATGGGAAGTTTATCACTCTTGTATCTATAATGACTGATTATGAGCGATTTGTAAGATATCTCTTAAAAACATAAATAGAGTCCCCGAAATACCCACACTTTACAAGCTTGAGTAGAAGAGTGAAAATGGGGGTCGGTATATAGGTAATGCTTTCGAAAGATTCAAAAATACTTTAAGTTTTGTACAATTTAGTTCAATAATACATGAACCGCGTCGCAAGTTGATTAATATTGTTCTTGCGAAAACCAAAATGTTGAGGATATAGCAGTTCGGAGTGCTCGAGGTAGTGAACTAGTCGGTTATTAAAAGGCGTTCAAGCTCTCAGGTAGTTATTGGGTACGTTTTTATAATGTAGAATATTAGCTTCTGCCCGCGACTTTATTCGCTTGGGAGGGTTTTCCCGCGTAAATTCTGATCCCGTGGGTATTTCAGGATTAAAAATAGCCTGTGTTATTCCAGGATTTCAACTATCTACTTACCATATTTCATTCACAAAATATCGAAATCTCTACGCGAAGGAATCCACGGGCAATGGCTAATATTCTACATTATAAAAACGCACTAAACTCAGGATCCAGTTAGGTGCCTATTTTTATATTTAATAGGTGGACTCCTGAAAAATAGCAAAATGACGCTTACTATGTCATACCAAACGAATTTTCTATTGATTCTAAATAATTAATTATCCCCCTAAATTCTACGTCACTTCCACTAATCAAGTCCACGACGCAACCAAACATTTTGGGTATGACGAAGATTTGGCCACTGACAACAACTCTAAATAAAAAAAGATTTACATGACCATAATTTAATGTAAGTAGAATGTATGTGAAAATTACATAATTATTTACACTTCAATATAAAGCAGTCATATAATTTCACCGATATTAAGTAGCCTTATCTATTCTCTCACAATTTCTCAGGGGGTAGTTTACTTTCATTCAATTTGTTTAGATACAGAATCCATATTTTTTAATTTGTGGTCATCCAGATTGGGCCTCACTTCATATGTGCAGATAGTTACTCCATGTCTATGGCCAGGACTAAACTCGCCCTTTAATCCAATGTAATATATTACAGTTTTTTCAGCACCAAAATTTGCAGGGAAATGCATTGTTAAATGGGAAACTGACGAAAATGTTACAATCCTGAAACAAAATTAAAAATTAATAACGGAAGTGTTAAAACGATAAACGAAATGATAAAACGATGAGTCATAATTTGTTTTTGAAAATAATTGTCAATAGCGTTGCCGATCGATAGCTGGCTATTTCAGAATATTTTAGATGAAGGCTAGCCTCTACCCAGTTCGAGATTTTATTTATTTTTAAATGACGTAGCTCGATGTTACTACTACCTTACCTACTTATGATGATGTGAATAGGTAACGTATAATAGACAAAAAATGGTATGTGACAAAATATTTCCCTAAAGGTAGGACCGCACTAGGCGGAACTGCACCGCAGCGGAACTGAGCGACTCGACGCGTAATTTTTTGGCACTTGAACTGCAGCGGCGCTACAAAAATATATTCAGTAGCTCGGCAACCTCTGAGCAAGATGAACGACGAAATGGATAATATGATTATTATTTCCTTGTTGTGCGAGGAAGAGGAAAGGATCGAGCAAGAACAGGCAAGAAAAAAGCATTGAGGTAATATGTATGTACTACATAATTATTACCTCAATGCTTTTTTCTTGACTTTATTCAATAAAAAGCAATATTTTGTAAAAGGTGATAAGTTGTTGACATTATGGCTTTTGTAACTAGATAAATTACAGACCGACCCACTAAAAAGCCTGAAAAAAAATTTTTTTGCAAAAAATAGAACCGACTTCCATATCAAAACACACACTACAAAGCCAAAAATAACTTTAATTTCGGTTGGTGGTGTGAAAAAAAAGAAAATCCAAAACCAATAACACTGACTACCGAAATTTTGAACTTTACTTGACTTGAATTTTTGAGGAGTTCTCCTGGTACTTGACCATCAGCTCTACATCACCATATGTATTGTGACGAGCATAAAGTGTTTAACATCCGTACTCAAGTAATCGAATCGCAATCCACGAAATACTTATTATTGAGTAGTTTCAGTGGCCATCTGTGGTCTTCATCATCAGTTCAACTTCCCCAAATGGTACTTTTCAAAAGCAACTGCTCAAGGTACTATAAGAAATACCCAAAACGCTATAGGTGTGCTTATAATATTTGAAGAGTTCCCTCGATTTCTCCAGGATCCCATCATCAGATCCTGATTTCGTAACAATGGGACCAACTAGAAAGTATACCCTTTCAAATGCAAAAAGAATTTTTCAAATCGGTCCAGCCGTCTCCGACTTATGAGGTAACATACATAAAAAAAAAAAAAGTTCAAGACGAATTGAGAACCTCCTTTTTTTGATGTCGGTTAATGAAGTTTGTCAAACCGCACACCGCGGCAGCGGAACTACACGTCGCGACAGGTTGCGACACTTTTGGTCAGTTGCTCAACTTTGCCGCGCAGTTCGGTTGCAGTGCAGTTCCGTTGCCGCTTAGTGCGTGTTGTCTCGTATAATTTCATATAAAGAATATTTTGACGCGTCGTGTCGCTCAGTTCCACTGCAGTGCAGTTCCGCCTAGTGCGGTCTTACCTTAAATGTAACATTAAGTATAGCGATAGGCAAATAACTTGGCAAGAGTCGTTCGATGCGCAGAAGTCGATTTTTAGGTGTCAGCGGTTGTCAGAGAGACGCGGGGTATAACGTAGCGCCGCTCCGAGCGCTCGATTGGTGCGTCAGTAATTCTCATTCCATTTGCTCCCGAATACACTTGCGTACACGAAAGTTGTACGCTTTGTTTTTGTTACGAGTTGTTGTTTTAAATTTAGTTTTTGTTACGTTGATTACAATGCCAGGACCAAATACCATTTTACGCAGACTATTAAAACGTCAGAAAGAACAGTTAGACACTATAGTTAAGGAAGGTTGAAATTCCGAATTCGTCACTGTCTTTAGGACACCGGGAATAAAAGGGGTAGCAGTTTTATTAACTACAGTGGAAACTCCATGTAACGTCACTCTATTTAACGAAAAACTCCCTTAAGCGTCGAAATCAATTGGCTTTGGTTGGTTTAGCTTGTCTTTCATACAATGTTTCACTCTACATAGCATTACACTCACTCTCAATAACGACAACAATTGAGTAATAAAAAGTAACTTTTAAGTTGCTAAAATTAGTAAAAACTGCGCAGCTGTGTACGATCTATTGTCGCTTTATTATCCTAGCCCGCAATAAACTCGACTGTCGGCATCATGCATACCGAACTTTCTAAGAAATTCGTTCTTTTGTTTACAAATTGGGATTGCTTGTACGTGTAGACTGTTGTTGACCATGACTCATAAGTAGGAGTCATGGATTATCTATACCTTATCATATTCTTAGTTGCTCACAAACTTTCAAACAGTAAACATGGCTAATAAAAGAAAATCACTGTGTATTGACGAAAAAGTTTTACTGATACGCGCAATAGAAACGGGATAGAAGATATTCTAATTCTGATGTTTCTTCTCTCCATTTAACGACAACTCTCTATAACGCCATAAAATGCACAGTCCCTTCAGTGTCGCTATATAGAGTTTACACTGTAATTATGACGACGAGAACGTATTATTTTTAATGTTTTTTCATAATACATTTTTTTCACTTTTAAATATATTTATGTATTATATCTATTTTATTTATAATACCGAATTAACTAATGATTTCCTCTTCTTTCTTTAACATTCTTCTGAACAGACATGATTAAAAATAAATGATGGCAATAACCATAGAATAATGGCAAGCAGTAAAAGTGACCACTTTTTGTTCCACTAAGTGTACGATGCGATAACTACGCCAAAACCTTGGCAACTTACGTGCCGAGGACTATACCGATATATTAAAGAAGTGTACAGTCATACAATTGGAGCGAGGGGAGATTATAGAATCTATGATTGCATAAACTGAGATCCGTTTCTACAACCAGAACGTATTTGGTTTTGGTGAAAGCGTTATGCATCAATCAACAATTGCCGAAGGAATGCTTCTTAATACCTGGACTTTAATTCGATGCAGTGAGCTGACATAAGCTAGTGTCACTTACTAAAATAATGATACCCTATTTAACCTAATAGTGATGGAATCAATCAATTGAATAATAAATGAGCTAATCTGAATCGGGAGGAATATAAATAAATGATAAAATTTGTATTATTATCTTTTATTTTAAAGTAGTAAGTAGATGTTATTATAAATAAATCTATTTTTATTACAAATATTCATATTAACCAGACATGATAAAAGCCACTCTTTCGGAAATTGTTTCATGTGATGAATATTTTAATAAAGTGCGCGAGATTTCTATTAAAAAGGCTGCCCTCACACCACTGCAACCTAAACCCCGGTAGAATGGGTACAGGTACAAGGACCTATTGCAAAAATTATCATGATCTATTCGTTTTATATTTCACGCCCCTTATTAATCACATTTTACTTTTTGTTATTTCCACACAATATTTTTTTTTAATGTTTATATCGTTATTCGATTTTGTTCCTGAGTTGATGAATTTAGTTAGATCACAATTTCGTTGTCGTCATTATCTGACAACTCTGAAACTGAAAGTCCTGGTATAGTTGCCTGAAAAAGATATATAAGAGCTTTATCGGGCAGATACCTCAGTATATACATATATCTCGCGGAAATATGAAGGTGACTCTTTAAATTTGGAGATCCCCACAAATTTGAGATATGCAGTCACAGCCTATCTTACAACCTATCTTACTTCCACAGCCAAGCCTTGGTTAGACTGTTGTCAGATTTTTGCATTTGACTAACCGGAACATCAGTCAGAGATCTACAAATGACAGCTAGAACATGAGGTTTAATGTATTCTCTGCAGCACACACAATGCAATTTTCGGTGTATAATGAATGGTCCACTACCATCCACAGATGCTGAGGTTGCAGCAAGCAATACTTAAGCTTGAAGCTCGAGTAATGCAGCTGTTGTTAGTTAGACACAAGCTCCTCATATTCAAATTGCTTATTGCCTCATATATGTTTGAACGAGCTGGACTCCTTCTATAAAGGCTAGACTCAGATAGTACTTTGTGGTAAAGTCCATAGATATACCTCAACAATTTCCATATGACATAAAATTTGATTACTTTATTTTTAGCACATCACTGTGACAGTTGGGCAAGAATAATTTCTTGCCCAACTGTCACAAACGTGTCTTGCCAAAGTACAAATGTAAAAAATATTTACTATTCATAAATAAAACTTACTTAGGAGAATATTCCAAAATACCTTCGGTATCCTTTTGAAGCTCAAATATTTGGTCTGGTTCCAGTGATACATCATCAAATGTCATGTTGGGTTTGTTCTTAAACCTTAAAAAGAATAAATGTATATATTTAGTTAGGACTTCTTCCACCATTCCAAAATTTATATCTACACAATGTAATGGTCGCTAAAACAATGGCATACTCACAATCTTAGCTTTGCAGGATGAGAATCGGAATCTTCAGCAGATATTTTTATTCCTTTCAATTTCACATTCCCTGTGAATGGTATATTGAATAATAATTCTTCATCAGCATCACTTTCAACAAACTGAAAGTAAAATGGTATGTAATCTTAAACAAAAAAATATTATTGTGAACCTAATTTTAGGCTATGCTCAGAATAAAAGTAAGAATAAAACTTCTTTATGATTCAAAGAACAGTTTTATAGCAGGAATTCCTATTTTAGTTTGAGAAGCTAGAGCTGCTATCACCTAAATTGCCAGACCCAGACAAAAACCTAAAAAACCCTGGACATTTAAGTAAAATCATAACTTTTCCCTAAACACAGTAAACATAATTATATTTTTGAAATTGATACTAAAAACAATGATGTTTAATTATGGTTTTTATTTACTGATAACATTATAGATCTTTAGAACTTTTTTAATATAATAGTTTCAAATTTTTAATCAACATTAAAAAAACAATGAGATGAAATACCATACGAAAATAATAGAGATTGTGCTTTTTGGCACCCGTGAGATCAATAAGTGCCCGGGTTACACCCAGACTCTTGTTTGGAAATTCCCCTGGATGCCCCCGGACACTCCAAACTAGGACAAACCCGGACCGATGGCAACCCTACTACAACCGAACTTTGTATGTAAGAACGACATAATATAATAATGATATACACACACACATATACACTAAAATAATAATCACTTACATTAGTTCTATCAAGTCGTTTGTCCCAAGATTTGAAGACAGTTTTCCCAGAACCGTCGATACTTTCGTTTAGACATTGTAAATTTTCTTTATCAATTTTTTCATAGAGATTGTACTGAATACCAGCTTCGTCGGCGTTACTGTGATCATGATCATGACTATGGCAGTGATGATGGGACATTATATATAGCACTGTAGAATATCAATGTAACATACAGAACCCACCAGGCGAAATGACTTTTAATGTAAAAAGAAGTAACTATGGTACCGCCTGCAGTCTGCGATAATAATGATAATAACAAATAACAAAATTTTGTTTGTCATTCATCTGTAAACTCCACTGCAAAGAAAATAATACTCTCTAACGAGAGCTCCACTGCGTCAAATGTCACTAGCAGGGCTGCCAGCACATTAATCTCGTTTATACGGTCGAGTGTCTACAATTATACGATATTCGACTGCATTATACATAATTATTTTTTATACCCGATTTTCTTACTACTTGACAATAAAAAAATACTGGCCTGTATTTAGTCGCCACCGTTCCGTTATATTAAATTTTTATGATTTTTGTTCATTCTTCGAATCAATTAAATCAACCAGGTACCTATCTATCCTTTTTAGGGTTCCGTAGCCGAATGGCAAAAAACGGAACCCTTATAGTTTCGACATGTCTGTCCGTCTGTCTGTCTGTCCGTCCGTCCGTATGTCACATCCATTTTATTCCGAAACTGTTAGGACTATACATGTAAAACTTGGTAGATAGTTGTATTCTGTGAACCGCTTTCCAATTTTAAGAGAAAATTTAAAAAACATTTAAAATAAAGGGAGCTCCCCATACATGGAACTGAAACTGAAAATATTTTTTTTTATGAAACCTATACGTGTGTAGTATCTATAGACAGGTCTTTAAAAATGACATTAAGGTTTCTGAATTGACTTTTTCATTAAGTTAATCGTTTAAAAGATATACGCCTCCAAAGTGGTAAATTGTGTCCCCCCACCCCCTTCTAACTTCTATAATAATGAAGAGAAAAATCTAAAAAAAATCATATGTTGTAGATCTTAATGTAAACTTTTAACCAAAATTAGTTCGAACGAGATCGAGTCGGCAGTTTTTGAGATACAGTATATTTTCTAAAACCGCAAATATTACTTTGTCATTCATACAAATACTATGATTTGTATGAATGACAACTAAAAACAAAGTTATTTGGCGTAGTTGTAAAAACTGTAAATAAGCTAATTTTAAGAAATTTTTAAGGTTTTTTGTTTTTTTTTTTCAATTAAATATATTAAGTACCTATATTATATTTATTATAGTTACCACGGAACCCTTCATGGGCGAGTCCGACTCGCACTTGGCCAATTTTTAGTACTGGTCACACTCAATCGTATTTATCATTCACATTGGTGGTAAAATTTAAATCTGGAATTAAATTTAATAATATGAATCACATTCACATGAATACATACGAAGATTGAGTCGATTTAGACTGTCATCAATCGTTTTACTCCCCTATTCATTTTCAACAATTACTATGTACCTACACTTGACATTTCCGAAGTGCCTTGCGAAAGCAAAAACAACAAAAGCAACACAAAAATAAGGTGGTAAGGTGGCACAGGTTAGCATAGTAGGATAGTCCTACTTCCTACTTCCTACTAATATCCTACTTCCTACTATCCTTCCTACTAATATTATAAATGCGAAAGTTTGTGAGGATGGATGGATGTTTGTTACTCTTTCACGCAAAAACTACAGAACGGATCTGAATGAAATTTGGTAAGTAGATAGTTGACATCTTGGAATAACACATAGGCTACTTTTTATCTCGAAATTCCCACGGGATCGGGATTTGCGCGGGAAAACCTTCCCACGCGTACGAAGTCGCGGGCAAAAGCTAGTTAGTTAATATAGTTAGTTCTGGTCTTACCAATTTCCATTCATGCAACCACAAGAAACCAACCATCATGCAGATTTCTAATATTAATTCTTCTTGTAGATTAATTTTTTTGTTTAGCATAGCGCTAGAAGGCTCGAAGAAGTAATGCACCTTCCGTGTTTGACTATGCCATTTTTTGTACTCATAAGAGCAGCTATTTTTTTCACTTTTCAAACAGTTTCTATCTTGCGTTTAATTTTTTTTTAAATGACTAGAAGTGCGCTCAACAGATGCATACGAAAATGGCAATATAAGCAAAAGTGCTATGACTGCTTTTAAATTTGGAAAGCTTTTGTTACCATGTCGATCACTAAGTGAAAACACTTTTTTCCAATATTATGCCGCTGAAAGTTTATTATCCAGACCTAAACTTTCATGGTCTAGGACGCTTTTCGAATGGGAGGAACAAATTTTGTTGTTCGATGTAAGTATGTACACATAAAAATCATGAAATATCCAACTTTTAACTTTCAGCCACACAATATGAATCAGTAAGTCACACAGCTTTAAGTCACATAATATGAGATATTATTCATTAATTGATTAATAACTTGCTTGACGCAGAACGCAAAACTTGAACAATCCGACCCAAAGTAACCAAAAGAGGCTCCAAAACACACAACACACGACAGTCAACAATTCTACATGGAAAATTTAAAATACAGGAAAAGGAAAACACGTCCCACAGATGAACAAACACCACACCAAACCAACCAAACGTTCACAGACTAACAAAAACCACCACACCAGTTCACACCAGTTCACACCACTATAAATCTGGGGGCACGGCAGTGCCCCCGCCAAGTCGAGCAAAAAAGCGGCACGGCCGTACCATTCTTTTCTCGAGGCAACTCAGGCCATTTTCGACCCCCTATAACTTCGTTGTGGATAAAACTAGAAACCTGAATTTTCAGTAGCCAAACAGGCATTGTATAAACACGGTATATTTCAAATTTCATTCAATTTGAATTAGTAGTTTAAGAATTATAACGAGTCAAAGTTCCTTAATTTTGTAAATTTTGTCACTCACTGACTGACCGATCATCAAAAGTCTAAAGCACTTCTAGCAGACATAGAAGCTTCAAATTTAGAATACAATTAGTGTTTAGTAATATGAATCAAGGAAAAACTATAATATTTTTCAATTTCGTTCCAGTTTTCTACATACATCAACTGCATAAATAACTTTGTAATCCCATATAAATATATAGGATTACAAAGTTACATTTGCAGTTAATTAATCAGTGTACCTGTATAATATAATGAAATAATAGATGTAGATGGGTACTTTTTTTTTTTGGTGAAAAATATCATCGAATGACTTCTTCCGCTCGGGTGTATCAGAATTCTACTGACTAAAAACCCACCCTGTTCCTTCGTAAGCCCTAAAGTTCCGGGGCCGCGGTATCTCGATGGAACTTTCCCATAAACCCCGACAGGCAATGGCCCTATGAGGCCCCGTCACTGGTATTAACAGCTTTTTGAGGCGCGCGTGGGACACAACGCGCCGCCGACCCGGGCCTGGTCCTTACCGGACGGTGAGCGACCCCTGCTCGCCATCCGCAGGCCCGCGCCTACGGTGGCCCGAAATCGACTCGCGATCCACGACGCCCGGGGCGTCTCTCCCGGCGGCTGGGGCGCGAGGAAGAGAGTTGCCTCTCCCTCGCACGTTATGCCTCCTCCTTCGCTAGCATGACTGCTTCGCAGTAGGAGGTTACTGCATCCCATTCCCTCTCGCTTCGCACCATGGTCTAAACCAGAGCAGGGCGCGAGAAGTCGCCGCCGCCGATCGCCTCTATGAGGATACGACGGTGCTCCACCCATGCAGGCACACCTCGACCATATGCTCCACCGTGTCTTCCAATGTAGATAGGTACCTTTTTTTTTTTATCGTGGTAAAATTATCAAATAAGTCCTCCCACTCCGGGCAGGGTGGGAGGGACTGTCAGACTTTTACTGACTAAAATCCACGGTGTTCCTTCAATAACCCTTTACGTACCGGGGTCACGGTAACGGGATGAGTCCCACGACCCCGGCAGGCTTCGGCCCTCTATGGGGGGGCCTCGTCATATTGCTGACGCTCTTTGAGGCGCGCGTGGAACACGACGCGCCGTCGACCCGGGCATGGTCCATGGTCGGACAGCGAGTTGCCCTTTACTCGCTGTCCGCATGCCCGCGCCTACGGTGGCCGGAGATCGTCGGCCGACGTCCGACGCCGTGGGCGTCTACCACTGCGGCTGGGCTGGAGGGAGGACGCCATCCTCTCCCTCACGCGGCCCGCCTCCTCCTTCGGAAGCATGACTGCTTCGCAGAAGGAGGCGACCGCTTCCCACTCCCTCTCGCCCTAGATAGGTACCTAGATATAATAATTTTATTATGCTCAAAGGTAACTTGTTAAATGGTCAACGGAATAAAAAAGCAAGAAGTATTAAGAGTATTGGGGAGTATTAAGTAGAGTAAATTGCCCGAAATTGCATAATTACTTACTTATGGATTAACTTTAACCGAGACGTTTGACGAGTGCGGCATTAATTATTACTAACTAATGCAAAAGACGTACGTGCGTATCCATATGTGCGTATCAAAGCCTCCGAAAAAAACACATAGAGACAGGGAGTGGGCTTGGAAAAAAACTTTAGCTGAAGTTCAAGAAGTAGTACCGGAAAATAAAAAAAGGAAGGCTACCTACAAAAATAAGAAAAGCTCATAAGACAGAGAGAGGGCTTTAAGAAAACTCGTTGTTGGTATACAAGAAGTAGAAGGTACCGGAAAGGAAAAAAGTAAGACTTTCTACAAAAAGCAATGAGATCCCATAAAAAACAATACTTGTCAAAAACCCAAGTCTCGCAACTTAGTTGTTCTACCGTAAAAAGTTGTGAGATCCATGTAATACCAAGTCGGTTATTAATTTATTCAGTCCCTACTTAAGGGGCCTTCTGTCTTAAGTTGTTGTAACGTAATTATCTAACCTAACGACATCTTATAGTGACCATATCAATATTAAAAAATCTTTACCGTTTTAAATAAATAGATTGACTTGGCAATCGCAATAAACAATTTAATTTATATATGTATTACTTTTTTTTTTTTTTTTTTAACTTGGTAAAATTATCAAATAAGTCCTCCCACTCCGGGCAGGGTGGGAGGGACTGTCAGACTTTTACTGACTAAAATCCACGGTGTTCCTTCAATAACCCTTTACATACCGGGGCCACGGTAACGGGATGAGTCCCACGACCCCGGCAGGCTTCGGCCCTCTATATATGTATTACTTGTGAGATATATTGTGTTTTCATGCGATGGCCGAGTCAATCTATTTATTTAAAACGGTAAAGATTTTTAATATTGATATGGTTGGTAAGCATACTGATACTGTATGAGTATATATCTCCATCTCTGTTTATCATTCTTCGTGACAGAAAAAGGCGAATAAGTACACAACGTTCCTTTTGAAGGAGGTCTCTTTTAGAAATAAATATACCAATTGCCGTGTTTTTTTTTGTATCCAATTATACTGAATGACTACCTATACGCAATAGATACAATGAACAGTCCGATTATACACGTTTTGTATCCAAATATACAATCTGGCAGCCCTGGTCACTAGTGTTTTTATTATTTGGGGATTTTATAGTCTGGCAAACGAAAGTAGAGACTGAAAAAGCGCGGCAAATTTAAAAAATATCAGCATAGCAACCCCAAAAACTACTATGAAATACCTGGAATAACCTTATTTGATACTTTAGAATTATCTATTTTATTTCATCGGAATAAAAATACAAAAGGTAGTTTAGGTAGGTAATAGTTTAGATATTGTGTCTTAATTCGAATTTAAAAAAAATCAACAGTGTTCGAAAATAGTTCTGATTTATTCACTATATTCAAAATCTGAATGTAAGACTTCCATGTGGAAAGTTTCATTAGTCACTGGAATCATTGTTTCCTACGTTAATTTTAAAACTTTCTAAATTATTTTCTGTAATTCTGTCCCTTTCTTTATATTTATTTTCAACATGGATGACATGATCAGTCGTTTTCTTTCACTCGGGAGTTATATTTTCAAAGAACTCTTTATAAACTTTCTCTAACTCCATTGCAGGCAGAGCAATATTTTTACTTGCCACTTTACGTTTAGCCAAACTCCATACTTACTCAATGGCATTTAGATCACAGTGGTAGGGGAGAAGTCGCAATACCTCGTGTCCATTCTGCTTCAGAATTTCATCAGCTTCATATACTGGCTCTGGTGTGTTTCGTTTTAATCTTGTTTTCTAACGATATAAAATTCGTTAATTTTGTTACGAATAGCATCTATGTCGAAACTATCTAAGTCGGAAACTGTGGGTTTATAATATGACCCTTACGCGCACCTTCCTTTTTAATTCTTTTTAATGTAGTAACGCTCACTTCTGTAAAGAATGGTAAAACAAAATTATTAGGTTCTACAAATCATGAATTCAATTACATCTTTATAAAAGTTATGTACTCCTAGTAAAAACTTACCAGTGATTGAAGCTATTTCATTCAAGTACTGGTTCTGGGTTCTTATCCTAACTTTCTGCTCTAAATCCGTAAGTTTTTCAATAGTTTTCACCATCTTATCAACCCTTGCTACATCTACCAGATTTTTTATAAAAGAAAAAAAATAGTTAAAAACCATGCATCATTTAATAGTTGTTAAATAACCATAATGCATTATTATGAAGGTGTTTAACATAGTATAAAATGAATGACAGGCCTGTTGGTATAGTGGTCAGTGGCCCTGACTGCTATGCGCAAGGTCATGGGTTCGATTCCCACCTAGGACAAATGTTTGTGTGATGAGCACGATCATTTGTTCTTTGTCTGGGTGTAATTTATCTATAATATGTATGTATTTAGAAATATATATGATGTTTATCAGTTGTCTAGTACTCATACCACAAGCTCTGCTTAGTTTGGGACTAGATGGCGTTGTGAGAAAGTTGTGGAATATTATTATATTATATTAATGTGAATCAAAACAGATAAATATTTTTCCACGCTAAAAGATAATATAAATTATGAATTACGAAAAAGTATCAACTAAGTAGCGTCATACTAACTTATTAAATCGAACACCACACGTAAACAATCTTGTTTTTGTTTGAATTCGGCGTCTTTCTCCTGTTGTTTTTCTTAATATTTAGACATCATGCAAAACAACATCTCCCGTACTCCACTTTTAATAGTTTTGTTCATTTTTCGCTGAATAAACGCTATTAATAAGATCACAACAAATCACCAACAACACGCCATCTTGTTTTGGAAAATTGAGTTTGACATTAGTATAGCATTGCCATATAAAAAGTTTGCAAATAATTCGAGTGTCTACTTTCGTTTGCCAGACTCTATGACCTGGTTACTGGACCTTTAGGTCAAATCTTATATTAATTTTAATATCAACACTGCACTATCGCTTCATTTTTAAATTGTTTTAATGGTATTTTTAATGTATTTATATATCGGTTTGTAAGTATTTATGTCTTTTAATAACTCTTCAAGTGGCGGCGGGCGGGATAAAGAAACGCACTTAATATTCACATCACTAAGTTCACTAGCCAACACTAATCTGTCAAGCAAGAAGTTTTGACAGTCAAAAATAAGATGTTCCATGGTTCCCTCTTGGTATAAAAACAATGTGGGCATGTATTGCTTGTGATAATGCCAAGTCTAGCAAGGTGTGACGGAGCAGTATTATGGCCAAAGCGCAATCTATTTATCGTAGTGTTAAATCTCGGCTGGCTTCCTTTAATCTATGGGGCGTGCAAGTGAAAGCTGATCGCAGATGGCGCCACCACCGTAAGAACCTTTGTCACTGTCAGTGTTAGTTAGATTGTGAGATAATTTAGTTATCTGTATCATCTATGGTTATCTGTGGTGAGTTAAACATTTACAGGCTTCGTATTTTTTATTTTCATTTTATTGATTTCAATTGATTTCTTTACAATTTTCCGATTAAAGAACATAATACATGTTCTTTAATCGGAAAATTCTCAATAACTGTCTCTAATTTAGGAATTCACTTTAATTTCCATAGTGTTCCATAGAGAAAATTCTTTGTTATTGGTAAGTGTGCTACTAGCGCCACTTTGACAGTTGCACGCCCCATTGTACCAGGGTAAGGTAATCTTTCGGCTAAACTTTCCTTTATGGCCCGTTGAGTTGGAAGTTCATAGTTTTACTGTAAATAGTACTCATAAATAGAAAGCTTTTACAAATTGTTAAGTTGCGCAAATTCACTGTTTACGAGATATAAGTTTGTAAAGTTTCGTTTAATACTGAAAAATAGCACGCCATTTGCAAATTTTTAGGTTGTTTATTATCATTGTAGACGTCAAAGTTGTCATTTCACGTTCCATTGACAGAAGAAGTGTATTTTGTTCAATTTTATGTCATATTTTTACGTAAAAATATTTTTATTTTCACATATTCACGTATTAAATTTGCTTAAACAAAAATTCGCAATAGCGAGCGAAGCGAGCTCGGGACGTGGAGCAACCCAACTCGAACAGATTAGGTTAGAAGGGGATGGCTGGGTCTTGTGAGCGAGCGCAGCGAGCGAACAGACCCGGCCATCACCTTCGTGGTTATTTTTTTAAAACCATTGAGCCCCGCAAAGCAGGGCTCCGACTACACCTTTTAGCCAATTTTTGAGTTTTTCGAAAACCTTTTTGTTGGAGTAATGCCGCGGAGGAGAGAAGCACCCTCTGCCCCGTCACTCCACTCCCACTGCCTTCCTCCTGCCAAACAATACTAAATTTTTCCGAAATTTTTATTCTAACCTAAAAACTTTAACCATGGATATCACCATAACCATGGGGTTGCGCGGGGGGGGTGGTACAGGGGGGTAGCACTACTCCCCCCCCCACACCTCCCCTCCCACCCCGACCAAAAAATCGACGGGCCATAAAGGAAAGTTTTACCCATATATTTTCATTAATGCATTGCAGGAAGTCAGTCATAGGAATATCCATTGCATTTTTAACATCAATAGCATTACTACCTTCATATGCGGTTTTATCAACTACTTCATTGCCAGAGATACCTCGATGAGAAGGTACCCACAAAAATAAGAAAATTATGTGCTTAAGATAATATTGATGAATCATTTCCTTGATGAAATACAGAATATAATTTGACTGAAACGAAACTGTAAGGTTAGTTAAGGCTTTTATCAAACTTGGTGAATCAGAAACAATCAAAAAGTATTTACTATTGCTAATTTGGCGAATATGTATTAATGCCTAGTAAACCGCATATGCACGCAGTGAATATAGTACATGTATTGTGCAGAACAAAGCTTTGAGAGAATTTAGCATGTGGATCATATATAGCAGCACATACATAATCTCTCCCCTTACTGCCATCAGTGTAAATAACATGATAATTCTTATTATCTGTCAAAAACTGTAACATATCTGATTTATTATGAATGGGATTTTGTAATTCTTTAACTTAATGTGAAATACACTGATAAGAGAAGGAGTAACATGGCCATGGGTACTGTTTTCTAATATTAGTAAAACTGTTTTCTGTTTCCAGCAATATTTTGTATAATTTTGGGGTTTTACCATTTAAGAGATCCTCTCCTGTTGTTAGAGGCCCAAGAGTTCTACTTACAGAAGATACAATTTTGTTCAATATTTTTCTGTTATTTGCAGCAATTAATTTAAGACAGAATCTCTTAGCAAGTAGAATGCGTCTCAAAATTAAGGGCATAGTTTTAGTCTCCACTTCCATGGCCCTTATGGGAGTAGAGCACATTGCACCAGAAATTGTCCTCAAAGCCCTGTTCTGCAATAGATCTAGTTTATTTACATGAGTACTATTTATATACACTAGTGAACTATAATCAAAATGACTTCTAACTATACTTATATACAAAATTGATAATATTTTCGGGTCTGCTCCCCATGAGACACCTGCAAGACATTTAATTACATTTAAACCGTTTAGAGCATTCTTTGATATGTATTTAATATGTTCCTCAAAGGTTAATTTCCTATCTATTACTATGTCTAAATATTTCTTTGAATTTACTGAATTTATAGGTTCTACTTTATAAACTACTTTTGAATTGGTGTTCTCATTTCCAAATATCATAACACTACTTTTGGAGGGATTAATTTTTAAATGTAGCACATCATTGTAATAGTGAAATATTTGGGACAAGGCTCTGTTAATATTGTCAATTGCAATTTCTACATTATAATTACTGCTGTACAAAACAATATCATCAGCAAACTGCAGAATATCTACATTACTATCAACAAATTTACAGATTTCACTTGTGTATATATTATATAACAAAGGAGATAGTGTAGCACCCTGCATTGAACCTCTTTTTTTTTTTTTAACGTGGTAACATCATCAAATAAGTCCTCCCACCTCGGGCAGGGCCGGAGGGACTGTCAGACTTGTACTGACTAAAATCCACGGTGTTCCTTCAATAGCCCTTTACGGTCCGGGGTCACGGTAATGGGATAAGTCCCACGACCCCGGCATGCTTCGGACCTCTACAGGGGGGGCCTCGTCATATTGCTGACGCTCTTTGAGGCGCGTGATGGATTATTCAAATAATTTCAGTTGGTTTATTACATTAACTCAAGTTTGTTTCTTTAATTGAACACAAATTAAAATATCACTATAATAATTATAACCTTTTTAACATGTGATACACAAAATTTAACTATTTATTATCAAAACATTGTAAACACTATTACGAAACCTATTTATAAGATAGTTTAAACTGTTCTTTCATTGTTGTCTTATATAACAACATACTTGAACGTTATTTAAAAAATAACGTTGTTTGTTCACTAATTCTGTCATCGTAAGACTAATATGTAATTGAACTAATTAATTTCAACATATTTACTTTATTTTTATATCATTTAATCATAGTTTAATGTTAAAATACAAAGGTTAACAAATCTGTTTTAAAATCGTACGATATGACGTCACTTGTTTACACTGTGTATAAAAGCCGCCGCTCAGTCGTTCTAGACACCAACCCCCTGATCGTATCGGCCGCCCGATACAGACCCTCCAAGATTTCTCGGGTTCGTCGCCCGCGTAACGTCCTAGACGAGCCTGACGACCCCACCACCATCCGACAAGAGAGCAGTAGAGAAACCAGCACTCTTAGAAAATACAAATACAAAACGCGTTCCGTATTCCGGCCTCGCCGACGAGGCCCATCGCGACGTCCGCGTACTTGTAATGGAAATCCTCCCCGACCTTTGCCAAACGAGCCAGCCCGCGATGCTGAGCCAGTAGCAATAAATACTCCCCTAAATACGACCCAGCCTGTCCCTTTGCTGCCCTCCCAAAATCACCCCGCTATGCCGAGGCCCGTACTCCACAGGGAGTGCCCTTAGCGGGCGGTCATTAGTTTGTAAGTATATTTTAGTTTGTAAGCCCTGGCTGGGGGCCTTTAATTTATTAGAGGTCACCACAGGACAGACCGGTTAAGTAGACGCACAGCCTTACTGATCTGATCTACGAGTGGCCATTTCAAAAAAAAAAAAAAAAAGTTCTAGACACAGTCACTCACAGTCACTCTGGAGCAGTCACACCGAACGGACCTAAGTTAAGTGAACTTGTGTTGTTTCTAACTTTTATTAATATTTTCTAATATTTTTATGTGTAGAATTGGTATAAAAATCCTATCGTATTGCTATTGTATTTGAATATAAATTAATTATTTTGTATTTGTTACTTTAATGTGACAGTATTATTAATTGATAATTGTGTGATAATTTAATGAACATTTGATATTAATTCTATAAATAACATTACTTATATAACTTGTAATGGAGTAATGAAATAGTAGATACACAAGTAAATAAAGCTATAAGTTATAACGATAGTAATCACATTGTGGTAATATTGTAAAGTACATATAGTGAATTGATGTTTATGTGAAAATGAATTATGTTTTGAAAAGAGTAATTGTAGAGTTTCTTGCTGGTTCTTCTCCACAGAAAACAACCCTTTCCGAACCGTGTGATAAATGAATAAATTGATATTGCTATACAAATTGTTAACTTATTTCTATAATATACCTGACAATCATGGTAATATCGATTAATTGATAATTAATCGGTAAATACATAATACATTGATATTGATAATTAATTACTTTTAAAAATAACAACATTCTTTATACATATACTATATATATACATCTATTTTATATACTTAATCTCACACGCGCGTGGAACACAACGCGCCGTCGACCCGGGCATGGTCCATGGTCGGACAGCGAGTTGCCCTTTACTCGCTGTCCGCATGCCCGCGCTTACGGTGGCCGGAGATCGTCGGCCGACGTCCGACGCCGTGGGCGTCTACCACTGCGGCTGGGCTGGAGGGAGGACGCCATCCTCTCCCTCACGCGGCCCGCCTCCTCCTTCGGTAGCATGACTGCTTCGCAGAAGGAGGCCACCGCTTCCCACTCCCTCTCGCCCCGCAGCATGGCCTCGACCAATGCCGGGCGCGAGAGGTCTCCGCCTATCGCCGCCGTGAGGACACGTCGGTGCTCTGCCCAAGCGGGGCAGTCTTGCACCGTATGCTCTACTGTGTCCTCAGGGCGACCCTCGCAGTAGTGACACCCAGGCGTTTCTTCCTTCCCCTATCAGACACAGGTATCTCCCGAAACTTCCGTGTCCGGTGAGGACCTGTGTCATGCGGTAGGTCAGGACGCCGTGACGCCGATCTAGCCACTCCTCAAAGAGGGGTCTTACCGCCACAATTGCAGCGTGCCCGTGCATTGTACCTCTAGATGCACATTTTGGACCATGTAATGTATTATTATGTGTTACATAGAGTGTTCTATTATTCAAAAAAGTATATATCCATTTACATAGTTGGCCAGGCACACCTAACCTAGACATAACTTGTACAAGTATAGCTGGATCCAGACTGTCAAAAGCACCTTGAACATCTAGAAATACGCTAACAGTGTGTAACTTTCTGTCCTTTGCATGTTTCAGGTCTGAAATCAAGGAAGTGAAGCTGTCTGCACAACTTCGCCCTCGACGAAATCCATATTGTAGGTACATGTGGAATGAAGCCGTTAAGCCTGCAATACATGTTGGCCGAGCGTAGGCCAACGCGAGCGTTGGCAAATAGGTACAAGGCAAGAATTAATGTCCACACGTTCGACAAGTTCGTCGAACGCCAATGCAGACGACCAATGTAGAAGAGGGTCTGTAGAGCTGCCCACACGATGGCCGAGCGCAGGCGAGCGCCTTTGATTTGACCAAAACCGACACCGAACCGAAGTGAGGCAAGTGATCACGAGCAACGGCGACCGAAGACAAGTTGCACCAAATGAGCTCTATACACGTTGGCGCTGGCCTCTACTCGGCGAACTGGGCAAGTGACACCGAGCGATAGCAAGACAAGGCAACTATACCATCTACATGTTGGTATTGGCCTTCACTCGACAACGCTCGGCCAACATGTATTGCAGGCTTTAGATTCCATATACCAATCCAAGCGATTTTTAATCATATTTTCAAATAATTTACCTAGACATGAAGACAGTGATATTGGTCTATATGAGCTGGCAAGCTCTGAGGGTTTATCTGGTTTGAGTATCGGAATGATACATTGTGTTTTCCATGATTGTGGAATACATTTACAATGCCAAAGTAAATTAAGAATATTAAGAAATATTTTTTGTGCTGATTCATCTAAATTTTTAATAGTACAATAGGGAAGATCATCTAAACCAGGTGTAGGGTCTTTCCGAGATAACAAACTCATTTTAAATTCCTACCATGTAAAAGGATCTAACAAAAATTTTGAATTTAGATTATTATTATTTAATTCGAAAATTTGGCCTAAACTATTAACATTATTGATTGCTGTTGTCGGATAATTTATCTAGAAATTGAGAAATAAACTCATCTTTATATGATTTATTGCCAGCTCTTATACCTTTAAACATTTTTAGAAGATTCCAAATCTTACTAATAGGAGTAGTTCTATTAAATGTGTTACATAGGTTATCCCAACCTATTCTTTTTTGTTCCAATATGGTTCTTTTTTTAAGTGCATCTTTTCTTTTATAATCTAAATAGTTCTCCATAGTAGGTTCACTTCTATATAGTTTCAATGCATTGTAAGAGGTAATTACACTTTTTTCACAAATGTCATTCCACCAAGGAGCTGGAGGTCTGCTTTTAAAGTTATTTGGTTTATTAAGTTTAGGAATTGTCATATCTTTTAAAGTATCCAATCGAGAACAAAAATCATTATAGGTTGAAATAGGATCATACAATTTTAGGACTAAATCATTGAATATTGTTTTAGAAATAGTTTTATACTTTTCCCAATCTGCTTTTTTTATATATAAACCTATCAACAGGGGGATTAATATGATACTTATCTATATGTAGTGAAATCTCTGTTATTGTTGGGTAATGATAGCTGCCCATGGTATCATCATGTACAGACCACTCGCATATTGATGCGAGGTTAGCACTAGTAAAGCTGACATCAATTGCAGATGGATTCCGTCTTGGGTTGTTAACAGTTGTAAAACTACCATCATTTAAAATACATAAATCCAAGTCATCAATGATACTAAATAAATCATGATCTCTGCTTTTAGTGGATAAACAACCAAATGCAATGTGGTGTGCATTAAAGTCACCACTGACAAATATGGGCTTTGGAAGACCATTAATAATATTACGTAATCTATTGATCCGTATATGTCCACTAGAAGGAAAGAATAGTTAAGCTACCATGAACAGTAGATGTCTAGTGTAGTCTGTCCCTACAGAGCAACAGTTTGAATGTCTTCATAAAATCTAGTGTTTAAAACTTTGTACTTTAAATATGGCTTAATCAGTATTGCTACAACATTATGAGTATTTTTATCAAGAATTGAATCAATAAAGGTTTTTTACTATTGGCACTTTGAATGTTATACTGAGCAATACGTAGCTTAGACAATGTGTGACTTGGATCCATAACTTGAGATTTTTAAGTAGTGTTTCTTTAATACTATTTACAGTGGTAGGCGTATTATCTCCTTTATTACCCAGTTCCACCAACGTCTGTACCAGGGCCATAAGTACATCGTCGTTGGCAACTATTTGGGCTTTGATGTCTACTTTAGGAGGGACATCTTTAGATTTATTTACACTATGTACAGTATTATTTACAGATATAGACTTATTTACAGATGTATATACAGACTTATTTACAATCTTATTTACAGTGTCAGTTGGTTTCATTTTTGGAGGTAGCAAAGGTGGAAATTCAATGTTATCACTTGTGTGTTGTTTCGTCAATGTAGCACTTGCATAAGTGATTTAAACGACATCTATAAGGTTTTTTTGCTGAGTAATCAATTGCTGAAGTTAGTGGACAACATACAACGGTCATTTTTTTTTAAATCGCTTTACATTCTCTTTGCCACAGTTATTAACGATTATTATATTTTTACATGTCACAACCACGAGTCTTATTTTATAATGATAAAATAGTTTTATCATGGTAGCAGAGCGTAGTTACAAGTGAAAGTAACCAGAAAAGTCATCAACCAAGTTTAAAACAATCCGGGAAGACAAATATTCATAATGCAATCACCAAGTTGTAAAATTGACATTGGTCATTGGTTGGGTGTGAAAAACTGGTCGACTTGGAAAAAAGCGACATTACTACTAAGAGGTATGCCCGGTGGATTGGATGCGGTAAATTGGTGCTCTAATAAAACCCGTGAAATCTATTACAAACAATGTCGACGAAATTTCTCGATATACTACTGCTATGGAAAAATATAATAAAATTGACAGTTCTGCATTGCTTACCGCAATATATGTAAGATGAAACTCTTCAGAAAATCATGCGTTTTAACTCATCTAAAGAAGTTTGGGACGAACTACATCGTTTGTTCGATGGCACGTCTGAAGACAAAAGATATGATCTATGTATGAGGTTTTTCAGCTATTCAAAAGATCCGTCACATGACATCACAACTCATATTATCTCCAAAATAAAAACAATTTGGTCAGATTTGATAAATTAATTAATGAAGATAGATAAGTCTGAATTACCAGATATCCTATTAATTTGTACAATTCTGGATACTCTACCTGAACCATATTTCTCATTCAAAGATCAATAGAAAATCTGACTACACAGCTCTGTGCCTATGAGCGTTCTATCTCTTTGAAAAGTGAAGGCCCTGCAGAAGCTCTAGCCTTACAGAGTTATAATAAAGCAAAAAATAAATGTAGATATTGTGGAAAATTCGGTCACAAAGTAAGGCAATGTCATAAATGGAAAGCTGACGGTAAACCAGCCAAGCCTGAAGGTAAACAGACCCCAACAAATTTGAACTTAATGCTCATGCAAGTCAATACAGATGTAAATTCAATGCATACAAATTATAATACATCGAGTTGGTTCGTCGATAATGGTGCAACTAATCACGTCACCTGCCGGAACGACTATTATTCTAGTCTTCAGCATTTTGAAGATAATCGTATAGTGACTACTGCTAATGGAGCTAATGTCAAAGTAATTGGCAAAGGTGCTGTTGACTTGAAAACAGTTATAAATGGCAAGGACTCCAGAGTAACACTCTGTGATGTATGGTATGTACCTGATATTAAGCGAAGCCTATTCTCTGTACTGGCCACTCAAGACAGACTAAATAAAAGTGTTTTCATGTCTGAAAGGGAACACTGCTTGCTGCAATTTGATGGACAAGTTAGACTGACTGGCAAAAGAATCAAGAATGGTGGCTTATACATGCTCAATGTAGAGACTATTACAAAGTCAATACCTAATGTAAACATTTTGTCAACAGAAAACATACTACAACTAAATCACGAAAGGTTAGCCAATCAGAATAAAAAACACGTTAAAGGTGTTGTAGAACGAGAACTAGTAATTAAAGTTCGACTAGATTCAAAATTATGTTTGACAGGCCTGTTGGTCTAGTGGTCAGTGGCCCTGACTGCTATGCGCAAGGTCGTGGGTTCGATTCCCACCCAGGACAAATGTATGTGTGATGAGCACGATCATTTGTTCTTTGTCTGGGTGTAATTTATCTATAATATGTATGTATTTAGAAATATATACGTATGTCAGACACATGTTACATGATACATGTTTATCAGTTGTCTAGTACTCATAGCACAAGCTCTGCTTAGTTTGGGACTAGATGGCGTTGTGTGAAAGTTGTGGAATATTATTATATTATTATTATTATGTACTGGCTATATTTATGGCAAAACACACAGACAGTCTTTCGGAACAAAAGTATGAGGTAAATTACCTGCAAAAATTTTACACGCTGATGTATGTGGTCCATTCCAGTTGTGGAATATTTTTATTATATTATTATTATATTCCCTGATGAATTTGATAATCAGAACGTCCGGTGCATTCTACAAGAAGCTGGAATTAGACAAAGGCTCACGATGCCCTATACACCGCAACAAAATGGTCTTAGTGAACGTGAGAATAGAACTTTGGTTGAAGCCGCTCGTACAATGATGCATGCTCACGAAGAATTACCGTATGCCACATGGGCAGAATTTATAAATACCGCTGCGTATGTGTTAAACAGAACTGGTCCAACTTCAGAAAATGGAAAATCACCATTTGAATTGTGGTTTAAGAAGAAGCCAGCAATCAGTCACCTAAATAAAAATCACCTAAATAAAAAAAAAAAAATTGGATGTGAATTTTATGCTCATATTCCTCAACAAAAAAGAAAAAAACTATCTAAAAAGGCTGAGAAATGCATTCTTATTGGATATGAGGGTGATGAAGGCTATCGCTTACTGAATGAACATGGTAAACTCACAAGGTCAAGAGACGTTACATTTAATCAATCAGTATTGACTCCATTTGGTCAAAGTGATTTGGAAGAACAGCCTTCAGTCGAAACACGCTTTCCACTTTCAGTACCACCGATGTGTGATGCAAGGGAAGATGATTGTGTCATAAATAGCTTGGATTGCGCTGCAAGTAGCTCTGATGAGCTTAATTCGACTTTGACCCCCACAGCGCCGGATTAGGTTGTAAATAGAAAGCCAAAATGACTCTACTGACCCATTAAATACGTCTTCAGAAGCATCAATGCCAGAATCACCTCCTTATGAAGACGTCTTAGATGGTGGTGATGATATTGAACGACCAAGAATCTCAGATGATATAGATGAGATAGCAACTAGAATGACTCTACGAGATAGAAGTCAAATACGACCACCTAATAGATTCGGAGATTACGTCATGATATCAGATGAAATTTTTAATCAGATCAATGAACCTAAAACTTACAAAGAAGCAATGACTAGTACGCATAAAGATCAGTGGGTCAAAGCAATGGAAAGTGAGGTGAATTCTTTAAAGGAAAACAAAACCTGGATAATGGTGGACCTTCCAAAAGACAGGAAGCCTATATCCTGTAAAAGGATATATATATATAAGATAAAAACCAATGCTGATGGTTCTCTAGATAAATTCAAAGCAAGACTAGTTGCTAGAGGATATACACAGAAAAAGGGCATCGACTATGATGAGACTTTCAGCCCAGTTGCTAAGTTGTCGACAATAAAATCAGTCTTAAGCGTTGCTGCAAATAAAGGCTTAAAACTCACACAGTTTGATGTGTCAACTGCTTTTCTCTATGGTTCACTGAGCGAAGAAATATATATGAATCAACCTGATGGCTACTCTGATGGATCGAACAAGGTTTGTAAACTCAAGAAAAGTTTGTATGGTCTCAAGCAAGCGCCTCGGTGTTGGAATAAATGTATTGTGGATTATTTATTATTATTTAAAAACCATTGGATTCAAACAATTCGATACCGACCCCTGCCTGTTTATAAGAAAGCGTGCTAGTAACAAAATTATTCTTGTTCTCTATGTAGATAACGGTTTGGTTGCTGCAACAAATCAGGATGATTCTGAAAAGTTTATGAGAGAATTGAAGAGAAGATTTAAAATCACGTTAAAAGATACATCCTATTTTCTAGGATTAGAAATAGAGGACCGTGACGGTAATATAAAAGCGTCACAAAAGCACTATGCTCAGAAAGTCTTAGATCGCTTTGGTATGAGTGATTGCAACCTGTTAGTCCTGTTACCACTCCTATACAAAAAGATGGACTGCCAGATCTGGATAAAAAAGTGGTAGGTCCTGTTTTATTTCCATATAGAGAAGCTGTGGGAGCACTCGCATATCTGACCGTTGGAACCAGACCGGACATAGCATATGCTGTAAGCGTTGTATACCGGAGTCTAGAAAACCCTTCTAAAGAAGACATTCAGAGGCTGAAACGTATCCTAGTATGCATATTAATGAAAATTAAAGTTATTTTACCATGCAATCACAAGATGTTTAAAACAAAAAAAAAATTGAATTTGTAACAATTAGTAGTGATATATTATACTATACATGGCAATTACTACGTTGCTGTCTGACGTTTACTTGACATCTGTATGTTTGTAAATTTGCATTATATTTAATTTTGTGAGTTTTCGTAATATTAAAGTGCAAGATACTGTAACCATGGTAAGAACGTGTTTTGTGGTTAATCGCAAGAGTGAAGGGTACCCCGGGTCTGGAATTTCCTTTTATAAGTAAGTTTTGTGACTTTGTTTACAAATTGCATTTAGGGTGACTATGTTTACATTGTAAAAGTGGATGTTCTTCTCTTTATTCTTCTTATTTATTATTGAAGTGAAAACTTCTTTAGCGGCGTTGTGCACTTTTTTTGTAATGGGTAGAAAATGTTAAACCCGCGTCAGGACACGTGACCTGATCGAAAATTCGTAAGGCGGACGGAGAGAAAAAAACTTTTTAATAGAGATAAACTTTTTAATGTAATATAAATTGTCATGTTTGTGTACGACAGCGCAATAAATAATGACACATAAATGATAGTACTTTTATACTGATAATTAAAGCAATTCGTGCAAAATTATTCCCTAAACATTCCAAAATATCAAAAAATGCACAACGTTAATATTCAAGTTTTCACTTCTGCCGGCACTCCCGGAGTGCAACCTGTCGTTTTTTTTTCTTTCGTCTCATTATTTATTATTTTTTGTTATTTTAAGCTTTCCTATAAATGATGATCGAGACCGGTGGCTCAGTGTTCTACACAGAAAAAGGTCAGAAACGGTTCCAAAATTTGTAGCCGCCATATCAAGCCCGAAGAAATATTGCTTTTCGAAACAAGATCAAATGATGCAATTCCATCCATTTTCCATAAAGTAAGTTATCAATCTTTACAAATGACATGAAGATCACCGTTTCAAAATAGAATATCAGCGTAGCAAGATGAATTTTCATTTTGAATCTATCTTAACCATAAATACTAAAATATTGTTCTCATCAATCTATTATTATTTTAGATTCCTGTTAAAGCGAAACAAATAAATGTTTTAAGTACTATAATATTGAAACCCACTAAAGAAAAGAATATACAACCTGTACTGGGCACATTCAAAGATCTGGTAAGTGAAAGTTATGAAAGGAGTCAAATTAGTAAGCATAAAAGTCGACATTTTAGTTGATTTATTAACTTTTGCTTAGCAAATTGATGGCAAAAATATTTTATATCATTTTGGCCAAAAACTCAGCTACGCAAACTTGCTTACAAGTGTAGTTTATTATATTTATAATTACTTATAACTTAATTACTTAACTTTCATCCACTGCAGTTATTTAATGTCGACAAATAATAATAATAATTCATAATCTAAAGATTATTTCCATACTTTTAAGTAATAATAGTGTAATACATTTTTTAGGGTTGTGTGTCAAGCTAATCTTGTAACAAACCTGCAGCTGCAAAATATGAGGAACTAGAAAATATAGAACCAACCTAATAATAATAACCTTATAATTGTCATTCGATCTGCCTCCTTTATATTTAGAATTATGTTTGTTAATAATAATATTGATTTCTAACCTTAAATAGCACATGTGGTGTTAGCCTGTAATTAATTGTTACACTTATAAATGTAATATGACTGTTTCATACATAAATCATTCATCATTCAACAGTTTCATCATATAAATGTATAGTGTAAATAATTGTAGGTTAACCTAAATAAATATATACATAAATAAATTATATCTCTTCTGTTATTCTTTCTATTTATAATCATCGTTTTTCATGAAGGGTTTTAGTAGTTTTAATTATATATAAACACTAGTACTCACGCGGGGCTTCGCTCCCGTGGATTCTATCACGGTAAAAACATAACTCTCCTTTTTTGCAGTCGCGTAAAAAGTAGTCTATAACCTTCCTCAAGCTTCAAGCTACTTCCATACCAAATTGCATCCAAATCCACCCAGTACTTTCGAAGATTAACGCGTTCAAGCAAACAAACAAACAAACAACTTTTCCGCTTTATAATATTAAGTGTAGATTGCATCATTTTATTTTTAGTCTACTGGTTCTGACCGTACAAGTGTTGAATAAACGTAGATTACCAATTAATGCACGTTTATTTGGACGTCTATACCACTGCCTATCAAGGCCAACCCTTCGAAGAATTGCCAGCTGGTGATTCTGTTATTAATTCTGTATCTGCAATAATTGTATTTGTATCACGGGTCTTAACCACTTTGAAAGTTTATAATTCAACGCAATAAAGTCTGCTTAACAAAACCAATTTTGCATTTAGCCCGCATAAGGAAGGGTTTATTATAGAAATTAGCGCGCTCAATATAAGTTCCTCAGATATATATTGAGAACTAGCTTTTCGCCCGCGTGGAATTCTGTTATATCGCGCTACCGAGCAACTGTTCAAAAATCTGAGATAGAAAGAACCCTATATAGTTTGGGAACTATATAGGGTTCTTTCTATCTCAGATTTTTTTTCTCAGGTTTTAAACTATCTCAATGCCAATTTTTTTCGAAAGCGGCTCTGTGGTGCATGATTCTGTTATTAAATTGCTTTGCCGTTTGATTTAATGTTTATATTGGTATTTACTACTACTAGGTAACTACTACTACTATTTAGTTTTCTCGATTTATAATAGAATCTGGAAAACGTAGCAAAAATTTTACTGAAAGAGAAGATGCTTCTTATCGAAGTAGTCAAGGAATTTGTATCTATAATTGACAACGAGAAGACGGATGGGACTTTTGTAGAAGCCAAAAAACTAGCTTGGATAGCGCTGACTGATAAATTTAATGCCGTCTCGTTGCGATTCATAAAAGGAGCGAGAACAGGGCTGATGATATCATTAAGGTGTATCACACACGATATCTTAATTTGAATTCTTCGTCCGTTTACATTTCGAAAGGATTGCTCCTGCGTCTTAAGTTTCTGTCTGGGTATAGATATGTTAGCAATAAATTCCAGCACTTCCAGACTCAGATGAGCTGCTCGTATTCATTATGCTATCCATAAGTTAGTTCTTCAATAAAATATCTATTAACTTAACTTCACACTTATCTTTAACTGGCTATTTATTTTCAACCGACGACAAAAAGAGGAGGTTATCAATTCGACGCGTATATATATTTTTTTAATTAACACGATATAACCTAAAAGCACAGTAAAAGTTCACAAATGAAACGTTAAATAAGTTATGGAACCGATAAACGGCACAGATTGGTCAGTTACAGGGTTGGATTTATGTATGTTGAAAAAGATAGTACAAAAAAATGAAAAGGATAGTATTTATACAAAAAATATAGTACACTTTCATTATTTTTAATTTAACATATAATAGTCATTAAAATCAACACCCGTTAAGGCAAAATTTACTCCTCTTGTACGTTTATCAGTTCTTGAATATTACTATTAGATCTATCTTCATCCTTGGCATTTAATCTCATCAATATATCCTCAGTAGGAATAAAATCAGTTAAGGGTGTTTCGCTCAGTTCGTGCAAATTCCACGAAATTTCCAAATTCAAAATTAATTGTCGAATAACTTGTTTTTTTTTTCTAATATAGTTTATATATAGCCAATCCTTCAATTTTTTGTTGTTTCTACCTTATTTGTATAGAAAACAATAAAATTACAATCATATATTTATTCTAAATGAGAGGGTAATGAGAACGTTAAAGATGGTAATGAGTTTGTGTCATTAAGTGAGGGAAATAGGAGTACGAAGGTAATGATGCTAAATGTATGGGAATGATAAAAACTCGTGTCATGAAAGAATCATTTGTATATTCAATGAAACAACTTGGATAACTAAAATTATACTTCTAAATTATGATCAACTTATTAGGCTATTTCTCCTGGCCTTTCTATTAAACTTCGTTTCTTCCTAAAAGTCATAATCTTTGGAAATATCTTTGAGATCAACTAAAATTAAACTTCTAAATTATGATCAACTTATTAGGCTATTTCTCCTGGCCTTTCTAAGTTTAAACTTGACGTTTCATGCTAATAGTCATAATCTTTGGAAATACCTATGAGATCACAAATATAAAGTCTTACTTCTTCTATTACAAAAACAAAAAATCAATCTTATCAACTATTGATTAAAACAATATAGTTTCAAATTGAAAAAATGGCGAACAAATTTTTTTCATTTAAAATTTGCATTAGAAAATATCTTCATCGAAATCATCGCTCCAAAATTTATTCAGTATATTTTTGCCTTTCTTTTCATATAATTTGTTTTTATTTTCTTTGGAATCATCTTCTTTTTCACGATCGAATGTTAGTATGAATTTCTCAAAATCTGTTTGATAAGAATTGCCTACTGATTTATTTTTATCAAAACTCTCTTTATTAATATAAAATGTTCTGTTTTCCCAATCAGTTACATTAATATCAGATAATATTTTGACTTTCGGAGAGTGAGGTCTGTTTGAACATTGATCTTCATAGTCGATAACTTGGTCAGAACGTGAAACTGAAAAACCTGTGTCATTTATTTCTTGGATTAATTCTGGTGTTGTATTCTCATCAAGGAAATTCTGAAATTGGTTAGTATTGACGTCCTCAAAAGAAGGAATATCGTAATATCCTAAATGTTTGCCGTGACTACAAATGTCGTCATTGCCACACAAAATGCAACTTAGTTTTCTTAGAGTCATTTTAGAACACCCAAATGACCAAAGAACTTGGTGCACCATCATTGTACCTTTGGCCGTTTTTAAATCTGTAGGAAAACTTCTGGCTTCAATTTCATTTCTAGTAACAATGCGAATCTCAATATTTACTCTAGGCTTAAGACAGGCTAAGAATGTTTCTAATGAGTTCACGTCACTGCCAAAACGGACTACTTGATCCGCTGTTCGTTTGAGAACAGCACCAACACCATCTGGTGCCCCTTTGCCATGCCCAGCTTCTAAGTAGTTCCAAGTCACAGATATCAATTGCGGAAAATCAAGGTATAGTTGGCTGATCATATAAAATATAAAACGATTTCGATATTGGCTAGTTGGACTGTCGGAAACAAAGTGTATTGTATTAAATTGATTCGAAATCTCCATAATATACCCAATGGTGGGTATCAAATGTGCCCAAACAGCTGCTGCATCGTGTTGAGTACATTCACTTACAGTGCATAAGCTAAATTGTTTTTGAATGCCAAATTCTGGGTCTATCAAATAGATAGATAACACATGTGTGCAGCGATAACTGCATTCTACTGCCACCAAAGTGAAAACTTTGGATTTCTTCGTTATATTTAACGCAGTAGTTCTCGCTGAAACCCACATGAATCACTACCTCTTGAGGAGTAAGATTATTTTTAAGCTCTTTAATATTTCTATATTGTGTTAATATATTGGTGCAGTGTTTCATATATCCCACGAGACTATTTTCTAATCTAATAATAATATCTCTTGGAAAATCATATAAGGTTTCTTTTTTTGTTACTAATTTAGTTTTTTCCTCATCTTTTACATAATACTTTTCTGAACAAGTACACCACTGCTGATATTTAATATTTTTGTCATTCTGAAATTCAGAGTAATTTAAGTTTTTAAATTTACATTTAGTACATGATCGATTCAAACAATTTTCATCATTAGAGTTGCAACACAAACTTTCTAAAATAGCTGTCCCATTAGCTTCGTTTAGTATTTTATTTATATTTAAACATTTTACCAATAAATCAAAATTAATATGCAATTTGCAAGCACAAGTATTTCTGTGGGACTCCTTTGGATATAAAACCCAAAATGGGCGATATTTACAAAAAGTTTGATACGTTACCTTGATATTTGAATGATGTTGAAACTTTTTATAGAGATTAGGTAATGTATCTGACAAGCATCTTTTCTGCTTACTTATTTTGTTTTTCGTTATATATTCCTTTTTATCAGCCGCAATTCTAGTCACTGTATCATCCTCGAAAAATTCCAAAATTTGTTGTTCAGTCAAGTTTTCACTCTTCTGTCTATTTTCTTTTTTATCTCTTACTGTAAATTTTTTTGTTTCTGTCAGGAGCTTATATTTTTTTAATTTTTCTTTTTCAGACATAATGACATTAGAAAACTCTTTCTTATCTTTTTTTCTCAAGGACTTGTATCCTTCTCCAACACTTCTTGAAAGAATTTCCCCAAATATAAGTTTTTTTTTTAATTTCTTCACGCTTTTCTGTGTCTGTGACATTTTCTATTAGACCATCTACTTTTTCTTCACTCGATATATTTTCTTTCTTTTTCTTATTTGTCATGGTTAGCCTGGAAAACATCTTTCTAATGGAATCTCTTTGTTTCTTTGTTTTTTCTATTTCTTTTTTTAACATACCTATTTCTTTTTTATGTCGATATCGAAGCTTTCTCACAATAATATCCTTTTTGACACATTGTTCACAAGAATTTTGATATTTGGAGTCCATACAATCAAGAGATGACTTAGGTATATTTAGAGCTGGTCTGGCAGTGAGAGGATCTTGTTCAGCTGGAAGTACTTCAGTGTCACTATTTGGTGGGTAATTTTCTAGTAATAGTTGTTGTATAGCTTTTTCTTTCTTTTTTCTTTCATAGTTACGTTTTGAATTAACTCTCCATCTTTTTCTCTGAGCTCTTAATTGTCTAGGTGTCATATCTCTTACATTTTTTATTTTCTTCTGTTCCTTTCTTTTAAGGTATCTTGCTCTTTCTTTTTCCTTCTGTTCTGCGTACTTCTCAGGATCTTTCTTAATTTCTGCATATTTTTTTTTTGTTTTTGTAGTCGATCGCGCTCTCTTTTCTCCTCCAATGTTTGTTTAGTTTTCTTCGGCATTCTTAATTCTTGGTTATCTATGAAAAAACAAAGAATGTAAGCACATCAACAAGTTTTCTTAAAACTACATCAATTTATAACACATTTGAAATTATCAAAAAATTTACCACAAATTTCAATTAAAATAATATAATTTCCATCGTATTGACCTCATTACCATCGCTCTTAAAAACGACGGTAAACGAAGGCAGTGAGGACGAATGTAATGAGGTTTGAATTCTTTATCCAAGATTTCTCATAGAACATAAAATTTAGGGGACTGTTTCATATTCCAAACAATCAAGGATATTCAAATAAGTCAAATTCAGCTATATTATAAAAAAAATCATTAATACTTACTGAGTAATACAGACGATTGTAAAGAGATCAATTCCAGAATAATCTCCTCCCGCGCAACTTAACACGACAATATTTTTTTTCTACAACCAAGCGTGCACCTACTTCGACGTTTGCTGGCCCACTGAGGGACGTGCGCGGGTCGTGGTGGCGTTCTAGCGACGTTAAGGGCAATACGCAGGGTATAATTTCGACTTTCTTTCAAACCGATGGTAATCACAAAAAAATTATGATAATTATTTATAAAATAAAAACTGACTAAATAACGATATTAAACTTATTAATTTGAGTTGAAAATGTTGTCATTTTTAATAAAGTTTTTTAGTTTGGTAGTTTTACTATAGTTAATGATGCAAATTTTGAATAAAAAACAAAAATAATGAGGGTGGTAGGAAATGGACACCGAAGGAAATGAAAATTTATGAAGTTTTTGATTTATATTTAATTAATTACGTTACTTAAATCAGTAATTGTTACATGCATGGAAGCTTATCAGTATAACTTTTGATTTCATATATAAACAGTGTAGATATTTAATGATTAATTTCATATTTTGACACTGGACGCGTAATATGCACGAAAAAAAAGAAATACCCTTAAATTCCCATTTTTGCTACAGCTTTTGATAGCGTCACAAGACAATAAAATGGCATTTTAAATACAAATTATTATAGTACAAATCCAACCCTGGGAAAGAGAGAAGTGTACCTTGGAGGATAATCGAGGAATCCCCGGCCATCAACACAGAAAACATCGAAATATCGGAATTAGGTCGGAATATTCATAATATGACGTAAAACTAAGCATTCCGGAGCAAACTTTAAGTTATAGTATTTTAGTGTACTATTGTGGCTATCTATAGCGGGTAAAGTTAGGCAGTTATAAAGAAAACACTAAAGAGTAGATAGCACAAAGTCACTATATTAGCTATAAACACAATAGTACAAAGAAATAGGAAAATAGCAGATAGTTCACAAGCACTTAAAGTTATATACTACGCGAACAATAGATCGTAATAAATATTATAAAATTTCGGAACGCGCGCGCAGCCTTCCGGCGTCGGACGTACGGAGTCGGAGCGACTGGCGAGGCAATAGCGCCCGCAACACGAGTTTATGAAAAATGGGATTAGGATTTTGAATTTTGGAATGAGTGTCATATATCCAATATCCATATATATAACTGTAATCCATAAAATAACATTTTTATCATGTTTTTAAACTTTAAACTGCTCTGCTGGAAACTTGCATATTTTCAGATCCGACATTGTTGATAGGGCGTGTCGATTTGTGTAAATAGCTTTCCAATTACCGCTTTATAATTGCCCATTTTAGACTTTTTAAGGTCTACAGAACTGTAATACATTATTTTCATCTATTACGTACGGTTCAGCCAGCGTTTGCAATGTAAGCGCAAAAAAAATTGTATTATGACATCAATTTGAAAAAAAAAAAAAAATTATAAAATTATCAGTTTCACTATATTATGCATGTGTTATACATTCCTTTATACCTTTTACCATACCTTCCTTTTGAATCACTCTATCTATAAAAATAAAACGTTAGTTTTAAAGATCTAAGCATACGTAGGGACAGACAGCGGAAAGCGACTTTGAAAATAAATTGGACGAAATTACGCAAAAAGGATCCAATCCACACTTTTACCGCCCATAAGACCGCCCATTGTAACATCCTTTGTAATTTTTTAAGTCCTTATTTAATTCTGTTATGGTGTACAATAAAGAGTATATCTATCTATCTATCTTTTCCGAAATTGAGTTATATATACCAAACACATCTTCAGAGATATATATTAAAGATATCAATATAACTCAATTTCGGATTGAGTGTGGAATGGATCCTTTTTGCGTAACTACGTCCAATTGTACTTTATTTTGATGCTATGTACTTTTTTTTCTTACCTATTTTAACCAATGTACGTTAAGTGCACAAAAAAAGGTGGCAACCCTACTCTCGAAGTACGTTCGGGTGTCTTCGCTACTCGCGACCGGCCGGCCGGTGCATGGCATAACGGAAGTTTTTACCGACTATAATAAAGCGTGGTAATGCGTTTCAAACACACGCTACACTATCGTTAGATGTGGATAGTATATAGTACAAAGGGTGAAATTATAGTATAAATACTATAATTATAGTACAAAATCCAACCCTGGTCAGTTAAATTAACCCAAGTTTAAACGGAGTTTATCGTACATTGCATTGTTCAGAAACGCAATTTCGTAAGTTATCGAACCAATAGCGCTAATGAATAGATAAACTACCGATAAAACTACCTCAGCAACCGGGCATAAATGACCTATCTAGGTTATTTTAATATTGTGATTTTGTAACGTAGTTACTTCATGACCAGCCAGCCACAGTGATCATATGATCACTGTGGCTGGCTGGTCATATGAGAGCAAGATAACAACGTTCTTTTTGTCGTGACAATATTTATGGCCCAAATTGAATTCCCTAAGTCTATGAAACCCAATTTTCGGCCCACCGCGAGTGACTTAAGAGGGTGTCGAGCCTACGAGACGCGCGGAAAATAGGTATTTACTGCAGCGGGCTTGTCGTGTGCGTTGTCACATACACAATGACAAGTTCGCTCGAGGCCCGCTTGCCGTTGCACGACGAAGTTTGCTAACTTTGCATTTTTTAATTTTTTGTCGTTATGTTGAATAAACTTGAAAAACGAATATTAATTATTTAGATGGTTTTATTTATCACACTAATATTATAAAGGCGAAAGTTTGTGAATGAATGTGTCTGTTTGCATGTTTGTTACTTCTTCACGCTCAAACGGCTGGATGGATCTAATTGAAGCAAGTAGGTACGTAAATAAATCACAAAAATAAATTTAATAAATTATACCTGTTATATAAAAATTAACGTTTGTTTTTACTGTAGTAATACATTATCCGTTCCCTCACTATTCATCCTATTGCAATAAAACTTTGATTTTATATATTAAACTCCTCAGATTTTTTTTTTAAAGAATACTAGCAATGTGGGTACATTTCACATTACTAGCAATCTTGTTAACCCCTCCAACTAAGCTAAATATGCTTGTGTCTGGAGTGGGTTCACGTCAATAGTGTAATGGGTGGGGTTCGAACCCGTGACCTCTCGATCACAAGTCCGACACCTTATCCATTAGGCTATTGACGCTTCGAAGCTGGGTAAGTAGCAAGTTAGGATAGATGGGTATGCAGTACTTATTTGAATAATAAAACCAGTATGAAATAAAAAAAAATATAATTATGTAATGTCATAATAAAACCAGACTGAAATAAGTTTTGTTTATTAAAATTTCATTTAGTGCTCGTTTAAATTCTGATGTACTGTCATATTTTTAATAACATTCGGTACTTTATTATATATACGTGGGGCCATACCAAAAAAAACATTTTTTCATTAATGCTGTCTAGCGAACTTACTTCGCAGAAAATATAAGCGTAATTTATTTCATAACAATATATGTATCAAGTGTAAATTAATTTAAAAGAAAACAAAATAAAAGAAATCTATAAATCTAATGTTATATTACTTATTATAACATTTTACAAAAATTGGCCAAGTGCGAGTCAGACTCGCCCATGAAGGGTTTGTAATTCATACAAATACTATGAAAAACAAAGTTATTTGGCGTAGTTGCAAATAATGTAAATAAGCTAGTTTTAAGAAATTTGTAAGTTTTAGTTTTTTGTCAAGTAAATATACATATTATATTATATTATCATAGTTACTACGGAACCCTTCATGGGCAAGTCTGACTCGCACTTGGCCAATTTTTCTTTGGCTAATTCCCGTAGTAGACAGACCTTGTTATGGCACTTGGCGTATAATTTGTCGGACATAGAGGGAATGTCAAAGAAAGCTGAAACTTGTTCTAAACCAGAAAACCCGGCTCCTATCGACATAAAACTGCTTACAGAATTATCGTTCAGATTGAGGTCTGTAGGGTTAGCTATCTGGTACTTTACAATTTATTAATTCTATTTTTTTCGACACATTTGGCAACTAAAATAGAATTTCGATAGAAATCCTTTCTTAGTTGCAACTAGAGAATACAATCCCGAGCATGTTTTTCAATCCCGGGATTACGTGATTCTTGATGCTGAATCGTGGGACCCTGGGGTTATCCCCGGATTAGACTATGTGGTTTCTAATTGGTCTCAAATGTAAAAAATTGGCCAAGTGCGAGTCAGACTCGCGCATGAAGGGTTCCGTGTGTAACTATAATAATATAATATAATATGTATATTTATTTGACGAAAAAGACCTTACAAATTTCTTAAAACTAGCTCATTTACATTTTTACAACTACGCTAGATAACTTTGTTTTTCATAGTGTTTGTATGAATTACAAAGTTATATTTGCGGTTTTAGAAAATATGCCGTATCTCAAAAACTGTTATTTCGATATCATTCAAACCAATTTTGGTTGAAAGTTTACATTAAGATCTACAGATACATATTTTTTTAGATTTTTCACTCCACTATTATAGAAGTTAGAGGGAGGGATACACATTTGACCACTTTGGAAGCTTATATCTTTTAAACGATTGACTTTATGAAAAAGTGGTTTCAGAAACCCCCATGTCATTTTTAAAGACCTGTCTATAAATACCACACACGCATAAGTTTCATGAAAAAAAAAATATATTTTCAGTTTTAGTTCCATCCATAGGGTAGTAGTATGTTCCTTTATTTTAAATGATTTTTAATTTTTTTTCTCAATATCGGAAAGCGTTTCATAGAATTCATCTACTTACCAAGTTTCACATGTATAGTATTAATAGTTTTGGAATAAAATAGCTGTGACATACGGACGGACGGACAGACAGACAGACAGACAGACAGACGGACAGACATGACGAAACTATAAGGGTTCCGTTTTTTGCCATTCGGCAACTGAACTCTAAAAAACGAGTAATTTCTTAAAATATATATTTTTAATTTTGGTACACTACACATATCACAGTATAGTAAGGAAAGAAAATGACAAAAGATACTATACTTTGTAAGAAATAAAAAGACAATAAAACTTATTTCGAATTTTGAAAATACAATCGTAGAAATATCAATGCATCCAAGGTTTGACTTCCAAGCCTGCTTCGTTTATTACCAACATAAGCAGCAGCTGAAAACGCTCGTTTAGGTTTTACACTGGTTGGAGGAATAGACAATAGATACTTATATGCTGTTTCTAAGTGATATCCACTAATTCCTCCATTTTCAAACAGGCTTATTTCACGTCTAATACTATATTTTGCCAACCCCGATTAATTTTGTATTTGTACTTCACGATCTGGGGATTTCATACTCTTATCAATTTCCAGCTATAACTTTTCCTTTAGTGTCAATAGGGGTTGGGATTGGGATGTTTGTGGCCTTAACTCATCATCTGTTTGTGATCCTGATCTTCCTTCTTCTTCTTCCGTGTCATCTCGACTTTTAAGTTTTTTAACAAAACACTTTATTTGCTTCCAAACTAAAGCCTGTGTAGAAACTGGAAATAAGTCATGCCATTCCAAATCCGATAATAACTGATTTTCATCATCTTTTCATGGATTTTGTAATTAATTCAACACACCAGTCAAATCATCACTTCGTCGTTGCTTCATACGTTCCACTAAGGATGTTTTCATTTTTTGGCAAGTGTCAGCACTTGCCAAAAAAGGATTATGCTAGATAGCTGTTTTATAAGAAATTTCAAAGCGGAATCAGCTGTGCATAAATTAGCATCTCGCCGACAGATTGCTTCTACTGTCAATTTAATTGGGGTCAGCACATCAACAATTTTATTTACCAATTCAAAATCAACTTCTTCCAAACGAATTGGATGATTGAGATCTATAAGAGCTTTTTGAATGAAGGTTTTTAAAAGATAAAATCGCTCCAGCATTGTTAAAAGACTATTCCACCTGGTTTTACAGTCCAAAAGAAGTGACAGCTCTTTTCCATGTTCAATTTTCATTTATTTTTGAAGTACTGTTTTATTTTTCAATGGTGATCTTTTGAAATACACTCTACAACTTTGCGGATTTTCTTTATCAGCTCATTAATGTTTTCATCTTGTGTTAACTCTGGTATGTGTTATAGCGCAAGGTCATTTTGTGACATTAAGATTAAGTCTGATTCTGGACTGTCTAAGTCTTCTAAATGTTCATCATCATGGATGTCGTCCATATGATCAACAGCCACAAGTGGTTCATTTATAGTATCATCTGAGGTAGAGCTGTCTTGCAAATAATTATGTTTTTCATAAAGCCAGTATCCAGGGAAATATCTATTGTACTTAGACACTCTTTCAATATACGAAGACAATTTTCAGCCATACTTTCATACTTCCATAAATAGGAACAAGTCCTAAATTCCAAATGTTTTTTATATGAATGAACGTTGACAGCCATGTATGGTTTATTGGATGTTGAAGTCCACTTGTCGAAAGAAAGACTAAATCTTTCACCTGCACTTTTCAAATGTTTCAATTCTGCAGTTACTTGCTTTCTGATTTTTTCACTGTAATTCATGACACGTTTTTGAATTGTGACGGCTGACTTTGGTAAATCCGTGTATTTTGCAAAGACAAATTTTCTCGAATCATCTGAAGTTATGAATATACTGAATGGAAATCCATCTAATGCAATCATTCTTGCCAAAACATCATCGAGGCTATCGTCGGCACTTTTAGTAAAATAATCATTTAAATTTCGCTTGGCTGGCGGCGGTGCTGTGTTCAGATTATCAGAATCTAGACTTGTTGAAGCTGATATAAGCTTGATGTTATGTTTTGATGACAAATGTGTATGTAATCCCTTAGTCGATCCATCCAAAGTCTTGAGAATGGCTCAGCATCGGTTACATTTGGCACTATTCCTATCCGTCGCAACTAAAAAATTGCTCCACATTGACGTCGTATCACTGTGTTTTTTATGTTTAACAAAGTCTCCCGCCATTTGAAATACTTAATTTCAAATAATTGACTTTTAAATTTAAATGACGTAGGTAGGTCGTGGGTTCAAATTTAGGCAAGTATCAATGTGACTTTTCAAATTTATTACTTACTAGCTTTTGCTCGTGACTTCATTGGTGTGGGAGGTTTTTCCCGCGTAAATACAGTTCGTTCTACTTAATAAATTCATTGAGTTCCGTTCAGTAGCTTTTGTGCGAAAGAGCAATTAACAAATATACATACATCCTCACAAACTTTCGCATTTATAATATTAGTAGGATGTATTTTCTAAGTTTATCTTATAGATCACTGACAGTGGTGACGAAAAACATTGTAAGGAAACTTGGACTGGTATTATTTAATGTACAACCCGTCTTGAGAAGAGGCGTTTCATTTTTTAAAATATCATTCTTACAATGTATCTATAATACAGGTTAATTAGGTATGAGAGGACATTAAAGCCTGTCTGAATTCTGATGGATAACCTATATTATTACATAGTTGTAAGATATGTTTCCAGTTCTAAGATATGCTTAATTATATTGAAAACTTTGATCTATACTGTCGTATAGACCAATTAATACAGCACAATGGAATTACAAATAAAAAATATCCGATAAGTTGGTCATCATGTATGTCATTGATATACACTATAAAAAGGAAAGGGCCAAGAATTGAACCTTGCGGAGCACTCATCTTGGCTAGGGATCCTGCAGATGTCGCTCCATTAACAATAACTTTTTGTTGCCTGTTTGATAAATATGAAAGAACAAGGTCAGCAGAACACGAATCCACGAACTCCGTAATGGTGTAATTTACAGATCAGTGTTTTGTGGTCAACGCAATCAAAAGCTTTGGAGTGGTCACAAAATATGCCAATTGCATCCTGAGATTTCTCCCAAGATTCCAGAATGTGACGGATGAGCGCTACTCCTGCGTCTGTTGTTGACCTACCTTTCGTGAAACCAAACTGCCGACTATGCAGAATTCCATTTGAGTTAAAATATGATAGCATCTGGTCCAGCATGATTTTTTCGTATATTTTGCTTAATGCTGGAAGCACATATATCGGTCTATAGTTAGAGGGATCACTCTTACAACCCGACTTAAAAATTAGTACTACTTTACTATGTTTCATTAAATCGGGAAAATTACCGCTGTCTATACATTAATTAAATGTGCCTGTTAGGATAGCAGCAATTGAGTCAATAATATTACCAAGAACCCTAACAGATGCACTCCATAAGTCATCAGTGTTTGTTATGTTAAGACATTGGAATGCTTTTTAATTACATCAATAGAAATGGGCTTAAATGAAAATGTTGGTATATCCTTATTGAAGTTTTCATTTAAAAAAGATTCTGCTAATAATGGCGAAGAATGTAGAGATTTAGTAACCTCTACTGGAATATTGGTAAAGTAATTTTCCAACTTCTCAGCCACTTTTGACTTATCTGAGATGACCTGATCATCGATGTTCAAAGTCAAATCATTCTAACCCTGTTGGTTTGTGTTTCCAGTTTCTTTGTTTATCACCTTCAACACAGTTTTTATTTTATTGTTAGAAATAATAATTTTATTACTTTCTGATTTAGATTTAGCTTAGGGCGCATACTCTTTTAAATATCTTTGAGTAGTTTCTTACATAATTATGGAAGGCTTCATCGGAAGTCAATGATTTTTCATGGTATAAGTTGTATAAATTGTCTCAGCTTATTCTTATTCCAGCAGTGGCCCATTCATTAAATTTAGATTTATTACTCATTTGAAATTTTTTAACTGGACATGCCTTACTAAATTCGTGGCATAGTGAAGAAAATAATATCCTGTAATTTTCATTGGGGTCATGGGAGTCAAAATTGGCCATTGAAAGATTACTTAACATGTTATCATTAAAAACATTAATTTCTTTTTAGTTAGTGGCCTAAACTTAATAGTCTTATTTAATTGCCGCTTTTTAACCAACTCAAAGGATACTAGTTGACCTGTATGGTCAGACCTGACTCCACTAATTTGAGACGAGTATTTTATGGCACAATTAGTATAAATATTATCTATGCATTGAGCTGATGTTGCTGTTATTCTTGTTGCTTCCTTGTATGTGCATTTTAAGTTAAATGAACCAAACAATGAAGTAAGCTTGCAGTGTTCAGGTGAATTTACTAACAAATCAATATTTAGGTGACCACAAACGAAAACTAATTTATTATCTCTTATAAGCTTAGGTACTTAAAATTTCTCCCATTATCATTAAGAATGATGACAAGTTTGATGCTGGTGGTCTATAAACACTTAAGAAAGTTTGGCCTTCAACTTCTGTACATGCTACCTCACACAAGCAATCAACAGACCAAGCGGTGATACATTTTTGTTCCTTATATCTAAGAGAATTACTACGTAATATTAAAGTACCACCTCCTACTGAGGACCTGTTGTATGCACTAGTAACAGAAAAATATTAATTTTAAACAACATTCTATCTGGTTTTAGCCAGGTTTCACAAAAACATAAGATATCTATATCATATTTATCTATTAACATTTCCTCATCTAATATTTTGCCGGAGAAACGATTTATATTCTGATGATATAGCAAAATTGTGTTATTATAACTCTCCTTTGTCACATCTAAGGGTTTAAACCGTTAATTTCAGTATTATTAGATAATACTGAATAGTCACTTAACCTAGGATCAGTTAAATTGTCAATAACCCAGTGTAAATTGTAAGCTAACAAAGTAGCCAATGAACTTTCGTCGTAAATTCTAAAATGAATGTCAGGATTGCAATCGGTATGCCCAAAAACCTATTACACGATGTTTGATGCAATATTTTGCAATCGACCACGTTTGCTGAGCAAGCGATATAATGCGGTCGCACTAAGTTCGCCGCGAGCTTAGTGTATTTCGAACAGCAACCGGGTGCACTCATTTTCATCATTTAGCAATAATTTTAGCCCTTACGTTACTTTGTTAATTATACTTAGCAATAAACCCTTGAAGGTTATCAGTGTATTTAACTTAGTAGACACACACGATATCCATATTGAATGTTGGAGAAAAAGTTGCATCCACCAAGGATGCAACTTTTTCTCCAACATTCAATATGGATATCGTATGTGTTTTAAATTGGATTTCAAAATGAAAGCCAGATTTGCAATCACCACCCCCAAAAACCCATTACACGATACCCATATTGAATGTGTGAGAAAAAGTTGCATCCGCCATCTTGGATTTTAAAATGAATGCCAGATTTGCAATCACCACCCCCAAAAACCCATTACACGGTACCCATATCAAATGTTTGAGAAAAAGATGCATCCGCCATCTTGGATTTTAAAATGAATGCCAGATTTGCAATCACCACCCCCAAAAACCCATTACACGATACCCATATCGAATGTTTGAGAAAAAGTTGCATCCGCCATCTTGGATTTTAAAATGAATGCCAGATTTGCAATCACCACCCCCAAAAACACATTACACGATACCTATATCGAATGTTTGAGAAAAAGTTGCATCCGCCATCTTGGATTTTAAAATGAATGCCAGATTTGCAATCACCACCCACAAAAACCCATTACACGATACCCATATCGAATGTTTGAGAAAAAGTTGCATCCGCCATCTTGGATTTTAAAATGAATGTCAGATTTGCAATCACCACCCCCAAAAACCTATTACACGGTACCCATATCGAATTTGTGAGAAAAAGTTGCATACGCCATCTTGAATTTCACTTCCTCAAATGGTGCTTTTCGGGAGCAACTGCACAAGGTACTATTAGAAATACCCAAAACGCTATAGGTGTGCCCATAATATTTAAAGAGTTCCCTCGCTTTCTCCAGGATCCCATCATCAGATCCTGATTTCATAACAATGGAACCAACTAGAAAGTATACCCTTTCAAACGAAAAAAAAATTCCAAATCGGTCCAGCCGTCTTCGAGTTTGAGGTTACATACATAAAAAAAGTTAAAGAAATATATATTGAACAATAAAAAGTAATTGTTGGGTATGTATAATCGTACTCAAAAAACAAAAAATATGACTTATGTTATTCAACGGATTGCTGCAATACATACGTACACAATAGATCGCGAATTATCGTTACCGGCGAAACGCTCCACGATGAGACGTGACCCCTCTCTGAGCTCCCGTGGACGACTGAATCACGACTGAATTTTCGACCGGTGTACGTTGCGTATGGTTCAAAATAGCGCGCAAATTAGAAGAAAAAATTAACATTAAAACAACCAAGCGACATTTTTGAAATGTTAAAGCTGTAAATGATAGTATGATAATTAGAGAATAATATGAATTGAAGTTTATGAAAAAATTCAACAGTTTACTATCAAAATTCAGCGACGCACGAGCATGTTTTGTAAGGATTTTTGTCCAACTTTATGTATTTTTGTTTAATAAACTATAAAATATTTTTAAATTTTGCCAGCTATGTTTGCTAACACATTTATTCTAGTGTTCATTACATATTTTTGTATGGTAATTAAAGTACTATTATAGGTTATATTCCTTTAGTTGTGAAGACCGTTTTGAGTTATTTTACTCGGCGCAGGCTTAATTAGATGTAAAAAAAAAAGAAGTTACTAGGAGAAAACTGGCAAGTGTGTGAAACCGGCTTTAGCTTTCTGAGATTATTTACATAAATATTCAAAGTAGTTTTTTGTGTCTATTGTATAATCTCTCTATAGTTACCATAGAGATACAAGGATATATGTCTATGATAGTTACTTTACCTCGTAGACAGAGAAAACTACTGTCTACGCTTTACCTACTCTTTGCTCTTTACCTGTCTATCAGACACTGTCAGATTCATGAAGGTATAGACAAAATAGAGACCACACTTCGAATACCTACTTGAAGCAAAACTTATGTATCGCTATCTCGCTCACTGTGATCAGATCCTCTATTTCAAGTAGTGTAACATTACTTTTATTTTACCTAGGACATTACGTTTTATTTAATTAATATATCCACATCTCTGTTCTCTTCTAGACTTAGCTCTTTTAAAAATTGATGAAAGATGCGTATAATAAAATAAGAAAGAAGCTGTTCCTGATTTTTTTAATTTGGCTTTTTAATTTTTTAAATTCCTGATTTTTTTAATTTGGCTGTTTGTCATTTTCAATCACGCAAAAGTCCTAAGTCGTATACTTATTTCCATAATTTTGCATGGAAATGAGTACCTATAGACTATTACCAGTACAAAAGTTTAGTTCTTGTAGCAATATGAAATTATTGATTATGATAGATACTAATGATGCGGCCGAGGCCGACACAGGAAGAGGTGGTGAGACGACCTGGGCGCCTACCGCAAGGTCTTGTTTGAGGTGACTCAGGATATCTGGAAGGGTTTGGGTGAGGCCTTTGCCCAGCAGTGTAATGAAAATGATACACAAGATGACTTTTTATAGATTTCTAAGTAAGTCAGTGTTAAGATTTTTACCACAGTGGAATTTTTAATATTATGTACTTTCATCTAAATATGTAATACGGGGCTATAATAAGAACGGTAATATGTATAAAACCTCAAAAAAGAAACAAAAACACTTTCTAAATTAAAATAATTTATTAACTTTTCTATTATACATAACTAAATATCATTGCTCTGTGTAGTTTCTGTCTTTTACCTCGTAAATCACTGAGTATATTTTCTGTATGAGTCTTTAAGTGAGCACGTATACGCATGTTAAAAAATGAATGTGCTATTTTTTAATAATTGTCTTTAATCTTAGATTGCTTATGCAGTATTTTTTCTTTCGTTGATTTTATTTTCACCTTCACGACCCTATCAATCTTTGTAGGGACGTGGGCTTCGCTGTTGACCTAAAACAAGAAAACTGTGAAATCAGAACAAAATTTTATTTTATTAATTTGTTAAACTGTATTATTCAAATAGTTATTATACTAGTTGTGCCCCGTGATTTCACCCAATTAAGGATCATAGCGTGATGTAATATAGCTTTCCTAAAGTGGGTTAAGAAAATGCAAAAAGGTATATACTTAATATTAATTTTAGTCAAAGGGAAAGTTACAAGTAACTTGTTAAGATTGCTTATATTTTCATGAATTTTTCGACCTTGGTTTTTACTGGTTTGGTCCTCAACATTGCAACCAGCACGTTTCACTCCCGTTTCCTTAAGAGAAGAATAACTTTCATAAGTGCCCAGAACTAGTACTTGGTACAGCCAGAACACCTATTTGTAGCAGACTCTTCGTGCAATGAACTTGCTCTCTGATAAATTATTATATATTTTACATAATATTGCCCTTTATCATATATTTGAACAATTTAAAAAAAAAATCAAAAGACATAATAACATGTAATATAGATAATCTAATTTTTACTTTGCAAGATAATACTACTACTTGATTTATTATTATAGTAGGAACTGCTGTTTGTTTTAAGCGCCTTGTTGAATCATAGTCTGATTCTTGAAAATGCAAATTGCAAATCCTTGTACTTTCATAAAACTTCATTTTCAGTGGTACAATGGATAACCACAATTTCCTCTGGGCACTATTTTAAGGAAATCTAAAAAAAATATAATGATTATACATGAATGTTATAAATAATGAGAAACAAAAACTAAATACCAAAGAAAAAAAGTCTGCGAGTATGATAATGGCTGTATATACAGGGTTAATTGTAAAACACCAAAAACTTCTCAGGCCTATGTTACTAACATCATAATCAACAGCTTTTGTTCTATGACTTTTAAAAGTTCATTATATTTTAGATCACCAGATTTTCATACAAAACTAAAAATATTTAAATTGAACGCCCTAAATGTTACGAAGTCTATGCGAAGCAAAAGAAAGCGATAGTACCTACAATAGCGAGGGGAGCGGGGTTAGGGCGGGGGGCGCTTGAACTTGACCTATTTACGGCTGGCCTTCAGTCGGTCATTCGCTTTAATGCGCTTGCGTCGCGTCATTACGTGTCCTTGTAGTGAAATTCGGCAGTGTGGACGTAATTATGTTAACATGATGGCGTATCAATATTCCAATGTCGAGTACACGGAAATGGTGCGAATGCTAGCTAGGTGTGATGACAATGTTTCGGAAGTCTGTCGCCAATACGCCATACGATTCCCGAACAAACATACACCTAACCGAGAAACAATGCTAGCCGCCACACAGCGATTACGAGATCACGGGCAATGCCGGAATCCCATCAGAGATAGTGGTCGTCCACCGCAGCACACAGTACGAGAAGAAGAAGGTATCATCGAATTCTTCGAAGCAAATCATACCTGCGAACGAATACCAAATACCTCCGACCAGTACCTTTACCTTCAAACCAAATAATTACCAGTTTACCACTCAACACTGAACCAATTACCACACCACGTTTTTGACATTCCGAAAAGAAACAGAGAAAGCAATCATCTTGAAAAAGACGTTGGTTTGTAAAGAAACAGGATAACAGCACGAGCATAGCACGGCGTCATCACAACGCCGCACTCGCCGGCCATATCGCTTCGAAAGAAGCGGTTTGTTTGTAAGCATGCAACCAGGCAGAGCAAGCTTAGCATCAGTTTTTCTCCGCATCTTCATGTCATACTCCAGGACTACGCAGATGGACACGCGGCGCTGACGACACACGGCGGGAAAATTCTTGAACAGCAGACATCTTCACTCGACGGCAGCTCAAGAAGCAAAGGAGCGTGACCGCTTTTTTTTTTTTTTTTTTTAGGTAGGGCCACTTGTAGATCAGCACACTAAGGCTGTGAGTCTACTTAACCGGACTTTCCTGTGGTGACCTCTAATAAATTAAAGGCCCCCAGCCAGGGCTTACAAACTAAAGTTTACTTAAAGCTAATGACCGCACGCTAAGGGCACTCCCTGTGGAGTACGGGCCTCGGCATAGCGGGGTCATTTTGGGAGGGCAGCAAAGGGACAGGCTGGGTCATATTATTTACGGGAGTATTTATTGCTACTGGCTCAGCATCGCGGGCTGGCTCGTTTGGCAAAGGTCGGGGAGGATTTTCATTACAAGTACGCGGACGTCGCGATGGGCCTCGTCGGCGAGGCCGGAATAAGGAACGCGTTCTGTATTTGTGTTTTCTAAGAGTGCTGGTTTCCCTACTGCTCTCTTGTCGGATGGTGGTGGGGTCGTCAGGCTCGTCTAGGATGTTACGCGGGCGACGAACCCGAGAAATCTTGGAGGGTCTGTATCGGGCGGCCGATACGATCAGGGGGTTAGTGTGGGTATCAGCAGAGGTGAAGTAACGCACTGACATGCGTTTCAACACTTGCTTTATGGTCGGGAGTTTGAGGTCTACGTGGAGATCCTCATTCCTACAGAACCAGGGCGCGCCCGTGGCCTTTCGGAGAAAACGGTTCTGAATGACTTGCATCCTATGGATCTGATTGGGACTGGCATGAGCAAACACCGGACAGGCATACGTCATGATAGGACGTATGCATGTCGTGTATATTCGGATTTTACATTTAAGGGAGAGCTTGCTGTGTTTATTCAGCAGGGCGTGGAGCCTACCGAGAGCGAAAGCGGCTCGCGAGCGAACCGACTTTATGTGCTCACTGAAGTTTAGGAACTGGTCGAGGATCACACCTAAGTATTTGGCTCGCTTCTCCCAAGGGATTGGCTTGCCGAACATAGTGATCGGGCGAGGGGGGGTGAATTGTTTATGCTGGCGAGCCCTGCGAAACAGGACTGCTTGACTTTTGTCGGGATTTACCTCAATCCTCCATTTCCTAAACCAATCGCCTAGTGCGTTGGCTGAGGTCTGGAGGGTATGAGCGATGCTAACGGGATTATGTCCCGAGTAGTAGATGGCCGTGTCGTCGGCAAATAGGGATAACTCTACTGGGGGCTTTTTGGGGATATCGCTAGTGAATAGCGTGAAGAGTGGGGGGGAGAGCACGGCGCCCTGAGGGACGCCGGCTCTGATAGGGCGGGGAGTGGAAAGCGCTCCTTCGATACGATATCTGAAGGAGCGGTTCGACAGGAAGTCTCGAATGATGAGCACGAGACGGTCCGGCACACCTAGTTGGTAAAGCTTATAAATTAAGCCATTGTGCCAGACTTTGTCGAAAGCCTTCGCTATATCAAAGAATAGGGCCCCCGTCACCAGACCGCGTTGAAAACGGCCGCTAATGTGCTCTACGATGCGGTGGGCTTGGTGGACACTGGAATGATGGGCTCTAAAGCCAAACTGTTCGTTAGGGATTAGGCTCTTGGCCTCGACAAAGTCCTTGAGCCGATTAAGAATAATCCGCTCGTAAACCTTGCCGAGGGCGCTGAGCAGACTAATGGGTCTATAGCTAGTCGGGAGGTTCTTGGGCTTTTTGGGTTTTGGGATACCTATCACTATAGCCTCTTTCCAAGCTTGTGGAAACAGGTTGTTGGACAAGGCGCCATTGAAGATGGCAGCCAGTAGGACTATGATCGTACGTGGGAGGAGTTTAAGTGCCCTAGTGGTCAGTCTGTCAGTCCCGGGAGCTTTCCTAGGTTTGAGTTTCTTGATGATCTCCTCCACCTCGTCTTCCGTGACGGGGGGGAGGGGAGCATCAGGGTCCTCGACAGGGGGTAGGGCAGATCTACGTTCGACCTCAGCATCCACGTGGGCAAGGTGGGCTGGGTCGACTGGTTGGGAGCTGGGAGAGCACTGTGCCTCCAGGCTGTCGGCTAGGCATTCGGCTTTGTCTTCGTCGTCGAAGGCAATGCTTTTGTCCGGGCGGATAAGGGGAGGCATTGAGGCAACCTCAGTGGCGCGCATATTCCGCTGAAGTTGCCAGAAGGCATGGTGGGTGGGTTCTAGTTCGCTCAGGGTCTTGTCCCAGCCGGCTTCACGCCACTCTCTGATGCTGTTACTTACTTTGCGCTGTAAGTACCGCATGAAAGTTTTGTTATTCTGGCAGGGGAAAGCTCTGTAGGCACGGACTGCTGCGTTCTTCTCAGTCAGCAGGGCCCGTACATCGTCCGGGAGTTTCCGGCGCCAGTGCTCTGACACCGGAATCTCCTTTGAACAGTCGTTCAAGACAGATTGCACGTGCTCTGTGAGTGAGTCGATCGCAGCCGTCGTGTCGGCGGCGGACTGGATGTGGTCGGGGATCTTGTCCAGGTGAGGAGACGTGTTGGATTTCAGCAGTTCGCCTACTTTCCTCCAGTCAGTGATCACCTGTGTGGGAGGGGGGCGGTTAGGGTCATAGGGACCCGATCTCGGAGTTAACTCCATGATCACCGGTCTATGGTCAGAGTCAAGTTCGTCTACCGTCTCTAAAGAGTGCAAACGTAAGTTCACATTCTTCAGGAGGGCAATGTCGAGTACGTCGGGCAAGTGGGATGGCTCGAACGGATAATGAGTAGGCCGCATAGGACCTATGATATCTATGTGGAGAGGTGTGCAAAGGTCGTATAGTACCTTCCCACGGGGGTTGGTAATACGACTACACCATGCGGGATGTTTGGCATTGAGATCCCCCGCTATAAGGACGGAGTCACTCATGTCAAGAAGGGCTGTAAGGTCGCTTCGTAGTGAGGCGTTTATCGAAGAATTTGAATCTACGTCGTTGTACGGTGGGAGATACGCGGATACTATTGTGATAGAGGGATGGCCCGTCATGCCTAGCCGGCAAACGGATACCTCTAAGTGGGCAAGGGGCGGCGGATCCATAGGGATGCAGTGCAGGGAGTTCCTATAATATATTAGAGTGCCACCTCTGTGGCATCTAGTCCTATCGTTCCTAACTAGCCGGTAGTTGGCTACCTTGGGATCCCTAAGGTGGGGTTTGAGGAAGGTCTCTTGGACCAGAAGGATGTCGAGACTATGATCGCGAAGGAAAGTCGCGATCTCGTCCCGTTGGTTGGTGATGCCATTGGCATTGAAGTAACCTAGCTTTAGGGATCGGGGCTTTAATCTCTTACTAGCCGTGTTATACATTATGGCTGTTTAAAAAGGTTATCAAAATGACTTTTGACATCGGGATACTTAGAGTATACCCGAATCAGGGAGTTAATGTTAGTGCAGGCCACGACCTCCTTTGCCATTTGGATGGCGCGGGGGGACTGGAAGAAACTGAACGTATTCCCAAGGATGAGGAACGCATCGAGTTCCGGCTCTTCCGAGCGAGGGAGTGACTGGGGAGGAGGTGGAGGCTGAGAAGCCACAACAACCGGAGCGGAGGGCATGATGGGTTGATCCATCAGCCCAGGGACTTTCGGCCTTAGTGCCGGGAAGTTTTGGGCGTGATTCGCCGCCGTCCAAGGAGTTGGACGCTGGGGACTGAGGGTCTGGGGGAGCTCAGACGAGAGTGTAGGACACTCTCGTCCCTGGCGTGCGCTAGCGCGCGTTGCCAGTTTAGGGGCGGAGGTTTTCGGGGCTTTCGGACAGCCTCGGTAGTTGGCGGGGTGGCCGGATTGCCCGCACAGCACGCAGCTGGGCGGGTCTGGGCACTGGGACCTATCTTTTGGGCGACTGCACTCCGCGGTGCCGTGATCGCCCAGGCACTTTACGCACCGGGGTTTGCCGAAGCAATTCCGTTGCGCGTGCCCATACAACTGGCAACGGTGGCATTGGCCTACCGTGCCACTCTTGTGTGGCTTCTCAATGAGAATTCCTGAAAGACTGCATACAGTCTTCAGCGCAAAGATGGGGTGGGGACCTTCGGAGACGGGGTGGCAGATGACGAGGACGTTGTTAGACGCCCTGCCACCTCTGCCGTGCATACGGTGCACCTCAATCACCGGGATGTTCTGTGACTCTAAGTCGCAGACGATCTCGGTGGTGGGGATCTCACTGGGGATCCGGCAGAGGACCACCCGAACGGGCTTGCTCTCATGGAGCGTATAAGTATGGTGAGGGATATTTCGAGCCTTGAGTAGCTTCGAAAGCGCGCGGTGGTCGTTAGCTGTCGCTAACCCTACTTTTATGCCGTTCTGAACGGCGCGGGCATTCGTGTAGGCGATGCGTTGCTCGCCACACGCTTTGGACACGTTTGTCCAAGCCCCCTTGTCATGGATGAAGATGGGTGGGGGAGGGATGGTCTTGCGCACTGAGGCGCTGTCGACTGGGGTTTGGGTAGGGCTGGGCCTAGTGGCCGAGGAAGTGGAGGGCTGGCTCTGCACTAAGCGTGCTGGCTCGGGAGGGGAGGGTTTCTTGGCCTTAGGGGCCTGGGTGGAGGATGAGGCCTGCGACCTCTTCTTCCTCTTTCCCTCGACGAGGATAAACTCGTCGGAGGAAGAGGTTTGATCGGAGGAGTGCTCGGACTCCGCTCGCTCTGAGCGCTCAGAGTGTATGCTCTCTGCGCGCTCCGAGCGCTCGCCTTCCGAGCTCTCTTTTTCTTGTTCCTCCTCCTCAGAGTCCATTTCGACGTCTGGGGGGGAGGGGGACCTATCTGCGATGGGCGCGGGGGTGGGACCTAAATCTGACTGCGGGGTGGGAAACACCGCGGGGGGTATTGAGTCAATCTCCTCCTCATACTCCCTTTGTAGGGCGGGGTTTTTAAATAGGATCTTTCCTAATATCTCGGTTGTTCGATTTAACCGAGTCGTTAGGGATTCTACTTTGGTCATGAGATCCTCTACTATGTCCTCCATATTGGAGGCGACAATGGTGGGCATCCTAATCTCCTAACCCTAACATAAGCGCCTCGAGGAGACACGTCAAACGTGAGCTCCCCGAGCAGACGGTCCCCAAAGAGCCCTGCCCCGGAGTTTCTCCTAACACTTCGCTACCGAGAAGAGAAACCCAGACAAACTCGGTAGCTGTGTTGCCGTCTGATGTGGCCTGAAGGGCCCTATTTGCCTAACCCTCCGGGCGGGAATGACCCGGAGGTGAGTTCGCTCCCTGCGGGGATAGCAGGGAGGTGTGTGCCTAATGGTGTGCCCTAAGCTTGTAATCCGGTCGCCAATCTTAATGTGCGAACCGGGCCCTATTGGGTCTAGTGCGAAGGGGTAGATACACCCAACCGACACTAGGTGTGTATGCTGTGAAGAGAACTCAGTGACTAGGTTTGACTAGGAGATCCCCCAAGGCCAAAACCTAGCACTCGACTCCAATTGACTGCTTCACCCTGAAGGGGATCAGCGGGTGCGTCGGGTCAGCACCCCCTTGGTATTGTTGACACCGTGAGGTTTCCAACCAAGGACCACGAAACTGTGGTTTTACCCTGAAGGGGCCAAACCAAATTGTTTTGACAATCTCTGTTAGAGAAACACGATATCCTTCACCGCCTCGAAAAAGGCGGATCCGGACCAGGCGTCGTAGTCGGCGACTACGAGTGACGTCACGGCGGGCGTGACGAACGGAGCGATGACTCAGGCACGGAACGATCGAGAGCGCGGAGCGGCACGACTGTCGCGGGCGAGCGTCGGAGCAGAATGTTTTTGAGCGTGACCGCGCCCCGCTCCGATATATATATAGGTCCGCGACGATCTAGTGCCGCGGGCAGGAATGCGTTCCGCGCCCCGCGCGCGTCTCGCCCGGCGTCGCTTCGCCATTGGTCAAGAGCTTAGAAACTGTGTTTGTCATGCCTAGATAGAACCATAAACAATGTATATATAAGCAGGTGTTTTCGTCAATAAATTATTCAGTATCTATTCAGTATTCAATTAACAATCCGACGTGAGTTTTATTACCTTCGAATGGATACCAAGTAATCCACACACACCCTTCCAAAAGTATAACCAACGACGCAGCCCGGTGGCGGCGGTTCAATGTTAGTCAATATTTCGCGTGGAGTGTCATTCACGCTGAAGGAAAATATCCTGTCCACCTTCATCGTGCGCAGGAGCTGACTGAACCGGACAAACCAGCACGAGTCGCTTTTTGCAACTGGTACTTAGCTAAACAGCCTACAATTTTATGGACTGACGAGGCTACATTTGGCAGACAGGGTTTATTTAATACACGAAATGACCACATATGGTGTTACGAAAACCCGCACGAACCCAGACCACATAATTACCAACACAGGTTACCATTAGACTTTTATTTGTGGGGACATGTAAAGAAATTGGTGTACACGGTTGCGTAATCACAAACCGCGACATGTTGATTGAAAAGATTAATTGGGCGTTAAATCAAATAAAAACAAACTCTGCTGTGCTTTCGCGAGTGAATGAACAGTTACTTTTTAGGTCTGGACTTTGTGTTGGTTGTGAAGGTGATTATTTTGAACTCTATGTGCGCGATACTCACCGACATTCACGAGGCTTGAACGTGAGAGGTAATAATTTGTAAATTCGGATTTTAATACTTATTCATCCAATTGTTGTAAATCTGATGATTCCAATTTTTAAATACGCCTGCATTAAAAAATAAAAATGGGTATCGTACCTAGTTTTGTACCGACATTGTTATCCGCACCAAATGTGTTTACAATAAGTTATTTTAAGGACGCGTTTACAAAATATTATAGGTATAGGTATGAATCGAAATACTACATTGAAACGGCTCTAACACACACGCACGGATACCTGTGCGTGCGGGAATTAGGAGAAAATAAACTGACGCGCGGACTAACATTCCATTAAACATTTTCAGTGCAATAAATCTAGACAGTGACCAAATAAAATAAACTTTAATACCATCCGTTAAGGTTCATGTCTTATGGTAAAATATGAAAAAAAAAAATAAACGGTAATTAATTTTTTTTCTGAGGCTATTTGTAATATTTTTGTTATTAGTTATGTTTATAACCATTTTGGGGTGATTATGTCTGTTTCCCTGGGATTATTGCAACGCGGAATGAAAAGTAAATAACATCAAATAATACTAATAACTAGTCATTGCGACTGGCGCATGTTTGCGGCATTTCCCTACAAGTAGTAGCAATAACAATAGGCTCAAAGGGTCGCCGCGCCGCGCCGCCGCCGTGCCGCCCGCGCGCCTGCCGCTCCGAATAATCTTCGTCCCGCTCCTTCACTCGCAAAATTAATAAGAATATCAACCTCGTGAGAGGGCTAGTATGAACGGAAAGTTGGAATGTATTCTATTAGGAATCAAATCGTTAGCAACTTACCTATGTCACATCAATCGGGCGGGGTCAAAGAGTTCATGCACAATGACGAGCATTAGCTGTCGCGATACGCAACTATTTGATACTTTTTCATCATCATCATTTGTTTAGCCTTTTCCCAACTATGTTGGGGTCGGCTTCCAGTCTAACCAGACGCAGCTGAGTACCAGTATTTTACATGGAGCGACTGCCTATCTGACCTCCACAACCCAGTTAAGTACTGGGTAATACCAAGGCTCGGAACCGGTTTAAAAAATACCGGTTAATACCGGTTTATTTCGGTTTTCCTCCGAACTTTTCTTAAGAACGTGAACGTTTTGAGAACTTTATTTTAACCTAAATTAACCGGTTTATTCGACGAACGGCATGTCGGTAAACGCGTTGCAACTTGTGTGTGACTACCACGCAAAGCGGCGCGTAGACGTATTTACGATATTTGTTTTCATTCGATTCATGCTGGTAGACGTCTGCTGCGCAGTGAGATTTAATTACGAGCTAATTTTATTATTTGTGTTTAACATGGGTAGAAAGCGGACAAATTTAATCTATACATACTTTGACTACAATTCAACCGTCAAAAGGAATTGTACCAAGTTGACCAACTGGGAAAAAATGTCTCACTTGTTCAACGATGGAACTACAATAAGCACCCAAATTTCATAACGCCCGATCAATCATAATCTGAATAATGTTAATCCATTGCTTCATATGTTCGAAAAATTTGTCTGCTCAATTACTTAAATAACGCAATGAATGTTGTTGACAGATTGTGTGTTACGCAATTAGGGTGCAGTTGAACTAGCGTATAGTTTTACTATATTTTTAATTAAGCCACCGAATTGTAAAAGAAGAGACTGATTAAATAACTGACATATTGAGAAGCATTTAATTTTTTTTTCCAAATATTTGTAAAAATGACAAATTAACAGTGAGAAATAAAAATTGGCCAAGTGCGAGTCGGACTCGCCCATGAAGGGTTCCGTAGTAACTATAATAAATATAATATACTTAATATATTTTTTTGAAAAAAAAAAAAAACATAAACCTTAAACTAGCTTATTTACAATTTTTACAACTACGCCAAATAACTTTGTTTTTCATAGTATTTGTGTGAATTACAAAGTTATATTTGCGGTTTTAGAAAATATACTGTATCGGAAAAACTGCTGACTCGATCTCGTTCAAACCAATTTTGGTTGAAAGTTTACATTAAGATCTACAACATATGGTTTTTTTTTAGATTTTTCACTTCATTATTATAGAAGTTAGAGGGGGGGGGGGGGGGAAACGACGACACACATTTTACCACTTTGGAAGCGTATATCTTTTAAACGATTAACTTTATGAAAAAGTCATTTTAGAAAACTTAATGTCATTTTTAAAGACCTGTCTATAGATACTACACACGTATAGGTTTCATGAAAAAAATATTTTCAGTTTCAGTTCCATGTATGGGGAGCCCCTTTTATTTTAAATATTTAAAAAAAAATTCTTAAAATCGGAAAGCGGTTCACAGAATACATCTACCTACCAAGTTTTACATGTATAGTCCTAATAGTTTCGGAATAAAATGGCTGTGACATACGGACGGACGGACAGACAGACAGACGGACAGACATGTCGAAACTATAAGGGTTCCGTAAAAAATGTATAAATTTGTGTAGATTAATAGATTCCTGGATTTAAAATAATATTTCGCTCTTATTTTCCTTTATTTATCTTTTATTGGTAACATTTCAGTACGAATAATCAAATTGATGTTTCGCATGTTCATCCAGGCACATTATACAAATTAAATATTTGTTTGTTTGATTTCTCACGGTCTTGATGTTTTAAAGCATCTAGGTATATACTTTAAAATATTGATATATGCTTCAGAGCGCATACATGGCGGCAAAAATTATAATTCACCTATTAGCAAATTTCCAAAATAATAGTTTCGTCATCGAGGTCCTTCCTTATCATTCATTCATTATGACATTCGAAGTAGTTTCTTCTCCTGGTTTAGCACTGATATCTTCGCCTGATTTGTTTTCGTTACTATAAGAACTATTTTCTGCATCCTCTTTCACAATTTGGGTGTTTATTTTGTACGTGTTAGATGCGTTGATGATGCGCTTTTTTAGTACCTGATTTGTATGAGAACGCGTGTCGCCGCTTGTCTCTCACTATTTAGCTCCACTACAAGCAAGAGGCCACGTTATGTATACGAATTATGCACACGAATAAATTACACACACTTAAATCGAGAGCTTGCTACTGATTGTAACTCACTGTCGATAAACATGCGCCGTGCATCACGGCCCATCAGGGCAAAGGACGAAACGTCAATGGTTGAAGTGCAGAACGCATGCAGTACATTGTAAGCTGACTTGGTCATTGCGTTGATTAAGCGAGTATACATCGGGCAATGTATACTTTTTGTAACTTGTTGCAATAATGTTGTTAATGTTGGGACTTTCATAGTGATCAGAATATTTTTATGTTTTTTATAAATAAAATTGTAATTAAATGTTATTTTCGACTTACCGATGGAAAGATATACCTCCTCGCTCTATACTTGCATTCTAACTTTTTGTTTTACAGGTTATAATTGCACAACACGGCATTTTAAAGCAGAGCTCTGTGTTCTGAAGTAAACAAAAGCTCATTAAACGCGGTGAATGAATTAATCGGTCGAGCTATGATTTTCGTATCCTAAATGTGGCGCGCTTGCCACGCCCACATTACCATTCCAACCTTATTCATCTATTCCGTGGTGAAAAGTAATATTATTTTACCGATTATTTATCGTCATTATCAACTTAATTTCACCAAAAATATTAGATACTTACCCATTTTTAGGGTTCCGTAGCCGAATGGCAAAAAACGGAACCCTTATAGTTTCGATATGTCGGTCCGTCTGTCTGTCTGTCTGTCTGTCTGTCCGTCCGTCCGTATGTCACAGCCATTTTATTCCGAAACTATTAAGACTATACATGTGAAACTTAGTAGGTAGATGTATTCTGTGAACCGCTTTCCGATTTTAAGAAAAAAAAATTAAAATACATTTAAAATAAAGGGTGGCAACCCTAATGGGGACCCCCATTAGGGTTGCCACCCGTACTTCATAATAAAGTATTGTACGTTATTTCAGGTAATTGTACTCTATACTTTATGAGAACAATAAAGTACACGAAAATACTTTATTTCGCATGATTGATTTCTTTCGGATTTTGAAAACTTTAGTCGTAATAAACAAAGTGTCTCTGAATTTGATAAAAAATGAATAAAGTACTTATTTACTTTAATTTAAACATAGACTGTAAAGATGCTGTGCAATTGTTTAGTAGAGATACTAATTTGGTCCAAACTGCAAAAAGTAATAAGAAATATGTTTTTAAACATATCTAGGTGCCCACCCCGGCTTCGCTCGGGTGCAATTTTTCTTTCGTTATCATACAGTCACATCACATCCTAACACAACAAACGAACACTCTCTGTACGAACACAACAAAAAAATAATTATTCAAATAAATGCTGCTGTTCTGAACTAATGCGCTTACGTACATATATACATTGTTCCTTCAACTAGGCTCAAGAAAATTGGGGGCTCATTTCTTCCCATAACTTCCCAGTCATGTGCAAGAACTAAGCCTCAATAAATTTAAATCATTTGTGAAGCAGAAACTTTGCCAGAAAGCTTTTTATTCTGTTAAAGACTATCTTGCGGCCAAAAATGCTTGGGATTGAGCTGCTCCAAATACATCTGTTTTGTTTGATTTTTTACTCATTTCTTTTTTTATAATGATTATTTCATATACATTTTGACATGACAATATTATTTACTTTTTCAATTAATAGAATATACTTTTTTTTGCTTTACCATTTTTAATTTTGTTTGTACAAGATGACAATATCATTTTCTTTTCAAGTAATATATTTTATTTTTGTAAAAGCAAAAGATATGTTGTGAATGTGATAGCATTGTGGGATAACATCGAATATTATGAATAGATTACCGCACTGTCTGGCAGTTTGAGCGCTTTATACGGCCCACCCAAATGTCCTTACTTTGGTATTGTTCGTCAAATCGTTCAAGCTCCTTTCTTTTTTTCTATTATTATTACTGATGGGCCCACTCTTGACCTCGATCCCGCCTGATGGTAAGCGATAGATGAGGTCTAAGATGGGACGAGCGAGCCCAGAAGATGCCTATTTACTCGTGCTTTAAAAGTTGAAAGGTCATAAGTGGCAGGGAACACAGAAGTTGGCAGAGAATTCCACAGCTTGGCTGTGCGCACAATAAATGTGGAAGAGAAGCGCTTGGTACGACAAGACGGTATATCAACCAAGTGTGGGTGGTTCCCAGCAGTGCGTCTGGTAGACCGGTAGTGAAAGGGAGATGACGGAATCAGGTCATGGAGCTCTTGCGCACACTCCCCGAAGTACAATCTGTAGAAAACCGACAGGCAAGCAACGGTTCGCTGATGAGCCAGCCTATGAAACTTGTCCACCAGCACCTCGTCGCCTATAAGCCTTTTAGCTCTGCGCTCGATCGAGTCCAATGCAGCAAGTTTGTACTTTGCTGAGCCATTGAGCTACGCGATATTTGACAAATGCTTGCACTGTTTGGACGGGCCTGCTCAAATCTGTGTGATTCTGTTCTGTCTGGCCCCCGCCACAGACATAAACCTACATGGCTCTCATATGATTTCATCACTACAGATTGTGTGGACTTTAAAAGAGACGTTGACCTCTGAGTTTGTTTCAGTGTTTCTTCTCAGAGTAGTCAGTTAGGAAACACTGGCCTCATCTAGTTTACATTTACTAATAAAAAGACGTGAGAAAGTGTTATTTATAACCTATTTGCAAAACAAACATTCATTCGGCAATTAATTTTTATTAAGCAACCCGCCCTGTCTTCGCACGGGTTCTTTACAGAAAATATAAAATAGCCTATGTTACTCCGAGGAGATGTAGCTTTCGGTAAAATTGGTTGAGGAGTTTTTGAGTTAAATCATAACAAACCAAAAATCAATCATCTTTCCTCATTTTAGGTACATTATATTAATTTAGATGATAAGGATTAATACCGTTATTGTGTAAATACCTTTTACATTACCGCCTTATAATTGCCAATTTTTTAAAGTATTAAAATGGACATAAGTAGGATGTTATTTTTAACATATAGACATGCCATCGCGGACTTTTCTATAGGCATATATATGATACATAATTCCACCATACATTGATATACTACATAAACTTTCGGACTCCCTCGGCTCGGAAGCCAGGCGCCCGGTCAAATCACGGTGACACGAAATTAATTTTTGTTGCGCATAATTTTGATTTTGTTATATCTCCTAAGGTATTCATTTAATTTGGATGGAGTAAAGCGAAAATTTAATTTTCATGAAATTTTCAAGCCAACTAACGTATTTAAAATGATAAATAATTAATACAGTATTTGTATAAATAGCTTTCGAATTAGCGCTTTATAATTGCCAATTTTTTAAAGTATTAAAATGGATGTATATTATGTTATCCGTAAGAGATAGGTATATGCCTTTTTGTGGTGTACAGTATTGTAGTACATTATTTTGATCTATCTCGTAATGTTAAGCCAGCGTTTGCAATGTAAGCGCAAAAAAATTGTTTATTATGACATCACATAAGAATCCTCTAAAATTATCATTGTTTCTCTACTATATTATGCATGTATTATACATATAAACCTTCCTCTTGAATCAATCTATCTATTAAAAAACAAGCGCATCAAAATCCGTTGCGTATTTTAAAGATCTAAGCATACATAGGGACAGACAGCGGAAAGCGACTTTGAAAATAAATTGTACTTTATTTTGATGCTATGTACTTTTTTTTCTTACCAATTTTAACCAATGTACTTTAACTGCACAAAAAAAAGGTGGCAACCCTAGTCCCCATACATGGAACTAGTACTTAATTCATACAAACACTATGAAAAACAAAGTTATTTAGCGTAGTTCTAAAAATGTAAATAAGCTAGTTTTAAGAAATTTTAAGATTTTTTATTCGTCAAATAAATATACATACTATATTATATTATAATAGTTACTACGGAACCCTTCATGGGCGAGTCTGACTCGCACTTGGTGTTGCGTCAAGCAGCGCCACCTGTTGGTAAAATGAGAGGACGGCTCTTTTCAAGACAGATCTTATAAGTCGGTAAATGTCAAGACAAGCAGCGCCATCTACTACTCGACGGTGAAGACGTTTGTTCGAGAGGGTTCTGCGAGTGCCGCGCCACCAGTGTGCTTTTTTGAACTGAAAATAAAGTATATATACCCAAACCTTTTAAAATTGTAAGAGTCAGAAATAAATTCATTGTCATATTTATCTGAGCATCATTGAAGAAGCCCCTGCCTGCCTAGCCTGTCTTCATTGCCAAAACATTGGACCTTCGAGCCCCATAGAAGATATCAGCCACGGGACGAGCCTGGTTGAAGAAGTCAGGAAGCGAGTGGAACTTCGAAGTCGAAGTACGCCGCGCCTAAGACGGCCTACTGACCGAAGTACGTTGAGGAGATTGGAAGCCCAGCCACAAATTACTGAGCAGAAGCCATTGATGCAGCAGCCAGCAACGGTCAGGTTATCCAGTTGCCCTTTTCCCTCCTAACCCTGTGTCTTCACCTTGTGTTAATATCGTACCTAAAACGTTGCAGAACTGGTCAAGATCAGATTTATTGGCCTCGGTGAGGGCGTCTTCAGGTGATAAAACACGACTGAACAAGCAAAACTGTGAGTACCTACTTTCGTAAACTACCAAAATGAGTGAGGATGAAACTGTTTCTCGTTTAGATAGTCAGATATCTGATCTTAAAAGACAACGTGGTGTAATTAAATGTAGATTAACATTATTCGCAAATTATATTAATAACAATGATATTATAAAGTACAGATATGTTACGTTCATAGTAATTTGCGTTGAAATTTGTTCCGCGTACTAAAAACTGCACACATCACGGATATCTATGGCACACATTGACAAGTTTTACTGATAAGTAGAACAAAAGATACGAAACAACACGCAAGTGAAAGAGATAGCTATAATTCTAACTATTGCGCTTCAAATGAGTCCTTGTGCCATAGGATAACATTTTTATAGCCGTAGACTGGACACTCGATTGAAGAGTAAGTACGTAGGTAAGAAAAACATAATGGTTAATCATGGATCAAGTATGTATCAGCTTAGCCCATTATATTCAAAACTAAAATAGAAATTAATAGTCATTATGTTAATGAAATAATTTATGATCAGTCATAACAATAATTGTATGATTCGAAAACTTCGTCAAATCGGAACTTCATCTTGGATAAAGCAGGTGGAAAGCTATTAATCAATAAATAAATAATCAATTTCGTGACACAAATATAGGTTTTATAATGAAATGTCATGTAGCGGTTTCTTAGTAGGTACCTATACTCAGGGGCGTGCATAGGATTATGACAGGGCATGCGGCGGAGTAAAAACACACAAAAACTTCTTCTTTTATAGATTTTTAGCATAGCCACAGCCACGCATCGTAGCATGGTGGCGATGCGTGGCTGTGGCTATGCTAAAAATCTATAAAAGAAGAAGTTTTTGTGTGTTTTTACTCCGCCGCATGCCCTGTCATAATCCTATGCACGCGCCTGCCTATACTGACCAAACAAATTCAACGTTAGCGAAAATGCAAGCAACAGGTAGCTGACATTTTACAAAACATTATGCAGGCAGCATTATGTTTTATATAATGTTTTAGTTACCTACCTCTATAATTGGAACTGTATTTTTTTAAGCATTGTTCGACCACATTTCAAAATATATTTGTTAGTACTTTGAAAGTGATTGCTACATATCCTGCTGTTTTTTGATGTTATCCAGTCTGATTCGCTTTTTTGTTCACGAACAATTGCGATCCAAACTTGAAGTCTAACCTGATCCCTCGGAAACCTAATTCATTAAAAAAAACTTCATCAGTCAAAAAAACTTAAGTCAAAAAAATTGTAACAAAACAAATTAAAACAAGTCAATCAATATCGCTTCTACACTTGTAAACTTTAACTAATCTATGTCCGCACGTACGCATCCTTATCGCTCTCGCGACAAAACAAATTTGCTCTCTCTGTCTTCACCTACATATGGCTCCTAAGCATAATTTATTGGCAAGTTTGGAAAATAAATGAAATATAAAAAATAATCTTAATATATTTGCATTCTCACATGTGGTATGAGATCCTTTGTATTTTGTTTACTTAGGAAGTATAATTCGTACACTTCCGAAACTCACATGATGGCATTTTTGATAAATAAAACCCAAGGACACGGGTATTACGGTGCGGCACGCTCGTGGTTGCGTTCGACACAGACTAGTTGCAAGACGTTCCAATTAGCTCGTGTTCGAGTCTTCACGACGCGCGCGCCTATAACATATCTGTACTATAAAATATCATTGATTAATAAGTTAAATAGAGCGAGTTTAGATTTGGTGGTTAAAACTCAATTGCAAATGCGTATTCATTCCGCAGCCATTTTCTTTGCCGAGTTTGACGACGTGCAAGCTAAAATCGAAAGAATAGTGGATGAAAAAGAATTATTGTCTCATTTAGATTACAGAGATTCGTTTGAATGCCAATACTATTCGATTGTAGCTACAGCGAAAATCATGATAGGCGACTGTGAACCAAACGGATTAAATAATTCTCAGTGCATTTCCGGGAAATCTGTGCCTATTAAATTGCCAAAAATTAAGTTACCTGTCTTTGACGGTTCCTTTGATAAATGGTTAGAATTTAGGAACTCGTATATTTCAATGATACACGATCGCGACGACTTAGATCCTATACAGAAATTTAAATACCTAAAATCGTCTCTCAGTGGATCTGCGTTACATGTTATCAGTTCGTTAGAGTTCACTGCGCCTAACTATAGTAACGCGTGGAGCCTACTTGAAGCTAGGTATCAAAATAATAGGCTATTGATACACAACCATGTAAAAGCTTTGTTTGCGGCACCTTCACTGGGTAAGGAATGTCCGGCACAGATCAGAACGTTAGTAGATTGCGTTATACGTAATTTGAGAGCCCTAAGTTCTCTTAAAGAACCGGAATCTTCACTCGAGGATATGCTTCTCATTTATTTAGTTGTCAGTAAACTTGATTCTGCTACTGATCGCGAGTGGGGAACTACAGAAGCTCACTTATCAGTGATTCTAACAAAACCTCAAAACATTTAAAACTAGAAGACTTATTAACGTTTTTAAATAATAGGTCTGACATGTTAGACATGATTAATGCAGGTAACAGTAAAAATAATCAGTCAAATTCACAAAATAAACATGAGGGTAAACAGTCAGCTGATCATAAAAAACAGTCTAATTCTCAAACTACACTTAGTTATGCGAGTGCCAATAATAATGATAGGGTATCAACAGGTAGTAAAGGTAAAACAAATAAAAATAACTTGATATGCACGTTATGTAGTGGTAATCATGCATTATATTCATGTGTTAAGTTTTTAAATATGTCGGTACAAGAAAGACTAAATTTTGTTCAGTCAAAAAACATTTGTCAAAACTGTTTACGTACAAACACTCACACAATTGAAAATTGTAAGTTCGGTCCTTGTAAATTATGTCAACAAAACCATAATGCGTTAATTCATGTTGGCACTATTAGCGTTATTCAAAATACGTCACCACAACTTTCTGTTATTAATAATACGTTTCCACAGTCTTCTGTATTACACTGCGTTAGTAAAACAGCTGACAATATTGATAATCGTAGTTGTAACGCGTTCATAGATAATGCTAAATCGTTACGGACTGTCTTGCTGTCTACGGCGTTAGTTGAGATTGCTGATAGTGATAACAGATATCACACAGTTCGCGCTCTGCTTGACAGCGGCAGTCAAAATTGTTTTATAGCTCAAAGCTTATGTAAACGTTTGAAAATACCTATAATACAGTCCACTATACGTGTTTGTGGCGTTGGACAAACCGTTTCACAGTCCAATCACAAGTGCGATATTAATATGCGTTCTAAAGTTTATGATTTTAATACAACTTTACATTGTTTAGTGTTGCCTAGTATCATTTCGAAGTTGCCTTAGACACACGTTAATAGTGATGCTATTAATATACCTAGCAATATTCTACTTGCAGATCCCACATTTTATGTACCGAGTGACATACAATTATTAATAGGCGCGGATGTCTTTTGGGATTTGCTAAAGGAAAATAAAATAAAACTGCACACCGGTCCGTACTTACAAGATTCGATGGTAGGTTGGATTATATCCGGTCCAGTTTATAATAATAATCGTTTATTAGCACCTAGCATGACAGATGTGCTGTGCAATTTGACGTTAGTTGATTCTCAATTACGAAAGTTCTGGGAAATCGAAGAAGTACATATTCCTCCCGTTATTACTGAGGAGGATCGTTTTTGTGAAGAGTTGTTCTTGCAGACTACTGAACGCGATCAGCACGGTAGGTTTTCTGTAAGAATGCCACTTAAACAATCGCCTGATTGCTTGGGTGATTCACATAATTCTGCTAAACAGCGTTTTTTATCTTTAGAAAGGAAACTAGATCGTTTACCACAGTATAAAAAAATGTATTGTGAATTTATGGATTGCATGTTAAAAGTAAGGAGAATCCTGCTGATACATTATCGAGAGGTGTTTTCTTTGATTCACTAAAAGGTGACAACACTAGTTTGTGGTGGTATGGTCCGACTTTTCTCCGTGAACCGACTTCAAATTGGTTGGCAACAAATAGGTACTAATGAAATTGAGTTTATTCAGAGTAAGTTACCGGAATTAAAATGTTCTAAAACTACAAATTTATTAAACGTAAAAACTAATATTATAATTGATTTTGAAAGGTTTTCTTGTTTTAATCGTTTGCAAAGAACAGTCGCGTATGTCTTACGTTACATTTCTAACTTACGTGCATCGCGTGTCGGTCAAGGTCGCGAAACCGGTTCATTGACCGTGAACGAGATTAATACTTCGCTACTTGTGTTGACACGTTTAGTTCAATCACAATCATTCAGTAAGGAATATCATAACCTAAAAGAAAAGGTGCAGTTAACCAATAAGTGTAGTAATAAAACATTAGGTTTAAGTATATTTTTAGACAAGGATAATATAATTCGTGTCGGTGGTAGACTTAGTAATTCAAAATTTGATTACGATAAGAAACATCCAGTGTTGTTGTGTCGTAAACATCGGTTTACTTGGTTATTGTGTTCATACGAACACAAACGTTTACTTCACGCTGGACCTCAGCTCCTCGTGGCGACCATGCGTGATAGATGGTGGGTGCTGGGAGCACGTAATTTAGCAAGGCTAGTGGTTCATAAATGTGTTACCTGCATTCGTATGAAAGGAAATACGTTGACTCCACTCATGGGTGATCTCCCGGTAGAACGTTTAGAAGCTGGATTTCCATTCATGCGATGTGGTGTTGATTATGCCGGGCCAATATCTATATTGAATCGCAAAGGCAGAGGTTCACAACTAATTAAAGGATATATTTGTTTATTCGTTTGTTTCGCTACCAGAGCTGTGCATTTAGAATTAGTTGGTTCATTGTCCACTCAGGATTATCTATTGGCATTCAAACGATTCATATCACGACGCGGGAAGCCGTGTCAAGTTTTTTCTGATAATGGTAGGAACTTCGTTGGAGCTGAAAGGGAGCTTTCAACTATATTTGAAAAATGTAATGAAATAATTGATTTTGCTAGTAGTAATAATATAAAATTTAGTTTCATTCCGCCTTATGCTCCTCACTTTGGTGGTTTATGGGAGGCAGGAGTGAAGTCGTGCAAGTATCACTTGAGACGTGTCGTAAGTAATGCTAAGCTAACTTATGAGGAGTTTGGTACGGTGTTGACACAGGTTGAGGCCGTCCTGAACTCCCGTCCTATGTCACCTATGTCCGCAGATCCAAACGATTACCTACCACTCACACCTGCTCACTTTCTAATCGGCCGGCCGTTGACTGCGCCTGCCAGTGAAGACAACACGACGACATCTACGCCTGCCTGTCGCTACAAGCGGCTGGAACAGCTGCGACAACACTTTTGGGAGCGGTGGTCCAAAGAATATGTGTCCGAGCTGCAACGCAAAACGAAGTGGGCACACAATACAGATGACATTGCTAAGGATAGTCTTGTCGTCATTAAAGAAGATAACCTGCCACCATTCAAGTGGAGAACGGGTAGGATTATTCATCTGTTCCCAGGGAAAGATGGCGTCTCGAGAGTTGCAGAAATCCGAACATCAACAGGCACGATCAAGCGTGCTTCCTCGAAAATCTGCCCGCTGCCGGTTTCAACAAACGAAGCCAGCGTGACTCCTGTTTAGTTGGAAGACGGTTCTTCCAAGGCGGCCGGCATGTTGCGTCAAGCAGCGCCACCTGTTGGTAAAATGAGAGGACGGCTCTTTTCAAGACAGATCTTATAAGTCGGTAAATGTCAAGACAAGCAGCGCCATCTACTACTCGACGGTGAAGACGTTTGTTCGAGAGGGTTCTGCGAGTGCCGCGCCACCAGTGTGCTTTTTTGAACTGAAAATAAAGTATATATACCCAAACCTTTTAAAATTGTAAGAGTCAGAAATAAATTCATTGTCATATTTATCTGAGCATCATTGAAGAAGCCCCTGCCTGCCTAGCCTGTCTTCATTGCCAAAACACTTGGCCATTTTTTATGTTTTTACAGCGGAGCTTATTGATGCAATGGTATAAATAAACGTCCGACCCGAATCAAAAAACTTTTTTCCAAAAAGTTAAACCGACTTCCAAAAACTCTTTTTACAACAAGTCTTTAGTTTTGTATTTTCGTTTTTGGCACCGACTTCTGAAATTAAAGTTATTTTTCACTTTGCAGTGTTTTTGCAGTGGTTTAATTTTTTGGTAAAAAGTTTTTATTTCACTCTTTTTAGTTGGTCGATTTTTAATTTACCTAGTTAAAAGAGCCTAAATGTCAACTACTTATAACCTTTTACAAAATATTGCTTTTCCCAATGCTGGGCCGTTAATGGTTGAGGAGTTCTCCTGGTACTTCACCATCAGCTCTACATCACCATATGCATTGTGACGAACATAAAGTGCTTAACATCCATATTCAAGTAATCGAATCGCAATCCACGAAATACTTATTATTGAGTAGGTTCGGCGGCCATCTGTGGTCTTCATCATCAGTCCCACTTCACAAATGGTATTTTTTGAGAGCAACTGCACAAGTTACTATAAGAAATACCCACAACGCCATAGGTGTGCCTATAATATTTGAAGAGTTCCCTCGATTTCTCCAGGATCCCATCATCAGATCCTGACTTGGTCATAATGGGACCAATTTCGAAGTATACTCTTTCAAACAAAAAAAGAATTTTCCAAATCGGTTCAGCCGTCTTCGAGTACAATCGGTGTTGAAATCGCTGATCATACATAAAAAAAATATATATACGCGTCGAATTGATAACCTCCTCTTTTTGTCGTCGGTTGAAAAATTCTTACGACTAAATAAAAACTGAACAGCGCGCGACGTTTGTTTATCGTGCGTCTGTATTAACCGGTTTTTATTGCTCTAAACCGTTAAATCCGAAAAAACCTTTATGTAAATGCTCTTCCAAATACCGGTTTAAAAAAAACGGTTTATGCGAACGAAACCGAATGTAAAGGTTTTGGCGTCAAGTACATCATACCGGTTTGAAAATTTAACCGGTATCCGAGCCTTGGGTAATACGATACCCCTTGGTAAGACTGGTTGTCAGATTTTTTTTTATTTGATACTTTGTGACTTAATAATTTTTCTAAGGTAGGTATTCCATAATTGCATAAATAATATTTTTGACTTGCGTAGTGCAATTAGTATCGTAAGTAGTGCCTAAGTTTAAAGTAATGCCAAAGAGTCATTTGCACCCTTTGAAGTGGAAGCGCACGGGTAGCCCGCCAAATTCAAATTTTCTTAGGTACGTTTTTTTCAATTTTCAGGTCAGTGTCAGGTTGTATGATGATGAAAAATGAATTGCGTCTTGCGAATTTTCATGAAAAAGTCGTTCAATGGGGTTACATGAACTTAGAGGGTTGTATTGATGATTATCATGATTGTAATTCTGTAACTACATACGTGTTACTGGCGTAACTCATTTTTCATCAACATACAACCTGATCCTGACCTGTAAATTGCAAAAAACGTAAGAAAATTTGAATTTCGCGGTCTACCCTTGCGGTTCCCCCTTAAGCTAATTGTTAGTTATGTTTGATTTGTTTTCGTTTGTTCGGAAAATGAACCGAAAAACAGCTATATACGTCAGATTTGTAAACGCATCCCTAATAAACAATACCGCCGCGCCGCGCGCTGGAGCCTGTTAACGTAGGTAGGTAAACCTGGTTAAGTATGAAGGGAGAGTGGATTCAGTCTAACTATGAACAAATACGTTTATAAATTTTTATCAAGTGCTATACCGTTGTAACTTAACAGAAAATTTGAGAAGTCATTGGTAGTGTTTTTATTACGATGTTTAGTACGTAGGTACCATGAAATATCACGGTTATTTCCATGTCAAATGTCCGACTGTAGGTATCATTTGGCTTTTGTGTAAAAAGGCGGGTGTCGTAGCGTAGCGAGTTACTAACCAAAAAGTATTACTACGAGGGCAGTGCGCGGCAGGCGTAGGTAGGTACAGCGAAATACAGAGTTGAAATGTATTAGATTAACGACGAAATCTTGAAGGTTTGTTTTTGGTAAATGTATTATGTTTTGTAAAAACTCATAGAAAAAAAAATGTTGATTATGATGTTAGTAGCATAGTCCTGAGAGGTTTTCGGTGTTTTACAATTAACCCTGTATATGGTCCCACGGAAAGTCCCAGATATATCCTCAATATGGTCACACTACTTCAGTATGACTTCTAATAAACAAAAATAAATAAAGTTACACTAAGTCCGTGAAATTCAATGTAAAGCCGGCTCTACACGTTGGCCAACACAGTGGCGAATGTAGTGGCCAATGACTATTCGCCAACGTGTAGAAGGGGTGTTTCTGCACCCAACATGCACAAACACGCCGTCTACACGTTGGCCAATACGCATTGGCCACTACATTCGCCACTGTGTTGGCCAACGTGTAGAGCCGGCTTAAAACTATTTGGTCTTTACATAGTTATCTAAGTTATCATTGACTAATATGTTAAAATCATTGGTCAAGCATTTATGAAGTAATTAACTGAAAATACAAAGAAATATGTTTACAATTATTTAGTGTCAAAAATCTCGAATTAAACACTTACGCGTGAAATCTTATATCACCTCCTGGACACCACGTTCTATCTCAACCACGCACTATACAAGTTTGCACCATTACTTCAATTATAACATTGATTATAGACAAATATCTCAAACTAATCTGTGAACCGCAAAGTAAACAACCGCCGTATTGCTAAGATTTATGTTGACATGTAGGGCCAATGTTGCCACATTACCAAATCCTTGGGAAATGGCATAATATTTCACTGATTCGCCAACCTTGATAAGCAATCGTGACATAGAATTTTGGAATTTTTAATTTCAGTAATCTTAGTTTATCTTTTTATTTATTGGCACATTATTTGACAGTATTTAACTTCTGATTGGGTTTGTGTGGTAACTCTTTTTAAAAATGTCTTACGAGATTTTAATAACGAGATAGCAATACCACGGTCCACACTAAAAAGATAGGTCAGACCACTGAGAGTGAGATAGAGATACGTAGGTATTTGACTCAAGCTGTTGTTCGAAGTGTGGGCTCCATATTTATCTATACCTTCATGGTCAGATCGTGTCAGATAGATTCTTTCGTCGTAATCTATGGCACAGAGTACATCTTAGTCTATGGATCACAGGCAGGCTGAGAACCAGTGTTGCCAACGTAAGCGATTTTTCGCCATTTAGGCTACTCACGAAGAGAATCGGCCACTAAAAAAAAATGAAAGGCGTCGCCTTTTAGGCTACTTCAGTTCAAATTAACTGAATCAATCATTCACGAGCTTAAGAAAAATAAACATCTCCCACGCAATTAATGTAAAAGGTTTGCGATACTAGGAAAGAAAAGATGGCCCTCACTTTATAAAAATTAGAAAACATATTATATGTACGCAAAAACTTAGGACTTTATAAGATTAGAAACGATCTTCAAACAATAAATATACTCAATAAGCGTGAAATTGTTATACTCAAATGGAGATTAGCCAAAACAAGCAAGTCATTCCTCATATAAACAGCATACGCTTTAATAACAAGTTGCCAAAGTTTGTTGCAGAACTTCGTGAGGGCAAATTTATAACCCTTATCAAAAAAGCATATTATTAGATCGCCAAGCAATCATTACTTCAACGTAATCCACGTTGAAGTCATTCATGACTTCAAAGTAATCCACGTTGAAGTCATGATTTATTGTGATTGCGTTATCGACTAGTCTATTAACAACTCAACTTTCGTGAGTGTTTGATAGATTTTCGTTTTTGTTTAATTTTTATTATTCATTTTACAATGCTTTAAATAGTTTCCTTTCTTAGTGAAGTCTAATATTGAAGCTTTTCAAGTTTATTTTAATATTTTATAAAACTTTTTTGTGAATGTGAGAACAGGGATTCTCTACAGGCCTCTTAGATTCAGTTAAATATTGTTAATCATTGTTAAACAATGTGGAAATAAAGTAATAAAAGTACGCAGTGTTTTATATTATAAGTGACAACTTCAAGTAGCAAAATAATCTAACAGTATCCTAGCAACCATCATAGATAATTATAGTATAGTTATATTTGGTCAGATACTTCACATCCTCGGAACTTTTTTTAAAGAATATTATGGACATATATTCTTTAATCCCAATGCTGAACTTAAATTATGCAGCCTGGGGCCGAACAGTGGTTTGGTTAACATATCAGCCAACTGCTGCTCCTAAGGAACATGCGTTACGTCAAAGTCTCCATTGCTAACACATTCTCTTACAAAAAAATGTTTCAGCTTGATGTGTTTGGTGCGCTTGTGATATTTATACTTTGGATTGTGCGCAAGTTTTACAGCCGATTCATTGTCCAGGTTCAGTACTGGTTTCTCAATTTTAATCAAATTGTTAATAAGGTGATTCAACCATAAAATCTCTTGAGCAGATTCGCTTGCTGCTATAATCTCCGCTTCAGTTGAGGAGATGGAGACTGTCGTTTGCTTCTGGCTGCTCCAGCTAATAGCAGCTCCAGAAAATAAGTACACCATTCCAGATGTCGACCTTCCAATAGTTTGGTCTCCTGCATGATCTGCGTCGCTGTAACAGACTAAGCGTGGAGGGGACTTTTCCGTATTAAGGTTAGCCCATTCTATTGGGTACCTTTCAAGTACCGGATGATGCGTTTTACCAGCATCTTTCTTAGTAGGTGCTGCGAGGTTTAGAGATGCGACACCCACAGCATATGAAATATCAGGCCTTGTGCTTACTGATAAATATGCCAAAGCATCCACGGCTTGTCTATATGGGAAATTCGCGTTGACATCCTCTTCTTCTGCCTTCCTATTTTCTTTGATGATTGGCGTTGGTACTGGTTTGCAGTTGGACATTCTATATTTTTCTAACACTTTCTTTGTGTAGGCCTTCTGACAGAGTGAAATGGTCTTGTCCTTGCGGACATTAATTTCCATTCCAAGGAAGTATGACGCAGGTTTCGTAGTTATATTAAACCTTGTTTGTAATTCCTTGATGAATTCGTCTCCTGCTCTGGTAGTATTGTATACTACAAGTCCGTCATCAACATAAAGACCAATAAACACTTTAGATTGTCCTCTGATTCGAACATACAAGCATGGATCCGCTTCACTCTGTTGGAAGTCAGAATTCCTTAAGAATTCGGCAATGCAGGTATTCCAGCAGCGCGGTGCTTGTTTCAGTCCATAGAAGCTGCGTTTTAGTTTGCAGACTCGTTTGGTGCCATCTTGATAGCCATCAGGCTGTTTCATATAAATGTCTTCATTTACTGTGCCGTTTAGAAACGTGGTTGAAACATCGAATTGAAGTAATTTAAGATTATCTCGAGCAGCTATAGCAAGTAATGCTCGTATGGTACTCAGACGAACCACTGGATTGAATGTTTTGTCATAATCAGTTCCAGGTTACTGGGAGTAAACTTTGATAACCATTCTGGCTTTATACCTATCGACGGTACCATCAGGATTCATTTTTACTTTATACACCCATATGCAAGGGAGGGCTCTTCGTCCTTTGGGTAAATCAACCAAATCCCAGGTTTGGTTATCATCAGTGATCGGAGTAGGTAGATTGAAATGGGGTCATTGATCCGAAACGTATATATTAATATGGACATTCCTCCGGAATTGGTGGATTATTAAAAAAAAACCTTATGTAGGAATTTTATTCTGCCAGAGTGGAAGGAGTCATTTGATGATTTGCCATCCTCAAAAAAAAGGTAGGAATTGTAATAAAATGAGCAATATTATTCTTTATTCTACCCTTAATGCAAATTACCATGACCACTATGAAAATATTTAAATTTAAGTGCAACAATTTATGTCTATCTATAAAAGTTCTAGCCATAAAAGGCTAAAAATAAAAAAATAAAAATTAAAGCTTCGATCGGAATTAGATTGTTTTTATTATTCAACAGATAAATAATGAATTAATTTAGTTTTTATACTTTCCTTTAAATTTTGAATTGAGTAGGAATAATATCACTACCAACATTAACAATGTTTAATTGAATCCGGAAATACCGGAATTACTTTCCGGGAAAATGGCTTATCCATGTTTTTCTTTCTGTGTGCATTTATGATACAAGTACCAAAAATCAATCTACCTACTCCGATCACTGGTTATCATGCAGTGAAGTTATTTCACTCTGCATAGCATCTAGCTATTTTGCTTTGTAAGGAGATTCCATCACTTCTTTGAGGGTCTCAGGCTTTTTAGGCTTGTGAAGATTTTCGATTTCTTCAGCTGCTTCCAGAATAAAATCATCGTAGCGCTTAGGAGCTGTGATTTTTGACCTGTCTCTCAAAGACCTCGTTTGACCGGTCCATTTTCTTCAGTTTCAGCATCAGGTTCATCATCATAGACAGCGGTAAAAGATCCAGAAAGAGATTCGTATTCACTTTCATTATTTGCTGGTTCCACTTGTCGAACGTTTTCAGTGCTATCGACCAAAATTTGTTGCAGCGTTTCATCTTGATCATCTGCGTCACTATCACTATTATGCTGCTGATTATTTCCTTCATGATTGTCAAGCTTAATATCCACTCGCTTGTGCGTTGTTTGCTGCGATAGCGTTTTATTAGGTTGTTCGTGTGAGAACTCTAAATCGGTGAGAAGTCTGGAGATCACATTTTTATTCGGTTCATCGTAGAACATAATCTTCAATACCCTAACATCTTTTGAAGTTATGATACTGTTCTTCGTGGGTATGCAGATCCTGAAATCTTTTGATGTTTCTGAGTAACCCGCAAATATGCCAGGAATTGCCTTTGGTGCAAATTTGTGACCGTAAGTGCCTTTCATAAAAACGTAGGTCTTGCAACCGAACACGTATAAATGATTAATACATGGCTTTCTCCCAACCCATCGCTCGAATGGCGTTTGGTTCTGAACGGTGCTGTTTATACTCCTGTTTGATAGGTAGTTTGCAGTGAATACTGTTTCGCCCCAGAATTTTAAGGGTGCCTGTGCATCAATCCAGCATTGCTCTCATTTTCTCCACAAGGTTTCGGTCCTTTAGCTGTGTAAGGGCTATGCTATTACCATTTTTTGTTACAAAGGAGACTGTACCTTTTCCTTCAATTTTTGCAGTTTGTTCTTTAGATAGATAGATATATTCTTTATATTACACCATAACAGTAAAACAAATTTATGGACTTAACAATTAAAAAGGGTAATATAATGGGCGGTCTTATCGCTAAAAGCGATCTTTTACAGACAACCTTTGGATGGATTTGACACAGAAGGAGAAAATAAATACGCGGGTAGTCCACGGTGTACTATTTATCTATATAACTCCAATGCAATATTTTTCGTGACCGAAACCGGGAATTTGCAGAAGAACGTGCTCAATATGGGGATTTGTAGCATAAAGCACGGACACAGCATTCAGCGTTTTACGAACTGCCACAAGAACTCCGCCCCCCTCCTTTTTATTTGTAGCAGTGCGATTACGATCGCATCTAAACACTACAAAGCGTTCATCAATGTATTCATGGTCAAATATATGTGGAGTGAGCCAGGTCTCAGTTAGAATAATTATATCATAACAGTTCCTTAAAATATTCATATATAAGATATTGAGTTTCGTTCGTATTCCCCTGCAGTCCTGATAATAGACTGATAAGTTATCCAACATTAAGAATATATTGATTTAAAAAATATATATTTCGAATAAATAAAGACACGAATTACTTCCGAAAAGGTTATGAAAACATTTTCTTGATTGCTAGTAATATATAAGAAATATAACATTAGTGAATAGTGTAATAACAAGCACTTCTGTAACCATGAATGACCGAGAGTCCAATATATGACAATATACCAAATTATATCAATAATTACTATCTGTATAAGTACGTAAAAATAAAAAACAAGTCCCCATGTCGTCATATAAGACATGAATAACATTAAAAACATTAGAAAACAAATTACTGTAACTGTGACATATCATTTTCGGACTGTTGATTACTTTTACCAATAATAGAGCGAGTACCAGGCTTAATCTTTTTGATATCTTCTGACGATCGTATTGCCAGCGCTGAGGAGGTATCAGTTTCACGGACGAGTATTGTAGCGTGCTTGACCCATACGTACTTAAAGTTGTTTTTTTTGGCTGTATCTCGGGTTTCACGAAACAGTTGCTTTCTTTTTATAGTCAAATGTTCATGCATGTAGATACGTTGTGTATTTCCCGAGAAACCCAGCTGATCAGAGTTGACGCAAGGTCCTTTTGCCAGTCGAAATGAACTTAGTAAATTATCCCTTAGTATGCGCGAACTTAACTTTACAATAATATTCTTCGGATTTTTTATGCGCGTGTGGAACGGTATGTATGGCGATGGCGACTATGTCTTTATGAGACAGTGAACAAATTTATCTTGGAGCCGATATTCTCCATTAGTTCTTATTGCGCTTTTCGGGTAAGTTGCATAACTCTAGATTACAACATCTCGCCTGTTGCTCCAACGAATCGATTTTTGATTCCAAAGCTGTCATTGCAATGTTTACAATGTATTAAACAATGTTTAAAATAAAGAAATAAAAGTAGGTACCCAGTGTTTTATATTATAAGTGACAACTTCAAGTAACAAAAGAACCTAACAGTATCCTAGCAACCATCATAGATAACTATAGTATAGTTATATTTGGTCAGGCCATAGATACTTCACAGATTCGTTTTTCAATTTTTTATTTGAAATTACATTGTGCTGTGATAAGGATACCTATATAATAAAAATGAATGACATTTTGAAAAGAGTAACTGTGGAGTTTGTTGACGGTTCGTCTCCATAGGAATCGACCAATTTCGGACCGTGCACTAGCTTCTGTCGTTTAAGTGCCCATGTGAAAAAAAAAATATGTTGAGTTGAGTTGAGGCCACCCTCTATGTTTATGGTTGGTTAGCTTTGGGGAATATCCTGAATTTATATTATTTATAATATTATATAATTTGAATTTATCTTTATAATTATGTAATCAAATTTAGGGTGCCATAACGTAATAAGTATTAATTTTGGTGTAACTACCGCAATTATCATATCAAACTGAGTGAATAACTTGTGGAACAGTCGCTGCGCCCCCGTAGGGGGCGCGGCAAGTGATATCGGGGCATTTGCCCCCCGATCACGGTGGCCTCATCAGCCTCAGCCCGCAACAGCGGGCCCGTCGCTGGGTTGCCAATATAGGCGTAACCTGTTTGCGCGCGCGCCCTGCCTGCGCATAGTACGCGCGGCGGGCGCGCACACATATTATGTTTATGACGTGTAAACTGTAGGCGCGCCACGACGCCGTTATAATTCGGCGTCGTTTCTTCACGACACCTCGGCGGTCTGCACCCGCCAGGTGAAACCCCCAGTTGCCTGAGGGATGCCTAGCGGAGCGCGACCAGCGGCGAGGGTGCCGGCTTAGGCGAGCCTACAGTTGGATGCGTGGCTCCCGCCCGTCCCGCTTCCAGGTCTAGCCGGTTACGTTCCGAGCCGCAGAGCCGTGTTGTGCGTGTGTGAGTGGCATTGTTGTGTGAGTCACCGCTCAGTGCGTCGACGCCGAATAGTAAGCTATCCGGCGCTGTTATGTATACTTGTATGTATAGTGGCGCATGTGTGAATCGGTACGTAACGTGCCTATATTAACTTAGCACACGTTACGTCTCGTGGTGTGAATATTATGATTAGTATCAATGTTTGGATAAGCCGCGTGTAGTGTGGAGGCGACTTACCCAGGCGTCAGTCAGGGTGAGTGAATAGTTTGGGTGAATTCCAGTTATTATTTGTCATTTTCATTTCGGTTCGTACAGCATATTTTGTGTTAAAAGTATTTGTTACACGAAAAATTATTGGCCCATGCATTATGCGCGATGAGTGGATATCAGCATTTAAAGCAAGTAAAGTAGGTAAAAATAAATTTATTTAAATATTAATTAAATATTAATATTAACTAATATTAGTCTACCGCTGACTGAAATTCGGCTATATTAGGCTGCTTAAACTGTGAAAAACGGGCGACATCGGCCCGCGCTTTGTTGGCAACACTGCTGAGTGCTGAGAACGACACAGTGATGAGTGATATTTAATTTTTATAGTGGAATAATAATAATATCTTTCTGCAAATATTTAGGTGGTGTCCTATATGTTGTAATTGCTCATTAGTAGTAATACTTATAAAAGTTGTTATATTTACAGTAAAGTATTAACTTCGGTGATAATGTCTTTGTCGACTAATTTTTGGATTTCATTAAGTTTTCTTACAATAGTCATTACTTGTGTTATTTTATCTAGCGATAACTATGCGCGAGCTAGTGAAAATGAAGCTGAAAGCATTACTAAAATTGGACAAGGCGTAGGCCACATTATGAACATTTATTACTGGTAAGGTTACCATGAACTATTAATTACTTTGGTTATCTCTATTATGTTCTAGGTAAGCTGATGTTATTTTCATTATTTACATGTTTTCAGTTATTCTTGCGGATACAGAAAAGTGTTCGAAGACTATGCAGGAATAATACAGCAAAAATATCCAGAAATATCTGTGATTGGAGCAAACTATGATCCTCCAGGCTTAAATATGTACCTATCCAGATTGATTGTAAGTAACTGAATTGTTTTAATGTGATTTGATTATTGTCACTGTCAGTGTGTGTGAGTAAGTACTGTACCTCATATGTCAATGTTTGCAATTAGTGCTATTGTTAAGCATGAAGTTCTGGCATTGACTGGTAGAGCAGTTTTCTATCAGGAATTCCTAATTCTCCCAAGTATATGTTTAATTTTTTATTATATGTTTAATAATAAAAATTCAGTACTAGGATCATTGCTTGGTTGATAGGAATATACCCCCCTATTATGTGGCTTTATACAACTGGTGATAAAGATTTTACATGCTTACACCTTTGGGGAACCTTACATTATGTATGAAAAGCCTTAAGCCTTAATTATGTATAATAAGCTACAGTAACACGCACTTATGAATCTAAATCTTAATTTAATTTTTATAAAACTGTATAGTAATTTGTATTTCTCTTGCTTGGTGAATTTTATACTGTTCTTGTTTTGATTGTCTTCCCATGCTTTTGGTAACCCTCTTACATAGTTCATAGACTGCCACTTTTTGAGCTTATTATGAGCCTGTGCTGTCCCGCTGTAGGGCAAACGACTCCTTTCACTCCTTCTACCTTTTGTGATCCAATGTAGGCCAATTCTCTAGAAATGGGTCTAGGGTCCACTCGTGGGCCTGCCACACTGTTGTTTTTTGCCAGTTGGAACCTACTGTGGTTATTTTATACCATTGCTCCACTGACATAAGGAAGATATAACCAGCCCAATTCCACTTTAAGCTAGTAGATGTGAGGTGCAGCTATTTGTGTTTTGGAGTGAAGTATAGAATCCTTGATGGGATCTGTTAGTTTGACACCCAGTATATTTCACACCATAGCTATCTATGATATGTATAGTAGATTTATCATATGTATATTGAATATACCTAGTAAAAAAACTTATTCATCAAAATTAGGTTTATAACTTTAAATTAAAAACATAAATAACAAATATACCTACATAGATTTAACTAACAGTTATAAAAGAATTGTTTTTTATTATTATTCATGTAGGTAGGCATTTACATTGATTTCTTATTTTATTTATTTACAACAAAGGCTAAGAAAAATATACATGATAAATAATAACAATCATTAATTATAGTTTAATTGTATAGCTAAGCATGTTTTATTTATCATAACTAGTATTTATACACACTGTGTCTATCATCTCCTCTTGAACTCTCCTGTCGCAGGTCTGCTGGAAGAAATTTCTTGGGAAATAAGCAGCACCTTTGTGCTCTTTTGTCTGTATTTAATTTTTTTTTTTGTAAGTGTCATGTGTGTACATAAATAAATAAATAAATAACTTTAACATTTTTTTATTGTACAATATTTTTATGATTCCTATCATAATTAATTAATTATATAAGTTTGATGAATATTATTTTCATTACAGGGTTTTGGTAAGATGATAGTGATCATGTGCATACTAAGCGGAGTCAACATATTTGCCTGGCTGAACAAACCCCAGCCTGCCTGGTGGAGCTGGTGTATTGAGAACAAACTTTATGCTTGTATGATGATGTTCTTCTTAGCTAATATGATTGAAGGCCAACTAGTATCATCTGGAGCATTTGAAATATCTCTCAACAACATTCCACTGTGGTCAAAACTGGAAACAGGACGGATTCCACAGCCTCCTGAGCTGTTTCAGATAATTGACAACACATTGCAGTTCTCAAAAATGGACTTGCCTAATAACAACTTTGTGCAGTAATAGTTTTGTTGCATTTTTTGCATATTGTTTATAAAAGGGACTGAGGTTAAGATTAATAGGGTGAAATATATGTAAAAAAAAAAAAATTTTATGTAATATGTAGTAAGCAATGAAAAGCATTACTATGAAAAAACAATATACTTGTATAATGTTAATGTAATGTGCACATGTCATGAGGAATTTTCGTAAAACCAAATTTTTGTTTCTTCCAGATAGTAGCAAACATCATTCGTAAGCACCATGTGGGTAGTATGCATTTAGTTTTTAATTAACCAAAGAGTAAATTTTTCCGATAACGAAGATACACGTAAATTAAAGAATATTATATAATTTTAAGACTTAATTTTAACAAAGCGATACCTTAAGCACATTATTGTATCTTAGAACACTTACAATACATTTTAATTATCAATTACGCATGATGTTGTAGTCTAGGTAGGTACAAATACTTTTTCTTAAATTATTGAACATTTACATTAAAACAATATGTTAGAATAATGCTAGTACACATTGATGCTTTCAGAACCATTTCTTTTACGGAAGTTCCCTTGGCACCTTTAATTTCATAAACTGTTACTATATTTAGTATTTCAGTTATTCTTACAGTTTTTGTTAATATTGATTTAAACGTAGTCCAGATGTTAAAACAGCTTTTTATTACTTCCTGTCCTCTGCTAGACCAAAACAAGTGTTTAGTTCTAAGGCCTACATAGGATGGGCGCTTATAAAATGTCAGATGCTTAGTGCATTAGTTCTGTACTGTTTAATAGTCGCTTACTTCGATCAACAATTGTACTAGATTACCGATAAGCGCTTCAAATACGGCCCGAAAATGGAGCCACAAATAGTTTTGTGGACCTAGGGTAAATACGCTAAACGTCGGTCCCCCCCCCCCAATCTTCGGCCGTCTGTACGTTTTCAGCTTGCGTTCATTCAAAAGGTAATTAACTGACAATTTTGCTACCTGAATTAAAACCTTAGTTCATACTCTATATGTACAAACCGTTACTATTCGATTACGTCACTCGCTCTTCGCACACTGAACGTAAGTCGCGACTGCGCCGTTGAAGCGTCAAGTTTGCGTTAAAAGTAGTTTACTTGATGTGAATACCCATACTTCGGGAATTGATATTACTACGGTAAGACATTTCTTTTTTTTGTTTTGAGCTTTATCATCACTAAAACATTATTTTTACTATATTTTGAGATAGTTTTTTCAACGTTTTGCGTATTGTTTTAAGGGCAAAATAGGAGGCCGTCAATAGAGTGCCAGTTTTGACTTAAAACCCGATTCTCGGCCGTGGCCGACTTAAAGTAAATGCAGTCTGTTTTATAAATTCCAATTCTACCAATTCCTTTGGTTTAACAAGAGAATTAGCAAAGCTTACAGGCAAATAAATCTATTTTACGTTTAATTGCCAAATACCGGCCGGGGTGATATTAGTTGAATCTCGACAAATAAGGTACACGAAATTGGGGCCGACATTAGAAATATTAAAGATCGTAATGTCGACCAGCGTCAAATTCGGACGCCACTATACAGGCTGATTACTTTTGTATTTTTTCATTGATTGGGTGGTAGGTAGTCTTTTTTAATTTATTTATCAAAGTTATTTTCTCAAATTGTATTATGAAAAGTATATCTTATTAATATTATTAAGAAGTTTAGTTTTAATGTAGGTATTGATAATATTGAAAATATATTTATGGTAGCTAATTATGGTTTGGGAATTTAGGATATAAATATAAATTGCTCTTTGGAGCTTGCTATCTATGAAACCCTTGTTTATTAGCTTAAAAAATATCTTTGAAATTTACTTACTTTCATTGATTCATTAACCTGCACGTGACAAAAAGCTCGTTCGTTTTCACTTAATGCTTTTAATTTAAGGTACTACAATGACAGAGCAGGTAGATGCAAGGCCTTCGCGAAATCAAAGAAAATTATGCGGTTACGATCGCAATAAAATAAAAGAAGCTCTTGGGGCAATAGGTAATGGGATGTCCATTCGTGTATTAAACTATTTGGCATCCCACGAACAACGTTACAAGTATTTTATTTTATTGTGATGTTTTACTTTGTTATAATTTTAGTACCTAACGTTGTTGAGGGGAAAAATATATTTTACTAATAAACAAATATAATTACAAATGTATACTTAGTGTGATATTAGATTCCTGCCAAAATAAATCATATTAATAATATTTATCAGTCTTAATTTAAAACATCTATACCCGGCCGACATTTGAGAAAAACGCGACCGACCATGGGCCGTGAATGGCCGACTTTAGGGTTTTTTCGTTCTCGACTCATCTAAACCTTAAAACTTTTTTCTTTTAATAGAAATGTCAACCTTATGCCTATAAACATGAAATAGACATATGAAACTATCCAAAACCGCATCAGAAGCTATCCTTCGTTGCAAACTGATGGCGCCAGAGCGATCCCCAGTCAGAAAATCCATTAGGGGGCCGACATTTGGCGTATTTACCCTGTTTCAAATTAGTATGGTCCAAGCATAGCCAACATTTACAACATGCCACAGTACGCGTTCAAAAACTTTATAAACAATCACCGTAATGCCAAGATTTCGGAAGAAATATCTTTTTACGGTAAGTTTATATTAATAAGTGTTTTTTCATAAAATAAAATCCAACGAAATAGTAAGTATAATTCAATTAGCTATTATAGTTGTTTGACCAATGTTGGCTCCCTCCTCCTCGCACCAACTATTGTAACCACGGAATAGAAAATACAGTGGAAGTGCCACTCAGATATCGCACGCGTGTCAACATTAAGCACAGATGCGCGACATTAGCTTATTCGCTGTCAGATTCATGTCGCGATTGGTTGTCTCTAAAATACACGAAATATTAGAAATTATGTCTTGTTGTGCGGTTTGGACCTGCAAAAACGAAAGCAGTAAATAAAATGTATCTTGTGGAGGCGTATCGTATCATCGATAAATATTAAAGTTTGTTAATTTTAAATATATTTGATTTTAATGACAATACCACATTTCATGACTTCAATGCAAACTATAAACAACTTTATTGTCATTAGCACAACGTTTAAATCTACTTGGTCGTTATCTGGAGGAACATACTTTAAATTCTAGTAACTTCAACGCTACTCAATTAGGGATGGGACATATTCGTAAAGTAGGTCTGTATCGATAATTTTTATTTATTTCTAACTTCATTTCATAGCTGGCACCAATGATATTTTATAGTACAGATATGTTATAGGCGCGCGCGTCGTGAAGACTCGAACACGAGCTAATTGGAACGTCTTGCAACTAGTCTGCGTCGAACGCAACCACAAGCGTGCCGCACCGTAATACTCGTGTCCTTAGATTTTATTTATCAAAAATGCCATCGTGTGAGTTTCGGAAGTGTACGAATTATACTTCCAAAGTAAACAAAATACAAAGGATCTCATACCACATGTGAGAATGCAAATATATTAAGAGAATTTTTTATATTTCATTTAATTTCCAAACTTGCCAATAAATTATGCTTAGGAGCTATATGTAGGTGAAGACAGAGAGAGCAAACTTGTTTTGTCGCGAGAGCGATAAGGATGCGTGCGTGCGGACATAGATTAGTTAAAAGTTTACAAGTGTAGAAGCGATATTGATTGACTTGTTTTAATTTGTTTTGTGTTACAATTTTTTTGACTAAAGTTCATTTGACTGATTATTGAGGATTATAACTGTTTTTTTTATTGAATTAGGTTTCCGAGGGATCAGGTTCGACTTCAAGATTGGATCGCAATTGTTCGTGAACAAAAAAGCGAATCAAACTGGATAACATCAAAAAACAGCAGGATATGTAGCAATCACTTCCAAAGTACTAACAAATATGTTTCGAAATGTGGTCGAACAACGCTTAAAAAAATGCAGTTCCAAGTATAGAGGTAGGTAACTAAAACATTTTATAAAACATAATGCTGCCTGCATAATGTTTTATAAAATGTCAGCTACTTTACCTACAAAGAAACCGCTACATGACATTTCATTATGGTTGTGTCATGAAATTGATTATTTATTGATTACTAGCTTTCCACCTGCTTCATCCAAGATGAAGTTCCGATTTGACGAAGTTTTCGAATCATACAATTATTGTTATGATTATGACTGATCATAAATTATTTCATTAACATAATGACTATTAATTTCTATTTTAGTTTTGAATAATATAATGGGCTAAGCTGAATATAAACATTACAACTGAATACAAGTATTATCACTAAGGTAATACTTGATCCATGATTAACCATTATGATGTTTAATTTCTTACTTACGTACTTACTCTTCAATCGAGTGTCCACTCTACGGCTATAAAAATGTTATCCTATGGCGCAAGGACTCATTTGAAGCGCAATTGTTAGAATTATAGCTATCTCTTTCACTTGCGTGTTGTTTCGTATCTTTTGTTCTACTTATCAGTAAAACTTGTCAATGTGTGCCATAGATATACGTGATGTGTGCAGTTTTTACTACGCGGAACAAATTTCAACGCAAATTACTATGAACGTAACATATCTGTACTTTATAATATCATTGGCTGGCACCATCATTCAGAAAATTGATTTCGGACGGTTTATATCGCACCTACGCACAGTGGTCTGGAAATCGAGCTCCATACTCAGAAACTTAAAGTAAAGAATTAAAAAAACAAAAATTGTAATGGCTCTAGTATACCTCCCTTTACATAATATTAACATATGGATGGTACAAGTCACACTACACGTGAGAAAAAAAGATTTATGTTTTTTTTTGTATGGGAGAAAACACTAAACGTACGTTTTTTCGAAACTTAATGGAACTGTTAGGCTGCTGCTCACAGGAGCTATAGTCCCATACACGGCGATCAAGATGATATAAAATTCATATACCTTAATGGTGAACGCAGACCTAGCCGCACCGCAGTCTCTACAGTCCCCGCAGTCATCGCTTTTTGTTAATGGCCTCGCACATCTATCCGCGCCGCAGTCGCTGCAGTCGTTCCCGTCAGTGTTGCCAGATTTTTGAAAGCATTATCTATCCGAAGATTTAAAAAATCTGTATAAAATCTGTATTTGGTATTGGTACCGTCAACTGTGGCTACTTTACCGTATTTTTTTACATTTTTACTATTTACCACAACATGGAGCTAGATATTTAAACTTTTATTGATTTATTTTGTAAAAAATATGTGTCTCTTTTGGTTGAAGCAATGAATTCTACTAAATTTCACATAGAATCGCCAAAAAAACCAAGAATATGAGCGAGGTAAAATTGACACAAATTTGGCAACTTTACCTAGCGTACTGTTTTTATCGAATGTGTGTTCCAAAGTGCATGCAATGTAAAGTTGCCATAGGTCCAAGCGGTAAAAAGCGATGTATTTTATTTTGAAGTTATCATCTTCGTTTGAGTAACTACTACCAATACATAGGTAAAGTTGCCAACAGAAATTCAAAATTATCATAGAAATGGCCGCATTTCATCAGGGTTGTCGAAAAATAATACACATTTTTTTTACATTATGAACTTTTACTTATGCATTACTTGGCGTCAAAAAATTAAGTACTTAGCGTAATTATAATCAAAACTAGGTACCTATTCGTTAAACAATAGGTATGCAAAAAAAAACCCAATCGTAAAATTGTCTCTCCAAAATGAATAATCAAAATACCTAGGTAGGTACATAATTATAATCACAATCTATAAAAGTAATTCAGTCTCTTGTTAACGTAAAAATATTCGTAACAAAAAAAAACTAACACAAATCTTAAAATTCTCTCTCCAACATCAATAATCAAAATACCTAAGTAAGTACAGATGCCAGCAGGTCAACCTATTCGAATCTGTCTTTTACCAATCGAATATTAACCTTTAATGTAATAAGGTTGAAAAAAAATTACAGATTTAGGTAGGTTGTTGTTCAGTGGCGTCTGTACATAAAATAATCACAATCTACAAAAGTAGGTAACTCAGTCTTTTGTTAACGTATAAATATCTGTAACAAAAAATAACTAAAATAAATCTTAAAATTCTCTCCAAAATCAATCAGCAATATACCTACGTAAGGTCGCGCTCCCAGACGTCTTCTATTTCTTTGTTTGACGCTTACTTTTGGAGGCATCTTGAATATAACATCTGTAATAGGATATCAGCCAAATTTGTTATCAACTTAATTATATCACATGTATCCCAATATTTCATGAACGAATAATAAAGTTAGTGCTTTGAACAGCTAAACGAAATTTTAAAGGGTTTCCCACATAAAACCAGATTAGTTATGCAAGTTAAATTTGACAACCCTAGTCACAGGTCAAGTTGCCTTCATGCTGAGTTTGGTAACTTTACCTAACCTCAAATAACATTACCTTTTCGAATAACTCAGGAAATAGAAGATTCTTAGAATTAAATCACTGCGATATACCTACATGACAATATACCAAATACTATTTAATATACGCCATTTACAAGCACTTTAATTTACTGTAGGAAACAGCTATCTTTACACGAAGACGCTGCGCACAAAATTGACCGCACATAACGAAAATGCACTCTATTTTGACCGTTTACGAAGTTGCTAGCCTAAAAATATTTTTGGGTTACCACAATTTATTACAAAATCCACCAATATCTGCGAAATAACATAAACTTCCACAGACAAAACAAAAATTAAGTTGAACTGGTATAGGGTATGCTTAGGTAAAGATACCTACGAAAAGTAAAGATGCCACAGTTGACGGTATTTTGCTCTTTTGTGTAATTTTATCTGTAGATGCTATAATAGGGAATAAGCAAGTAATTATTTATACGAGAATAAGTAATTTCATTATAAACCGTTGACAGAGATTCCCTGTCTACTTTATAACTCTGGCAACACTGCGCGCCGTGGATGCGAATGACGTCATCCGCGCTGCGTGCGGGTGACGTCATCAGCTGCGGCTAGGGGAGTTCGGTCGTTTCAGGGACTGCGGCGACTGCGGCGCGGGTAGGTGTGCGAGGTTGCATAGAACTTCATATAAAGAATTCGAATGCAAAGACTGCGGCGCGTGCGACGCGGCTAGGTCTGCGTTCACCATTAGGCACCGCTTCGCACGTAGCAAATTTATGAAATTTTGAATTTTCGAAATGTGATTTTTCAAATTTTTGCCGTGGTTAAATATCGTTGCCGATCGATTAACTTATATTATAGTTAGGTTTAGCCTGCTAATGACCTTTATGATGACAATCATTAAAAAAGATATTGATTGTGTGAGAGGAGACATAATTAGTAGTAACAACACTAACATATAGGGTTGGCAACACCGCAGAGACCGGAGAGACGCTCTGGATCGCGTCACGAGCTGTAACTGTAATGTACAATAATTATACTAATAAATGGTATAAACCATATAAAAAGGTGTTTAATTATAAAACAAACATCGTACATGGCGCTGAGGATAACTAAAAATTGCCGCTGAACAAAGTAAAAAGAGGTAAGAGATGGAACAACTACAACCGCCGCCGCCATTATCTTTGGTTGGGTCGAAATCGAAAAAGAGAAGTTTCGAAAACTGGAAACAGCGGTTTGACCTATATTTTCTCGCCAGTGGAGCAGATACACGTCTAAATGATGAACAGAAAAAAGCTCTATTATTACACTGCATCGGTGAAGAGGGTCTGCTAATATATAATAGTTTCGAGGACAAGGCGAGCATATCATACAATGAGGTACTCATACGTCTGGAGAAAAACTGTAGTCCACCTACAAATGAAACGTATAACAGATATCTATTCTTCTCAAGAAAACAAAAAACTGACGAACAATACGAAGAATACCATACAGCACTAAAATCTCTCAGTTTAGATTGTAACTTTGGAACCTTAAAGGATAGTCTTATAAAAGATCAAATAGTACTTGGAATTACTGATGGTAATATCAGAGAAAAATTACTAAGAATACCAGACCTGACACTTGACAAGTGCATGAGTATATGTAAAGCCGCACAAGAGGCTCAAAGTCAAATAAAAACTTTAAATAGTGAATTCTCAAATGAAGTAGGTGCAGTAAACAAAGGAACATACAGTCGCCTATCAGCAAATAAACGAGAACCAAAAGCCAGGGGTCGTAGTAGAACTCCAGGTCAAGCAAGTTATGGTGCGCGAGGAACATCCAGTGGCAGACAATCAAATTATCAAGAAAGGTCAGGTGAGCATTTTAAAAAAGATGCCAGTACATCAAGACCATGTAGAAAATGCAACAAGTTTCATGGTTATGGTAAATGCCCAGCATACGGTAAAAAATGTATAAAATGTCATAAATTTAATCATTTTACTTCATGTTGTACTTATAAATGTTCAGTAGTCAACAGTGAAAATATAGAACAGCTTAGAATAGATACAGTTTATGCAGTAAACTCAGTAAGCAAGGAGTGGTATATAAATATACAAGTAAATAACAAATATATGAAATTTAAAATTGATACAGGTTCTCAAGTGGATATCATAAATAGAAATACAATGAATCAATTAAAATTGCAACTAAATACATGTAGGAATATAAGATTGACAAATTTTGATGGATCTGAGATCAAAATACTTGGAACTTGTGATACAAAATTAAGATACAACAACAGTGACTGTTTATGTAAACTCTTTGTAGTGGATTTTAACACACCCAGTATTTTAAGTTACTCAACTGCAGTAAAGCTTGGTATTATTAACAGGGTAAAGTTGGTAAATAAAAGTGACATTGTGTCAGAATATAGTGAATTATTCACTGGTTTAGGTGAGTTAAAATATGAATATGATATTAAATTAAAGGAAAATTGTGTACCAATAGCAGAAAGACCTAGAAAAATTCCATTTAAATTACAAGATCAAATTAAAAGTGAATTAGATAAATTAGTGAAGTTAGGTGTCATTAGAAAGGTAAATGAGCCTACTGAATGGGTTAATTCTATGGTCGTGGCAAAGAAAAACGATGGTTCTATCAGACTTTGTTTAGATCCACAGAATTTGAACAAATGTATAATCAGAGAAAGATTTAAAATGAGTACTTTTGAGGAATTAGTCGCTAGAATGCCTAATGCCAAGTATTTTTCGGTGCTAGACGCCTCTAAAGGATTTTACATGATTAAATTATCAAAAAAAAGTCATAGTTATGAACCATTAAAATTAAGAGAAGTTCCCGATAAACCATGGAGTACAATAGGAGCGGATATGTTTTTCTTAAATAATAAAATATTTTTATTAATAGTAGATTATCTTACTAAGTATGTAGAGATAAGTGTATTAAAAAATCAATCAGCGGAGGAGCATATAAAAGCTTTACAAACATCATTCTCTAGATGGGGAATCCCTGAATTATTATATACAGATGATGGAGCTCAATACAGAAGTTCTGTATTTGTAGATTTCTGTCAGCAATTTGGGTTTAAACATAAGACATCAACACCTTATTATGCTAGGTCTAATGGGATGGTTGAGCGCCACATTCAAACAGTTAAAAGGATGTTAAAAAAATGTATATTAGAAAATAAAAATATTGATTTAGCTATGTTAGAATACAGGAATACGCCCATTGATAATGAGTTAAAGTCGCCAAATGAGATGATGATTGGTAGACAAGTAGCTTCTTTATTACCTGTGAATAGAAATGGTTATGAAACAAAGTATAAGAAAATAAAAAACTATGTACAAAAGAAAAATGAAAGATATAAATTGTATCATGATAAGAAATTTAAGGGTAAAGGAATAATATTCTTTAATGGACAAAATGTTTATATTAGAGATAGAAATAAGAATAAGTTAATCCCAGGTAAAATTGTAAAAGAAGGGGATAAAGATAGATCCTATGTAATATTATTGGAAAATGGGCAGAAAGTTCTGAGAAACCGATATAATATATTTAAAGGTTCAAAATATAGAAAATTTAATGTTAAAAATACATATGATTATGATGATGAGGACCTAGAATGTATAATACAAAATAACACATTAAATGAAAGATGTTATGATAAGGTAACGAATGTTAATGTAACAGATGATGACTGTACTGAGAATTTAGCTTTTAGAGATATAGACTTTAATAATTGTAACAAAGATATTATGAATGACATTGTGGAAAATAATGATAATTTAAATTTTGAATATGTTAATTGTGATGTGGATAACTTTGTAGATTGTCTTGATGAACAGACTGATCTTGGAGCTAATAATGACATAGTAAATAGTAAAGCCAAGAAGTCTGTTACATTTAATTTTGACAATATTGTTGTAGAAAATAAAAAAACTAGAAGTGGTCGAATTGTTAAGAAACCAAATTATTTGCATGAATATTGTAATGATTAATTATTTTAAGAAAAGAGAAGGGATGTGAGAGGAGACATAATTAGTAGTAACAACACTAACATATAGGGTTGGCAACACCGCAGAGACCGGAGAGACGCTCTGGATCGCGGCACGAGCTGTAACTGTAATGTACAATAATTATACTAATAAATGGTATAAACCATATAAAAAGGTGTTTAATTATAAAACAAACATCGTACAGATTGTATAGGTTTTTTTGTCCATTCCAAGAACTACTTAACTCATTTGTTAATTACCGTGATTAAGGTAAGATATAATTAGATACTAATGGCATGAGCATTAATGTAATGCAACTTTGGATATCGCTTTGCACGTAGCAGTTTTTGAGGTCATGAATTTAAAGTATGTGGTTTTTCCGATCGCTTTATAAACATTCATTTTAAAAGAAAAAAATGCGTAGTAAACTGATTTTAATTTTTTCAAATAATATAAAGTTAAAAATCTCGAAAAAATAAACGATTTTGTAGAAATAAATAAATAATTTTTATTATAAAATTATACTATTATTATTATTATTTTATTATTGCAACAAAATACATCTATAATATTATGATCCACTACAAATATCTACAGCAAGGACAACAAAAATAAATAACAAAGCCAGTATTAAAATTATAAAAATAGGTAAATAGCTCAAATAGTAGTAAAATAAGCATTAGTTCATTCATTACTATTTTAGCGGTCTTTTACCACTATTACAACTCTGACTACTACATTTAATTATAATTATTTACATATTTTTGACTACTATCTATAGTAAACATAAAACTACTGCTAACAGACAGTATCTTCGCCCTCATCAGAGTCCTCTAAATCGGAGTCCCTAATTAACGCACTAACATTAACATCGACAAATTCAATGTTCTCTTTGTCTACATCTAAATCGTCACTAATGAGAAGAGGTCTCATATCATCAGTGACAGCTCTTTTTGTGGACTTTCGTAGCACAGGTCTTATGCTGGACAGGTAGGGATCTGATGATACAAGTGCATTGAAAATGTCTTCGTTTGTCGCTTTAAGGCAAAATTTGCGTGAATGGTGTTCTCGGATTTTTTTGAAATCTTTGTTTCTGGCTTCCGTTGCCTCTTCAGATAATTTGCAAAGGGGGATAAAATTGAAGTGTTTGATAACTTCAGCACCATGCATTAAAAGTTTGTGGACATTCGAAGGCATGGAATACCACCCATAGAGCTCCACGTACATTTCTGCAGTAACGTGTGCAAAGTTTGCAAATGCGTCAATATTTATAGGCTCCCCACTGGCTAATACACGCAAGTGTTGAAAATCTTTGGATCAAACAGGAATCCAATCCTGTGATAGCTGCGGTTTTCGCAGGATCACTAAAAAAAATTCCTAGTTGTGTTCCCATCATTTGTAGTTCCCGAACCTGAAACAAAACAAAAATTCTTGACTCTGTGCAGGAAAAAGATGTAAATGAATAATGTTACTTGAAAAAATGTAGATTTAACCCATAGAGCTCCACGTACATTTCTGCAGTAACGTGTGCAAAGTTTGCAAATGCGTCAATATTTATAGGCTCTCCACTGGCTAATACACGCAAAAGTGTTGAAAATCTTTGGATCAAACAGGAATCCAATCCTGTGATAGCTGCGGTTTTCGCAGGATCACTAAAAAAAATTCCTAGTTGTGTTCCCATCATTTGTAGTTCCCGAACCTGAAACAAAACAAAAATTCTTGACTCTGTGCAGGAAAAAGATGTAAATGAATAATGTTACTTGAAAAAATGTAGATTTAACCCATAGAGCTCCACGTACATTTCTGCAGTAACGTGTGCAAAGTTTGCAAATGCGTCAATATTTATAGGCTCCCCACTGGCTAATACACGCAAAAGTGTTGAAAATCTTTGGATCAAACAGGAATCCAATCCTGTGATAGCTGCGGTTTTCGCAAGATCACTAAAAAAATTCCTAGCTGTGTTCCCATCATTTGTAGTTCCCGAACCTGAAACAAAACAAAAATTCTTGACTCTGTGCAGGAAAAAGATGTAAATGAATAATGTTACTTGAAAAAATGTAGATTTAAAAGTTATTTTATCTCACCTTGTTTGACGATGTCTACCAGGAGGCCCATTTCATCACGGAACTTCTGCTGTATGATTTGTTTTCTAATCTTCAATGACTCTTTACTGCTTGCATCTCTGGCTTGCCATGTTTTAAAGTCCAGTCTGTATGAAATATGGAGAAGGCACTGCATACACCTGATCCAAGCATGAAGAGTAGATAACCCGTACTTGAACATTTCTGTTGAAACCGGTTTTCTGAAAATAAAATGGTTAAATTAATAAAAAGAATATAAATATTGAAGTACTGCAGTGACATTAATTTATTAAATTATTGAAAACTCACTTTGAGATCTTCTCCAACTTATTCATTTCCGAAGGAGTAGCTTTACATATATCACATGTCTGCGATGAGGTATTTGATAGCTGTGAAATGATTTTGCCATCTAACATGGCTTCCCATAATAGAAGGCTGCAGTGCTTCAATCTCAGCCTCAATCAAAGCCTGTTCTTCCACGATGTTTAACTTGTTTTCGTTTGAAAACTTAAAATAAATAGGTCTGCAAAACATGGTGGAAGATGGCTTTGGATTCTCCCATACCTTTTCATCGCCACAAACCAAGCGCAGAGGCACAAAAGAACACATAAAAATACTGGAATCGTCTTCGTCTGCCATAGTTTGCTTATACAAACTTTGCCCTGAAGCACCATCAAAGCCCCACTTGCATATAAGTGTCAACTCTTTGCCATCCAGCGAAGATTCCACACGTCAGAATTTTCCAAGCCTAGTCACAGTTTTGTCCAAAATTGCTTGAAGCTTTACTTTTACCTCTCTTTTCGTGATGTCATTGGTATCTTTTGGGGGGTAGCAGTCCTTCTTCGCCTCAAGGATGGCAGTATAAGAAGGATACAGTGGTATTCCTTCTTCTTTTGCACAAGTTTTTAATGTTATATGTATACTGCCACTTCGAAAGCTTCAATGAGGTCAAAATACCTAAAGCTTTGTCAGCGGAATATATGGGCACAGTTTTCTTTGTATTTAACAATTTCTTTATCTTTGTAGCCTCTTCGGGATGCTCCAATACCAGTTTAATGATATCTGCTACATTCTTGTTTTGTGCTTTCAAACCAGTTGCATGAGCAAGGCTTTCAGTGCTATGCGTTAGGAGCACTTCCACTCTCCTTCTCTTCTGTAGTGGGCTTAGCTCCACGAATGGTTTTCTCGGCGTCACAACTGATGTTGATGTTCCAACATTGCACGTCTCCGGTGTGTAGGATGTTGATGCACCCTCATTTACACCAAAGTCGGAACTGGAACATAGTTGCTGCTCTAGCGACACTACAGAAGTAGTCATTTTTTTCCTCACGACCTCAGGCTATTTGATGTTCTCTTTCAGACATGTCACATACTTTTTTATATATGTATGTCTCGTGCGATTACACGAGATCCATTTGTTCCTCAAGTTACTCACATAACTCTGACAGAATTGTTTCAATTCCTCCTTTTCATTTTCCGACAATTCAACAGTATTCTCAAAAGCTTCAAATAAAACATTGGGCTGTGAAAAACGACTGTTATTTGCCACAAACTTGAAAATTTATCCAAATTGGTACCAAAACCTTCCATCACAACACAATAACAAATAGGTATAAGGTAATAAGTTAGCGCGCACAAGTACTGAGAGCTACTGATAAAATTAGACTCAAATGTCCTGTTTTTATACAACTACCCTCATTATCGTTCGCTATTCTCGAATTAGTTAAATAGTTACCTATATTACAGACATTAGAATTGTATTGTGACTAGGGTCCATTTGGCCTTGCTAGAGTTAGTTAATGCTCATGTCATTAGTATCTAATAATATCTTAACCTTAATCACGGTGATTAACAAATGAGTTAGTTCTTGGAATGAAATAAAAAAAAACCTATACAATCAATATATTTTTTAATGATTGTCATCATAAAGCAGGCTAAATCTAACTATAATATAAGTTAATCGATCGGTAAACTCATTTAACCACGGAAAAGATGTGAAAAATCACATTTCGGAAATTCAAAATTTCATAAATTTGCTACGTGCGAAGCGGTGCCTAAAGGTACATGAATTGTATGTCATCTTGATCGCCGTGTATGGGACTATAGCTCGTGTAAGCAGCAGCCTAACAGTTCCATTAAGTTTCGAAAAAACGTACTTTTAGTGTTTTCTCCCATACAAAAAAAACATAAATCTTTTTTTTTCTCACGCGTAGTGTGACTTGTACCATCCATACGTTAATATTATGTAAAGGGAGGTATACCAGAACCATTACAATTTTTGTTTTTTTAATTCTTTATTATTTATTTATCTTGTATGGAGCTCGATTTCCAGACCACAGACGCTACGGTGCAATATCGTCACTTATGCAATTTTTGTCAAAACTGAACTGCGTATGAGGAAATACTCCTTATCCACCTCTTTACTTGGTGCCTTATTGTCACTTGTGTAGTACGCATACTTTCTTCGTGAGGACACTAGTGTCGTTACGGTTTTGGTGCGAATCTGGACGGCACTGGGAGAAACAACGTTACATTGGTCAGTTGCGCGCGGCCCCCCGCATTGGAAGCTGTCTCCTGGAGATACAACGTTACTAAGGTAATTGTGACAATTTATTTTTTTGATTTGGTAGCAATAACGACACTTGTGTAATGACCTAGTGAAGTAGTGACGTTGTTTCCCCAATCTTTCGTTTCTCAAACTTTATGATAACGTTAGATTAACACTTGTGACGATATTGCTCCAGTATTGTAGGATTAAAGTTTTTTGGTTAATATTTTTATGTTAATTGTTCCGACTATGCTAAGCGAGCCTGTGTTACAGGAATCAGTGTCCTACGCTATACATTAAAACACTTTTCAATTTTTATGTAATAAATTACAAACAAAAAGTAACATTAGAAGGTATTGAGAACAAAATAAATAGAAGCGAAACGTGTATGTGTGTAAGTTTGAGTGTATGTGCGTAATTGCGTGTGTGTGTGTGTGTGTCTGGAACTCTGGACGCGTGTGCATTAACATGAGTGTGTGTTTTGAATAGCTTAATTTACTGTACTGACGAAATTATTTTTTAAATATCGTCATAGCTCAAAGACTGAAGCCATGGTTTTAAAATTTGTTTGACCTTATGTCACATAAGCTTCTAAACTGGGATAGTTTTATTTGCTCTATTGTAGATCCTAGAACTTAATGCCTAAAAGTATCTAGACGTAAGTTTAGTGTGACATTTGGGAACTTTACAAACGGGAAACCCAGTGCGTTTGCTTTATTAAATCTGGGCTTACTGGTAACAATCTGTGTCTACGTAGTATGGTAAGGATATATATTGGGAACTGCAAGTAGGTACTTGAGCTTCCGAGTATAGCAGTCCACTGGGATAAATTCGTTTCTTGAACTATATCACTTTAAGTATTGCCCATTGTGCGCGTTCCGCTCTTAGTATTACAATTTTAAACGTCCCTCCCCATACTGGAATAATTTAAATGATTTAATAATAGAATAAATATATATTTTAAGTATATCGGTTCATCATGGGATAACTTATAGGTTCACGACATGCGGTATTCTAATGATAAAAGTGTGCGAGTGTTGCTTTAGCGCAACACCAATCTCATTAAAAACTTCTTATTTTTATACTTTAGTTTTTCTCGTGACCAAATACGATGCGGAGAACGGACATCAATCATCAGCCAACAAAGGCGAGAGATTTTTTTATGGCGATTTTTTTTTGACGAAGATATTATGTATATCACGGCAAAAGGTATAAGCTTTATTGAATAATAAAAAAAAAATAAACGATTTTAACATTTAATATTTGTTTCATTGATATACACATGTTCTACCCAAAAACATTTACGCTATAATTACGTCTTTAGAACACAATTTAATAAACTTATAATACTAACAAGTCTTTTAGTATAAGGTGTAAGTCTCCACTCAAGGCCTTGTCCTATCGAGCAACGTCAGTCGTAAAATTTGATTGTTTTTCGCGCACTGCTTTGTAAAAACAACTTTAAACAATTTTCATAAGATGGAATAAATTGCAAAAACATATTTTATACTTATAGCATTACTATTACTACGTAAGTGGTGAGTGTTTGGCGACAGTTTCGAGCGTCACTTTTCTTCGAGACTGTGCATCTTGGGTTTTTAGTAGGTATATCAATGGTTGTAGTATTCAAATTTTCAATCCCAAATATATACAGCCACTGTTCTTTTCTTTCATTACATGTTGGCAATCTAAAATTATAAAAAGAAATCGATTTAAAATATTTTTTTTTTCTTCTTTGGCAACTGAGCCGGTGTCGACTATTCTGCGGTTCTGCCAGTGTCATGTTATGACGGCAGCGAAGGTAGGCCGTCGAACTTTGTACTTTGAGGTAGCTGTTAGTTCAGCTGCAAGGACGAACACATGAGTTAAACATATAATCTACTATATACAAGCTAAGATATAATATACTATATATATATTATAAAACACAAACTATTATCTACACATATTACGCATATAATCATTATATGTTATAAATTTAGATAGGAGGTTAATTAATTTAGGAGAAACTGGGTAAGAAGGGTATGGAAGCTGATTGGGAGAGGAATGCTGCATTTGGGAAGTTTTTGGTATAAATCAAAGGATCTATTGTTTATGGAGCAGGAGAAGAAAATATGATCTAGGGTATCCTCAGCAAGGCCGCACTCGCACAGGGAGCTGTCACGGACATGTATTTTATGCAAGAATACTGGGCTACAACAATATCCAAGTCTAAGTTTGCAGAATGACGTGAGTGCGTCTTCTTCGACAATTTAGGAAATTTAAAAAACCAGGGTTTCCTCTGAATTTCAGGCTGTATAGCGACATATTATATACTTTTGGTTTTTGAGGTCGACTTCCATGTTTCCATCCACAAGTTAAATAACTTGGGTCTGGCACCATTCTGCAAATCATAGTTCTGAGCTACGTAGTGCTTTCGATCAGCCGGATTTGATGTGGCATACTTATCAGCGCACTCATTGCCAAAAATACCCGAGTGACCAGGCTATCTCGATGTCCAAGCCGCTTTGGGAGCAATCAAATAACAAGTTCTTAATATGTATAATGATTTGACTATGGATTTTACTGTAAAGTTGATTTTGTTTTAATGCCTGGATACTAACTACGGGAATCTGAAAAAATTACTGATCTTGTTATTTGATAGGATTTTATATAGTGTATGGCTTCTAAAATACCAATACACTCCCCTGTAAATACTGATGCTTCAGGTGGACATTGAAATAATAAGGCTATTTTGGAATTTTGAAAATAAACTGCAACCCCAGTGCATTCGATCGGTATCGGATAGTTGAGAAGCATCAGTGAAAAATAAATTCCATCCTTCCCAATACCGCATGATAGCTGGCTCAAAGTCATCTCTTGGGTTTTGGAAATTCTTTGATATACCCAGTCCCAAAACGGCTTTTGGTTCGAAATAAATCGTATCATATGCAGCGGCAAAGACTGGGAGAGTTGAGTACTGACAAATTGGCGAGGAGAGTTCTTTAAGCTCTCTGTACCTATTTAGGGGAAGGTGGTACAAAATGATCCCCTTAAGGGAAAACAGCTCTAAAACAAGTGTTTACAACTTTTTTCTTAAACTTAAAACATTTAATGAGTAGCTATATAATCGAACTACAAATTGAGTATGCGTTGAGTCGCTTAAGCTATAAGGAATAGTTCTTATTAATATTTTCGTAAAGGTCTTCATAAGGATCATTGTGCGGGTAAAATGATCCGGTGATCCTTTTACCCCATCATTTAAAATTCAAGCAAGAAATGAAACTTAAGTCCCATCCATCAATTCCATTTTCATTCGCAAGCGACGAAAAATTAACATTGGTGGAACAAAGTTTCCTCCAGCTGTTCCACAAATTACTGCTGTAGTTGATTCGCCTCGTTCAGCAAACGTCCATTTTCATTCGCAAGCGACGAAAAATTAACATTGGTGGAACAAAGTTTCCTCCACCTGTTCCACAAATTAGGTACTGCTGTAGTTGATTCGCCTCTTTCAGCAAACGTTATTCGAGCTACTTGCTTGCGCCCTTTTTTAGCATAAATTTTGGTATTTTTGGTCGGGACAGTGTTCAAACTAGTCTCATCAACATTAAAAATCCGATGAGGAGGAAAGGGATGCTTCTTATGAACTTTCCGTAAATTGTTATAAAATTTATCAAAAACACGGCTTATTAAAAGCTCGCGCTCATGCCGCTGATGTTGATTCCGGTGCACGTAGAATGATATCCGAATGTCTTTGTTGAAACCCCCTTAGCCAGTCTTTGCCAGCTTTTCGAGATGTAGTAGAAAACGGGTGTTAAATCCGTACATAGTCTCTTTATTATCTTTAATATGTTGTACTTACAAGTTCCAACTCTTGTTTATCTGTAATTTTTTTTTTAAAACGCCCTAACACTTTAGAAGCACCCACAGCGTGAACGTTTTTTCCTTTAACTCTTCTTTTAAGTGCCATAAGTGGAACTTAGAATTGTTTGGAGGCGGTTTTATATGGCATGCCCTCTTTTACGGCATTTATGGCGTTAAACATGGCGTTTTCATTCCAGTTTTGACGTATGGTTTTTCGAATATAATTTCGTGGCATGATTTCTAACAGGAAAAAGTTTTGAATTAGTCCCGCATTTTTTAGCAACAAAATAAATGGTCTTAAAAACTTATGAGATTATTAAATGCATGGTTTATATTCTTATACTAGCTGGCCCCCAGGGAACTCCGTACCACTTTAGAATATGAACTACTACACTACCCTATACTAATCCATTCTACACTACCCTATCCTACATTATTCTACCCTTCACTACCCTTCCCTACACTACCCTAACCTACACTGCAACATATAAATCTACACTACACTACTTACCCTACATACCTACTTTTTTTCTCACCGTTCAAACGTTCCTTGAACTACGACAAATATTTCAAAACAAAAATCAGCAAAATCGGCCCAGACGTTCTCGAAAGATATTCGTTATGATTGTGTACTTCATACCTATTAAAAATATATACACCTATTTATTGAAAGTTAACTGAATACAATTGGCATGGGGTAAAATGATTCTGGGATCATTTTGCCCACCCAATGTAGGGATCATTTTGTCCCAAATGCCTTATTAACGAAAAGCATCAAAACATAACCTATGATTTTTAAATACTGTAATGAAAGACGGGTAATTCGATAGCTAATTGCCAGCAAAACCCGAGACAAACATACTTGTCACCTAATATGTACATAGACTAAAGCTACATAATGTCAAATAACAGCTTACCTTAGATTGAACACAGGAATTTTGAATATTTTGTGATAAAAACTTTTCTACAGCGAACAACGCCATGACACTAACAGAGATTGTACAGCTAGGCCGTACGAACCAGAAATTCACATAAAATATCCTAGATGGTGCTATTAAGTCGGTAAAATTGTCAGGGATCGTTTTACCTCGAGGAATCATTTTGTACCACCTTCCCCTATCAATAGAGGAACTGTTTTATTATTCCAATAGGGAGAGTTATTAATTGAGAGGTCAATTTGTTGTAAAATTGGAAGCAAAGGATGGGATGAAAGCGAAAAAACTTTAGTCAGGAAGCGATCTGACAGGTATTGTCTCCTAAGGTGAAGAGGAGGTTCTGCGCATTCAACTTGAAGTGCATTTATGGGAGTGGATTTCATGGCCCCAATGACAATTCTTAGAAATTTTGACTGGATGCTAATCAATTTCTTAAGTGCTTCTTTGTTGCAGGGCTCTAACAAAAAGCTGCAATAGTCTATAGCACTTCTGGTCAATGCGTTATAGATCAGTTTAAGGGTGTAGGGGTGAGCTCCACATCATACCCCAGCCAAGGCCTTGAGCACCGATATCGATTTATCACATTTTTTTACCACGCTATTAAAGTGATTAACTCCAGTCAACCTTGAATTCACCTGTCGATTAGACATGCGAAAAACAGTACGTTAAAAAGTAATGCCATATGGCATGACATTTCGTACCGCGTAATATGACATTTCAGCATTTTAGCTGTCGCCAAATAACTTGGCAAGATTCGTTCAATGCGCAGAAGTCCATTTGGAGGTGTCAGCGGTTGTCAGCGGGACGCGGGGTATGACGTAGCGCCGCTCCGAGCGCGCGATTGGTGCGTCAGTAGTTCTCGTTCCATTTGCTCCCGAATACACTTGTATACACGAAAGTTGTACCCTTTCTTTTTGTTACGAGTTGTTGTTTTAAATTTAGTTTTTGTTACGTTGATTACAATGCCAGGACCAAATACCGTTTTACGCAGACTATTAAAACGTCAGAAAGAACAGTTAGGCACTATAGTTAAGGAAGGTTGAAATTCCGAATTAGTCACTGTCTTTAGGACACCGGGAAAAAAGAAGAATAAAAGAGGTAGCAGTTTTATTAACTAACTAGTACTCACGCGGGGCTTCGCTCTCGTGGATTCTATTACTGTAAAAACATAACTCTCCTTTTTTGCAATCGCGTAAAAAGTAGCCTATAACCTTCCTCAAGCTTCAAGCTACTTCCATACCAAATTTCATCCAAATTCACCCAGGACTTTCGAAGATTAGCGCGTTCAAGCAAACAAACAAACTTTTCCGCTTTATAATATTAGTATAGATTGTGACGACGAGAACATATTATTTTTAATGTTTATTTTTAATTCATTTTTTTCGCTTTTAAATGTATTATATCTATTTTATTTATAATACTGAATGAATGAATTCCTCTTCTTTTTTTAACATTCTTCTGAACAGATTTAACTGATTAAAAATAAATGATGACAATTGTTGGCAACACCGAGTGAAGCTAGCGCGAGTGGTGCTGTGGCGGGAAACGAAGCGGTTACACCGGTCGACATGGCGCGATCACCGGGTCTCTTTGGGTTGAGCTCTCGACGTGTACGGTTGTGTTGTGCTTAGTTTTGCGTTATTAAAGTTGAGATTGTCTGTATTGTCTATATTTGTGAATATACAAGTTATTCCTCACTTTTGTCTTGTTTATAAATCCTTAATCAGCAGTACCAGTAAAAATAGTTAACATCAGAAGTGGGATAAGCTAGTGCTTTCCCCAGCCCACGGGTAAAAAGAAAAGCAAAACTAAGTGCAAACATAATTCGTGCTAGATACGCGTCGAGTAGCAGCAGCGTAAGGTTGACAGAAACTGTGAGTACAAATCCGAATATCCTGATGATAGGTACCTGAGTTTGAGCCGTGTGACTTTGTGACTGAATTTAATCGAAATTGATATATCTACATTTAAGTGGTCAGATAGTATTGTTTGTTATCAAGTTAAACTAAATACTTAGATCAAAGTTTCCGCTAAGAGACGTAATGAGTGTGTGATTACGTATCCATAACATGTGACCGGTTTGCTTGTGGAAAAAAAAGGATTTCTTTGTCTTTTAAAGTTAAAAAGGAATATATTTGGCTTCATGTAGGTAGTTAAATTTACAAGAAAGGTGACGTAAAAGTATTATTTAAATAACCAGATTGAACGAAAACGTGTCGGAAACGGTAATTATTATACTATTTGTCTGCAGTACAAGTCTGTAGAGGTCAGTTTTTAAAACACGTGAGTTTTAGCGGGTTTTCTGCATAGTTATGTATATAAACTAGGGCTTTCAATACCGGTATTCCGGGATCCCGTAATACCGTGATCACGGATTTTATTTTGGCCTTTTACAATACCGGTATTGACGCCCCAATACCGTGATTACGGTATTACAAACATTAGATCTGAAAATGTATGTGATCTTATTCTCATACTAGTTTTCACTAGCGCAAGCGTCTCGCTGTAGTATTAAACCGAAATCGAGCTGTAATTATGTCGTTTTGTTATTGTCAGTCAGTTTCGCAAAGGCGACGGGTTAACGCGTATATAGACTTTGTTATTGTGTTGTATTAACTTGTGATTGTGAAGTTGTGATATAATAGCGCGTATTTTTGCTAGTTTAATTAGATTGCCATCGTTGCTGCCTCTTTGTGTCTTACCCAAAACGTTCTTGGCGTTTGAAATTCAGAAATTTGAATTAAAACTTTTTGTGTTATTTGTATACTTTTACATATTTTTACTATGTTTTTCAGAAATTGTAACGCTTGATTTATTTTGTTATTTTTTTAGTTTTAGATTTTTTGATTATTTTTTATTACATCATTATTAATAATGTTACTAAAATGATCACCAAATGATTGCTAGCGACTAACGACTTAAGCTATACTTTACTTACTTACATTTAAAGTCTATGTGAAATGCCTTTCTGCAAAAATAATAGATTAAGTTTCAGTTTTCATTATGTTCCTAGTCCTACTTAAATAATCAACCATTACCAAATTGTTATATAAGAGAGCTATAGATAAAACGTATTAATTATTATGTATTCTTTATTTCAATTTATTTCATTTAAAATGTAATTTATATGTATGTATTATACATATAGATTACATTTTTAAAAATTCTCTCTAAAAAAAACATTTAATAATATAATAAATAGTAGCCCACCGGTATCAGGAACAGGGTCCAAGCTACCGGCGGTCACGGCTCCATAGACAGGAACCTCCTGACGATACGCGCCGTGTCGAGGAGTACTGCTTTCTGAAGCAAGCCCTTGATCCAACCGCCTAACGAGAGCCTCCCGAGGTGTTGGTCGAGGCTCTTGGCTATTAAGCCATTGGCTGAGATGACTATCGGTACAATGATTGCCGAGTTCACATCCCACATGTCGACAATCTTGTGTGCCAAGTCAAGGTACTTGATTTGATTATCTTTCTCAGATTTCACGGGGTTCTCGTCATGCGGGATGGTTATGTCGACAATTATGGCACGCCTCTCGATTCGGTTCAATAGTCCTGTCAGTGATGATGGACCGATCCCAGTATAATGTGGTATGGTCGTTATCGAGAACTGAGTCGGGCACATACCTATAGTACGGCACTTCTGATTCCACAAGAGAATATTTCAGAGCAAGTTGCTGAAGAATTATCTTGGCTGCAAGGTTGTGCCTGTGCAAGTACTCGCCATTAGCAAGACGAGAACAACCAGAGATAATGTGGCGGATTGATTCACCCAGACGGACGCCACTTGGTCTACGTCGGACCGATGTAGGGCCCGGAAAAAACGTCCATGAAGCTCCTTACTCTGCCATATCCCCCTCCGATCGTTAGTGTCTAGTACTGCAGGTTTGCGCCAGTTCTCATTAGCCAAGGAGAGCGGGGTGAGTCCTTTGTCCACCGCTACTACATCTCGATGCATACCCACTTCGGAAGCAAGAAAATGTACTCTGAGACTGCATACCTCGCGGTTGTGGAGTTTTAGCATTTAAAAAGTCTCGACCTCCACATTTCCGCGGGATATACAGCCTCATCACCGACGAGCGTGGGTGATGCATTCGATATGCAGTCAGCAATGTACGAACTCGCCTATCCAGGGCCTCAAGTTCAGTTTGAGTCCATTTGAGTACGCCGAAAGAGTATATCAACACTGGCATGACCCAACCGTTGAAGGCACGCACCATGTTCCCACCCGATAGAAGGCTTTTAAATACCTTCTTTAGGCGACCAAAGAAGCGCTCCTTCAGCGATTGCTTCATGTCAACTACATTGATACCTAACACTTCCGACATACCCAAATACTTATAGGTTTTGGTTGGAGAGAGGGATCTCAGGTTTATGGAATTCGAGGGTTGAGATCCCATGGATTCCACAATCTCCCCTTGCTTTATATGCATAATCGCACATTTGTCGACAACAAACTCCATCCTGATGGCACTACTGAAAGTTTCAGTTACCTTCAGTAGTTCCATCAGTTGTAGACTAGTGGCGCCAAAAAGTATTAAATCAGCCATGTAAAGGAGGTGAGAAATAACCTGACCACCTCTTTTTAACCTATAGCCTAGGCCTGAATTCTTCAGCAGTGTGCTTAGAGGATTCAAGGCTAAGCAAAACCAAAGCGGACGTTATAATTAATAATAATTATTATTATTTTCAATAAATAAGAACAATTAAGATTGATTTGAAAATAAAAACACGTATTTTATTGCTTTTATTAATGTCCTAATTGAACCTGCGTTTAATACCGGATTACCGGTAATGATACCGGGATCACGGTATCGACTTTTCCAATACCGGTATTGATACCGGTATTGAAAATATCCGGTATTTGAAAGCCCTAATATAAACCAGGGCATGTAACCAATCATAGTAGCTCAAGTATTCGGGATTAAATACTAAAAGGACCAAATAGTTGTATTGTTTCGTTAGTTCGGAAAATAAAAGGAACTATTGCGGTGGTAATCATAAATAAATTCAGTGTAAAGTGTAAGTCTTGTGCAAGAATCCGGAGGCGTCTTGTTACAATAAAAAGATCGAAGCGGTCGAAGGTAGAAAAATATGATACCGTCCTAACTACTTGCCTTTGTAGAAATAGGTACCTAGTAGTCGGATATCATATTTTGTTATGGAACGCAATTTAGAGATAACTGTACTACCTGCTATTATGAATGATATTTAAAGAATTTTCAAGGAACAGTGTAAAGAGGGTAGTTTAATAAAAATAGATTCGGCTTACGTTAATGTCGAAATTTATGTTCTTAATTCTTAATGTGATTGTTGAGGTGTTGAGGTGTTGATTGGTCGTAACGTAACAGTAGTGTCTTGTTTAATGTACAGACAAATAAGCGATGGACTGACATTTCAGTAACATTGAAAACATTTTTAAGTGGTAGACGTATCACGTTCGAATAGTGTGAATAAGTATATTGGTTAACTGTTAAGGAACTAATGTTACTATTAAATAGGCCATGGGGTGTTTATTAATGTGAAAGATTTAATAACACGATATTAAAATTAATGTAAAGTACAAAAGCTGGGTCAAGTCAGGATAGTTGTGATGAGTGTATATATTATATGTAACATTACAACATGGTTATACAGTAGTTAAGACAACCAATAAGGGCCGTTCGTTTTGAAGAGTTCTTGGACTAGATAAAGCGTAATGATAGTGACAGTTATTGTCCTGTGCTTGGAAACTTTGATGTGCATACTATGGACGTCAGAGAAATATGAAAATGGTATCGAATAGAGAATATGAGAGGAAGTGAGAGATCAAGTAAATGACATGAAGGAGTGGCCGAGGCGGAGAATAAAATCCTTAATAATCGGTATTTTGAGTAAACCACGCGTTGGCAAGTTAAATAGATTATACACTATACAGGCATTTATTTACAACTAGCCCTATTCATATTTGAAGTGTTCACGATTTAGGATAGGAGTGGTGTGCTGAAGCAGTTACTGCCTAAGACTAAAGGAGTAAACTGGACCAGGCACTACTTCGATCCAAAGGAGTGAATTAGGTTTCACAATCATTTATTTACAACTAGCCCTATTCTGCTTATTCAATTTATGCGTGTTATGGTTCAATATAAAAATATAATTTAGGGTAGGAGTGGTGTGCTGAAGCAGTTACTGCCTAAGACTAAAGGAGTAAACTGGACCAGGCACTACTTCGAACCAAAGGAGTGAACTAGGTTTCACAATAATTTATTTACAACTAGCCCTATTATGCTTATTCAATTTATGCGTGTTATGGTTTCATACAAAAGAATATAGGTATGTGCTGGTCTGCCAGAACTTTGAAGTGTTCACGATCCAGGGTAGGAGTGGTGTGCTGAAACAGTTACTGCCTAAGACTAAAGGAGTAAACTGGACCAGGCACTACTTCAGACTAAAGGAGTGAACTAGATTTCAGATTTTGTCTAAGTCTAAAGACAAAATTCTATGAGTTGGGCAGATCAGTACATCAAAAACGATGCGTCTCGCAAGGTTTCCTGGGCCTAAAGGGGACTAGAATAATTTTCTGTAATGTTTCAAGTTTAGGGAAGAAGTAAAAGAGATCAAGATGATGTTCCTGATGGCGGTGTTCTGATACTTGTTTTATTTTCAGATGCATAGTTTTGGCTTGTGTGACGGTGTACGCAGGTGCTGTTGGTTGGAGTGTGCCTGAGGTCATGCACGATGCAGGAGGGCCGTGTTGGCAACACCGAGTGAAGCTAGCGCGAGTGGTGCTGTGGCGGGAAACGAAGCGGTTACACCGGTCGACATGGCGCGATCACCGGGTCTCTTTGGGTTGAGCTCTCGACGTGTACGGTTGTGTTGTGCTTAGTTTTGCGTTATTAAAGTTGAGATTGTCTGTATTGTCTATATTTGTGAATATACAAGTTATTCCTCACTTTTGTCTTGTTTATAAATCCTTAATCAGCAGTACCAGTAAAAATAGTTAACACAATAACCATAGAATAATGGCAAGCAGTAAAAGTGACAACTTTTTTCTTCCACTAAGTGCACGATGCGCGAACTTACCCCCACTACGCCAAAACCTTGCCAAGTTATTTGGTGACCGGTATACTCAGTACTCTAAACATGACGCGCTATGCGAACGGCCCGCTATGCTATTACGTAGTGGGCCGGCGGGCTGACACTGCAATGGTAACATTCAGTACAATCACGTATTTTTTTTTATACGTTGTTCAGATGTAATAAAAAAATTATATATAAGGTCAGGCGGGGCAAGAGCGCCATATTTTTTGCATAGATGATTTTGATGCAAAATATTTTTTTTTGAATGCTGACTTATGAGTGAACATTTATTAAATTGTCAATATTTGGAATGTTGTAGCTGCAAGAAACGTCGATTCAATCAATTCTATCAATATCTTAACGAGATTTTATATTAAATTGGAAAACATGGATATAGGCGCACTTGCCCCTGGAAACGGGGCAAGTGCGCCTATCTAAATAATAACGCTAAAATCGTACGTTACCAAAAAAACCGATAATTTACTTAATAGAATATAAACAAAAAAAAAATAAAAAGTAAAAAAACTAAAACCCGACTACGACAAAAATCGATGCTAAAAAGGATGAAACAAGATTTTCAGGATGCTGAAATAAACAAGGTTACTGGAAAAACAAGAACAGAACAAAAACAAAAGCCGTAGTCACACGTCACGTTATTAATTGTTTTGTTACGGTTGATATCCTATATAACGTGTGACTACGGCTTTTATTTTTGTTCTGTTCTTGTTTTTCCAGTAACCTTGTTTATTTCAGCATCCTGAAAATCTTGTTTCATCCTTTTTAGCATCGATTTTTTTGTCGTAGTCGGGTTTTAGTTTTTTTATTTTTTATTATTTAAACTATTTTGGTGTTAAATCACTGTGCTTCTATACCATGTACTTTATTTTTTATAAGTTCAAGTGAAGCCCTTTCAAATGATACCAAACACGGTATATCTATCTTACTTTCACATGACTTTTTGACCGCTAGAGTGCGCCACGTTAAATTTAAGCAATATTTTTTATAAGTACAAGTGAAGCCCTTTCAAATGATACCAAACACGGTGTATCTAGGTATCTTATTTTTATTTTTACACATGACTTTTTGTCCGCTAGAGGACGCCACGTTAAATTTAAGCAATATTTTTGATAAGTACAAGTGAAGCCCTTTCAAATGATACCAAACACGGTGTATCTATCTTATTTTTATTTTTTTACACAAGATTTTTTGTCCACTAGAGGGCGCCACTTTAAATTTAAGCAATGTTTTGGAAATGTGCATGTGACGCTCTTTCAAATGATATCAAACACGATGTGTTTATCTTATTTTAATTTTTTAACACAACACTTTTTGGGCCCTAGAGGGCGCCACATTGGGTTTTGTGACACGTCACGTAGCCTATGTTCAGCGGACGGTCAAGACGGTTCTAACGATACCTCATTTGTCGAATTCCGATAAGCAGCTTTGGAGCTATGAGGGAACAGATGAACATACACACATACATACATACATACATACATACATACATACATACATACATACATACATAGCCTGTCAAAATCATAACCCTCCTTTGGCTTTGCCGTAGTCGGGTAATAAATGTATTACTCTTGGTTTCTTTTAAGTTTACTCGTCCTATAGGCTACTACAGTTTCCATAACAAATTTGGGGCAAGTGCGCCATAGACTAGTAATCAGGGATTCTAAACCTTAATGCTGTTATTTTTAAAAAAAGGTAAATAACTGCTTATTTAAATAAAAATGTTTAACTAGAATAATAGATATCTTTAATTAGTCAAATCAGACTTATTTTATTACCCGACTACGGCAAAGCCAAAGGAGGGTTATGATTTTGACAGGCTATGTATGTATGTATGTATGTATGTGTGTATGTTCATCTGTTCCCTCATAGCGCCAAAGCTGCTTATCGGAACTTGACAAATGAGGTATCGTTAGAACCGTCTTGACCGTCCGCTGAACATAGGCTACGTGACGTGTCACAAAACCCAATGTGGCGCCCTCTAGGGCCCAAAAAGTGTTGTGTTAAAAAATAAAAATAAGAAAAACACATCGTGTTTGATGTCATTTGAAAGAGCGTGACATGCACATTTCCAAAACATTGCTTAAATTTAAAGTGGCGCCCTCTAGTGGACAAAAAATCATGTGTAAAAAAATAAAAATAAGATAGATACACCGTGTTTGGCATCATTTGAAAGGGCTTCACTTGTACTTATCAAAAATATTGCTTAAATTAAACATGGCGCCCTCTAGCGGTCAAAAAGTCATGTGTAAAAAATAAAAGTAAGTTAGATATACCGTGTTTGATATAATTTGAAAGGGCTTCACTTGCACTTATAAAAAATAAAGTAAATAGTATAGAAGCACAGTGATTTAACACCAAAATAGTTTAAATAATAAAAAGTAAAAAAACTAAAACCCGACTACGACAAAAAAATCAATGCTAAAAAGGATGAAACAAGACTTTTAGGATGCTGAAATAAACAAGGTTACTGAAAAAACAAGAACAGAACAAAAATAAAAGCCGTAGTCACACGTTATATAGGATATCAACCGTAACAAAACAATTAATAACGTGACGTGTGACTACGGCTTTTATTTTTGTTCTGTTCTTGTTCTTTCAGTAACCTTGTTTATTTCACCATCCTAAAAGTCTTGTTTCATCCTTTTTAGCATTGATTTTTTTGTCGTAGTCGGGTTTTAGTTTTTTTACTTTTTACTATGCATTACGTAAAATTACAAGAATAGGTAACAATTTTTCCTTTATGCCTTTCCATCATATGTAGATATTTAGCTAAGTCTATTTCAATTTCGGCTGACAAGGCTGGTGGTCTACCTTGTGTGAAAGATTTTAGCCCATTCGACCCGTCACATGATTCATGATTGTTTTACGAGGTATACCATTAGTTTTAGCTGCTTCATATCCAGATAGGCCTGATCGGACAGCGCCAACTGCCTGACATAAAGTTTCTCTAGACCAAGAAGGTTTATCGGTTTTTCTTTGATAAGTATGAACCATCTGTAAAAGATAATAATTTTAGGACCATTTGTAGTAACTATCCAACTACTTTTTCTTGTCGAGAGATCTGTGGGCAACCTAGTGTCAGAGTTGTTCAGGAAGCCCAAAGGCCTTTGACATGACTTAAAAACTGATGTTGAATGATAACAACCGGATCGATCGTTTTCAAAAGTAGCTAGCTAGTCTTCGATTATCGCTTCCGATTAGGCACACCTAGGCGTACATAAAATAAGGAACAAAGGAATTGACAAGTACTTGGGTTTTACTGTTAACACTTACGATCAACGACTTATATAATTATAGCGCCCCAAGAGCAAATCTCAAGAAAAAATAAATAAAATTACTTATTTAAAAACAGTTTATACTTGATACGAAGCTTTTACGGTAAACCTATCACCCAACACCTTCTCAGCACAAGACAGCACAGAGGCCGTCGGGTAATAAAATAACTGAATCATAAAAGTTGACGACTTCTGGCTCGGGGGAAGTGCGCCATACTACTAAAAACGTAGGCGCACTTGTCTCACTTGATTATTTTGAGGTTATGATTTTAAATTCTATAAAAAAATATTGATTTCCCTACCTAGGACTAAAATACAGCCATAGATTTAAAGAAAAACAACTAATTTCTGTACTCACTTCATTGGTTTGCCGCAACACATAAAATATTCGAAGATTTAAGGGGATAAATAACACGTCCTCATCTCTGATAACAGGTTTAAATGACACTAAAACTAAAATGGTGGATACATCAACTAATGGTGAACAGAGGCATCTGGGATTGTGATGTGGGACTGTGTTTGAGTATGTTGCATGGATGTAAGATGTCGTTAGTTGTATTATATCTGTAGTTTTCGATATTTTTATGGTAGGTGCACTTACCTCGTCGGCGCACTTGCCCCGCCTGACCTTAATATCTTTATTCTTATTTCATAGCTATAGCACCGTCGTAATGTAGATACGCAATATAGGTTTAATATTTGACAAAGTTGATTTCCCTTCATACTTAGCCCTAATTATAAGTTAATTAACAAAATTTAATTAGTAATAAAATATACACGAAAGAAAGCGCGCAAGAAATTCCCATGCATTATTTTACCCTAAATTTGGGGCTAAGCCCTAAGTTGGGAAGCCTGTTTGAAATCTTGAACCAGTTTTGACCGGTCGGGGCGTTGGTAGGTAGATACATATGTAGTTCATCCAAGATTATTATACTCTTTGAGTTCATCCGTTCAACAGGAACGCAATTTTGAAGTTGAACATTTCAAGCATTGTTTTAACGTGTACCTAATATATAGCACTAAAACATTACTTTATAACATAAACATTCATTTAGCGTATTTTTTTTACATAAGTTTGTTTGCATACGTAACATATAACGTTGCAATGAATACTTAATAACTTACTAGCTTTTTCCCGCGACTTCGTCCGCGTGGAATAGTTACTTTGGGCTAACGTTAAATTTAACCCCGATTTTGAAGCATTCTTCATTGGCGCTCCGCTCCTCCTCTATAAATTGACTATTTAATTAAAACATAATTTTTCAATTCGAACCTGAGATTATCGCGTTCAAACAAACAAACAAACTCTTCAGCCTTATATTATTAGTATAGATAGCTGTTGCCCGCGACTTAAGGTTTAAATCATTTATTCTCAAAAAAGACATAATAAGCCACTTACATGAGAACATAAAATAAAATGTAATTTTGAAAATAGGTCACCGTAATGGGCCAGATCATAACGTATGTATAAAGTAGGGCTACTCGATCAACAATTTCATCCGCAACTGCATTATGAGGATTTATTGTAAGAATTATAATTTTTTAAAATATAATTTTGCAGCTGCGATTTAAAACCGTTGAACGAGCTTACATTTTTTATGTTAGAAGGTAAATTATTAAATAGTTGTGCTCCTTCATAAGTTATGCTCCTTTTGGCATAATTTGTGCGAGTCCTTGGTAATACAAGTAAACTAGGTCGACGCAAGCTACGTTTGGATACTTCAGACATCTTGGTGAATGATACGTTTGTATGAATAGTTTTATTTTAATCTATAATCTCACAGTAACAATGTGTTAATTACCTAAATATATGATTAGCATTCCAATATATTTTTTAGTTTTTTCTTTAGTGTTCCTTTACTTACTTTTATTTTTTCTCTTAATAACTCTATTTTGTTAAATACTTGAGGTACCAAATACTTAGATGTCCTCTTTCCGTAATAATTAGTTATCTTGGGTTGAACCAGTTTATTTTCTCGAACCCTACGTGTATTGTACTTATTTTTAACATTAACTTTGTGTTCATCGTTATAATAATATTTCAGTCCTACCAAATAATCTACTTTTTTATCTATTGATACAATTTTACAAATAAGAAATAACTTATTATATTCTTTGTTACACTTATCTTTAACATTTTTACTAATGAGGTACTTTAGCAGTCTTATTTGTAAGTCTTTAATGTCATTTAAATATATTCTAAAGGTTCGCCCGTACACAAGGAGTCCATAACTCATTAGAGTCATTAACGAGTCGGCAAGTGCGAAGTAAACTATTCTTAATGTTTGTTTATTTAGTACATTTTTTAATTGGTAAAACCTACTTAATACTGATCTTAGCCTATTACAAATATCATTTACATGTATTTTCCAATTAAAGTTCTTGTCTATTGTTAGACCTAAACGCATCTTCTTCTCAGAATTGAAATATGGCCAACGTCAACAGGGTGGTGAATATTTAAGATATAAGGATGGTCTGAAAAAGCATATGAAAAGATGCAAGATCGAACCATCTCAATGGGAGCATAAAGCAGCTCGATGTTTGGATTGGAGAAGTCTCATTAATCTGCAAGTCTCCAGCAGATCAAAAACCAAATTGAGGTCTCTTCGCATGCAGCTGATTTCTATAGTTCCTGAAAAAAGTCATATGTCATGATATGTCAAAATGCTCTGCTAACTTCCCGTAGCAGATCATTTTCCGGCAAATAAAAAATAAATGTGTAATATTTACGCAAGCAGCCGAGTTCTACAGTTCCTGATACTTTTCAGAAATAGTTCTGGCGTTTTTTTTTAATACTAGCAGATAGACCAAAGTACTAGAAAAATTGAAAATGTCCATTTCCATCTTTAGAACTTTGCTCAAATGATAAAACTCTTTCTTATATGCCAAATTGTTAAAAGAAATGAAATCTAGAAGACATCCAAGACCAGAACTAAGGTTTTATTGCCAGCAGAGTATACCAATGTACCAGTAAAATCGAAAATTTTCATTTCCATCTTTCAAACTATGCTCAAATAATAGAACTCTGTCTATAATACCATATTAGAAAAAAATACTGCAATCTAGAACAAGATCCCAGACCAGAACTGAGGTTATATTGCCAGCTGAGCATACCAAAGTACAAGAAAAATAAAAAAATTCCATCATTCAAATGCCAGATTGGTAGAAGAAATGCAGTCTAGATGAAGATCCAAGACCAGAACTTAGCTTTTATTTTACAGAGTATTTTGACATATGACTTTTTTCAGAGTAAAAATGCCAGAACTATTCCTGAAAAGTATCATAACATGCATCCGAAGAGAACTCAATTTTTTTTTTATCTGCTGGCCAATGATCTGCTAAGTTCACTGACATACGGACATACGAGTTGAAGGGCAGACCACCAGCGGACATACACTATTGTGCGAAACGGTGTGTTAACGTGCCTTACATGCAACATGTTACTTTCACAGTGTGATGTCATACGGCATTTTACTTTGGGGAAATGCCGCCGACATTCACACAATATTTGTATTACAAAAAAGGGCCATTCGTGCAATTTATAAATTAAGTCCTAAGCACTCCTTAAGAGACAAATTTAAGGAGATTAATATTATGACTGTGCCATCTCAGTATATTTATGACAACCTCTTGTATGCACACAAAAATATTAATCTGTTTAAAAAATACAGTGATATTCATAGTGTAAATACAAGGAACAAAGACACATATGTCATTCCTAAAACAAGGTTAAAAAAAATAGGTGGTTCGTTTAGATGCCAATGTATACGTTTTTATAATAAAATTCCTAGCCATATTCAAAAACTAAGTATTAATAAATTCAAATTATTGATAAAACGTAAACTATGTCAGAAAGCTTTTTACAGTGTTAAAGATTATATTGAGGACAAGAAGGCTTGGGAATGAGATGCTCCAGTGATATACGTGTGCCTTTTTTATTTCTTTTTAAAATTATGATTGATGATTTATTTGATTAATTAAAATTTTGCTTTCTCAAGTATTGTATATACCTATTAATTTTTGTTTTTGTTTGTTGTTTTTTTTTATATTGTTGTTTTTTTGTATATATATAATTATTTCATTATTGTAAATGTGAGGACGATGTAGGTTATTCTTTCTTCATTGTTTTTGCTTTCACTATAATTTATTTAATGATGTCAAGCAGTTTGAGTTCTAGTGTGGCCTACTCAAAGGTCCTTACTTTGGTATTATTCGTCAAATTGTTGAGCTCCTTAAGTTCTAAGTTGAGCTACACGATAACTGACAAATACTTGCACTGTCTGGACAGGTCCGCTCAAATTTGCGTGGTTATATCCTCAAAAGAATACCACAGACATGAACCTACATGCTTCTCATATACAAATACAAATTGTCTGGACTATAAAAGAGACTTTGACCTCTGAGTTTGTTTCGGTGTTTCTTCTCAGAGTAGTCAGTTAGGAAATACCGGACTCATCTAGCTAAACTAAACACGCAAAAAAACATGACGTGTAAAAGTGTTATTTATAACCAATTTACAGAATAAATATTTCATTTCATTTCATTTCATTTCATGGTGAGCAAAATGTGGGTACGCCAGTCATCAACGAGCGCACCGTCGCGTCGGAGAGCTGAACAACCAAGCTCTAATGTTTAAATAAAATAGTCATGATACAGTCGCCGTAGCCGAAATCGGCTAGGATGAACATCATCATCATCGTGGACGTGGAGAAGTGCCAGTCCGGTTAGACGTTCTTCAACCGTTGAAGCTCTTAGCCACGATTTGATTTTTCGTAACGTAGAGAAAGATCTTTCAGCTGTCGCTACACTAACAGGTAGTGTTTCCATAATACATAAAAAAAATCTTACTTTAGGGTACATCACAACATCGCAATTTAAAATAAGGTCAGAAATCGTTTTATAATAAGGTCAGAAGCTTTTGAACTTAGTTCTTAAAAGTTAGTCAAAACAAAGCGCGCGCAAGTGTCGTACGAAATGTGACATAAATGAAAGGTGGCGGCGCACGGTGGGCTGAAAAACGGCTTTCATAGACTTAGGCATTTTATTTTGCAAGTGCCAGTTTTTGTGCCGGATATCACTTCTATTTGTTATAACAATATACAAAAATGACACCAGAATTGATTCTGCACAAAAACGAAGGAATTATAATTTTTTTACGAAAATTTTGTATGGAGCTAGTATGAAAAATCGAAATATCTCTGAAACGGCAGCGATAACCGTAATATCCTTATAGGAGGTTTTAGTACTAATTATTTATGATTTTTTGACATACGTTACATAATGGTTGTAGATGCCTTTTTTTTTTTTAAATCGTCAAAATATTTTTATTTATTTTTACATATTAAACGTTCCTTTTAGTGTTTAAGTTGAAGAATTCAGAGCTTTAACAACTCTTAACATAAAATAGCATCACCCCTATAGACCTGAAGGACTAGACAGAGGTGTGTAGTATCTTGTTGATCTTGTAAGATTTCCAACAATACCAAATAGTTGAATATCAGTGTCAAAGTGCCCATGCTGTCGCTTCTTTTAGAAAGATAGGGGAATGAAATTGTTAATTGATCATACCCTAAAAGTATGATTACAACATAACCGGACACATAATAATATCGACACAAAAGGAATTTTAAAACCTTGCATACGTTCAAAATACAAAATAACATATTGTGTAGTCATCTAATGAGTCTGATGACAAGTAATTAAGTAATTAGAATGATGGTTGTAGTCTTCTGATTCTAATGAGCCTATTAAGTGATTAAATGATTTGAAATATCTCGCAACAATACCAACTAAGAACTGCATTCACCTTTTTATAATTAGTGAGCTAATGTGATTTGCTAATGTTGATTAGTTCTACTATGAGTTCTACGAAATGTTTTTGACGATTATAAATTTTTATTATCATATCTTTTATAACTTTAATGAGGGTAGTTAACTAATTATTGACTTTATACAATAAAAGGGCTATAATTTTGTTCCATAATTTAGATTGTTCACAACCGTGTAACTGCTAACACTAAAACTATTTGCTTTGCGACTACAAAATCTTAGAATGGAAAGTTTAATCACCAACTTAGATTTGTTTGTTCTTCTAAAAAGTGAGTGTCCTTCATTTAATCATGAAGTATTGTTTAGTGCAATTGTGTCCCGCATAGGCGATTGCCTTTCTGCCGAAGATCAAGTAACTCTCAAAGAATTTTGCCGGAGATTCACGCGAGCTGCTTTAAACAGGTGGCAGAAATCTAAACGATTCTTTGATAAGTTTAGAAATACGTACGGAGAGTGGTTGCAAGCAAATATTGATTGGCCGAGTTGCGTGCAAACTTTAATAAATCAAGAACCAACTGTTGATGAGATACCAAGAGCACGCTCAGTCTCTCCAGAACCTTCGACATCATCGACTGTTGGAACAATGACAAAAAGGTCCCGAAAACCATTCAAAGATCTGGGAAGCAAACAGAAAAAGAGAAGATCTAGTGAGCACATAGGCGAGGATTCCTGTGAATTGGCATATGCAGCTGCAGCACGTTTAAAAGAAGAAGGTTATGAAGATATCGCATCTGTAATCAATTATATGATCAAAAATCCAGAAGCTGCCGTTAAAATCAAGGAAAGCATTAAGAAAACAGTAATATTTACACCAGAGAAAGCACTTGGATTGCTTCTTTCACTTAAGCTTTCAAAGTGGCAATATATTACGTTGCGAGAGACTGCCATTCGGGAAGGTGCTAAGGATATTTACCCATCCTACTATAAACTGCAACAAACTAAGCTTGCATGCTACCCTCCTAATCAATCAGTATCAGTTACGGATTCATCAGCTAGAATTACACTTCAAGCTTTACTTGACATCACGGTGAAGCGGATTCTTCAAAGTCTTTCTGATAATGTGGAAAATAAGCAGTTAAAGCTGATATCGAAGTGGGGATTTGATGGTGCTTCCAATCAAAGCCGATACAAGCAGAAAATGGACGGCGAGCATGATGATTCAAGCATTTTCATGACCTCCTTGGTGCCACTGAAACTGACAGATGGAGATAATACTATATGGACAAACCCGAAACCATGCTCAACTTTTTATTGTCGTCCGGTTCAGTTCACTTTTGTAAAAGAAAGCCATGCAGTTGTCATTGATAACAAAAGAAAAATGGATGAGGAAATTGAGGCCCTTAACCCCACAGAGTGCATTAATAGTAACAGGGTGACTCATAAACTAATGATGACAATGATCGACGCAAAAGTCTGCACGTACCTTTCTGAAGCTAGATCAAATGCATCATGCTACCTGTGCTTAGCAAAACCAACAGAAATGAACCACTTAGATGCTGTAACATCAAAAACTGTGTGTTCTGACATATATGAATTTGGCCTATCATCCCTACATGCCCGTATAAATTGCATGGAATGTCTGTTACACATTGCGTACAGACTTGACTTCAAACAGTGGGCAGCAAGAAGTAATGAGCATAAAGATATGTTACAAAACAGAAAAAAAAACATTCAAAATAAATTTAAAGAGGAGCTCAATCTGTTAATTGATATAGTAAAACAAGGCTCGGGAACTACCAATGACGGGAATACCGCAAGGAAGTTTTTCGAGTTTCCCAATAAAACTGCAGCTATTACTGGGTTGGATCAAAACCTGATAAAAAGATTTGCTGTTATTTTGCAAGCAATAACATCTGGTGAGAAGATCGATGTCATCAAATTTAAAGATTTTGCTCGCAAAACAGCAGAAAAGTACGTGGAATTATACGACTGGTACTACATGTCATCAACCGTACATAAACTATTAATACACGGAGCTGACATAATCGAAAAAAATGATATTGTCCCGATTGGGACTCTCTCGGAAGAAGCCTCAGAGTCTCGAAACAAAGATTTTAGGAGGTTCCGGGAACATCATTCGCGGAAAAGAAGCAGGCAAGATTCTAATCAAGATATCCTAAATATGCTTGTTGTTTCTTCGGATCCTTTTCTAAGTGCACAAAGGCCGAAGTTAGATGCCAAAAGGAAGACAACCTTTTTTGCTGAAACTCTCGACCTAATACAGTTTCCGGAAACTGAGTTCGAGTTTGTAGGTATATCCGATCTGGATTCTGACTCGGAATTGGAGTCCGACAACGAAAGTTGTAAAGAAAATTTGTAAAATTTAATTATTTTTCTTTATGTTCTTTTGTTATTTATGTTAGTTTATTGTACCAATATGTTTAGTTAATAATTTCATAAATTATAGTTTCAAATATGTATTTTGTATAATTGAATTTATTAGATATTATTTTTGTTACTTCTGTTTTATTTAAATTACCTATCAATAAAAAGTTTATATACAGTCTTTTTTTTTTCACATATTCTTAATATTTGGGGAAAAAGCATGCTTCCTAACGATGTTCTTAACTTTGACACAGTTCATGGATCGTTTTGAACAGTTTCATATGTTAAAATAAATAATGTTAGTACTATAATCCCCTATAAGGATATTATTATTATTATGTGTCCGGTTATGTTGTAATCATACTTTTAGGGTATGATCAATTAACAATTTCATTCCCCTATCTTTCTAAAAGAAGCGACAGCATGGGCACTTTGACACTGATATTCAACTATTTGGTATTGTTGGAAATCTTACAAGATCAACAAGATACTACACACCTCTGTCTAGTCCTTCAGGTCTATAGGGGTGATGCTATTTTATGTTAAGAGTTGTTAAAGCTCTGAATTCTTCAACTTAAACACTAAAAGGAACGTTTAATATGTAAAAATAAATAAAAATATTTTGACGATTTTTAAAAAAAAAAAGGCATCTACAACCATTATGTAACGTATGTCAAAAAATCATAAATAATTAGTACTAAAACCTCCTATAAGGATATTACGGTTATCGCTGCCGTTTCAGAGATATTTCGATTTTTCATACTAGCTCCATACAAAATTTTCGTAAAAAAATTATAATTCCTTCGTTTTTGTGCAGAATCAATTCTGGTGTCATTTTTGTATATTGTTATAACAAATAGAAGTGATATCCGGCACAAAAACTGGCACTTGCAAAATAAAATGCCTAAGTCTATGAAAGCCGTTTTTCAGCCCACCGTGCGGCGGTGGTGGTGGCGCGGTAAAATTCAAATAGTCAAGCTTGTACGCGCGTATCTTGATGTTTTTTTTTTTTAATTATTAGCGGTAGGTATAATACCTGAGCAAACAGTTAATGCTTTGCCCGAGAGACAACCTATTAAATACTGAACCCTTTCGGCGTCAGTTAGATGCGAATTATCATGAATAAGACTTTTGAAGTTTTCATGAAAAATTGTCCATTTGCTGGGCGTGCCATCAAATGAAACAAGTTTTAAAGGCGGTAGTTTACGGTTTAAAAACTCGAATTTATTATTATCATTACTCGTATTTTGAGACCTAAGAATGTTAGATTCTATTGCTATAGTTTGACAATAGATTTCATCAAATGCGGACAGTGGGGCGTAGTTCGGCTTTGTCGTTGAACCACTTTCTAATAGAGCTAAATTATGAGCGTCAAGGGTTTGTTCTAAGTTGCTCAAGGGAGCTAATTCTAGCTAGAAATTGAGATGTTAATAAACTATTTACGGAAACTTGTAGGCCGAGATCTAAAATGGATTGCAAAATTTGGAATAAATTTTCTTTTCAATCGACGTAAATAAAAGAACTTTAAGGTCTTCCTCGGTAGAATCATAAGAATCTTTAAGCTAAATTATAAGCGTCAAGAGTTTCCATTAAGCTTGTTCCAATTTCCTCAAGGGAGGTAATTCTAGCTAGAAATTGAGATGTTAATAAACTATTTACGGAAACTTGTAGGCCGAGATCTAAAATGGATTGCAAAATTTGGAATAAATTTTCTTTTTTCGACTTAAATAAAAGAACTTTAAGGTCTTCCTCGGTAGAATCATAAGAATCTTTATCAGATTGACTATTCTTACTACGCTTGGAAGCCATCTTTATGCAAACAAAATGGACTCGTCTGTGTGCGTTATGTTTTAAGAAATATGTGAAAATATGCGTGAGATGAATAAACTATAGTTATAATATTCTAGATAAAGGGTATTTATATTGAAATAAGATGCGTTTTTATAAAAACAACTTAGCGTTGTTGAGATATTGAGCGGGAAATATACCATCGTGGGCGCGTGACCGCAGAAAACGACCCTATTTCGAACCGAGCACAACTTCTGACAAGTACTGAAGGGTTATGTGAAGTGAAATATTTTGAGTTGGGTTTAGTAAACTTATTATTGAAATGGTTTAAAGTAAAATAAATACTTGTCAGATTTGTATCATGTTTTTTATAATAAATCTCCTATTACCCCACACCACATATACATATATCTAGGTATCAATCTATACTAATATTATAAAGAGGAAACCTTTGTATTTTTGTATGTTTGTATTGAATAGGCTCAAAAACTACTGGACCGATTTCAAAATTTCTTTTACCATTACTTAGAGGGATTCTTCCGAATCCGTATAGGCTATATTTTATCCCGGAAAATAGATAGGATTTTTCGTGGTAGTGAAAATTGTGGAGTAAGGCGTCGAAAAAACTGCCGTACGTTAACGATTCTCGCGAACGCTGCCTATATTTAATATAAACATTGCACCCGTGCGAAGCCGGGGCGGGTCGCTAGTTCTATCTATAAATCTAACACGTTCATGATAAAATACTTATATCAATATGTACAGATATAATTATGCGAATGGCGCATACAGAAAATCTGACGAAACGAATATCTGTCGAAACAAAAACACCTCTTCTCCGCGACCTTAGATATTTCTATGTCAAAAGTCAAAAATCGGTTTTTTTACACATTTATTGCAATATCTCGTTTCCTATGGGTTTTATGCTGTTTGTATTTATTATATATATTGTAGAGGATTAAATTCTCTACAACTTTTGTTAAAATATTATTTTATATCTTGTACCATAGATATAATAAACAAGGAGATATGACCGCCGGACGAAATTATATCGAAACCATTTGTGTCTCCAGTTAGGCGTTGGGCGGGACAACAACTACACATGCAATTCAATAAAATCAATAGATACGCACTCGTGCACACACCCGCATTTCTTAGATCAGAGCGTAGTACACAACCAATTATAAACTTTATTGCATCAAACACAGCGTGTATTTACCATATACCGTACAACTTACCCACGCAAAAACATCGGTCGCTATCGTAAGAAGAGAAAGAGAGAGCTTAAGAGCTGCGTCCAAAATCCTCCGTTAGTGCCGCTTTCTTTATCTAGCCCTTGATGCCCTAGATGCAGCAGCCCTAACGAGACACTCGTAAGGTGCTGGTGGAGCCTCCTATCTATTAAATCATTGGCTGACACGACTATCGGTGCTAAATTTGCAGCATATCTTACATACAACCTAGCCTAGTGGATCATGTCAAGATATTCATGCGCGACGTTATCATATGTCATAATCATTTTCCTCGTTTTTGTTTCGACAAGTTTATAATTATTGGCCAGAATAGTCCTATCCAGTACAATGTGATTTTGCCATGATCGAGAACTGGATCGCGCTAAAATTGGGACGGGTTTTTCTCCCAGCATTAAGCCAGACAGAAAGGATACCTATAAAAAAACAATATTACTCACATTATGTATGTATTCCTTTATTGCTACATGTATAATTATTTAATTACATAAAAATTTAATTAACCCCGTTCGTAACACTTCGGTATGCCAACTGCAAAACAGCGCTGGATGTCAGACGCCCAGCATTTACCGAAATGATGACCCTTTGGGAATGGGCACACTTAGCGCAGTGCTTTAAGTATTTTGTACTAGTTTGTGTAGTATTTATTGTCTGTTTCGAATAAAAAAAAATAATCTTTGCTTTTTAAATTACAAATGACTCTATTCTCTTAATAAACTTAAGTAAGTTGAGCGTGACACATAGGACAAGAGTGCCGCAATACAAGTTCGTGCTGTTGCGCGTGCGCTCCACAGGTGTTGCACGTCCACACCGTGTGCGCCGCCACCAGTGCGCGACCCGATACCGCACATTCGGGAAACTCGCTGCTACATCCGGGACAAGTCGACATCCTGGTAGCAGACACCATACATTTAGATCAATTTATTGAACTCATATTATACAGCTAATTACATAGGTCCTTTTTTTTTGACGTGACAACGTCTTATAATTCGATGAAGCTGGCTGCACGCACGAAAATACATGACTCATGCGGCGTTACCTCGCTATGAGGCGTTCCATCGCTCTGAGGCGTTCCAAAGCAAATCAAATTGGATCTACAAGATGACATTTATGTATGACTCAACGAGTCAAGTACTAGGCTATCATAAAACGGTAAGAGATGACGTCACTGTGTAGGGATTCTTTGACATTTATGATGATATGAGAAGTGCAGTAATAGTGATGTAAAATTAAAAATTTCTTTTGAAAAATGCAACCATTCCATCAGTATTTTCTTATGACGTTGTCACGTTCAACTATCGTCAGTAAACCGACTTTACAGACAAACAATTTTTTTTTTTAAATGCACTGAAGATACAGCAGACATATTATGTTTACTTATTTTAAAAGCTTTTGAATGTATTCAAACCGTACTGCACCGGTACTCACCATTCAGGCATACTAACGTCGCAGTTTGGGCATTCAATCTTGTTTCCTTTCGCGTCTTTAGGTTTATATCTTGTAAATATTTCTATAGCTAAATTTTCAAAAGTATTAGGCTGCAAAAAACATTAAATTAGTTGCATTGTATACTTAACTAATAATGAAATAATAAGTGTAGTGTATACAAAACACTTTTACAAGTAGTTATTTTATAGTAAATGCAAATTAGATGAGGCCGAGTGTTTTTATAATATTATTTAGTTAAGGTAGGCACTCATGGCAAAGATAACAGTAGTAAGAAAGGGTGGGCTGTTAATAAGCGTTGAGGCCTTTCTGCACACTACTCAACGTTTACTTAGCTCGCTCTTTTTGCCACATTGAAGTTCATTGTTTTTTTGTGTTGTTAATAATATTTTCTATGGTGAGTACAGTAGAAGTCATACAATAATGTATACGAAGATCGTGTCGAAATATACGCAAAAAGAAGGGATTTATGAAATTGACGTGTCTGTGTGTCTGTATGTGGCATCGTGCTCCTAAACGAATGGACCGATTATTTTTTTATTATTATTAGCCTTCATAAGCAGAATTAATCCTAATATGATTAGAGTCTAGCCTTTATATAGAATAATAAGTAATTTTATTTTAACTCAAACTATAAAATTGTCTTTACTAAGAATGGCACATTTCCTATTGTCTCCATTAAGTGGAATACACTTTGTTCTTGTGTTTAACCGATCGAACCGATTTTGATGCGGTATTTTTGTTAGAAAGCTGACGTGATGGAGATGGTTCTTAGCTACAGTTTATCAAGATCTGTCCAGGTGTTTCAAGGTCGGCGGGGCTTACTTAAAATTATGATATCTTTTTTATCTTATTCTCGTTCCCCGTAGGTACATTGTAATTTCTCGGGTCTGCTCAAATCTGTGTGTTTCTTTCCTCAAAACAAAAACACCACGACATAAACCGATATGATATGATTTGATAGAACGGAATGTTTGGACTTCAAAAGAGACGATGACCTTCGAGTTTGTTTAGATGATTCTTCTGAGGGTAGTCCGGCTACAAAACACCGGCCTCATCTAGTTTAAATTTATTTTAAAAATGTAGAAGTAGAAGTGTTATTTATAACCAATTTCCAAACTAAATATCATTATCATAGTCAATAGAGAGAATATTAAAAGGAAATTAAAAAAATACTATGTAACTTACCCCTAGCGCTTCAAGTTTGATCAATGCCTTGGAACATAATTCAAACGCTCGGGCTTGAATCGCTATCGATGCTATAGTACACCAAACCTGTATACATACATAAGAAATACATTTTAGTTCATATTTTATTTTTATAAGAACTTAATTGGACCTTAGATAGTATCGTGGTAATTCCGAGGGAAGATGGGAAAGAGTACCCCCGCTGCCCAGCTATGTGATCAACACCATTTAACGAACAATAGCAATGTGGGCGGAATTCTCATTACTATCTTCTTTACCCCTCCAACTAAGCTAAATATGCTTGTATCTGGAGTGGGTTCACAGCAATAATGTAATGGGTGGAGTTCGAACCCGCGACCTCTCGATCACAATTCCAACACTTTAGCCGCTTTAATAGTCTAAACCGTCAATATAATTAGGCTATTGACAATTATCTACTTATTCTATTTACTAGTTATCTTAATTGTTTATGTACCTACCTTTTTTCGGAGGGGTAATCACAAAATGAATTCTCCCGCTCTAAGCGGAGCGGAATCCCGGGAGTGTCAGACTTTTACTGAAACCTACCCCGTTCCTTCAGGAGCCCTTGCGTTCCCGGACCGCAGTATCTCGTTAAATCATTCCAGAAACTCCGGCACAAAAGGGCCCTATCGCGCCCCGTCATTACTGCTGACTGCTCTTTGAGACGCGCGTGGAAAACGACGCGCCGCCAACTCAGGTCTGGTCCTTACAGGACTGTGAGCTACCCCTGCTGCTTGCCGTCCGTAAGCCCGCGTCTACGTTGGCTGTAAATTGGCTCGCGATTTCCAATGTCCGGGGCGGCTGGGGCATGAATAAACAGTGGTCTCTCCCGCACGCATTCGGTCTCCTTTGCTAGTATTACTGCTTCGCAAAATCAATCAGCTGTTTCCCATTCCCCTTCACCCCGCACCTTGGTTTGGATCAGGGCCGGGCGCAAGATGTCACCGCCGACAGTTTGTGTAATTGAGCTCTATAATGAGGAAGGCAGTGACTTATGTTATAAATAAGATCCACTGGAACAAGGCTAGCATTTATAACGCAAAATTTTTAATTAGTTTTTCTTTTGTGTAGTTCTTTACACTCGGGTAGTGAAGAATCAAGCAAGAGCCTCTTCGCATATAGAGTGATATTTAACATCACGTCTGTATTCCCCGACTGTCTCGTCGGTGTAGTGGTCGCAAGCGCGATTGCTGAGCATGAGGTCTTGGGTTCGATTCCCGGGTCGGGCTAAGTGCTTGAATTTTTCTTTAAATTTCGCAGTAGTAGCCTGGAGTTTGGCACTTAGCGGTGTAATACCACCGTGCCTCGGATAGCTCATTAAGTAGTCCCAGTTGCCATTTGGACAACTGACATTCGTTACGGGCAGTGTGTCGTTAAGCGCTATGTCCACTTCCTTTGCGTGGGCGGATCGATGCCACACTGGGCACGCGAACTCCTCAGCAGAAAAATACAGACATAGGCTCGTTGTGTGAAGAACTTGTGGTGATGCTCCCCAGCTGGTGGATGTAAGGCGACGAAGAAATGTATTCCTAGACCCAGGGATCTGTGCAAGGTGATAGCCAAGTATCACCAACATCTATGGCGAATTCACCAGGGGGAGCGTCTTTGAAGCCTTCTAAGGCATCAGTTGATGTCAATAAGTTCAGAAGTCCTAAGTAATTTTTACTCATGGTATTTTAGCATGGCTCCGAAAATTTTTAATAAAATTCCTGATGTAATAAAAAATATGCCATTATTAAAATTTAAGAAATGTCTCTACTCGCTATTAATAGATAAATGTTATTATAATGTTGAAGATTTTATGAAATTAATTTTTAATTGTAATTTTGCAAGTAGATTGTCTGTCTTTGCTTTTTTTTCTATTGTTGAGTTTGTTTATTTTATAATTTAGCTTAAAATAGTATGTTGTTATATTTTGTAAGTATTTATTTTTTTCTTTTTGTTAGTTTTTTGTTTAGATTTTTAAGTACATTCCATACTTTTGTACGCCTTCACGGCAAAACACAGTGCTCAAATATTTATGTATACCAAAGACCTTTATGTTACCTATGTTTCACAAATAAATGTTCTGATTCTGATTCTTTGTGTTCAATTTCTTTATCAGCCATTATTCTTTTCAAAACCCTAGGTGGTAAAAAAAAATTCGCGATTAGCTTTAAAACCTCGTCGCACTTATGAACGCATAATAGACTTGAGAAAATCAGTCATTGGTAGTCCTGACTATTGATAAATTTGCGGATAAAAAACGTTTTTTGATCGGCACGTAATGAGTCCGTGTTGATATCGGTTTTTATAATGTAGGTACATATTTCTTCATAGAAAATTTCAATATTCTGTATGAGAGAAACCATATGGCCGGCATTTACGTGGAAACTAAGCAGCTGTCTGTGCGACGCTAGCAAGCTTCGACAGCACAGACACTAATACTTACGTATTGCAGGCAAGTTTCGATCTTAACAGGACTTAGCCGGTTTGCATTAGTGTTGTACTATGCTGCTTCTATGTGAATAAGTCAGGTGCGACCCTTGGATAAACAATATATATAGAAATAGCTGCGGCCTGCTGTATCACCCGCGGTAATTTGAGGAAAATACCTACTAAAATATGCTGCTAGCTGTGTTTCCTTGCACAGCTTCCGGCAGCGGCCGGCCAGCGCTCACCTCTTGCACATCATAAATGCGTGCGTGGCACTTAATCACTATTTTGTTGTGGAATTATTTTAAAACTATGATATGTCCTAAGCTTAGAGCATTAAACCAGCCGGAGACGCAACGAGTACTAATATCTATGAAAATAAGTCTGTCACTTTCATCGCGGGGGACTAGGGAACGCACACAAAAAGTAATAAAAAACTAATGCATTTTCGATCGCGTAGTTACGCATGCACACGAAAAAAAATCAAATACAAGCATAATCTATACGCACACATGTACAAACACACACAGAGACGCCTTGTCAGTGTACGGGATGACGTCATTTTTATGTAAGCGATGATAGTGCTTGATACTATCGATAATTTGCTGTCGATGAAATCAGCCAATAGTTATGATAAAAAAGCTAAGTGAGCTTTTTTATATCTGGCTCTTTTAAATTTATGTTTTTATTATATTTACTTATCAAATAGATCTATAAAGCAGATCAATTATTCTTTTTAAGTAGGTAACATAGGAATTTAAAGTTAGTCTATAAGGATCTATTGCCATGAGACTGCCTCGCCTCGATGGTCTTTCTCCCACCCTTGTGCGGTGCGGGAGGGTGTCAGACTTTACTGACTAAAAACCCACTCTTGTTCCTTCGTTGCCTTTCGTACCAGGTCCGGGTTTTGTGCTCGCAAGCATGACTGCTGAACACGAGGTTATTATTAGGAATTTCTCAGTAGCAATACGGAGTCTGGAATTTGTGCCCGATAGTGGCAAACAGACGTGAGTCTATTATATTATTTTTATGATTTTCCATTTGACTGGTCCAAATAAAGATATCATTTCTTAGGTTGCAGAAAAAAAAATGAGTTAAACTGAATAAATAATTTGTAAATTTTTATTTGACAGAAATTTTGATTGGTACATACTATTATTCACAAGAAGATCAGCAGACCTAGCCAAGTAACAACCGTTTCATGTCGAATCTCTTTCTACAATCGGTAACGCCTCGGCGCCTTAGTAATTTTAGGAAACGATAAGTTGGTTACCATTTACACCATAAATCTACAGGATGTAGCGATGAAAATTGTAGAATGTATACAGTGCTTGGGCTATACGATTCTACAGGGGCGTTTGTCCTGTCCGTCTGTTTGTCACCATCGTCAATGATTTCGGCTGTAGTATCTTTGTCGGTGGGAGCCCGCCTGCTCAACTCCTCACCGCTGACGGTTCGCATGCTGTGACACCCAGCGTCAGCTCCAGGCCTGGCGATCGCCCCCGGGCAGTGGTCCTAAACGTTTTCTCTTTGTTTCCAGAGCCACGTTAGCCACGCCAATAACTTCTCATTCGTGTGTCCGCCCCCCACGTGATTAGGTGTTCACTCAGGACGTATGGTTGTTTAGGGGGCTTATTATTATTATTAAAAAATAACCCAAAAGCTACTTTGGAAAACTATTAAAACCATAACAAATACAGCCAAAATTAAAAACAGCCCAGTTGAACTGCTAGAAATATGTGACAGTCCTAAATCTTCTGTAGATAAAGTTGGAAAATACTTCACTAATATAGGAAAAACCTTAGCTGATAACATTCTATCAAAGGGGCTCTGTTCCGCTAATGAAAATCGACAATTTCGGAAGAACGGTGATAATAGTATACTGTTTCCTGCTAACTCCCTTGTACTACTAGATACGGATGAATCTGAAGTAGAATCTCTTGTTTCGCAGCTACGTAATGATTGTGCAATAGGCTGGGATGGCATATCACCTCTACTACCAAAACGAACCGTAATACATTGATAAAGCCACTGACCTACATTTTTAACAGCTCTCTAAGGGCAGGTATTTTTCCGGATGCGCTTAAAAAAGCAATTGTTCATCCAACACAGAAAAGCGGGCAGGCAAGCAGAAGTTGTGTCAACAACTATAGACCCATTTCGGTGTTGTCTACGCTTTCCAAAATTCTGGAAAGGATTCTTAGCAATCGGCTTAAAAACTTCCTGGATAGGTACAAGATCATTGCCGACAATCAATATGGTTTCCGTTCTGGTGTCTCCACTGACTTGACACAATTGGTTGCTGAGAACCTCGACAAAAAGACCAAATGTATAGATGTATTTCTAGATCTATCGAAAGCATTTGACACAGTTTCTGTTCCCATACTTATTGCTAAATTGGAAATGATCGGTGTTCGAGGTATTTGACTGCAAATCTTCGTAGACTATCTTAAAAACCGTACCCAAATAACTAAAATTGAGAATTATGTCAGTAATGAAGAAGCCCTGTCATACGGAGTGCCTCAAGGCAGCATTTTAGGTCCTGTTTTGTTCCAAATCTATGTGAACGACCTATGCAAAATAAACTCCCCTAACTCCAGGATCTTTGCGCATGCCGGTGACACAGTGATTTTAGTTGATGGGTCAACTTGGGCTGGTGTTAAATGTCACGCGGAATTGGTACTACGGGAAGTTATGAATTGGTTCAACTTAAACTTGCTCACACTCAACTGTAACTTTTGCAATCCGTCAGAGCACCGCACCAGACCGCACATTCTCAATACTGGCACATACTTGCCCACAACTGTCATCCACTTGCCAATGTCCATCACTCACACGTACCGATCATGTCTAATACTTCGGTGTTCACATAGATTCTGGATTACGCTGGAATAAACACCTTGAGGCCCTCACCTCTAGGACGCTGAGATTAATACACATATTCAGGTCCCTTAGAGTTTCAGCAAATCCTGATACACTAAAAATGGTGTGGTGTTAGTGACTTTATTTACAATATTGTCGAGTTTCAGCAAATCCTGATACACTAAAAATGGTGTGGTGTTAGTGACTTTATTTACAATATTGTTATTTAAGTGTGATTCAATTATTGGTGTACAATAAAGTATATTCTATTTATCTATCTATCAATTTGTCCTTGGATATTGTATCTCTATTTGGAGTGGTGCAGCAAAAACTAGTTTTCTCCAAGTGGAGAGAGCTCAGAGAGCTATACTTAAAGTGATGCTAAGAAAACCATACCGCTATCCAACAACCCAGCTTTACTCTGATAGTAAAGTGCTCACAGTTCGCCAGCTCTTTGTACTGCAATTCGTTCTCAAGACACTCGAGCATCCCACTATTAAATCCAAATAAACGGACTAATATACCACCAGGCACACGACACAAAACATCCTTTGCTAAACGCCAATATATCACATTAATAAGTCTTTTAATCGACAAGAAAATTCATCAGGAACTAAATATTCGCGACTCCAATAAACATACCCTAAAAGCTAAGATTACGCAATGGCTACTTCTACAAGGTTATGTAAAAACAGTCTCTCCTCAAATACATGGCTTAACATAGTCCAACTGACATTCACGCTATTATTTCACTCTTTAGCTCACAAAGTTACACACCCATACACTCTCGAATTGAAACTCTCCTCCTCACTCACTCAGAAATACTCTCAATCTCATCGACACGCTCACACACACACACGCACGCACGCACACACAGGGACACACACACAAACACACACACGACCGCACGCACGCACGCACACACTCACACACATACACACACACACACTTATTCTAATACATAATACAACATAGATACACATTTGAGTTTTAAATCAAAGTTTTATTGTATTTTTTTTTTCTTAGAATATAAGTTTTATTATTGTTTTTGTCATAAAAGAGTAATCGGACTGACCAATTGTTAATACTATGGATATGTTGACACTGTTCGCAATATGTATAACTATTTATAAGTAAACTCACAGCTGTTCACTGCCTCTTAAAATACAGGTTATCCTAGTTTGAGAGGCAGGGTTCACTTTATCTGTATACATATTTTGCAATTTATGTACCTAAGCATCTATGTATAAATGTATACTTTTGTATTATTCTTTTGTGGCAGTAAACTTTATTTTACTTTATTTATATACAAAATCCCGTACGCGTCCACTTTGACACGAAAAAAAGGGTCACATTAGTTATGGTCGACGCACCGTTAACCCGCGCGCCGTTTCGGTGAATAGCGTTGTTGAATAATTATAATTTTACATTTGCTCCTAAACGATAAGTCCATATTACATACAGTAAACGGCAAAGTTTACCTTCAAATAATTGTCTTGATGATGAAATTAGTTTCGAACGTAAATATTAATATAGTCGCATAGTAATAATACTATAAAGTATTTTTTAAATATTTTCTTTACATAATTTGCCTTATAGTGGATTAAAGTTAGATATGCAGTTCCGCGGACTTTTTTTTAGATCTACATAAAACCTTCACTTTTGTAGTACATGATCTTTACGTATATTTCAGCATTTCACCATCACACGCGATTATAGTAATTTAGTGGCGTATTTTCTTCTGACTTACTTCACTTATACCCTTATTTTAGGAAAACCGAGAGCAGTAGCGTAATGCTAGATAGCCTATAGCCTTCCTCATGAAACTGCCTATCATAATTAGAAAGAATTTTTGAAATCCACCCAGTACTTTCGAAGATTAGTGCGTTCAAACAAACAAACAAACTTTTCCGCTTTATAATATTAGTATAGATTTGGAAGCGTTAATCAAAATATGGGGGAAATCATCGAATGACTTCTCCCGCTCTGGGTGGAGCGGAAGGGAGTGTCAGACTTCTACTGACTAAAACCCCACCCTGTTAAGTTCCGAGGCTGCGGTATCTCGTTAGAACATTCCAGTAACCTCGGAAGGTTAGGCTTTAACACCATATTTTTAGGGCTAATAATAAGTAAAATTATACACAAGTGTTTCACCTGCGTCTGCTGGGCGTCGTGCAGCGCGTGGTGGTGTTGTGCAAGGCGGGCGGCGGCGCGCAGAGCTGCATCAGGGCGGGGCGGCCGGGCCCTGGCTCGGCGTGCGCCCTCTGCTGCCCAGTGCACCGCGCCGGCCGAGCGCCAACAACGTGCTGCCAAACGCCCGTGCGAGCCCTCTGCATGCGATTAACATATTAAAAAAAATTGGCCAAGTGCGAGTCAGACACGTCCATGAAGGGTTCCGTAGTAACTACGCCAAATAACTATGTGTTTGTTTGAAATACAAAGTTATAATTTGCAGTTTTAGAAAATGTGCTATATCTCAAAACCTGCTGATCCGATCTCGTTCAAACCAATTTTCGTTGAAAGTTTTCATTAAAACCTACAGCATATATTTTTTTTATTTTTCACTCCATTATTATAAAAGTTAGAGGGGACACACATGCATACATTTTACCACTTTGGAAGCGTATATCTTGAAAACGATTAACTTTAAGAAAAATTGGTTTAGAAACCTCAGTGCCATTTTTAAAGACCTGTCTATAGATACCACACACGTATAGGTTTGATGAAAAAAATATTTTTAGTTTCAGTTCCATGTATGGGGAGCCCCCTTTATTTTATTAAGGGGGGCTCCCCTTAATTATAAACACGTCCCATCAGAAAAACCGAAACATTTCCGTTTTTATGGTTTCTGTCCTAATTTAATACAAAAGAGTTTTTCATTCCATGAATTAATGATTATGTAGCTGGCAGTTTGGCCATTACAGTGATAAGCGAAAATTCAAAATTATAATTTCATTTGTTTATCCTATAAATGAAATGATTCACTGTTTTGAGACAAATGTGTGTTTAGAGTTGGAGTACATTTCACCTTTGAAAACTAAAAATTAGCGCTTATCTTAAGAATTTTTGTTCTTTATTTGTTTACTGTGACTTTGGGACGTCTGAAAAAGTTTTTTTTCTAAAACATATAGATACTTCGCCCGCAGAAGCCGCCTAAGTGGTGACATTGCTGGATTCTGGACTTAGTCAGCGTGTTATGGCTGAAAGATTGCATCTAAGCCTGTCGTCTGTTCATAGAATCTACAAAAGCTATCTGTAGACTGGTTTATTCACGCGCCGTTCAGGATCTGGCAAGAATCGGGTCACTTCTGAGCGAGATGATCGGACCATATCAAAAAAGATGACTGATACTGGAGTGCGTTTATCTAAATTTTCAATAACACTTTTTATCAGTGTAAATGCTGCGAACGTAGTTGATTTCCCTCTTTGAAAGCCATTTTGTTCCTCTGTGATAATTTGATATTTTTCAAAAAAGTTAACCAATCTACGATGCATTACTTTCTCAAAGACTTTTGATAAATTAGATATTAAGGTTATAGGACGATAATTAGATAAGTCGTTGGTATTGCCTTTTTTAGACAATGGTTTTACTATTGATTGTTTCTCTGGAAATATACGTTCCCAAAACGAGAGATTAACCAAATGTCCAATAATTGGGGATATTATGGTTGCACAGGCTTTCAGAATATGCGTAGCTAAACCGTCAAACCCAACTGATTTGGTGTCGTTAAGAGACATGATAATATTTTTTATTTCATTCTCGTTACACAGATGTAAAAACATAGTTTGGGATATATTTGGTAAATTAATTGTTTGTCTGAAGAAATATTAATCACTAGTACTCTCGCGGGGCTTCGCTCCCGTGGATTCTATCACGGTAAAAACATAACTCTCCTTTTTTGCAGTCGGGTAAAAAGTAGCCTATAACCTTCCTCAAGCTTCAAGCTACTTCCATACCAAATTTCATCCAAATCCACCCAGTACTTTCGAAGATTAGCGCGTTCAAGCAAACAAACAAACAAACAAACAAACAAACAAACTAACAAACTTTTCCGCTTTATAATATTAGTATAGATGTTATGAAATTTTTTTGCAATATTTATAAAAAAATCATTAAATGATTCAGCAATGTTTGTAGGCTTATTTATAAGATTATTGCCTATTTTTATATTATCAATTTTCGTTTTTGAACTGACGTGATCAGTTTCATTTTTAATTATATCCCATGCAGCTTTGCCCTTATTTTTTGGTCTTGTCATGATTTTATAGTTAATAAGGTATTTAGATCGGTAAACACATTTTTTGAAAATTGTACCGTATTTTGTATAGTTTGAGGCATCATCTTTAGACTTAGAAATGTAATGGCGATACCTTAGTTTCCTTTTTGCTTACTTGATTTTCTTATTCCTGTTGTAATCCACTTTGGTGACGTGCATTTCGAGTTTATTATAACTTTGTTAATCGTAAAGCAAAGGTCGTAAAATAGGCACAATGCAATGTAACATGAAAAACATTAAAAGCAGTATTTAAGTTTTCCTGTTCATATACTTCTGACCAACTTAGCGCGGATAAACAGTTTACAAAATCTATGTTGTCCGTATTATAGTCTCTTTTGTAAATATACCAGGTTTTTTGTCTAATCGGTTTAGTGCTAATGGGAAAACTTAAAGATTGGCCTGTATTGTGGTCAGAGAGAAATAATTCGTGGACTTTACCTATTGCATCTTTAATGTTGCTTATAAAGTGATCAATGCAGGTCTTTTGTCTAGTTGGCTGATTTATGTGTAGGTGGAGACCAAAGTTTGCTAATATGTTTTTTAGGCATAGTGTAGTTTTATTATTTTTTAAAGTACCTATATTTAGATCGCCTGTTAAAATAATGTTCATGTTTTGTTTGCTACATACTTTATGCAGTAATAATTCAAGTTTATCAAAAAATATATGGATATTACTATCTGGGAGAGGAATGGAATGGATCATCCGATCGATGAAGAACCGTATGGAAGCAGTAATAAGAGCTCGGTGAGGGAATAAAGTTATTAAATAAACGTTTCCTAGTTTTTTTTCATTTACGTGTGTTGTTTTATCAATTTCCTTCATACTTCCATACAAGGTAAAAATGACTTGTTAAGCAAAATACGAAACCTATGAAAATTTAATTTGAATTTAGAAAATTAACATCAGGATTTGAAAACCTCATATTATTCACTATTAAACGACATTTGACATGTATTCCTAAATATACACATTTTTCTGATAATCCTTACAAAACATAAACTTGCAAGGTGTTTCGATTTTTCTGATGAGAAGAGTATATTTTCTTCCAAAAACCGGAAAGCGGTTCACAGAATACATCTACCTACCAAGTTTCACATGTTTAATCTTAGTAGTTTCAGAATAAAATGTTTGTGACATACGGACGGACAGACAGACATGACGAAACAATAAGGGTTCCATTTTTGCCATTCGGCTACGGAACCCTAAAAAGTTCAGAAACTAAAACCTTTTAGGTTGACCGTATGGAGGGGTAGCCCTGTTGTGGAGAAAGGGAATATTTGAGTCTGTTAGTATAGTGGAATGCAGCAGCGTCCGTCTTGTAGCTATTAAAGCATCGGTGGGAGGGCGTTCAATTCTGGTATTCTCTATATATATGCCTACAAATAGTCTCGAGAAGTTGCCTGAATTTACAGAGGTACTGAGTGAGATGAGTGCAATTGAGGAGGGTAGCGGGGTTGAATGTACCTATGTTTTAGGAGATTTTAATGCGCATCCAGGTGAATTATTTTTCAACGAACTAACTTATTTTTGTAAAGACCAGTCCTGGTTATGCGCTGACATTGATTATTTAGGGGTGGGTTCGAATAGCTACACTTTTATTAGTGAAACTCACGCATGTAAGCGATGGCTAGACCACTGCGTTGTAACACAGTCAGCATGGAATACGGTAACTGGGGTGGACATTTGTGAAGATGTTTTTATGTCAGACCACCTATCTATTACTGTAGAATGTAACCTTAACGTAGTTAGGCCTAGATATGTGGCTCAGAGTGCATCCCGGAGCGCTGTTATATGGGGAGAAAGAACTGTAGACCAAATAAAAAAATACAATCAGTTATGTAACAGCGCTCTGCGAGACATTCATTTCCCTACTGAGTTTGAGAGCTGCAGTTTTAGGTCATGTAATTTAGTTAATCATCGGTCTGTTATAGATTTATTGTATGGCAACATTGTTGAAATTCTGTCTGACGCTGCTGCACAAACTAATAATAGTCCTGGAGGCAGTACAAGGAAGCATAGGATGTTGTGCGGTTGGAACAAGCATGTAGGCGAGGCTCACCGGGAGGCTAGACTCCAATTTACTAATTGGGTTGCTCACAATCGGCCCACTTCCGGAATGATCTACAAACAGATGTGTGACACACGAAAAATCTTCAAAAGTCGCCTGAAGTGGTGCCAAAACCACCAAGAGCAAATTAAAATGGACAAAATTGCCAACCTTAGGTCACAAAAAAGTTTTGGCCAGTTTTGGAAAGCCACCGGTAAGCTTAATTTAAGGCCTGGTCCCCCTGTGAGCGTCGGAGGGAACAATCAACCTGGAGAGATTGCCAATATGTTCATGGAACATTTTAGAGTGCAATCTCCTCTTGGACCCTCGGCCGCCGTCGTCGATACCGAGCCCGGAGTGTTGGGAAAGGCGCCATTAACCCGATTTTCGGCTGAGCAAATTAAAAACGCTTTGAAGAAGATGAGCAGAGGCAAATCTCCCGGACATGATGGGCTCAGTATCGAGCATTTAAAACATGCTGGAGTTCACTTACCGAGGGTTCTGTCTATGCTCTTCGCGATGTGCATTAGTCATTCTTACTTACCTTCAGAGTTAATGAAGACAATTGTGGTGCCCATCGTGAAGAGTGGGACGGGAGATATCTCGGAAAAGGGGAACTACCGTCCAATATCTCTTGCGATGATCATTGCCAAGGTGCTGGATAGTGTGCTTGACTCTATTGGACGAATACCTGCATGACGCTCAGTTCGGGTTTAGGCCTGGATTGTCTACAGAAAGCGCTATTCTAAGTCTAAAGCATACTGTCCAGTACTACACGGGTCGCAATACTCCGGTGTACGCCTGCTTCCTCGACCTCTCCAAGGCGTTTGACTTAGTGTCGTATGACATCCTCTGGGGAAAGTTGGGAGGCAGGGGTATACCGAAGGAGATCATTAATATCTTTCGGTATTGGTATGCTAACCAGTCTAATCGGGTCAAATGGGCAAACGCTCTCTCTGAGTTATATGGGCTGGAGTGTGGAGTGAGACAGGGGGGTTTGACGTCTCCCAAACTCTTGAGCCTATACGTAAACGATCTCATAGTTGAGCTGAGCAGCATGCGTGTTGGCTGCCGGGTGGACGGTGTTAGTATTAATAACATCAGCTACGCGGACGACATGGTGCTGCTTGGACCGACTGTGCGATCGATCAGAGAGATGCTGAACGTCTGTGAGACTTATGCTGCCTCCCACGGACTGATATATAATGCTAAAAAAACGGAATACACGGTCTTTAAGGCCGCCGGTAAGTACCATGACGCGCAGACAATAAACCTGTACGGTCAAAATATAAAAAGAGTGTCTGCGTTCAAGTACCTGGGACATTTTCTTACCGACGACCTTAAAGACAATGTTGACATTGATAGGGAGCGCAGGGCGCTGGCGGTTCGAGGAAACATGCTGGCCCGGAGATTTGCTCGTTGTAGTGATGAAGTCAAAATTACGTTGTTTAAGGCCTATTGCCAGACTTTCTACACGAGCAGTCTCTGGGTCAAGCATACCAAGAAGGCGCTGGATGTCTTGCGCATCCAATACAATAATATCTTCAGAATGCTGTTGAGACTTCCCCGCTTCTGTAGTGCGTCAGAGATGTTTGCGAAGACGCATACAGATGGGTTCCACGCCATCATGCGCAAAAAACTCTGTTCGCTGGTCAGCAGAGTGCGGGCGAGTAACAACAGCATTCTGTCGACTGTGGCGGAGAAATTAAACTCTCCTTGCATGATTCACTTTATGGGAATGACTGTCAACCGGGGCACGTTTCCCATAAATTGATGGTCCTTCCCATAAAGCTAGTTATAATTTTACTAGTACTCTCGCGGGGCTTCGCTCCCGTGGATTCTATCACGGTAAAAACATAACTCTCCTTTTTTGCAGTCGGGTAAAAAGTAGCCTATAACCTTCCTCAAGCTTCAAGCTACATCCATACCAAATTTCATCCAAATCCACCCAGTACTTTCGAAGATTAGCGCGTTCAAGCAAACAAACAAACAAACAAACAAACTAACAAACTTTTCCGCTTTATAATATTAGTATAGATTTGTTAATACTATGTACTAACCCTAGCGTAAGCAGTATACTAACACATCTATGGATTTTTAATTATCTGAAATAAAGAATTTGAATTTGAATAATAATATTGTGACGAATTTGTATTTTAATTTAATAGTATAACATTTTTTTGTAATAATTTGTATGTCAATAGACAAAACATAGCGCACTACCTAATTTTTTAAGATCTTGTATATAATTATCACCTATGTTTACGAATAAATGATTCTGATTCTGATTCACTTACTACTAGAAAAATGTTATTACACTCTAGGTGAATTTCTTAATGACGGATCTCTGTAACTTTACAATATTGACATTTTTACCTGTACTTGACATTTTTACTTATTTTATTTTTAATATTAATCTTCTAAATTGACTATACGTTTTGACATGAAATGAAATTTATTATGAATTTTAAAATTTTACTTGCTTGCATAATAATATTGTGACGAATTTGTATTTTAATTTAGCAGTATAACATTATTTTGTAATAATTTGTATGTCAATAGACAAAACATAGCGCACTACCTAATTTTTTAAGATCTTGTATATAATTATCACCTATGTTTACGAATAAATGATTCTGATTCACTTACCTTTCTTCATTGACAGGTAAATGGAAAAATGTTAGGTGTTTATCCCTTATATCCCATACTTGATTTTTACCCATCTACAGCACATAAGGAACCAGACGGCATCGTAGGTACGTGTACAAACGAATGTAGGTAACGATTAAAATTGAACAACGTGCTTGCGCTTCGCTTGCGAAAATCGCACTGAATTTGGTCCGCAAACGGCCCGAGAGCGCTCGGCCGGGCGGTAGGTAATTATAGCGCGCAAATACATGGAGTGACGGAGCCTTGGTTACATTATAGGCGAACAAATAATATGGCTAGTGTTTTACAGTATTTGCATAATAATAAAAAGTATTACAAAAACCGTATTGACCGTAGAAACAGAAACTTTGACAAAACCGACATCAGATTATATTAGAACATATGTAGCAAGCTCTAGAACTCGCCTCTAAGAATAATGTCATATTTGTGTCACTGGCACCACACACTACACACCGCATGCAACCACTAGATTTGTGCATTTATGGGTCGTTAAAACATATTTTAAGCGTAGTGTGGTGACATTTCAGAAAACTCACGTGGATCGCATAATCAATCAAAAAGACGTAGCCGGTTTGTTTGGAACTGCCTATTTGCGAGCGGCAACTACCCAGAATGCAGTTAGTGGATACGAAAATCAGGCCTATGGCCTCCAAATAGATTTATTTTTGATGATGCTGATTTTTTACCTGCAACGACTATGGACAATTCGCTTGGTATAGAACACCCGACACGATCTGGTAATCAAGAGCAAAACCAGATATTGACTTGTTTTTTTTTTTAAGTTTTTTAATTTTAGAGTATTAATTTTCATAGAAGATGTTAAGACTGTTGCAATAATTAATACTTAATGTTGATTAATAATAATGTTAAATAGTGTCAAAAACTAAACTTGATTATAAGTTCCTAATAGATTAATAGAAGTTTTTAAAGTAACTTATATAGCATTATAGTTAGATTACTCTCAAGACTGATTGTAATTAAAATTAAGTATAAAATGCCGATTATTTTATAAAAATGTTAAATTATAATAAATAACATTTTTAAATATTTTTGTTATTTTTATTTTGTCAAGCACGATATTTTCCATCTAAAAACAAATACATTTCTGGTGTACATTTGGAGTGACCACTTTGCCCCTACCCTCATGGCCGCTTTGGGCGGCCACTCGGGCAAAGCGGTTTTTTGATAAGTTTTCGTAATTTACAAAAAACATGGTTATTTTTTAATTTGCGCGAATTTTAATTTCACATTATGAAAATTCTATAAATTGTCTGACTAATAGTATAAAATTCTCTTCAAAAGTCTATAGTTTAATAGGTTTTTTTTTACACTCAAAGTTAAGATAAAAAAAAACGAGACGTAAAAAAAAGTGAAACAATAAGTCCGGTATCTATCGCGGAGTGGTAGGTAATGCTAGATAGCCTATAGCCTTCCTCATGAAACTGCCTAAAATAATCAGAAATAATTTTTGAAATCCACTCAGTACTTTCGAAGATTAGCGCGTTCAAACAAACTTTTCCGCTTTATAATATTAAGTATAGATAACGTTTCTTTTTTTTTAAGAGTCGATGCTCACATACCTCCTGACCAATATGTAGGTAACTGAACAGAACTGATATTGATCTCGTTTAAATCCTGCAAGATGCAGGTGGCCGTGCACGATGGGTACGATAAGAGATGGGGCATATACTGTAAAGGGGCTCTACACTGGCATTACGTATGAAATGGATCAATTATACTCTTTATATTTACAGCGGCCAACCTGGGCCCGCAATCGGTTAAGATTAGCCACTTCAGCTCGTATCCGAGCGGTACAGGTAGATATAATGCTTACTCACCAACGCTGCTTTCACTGTACAAGTGACCGGCTAGAACGTAGAGCTTCTTGATCTTCAAGGGCGATGCCTTCTTGGATGCTTCTACATTGGCTAGCTACAAGCATACAAATTAATTAGTAGGCGATGCTGGATATAGATCGCACAATCTCGAAACTATGTGCGTTTTTGAATACATTTTATAACCGGTAAGACACCTGATGTTTAAGTGCATACATAAAACTGGCGAAGTTTTCAATTAAAAACCAATATGAGCTTTGTACTTCTTTAAATAAGGTTGAAAATAATAAACCATACTCATGCCTGACAGAGAGAGAGAGACTGTTTGCTTTAAATCGCCAGCGGGTTAGTGTTATTTCGATTATTTACTCTCAATATACTTTTATGCACCGTAAGATCACATTATCAGATCACAGTAGGCTGGCGTCTGGAGGGTAACTTACAAACCAAAACAAATATACGAGGGACTCGAACAAAGGACTATTCTGAGAATATCATTTTAACTTTTCGTAAAATTATAACTTGCCTGGAACGCCATTTCAGCTGCTTGCGTCAACCTGCCGCTTTCCTTTAATTGCATAATACCTTGTATAGATGGAGCTTGATCAATACAATCATTTAGATCAGCTAATGAATTTTGCTTTGTTACGCCAACCTGATGACAGTAAAAGGACTAAAGTTATTATTTGTTATTATTGTTTCCAATTTGTTAGGGCTGTTATTGACCATATACTTCTCTCTGTGAATAGACAGGGAGAAACACTAGTAACCAAGATTCAGAACATGTCCTAGTTTGAGTGCTAGAAGTTAAGTATAGTTTCAAAAATGCAAATGTTTTGTTATATTTAATCTCTCTTGTCATATTAAGAAAAAAATAGTAATAACTGCCGTATTATAAATCTTATTAAAATACCTTGAGTCTTGGAGAGCTTGTAAACAATTTTGATAAGGACTCATTATCTTCCAGTGCCATATAACACTTCTTCAAGCCCTCTGTGTTATTTGACAAAGTGTAATACTCGAGCGCACTTGCCCTGTACAACAATTTAAATTATAAATTTTTTGTATGTATTAGTATCTCGTTTTGTATGTATTACTTGATTGGATTTCATCAAAATACGGAGAACAGATCAAGGTTACAAAATATGGCGATTTTGCATTTTCTATTTTAAATTAGATTATATAAATAATTGGTAGTGAAGCAAAATAAATAAACAGAACATAAATGACAAAGAAACCAGTTATTTTACCACTGCACAGCAATTGTAACACTAGCAAAATGTTAGTTTGTAGGTGGGTTTATAGCTTACTGTCTCATATCTCTCATAAAATATAATAAAACGCTTAGTTTCAAGCAACAAGGAGAAGAATCGGTTACACAGATTATACGCTATATAACATTAAATACCACTGATTTAAAAAAATAAATATTATCAATATAAAGTTCTATCAAACGATACTATGACTATGCACGGATCTTTTGGCGGCTGCTAAAACATCAGACCTATTGCCGCAACCACGATATTTTACGCTTAATGAAAGTAACCGCTGTCTCCTTTGGAATTGACTGGTCCGAGACCTTCTCATATGAAGAGTTATATGAGAAATACTGCAAGTGAGATGAAATGGCCATACATTCCAATCAGACTCCGATTATATACTGAAGCAAGCTTTGTATTGGAGTCCCCAAGAGAAATGAAAGCGTGGTTTGACGGAGTCGTCAAACCTGGCGTCGTCGCAACGTGTTAGCAGAAGCGACAAACATTAGTTTGACGTATGTAAGCGAGGTAAAGTGTGAATCGTCCTTTGGCGAAGGATGAGTAATGGACGCCATCTGCGTGATCTGAAGAAATCAGAACATTAATTCAACCACCTTACTTCAGAGTGATGCAGTTGATGGTATTCAATCTAATTAACGAACCGAAACCTGCATCATACTGTTCAAAAATGGCCTTTCCTGATTTTTAATTGCTCTCTAAAAAAGAGAAACCAAAGTTACAGTTGTTGTTTTAACCGACTTTTTTTTCTTTTGTAGTTTTTGAGAATTCCCCTAGGCCCTTATCACACTAGGTTACCTTAAATATATTTTATGTTAAAATCCATCAAGCTATTTTATAAATAAATATTAAAAAAAAATAAGAGGATCAAGTTAACGCTTACCTCAACGAAAGATAACGAGTTCTTGTAAAATTTTCGTGTTCAGTATTAATGTTACAATGTCAACCTTGATCTGTTCACCGTATTTTGTCACCAAATTCAGTCGTCGTAATTTTTGTTGTAGACGACTTACAGAACTTTTTTCTTGTTCACTGTCTTTCGTCACTGACTGATTGTATTTAAATTACATTTAACATAGTCAAGAGTATTACCAGTTTTGTCTATCAATGTAATAATCGCCAATGTTACTATATGCTTGTTTCACCTGCGCATCGGTTGTGCTTGCAGACATCTTCAATAGCTCAACTACGCGGAACCAGTGCCCTAACCGCTTACGGAGAGCTATAGCCAAGTCTCTGAAATGTCAAAAAAAAAACTATTGTACTTATGACGATTTGAACAATTACCGATTCAAACTTGTTAAGTATATGATTAACAGTGAACGGAATAGGCTGAGTATATTTACCTAAAGTTTAAAGAACAGAGACGGAAATCGGAGACTTCCTTGACAATTTTTTTACCGGTAAATTTACCGGAACTTTAATTATGTAACTTTCAATATCTTATTTTATCATTAACATTATAAACGTTTTAATAAATCGTAATCAATGTTTTGACAAATAAAATAACCAATATTAAAAATATATGTATTTTTAATTTTTTATGTTGGTTGAACATTTAAATATAACATAATCCTTTTTAGGGTTCCGTAGCCGAATGGCAAAAACGGAACCCTTATAGTTTCGATATGTCTGTCCGTCTGTCTGTCCGTCCGTCCGTATGTCACAGCCATTTTATTCCGAAACTATCCGAAACTTAGTAGATAGATGTATTCTGTGAACCGCTTTCCGATTTTTCGAGAAAAAAATTAAAAAATATTTAAATAAAGGGGGGTCCCCCATACATGGAACTAGAACTGAAAATATTTTTTTTCATGAAACCTATGCGTGTGTGGTATCTATAGACAGGTCTTTAAAAATGATATAAGGGTTTCTAAAACCACTTTTTCATAAAGTCAATCGTTTAAAAGATTTAAGCTTCCAAAGTGGTAAAATGTGTCCCCACCCCCCTCTAACTTCTATGATAATGGAGTGAAAAATCTAAAAAAAATATATGTCTGTAGATCGTAATGTAAACTTTCAACCAAAATTGGTTTGAACGAAATCGGGTCAGCAGTTTTTGAGATACGGCATATTTTCTAAAACCGGAAATATAACTTTGTAATTCATACAAACACTATGAAAAACAAAGTTATTTAGCGTAGTTGTAAAAATGTAAATAAGCCAGTTTTAAGAAATTTTTAAGGTTTTTTTTATCACATAAACATATTAAATTATATTTATTATGGTTACTACGGAACCCTTCATGGGCGAGTCTGACTCGCACTTGGCCAATTTTTATATATTTATTTTAAAGATACATATGTACAAACAAAGGTATACAAACCTAAAGGAACAAATAAATTAGAAATTAAAGCGTTTACATTTATTTGTTGGTTGATCAAATACCAATACAATCAATACAAAACGCAAGAACATCCCGTGCGTCGCGGTGCTGTCACTTTTCGGTTGTTTTAATAAATAATTAAAATTATAAATAATAAATTTTTTCATGATTAATATTATCGATTTCACATGTAGATATTTTTATGTACCAATTTATATTCCACGGTTGTATAACATATTATAAGCAAACATATGCGTGTCTATATATTAATATTATATTAATACTAGTATTTGCGTGTTGCGCGAGGTGCAAGCACCTCGCGTGCTTGTGAAAAAAAAAAAAAAAAAGGCGGGGTTTGATGGAGGGGTTTAGTATTTGCGTGTTGCGCGAGGTGCAAGCACCTCGCGAGCTTGTGAAAAAAAAATAAAAAAAAAAAGAGGGGGGGGGGGGTGATGGGGGGGGGGGTTGCACAAGTATTTCGACTTAAGCATTGCCCCTCTAAATGAATCTGAAAAAAAAAATGTTCCAAGTCTCTTAGATTCCGAGATCCACCTAAAGGGGGGAAGGGGGGCGGGGAGGGGGGACTTTGAAAAATGGTTTTTACTTTACCGAGCCTCCTCTATACGAATCCGTAAAAAGAAAAAATACGGGTCTCGTAGTTTCCGAGATACGATAGGGGGGGGGGGGAGAAGGGGGGGGGGGGGGAAGGGGGGGTTTGGCACTTTTCCCGTAGGTTTGAGAGTTACTTGTTTACGAATCTGTCAAAATATACCCACCTCCCCATCCACCATCTGGGAGAACAATTCTGTCAGTGAGTCAGTGAGTGGTAATTTAGCTTTATATAGTATAATATGACAGGTCTGTTGGTCTAGTGGTCAGTGGCCCTAGTCTAGTGGCGCTAGGTCGTGGGTTCGATTCCCACCCAGGACAAATGTTTGCGTGATGAGCACGATCATTTGTTCTTTGTCTGGGTGTGATTTATCTATAATATGAATGTATTTTGAAATATATATGTATGTTTATCAGTTGTCTAGTACTCATAGCACAAGCTCTGCTTAGTTTGGGACTAGATGGCGTTGTGTGAAAGTTGTGGAATATTATTATTATTATGTGGAAGAGTTTGTTTGTTTGCTTGAACACACTAATCTCTGAAACTACTAGTTCGAATTAAAAATTATTTTTGTTTTGGATAGTCTTTTTAATTCGATCGATCGATCTTATATTCGATTTGATCGATAAGAGCAAAGTATCAATAATAATTGTTGCATAATCAGGAAATTATCTTTTGAGAGTTACGCCACGACTGATATCCACACGAACGGAGCCACGAGCAACAACTAGTCAATCTATTAATCTATACTTATAATAAATCTGTAGAAAGGTTAATTCTGTACATGAAATATATTTACAAAATAACTATCAGGGGGTGATTAGGGATCGATACTGATGCCAAAAATGCAATCAGTAAAATTTTTGTCTGTCTGTCGGTCTGTCTGTCTGTCTGTCTGTCTGTATAACCGTTATAGAAACAAAAACTACTCGACGGATTTTAACGATACTTGGTACAATTATTTTTCATACTCCTGAGCTGGTTATAGTATACTTTTCATCACGCTACAATCAATAGGAGCAGAGCAGTGAAGGGAAATGTTGGGAAAACGGGAGAAGTTACTCCATTTTTTAAGCTTCCGTCACGAGTGCAACCTTAATGGTTAAAGCTACACAGAAATCATTTATGACGGAAATGTTCTCCTTAAAATTATATAAAAAATATCCCACGATAGCATATATCTATCTTTTATGGTTGACTCACAATAACACGTGTAACTCCCGATAGCTTAGCAGTTCGAAGCTTTCTGATTATTATTCTGCTCCGAAATTTAAAACCACCACAACTTTGCAATGGAACTCGGCTAAAAGTAACCCAGTTGCAACAAAATATAATCGAGGCTCAAATTTTAACAGGTTGCGGTGCAGGAGAAACCGTCTTTATTCCCAGAATTCCCATAATACCAAATAATTTTCCATTCCAATTTAAAAGAACGCAATTCCCAGTATCGGTGTGTTATGCAATGACAATTAATAAGGCTCAAGGGCAGACTTTTCGTGTTGCTGGAGTAGATCTCGGTGTCAGTTATTTCTCGCATGGTCAGTTGTACGTCGCTCTTTCCCGGGTTAGCATTTCTAGAAATCTTTATGTTCGCGTGCCGGACGGGTCAACTATCAACATAGTTTACCCGGAAGCTTTGCGCTGAAGTATTTTCGTTCTATAGGTACTTGAGCCTCATGTGAACGTGATCTAAACAATATTACCAATACATTAACTTAATAACACACAAGGAGTTACACGCTGACGGAGTCGCGGGCACAGCTATTAACAATAATATTGTGCGGTTCGGTATTGCGATATTTTTCAACAGTATTATAGATTGACATATTATATTTCCCTACTAAATTACGAAGGTTAATCTGTCTGTTACATCAAAATCACTGAACCGTGAGGAAGGACATAGGCTACCTTTTTTTACGAAATACGACGGAAACGTGGACGAAGTCGCGGGCAACAGCTATCTATACTAATAATATAAGGCTGAAGAGTTTGTTTGTTTGTTTGAACGCGATAATCTCAGGAACTACTGGTTCGAATTGAAAAAATATTTTTTAATTAAATAGTCAATTTATAGAGAAAGGCTATAAGGCTATATATCATTACGCTAAGGCCAATAGGAGCGGAGCGCCAATGAAGAATGTTTCAAAATCGGGGTTTTTAACGTTAGCCCAAAGTAACTTTTCCACGCGGACGAAGTCGCGGGCAAAAGCTAGTTTGAAATAAATTGAATAAATATTAAGTAATAGCTATTGACTATGATCTTTACTAAGAAACAAAAAGTTTAAAAGAATCATCAAAATCGTTACCTGAGAAATGATGCAACATATTATGTGTATTTTTAATTGAGATGAATATAAAAAAATATGCAAAATGTTCTAAGAAAGAATGTTTAGCTAATAGAAGCTTTAATTGTAATAATTTGATGTAAAAATTTACATAGTTAAGGTTCCATACCGGTAAAAAAAAATTGTCATAAGGAAGTCTCCGATTTCCGTCTCTGTTCTTTAAACCTTAGGTAAATATACTCAGCCTATTCCGATCACTGATGATTACAAACCGTCTGTCTTCATTATGATATATCTTTTCAGCTGCATCGAAGTCTTTAAAGTAAGCTAATATCTCAGCTTTTTTAAGAGCATTTGAATGTAATGCGTTCAAACGAGAAACAAATTTTATTCCAGCGTAATCATTACGTCTTACAAACGCAGCCTCAGCGGTATCTAAGGCAGACTCAGACTCGAAATTTTTTAAAGCAGCTTCTGCTAGCAACAACCTGAAAGTGAAGCCTTTTTAGAGATATGGGAGAAGATAATATAAACTATTTAGTATTTAACAATAAGGTCGAAAATTACCTAACCGGCTGCACTGCGCAATTGGAAAATACGACTCAAATACGCGCAGTACGGCCAGTTCGGAACATGATTGAATAAAATTGAAATTTTTCAAAAGGTGCAAAGCAAATCGCCTACATATTTTTATTTTTTCAGGGGTAAAATCAAATGACACCGCCTGATTTGGGTCAAGCGGAAGGGAGTGTCATACTCCTACTGACTAAAAACCCACCCAGTTCCTTCCTTTGCTGTTGGTCGCCGGGCCTTGGTATCTCATTAAAATATTCCCGCAAACCCGGAAAACAAACCACCTGCTAGTGCATTTTCGATTTAATCTAATTATATGTATTCCTAGATATTATCTATTGAAATCATACCACAGTTGCGGATGTGGGTTGTCTTTAATAAAGTTTTCCGCTTCCTTTAAACCCACTTTTTCAATGAGCTGTCGAGTGTCTCTCAAGGACTTCACTTCTACTCTCACAATGTGTTGAGGTGTACATTTATCGTCCACATCGTCTAGTAGAGCCGACGTGATTTCCAATTCCTAGAAATAAAGTTTTACAGTGTACAGGATAACTTAAAAAGACAGAAAAACCTTGAAACCTAGACAAAAAGTGTTCAATCCTCTTCAGACCAACATCAATGCATAAATATACAAATCCTCACATAATACCTCAAAAATACAAATGGAAATGTCTATTCTTGGCCATGTTTTGCCCATCAATGTGATAAATACAAAAAAATACTCATTTAGTATGTAACTAAAATATTGCTATTACTTATTTGTAATGAAAACTCCGGAATTAAAAGCCAGTTTAATCAAGAAACTCAATCGTTTATTGCCTTATTTAACACTTCTGGTTGCTAGTCAATCCTGTCAAACTAGAGATGGCAACTTTTACTGAAAAAAAATCGATACACTAAAACCGGTTACCATAAATGGATTTATGAAAAATCTATTTTTATTATGTATTTGTTTCGCTTTTATTATTTTATTTAGAGTCAAAAAGGTTGGTCCATTATCGAGCTTCTAAATACGAACCATTTAACTGATTCCGTGTTTCCAGTTTCTCAAAAATAAAGATTTTTCGATAAATTGATTTCTTAGCGTCATTCCTACGTCAAGAAAATCGTAATTGACAACTGACTGTCATTCACTGTCATTTAACATTTTGTTTGGTGCTGTTTCCTTGCGACTTGTAATTTTTTTTCTACTGCGGTTTTCTATTTGATATTATAAAGACTTAGTATAATGACTTTGATGATGATTATAGACCCGGTAACCGCTCCCGATGATGACCTTGGCTTTACATTACATTCTGTACCCGCCTCCCACGACGACACTGGCTTGCCCATGGCCCCATGCATACCGTACCTGTTTCTCACGAAGGACCTGACACGATTATGGAACTTTACTTACACGAACTTACCAGCTTATCACGGAGCCATCTCTGTCTCAACTGTGATGTTAATAGATTTACCTTGAGCAATGTGGAAGTTAGGTCTATATTTCAGTAATGGATTGCACCACAACAAGTAAGTTAACTATAAAAACATACAAGTTACATACTCAAGAACTTATATTTCATAACTACTAAAATCTATAAGTATGTTTTATGTTAAATTTGAATTTTTATATTATGAATTATAAAAGTCCAACCGAGTTCTATGTAAAAAATAGTGTTTGTTTCTTTTTCTGTAATGTCAAGCCTAATGCCTCCAATTTGTTTCTTTCGTGGGCGTCACTTAGCCAAAACTTCTTTAACAAACGGTCATTTCCCTTTGAGGAGAGTATGTACCTTAAATTTAATAAAATACAAATGTGAGGAGAGTACGTACCTTAAACTTACACAAATACCCCTGCATGGTCAGAGGCTCTTCTGGTTCTATATCTCTCATCACATAAAGCCTAGCTTTTTCAGCTACCGCCAACATTTGTGGGTTGTCAGACGCCCACAGAGCGCTCCACACGTCCTTACGTAACGCTTGTCCGATACTTATGTTGTTGGCCATGTCAGTCTCTAACAAATACAAGGAGCCTGGCTGGTCGATCACATAGAACTTGCTACAAACAAATAGTATATATATATTTTTTTTTTATTAAAGAGATCTAGCAATCTGGGTAGAATTACATTACTAGCAATCTTGTTAACCCCTTCAGCAAAGCTAAAATGTCTTAATTGGGTGTTAGTTTTCTTTTAATTAATGGGCACTTTATTTTATTAGTCGAATACAGGAGGCATAATGATGGGTCTATAACATAGAAAGTACAATAGTGCAACCAGTTAACCATAAAATACATAAATATAATACTAATAGTCAAAACAGAATTGAAATCGATCGAAAAACAAACCCATATAACAATTTTCAACGAATATCTATCCCTATCACGAAAACGGTCTTTCATACTCAGCAGCTGTATGAGCAACATAGACTGTCGTCAAAGTCTATTTCTGTCTTTTTGTCCCAATTATAATTAAGCTTTAAAACTTGAATGTTTAAATATTTTCATCACTGACGAGTGATGAAGATATTTATAAAAATATTTCATAATCACTCACTAGACTTAATAAGTTATTTATTATTTAAAAAAAAATACATGCTTATTCCTTATTGCAACAGTTTAGTAGAATATGTCGTTGCTGTAACAATACAAATTATAAAAAGAGACTAAAAGTATTACATCATTCCAATTAAACGATAAAATTATTTTAGATGTATTTGAGCTTAAAATAATAAGTTGTTACCCATGAAAAGAAACAGATAAAGCTAGCCAACGGCAATAATAAATAATTCATACCTGGAATTAGAGTTAAGCCCTAACCTATAGGGCCGCGAAGTCATATTGATGGACGTGATTTTCTTAAAATTCACAAGAGAAAATAGGAGTATGGAGCCTGAGTCTCTTCCGATTAATAAATGAGTATCAGAGCTGGCGATGCAGCATATGGTGTCGTCATGGAACCCTGCGTCTGTAGTCGTGACGAACGTCCCGTCTGCTTGGTACACCTGCTCCGTAGCACCTGAAAATCACATAGAACGTTAATACAACATACAGTAACATAAAGTACTTAACAAAAGGTTTAAGGTAAGAAATAAAACAAGCTGTCAACAATAGTCGCTTTGCTTGTTGTAATTTGTGGTAAAAATAATTAAATAAAAATAGTTCAATTAACTTCATTCCCGGGTTCCCGAAAATATTCCGGGACACGTGCACGTAAAACTACCATCTGCGATAACGATTTATTCTCCCCACTTGAAGTCCCGACTTCGAGATGGAGAAGAGTAAGAGTGAGGAGGACATGAGTGATTCGGAGTTTTTAGCGAACGTTGAATGAGATCCAGACTTATCAGATGGTGAAAATATATTAACAAGAAGAAATGAAAGTTCGGAAAAAAAGGCGGCAAAAAGAAAAGAAAGAGATGGAAGTAATGAAGGAGAAGGACTAAAGAGCGATGAAGAAGGTTTTCTTACGGTTACTCGAAGGAAACAGAAACGGTTGATCAGAAGTGATTCTTTGGATATACAAACGAATGTGAGTGTAGTTGGAGAAAAAAGGAACGATAAGATAGAAATCGTGGAGAAACATCAAGTTTGCATCACGGCGTTAGAAGGTTTGCATAAGCAAATTGCGATGGCTAAGTTGTAAAGATCGCAAAATATTACAGGTTTTGATCATATTAAATATAAAAACATAAACGGAGCAATCATTACATTTTTCAAGAAACAAGATGCCCTATTGTTGGTGGAATACAAAAAACTTGAAGAGATGGGGCTTCGTTGTCAATTTACACATGAATTAAACATGATTCATGGAGTAGTCAGAGGAACTGATCTAGATTTTAGTGAAGAAGAGCTACTCAAAATTATGGAGTGTGATGTTAAAATTTTGAGTCTGAAGAGAATGAATCGAATATGTACTAATGGTTCATGGACACCGAGTTAAGCTATCAAAATATATTTTAAGGGCGGTGTGTTGCCATAATATATATACGCATACGATTGCCGTTTTAAAGTGGACGCATATCATTTTCCCGTGTCACAATGCTCAGGGTGTTGGCAATTCGGGCATGTTAATAAGTTCTGCTCAGCCAAAGTCATTATGTCTAAAATGCGGTAGCTCAGAACATGACAACTGCAATATTAACATGCATATATGTTTGAACTGTAACTTTGTTCTGGACAAAACTTGCCCGTTTTTTTTTTAAGAAATAAGAGATATTATGAGTGTAGGTATGCGCCATTCGCATTATTTTATCTGTACATATTGACATAAGTATTTTATCACGAACGCATACTGGCAACACTATAATAATTTACCTAGTTACAAGAGCCTAAATGTCAACTACTTATATTCATTTACAAAATATTGCTTTTCCCAATGTTGGGCCATTAATTATTGGAGTTTTCCTGGTACTTCACCATCAGCTTCACTTCACCATATGCATTGTGACGAGCATATTGTACTTAATAACCACATTCAAGTAATCGAAGCGGAACACATGAATTACTTATTATTCCTACTTATATATTGAGCAGTTCCAGTAGCCATCTGTGGTCTTCATCATCAGGTCCACTTCACAAATGGTGCTTTTCGAATGCAAATACACAAGTTACTATAAAAAAATACTCAAATCATTATAGGTGTGCCTATAATATTTGAAGAGTTCCCTCGATTTCTCCAGGATCCCATCATCAGATCCTGACTTGGTGACAATGGGACCAATTTCGGAGTCTACCCTTTCAAACAAAAAAAGAATTTTCCAAATCGGTTCAGCCGTCTTCGAGTAATCGGTGATCATACATGATAAAAAAATACACACGTCAAATTGATAACCTCCTCCTTTTTTTGTCGTCGGTTGAAAAGAAAATTTATTCCAAATTTTGCAATCCATTTTAGATCTCGGCCTACAAGTTTCCGTAAATAGTTTATTAACATCTCAATTTCTAGCTAGAATTAGCTCCCTTGAGCAACTTAGAACAAACTCTTGACGCTCATAATTTGGCTCTATTAGAAAGTGGTTCGACGACAAAGCCGAACTACGCCCCACTGTCCGCATTTGATGAAATCTATTGTCAAATTAAAGCAATAGAATCTAACATTCTTAGGTCTCAAAATACGAGTAATGAATGATAATAATAAATTCGAGTTTTTAAATCGTAAATTACTGCCTTTAAAACTTGTTTCATTTGATGGCACGCCCAGCAAATGGACAATTTTTCATGAAAACTTCAGTCTTATTCATGATAATTCGCATCTAACTGACGCCGAAACGGTTTAGTATTTAATAGGTTGTCTCTCAGGCAAAGCATTAAGTGTTGCTCAGATATTATACCTACCGCTAATATCGAATCTAAATCGAGAAGCGGGCCAAGAGACTCATTAGCAACAATGCACTGGTCGAGTCAAAGCTCCAGAGCCTTGAACATCGACGACGAGTTGCAAGTTTATCGGTTTTCTATCGGTTACATTTCGGGGAGTGTGCGATGGAATTACACAATCTAATTCCACCAAGCCCGTTCCATCATCGGACTACGAGACAAACGGCGAAGCGCCATCGTTACATGGTGGACATCCCACCCATACGCACAAAAAGTTTTGGGAATACCTTCATTTTGCGTACGGCTAAGGAGTGGAATTCCCTGCCGGAGTCTGTGTTTCCCGATATCTATGACCTAGGAGTCTTTAAGTCAAGAGTGAATAGGTTACTTTTAGGTAAGCGTGCTCCATCTTCGACCACATCATCACTTACCATCAGGTGAGATGGTGGTCAAACGCGAACCTATTTTTAATAAAAAAAAAGAAAAAATAATTATCTAGTTATATTAGACTTAACATAGTACAGTGGAATGCTCAAAGCCTTCGCCCTAAATTAGTAGCATTTACAGACCTTATAGCACGTGAAACTATACACATTCCATCATAAATATTAATAGTTATAACATATATAGGAAAGATAGAATTGATTCGTATGGCGGCGTTGCCGTTGCTATTATTGTCCATAAATCGATACAATCCTGCTTGGAGCCATTTCTAGCAAATAATACAGGTACCTATTGAGGTAGTTTGTGTAAAGTTAATTTACTGTAAGGATTTAGAATATGTGGCGTCTATATACTGTCCGTCTAGTATACAAACTCAAGTTAACGATCGGGATGAGATCTTCTCGCATTTTTCATCTTTAACAGCGGGAGATTTTAATGAGCACCACAATAATTGGTCAGTGAAATCGGATGTACGGGGTTCCCAAATCATAGATTCCTCTTTAGATAACGGTTTCATATCTATTAATAATGGTGACTTCACGCGTGTAAAGCTCGGCACTTACAACAAACTACACCTGATGTTTCGTTTGTTTCTTCTGATGTTTTGAAAGTCTTAAACGAGAATCTAGGGAATGATCACCTAATAATTAAGCTGACAACTGATATTGTAAATGATAGCAGATACATAAAAAAAACGTAATTATAAACTAGCAAATTGGGATGAGTATTCACAAACTATTTCAGAAAACTCTACCTTTTATAACCTCTATGACGAAAATATTCAAGAGAACTATGACAATTTTGTAAGTATAATCAATAGTGCAGCAGATAAACATATACCTTTAATTATAATATATAATAAACCGGATACAAAATTCAAACCAAAAGATTATTGGACTCCTGATCTGTCTAAAATAGTCGCGCAGAGAAGGTTAGCTTTAGCTAACTTCAGAAAAAACCCGCCGCCTGATAATCTTACAATGTTAGAAAATTTAACAGATCAAACACAAAGGTTAAATCGAAAAGCATAGTCCGATGCTTGGCACAAGTTTTACGATTCTTTTGATGGAAGAGTTTCAGCATCTTATGTCTGGCAGCGTTTGAAGTGGGTTAAAGGTTGTAAGCAACCAAAAGTATATCAGTCCATTGAGAAATCTCAAGATTTAATTAGTTCTCTTACTGCGAATTATGTTTCCAATATAGAACCAGTTTTTACATCGAAAACTGAACTGTTAGAATCAACGTTCTCAATCGAAGAATTTCATAGCGTTTTAAAAAAAGGACTCATCCCCGGGGGAGATGACATATCATACACAATGCTTTATTATTTACCGGACTTAGCTAAAAATATTTGCTCAATTCATAAGTATAATAATATTTATCAATGTGGTGTTATTCCTTCTCAGTGGCGGAACATTCAAATAGTCCTTATTCCCAAAAGCAGTAGCAATACTAACAGTGATGTGAAATTAAGGCCAATATCCTTAATATCATGTATATGTAAAACTTTTCATTTAATGATCTTTTAACGCTTAGAATGGTACACCGAAAAGCAAAAGATATTATCTCCGTTCACAGTAGGTTTTAGAAAATCACAGTCCTGTTTGGACTGCATGATTCATATAGTAACTAGTATCCAGATTGGATTCTCCAAGAATTTGCCAACATTAGCTTGTTTTTTGGATATTGAGAACGCTTATAATAATGTTTCAATCGACGCAGCGTCATATGTATAGTTTAGGGATTGGTTCCAAGCTTTGTATCTGTGGTTTCTCAATCAGCGAAATTTGAAAATAAAGTTATGTGACAGCTGGTTCTCAGCTGTTGATTTTCATAAATGCTTAGTTATGGGCTTAGAATGTGTATCGCTAGCTAAATCAAGGTACAAGCCCAACACTTTACTCAATGAAGTCGTGAGAGAATTGAATATTAATTACCATGGGTGCCAGAAACTGTATTCAGATGGGTCTAAGGGCGCTCATGGATTAGGTGCAACATTTTACGATTCCAGTTGTAATTATAGAGTAAGTTTTAAAATAGTGTCCAATGTATCTATCATGACGTTGGAACTCATTGCAATTTTGCAAGCCTTGGCCTATGTAACGGAAAAAGTTTCATGTATATTGGAATTGGCACAGAGTTGTAGTTGTAATGGGTTCCAGCGCATCTTGGTTTGCAGGGTAATGAGGAAGCTAATTGCTCATCTAAATTGGCAGCTAGGGAAGGAGTCGAGTAGAACTTTATACCAGATTATGTTGAATACGTATCAACATTTAAAATAAGATGTGAGAGAGGAGGTTGCTAAGTATCTGTGAAGAGTACGCGGGTGAGCATGGTCTTAAATATAATGTGTCGAAAAGTAAATGCATGGTCTTTGCGGCAGGTGGTGCTAAGTGCCCTGAAACAGTGCCTCCGATCTGTCTTTATGGCTTACCTCTGAATAGAGTAGAACAATTTAAGTAGGTACCTAGGGCATTTGCTTGTGTCTGATCTCAGGGACCATGCTGACATCGAACGGGAGCGGAAGGCTTTGTCGAGAAGAGCAAACATGCTCGCCCGCAGGTTTGCACGTTGTTCTAACTCAGTTAAGATCACCCTTTTCAAGGCGTACTGCACCTCTTTATACACGTGCAGCCTGTGGACTCGCATCACACAAGCTAGCTACAATGCCCTCCGCGTCCAGTATAACAATGCGTTCAGAACAGTGTTGGGGCTGCCTCGTTTCTGCAGCGCCTCGGGCATGTTTGCGGAAGCGCACTCCGACTGTTTCCACGCCACCATGCGCAAGCGGTGCGCGTCCTTGGTGCGCAGAGTGCGAGCCAGCTCCAACGCTGTCCTGGTAATGATTGCGGGTAGAGTTGATGGTCTCTACATAAGGCACTGTTGTTGCTATCGTTTGACGTCTAATCTAATACTCTAACCATTGACATATATATTACTTCGTAAGGACTGGGCGGACCCGAACTTGGTCCCAAAGTGGTCTTACCTTTATCGAAGTGAACTAGAACGCGATCGGCTATCTTCGGGAGGGGTCGTCAGTTTTACAAGCAAAAATGTCAAATTGTGTCGTGAAGGGTTGCGTGAACTACGACATAAAGCACAATAAAAAAATATAACATTTCATATCACCGGTAAGTTAAAAATATGTCATTAAATCAACTTCTAACATTATTTAAAACAATTTTCTTTCTTGTTTGTCTCAACCTTTAGCAAAGCCGCGTAAAAGTGCGACATAACTTTGCAGCGGCGCGCGTTGCAGCCGATGAAATAAAAAGATTTAATAATGTACGGGTCAACCACCGTACAATACGTTTACCTGGGTCATCATTATTGCGCCACCCGCTCAGTATGTTTCCATCATTTATATTATTGCACTTACACCGCAATACTTCAGTACGTAATTCGTCGACATACCGTGCGCGTGACTCATAATCCTATATCGTTCACCACTCATCCTAGTATAAATTAATCTTAATCTCATATTTGTGGAAACAGACAATACAGTGAATTTATTAATCTTCAACTGACTTTCATCTCTTATCTCACCCCTTATCTCTATCTTATCCCAACCCCGAACATTGGTCCTTCGAGCACGTTAGCGGGACCGAAACGCGTGTGCAAAACCTTGTGCTTTGTTCTTTGTGTGTGCGTTTTACCGGTTTCGTTATACGCAATCAGATACCTTTGGAAAATACAGTGTGTCTAATCTCGTGATCCTGGTCAATCCCGGTGCCCAGGAAGGCGCCACTTTGTCTCATCTCGTGTTCCTGGTCAATCCTGGTGCCTAGGAAGGCGCCACTTTACCTCATCTCGCGACTATTCGATCCCAGTGCCCAAGAGGGCGCCACTCATCTCATCTTGTTGATCCTGTGACCTCCGTGTCGAGAAAATCTTCACGTCATCTCACCTCCTCGATCCTGTGACCTCTGTGCCTAGGAAGGCGCAACAGAATCTATCAGTTCCGGTTTGTCTTGCACAGCTTTTGAACTCCGTTACTGAGCTATCTCGGATTACAAGTAAGGCAGATTTTTCTTATCCTAATAATAGCTAAAATGGAAGACCTTTTAGCTACTCAACAGCAAATCATTGAAGCAGTGGATAAACTGTACTCCAACTTTAAGAAAGATAGAGCAGAGCGGAAGACATCGGACTATCTTCGTCGACGATTAGAAACCGTAGAACAATATTTTACGGAATTTCATAACAATCACATGAATTTGTTATCCTTTGGTGATCGATCGCATGCGTATTTCACTACCGATCAGTATGATCAAATGAAAGTGAAATATAGCAATATTAAAACAGCCATTCAGAATTATAAGCCTTCCACAGACAGACCTCAAACCCCTGTTTTGAAACCCCCTACTTTTCAACCATCTTCAATATCTCAAACCTCGAGCCTTTCATCTCAAAATAATCCTCCTAAGGAGAGCGTAAATATAGAAGACCTCTTAAAGAAGCAAGCTACTAATTTTAGAGCATTTTCAAGAGATGCTGCTGACATTGATCTCAATCTTATCTCTGAAAAGTGGGAGTTTGAAGACATCCTAAAAACTTTAAAAACTCGTTGGACAGCTATTGACACCCTACACTGGGAGCTGGACAACAAGCTTAACGGCTCCAACACCCAGTACGACGAGCAATTCTCGAACTACGAGAAATATTATAAAACCCTGAAAAGGGATATTAACCGAAAGATGTGGTCGGTGGCTCATATTGAGAAATCGACCTCACAAATGGAAATAGCTACCTTCGAAGGAAGCTATACGTCGTGGATCTCATTCAAAGATCTTTTTACAGAAACTGTACACAATAATCCCTCTTTATCTAAAGCCCAAAAAATGCAGTTCCTGAAAACTAAGATCAAGGGCGAGCCGGAAAAATTAATCCAACATCTTCATATAAGTTCAGACAACTACCCCGTTTGTTGGAATATCCTTGCGCATCGATATGACAATAAGCGTCGTATTTTTATATCTCATCTCAAAAACATCCTAAATATCCCAACATGTCAGCAAAAATCAGCGAAACACCTCAAACGGATCCACGATACAACGTACGAAAGCGTGAACGCTATAAAAAATCTCGGAATCGATGTATCTACTTGGGATCCCTTCCTCGTATGTATCCTAGCGGAGAAATTAGACTCTGAAAGCAATGATGACTATATAGAGTCATTGAAATCTCCGAAGGAGTTGCCAGTATTGGAAGAATTTCTTCGATTTTTGGAGAATAAGTTTACGTCGCTGGAAACCTCACAGAAGAAACAAGAACCCTTCATTCAAAAGCCATCTCCTCAATCTCAGTACGCATCTTCATCATCGAAAGGTTATCTTAATAACCAACAATCTAATTCAAAAGGTTTTAATCCTCGTTTCAAACAAAATAACAACACCTATTCGACAAACCAGGTCATTTCGCAATCGTCAAAGTCCAATTGGAAAAATAACGAAAGACGTAAACAGTGTGGTATTTGCAACGCAAGCGATCATCGCATTCAAAATTGTCAAAAGCTGGCAAAAATGCGTCCTTCGGCTCGTAGAAACGCAATTGCAAATTTGAACCTCTGTGTCAACTGCTTGCACTATCACGAAGGTAGAAAATGCCTTTCGGAAATAAAGTGTAAAGAGTGCAATAAAGACCACAATACGATTCTACATGAATGTTTACGTCAAGAAATGCTACATCGGATGCGTCGCGATCGGGGCCGAATACGGCCACTATTACGAAATCTCCACCTCAGCAAGATATGAACACCTTAGTATCTATGCAAAATGATCCTACAGAAATACTCCTCGCGACAGCAATTATCAAGGTTCAAGCATCTGACGGATCTTATGAAAGAATGAGAGCTCTTTTAGATCAGGGATCTCAGACCTCAATCATTACTGAACGAGCCGCACAGCTTCTAAACCTGCGTCGGCAAAAATGTACTGGACTTATCTCTGGAATCGGAAACAATGAAAATAGCTGTAAGGGCATGATCTCTATTAAGTGTATGTCGTTAATTAATGACTTCACTTTCGAATCCGACGTATTTATAATGAAAAGACAAGTCAAGATTTGCCTAGACATACCTTCACTAAACCCAACTGGCCAACCCTTAACCAAATAACCCTAGCTGATCCTGAATTTTACAAAAGTAGGCCAGTTGATATCTTATTCGGCGCTGACGTTTATTCCCAAATCCTATTGGATGGTATCTGCCGTTCCGAGGGAATGTTACCCATTGCCCAGCAGACACAATTGGGATGGATCCTAAGCGGTAATTGTAAAACATTTCAGTGCAATGTGATCCTAAACAATCTCACCGATATCCAACAGTTCTGGGAGATGGAGGATATTCGCGAACCCTTATCAATATCTCAAGAAGATCAAGCTTGCATTGACTTCTTTCCATCCTCAACCTCAAGGCGCGAAGACGGCAGCTATGTCGTGAAAATACCTTTTAAAGAAAATTTTGAAGAAAAGTTGGGTGAATCTAAAAATAAATCCATTGCGCAATTCCTTCAAATAGAAAGGAAATTAATTAAGCAACCCGACCTGGCAAGTAATTATAAATTGTTTATGTCCGAGTACTTAAAGCTCGGACATATGATCCCCGTTGCGATAAATGTCAACGTAACCCCAGATTGCTACCTTTCGCATCATGGCGTACTTCGAGCTGAGTCATTAACAACAAAATTACGAGTTGTTTTTAATGCCTCTGCGAAAACCTCAACAGGTCACAGCCTCAACGATCTTATGTGCAAGGGGCCGAACCTGCAGCAGGACCTCTTAAGTCTCATCCTGAAATGGAGACAGTTTAAATACGCATTTACGGCTGATATTGAAAAGATGTTCCGTAATATTTGGCTACATCCGGATCATCAAAAGTTCCAGAAAATTATTTGGAGAAATCATCAATCCCAACCTTTGCAAGAATATCAGCTAGCGACTGTCACCTACGGTACAAAGGCCGCACCCTTCCTAGCCATGATGACACTGAACAACTTGCCATTGATGAAAGGCCAAATTATCCCAATAGCAGCGCTCCTGATATTCTAGAAACCTCTTTTTACATGGATGATCTCATGCATGGAGCTCATACCGTGACAGCTACTAAACATCTCAAAGCAGAGATGACAAACCTTCTTAAGTCAGGCGGCCTCAATCTTAGAAAATGGCGCTCGAACTTGCCTGACATTTTAGACGATCATATTAATCCTCAAGATGAAGAATTTCATTTTAAACAGCCTGAATCTACAAAGGCTTTAGGTCTTCGCGACCCAAAAGAAGACTATTTTATCTTTCATCCAATAGAAATGACCTCAGAAGATAACCCAACAAAACGGCAATTCTTGTCTGAAATCTCAAAAATCTTTGACCCCTTGGGCTGGGTGTCACCAGTCACAATTAAACTAAAAATCTTATTTCAAGAGACTTGGAAAACGGAACTAGGTTGGGATCAACCGATTCCTCATAATATTGCCCTAGAATGGAATAAAATAAAGGCCGACTTACCTTATATATCCCAATTTAAAATACCTCGATGGATACAAACCATGGAGAATGATATACTTGAGCTTCATGGATTTTGTGATGCAAGCACAAAGGCCTACGCTTGTGTTGTTTATTGTAAAATTACAAGAAACCACAAAACATACGTAACCCTTGTTGCTGGAAAATCTAAAGTGGTACTCTGAAAAAATCTCAATCTATACCTCGCTTGGAACTTAGTGGAGCTCTTTTATTATCAAAACTTATGGCCAAAATAATCTCATCCCTATCTGATCTCAAAATCCAAGCTTATGGCTGGGTAGATTCCATGACTGTACTAGGATGGATAAATGATGAACCAGAAAAATGGAAACCCTTCGTTGCCAATCGAGTAAAACTGATTTGCGAAATTATCCCAAAAAATAGGTGGCGGTATGTGAAATCCCAAGAAAATCCCGCAGATTGCGCTAGCCGTAGTCTGACTGCATCCCATTTAGCCAATCATTCACTTTGGTGGCACGGGCCCGATTGGTTATCTCACTACAATCCGGAAAAGAATCCTGAACCTATCTTATATAAAACAACTGAAGATCTCAGAAAGAAGAATCTAGTAAACACTATTACTGCTGACTCTAGCAATTCAGTTATAAAACAATTATTAGAGAAATGCAGCAGTTACAAGCAAATCATTCGAGTTTTAGCCTATGTAAACAAATTCAAAGACATCTTGATTCACAAGAAGAAGCGTGAAAACTACCTTACCCTGCATGACCTCAAACGAGCGACGGAAATGTTAATAAAACATGTGCAACAAGAATACTTTTTCAAGGAAATATCTCAACTTGAAAAAGGTGAACCTTTAAGCAAGAAAAGCCAGATCTTGAATCTCAATCCTATCTTAGACAGCCACGGAGTACTCCGTGTCGGTGGACGGCTAAAACATTCGAGTTTAGACCCCGAAATGAAGCATCCCATTATCATCCCAAATCAAACTAAATTAGCTGATCTTATAATAGACGAATCCCATAAATTAGTTTTCCACGGTGGAGTGAAAATGACGAGTGGATTTATAAGACAAAAATATTGGATAATTGGAGGAAACCGCGCTACAAAAAAACGATTAAGAACGTGCGTAAAGTGTAGGAGATACGATCCCATTCTAAAACATCAACTCATGGGTGACTTGCCTTCATCCAGATTAAATCCTAGTCGACCCTTTTATCATACCGGTATTGACTACACTGGACATGTTTTGGTGAAAGCGAACAAAGGTCGCGGCATCAAAACAGATAAAGGATCTGATCTCACAGCGTCGGCTTTTATTGCAGCGCTCAGACGTATGTCAGCCAGAAGAGGAGTTCCCGGCCACATATACAGTGATCAAGGAACTAACTTCATTGGAGCTAACAAGATCCTAAAACAAGAAATCATAGAAATCCCAGAAATCTTATCAAGTCAAGAAACATTATCTAACGTCTCCGAAATGAACATTGAGTGGCATTTTAATGCTCCGTCATGGCCTTCTGCTGGCGGACTTTGGGAAGCTGCGGTGAAAAGTTTAAAACATCATCTTAGGCGTGTTGTTGGTGAGCAAAAACTCACCTACGAAGAATATAGCACCCTCCTATCTCAACTCGAAGGTTGCTTAAACTCTCGACCGCTCTGTCCTTTGAAGGAGGATCCCGAGGACATAGACTTTTTAACCCCGGCACACTTTCTTGCAAGTGGGCCTACCTTAACGATCTTTGAAACTGAAAATGATCTTAGGACTCGGTGGCACATGGTACAAAAAATCTATAGAGATATTTGGGTCCAGTGGAAAAATGAATATCTCTCACAGTTATCCATTAGAGCTAAATGGAGACAATCTCAAAGGAATCTCAGTCTCAACGATATTGTTATCATCAAAGATGAAAACCTCCCGCCAGGGAAGTGGGCTCTAGGGCGTGTAGTAGAACTGCATCCTGGTTCTGACGGACACGTCAGAGTCGTTACCCTTAAAACCAAAAATGGGTTTTTAAAAGGGCCTGTTGTTAAGCTATCTCTATTACCAGCGGACAGAGACAACAACCCTCCTAGTGACACGAAGATTAAGGATGAGGCACCAAAGAAGAAAAATCCCAAGCGTATCTCATTCTCGACTATAGCTCTGTCAGTAACGCTATTCTTACTGTCACTAATAAACTTATCTCAAGCATCTTATAGTTTCACCCCTTTGAGGAACAACAGCGTTTATTTTGATAAAATCTCCAACATGCATCTTATTAGAGACGATTCTATCTATACATCTATCCATATATATATCCCTATATATATATCCCTACAAAGAAGGCACGGCGGCACTTGAGAAGTATATCAATTATCTTGAAACATTATGCTCCACTATTAAAGAACACACACCTTGCGACGGCATCATCTTACAACTCGGGCACGAGTTCGAAGAAATTAAACATTATTGTTCAGGACTACAATAGGCCAGTGCAACGATACTGGTGTGTCCGAACTTGTCCACGGTTCGTGGAGCCCTACCGTTGCTTTCAATGAACAAAAGTACTTACACAATAGCCTCTGAGGCTTTATCTATAAATAGTTAATACCACCTACCTTCTGTGCTGAGTACGCCAAACTTCGACCTTCCTAGGCCACGCCCAAGTGTGGTATGTATGTAAATATGAAGTGAGTAATTGAAAGTGTGATGTAAGTCAAGTGTTCTGAACGGTCACAAGGCACCGGTCTCCAGACGGCGCGGTCCAGACAGCATCACAGCACAAACTTATTTCCAACAAATCCGCGTGCCATGCGGTGGCGACAACCGGCGATAAATCCCAAAATATCCCAGGTTTTTCATCAAATGGGGATTACAAATTCCAATTAATCGTTACTCGCGACCCAATTATCGGTTTCAACAGTCGATTCAATACTATTTCAATTACAATTACATCACAAGAGGTCCCAACGTGCGGACATTTTTTCCAACCGGAACCAAGGCCAATCTGTCAAGCTCAGTAATGTCAAGATCAAATTTCTTTATGTCAAAAAGGTACGTTCGGAAACGATCGGTACTAAACATCTACCCCCCCCCCCCGGACGGGCCTACCCGTCCGCTAATCAATTGGAAGTCTTGACAAGGTTGCAAATTTAACACAGCTTCAATGCGGCCAAATACCGTAGCTAGTTCCTCAAAGGTGAGAACGGTGTCTCCCAACAATCTCCGCCAGCGTCCCTTTGCCGCTTTCACCGCGGCCTCAAAAATACCCCCCCAATGCGGGGCAGGCTGGCGGGTCAAACAACCAAGTGACCCCTCGGCGGGCCAAACTATTACCAATGTCAACCTGGCTCTCATTAAGGAAGGCGTGTACCTCCTTCAAATAGTTACTTGTACCCTTGTAATTCGTACCGCAATCAAACCTGATCAAAGAAGGTAACCCACGGCGAGACACAAATCTTTTCAAAGTTGCCTCAAAGGCCTCTGTCGAGAGGGAGGTTACCAGCTCCAAATGTACTGCCTTGGTTGACAGGCAGACAAACACACAAATAAGCCTTAACAATCTTACTATTACGAAGGGTGGACGTCTTCAACAAAAGGGGACCAACAAGTCCGTTACGACGCCAACAAAGGGCCTCGCCTCACCGACGCGATCAGCCGGCAAAATCCCAAATTCTCGCTGCAGAATGGCCAACAGCGCATTGCAACCGGCATGCGAGTTTTTAATGTGACGATCAGTCACCAACAATTGGACCAAGTGGCCCTCATTGGGCAACAAAAGGGGGTGACGGGCCTCATAAGGAAGGCTAGAGTGCCTCAACCGTCCTCCAACACGCCAAAGGCCCATAGGACGGGATTCAACTTACCAACAGCTCCCGACAACTTAACCCTACCAGACTTCAAAACCTCGATCTCCTTCGCAAAGTGTGCAGCCTGCACAGAGCGGACCCAAAAGAGGAGTGACTGCTGTCGCTCTTGAGGAGAGAGAACTGGTGACAGGCGCTTGTCCCCTGGATTCCTAGAATTATGGCCAAAACGCCTGATCCACGAGGTGACGTTCAACAATTTGTCGAGGGAGCTGTATCGATTCATCAAAAAATCAAGATCAAACGGAGGGTCTTTTGTCCCAACAGCGAACACCTTAAGTCCGGGCAAAGGATCCGACATCAAGACTGGCGTTCGAGGCCAATCGCCCCCGGGGCGAGTCAGCCAGTCCGGTCCCCACCAGAGGGGGTGAGCAGTCAAGTGAGGGGCCATGCACCCGCGTGAGGCTACGTCGCCCGGGTTCAGGTCACCAGGCACGTGCCTCCAAATCAAAGGCGTTTCAGAACCTTGAATCTGCAACACTCGGTTCACAACAAAGACCTCCAAAGAGTGGACGGACGTCTTCAACCAACACAAAACAATTTGACTGTCCGTCCAGGCGCAAGAAGCCCGAATGTCAACAGTTCCACCCAAAGTGCGCGCAACGTGGCTTAAGAGACGCACAAGAAGCACCGCAGGAAGTGCAGATACAAGTTGGAGCCAGTCTTCCAACAGGGTTTCCCGAAGTGGCTCGTTCCAACCAATTTCAGTTATAACAAGGGCAGGAGCACCAATTTTAGGGTAAGGACAACTCACAAGGGTTATTTCAAACCAGGTCCTTCCCTCAACAGTGGTGACAGCCGTTTCGCCAATTCCCCAAATCTTGCCTGAAAGGTCGTTCACCTTCAGGCCAACCTGTCCCGCTAACCAAGACGACAAAAGGCAACCCTGGGCTCCCGTGTCCAAAATGGCACGGATCACAATCGAGCCACCCGAGGGTCCCCAGACCTTGACCGTTGGCAACAAACCGTCTTGATCGGGGGGGGGGGGGTCCTTTAGCGGGGCAGGTGTCAATCTCTTAGCGATGGCTGGGCGGCGACCGATCGCCGCATCGAGGCTGCCCTCGTTCACGACGAGGCCAACAATCAAAATATTCGTCCGCGCGGTGTCCCGAGCCGCTCGCCATCACTGGAGGGGCACATCCCATCGAATGCCCGAATGGCGGAGGGCGCGACTCCGACCGGGGACGTTCCGCCAAAGGAGGGGAAAGGCAGCGGCGCCGACCCGGCCACTGCTGCCTAGCAGCCAATGCGCGTTCTCCCTGACGAGGGGAGACCAAATGGCGCTCGCGGGGCTCCCGTTCAACTTGCGCGGGGGGTGGAGAGCGGCGTACAGAATTGCGGGCCTCAGCCCGATGCTCGTCTCCGGGGTACCCCCCCCTGCGCGAACCCCCCTCAGAAGCTGGTCTGCTGGAGCGGTTCGCGTTGGCGCACAAAATCTCCAAGTGGGACCCTTTACAAATTCTACACGGGCGGGGGTTGGGGCAGTCCCGATGGAAGTGGGCCCCCAAACACGAGAAGCACAAACGGCGTGCGTTGACAATGCGGCGGCGGGCACTTACGTGCAAATTCAAAAAAGCCGGGCAACGCGCCATGGCATGCCCCGTTGCCTTACAAAAGTCACAATGATGAGGACTTCGGGCGCCAGCAAAACGGGGGGCGGGGCGAACATCAACAGGCCCCCTAGCCTGAGGACTTCGGGCGCCAGCAAAACGGGGGGCGGGGCGAACATCAACAGGCCCCCTAGCCCGAGGACTCCGGGCGCCAGCAAAACGGGGGGCGGGGCGAACATCAACAGGCCCCCGAGCCCTAGTCCGTCCCTGGTCTCTAGGCCGAGAAGGTAGTGGGGGTGACCCCGTGGCGCCACGAGTGTTATCCGAAAACCGACACTCGTCTTCCAAAAATTTGAGGAGGTCGTCAAAGGGGGGAAGATGGGTGGCACTATCCCCACCATACTTCTGCTCAAAACAAACGTGACCTCAGCTCCGCGGGGAGCAACTGCAGCACTATGTGCACCAACAAGTAGGACCAATGTTCTACCGGTAACTCCAAGCGTCTCAAGGCGTTGGTCGCTGAGACCAACGGGTTCAGCAAGTCAGTGCGCAACGTCGACATGCTGGCAATGGCCGGTAGTTCCAAAATTTGGCCGATGTGCACATCAGCCAGGCAGCGCTTGTTCTGATACCGTCGGGAGAGAAGCTCCAGAGCGGTAGGGTAGGAGGAGTCCGTGACCGGCAAGTGCTGCACCAAGGCTCTGGCTTCGCCCTCCAGGACAGACAATAAGTAGGCCAACTTCTGGGCAGGTCCGAGGTCAAGACTTTCAAAAAGATTTAGGATGCCCAGCCAGTGGTCCAAGCGACCGTCAAAATGTGGCAGCTCCAGGGTGGGCAGCCTACCCAATAGTCCAGGGCCTGCAACAACGGGGGTCTACGGCTTGGCCGCATCAGGCACCCGGCTCTTCAAAATTTCCCGGGCTCGTTGACTTATGACATCCCCCAGGTGGACAATCTGGTCATAGTCACCCAAAACCTTATCGCGGGCTGCCTGGTCCATCACCCCCAAATCCACGTCCATGATGTACTCATTGAAGCGTGTGAGCGCAGCATCAGCTGCCTTGATCCTCTCATTCAAGCACCCATACCGAGCAAGGGTGAGCTCTTCCAATTCCAAACGCTCAACCGTTGCCGCTGCCGATGTGAACCATCTCAACTGTGAGGTCAATCCGGCAGCAGACTCCCTGACTGCCTTTAATGAGGCCATTGCAACAATCAAATATTAATACAAATCGGTTAAAATTCACTAACTAAACAAACAATGACTTGTTAGCCAACCGAGCAATTTCACCAAAATAAAACTTAAATTCAATTATTTCAAGTCCAAATCCGACCCTGTACTTATTCCAAGTATGAATCTAGCTTGGTACAGATGGCTAGTTACAAAATAAATAACAATTCAATGTATATATTGTGCAGGATCAACACCAATTAAACAACAATTGACTGTATAATATTGAGCGGACAATCTCTAACAACTCAATCCAATAAATACCACAAATGCAATAACCAATACACACAATTCAAGTCCTATTATGTTAGACTATGTGTGATTATTATTTAGATAACCTTTTAAATTCAGATCAGTGACATTCAATTATTAATTGCAACAAATATACCAAACAACTTTACAACAAATATACCAAATTATGTACCAAATACAACCTAATAATTCCTAATTTCACAAATAAATCTTACTTGTCAATTCAACAACAGGGGCTACAGTACAAATTACAAATACAACTTCAATTGATTCAACTTCAATTAGATAGCCCGGATGACATGGTAATATATTCAAAACTTATTAAGTTATAAGTTATGTTAAGTAATTAAACTAAAGTTACTTTCAAAACTTCCAATTTACTATGTGGATTTTATATTATAAAAGCCACGCTCTGCTTACCAAAAATTGTTCGAGACTACAATAGGCCAGTGCAACGATACTGGTGTGTCCGAACTTGTCCACGGTTCGTGGAGCCCTACCGTTGCTTTCAATGAACAAAAGTACTTACACAATAGCCTCTGAGGCTTTATCTATAAATAGTTAATACCACCTACCTTCTGTGCTGAGTACGCCAAACTTCGACCTTCCTAGGCCACGCCCAAGTGTGGTATGTATGTAAATATGAAGTGAGTAATTGAAAGTGTGATGTAAGTCAAGTGTTCTGAACGGTCACAAGGCGCCGGTCTCCAGACGGCGCGGTCCAGACAGCATCACAGCACAAACTTATTTCCAACAAATCCGCGTGCCATGCGGTGGCGACAACCGGCGATAAATCCCAAAATATCCCAGGTTTTTCATCAAATGGGGATTACAAATTCCAATTAATCGTTACTCGCGACCCAATTATCGGTTTCAACAGTCGATTCAATACTATTTCAATTACAATTACATCACAAGAGGTCCCAACGTGCGGACATTTTTTCCAACCGGAACCAAGGCCAATCTGTCAAGCTCAGTAATGTCAAGATCAAATTTCTTTATGTCAAAAAGGTACGTTCGGAAACGATCGGTACTAAACAATTATGATAGTATGTTAACAATGAATGAATCATTTGTAACTGGAGACGAGCGGCGGCGCCGGCGTCGTGGTCTAATAGACGGAGTAGGCTACGTCGCAAACAGCTTGTTTGGCGTGCTAGATCAGCGTTTTAGGGAGAAATACGCACAAGACATCGACCTTTTGAAAAAAAATGATAAACATTTGTATAACCTTTTGAAAAACCAAACCTCAATCGTGGAAGCCGAATTTAAGCTCATGAAAAGAATGGAGAAAGCTGCGAACAAACATCATAAATCGATAAATCAAAAGTTTAATTATCTTATAGAATCTTATCAAGATCTTCAACGCCATGTACAGAACATGACTTTAGTTACCGATTTCTTAGCATCTGCTATGACAGCGAATAACTTACTGTATAGCCTTAGGAAAATACAAGACTCCATTCTTGACACGGTAACTAATATTTACAATGGAAAACTGAAGTCCAGTTTTCCATTGTAAATATTAGTTACCGATATCTGATATCTCCTAAACAGCTGAGAACGGAATTAAGTTATATATCAGCACATATCCCCAAAGACATGGCACTTCCTGTCAACCATTTGAATCTCAAGGATCTCTACAACTTGATAAAAGTGCGGACTAAGTACTATAGTAAGTACTTGATAATTGAAATAAGAATACCCCTCATCGAAAGAGACCTTTACGAAATTTTTAACCTCATTCCAGTCCCACGATTATTGAACCACGACATGATACATGTGAAAGTGATAATGTGAGGACAATGTAGGTTATTCTTTCTTTGTTGTTTTTACTTTCACTATAATTTATTTAATGATGTCAAGCAGTTTGAGTACTTGTGTGGCCTACCCAAATGTCCTTTGTTTTTTTTTTTTGTCAAATTGTTGAGCTCCTTAAGTTCTAAGTTGAGCTACATGATAACTGACAAATGCTTGCACTGTCTGGACAGGTCCGCTCAAACTTGCGTGGTTATTTCCTCAAAAAAATACCACAGACATGAACCTACATGCTTCTCATATACAAATACAAATTGTCTGGACTTTAAAAGAGACTATGACCTCTGAGTTTGTTTCGGTGTTTCTTCTCAGAGTAGTCAGTTAGGAAATACCGGCCTCATCTAGCTAAACTTAACACGCAAAAAAACATGACGTGTAAAAGTGTTATTTATAACCAATTTACAAAATAAATATTTAATTTCATTTCATTTCATTTCAAAGTTATCTCAAGCTTTGCTGCCATTAACCTCAGAAAAGACTCATACGTAACCCTTACTGATGCTGATCTCCAGTCTTGTATAAGACAAAATCCTAGGATGATTTTATGTCATACAAAAAACCCTATAAATATCTTAAAAGATGATCACAGCTTGTGTGAAACGATCCCACACACAAGAACCTGTGAAACTATTAGAAAACCTTGCAAAAACATTTGGAAGGAATTAACAGCTGATAATAAATATTATTATTTTTGTTGCAATGAACGCAACGTTAAACTTCTCTGTGACGACGAAATTACCGCCGTTAAATTGATGAATGCAGGTCTGTTGAATGTGGAGGAAGGCTGTATGATAAAGTCGGACAATTTCGTTGTCCATTCTAATAAAAGGCTGTCTAGCAAAATTAGTATTGGAGCAAGAATTATTGCGCCACAAATATCACCTATTAATCATATATTCAACATATCTATCCCTGAATCTCCTGAAATTAATCCTAATAATTCTGAAATATTGCGACAATTTGAAGATATACAGAAAAAAATTGAAATCATGAAACAAACGGAACCTTGGAGTGATAAAATATCCTATCACGACGTACATCTTTATAGCGTCTTGTATGCACTAATCTTTGGAATCCTGATAACTGCGTCGGTATACTTTTGGCGGCGCCACAGGCGGTCAACACGTCGGGAATCCACGGTGCCTGCTGGAGAGGCGTCTACTGCGACCTCCTCACATCCCGGAAACGAGAGTGTTATAAGTGAGTGTAGTGCGGTTAGGGAAAAAAGGCAATCTTTAGTCAAAGTGAAAAGTGCAGTGAGTGTTGTGATCTTAGGGAAAAAGGTCAATTTAGCCAATACGTGAAAAGTGATTCCAAAAATCTTATTAACCTTTAACTACCGACCTATACGTCTCACAGACGTAATAACTTTTAATTTTGAAATATTTCTAAAATCACGCCACATTTAGCTTCGCCTTTCCCGCTACCTTCCTCCCTTCACGTCACAAGCTATCAGTCGATGCTGCGCCCTCGGGGAGTGCACAATTCTCCGTATTGTAGCGATCGACGTCTCACAGACGTAAGTACGGTGTTTATGTACTAAATTTCGTACGTCTCTCGGTCGTCACCTCGGTATTCATGTGTGGTAGCTTATAGTGTCTGATTGACGTCACATCGGCTTTAAAATTATACTTTTAATTGCAAAAAGCCTAAAAGGAGTAACATCACGTCTAGTGAGTGGAAAAAAACCTGCAAATGATGACGGTTCAGTTTCCGAGAAGCCTTCGAAACTACAAAAACAGAATAGGCGTTTAGAAGATAAAGAGATATGTGAAAATCTCATAAACGAGAGTGACGACAACTGTAGTGATTTTGACGACAATGTAGGTGATCCTGATTTTATTTTAGAGAGTAATCACAACACGGAATCCGAACAATCCGGTGAGGATGACGTTGAGGTCGCGTATCCCCATGTTGAGGAAGTTTACCACGGAGAAATCAACCATAATCACGACAATGAAGAATAAGAAAGAGAAGTACGAGCTAATGGAAGCCAGGACATTACAGAACAGATCGAAGAAGAGACAATGGTCAGAGAGGAACAGCATGGCGCAGCAGAGACTAGAATTGAAGAGATCGGAGAGGAGCAGTATAGCAAAGTAGAGACGCGAAATGACCAGGGTAGTGAAGATCTTAGAACAGACCAGGAGCCAAATGAAGAATCAACAGGAGAGCTGCTGCGCTACTTTTACGGGAAGAATAGGTACAAATGGGCATCCGCGGAACCATCCCGAACAAGTCGAGTACGCGCGCACAATATTGTCAATGCACCATCTCAAGTAAGTCCCATTGAATTCGAATCTTTCACGGAATTATGGAAACTGATGTTTAGTGATCACATGATTAAAATGATAGTAACTTATACAAACAAGAAACTAGGTATCTATAGGGCTAAGTAAAAAGACTGTAGCAGATCAGAACTAGGCTCAACGTATGAGACAGAAATAAAGGCTTTTTTAATTGGGCTATTGTTTTCAGGTGTAAGAAAGACATGTGCTATCTGTCCCAGTCGGTTGAAAAGGCGAACGAAGTACTGTTGCTGCAAATGCAAGAAACCAATGTGCCTTACTTGCTGCCTACAAATATGCATTGACTGCAAACGTACGTAGTGAATGTACCAAATATTCGAGGGCTGTCATTATTTTTATTTTTTAACTAAGAAGTAAAATTTATGTTTTATTTTGATAATAGTTTATAGAAGATAACATATTTTAAGTTCATTTGTTGTTAATTACTTAATTTTAGAGAAAAACGAGACTGAAGTAAGTCCTTAAAATTTAGTGCCAAATAATTGTGATATCTCGAATAAATGTTGATTTTACCTGAAAAATAGCGTGTATTTTTTTCAAATTCAGTAGTTTGTTACCTCAAACACCAAACTTTTTAATGTATAAAATAGAAAAATGTAGCATGCGAATACACATTTTATTTCAGTAGGTACTTAAAGTTTGACGTCTCTCAGTCGTCACGTCGGCGTAAGTGCTACGTTTAGACCAGGTCGGCAGCTAAAGGTTAAATCTAGCGAGTGTTTGCAAACAGAAGATAGGGCCTCGTCCCCTGTTTTTCGCGTATTTTCCCTTCCGGATCTAAGCTCTAGCAACTACTTGTAATTGCTCGAAATATCGTTCATCAGTCATTACTAATCCTTATCCCTGTCATATAGTTGATAAGTTGAATATTGTTTATCATCTGTAAATCTCATCTCCATCTTTATCTTACTAACCCCTGTCTTTGCCCCCGGGAGCATGTACGGGTCAACCACCGTACAATACGTTTACCTGGGTCATCATTATTGCGCCACCCGCTCAGTATGTTTCCATCATTTATATTATTGCACTTACACCGCAATACTTCAGTACGTAATTCGGCGACATACCGTGCGCGTGACTCATAATCCTATATCCACAGCTGGGCATTAACTCGTTAATCCGTTAATCGTTAATTAACGAAGTTAACATTTCGACTAACGGATTAACTTTTAAGTTAACTTTAAAAAATGTTAACGGACTCCTTAACTTCCGTTAAATTACCCTAAGAACGTTAATCGTTAATCCAGTACCTACTATTTACCAAGCACCTTGCCGGCTGCGCCGCCGCCGCCGAGAAAAACAAGTTCGGACAGGTTCGGGCCGAACGACAAGTGCGGTGGCTATGCGACGCGTGCACTGCGTATGAGTGAAATAAAACTAGTTAAGTACCTATACAAATAGAAAGTCTAAGGGCCTAGTGAATTGCACAGCTTTAGCCAATTCCTTATTAAATGGCATAGAGAAACGGTTTGGACCACTTCTGGACGACGAACAGTGCCAACTTGCAGAGGCTTTTCATCCAAAGTTCCGATTGATATGGTTGGAAACGTATGACAGTAGTCGGGTGGATGCAGTAAAAATGCATGGAAAAAAAGGTAGAAGAGGCGTTACGACAAGAAGCTGCGGAAAGTTCAAAGTGCAGAGACAGTTTAGGTGGCGGAAGCAGCAACGCGAGTAACAACGACGATGATGAGGAAGAAGAATTTTTCAATTCTGTCACTCAGTCTAAAGAAAAACCTAAGAGTCACAGATCTTTAAAAAGTAAAGCTAAAATCTCGTCAAAATATGGCTTGACATGAGATCAATCGACGCTTTCTTTCCTTGGAGAACAGATTTTTATAAATCTGTTTGTTAAATAGAATAGTGCTATTCCCTCAAGCACTGCAGTTGAACTTCTTTTTTCCACGGGAAAAGAAAGCCGACACGAGTCTCGCTTTCAGACGAGAACTTCAACAAATTAATGTTTATGAAGGGCAATATTCACATTATGCCAGATGTCAAAATTACACACTTGAATACCTTGTATTTTTGTTATTAACCTGTTTAACTTCCAGAACGCAAACCAACAGTTCTTATACGTATATCATTATCATGACGACATGATAAAAAATGCAATTTTCATCATGTGTTAACGGATTAACGATTAACGTTAACTTGCGTTAAATGTTTCGAAATGTAACGCTTTAACGTATAACGAAGTTAACTTTTTTAGTAACGGATTAGCGATTAACGAAGTTAATTATTTGATTAACGGTGCCCAGCTTTGCCTATATCGTTCACCACTCATCCTAGTATAAATTAATCTTAATCTCATATTTGTGGAAACAGACAATACAGTGAATTTATTAATCTTCAACTGACTTTCATCTCTTATCTCACCCCTTATCTCTATCTTATCCCAACCCCGAACAAATAATATTACTATAAGATTAAATTATGTACAAAATTAATTTTTATTGTTTATTAAAAGCAAATTAAAATGTATTTTTATGTACAACAACTATAAAATTCAAAAACTAAAAGGTTTTTTTTATTTCTTTGTACCTCGAAAAATACCACACCCCGCTCTTACAAGGCTACGTCTAGGAGCAGACCACGCCGATTGACATCTTAGTTATAATAGATGGCGCTAGTGTGTTTTGTAGGGCGACCGCGTCCGTCAAATGTTCTGACGACCGTATCTTTACTATTTAAATCAATGACTCTAACATATAAATTACAATCAATTTGACATTCTGACATATTTTTTTTTTTATATTGACATTTAATTTGATAGTTTGACATTTTATAACAGGGTAAGTTGTTCTCACTCAATCACCTTTGTATTTTTCTTTTAACTCTGTTTACTCGTATAGTTATGTTATTTTGAGATTTGGAATTTATGACTGTAAGCAATAGTAACATGATTATTTTAATTTAATTTTATATGGGCCATGGTCCTGCAATAAATGATTTTTATTTATTTATTTATTTCTCATGAAGAAAGTAAATTCTCCCAACTGCAACGCATGCAGTGTAATAGAGGATGTACATCATGTTGATGGAGTGTGTTAAGAACCAAGAGGAAAGGAGAAGACTATTAAATGAGTTTAGTTTAAATATATTACAGGTAGGTTTAATACAATCAATTTTAGCTCAACCGAAGTCAGATGTAAGCAAAAAGATTTAGCGAGATGGTGTACTATATTGATTAGGATTCTCCTTTAAATTTAATTAAGTTTTGTTTTTTTTTGTAGCATGTGTACCTACGGCATGATGGGGTTGGCGTATCCATTGGGATAAAAGCCCCAAATTAATTTAATAAAGATTTAAAAACAAGCTGTGTGTAAATTGACACAGGGAAGCGTCCATAATCTTTTTTATTATTGATAATAGGTTCGCGTTTGACCACCATCTCACCTGATGGTAAGTGATGATGTGGTCGAAGATGGAGCACGCTTATCTAAAAGTAACCTATTCACATATTCAATCGACATACTATACACGACATAAATACTTACGAGGTCTAGTCGGAGTAGAGAACTTCCATATTATAAAAGATTCCTTAGACGCTGCCACTGCAATCGCTTTGCTGTTAATCGTCACATATACCACCGGGATACTAACTGCTTTGGCTAAAATTGTATGTAAAAACGTCATGACATTAATATGCTGATCAGACTAGATATGGCAATCAATAGTATCGATATTAGTAAGTAAAATCTTAATTGTCCTTACCATCACACTGTATTCCTTGCTGATTTGAAATGATTACTTGCCCCAAAGTGGCTATCACACAATATTCATCAACTGCGCACATATCAATGACATCAGGTATGTGATTTATCCAGGACTTAATTCAAAGAAAAACAGATATTAATGCGTATATAGGGAGACAGAACAGTTTCAGACAAAATAAAAGTGGCCAAGTGTGAGTCGGACTCGTCCATAAAGAGTTCCGTATAGTAGCAAGCCTAGATTAACGAAAAATATAAATAAATGATAAAGAAAAATGCGGTTATTTAAAATGAACTATATCTCAAAAACTGCTGACTGTAACTCGCTCAAACCAGTTTTGAGCTTTCATTGAGATCTACAGCATATAGGTATCACTCTCTCTTATTTTAAAAGTTAGCAGAGCGGGGACCATACATTTTACCACTTTTGAAGTGTCTGCAAAAAAATGGTTTTAGGAAACTCAATGTTATTATTAAAGATCTATGTATAAACATTAGACATGTGTCAGTTATAACAAAACGTAACTGACAACGGTTGCCGTAGCAATAACGTTAGGTATCGCTATCGTCTCAACCAGCAACGGTTATCAAATACCTGCATCTGTAGCTATAACTAAACGCGCAACTACGAAAATATTAGAAACCGAAACCGATGATAACCAAACGGCAACTGGCAACCATGCCTTCCCTCTCTCACTTAGCCGGTAATTAGGTGCAAGAAAGAGAAGATGCGATTATCGTTTTGTTGGCATTCATTGGTTATCATGGGTATCTGAAGGAAATAATATGGTCGTATATACCAATTGCTGGTCTAATGATGAACAGTTTTTATGTGTTTGTCGGTTATCACAGATATTTTTGCTAAATAGAAATACTTTTAGAACTAAAGTTATTAAGGAACTGAATATATTAGATACCGGTCATATTGAAGTTGCTGACTAATTTGAAAGTTTGTAGAGTTATAAAAATATAATAGTTACATTATTTACATTACATTACATTACATTGTTTTTTTTTTTGTTATAACTTATGTATTATTATTATGTTTAATGTAATGCCGTTTTCTTCCCAAATAAAATTTAAAAAAAATCACGCGTAGGCGGCCAACATATTTCTGTGTGTCTGTTTCGAATTATTGAATGAATTATACTTGTACAGATGTCCGTTTTCTTGTCTTGTTGTGGTTATTTGAAGAACTTGTTAATTATTTTATGACTTCTGTTTTTGGAGATTTGAGACGATTTATTATTTTCTAAGAGATTATTCAAATTCTTTTAGTACATAAAAGTTAAGTGCGTAATCCTAATCATAGTTGAATATTAAAAGAGATGTTCCAGAAATGTATAGAGCCTGGGCTAGCACTATATTAATAATATTTATATATTAATTTTCTATAATTTCACTTTATTTTAGTGTGTAAATAGACAATGTAAACACAGTTTAATAATAGTTTTTAGTGCTAAGTATATTTGTGTAGACATAAACTGACTTATAAAAATTAATTTAATGACACCCGAAAAATCGAGTGTAGTTCAACTCCCTAAAGCTTAGCTTGTCTTTCATACAATGGTACACTCTATAATCATTACACACAGTCCTACCCAGTCTCAATAACGACAGCATTTTAAATAATAAAAAGTACTTTTTAAGTTGCCGAAATTAGTAAAAACTGCGGAGCTGTATATGTTCTTTTGTTACTTTATTATTCTAGTCCGTAATAAACTCGACTGTCGGTATCATAAATACTGTACTTTCTACGACATTTGTTCTTTTATTTACAAATTGCACGTGTAGACGGTTATTAGTAGGATTCAAGGATTATCTATAATTATGTTACCATATCATAATATACTATTTACACAATGGTCAATTAGTCAATCGTACTATGTTATAAATAAATGCGAAAGTTTGTGAGGATGTATGTATGTTTCTCTTTAACGTAAATACTACAGAACGGATTTCAATGAAATTTGGTAAGTAGATACTTGAGATATTGGAATAATACATATACTACTAAATGTTCACAAAATGAATAAATGAATTTGAATTTGAATACTTTTTATCGCGGCATTCCCACGGAATCAGGATTTACGCGGGAAAAACCACCCACGCGAACGAAATCGCGGGCAGAAGCTAGTATCATCATATTATTACAGTGTTAACTCTATATAACTACACTTAAGGGACTTCGCATATTTTGATATTATAGGAAAAAAACTGTATTAGAAAATGAAAAAAGAAATATTTCAGACTAGTGTTACAAATAACAAATCTTATTTGAACGCTATTACGTACCTATAGTGTGTTTTTTGTCATTTTCATCTGACGTCTTTTGCTGCACCAGTAATATTGTTATATTTTTTTTATTTGTGAGCTTCTAAGAATATTAACTGAAATTAGTGATAAATGATAGTATTAATTATAATTGTTAAGACCTTTTTGTACTTGTTTTGAACAAAGATCTACGATTGGTAAATTTTAGCTTTTTTGTATCGATTTATCAGACTTGTAGTAACCCAAATTCCTTAATTTAACTTTAGTATGTATTTATATTTGGGAAGCAAAGTTTCATACTAAAGGCACAACCGTCAAAAAGGTCCTAAAAGGCCGATACTCGTAAGTAGCCATTAAATCATTAACGATAGTATTAATTATAATTGTTAATACCTTTTTTGTACTTGTATTGAATAAAGATCTACGATTGCTAAATTTTAGCTTTTTTGTATCGATTTATCAGACTTGTAGTAACCCAAATTCCTTAATTTAACTTTAGTATGTATTTATGTGTAACCCTTCATGGGCGACTCTGACTCGCACTTGGACATTTTTTTTGTTTGTCCGATCTACAACCCTAAATCCCGATGTTCTTTACCTTCTGCCCCGATTTAAAACAAATCGGACCTGGTAACACTACGTGTAGGTGGCCTATGTGTTTCTGTATGTGTCTGTTTTGAATTAGTAATACTTGTACCGGTGTCGGTTGTCTTATCGGTTATTTGAAGAACTTGTTAGTAGATATGTGTTTTCTGTTTTTGGAGATTTGAGACGATATATTATTTTGTGAAGAAACTATTCAAATTCTTTAGTGTATAAAAGTTAAGTGCGTAAACGTTTATGTATCATATTTAAGTGTGTAAATAGACAGTGCGAACGCAGTTAAATCATAGTTTTTAGTGCTGGGTATATTTATGTAGACATAAACTGACTTATTAAAATGTCTACCAAAAAAGGTGCAGTGTGGGCTCATTTTGAGAAAAAAGACAATTTTTTTGCAATTTGCAACTACTGCAAATCAACGTTTTCTTATAAATCATCTACAGGAAATTTAAATACCCATTTAAAAAAGGCACATACATCAATTTTTTTGGCACAACAAATCCTTAATACCCCTGCAAGTTCCGGTGGTGTTGGTGGCTCTGATATTGTACAGCAGGCTCACCAAGCAAGCACAACTGAAGTAGCTGCTCCTAGTTGTTCAACTGCAACGGTATGTCTTAATTTAGAACCTAGGAAACGTCAACGAACCATACAAAACTATTTAACAAAAAAGCTTACCACAGAAGAAAAAAAGCGCATTAACCGAGACTTATTGGAATTATTTATTAATGACTACCAACCGTTTAGTATTGTAGAAGACAAAGGCTTTAAAAAATTTGCCAGCAACATTCCCGGATATACTTTGCCGGGAAGGAAAACCATTTCAGCCGCCATGATACCGGCTCTTTACCTACGAAAAATGTTTGGCTGACGTTAAAGAAACTGTCGCCAAAGAGGTTCGTTCCGTTTGTATAACAACAGACTGCTGGACGTCGTCACAGACAGAAAGCTATATAGCTGTGACGGCACATTACTTTGATAACAATTATGAACCCAAACAAATTCTCCTTGAGTGCAGAGGTCTACATGAACGTCACACTAGTGCTAATTTGTCCGAAGAATTAAAAAGAGTGACGGATGAATGGGGCTTAACCACAAAAGTAATTTTCGCGATCTCAGATAATGTTAGGAATATAGAGAAAGCCATAGAAGATTTAAATTGGAAAAGGTATGGATGTTATGCCCATACTCTAAATCTAATTGTCACTCATGCTTTAAAACCTATGGAGGAATCAATCGATAATATGAAAAAAATTATAGCTCACTTTAAAAGAATTGAATTCGAATGCTCTGGATATGCTTCTTAGCTATCAAATAAGAAATATGACCGACCAAGGAGAGCCAAAACGCTTAATACAGCAGATACCTACGCGTTGGAACTCTACGTTTTTCATGTTGCAACGATTTACATTATTTAAAGAAGCTGTAAAGCATTGCATGGCAATGATAGATAAGGACTGGCCTATAATTTCAACGAACGATTGGATGATAGCGAAGCAATTGTGTGAAGTTCTGAAACCATTTGAAGAGGTTACTTCCTCAATCAGTGGCGACCAGTACCTGACCGGTAGCTTGGTCATAGTAATGACAAACTCACTCAAAGCCATTTGTGAAGATTTTATAGAAAAGCCGTTATATCATCATTTTCATCCGATCATTAAAGACATTCTTAAATCACTGAAAACCGGCCTAATGGAACGATTTCCGAGATTAGAATTTAGCAGAAAATTTGCTCTTTGCACTCTCCTTGACCCGAGATTTAAATGTTATGGTTTTCAAAACGACAACGCTTACGCAGATATAAAAAGACATGTCCATAACTTGATTATAGGTTTAATAGATAAAAATAATGCACCTAACCCGACTGTGGAAGTTGAAATCCCGGAAGAAAAAAGTGTTAGTGCTTGGGGAAGGTTTGACGAAATATTAAAAAACAAGAAGCCACAGGGGAACTCCACTGCAAGAGCCATAAGGGAACTTCAAATGTATTTAGACGGTGAAATGCTCCCAAGAAAAAATCATTTGGGTGAATGGAATAATCCGTCCCAATGGTGGCGAGACCACAAAATTATTTATCCACATTTATCTGAAATTTATCAGACAAAATGCAACATTGTTGCAACTTCTGTTCCCTGCGAACGCCTTTTCTCAAAGACAGGAATGATTATAAATCAAAGGAGATGTAATTTAAAAGCCGGAAAAGTGGAACAACTCGCATTTTTAAATGCTAATTTGAATCCAAAATGATTTTAGTTATAAATAGAATTTTAGAGATTAGATTTTAGTTATAAACTCCAATTAACGACACTCCGTAAATTAATAATTGTTCAGCTTGTCTTCTATACAATTGTACACTCAGTCATTACACCCAGTCTCAATAACGACATCAATTAAATAATAAAAAGTACTTTTTAAGTTGCCAAAATTAGCAAAACCTGCGCAGATGTGTATATTCTTTTGTCGCTTTATTATCTTTGTCCGTAATAAACTCTATTGTCGGCATCATACTTTTTTTTTTTTTTTTATCTTGGTAAAATTATCAAATAAGTCCTCCCACTCCGGGCAGGGTGGGAGGGACTGTCAGACTTTTACTGACTAAAATCCACGGTGTTCCTTCAATAACCCTTTACATACCGGGGCCACGGTAACGGGATGAGTCCCACGACCCCGGCGGGCTTCGGCCCTCTGCAGAGGGGGCCTCGTCATGTTGCTGACGCTCTTTGAGGCGCGCGTGGAACGCGCGTGGCGCGTGCCCTTTACTCGCTGTCCGCATGCCCGCGCCTACGGTGGCCGGAGATCGTCGGCCGACGTCCGACGCCGTGGGCGTCTACCACTGCGGCTGGGCTGGAGGGAGGACGCCATCCTCTCCCTCACGCGGCCCGCCTCCTCCTTCGGAAGCATGACTGCTTCGCAGAAGGAGGCGACCGCTTCCCACTCCCTCTCGCCCCGCAGCATGGCCTCGACCAACGCCGGGCGCGAGAGGTCTCCGCCTATTGTCGCCGTGAGGACACGTCGGTGCTCTGCCCAAGCTGGGCAGTCCTGCACCGTGTGCTCGACTGTGTCCTCAGGGCGACCCTCGCAGTGGTGACACCCAGGCGTCTCTTCCTTACCCATCAGACACAGGTACCTCCCGAAACTTCCGTGTCCGGTGAGGACCTGCGTCATGCGGTAGGTCAGGACGCCGTGACGCCGATCTGTTATTTTGTTTACAAATTGGGATTGTTTGCACGTGTAGACTGTTAATAGTAGGGTTCATGGAATATATATTATAATCATATCCATAGTTGCTCACAAACTAAAAAAAATACAACAAAATTACTGGTGCAGCAAAAGACGTCAGACGAAAATGACAAAAACAGACAATACATATAAACGTTCATATAATATTTATTTTTTTATGTAATTACTAAGACTAGTCAGAAATATTCTTATTCATTTTGTAATACAGATTTTTTCTGTAACGTCAAAATATGTGCAGTCCCTTGAGTGTCATTATATAAGCCTGAAATAAATAAATAAATAAATAAAAAAGTTTACTGTAATAATATGATGATGTTGATATTTTATAAATATTTATGATGATATTGATTTATTGAAATATTGATCATTGTGTAAATAGTATATGATTATATTAATAATTAAGTAAAGTTGATTTAGCGAGCCATCTTAATTCAATCAATCAATGTAAATATGGTGATTTTTAAATGCGCCGCATTTTTTGTATATCTTTTTATATAAAAAATGTGCTAGTCCTAAGCCTAGAAGAAAGCCATGAAGGGAAATCACCAGTATTGTTATAATCACTTTACTCCATTCTTTGTTATATCCATACTGTGTTTAATTTAGCTATTCAGTTGTTGTTATATCTATAGCGATACAATAACTGAGTAGCTGAATTAACCGCAGTTTTCATTACGTTATTCAGCAACCGTTATCAATAACGTTATTGCCACTAAATACCGGTTAGATAACGGTTATCAATAATAACTAATAACGCCCATGTCTAATAAACATCCCGTACGTGTTGGTAATTTTAATTTACCCTTATTTTTTTTATTCTTGTATAAAAGTCGTGCAGCGACTCTTGCTAAGAAGGTGTATAATACACCTTCTTAGCAAGAGTCATTGCCACTAAATACCGGTTAGATAACGGTTATCAATAATAACTAATAACGCCCATGTCTAATAAACATCCCGTACGTGTTGGTAATTTTAATTTACCCTTAATTTTTTTATTCTTGTATAAAAGTCGTGCAGCGACTCTTGCTAAGAAGGTGTAAATACACCTTCTTAGCAAGAGTCAAGACATACGGACGCACGGACGGTCGGCCGGACGCTAAAACTTATCGTGTTTCCCAGTTACTACTGGGTTTTAGACATCAGACAGGCAGTAGCTGCATGTATAACACACTAGCACTCAACTGCAGACTGTCACCGTAATCAGCATTGGCGTATCTAGAGACATTTCCCAGGGGGGGCCTGGCCCCCAGTAGTAGAAGCGATGATCGCTTATCAAAGTTGCGTCAACTCTTAACTTACGAAATGAAAATTTTCACATAAATTAATTTAACATGTATCGCATAACGGAACCTTGCATGAGTGAGTCCGACTCGCACTTGGCCAGTTTTTTAAATGTTTCAGCCATAATTGTTTGTTAGTAAAAATTCTCGGGTGGGCACCAGACCATTCTGGGGTGGGCACGACCCACCCGGCTCCCCCCCTTCCTACGCCTATGGTAATCAGCCGCCGCTATAGTTGAGAAAAGGTTAGGCCATATTGTGTATACAAAGTATGCTGTAAAATAATAAGTTCATTCACCTGATGAGTCACAATATCCCAAAAGGTGACTGTTTCGGTTCCTGATACATATGCCAATGTATTCCCATAAAAGGCGTATTTGTGGTCCATTTTGACGTTAGCAAAGTATATGAAGGAGTCGATAGCGATAGCAAGGCGTAGTGACTTCTTCTCCCACGATAACGCCCGCATGTTACCACCCGGCACGCGCAACGTACGTATATGCTGAAAAAGAACACCATATATTAGAGCATCGGAGGGCTTTCCCGCGTAAATCCCGAAAACCCGTGATAAACAGTAGCCTATGTGTTATTCCAGGAGTTCAACTATCTCCATAGTACATTACATTGAGATCAGTTCAATAGTTTTTGCGCGAAGAAGAGAAGTAACACACATCTAGCCATCACTCCTCACAACTTTCGCATATAATATTAAGTAAGATGAGATAAGATATAAAGTATTACTATGTTCAGGGCGCCCAATGAATATATTCGAGGTAGTCTACAGGTGGCCCCGATTGCGACCAAACTTAGTCAGTATGGCCATGTCATGCGTGGACCAGACGATTATGTTGTAAAGAACTGCCCTTCCATCGCAGCCAAAAGGTAAAGGGGTAGACCGCCAGCTACAAGTCTGTTAGACTACCCAAAGGGACATGAAAAATGTTTTAGTAGAACACAACGTAGCGGGACAAAGGCGAGGACAAAGAAGAATCGATACATACCTCCCCATAGGCGCCGAAAAATTGAACCACATTGGTTTTATCAGCTGTACAGCCGGCAGCAGCAAGGATGGTGCCATTGTGGTTCCAGCGACAATCAATTAGCAACATGTTTGACTCTACAACCACACTATCTGAAACCGATTGAAATACCATGCTATTCAAAGAATATAAGAAAAATTAAATATATTCAATATAAGAAGAGAATCGATTTCAACTTGTTAAACAGGTTTTAATGCTGAATATAATTTCTACCTCGCACCTTTAAAGTAAAACCGTTACTATACGAAATTATCAAATTTTACAGGAGAGCCAATATTTGAAACAGTTCAGTATCTTAATTTAGTCTAGGTAAGTCTAAGTACAAGTACTTTATGATTTCTTATGAGTTTATATGATAGATATCTGTTTACTGTATACATGTGCTTTAGAATAGTTTTTCTTTATTTACTTTTTTAGACTATTTTTTAGATTTATATTTTGTTTGGTAACGATATGATTTAACGCTAGATAGCGAAAAAGACGATATTTTGGAATAATTACAAGTTTAACCTGTAGTTTACGTATATTTTGGTATAAATAACTCAATTCGTGAAAATTTTCGTTCAGTAACGGTTTTACTTTAAAGGTGCGACTTGTTGAATCGTGTTTGTATTGAAAGCTTTTGCTCAACTTGCCATATTAGGTAGTTTACTTATACATGCATTCATCAAATCATATAAATGAATTTTAAAAGTTAGCCTAACTAATTGAGCTATAAGCTAGTCTAATGTTTTCTTCACCAAAAGCCTAATGGTTTAGGTGTCGGACTTATGATCAAAAGGTCGCCGGTTCGAACCCCACCCATTACAATATTGCCGTGAACCCACTCCAGACAAGCATATTTAGCTTAGTTTGAAGGGTCAATAAGATTAATGTGTAAAATACTTATTTAAAAAAAAATAAGCAATTCAGAATCAAAAACATTGATGTACCTTCCTCATTGCAACTTTTCATTAAGAGTATAACACCACTTCTGTAAGATATTGCTAGTACGGGTCTGTTGGATGGCACACTCCCCGAATACCAATCCATTGTAACTATATCCATTGACCCTGACGCACCATGAATTGTAACTGGCATCTAGAACAATTCAATTATCGTGTTAATAAGTACTGACGAAAGTATTCATGTATCTGTATGCTGATGAATTGTTGATTGCAAAAAAAATACATCTAAGACAAAATTTTAAGACTTTTTAAAATGTTGATTTTATTACTTATATGACAGCCCCTTACTTTCTAAAGGTCAATATACTTTTATCACAATATACGTACTGTAAAGTTTCCTTGATCATCATAAATGTGCAACTCGCCATTGGTCAGAGCAAAGAGAAGCTGTGAGTTATCAGGTGACCACTGGACTGCAGCAAGACCAGGACCTTTTATATCTTTTCCCCACACTCGTGAACCATCCACAGAGCCAACAATTACTGCTCCTGTAATAATATGCATTATAGCTGTAGCAAATCATGACCGTCTTTAACATTAAATGTCACATCCAAAAGTTTAGGCAGAGTGTACAGTTAAGTCAATGATGTTAAGAAGAGGCTGCTCCCTCTTGTGTCCCGTTTCTATGTCTTGTGATCGATCTTTAGACTTTGTATGATCAATGTCAGCCAGTTAATTATATTGTTAATTTTTTCTGCGGATTACCGCAGAAAGTGAAAGAATATGGCTCTTTCCTTACCATCCTCATATGCAATGCAGATTTTTTGGCCATCAGAACCCCAGGCCATACTTCTCACAGTTGATTTGTTTCTGTTATTTATCATCTCTTCATACCAAGACCCCTGGAAATTAATAAAACACTAAAATAACTGGTAAAAACTTCATGAGAGACCAAGAACAATTAAATGTAGAGAATGTGGAGGAGACTCAGAAGTGGGAAAGTTCAAGCTAATTAAAATAAAACAGTAACAGTGTGCAAAGTAAATTGAAATTACCTTATAAAGCATCCATACAATGATGACGCCATGCTCGTCACTAGTGGTCAACTTTTGAAAGACCTCATTCCAAATAGCAACACACAACTGACCAGTGTGTCCTTCCAAGCTTAGATTCATTGAGAGATTCCCGCCACCTCCTGTAAATCAATATATCTATACTAATATTATAAAGCTGAAGAGTTTGTTTGTTTGTTTGTTTGTTTGTTTGTTTGTTTGTTTGTTTGTTTGTTTGTTTGTTTGTTTGCTTGAACGCTCTAATCTCAGGAACTACTGTTCTGATTTGAAAAATTCTTTCAGTGTTAGATAGCCCATTTATCGAGGAAGGCTATAGGCTATATATCATCACGCTAAGACCAATAGGAGCGGAGCACTAATGAAGAATGTTTCAAAATCGGGGGATTTTTTTTCCACGCGGACGAAGTCGCGGGCGGAAACTAGTATCAAATAAAGCATATTTATATTTTTCAGAAGAGACATCCAGTTATCAATGAATCACACTAGGGACCCGACAGTGGAAGTAAGTGCCTAGCAGTTTTCCTGGACATCAAAAAGGCCTTTGACACAGTCTCTGTCCCCACACTTCTACACAGACTAGAAGACATTGGTGTGAGAGGAGTACCTCTGAAACTATTCAGGGAATATCTTAACGAACGCAGCTATGTAGTTAAGATAGGACAAGTAGTTAGTTCTGTTGAAACCGTCACATATGGGGTAGGACAAGGTGGTGTACTTGGGCCGACGCTTTTCCTCATTTACATAAACAGTTTATGCAACATGAGTATTCAACGTGCTCATATATTCTCCTATGCTGATGATACAGCAATAGTATTTTCGGAAAAAACATGGGACAGCGTCGGCCGGACTGCAGAACTTGGCCTGTTGAAGATAGCCTCTTGGCTAGACCGCAATCTTTTGACCTTAAATGTTTCGAAGACTAATTACATCTGTTTCTCCATATCTAACCGCTCTCAGCCATTACAAGATCTACAAATTAAAATCCACACCTGCGGTAACTCATCAAACGCCAAATGTTCTTGTCTGAAAATTGCGCAAGTTAGTAGCACTAAGTACCTTGGGGTTTTAGTAGACCAACGACTATCATGGCATTTGCACCTGGAGCTTATTATGAACAGAGTTAGGAAATTAATATGGACTTTCAAATCATTACGGTACGTGGCTACAAAGACTCTAATGCAACAAATTTATGTCTCGCTGGGTCAATCTATACTGACGTACTGTCTACCAATATGGGGAGGTGCAACTAAAACAAAATTTCTAGAGCTAGAGACGGCACAGAGGGCGCTGCTAAAAGTCATGTTTTTTAAACCACGTAGATTCCCCACTGAAAGCCTGTACTCAAGCTCAAATCTTTTGTCGGTTAGGAAGTTGTACATACTTCAAACGGTTCTGACCAAACACAAAAACCTTCCCTTTGTCCGGTCGATTGCTCAAAAAAGGCGAATGTATAAAGTAGCTCCAGAAACTCCAGTCAAAACTACATTTGCTACCAGGCAGTACACTAAGCAATCAGCCCACATGTACAATGTTTTAAACAAAGAGCTTAACATCTATCCGCTGACATTCCGTGACTGTAAAAAGACACTCATGCAATGGTTAACAACTAAAAACTACGATGAAACTGAGTCTATATTACACTCTAAGGTAACATAGTCAGGGAGTAACACAGACACACACACACACACACACACACAAGCACACACACACACACACAAGCACACACACACATACACACGCGTGCACAATTACTTTTGTTTTATATCCCGAGTTTTAATTAATCAATTCTGTCATTATAATAAGTTTCCTTTTCTCTTTGGTTTATATGTATTTAGTTTAGTTTACATATATTTTTATTTAATTTTATTTTCCCTTGTGGTTCAGTTTACTGTTTACTTTTTGAATCAAAATATTGTCAACGATCACTGGAAGAGCGGAACTACCTATCACAAGCCAATTATGGCTTAAAAGGTTTTTGCCTAACATGGATATTGTATAATTCATAGTTTGATGAAATAAATTTTACTTTACTTTACTTTACCCGGCCCGACTTCGCACGGGGTTCTTTGAACAATTGTTGGAGCTTAGCTATCATTTAAATTAAAAAATATATACAGTATGTTAGTTTAAACGAGGGACATATTCAAACCTACAATAGTGTATGCTTACATGATACTAATAAAAATATAAACAAAAAAAACACTGATAAATAACAGACAGAACCATACCAAAAGTCCTCGGGGGGACTCCCGCGGGGGCGGAGTTTACACACGAGCTTCCTTTTTTTGGAAGGATCGGGCCGTGTTTTTCCACATGATTACTTTAGCTACTGTTTACAAATTCATTCAACTCTTGCGCGTCAGTGTACATGATAAATGTATTATATTGGGCAATTACGTCTAAAATTTAAGTTATAGGTTTTTCACATATTTGGGACGAGAATCGAATACTGAATACCTTCCCTCAATAAGTCCCTCGTTTAACCTAACACACTGTATATAGTTTCAACTTGGATCAGACTAAACTGCCAGTAACTTCAAAATGTGTTTATAAACAATGTTTCCAGCTGATTTTTCCTTAGACAGCACAAACTGATTTTGTTTCAAAGTTACACATGAAAGGGCTACATTTAAACTAAACATAAACCTGTAACATTGAATGTTTGACCCTGTGACTTATTGATAGTCATTGAAAAAACACTTTCACTGGAAATGCCAGTCTTTTAAATTGAAACAGTACCTAAATCAGTAGAAATTAAAGGGATCTGTGGAATTAAAACAACTTCTCCAGTTCCATATCCGCTCAGTATTGTGCACTCTATTATGTAGGTTTTTAAAGATTTTACCTGCAAAGCAAGAATGTACCATTGCCCAGTTTGGATGGACTGTCACCGCCCTGTTCCTTCAGCTGTCCTCAAGTTCCGGGGCCGAGGTATCTCGTTAGAACATTCCCGCAACCCCGGCAGGCAATCGCCCTATGCCCCTATGGGGCCCCATCATTTGTGCTGACGTCTCTTTGAGGCGCGCGTGGAACACGACGCGCCGCCGACCCGGGCCTGGGCCTTACTGGACGGTGAGCTACCCCTGCTAACCGTCCGCAAGCCCGCGCCTACGGTGGCCAAGATCGGCTCGTGATCCCAGACGCCCGGGGCGTTTCCCGCGGCGGCTGGGCCGTGAATCAACCTTAGGAGATAGATATGCTATCGCGGACTTTTTTGTAGACCTTTTTAAGATATACATTTTCGTAGTACATTATTTTGACGTACTTATCTCATACGGGTTAGCCAGCGCTTGAAATGTAAGCGATAAACGTTTTTTGACGGCTTCATCACAAAATATGGATATATGTTATACAAATATACAGAAATTGTTAAGTAAATAATAATTGAAATTCATAAATGTAGGTAATATAATTTATCTTAAAGTTGAAAACTTAAAAAATTGTTTATAATATAATTAGCACTCTTCCTCTCTTCTAATTATTGCTGTGCCCAACAGGGTCCATATTGGTCTAAATTGTATGAAACCACCCATGTAACACATATGGAATGCAATAAATGATTGAGTATTGAGTATATAAAAATCTATTGCATGGTATAAAAGAAGAAAGCGTAGAAACAGACAAACAGAGGCAAAGGGCGACTTTGTTTTATACTCTGTAGGTTTAAAACAAATGCAGGATAAAGGAGAACATTACAAACCTATTAAACTGCATACATAATTAGAGATTTAGTTAGAGTGATAGAATAAAAGGGACATGATTTTTGGAGATTTACTCTCTTGAAAAGGATATTTTAAATTAGCCTGTTTTTAGAATTCCAATTTTCAAGATTTATCTATTTCTGCAATAAACCTAGAAAATAAGAATATATTGTTTGTTGTTTTACCAGATTCCAATTTCAAAACTTTTAGCATGCCATCTTCTCCACCAACAGCAATGTATCCTGATGAATGGTTCCATGATATGCAGGCCACATTTGATTGTTTTGGTATTGCAATCTAAAAAATAATCAAATCAAAAACGATTCATGGTGAGTTACCTGGCTTGGTAACAATGTCGTATTTTTAGAAGGAATGTGGGACATCTTATGAGCAGAGTTTTGAATAAGTAATGGTTAAAAGAGTATGACCTAAGGATTGATCAGTGGTTGCCGGATTATTTTGACATGATACTGCAACCTCAGAACGCAAGAGCCACTGAAGGAACAAAGTGAGATTTTAGCCATTAAAAGTCAGACACTTCTTTCTGCTACCCCCAGAGTACGAGCAGTAATTTGAAGAGTTTCCACTTAAAAAAAAAGAGAAAGATCGAAGAACTGATTAACAAATATGAGCATCAATGAGAACTTATATGTCTTCTTATAAGAACGGGCAATCTTGTAAATTTATAACAAATATATAACATTTTGAGACTGTTTGAGATTAACTACAATTTTGAATTTCCACAACATGGGTTAATGTGATCACTTAGAGGGGTGAACAAGTGGCCCTAAGAAGAACCCTGAGGAACTCCAATCATAACACATTAAGTACTGGGAGTGAATTTGTTTATCAAAACCCTCTAAGTTCTATTTCAAACATAGGAAGAGAACCATTTCAAAAAATCTCTAAGTATATTTATTTAAATCTCTAAGTATATGGTGAATTGCAATATTATTTAAGAGTAACTGATAGTCAATGTTCTCAAAGGGTTTCCAAAAATCAATATATACATATAGTTGCAACATGTCAATGTTGTTAAAAAAAGTAGTCTACAAAATTACATTTATGTAGGTGACTTCTATTTTTCATCAAAAAATAATGTTGCTACTGAACTATATTATTATGTGTTAGGCAGGCCGCAGACGTCCGGTTTCCTGATCAGGTTTCCTGATCAGGAAACCTGAATGCCTTACTTACATACAAAATGTTCAACAAGGCGCACACTATTCTTATTTTTTCCGGACGGAAAAAAACCTGACGTTCGGTTCGATGCGTTCCGGAATGTAAGAACGGAAAAAACCTGATGACGTCATTCCGAACGCAGCGCTGGCGTACATTTTGGCCCTGCCGCCGTACACGCACGGAAATTTCATTTCAGATTAGTGTTGCCAGACAGATTTCTCGGTATCCATACAGATTTTCATCATGTCATACCGATAAAAACTTGAGAGTGAACGCCATAGATCATCAACTCTTGCCATAAGTTCTGCACTTCTATTGTGCCTACGCAGTAAATATAAATTAAGTACATTAATGAAGTAAAAATAATATATTTCGTAAAGTTTTAGTGGCTTAGTAGTTGAGTAATAGCACTTTCAGTAATTGAAACTGAATTCTACTTGACCACGAGAAAAAACCACCAGCCACTAAAAGCATCATTTCGCCACTAAAAGGGGGGTCGAACTAAGTTGTTAACACTGGTCTCTATACGTAAAATTCCGAATGAAAAAAACCGGACGTATGCGCTAGTCTCACGGAATTCCGAATCTGAATTCCTGATCAGGAAACCTGATCAGGAAACCGGACGTCTGCGGCCTGCCTTAGAGTTAGAACTTTATTGAAAGCATTTATTATCTGTGATTAATCCTATGGTTGGTTAGTTATGTTTGTCGTTGATTAATTAATTCTTTTTTTTGTTTTCTGTCAATATTTTTACTCTCATTATAATTGTTTAAATTAAAATCCAAAGCGCGACTCCAACACTATGCAACTATTTAACTATCATCACTTTGTACCTACATAGTAGACAAATGCTTTACCAAGACTAAATAAATTTGAAAAGACCAGTATGTTTACTTGGAGTATAACATAGTAATACCTTAATTTAGGTAGCATACTACTTTTTTTAAGTCATCCACAGGTCTTACCTTAGAAAACAAACAGTAAACAAACTATTTTAAACTATGATAAACTTCTTTTAAAACTAGCTCAACTACTAAAAAATATTCATGAAATAGTCTGAAATAATAGGGGTGTTTATTACGAGTTATTAAACGCAGTTCAAGTTTAATTAATTGAATCATTGTCCACGATCTCTATGGAAACACCGCATAACAACAGAATAAAATAATTAAAATATCTACCTTTTTGCTCATATAAATGAACATTTTATGTATGTATTTTTAAGCTAGTTTTTAGTTTAAAATAATGCCTGCTAAGGCGAGATTTCAATAGTTTAATTTCACATACAACAAAAAGTTTGAAAGAGTAAAATAAACGACAACAATTTTATTGTTGATTGTTCTACGAATCTACGAAAATCTGACAACTACTGTCAAAATCAAAACTAGGGATGTAAAAAAATAAGCGATTATAAAATAATCTATTAAAAATCGATTTTTATCAAAAGATAATCGTTTTAATACGTGTTTTTATTTTGTGAATAATTGATTAATAATAATAAAAAGATTAATAAAAAAGAAGCAGAAAAAAAATATGGTCATGCTATGACTTGTCACAATTTTGCGATATACTTAGAAGCTGCTCGTACAACTCGTAAGCTCCTTAAGAAAAAGAAATTTGAAGGCTGGCAAAGATTCTGTGCATCTATCTCGCCAGAGGTTAATGCATCTCTAGTATGGCAAAATATTAGGCGATTCAGATCAGCATTCCATGACACAACAGCCTCAAAACTGCCATTAGAATTAGCCAATGAGTTTATGGATCATTTAGCTCCTCCTTCAGTCCCAGAACAGAGATCTTTAATGCATTTTCCCTATGTTCCTATTCCTAATTCTGAGTTGAATTCTCTCTTTACGCTAAGTGAGTTGAAAGGAGTCCTTTCACATGTTAAGGATTCAGCTCCTGGTGAAGATGGCATACCATATTCATTTATAGCTAATCTGTCTGACTCTGTCCTTTTAATATATTTAAATCTCATCAATTCAGCTTTGATATCTGGAAACATTCCATCAAGTTGGAAGTCTCAAACAATTATTCCCATTCTGAAACCAAACAAACCTCCTTCTAATGTTACTTCCTATCGACCAATTGCACTTTCTACAGTTCTTGCTAAAATTGTTGAGCATCTTATTAAGAATCGTTTGGAGTGGTATTTGGAAAGCAAAAACTTGCTAGCTACATCACAGTTTGGTTTTAGGAAGGGTAAAAGTATGATGGACAGCCTTGGTGTATTCACAACTGATATTCGCTTAGCCTTCTCTTCTAATAATTCTGTAATTGCTGCTTTCCTGGATATTAGTTCAGCTTATGATAATGTCCTGGTATCAATCCTAGAACAAAAACTTAATTCATTACAAGTTCCAACAATGCTTTCTAAGTTCATAATTAACATGCTTTCAGAGAGATCTATAAATCTTCATATGAATATTGATGGGTATACATTTACCCGTCTTGTATGGAAAGGTCTCCCTCAAGGTTCTGTACTTAGTCCAATTCTCTACAATATCTACACTTATGATTTGGAATCCTATCTAAATGAGTCAGTACAAGTCCTTCAATATGCGGATGATTTACTTCTTTATTTACCTGGTCATTCTGTTGTAAATATTTGTACTTCCTTAACCTCTTCTCTAAGCTTACTGAAGACTTGGCTAGAAACCAATGGTCTGCACTTGTCAATTGATAAAAGCAACATTGTCTTGTTTACTAGAATGCGTAAGCCTCCTATGGTTACAGTAAGGTACAATAATATCCCAATGCCCGTTAAAAACCAGGTTAAATTTTTAGGCCTTATTCTGGATACACATCTTACTGGTTTACCACACTGTGAATATATAGCTGCTAAATGTGAACGAAATATCAACATAATTAGATGTCTTTCTGGTGTTTGGTGGGGAGCACATCCTTTTTCATTAAAACTATTGTACAACACCTTGATTAGAAGCGTATTGGACTATGGGACTTTTTTGCTGGAACCTGCTAATGTTGTTGGTCTTAAGAAACTGGACAGTGTTCAGTCCAAGGCACTCAGAGTGGTTTCAGGTGCAATGAAAAGCAGTCCTATTAATTGTCTTCAGGTGGAATGTGGAGACCCTCCACTTCATTTACGACGTCAATTTTTAGCTGATAGATTTATGGCTCGGTGTTTGCAATTTACTTATCATCCTTTGCGAAATAAACTTTCCATTCTCTCGGAAGAAGTAATTTCATCCACTTACTGGAGGCACAAAGCTACTCCGTGTTTAGTTAAAAGCTTTAGAAAATACAATGCAATTGAAGCTCCCTGTCATCAATCTCAATTTCTTCCTATATTTCATTGTATTTACAATTCATTAATTATGTCACCAAACATACATTATAACCTTAATATTTACCGTGAGGACGTATGTCATAACATTAACCAGTCCTGTGAAACTCCGAACAAATATTTTTTGTATGGAATTTGTAACCTTCTTTAGCCAACATTCAGAAACAAACGTCAAAATCTGAGGATGACCAACATTAAACCACTAAAACTGTAGATTTGTTGTCTGTGCAGACAAACATCAAAGAGTATGTAATACACTATGTTTTAACAAACATGTCTGCCTTCGTGTCGTCCATGTTTATGTTGTGATTGTTCTGTTTGATTTTTCCTTTTTCTTTATGATTTCGGAATATAACATAACAGAATAATTTCCGTGATTGTATGTTAAACGTTGAATCGAGCATCCTCCTACATTTAACCCTCACATAGTTTCATCGAGATATTGTCTCTTAGTGTAAGTGACTCTTGCGAGACTTATTTGTTTTTACTATAACAATTGAGACAGTGACTCTGAACCATCATGGGTAAGGGTCACAGAAGATGTGAAGTCTGCGGTATCAAGGAGGCCTAGCATACTGGAAATAAGTTGCTTTTTTCCAAGTTTCTACTGGATCCAAACCGGTGAGTACCTACCTATATATTGTTAATTTCCATATTGCTAATTAGCTGACCCATGCATACTTCATTGGGTGGTAAACATATATTTTTCGGGATAATATATGCCTATGACACTCACAAGTAACGTGGATTTCTATTGATAAAAGAATTTTCGAAATTAGTTCTGTAGATTAGAGATTACCCCCCCTACAATCTCACGAACTTTACCTGTTTAATTTAAGTGTAAATAAATTATTGTAAATATCCTATTGTGAATAGCATCATTCAAATTCTGTATTACTACCCTCTGGCCATCAAGATTACTATATATTTTAGTTTGTAGGTTAACTGCTAAATACCATGTTTTTAGCATGATTACAAGAAACTAGGTTCTATATACTACATTCAGAGAGTCTGAGACATTTCATTATCTACCTGTGATATCATTATGTAAATATGGTGTAATTGGTGATTATTCTAGAATTTCATTTCCCAAGAAACTATTCCATTTAATAGCACTGATCGTTTAAATTAGGTGTTTTCATAACTGAATTGGAAACTTCAAAAACTCCACATGTTAAGATTATATTATATATAATTCATAGCACAACAATATCACTCACCGTACATTTCACAGTTCACACTGCTATAAATACTTTATCTTATTATTAATGTTTTGTGAGTGATATTTCTTTGTATGCTATGAACTACTAATTTATGAATGGATTGATTATTTCATACTTTAACAGTCGGTAGATAGGTCTATGTTTATAAAATATAATATGATACTGGCACTAACTCACTTCTGGGAAAATGTAACATGTCGAGTTTTTTAAATCACTGATTCAAGTTTAAATCACACTTAATGAGTTCATAGTTAATAATAACTTTTAATATTTTGTATCTTCCAGCTGTCGAGAGTGGCTATAAGCAATTGGTAATGAAGAAATGGTGCATCTACCAATTTAAAAACTGCATGAGCAGCGAAATGTATGTGCTAACCACTTTGGAAAAAAGGATTTTAGCAAAAAGGGAAGTCGTCTGAAAAGACATGCAATCTCATCTTTGAATTTGATGGCCTTACCTCTCACTGATGGACAATTGGCAGAATTTCCACATGTGTATCATCATTCAGAGTCAAGAGGTAAATATAATACGATTAAGTATCCTGTATAGAATGAATTTTTCAAGTGTGAAATACCTGTGGAATATCAAAAAATGCTGAAACGAGTCTCGAGGCTGATTTTGAACCAAAAACACAAGTTAATATATTTGGCATTTAAAGGGATTAATAGTTACTTATAGATATACATATTAATAACCATTTATCATCATCATAATGAATGTGGGATAATATCCGACCACCACCCAGGCGAAGCTTATCATTTAAAGTATTTGTCAAATTCATTAAAGATTTAAAAATTAAGATGCTACTTCTATTTCAAATAAATAAAAAAAAAGTGAACCTTAATATCTGGTAGATCCCAAAACTAGTTTCAAATTATAATGTATCATTTCAGATCTTTTGCCTGAAGCAGTGCCATCCACAAGCCAGCAATCCAGACATATCCTTAAGGAGCTGTCTCAAAATGGTAAATTATTCATAATCATCATCGTAATTAGCCTATAATGTACTCAATGCTGGGAGACAGGGCACAGGTCTCTGCGAGAGGGACAGACATAATGTATTTAAGTCAAGACAAATACACAGTGAGCTGTTGAAGTGGTCTGAGAGGATACAAGGAATGTGGAATGTTTTCCGACCTCCACCTAGGTGAAACATATCATTTAAAATATTTGTCAAATTCATTAAAGAGGTCAAAATTAGGATACTACTTCTATTTCAAATTAAAAAAATAGTGAACCTTGAATATCTGATGGTTTCCAAACTAGTTTCAAATTAAAATGTATCATTTCAGATCTTTTGCCTGAAGCAGTGCCATCCACAAGCCAGCAATTGAGACATATCCTCAAGGGGCTGGCCCAAAATGGTAAATATTTTAAATAAAATCACCAAATTCTTTTAATATTACATTCTCAACAAATTATATGTAAAAAAAAAGTTTGCTATTCCTTTACTAATTACTATTTGCATTTCTTATTTTTTTTTTCATAATTGGTATGCCTTGGCCTCGGACAGTCTGTCCCACCGCCTCATAAAATCAAGTAATTCTCGAAATAGTGCTCTATTGTTCATTTTACTTAGAAAAGATCCTTGCGTTTTATATGCAGGGAAATATTTACAAATTTTATCAAATATTTTGCTTATACATATTTAAAAACCTGTCTACAGATTTAACACCAAGGGAAAAGCAGTTGATGGAGCAATTAGAAAAAACGAAATGCAGCCTGCTACTTCCATGTTTATAAACTCGCACAACACATGTCCACACCTGTTGATTTTTGCTTATAAACAAAATGTTTCATGTTTAAGAAACAATGTTTCATCACCTTTGTTTATAAACTGTTGATAAACTGTTTTCAAAGATGATCATACATAGTGAAACAGTGTTTATTAACAAATGTTGCCTAATGAATACTCGGCTTTATACCTACTATAATTTCTACTTAATATTACTTGTGTAATATTGTTGTTTTTATAACATAAGTAATATTTGTTATTTTCCAATGCCTTGTTTTTAGTCTTTTAATTAAATTATTGAATATTTTTACTACTTGTTATAATAAACCCTTGTTAGAACTACGCGATTAGTTTATAAAAATAATTGCTGTCCCCGTTAAAGTGACTAAAAATACCGTGACTATGACGGGGAAGACAGGAATACATCTTTTATACATATGAAGAGCTATTTTAATTATAATTTCTGTTCTACCCTTATTGCAATTAAAAATAGATCATAAATAAAGAGATATAGCTCGTTAGTAATATAATTATATCAATAAATAAATGCTGAAATAATATGAGTGTTTTATTTTACACAGTTTTTTCAAAATAATTAGTTTTGAATAGAATCCAATTAATTGCATATAATTTAATGCATTTCATCGATATCGATAAATTTTTAACATATCGATAAGTTTATTGAGTTCTCCATAAATTGCGCATCCCTATCAATGACAGTTCTTCCCGTCAAGGTCATGATTGTCATAGACAGTGCTAGTTGAAATTTTAATGTTGGTAGCTATGTTTTTTTTTTGTGGTTGGCTAAAGAAGGTTAACAATTTCTCACAGACTGAATGTTCTAAGTTCCGTCTCTTATATTATATTCTCTTTGACATTAACTTTAACTTTACTATGGATAGAGACTGGAAGGGTTGTCAGCTCTTGTTTACAGATGCTTCGAAACATGGAAGAGACTCATGTGTGGGTGTAGGTGTATACCACTCCCAATATAATATCATTCAAAAAATAAAGCTTCCCCCCGAATCATCTGTATTTACGGGAGAATGTTACGGTCTATTCAAAGCTGTCGAGTATATACTTATGATGGGCTTACGGAATTCACTCATCTTAACTGATGCAAGAAGTGCCTTACAATCTTTGGCCAGATTTCCTTTCTATTCTCATAATCCTTATATTATATTTGAAACACGTGAACTCCTTTTTAGGTGTTTTACTAGGGGGTATTCAGTGCATTTTGCGTGGATACCCTCACATTGTGGCATTCTGGGTAATGAGAGAGCTGATCAGTTAGCTAATGATGCCGTATTGTGTGGAGACGTTTTTCCGTACAAAAATAACTCCCAAGATCTGGCAGCTCTGCCCAGGGTTTATCTACAGGAATCCTGGGGTCAGCTTTGGTCCGGGCAATCAGTGAAAGGGAAATTTTATCGTACTATTCAGCCATCAATTTTTATGAAACCTTGGTTTAGCAAGTACAAGTTAAGCAAAAAGATTACAACAATATTCATACGTATGCGATTGGGTCACGTATGCACTCCTTCTCATCTTGCCAGGCTTGGCATTGTGCAGAACCCTGCGTGTGAATGTGGCGCTGAAGTGGGAGATCTGAACCACCTTATTTTTTCCTGCCCCCTTTATGACCACTCCTCACTTTTCCAAAGCCTTGTTTCCCTCCGAGTCCCTTTTCCCACTTCTATTTCATGTATTTTGTTTAATTTTAATGTAGATATTTATAAAACCATAGCTCTTTTTCTTGTAAATAACGATATAGCTATTTAAGCATTAATATATATAATTTTCTGTTGTACTAAATTTCCATTTATGTTGTTATTATTTATTATTATATTTATTGAATAAAACTAATCTCCTTTCCTATTCCAAATTTCCTGTTGTATTATTTTATCATTTCGCGAGTAATTGATTCCTACGTTTTGATCAAATAAAATATTGTCAGTGGCAATAAGCACGAATAGTGCAATGCCAAAAAAAAAAAAAAAAAAAAAAAAAAAGATTGAAAAGTAATTCTGCAACTTTAGGTTAATTGGCTAAAATACGTTGTTGCTGCCGGTTTTTCAGAATGGAGCGTACAAGTGAAAGCTGGATCTCAGATGGCGCCACCACCGTAAGAACTTTTGTCACTGTCAGTGTTACTACTCCTACCTACTCCTACCTCAGACCTTAGAGAATAGAAATATATATAGAGACGCTGTAATTGTCTATATCTTACTTGTTTATACAAATATCTATTGAATCGATACAGAAATTTGAAACTACACTTGGTCTCTTTTTAACCAATGAGTAATCTCATTGGAAGTAAGAGACGTCATGCTATTTGTTTATTCTCTGCCTGGCAACATTTTAACATTTCCGTCAAAGTACCTACCATTCAATGTACTCTGTGGTACCTACCTCACGTGCCATCCGCCATCTTTTGGACCCGTGGTTTTGTGGTACAGGCGCCAGCACATCAAGCTACAACAATCTGTCAAATTTCTTTAATAGATTTTCAACTTTATTGTTAAAGAAATTAGGTTCAAGGTTGATTGGGAAAATTTGACAGTTTCGGGTAGCTTCATGTGCTGGCGTCTGCAGCTGTCAAATAATATAATAATAATATTCCACAACTTTTTTCACACAACGCCATCTAGTCCCAAACTAAGCAGAGCTTGTGGTATGGGTACTAGACAACTGATAAACATACATATATATTTCTAAATACATACATATTATAGATAAATTACACCCAGACAAAGAACAAATGACCGTGCTCATCACACAAACATTTGTCCTAGGTGGGAATCGAACCCACGACCTTGCGCATAGCAGTCAGGGCCACTGACCACTATACCAACGGGCCTGTCAATGAACAACAACATTGGATTTGGATTGCGATTTTTAGGAATAAAAACGCTCCCAGCTAAATTGTATTGTGCTGTGAGTGTCTAGTGGTGCAAACTGAATATGCCTACTTGTTCAATAATTCTGTGTGGTGCAAGGAAAAACCACAATCAACCTCATTTGACCATGCACAGGTTAGTAGCCGTATTTTAAGAAAAACTATATCATGCTGTTATTTTTATAAGTATCCTTGTTTTATTTATAGAATAACAGCTCCCAAATGTACATACCAATTATATGTGATATTTAACTCTATTTGCTAAATTTATATCATGTATTGTTTACAATACAAATGAGGAGTGTCTTTTCAAAAGGGCTTATTTCATCACTAACATATTTTTCAGAAAATCAAAAAAACTTCAAACAATGATTTGATGATTAATAATGTATTTTGAATTTTAATACTATGTTTACATAATGTTGACATGATTTTTATAGCACTGTTATTTTTTTACCACCGACCCCACGAAAGTATATATTTAAGGCTGTATCTTAGAAATAAGCACTTTTGACAAAGACTTTTAGAATTAAGTTGTTTTGTTTAGTACCTGTTGGAAATAAGCTGTTTTGATCTGTACTAATAAAACCCTTTCATAATGAATTATTTTTTATTAAGTCTCACAATTAGAAAGAAAAATCAAGTTATTTATTGTAACCTAAATACGCACTTCTCCTACATCATCATCAAGGCAATTACACAAAGATTCATCTGGATTTTCCATGTCTGTATCAGGGGCAGGTCTGCAACTGTTAATAATATCTTTATACCAAGCCAATTCTTGTATATTGATCCACTCTTTCCCAAATTGTTTAGTGAGTAAATTATTTACATCTTTTTTCTTATTTGCTGATAGTTCCTTGTTCTCAAATACAGCAGTACATATTTCTCTAGGTATTCTTTTTCCCCGTTTCAACAGTGTTTGAGCGACTTCATTAGTCTCAAATCTGTAGTTTTCGAAAGCTTTTATTTCACAGCCTACTGTCATTCCTCTTTTGACTTTTTTTTCTATCTTAATCCGTTTCATTTTTTGCAATCCCTCTAAGTTATTAAAATTTTCTTTTAGATCTTTTATCTCGAGTAGTTGCCAATCTTGCCTTAATAATTTCAAAGTTCCGTGCCTTTTCAAAATTTCGTCATAGCCATCCCTTGTATTTATAATAGTTTTTTTGCGGATTTCCTTTTCTAATCGCCCAAACACCCTATCCGCTGGCAAAAAACTATGACCACGAACTGGAAAGTACAGATGGATGGCCTTAAGATGCATAGGAGATTTTGAAAACAGCCATTGGATCAGCATTTGGAGGACATAGTTATTTTTATTTTGCCCTCCACAACCATCACAAAATAAACGAATAATTTCTACATTATTTGCTAAATCCATGCAAGTTAAGTAGTGATAAAGTGCAGATGAAATTTCTGTAGACCCTCTGTTACCAACTGTTTCGTCCCATGAGTAAAACCAAGGGCTTTTTGAATCTAAATTTACAATACAAAAATTGTACAAACTTATCTGCCTAGCATAGAAGGCATCTTGGATGGGGGTTTCGCGGCAAGGGCAGAACCTGTTGTAAATCAAAACATAGTGAAACAGAGTTTGGTATGTCCTGCTTCATATGATTATAGAAGGCTTTGCTTCTTAGTTTATGCACTCTAAGTTCAGTTATAAGTAGTTGTTTTCTGCTAGGATCCTTTTCCATTTTTATTTTATTTGACCAAAGTAAACATACACTGCAAGTGTCTGAAGAAGGGCTTGAAAAGCCTATATTATAGTCATGATGGAAAATCTTATAAAACATTGTCTTTTTTACTCGTAACTCTGGTATTACAGAATTATTATATAACTGCAGCAATTTCTTACAGTTCAGTTCGGCAGTTAAATAAATTCTTTTAGATTTTTGTCTATTATAATGACTCTCTTTGGCGGGAAGGCCGTTTAAAAATTGTCTCAAAGATTCCTTTCTGTTCACAGATTTGTGAGACTTATGCTCCCTGCCACGGTTTTCTGCAGGGATATTTCCTTGGATTGTCTGTTTATTAATGTTATTTAACCGTTTTTCAGATACAGAAAAGACTGCAGAAAACATCTTCTTGCATACACACTTCATTTTGTTTTTCTTCACAAACAAATTGTATGAACAGCTCACATTCCGTGACTTCACATTTTTTTTAGGTTTTGTCGTATTTATAGGTTCATAAGAATGGCTTAATCTTGACAAGTAAATATCTTGACTTACTTTGGTTTCTTTGGAGTAAAATGCATTACGGTTCTTCAAAACCATTCGCATGTTAAAAGACGAGCACCGGAACTTGCTATTTTCACTGTGTTTGCATGGCACTTTAAATTTTAATCCAAGAGGATCATCGTCAGTATATCTAAAACAACACAAATAAATAATAAAATCTGGAAAAATATCAAAACTTGTGGCTTAAATTACAAGTAGGACAGTCAATGCAAAAGGCACACTTACGATTTCCTTGTACGACTTTTAAGACGAGACCTAAATTTTCGACCACCTGTATTCAATACCCCGACAGTTTTTTCAGCCATTTCTCAAATTATTACACTTTTTCGAAGTTTTAGTTTATAAAATTATTATTATTTTCAAGTTATATTTAGATAAAGTTGAGTAGTGTATTATAGCATCTGTTGTTGTAAAATAAAACCGTTATGACAGCAAAACAATGCGCCTAAAACTTAGAGTATAGAAATATATTATAGAAGGTCATTGGCCTAAAATCTTCCACCGTTTGACATTTGACAATCGTTTTTTTTTATTAACTTAATATAGAATAAGCAAGAGCCTCATAAGCCATACAGCCAAGTGTGATGTATCTGTTCAAAAACTTAAATGGGGAAAAAGCATCAAAAAGGACAGCGATGTACGGTCGGCCAAGAAAGTGGTGTACCAGTTTTGATTTAGTTTCCCGGTCATCGAAAATTACAACAAGGTTCGTTATAAAAAGATATTACTGAAAGAGACAACATTATCATGACGTAAACCTATGTATTTAGTATTCATACGTCATATGTCACATATAAGTACATGACATTTTAACCTTTAGTATAAATGAAAAGGACATTAGTTTCTACAAAGCAATTGAAATGTTTTCAAACAAAAGTAATAAAAACTATTTAGACAACCGAATTCCATTTGAAAAAGAAAACTGACAATTGACATTTTGTCAAATATATGCAAAAAATCGATATATTTTCCGTGTTATTTTTCAATCAACTGCATATAAAATCATCTCAATGCCTGCCAACTTGACCATTGCCGAAAGAGCACAAATAATTGCCCAATTTAATGAGGGAAGCAGTATCAGTGCGATATCCCGGAATTTGAATATATCGAGGCGTTCTGTCCGCTTTTGGATTCATCGTGAAGGAGAGGAGGGAAGTTTGTTGGATCACAGAAGAAGTGGTCTGCACTCTCCAATAACGATAGAGAATTCATGAGACGGGAATATGAAATCAATGGTTTTAAGCCCACAAAACATTTTGCGGAGATGTTCGATGTGAGTGCCCAAACAATAAGGAATCATCTACATTACATGGGGTTGCACCACAGGCATTACGCCAAGAAAATATATTTGACGGATGCTCACAGACTTGCTCGTCTGAACTTCGCCAGAGAGCACTTAGAGTTTGATTGGTCTAATACAGTGTTTTGTGATGAAAAAACGTTTAAATCCAGTCAGCATGGACGTCTTCACCTTTGGCGATATAATTCAACACGGTATAAAGATGATCATGTAATCCCAAATAGAGAATCAGGTCGAATTTCCGTAAATATTTGGGGCTGGATGAGTACGGATGGTGTAGGAGAATTGTGTTCTCTACCTCCTCGAGCGACGGCTGTAAATTATATCGACGTGCTTCAGAATGCAATGCTACCGACAGTCCGTAATGTTTACCCGGAGAACGAAGTGCCACAATTTGATTTTGTTCAAGATAATTGTTCAATTCATAATGCGAGGATCGTAAGAGCCTGGTTTCGTTCACACACTGACGTAAGGGTAATTCAGTGGCCCTCAAGATCGCCGGACCTCAACCCGATAGAAAATCTTTGGGGCCTTATGGTCCAACGATGGTCGCATCAAAATGAAAGAACCAAACAAGCTCTTATTAGTCACTGTAATTATATCTGGGAGGAAATGCGGGGAACCGATATTTGCTCACGGCTTGTTGGTTCAATGAGGTCTCGTCTTTTAGAGGTTATAGAGGCCAACGGCGGTTACACCCGTTTCTAATTTTTAAAAATTTTCAATATCTTCTAAATATTACTATATATGCTATGTTTTTGTTTGTTATAAGTATTTTAAAATTGATTGTAGAAATTTAATAAAAGGATAAATCTATTTTTAGCTTGTTTTTTATTGATATCGTAATTACAAGTTTACAGAAATTGTAGGTTTGTGGACTCGCCTTGTGCCTTTACAATTTTATGTAACTTGTTGATTACAATTCTGAATTTGTAGATACAATTTTGTCATCAAAATCTACAGCCCCCCGCCGTTGATTTTACGACGTCATTGGTTCCATCAAGTTCAAACTAAGAACAGCTGTCACGTTACAAACAGTAATAGTCGTTATCAATAATCAGATAAAGACAGCAATAGAAGTTGTCAGATCGATCTGCAAGCGAAACTAATCTTTATCACCTATGAATCTGCAAGCGATATTCAACCTTAGGGTGGTACACCACTTTCTTGGCCGACTGTACATATATAATTTATATAAGCCCTTTTGTTCCGTAAATATTAGAAAAAAACAATTTTCTATTAGAATTAAGCTGTTTTGAAAGAGAATGTTTAAATTGATTAAATGGACTAAAATGCTATGGCTATGGATATAAGTCTATTTGACGCGTAAGGCTTTTTTTGTAATCGATTTTCTAAAGGAAATAAGCTGTTTAGAATCAAAATATCATTGAAAATCATTGAGAATATAGTGTTAGGATCGAATCGCATCAAAAAAAAGAAATTTTCCAAAATGAGAAATAAACCCTTTTGAAAAGACACTCCTCAAATGACAATTCAAAATAGTGATGTCTCTTATTTAATAAGCTATCGATAAAAACTAACATTTTTTTTAGTTTGCACATTGTAGAGATCAGTAGAGTAGGGTATCAAAATGAAGGGCTTGAAGAGATGGTTTTGAAAATAAAACTAACAATAGAAATAAAAAATAGCGATAGTACTAAAACACAACAATGTCACTTCGTCATGCAGTAGGTGGTGGTTATTTAGTTCAGTCTCTGATTTGTTCCATTTACTGCATGAAACTGAAATAATTTTGTATGTTTTTTATATGCACAGGTTCCCTAAAAATGAAGTGCTGCGCCAGAAGTAATAATAATAATAATAATAATAATGTTTTATTTGCCAAAAAGTACATATCACAAGTGACACATTATTACATATGAATTCAAGGAGACATACTGAATAGATATGATTAATGACCCCCATGCTAGGAAAACCTGTGTTACAGGGGTCATCCATCCGTCCATCAAAAGCGATACAAAAAAAAATTAAAAAGAAGAGTATACAGTGCACTTTAAAATCACAATAAAAAAGAAATAAATTAAACTAAACTAACAATGTTATGATACAGAAGCAAAATGGTAATAATTTAATTGTAAAGGAGATCGGGAGATAGATTTTTTTGTTTGAGTGTGTTCTTTATAATAAATGTTTATGCGTGTTTGTGTAGTGTATATGTGTGCGTGTGTGTGTTTGTGTATGTGTATGTATGATTTATGTGGGTGGCCTATGTATTGAGTAACCGTTCCGTGTTGTCATAGTTAAGGGTGAGCAGATATTCTTTCACCTTGGACTTACATTGAAACATGCTCAAATTGTGTATCTTGAGAGTGGTGTGGAGTTTATTATAAATTAGGGCACCTAAGTAGCGGTAATGCCGACGTGCAAAGGTAGTGTTTGTGTAAATTCGGGGGCAAACTGGCTTAGGTCTTCTTCGGATCGTAGGGCTTTGGTTTTTATTAGGTGGAGTAGTTTTGTGTATTCGCAAGACAGTTCGTATGATATACAGCTGCCGAACAGTGTGCGCTTTAAAATCGGAGTATAATCTTTGAGTCGGATATCGGAACGGCTTGCCTAGGAGGACTTTTATAACTGCTCGTTGGGCTCTTTCGGCTTGCATAATAATTGTCTTGGCTGCACCGCCCCACGCCACGATACAATAGCCTAGTATGGACTCACATAAACCGATGTACACCATTTTTAGTATTTTTGTGTGGGCAGAGGTCCTTAGTTTTTTAAATACGTCAAGTAGCTTTCTCGTACGTGCAGCCAAGGATTCAATATGGGTCCTCCAGTTAAGACAGGAGTCTAGGAAAAGGCCGAGATACTTAACTGACGAGACTCCGGACACTATCTGACACGAGCATGTGACGTTTCGTGCGCTATCGTCGCAGACGTGAGCTTTAATTTGTAGAGAAAGATGTGATAGGTGAGTAGAGGATTTGGGGACAAAGGCCATGAAATTTGTTTTGGCGATATTTAAAGTTAAACTATTGTTGCCCAGCCAGACCATAACTTGACTCAAGGATCTTTCAGCAGCATCTTTTGCAGATTTCCAGTCGGGTCCACTGGACAGTAAAACAGTGTCATCAGCGTATGCTATAATTTGGGTAGAGGGAAGGGCGAGTAAGCAGAGATCATTTACATAGATTTGGAAGAGGATTGGGCTGAGCAGACTCCCCTGAGGCACACCGAAATCTAAAACTTCTTCACCACTGATGTATTCGCCCACTTTAACACACTGAGTCCGGTCCGAAAGAAAACTATGCAACAATTTGAAAGCAGTGCCACGTATTCCAATGCGCTCCAGTTTGTTAAGTAAAATGGGGACAGAGACAGTGTCAAAGGCCTTAGATAGGTCCAGAAATATGCCGATGCATTTGAGTTTGTTGTCAATTTTATTTACGACAGCATCCAGAAGTGCTGATACAGCATCTTCTGTGGAGACACCTTTTTTGAATCCGTACTGGTTTTCTGCAATAATTTTATACTTTGCTAGATATTTGAGGAGATTTTTATAAATGACTCTTTCCAGTACTTTCGAAATTGTAGGAAGTACAGAAATTGGGCGATAATTGTTAACACTGCCTCTGTCGCCAGTTTTGAAGATAGGATGCACGATGGCTTTTTTAAGGAGTTTAGGAAAAATGCCAGTAGATAGAGCGAGATTGCATATGTGTGTTATGGGCGGAATTAGTTTGTGACTTGTAGACTTTAGAAGTTTGGGGGGGATTCCATCCCAGCCAGATGCACTGTCAACACGGAGGTCTTTTATAATAGCGTCAACCTGTTCCTCATCTGTCTCTAGTAGGCCCATTGAGTTAAGCATAGTAAATGTACTGCGAGGGCCAGTTGTTGCTTTATTGAGGCTTTGTGGTATGTTGTTAGCTAAATTTCTACCAACACCAGCAAAGAACCCATTCACAAGGTTGACTGAAGAGACAGGGTCATCGGCTAGTTTTAGGAGGTCGATAGGTGGTAAAGTTTTTTTATTACAATCAAGAACATTACGTACGGCGCTCCACAGCTTTTTTGGGTTATTTTTGGCATCTAAGTAAGTTTTTTCCTCATGTGTGACTTTAAGTTTCTTTAACAAATTATTGCAAAAGTTCCGGTAACGCAAGTATGTTAATTTTAGTATTGAATTATGGGGATCCTTATTGACTTTCTTGTGCATGCTATCCCGGTTACGTATGCATCTCAGCAAACCAGCGGTGATCCAAGGTTTGATTATTTTTAGTTTACTAGGGATGGTTTTATATATAGTGTTCTTTGCTAGTATGGGTGAAATTAATTCGTACAGCTTGTCTACAGCGAGATTAGGGTCATCAAGTTTTGAGACTGATGAGAAATCGCATCTTTCGATGTCTTCAATAGCGCTAGGTAAGTTTAGACTGGGAGAAGAGCGCCTGTTTGAGCAACGGCTTGGGGGATCCATTTCTATGTTCAACAAAACAGCTGAGTGGTCAGTAATTGACGTTTCTACTACTAACGTGGTTGCAACGTAATTTGTCTTTAGTAGCACGTGGTCCAGGCAATTGTTAAGACGCGTTGGTAGAACATGGGCGGGGAGAAAACCGTGTGAGGCTACTAGATTTAGGTATGGATAGGAACGGGGGTCGTTGTTTCCGTGAGCAATATTGATATTTAAGTCCCCTAATATAGAAATATTTTTGCATTTGCTGTAATCTGTCAACAGATTATCCATGCTGTCGAAGAAATTGTCTAAATTCTTTTGTAAGGGAGGTCTATATAGGGCTATTATTGTTATATTATTTTGGAATGAGCATACCAGGCAACTAGCGTCAGTAAATTCTGGTTCAGAAATGCAGAAGTTCAGTGTTTCTTTAACATAGATCACTACGCCATCATTTTGGTTAATGAGATTCTTGGTTTGAGAAGAGCTGTAACCATGAATGGATGGGACTGTATCGTTATTCTTTAGCCAGCACTCCGTCAGGATTAAAACATCGCACTTTATTTTAATAGACGCAAGGAGACATTGAAGCTCATTGAAGTTTTTGTTCAGGCTTCTAATGTTGAGATGTAAGACATTTAATGCGAGGGTGGAGCTTAAATAATCAGCACATGTGTCCGGAGTACATGTGAAGGAAGCTGAGACTTTGAAACCATCCAATTCATTGTTAATTTCAATTAATGATGCCATTAGTGAGGGTTGTTAATCCAAAAAGTAGTGCACATGGGAGTCGAACTATGGTCCTGCATTGTGACCATGAAATTTCATGACCTTGACCTTGATGACCTTTCATGTCATAGAGTATCAATCGTCCGTGCAACATAATCGATTTATACAAGAGTTTGGCAGGCGCGTGTAGCTGTGAGTATGGTTCTTGTTTTAGAAATGTATGGTGTTTTTGTATGAATAGGCAACAATATGAGTGTATTGGTAAAGACATAATAATATGTTCTTTACTGTTCAAGTGTGTTTTGCATGACACTGAAGTGATAAATAGTAATGTGAGAAGTGTGTACTCACAATAATAGTTTGATATTCCGTATCCGGCATGAAATAAATATAGTTTTGGGTATGTGTGGTATACAAACGCAGTATTTGAATTACTTAAACTTGATGTAAAAAACTTATGAAATAACTCTATTTTAGTAAGAATTAAGGCAAAAAACTTCAGAAATAATTCTATCACTAATTTTGACATTACAAGGCCGTAGGGATGTGACATTGTACATAAATAATCGATTTTTAATTAATCGATTATTTATTTGGCATGAAAAATCGATTAATGAATAATCGATTTTTCTTAAGAAAATAATCGATTTTGATATATTAATCGATTTTTCCTAATTTATCAATTAATTTCAAAATAAACGCCATAAATATTAAATCAATATATTTATTAATTTAAAAAATAAAAAAACAGAAATAGTAAGTTTTCAAGTCGACGCGTATATTGTTTCTTTATGTATGATCAATTGATCACCGATTACTCGAAAATGGCTCAACCGATTTGAAAAATTCTTTTTGTGTTTGAAAGCGTATATATACTTCAAAGTTGGTCGCATTGTCACCAAGTCAGGATCTGATGATTGGATTTTGGAGAAATCAAAGGATTTCTTCAAATATTATAGGCACACCTGATTTGAGTATTTTTTATATGTAGTAACTTGTGTAGTTGCATTCGAAAAGTACTGAAACTACTCAATATATAAGTAGGAATAATAAGTATTTCATGCGTTCCGTTTCGATTACTTGAATATGGTTACTAGGCACAATATGCTCATCACAATGCATATGGTGAAGTGAGCTAATGATGAAGTACCAAGAGAACTCCTCAACGATTAACGGCCCAGCATTGGGAAAAGCAATATTTTGTAAAAGGTTATAAGTAGTTGACATTTAGACTTTTGTAACGAGGTAAATTATAAATTGACCAACCAAAAAGAGTGAAAAAACTAGCGACTACCGCAATTAAAGTTATTTTTCATTTTGCAGTGTTTTTTGGAAGTTGGTTTAATTTTTTTGGTAAAAAGTTTTATTTATATAATCTACACAAATTAAAGTTTTATAACAATCAAATTATAAAAAGTTTCAATTAAATTTTTTTCACACAAAATCAACAAAATTTAATTAATCAAATAAAAAAAAAAAACAAGAAATCCGTTCGTAACGAGTTCAGGAATAACAGCTTAGGTAAGCGTTTGGATAATATTCGGCTACTGGTCTTTGTATATGGCGCCAGCTTTCGAGAACAATCTCTCTCCAGCAGAGAAAGCAGCAGGCCGAAGCAGCCGAAAAAACGAGACTTTTAATAACACTAAACACTTTTTGTCCCGAAAAACTTTCGAAATTGTCATTTGAACAATGAAGTTTCACCAACGAATTAGGAATGAGATATATGTCGGTAAAATAATACAATTCGTTGACTAACTCCATCTAGTGAATGTTAAACTAAATGAATCAATTAAACTGTTTCACAGAAGGAATGCCATCATAGATGTACAGATAGCGTTAATGCAGTATTATGGAGATAGTATTCTTTGGTAGTTCGTGTTCCGGGCTCCGGGCCAGAAGACCAAACTTAATGTTGGGGGTTGCAGACGAAAAATCGGTAATAATTGATTGAATGATTATAAAAAAATCGATTATTAATCGATTATTCATAAAAATAAAATCATTTATAAAAATCGATTTTTCTTTTAATAAAAATCGATTTTTAATCGATTATTTCCATAATCGATTATTTTTTCACATCCCTACAAGGCCGCGACTAATTTCGGGTAGAAAACAATCTTGCGGTGAGTGCATGGTTCTATAGATCAGTCATTTATTTGTTTGCTGTTCCAATTCCCGCAGGGTATGTTCCGATCTAACAAGTATTTGTTTGACTCCAGTGACCTTCCTCAAAAAGATGTTGCCGTTTGAGCTCCAACAGAAGTCGTACTTATTTACTTTAGCAAGTGGTTTGAAGTCATTGGGATGGAAAATATCAAACCTGGACTTAAAGTACCACGTGTCTGTTCATTACACTGCAGAATCAACCTTCAATAAAACCCTTGATGTAATAAGGCTGCGTGACAGCGTGATGACGCAGTACCGTCAATCCACCTTGTAGTAAGTTAAAACAAATAATTAACTTCATATTGTTTAAATTTCCCTACGAACCTGTCGGTTCATCCAATACTAGTTAGTATTAATGTTTCTCTATTTTAATATTATTAAATACCTGTTCATAATGTTATGTTTAGGGCTAGTGATAAAAAAAGATGAGATTATTCAAGATTAAAAAAAATACTTTCAGTGAAATCAAAAATATCGAACGGGCGTTCTCCATGATGAGTTGATGACTCAACCACCCTTACCAGTGAAACACCTAGATCAGATATATAAAAAGTAAATAAAATAAACTTTAATTTGTCGTTCGAAAAGTGTTATTACAACTAACATTTGTATATCTTTAACTTCTCTTTTAATTTGCTTTTTCAGATTTAACCCGAATCGTTTACTTCTGAGAATGCGATACCGAGCACATCTGGGTCATAAATATTTTTCAAGGCCACTTTTAGTTTCTATAAAATTAAGCTCAATTTGAATGGGTAGTTTACAATGATTAGTAACGGTTTTGACTTTCAAAAGTGCCTAATAGTTATCTAAATAAAATTGAGCATTTTACTTTGACCTGGTGATTTATTATGGTGAATAAAGGTACATTTTTCAAAGTACTTTGTTGTTTTATTTCTTGTAATAACCTCAGTTTTAGTATATTTCTATAATATTCATTATTATTGTAAACAAATATCTCTATGGGCCGAAACTACGTAAAGCGGTCGCCCACGCGGTTCCAAACAAAAGTGCTCTGTTGCGGGAACCCGCACGTCGCGGGGAATCAGACCCCGCGCCCCCTTTTTGCTACGTAATAAATATTAAGTTTTCGTTCGACTCGACTACATGCACACTGTTAAAGTTGAACTAGTGACACTGTGCAGGTAATAATCCGGTTTCTGATTTCGACACACGCTCTTTACGCAGTTTCGGCCCTATAATATCATTATTGGCCTAACCTTTTCGAAACTATATATTAGGCTAAGATTCCAGTCCATCAACTGATGCAGCTGAATACCAGTATTTTAAATGGAGCGACTGCCTATCTGACCTCCATAGTACTGGGTAATACGATACCCTTGGTAAGACAACCAGTTACCAAGGGTATCGTATTAATCAGACTCGGGCCACTGACTAAAAACGGCTGTCAAAGATTTACAAATGACAGTTAGTTCGATACTAAGCCGAAAGGGGGACAGAGTGATCTTAATGAACAACTTTAAATTGTTGTAATTGTTTTTTCCTTTGTGGGTAGGCATAGCATTAACTTACGTTTTTGTGTGCTCTTAATAAAATAAATTTTTAAAATAGTTATATATATTTATTAATGAAATAAATCAGTTTATTTTATAGTAGCCCCCCCCACACCTGCTATCTATTGTTATCAAGTCTATAGAACTTATTCCTGGTTCACTTTCACTACACACTGAAGTCACTGAATATGGACACTAAACTTGCTGCCAGCTTGGAGGGCCTCGAGCAGCTGTTTGGCTCCCGAATGCAGGAATATGAAGCGAAACTGCAGGAGGCTGCCACTAGTACCGCATCAGCTTCACCAGACATTGCATCCATTGCACGTGAGTTCTCAGAGTTTAAGCTGTTTGTCCTTCAAGCACTCTCCCAGTTAAAATCACAAGTTGAGTTGCTAGCTGCTGGGTTCGATAGGCATGAAACCACCATGCAAAGAAAGGTCTTGCTGTTCCATGGTGTTCCAGAAAAGGACAATGAAAAGTTACTGGATGTGGTCCACAACATCATATCCAACCAAATTAAATTGTCAGAGGTATGTAAGGACCGGAACATTATCAATGTTTGTCATCGGCTCGGATTCTCACAGCAGAAGGCCCGACCCATACTGGTACGATTCTTCAAAATGGAGCACCGGCAACTTGTATGGGATAGCAAGAAAGCTCTCAAGGGTACCGGGATCACCATCTCCGAGTTCTTGACACAAGCTCGGCATCGTGTGTTTGCAGCTTCTCGTAAGGATTTTGGTATACCGAATTGCTGGTCCATGGAGGGCAAGATTGTTGTCATTTGCCCAGATAAATCCCGGCGGAAGATCGAAACGGCAGGCGAACTTCACGATCTAATAGCCAAATTCCCGTCTTGTTCAGTCGACACCGAGGATTCTGCGCAATCTGAAGAACCTGGATCTCCTAGAGCCGCAACTGTGGCTACTTCCGCTAAGAGAACAAGGAAGACGCGTGTGCGCAAGTAGCTCATTCGTTGTTTTTGTTTTGCCAGTCCGTTTACTACACTACTTTTCAACTTAGCCGCTTTGCATGATCACAATCATTCTGGGCCGGTAGTTCGTTAATAATTTTTATTTGTAACACCGCATTTCATTTTACTTTTTATTCTTTAATAGCCGGTATAGATAAAATAATGTTACAAATTATAGGTTAGATTTATTGACAACGTGACAGCTGTAGAGTTGTAGACAGCTGACAGTGTCACTGCTCCTATCCATCCGTCATTGCGTTGCGTTCCATTCTACGTACAGTTCGATGTTTTAGTTTTGTTTTTATTTTTGTTTTTTCCATTTCTCCTATATTGTTGTTTTACTTGTATAACTTTGCTAGATAATACTGTAAAATTTCTGCCAATATATCAGCGAGTGGGGGAGGTTTTCTCAGAGGAAAATCTTAAATCTTTAATTTAATAGTGTTTTAATATTTATTCTTATATTTTAAATATTTATATTATTATAATATATATATATATTATTTATATTCATGGATGATGTAGCTGATCTTAACGACAGCTTCTTCTCGTGCTCTTCTTCTACTAGTTTTGTTAGTGCGGACAGTGACTCTTCCTTACCACTTACTTTGCATGATAAAATCTCTTCTCTTTTCGCCAATGACCCTAAGAATCTGCATATAGCTCACATAAATGCTCAGAGTGTTCCTGGTCACTATTCTGACCTTCTGGCATCCTTTAGCAGTGCTCACTTGGATGCACTCTTGATATCGGAATCATTTTTGAAACCATCTCTCCTCTCTACTCAGTACTCACTCCCCGGCTTCGTCTTGATCCGCAATGATAGGACTGACAAAGGTGGAGGAGGTGTTGCTATATACCTGCGTGCTGATTTACCCTACAGGGTGGTCAGTTCATCTCCATCACAATATTCTGAGTCGGCTGAATATTTGTTTCTTGAAATTACTGTTCATCACACAAAGGTTTTACTTGCAGTGCTCTACAGTCCTAATCTTCACATAGACTACTTCAATTCTCTCGACTCCACTCTCAGTGATCTTTGCCCCATGTATGAGCATGTCATTTTAATGGGTGATTTTAATACTTGCTTAATTAAAAATGATTCTCGCTCCCTTAAACTCCTTTCACTCTTGTCTTCTTTCAATCTGCAAGTTTTGCCTCTTTCTGCAACTCATTATTTTCCTAATTGTACACCCTCTTTTCTAGATCTTATGATTGTCTCCTCACCTAGTAATGTTTCTTACCATGGCCAACTTACGGCTACTTTTTCTTACCACGATCTCATTTATCTTTCGTATCGTATTCGTGTTCCCAAGCGTAAGCCCCAGCTTTTATATCTCCGCAACTACAAGGGCATAGATCTGGAGGCTTTGCGGCGTGATGCCGGCGATCTTGACTGGACCCCTCTGGTTGAGAACGTTGACATCAACGATAAGGTGAATTGTTTTAACGCAACCATTCTTGACTTATATGATCAGCATGCCCCTATCAGACGTGTCAAAGTTAGACATAACCCTGCACCATGGATAACGCAACAAATTAAAGAGATTATGGCTCGCAGGGATAAAGCTAAGAGCAGATTTAAGCGCAGACCTTCAGAACTGAATCTCTCTTATTACAAATCGTTACGTAATCGCTGCAGTCATCTGTGTCAAGATGCTAAGAGACGCTATTTTCACGACCAACTCAATAATCGCAGTTCTTCCGATGTATGGAAATTTCTCAAATCTGTAGGCATAGGTAAGTCACCTACCAACCAGTGTAAGGATGTCAACCTGAATGATCTAAATAAGCATTTCTCTTTCCTTCCCTTTTCTCTTGATCCGTCTGTTAAAGCTGCGACACTAGAGAGTCTTTCTAGGTTGCCGTTACCACTTTGTCCTCTCTTTAAGTTTAGCGATGTTACTGAGGATGACGCTAAGAAGTCTATTCTTGCGATTACTTCTTCAGCAGTCGGTAATGATAAGTTGTGTTCAAGAATGATAACTCTTATCCTTTCCTCTTTACTTCCTGTTCTCACTCACATCTTCAACCACTCATTTTCCTCTTGCTCCTTTCCGTATGTTTGGAAACAGGCTCACATAATACCTTTACCTAAAACTAACAATCCTACTTTATTAACGCACTTTAGACCTATTTCTATCCTCCCTTTTCTCTCTAAAGTTTTTGAGCACATAGTTCATAGACAATTATCATTTTTCTTGGCGTCAAACTCGATAATATCCCCTTTTCAATCCGGTTTTCGCTCGGGTCACAGTACTGTAACCGCGCTTTTAAAAGTGACTGATGACATCCGCTGGGCAATGGAGAATAAGTCCCTTACTGTTCTGGTATTGCTGGACTTCAGTAGCGCATTCAACTCAGTGGATTTCGACATTTTACTTGGTATCCTCAAATCTATCAATTTCTCTCCTTCCACTTTAGCCTGGTTCGGATCTTATCTTCGGGGACGCTCTCAGTGTGTTCGCCTGGAGGAGTCTTTCTCTGATTGGTGTAGCCTTACTGAGGGTGTTCCTCAGGGTAGCGTTCTCTCTCCTCTTCTTTTTTCAATTTTCATAAACTTTGTTACCAGAGTAATCTCCTCTAGTTTTCATCTCTACGCAGATGACTTGCAGCTTTACCGTCATTTTACTGTAGTTGACGCGGGTTCTGCAATTGCTGCAATGAATCATGACCTGGCTTGCATCAGCGTTTGGGCTAAGTCATTTGGTTTGCAAATTAACCCGACTAAATCCCAGGCCATGATTATTGGCAGCAGATTCGTTCGCAGTGCGGCTGTTGTTGCATCTCTGATGCCTTTATATCTCGACGGTGTTCGCATTGACTATACCGAAACCGCTAAAGATCTGGGTGTGGTTATTGACTCCAATCTCTCGTGGCGTGCTCAGGTCAATGAGGTCAGCCGAAAGGTAAATTTCTCCTTTCATTCGCTGAAATGCCTTCAAAGTCTTCTGCCGTTGAAGACTAAAGTTTCTTTGGCACAAACACTTATTCAGCCGATTATAGATTATGCCGATGCCTGCTATTTGGATGCTACCGAGGAGCTATTAAACAAGCTTGAGCGCTTGCAAAATCTGTGCATTCGCTTTGTTTTCGGTCTTCGTAAGTATGACCATGTTTCTCACCTTCGCAAGGAACTCAAGTGGCTCCCAATCCGTCTTCGCAGGAACACTAGGATTTTGTGTCTCCTCTTCAACATCTTACACAACCCGTCTTACCCTTCTTACCTGCGTGAGCGTTTTTCTTACGCTCGTTCTAGCGACGTACCGTGTAGATCACACCTTAGATCCCTCCTTAAATCTCATCCTCATAAAACTAGCTACTACTCTTATTCCTTCTCTGTCCATGCTGTAAGATTGTGGAACTCACTTCCGCCTAGCATTCGTGATTTAAAAACTATATCTTTATTCAAATGTCGATTAAAAGAGCATTACCTTTCCTCTTAACTGTGTTAATTATTTATGTATATATTTATATGTACGTATATTCTAACATTATGTATGTATGTATATTCTAACATTATGTATTTATTTAAGTATATGTTATTTTATTGCATTATAAGTATGTGTAGGTATATTTAATATTTTAGTTTTAGACTTCACATATTAATTTTCATTTCTCTTCTTGTTCTCACACACTATTGTCTACATTTCTTTTTCACTTCTCCTTTCGCAGGTCTGCTGGATGAAATTTCTAAAGAAATAAGCAGTACCTTTGTACTCAAATATTATAATTATGTTGTCCTATTTTATTTTACTGTGTGTACATAAATAATAAAATAAATAAATAAATAAATAAATAAATGTGGTACAAACCCTGAAATCGCAAAAAACCTCAGTTGTCCTCATTGATTTATATAATAGTACGCAGTAATATATATGTCAATGGTTGTCCTTAAAGAAAGTCACTCACAAGAAAATATCAAAGTCAGTCAGTCACTCATAAAATGTAGCCGAACCAACAGTGCTTCTAACCCCTTGTATGTTAATATGAATATAATACACTATAATTTTAAAAATTCAGGAAAAGAACTAAAGGACTTGTTACAGTTATTCCAAACGTATAATCTAATTATCCAAAGTTTAAAAGTATTGTTACATAAGTAACCAATGTACCCGAAGAAATGTTAGAAACTCTGGTATCGATATCGATACTTTTGGTTTTGATTACTTATGTGCTTCCCTAGCAATGGCTGCCATCTTTTGGCCCCAGTTGACAGTAGGTATACACGCGTATTTTGTAGGCATTTCTGGTCCATATTATAGAAGGTCATTGCCTCAGACTAAAGAAACTCTACTACCAACTTATCTGTGAAATGGCGAAAATTGGAGCTACGGCCGTCATGTTGAAATGTCATTCGATTGTCAGTGTATACTACATTCGGGTTCTCTGGTTGTTTTGTCGTGATATTGCTGAATTTATAAAGCTATTAAAAGTGATGCTCGAAACATTATTCTAAAGGTTAAAACCTTTTTTGAAGAAGAAGCTCGGGCGGGGTCTCCGATTATTCCATTTAATCAAATATCACAGAGTACTTTCATATTGATATGAAAGTACTCTGTATAAAGCCGTGCGCGCACTGCGTTGCGTTTTGGAAACGCAAAATTTGTGAAGTATGGAGTGTCATAGAAGTGCGCGCACTGCGGTCAGTCTACCGGTGCGGTAGAACTATCGGAATTGCGGCCACCGCAAGGCAGTGCGCGCATGGCCTCAAATATACAAACGAATTTCGGCGGCGACAGGTTAGTGTTGTCATCTTTCTTGTTATAAATTACCCGATACTTAACTAATTATTTAAGTCCACAAAATGTTCGTTTCTATTCTTGCTGCAGGTTAGCGTAATGTTAACGTACATCTAATAGGTAACCTGCTAAGTGAGTGAGCAAACTAATTACTAATAATAATAAATAATTGCAAAGATCCGCAACATGATATGAGAACACATATTTCTAAAATAAAGAATTTATGGCATGACTTGACAATTGAGCTGATGAAGGAGTATAAGTGTGAATTATCTGAAGTGTTACTCATCTGTAAAATTCTAGACACGTTACCCGAGTCATTCTTCCCATTTAACTAAATAACAGTGTCTTTACCTCTGAAAGAGAAACTTGCTCATTAAAAGTGAATGAACAGGTTTACCTAGTAGGAAAACGCTCTAAAAATGGAGGACTGTGTAAGCTCAATGCATTTACAGTTATTAGCAATAGCACTGAAGAAGTGAACGTATTGTCCAAGTCCAGTCTTCAATTTTATCATGAGAGATTTGCTCACCAGAATAAACGACATGTTAAGAAAGTTATCGAACAAGAACTAGGTATTAAAGTACCACTTGATTCCGAATTTTGCACTGGGTGCATTTATGGAAAGACACATAGAAAGAAATTTGGAACAATAGTGCAGGCTAAAGAACCTGGAGAAATACTGCATGCTGATGTTTGTGGCCCTTTCCCTTATTCTTTTAGTAAGTACAGATACTTTGTTCTCTTCAAAGATGACTTCAGTAAATTTAAATATGTCTACTTCTTGAAACATAAGTCTGAAGTTTGTGAAAAACTCAAACAAGTTCTTCAAGAAAGTAAAACATCTGGTCACATTATTAAAGAACTTTTAAGCGATAACGGTGGAGAGTTTGATAACATGAATGTCAAGAAACTTTTGCAAGAAGCTGGCTTAAAACAAAGGCTAACCTTGCCCTAGACTCCCCAACAAAACGGATCATGTGAAAGGAAAAACAGGACTTTAGTTGAAGCTGCACGCAGTTTAATGCATTCCCATGAAAAATTACCTGTTAGTTGCTGGTCTGAATTAGTGAACACAGCTGCTTATGTCCTCAACAGGACAGGACCTTCAAGCGTTGATGGAAAGTCACCTTATGAACTACATGGTTAAATAGAAAACCATCTATAAAACATTTAGGAGTAATTGGATGCGAATGTTACGCCCATGTACCCAAACAAAAGCGAACAAAGTTATCTAAAAAGGCACAAAAATGTGTATTGATCGGTTACGAAGGTGATGACGGGTACCGTTTGTTAAGCTTCAATAAAAATGGTAAGCCTACTCTTTTAAGATCCAGAGATGTTATATTTCATGAGTCAGCATTAAATCCAATTGGTCTTGACGATCCTGAGGAATATCAGGAATATCCTTCAGTTGAAGTTCATTATCCACTTACTACACCTTTGATGTGTGATGCAAGGGAGGATATACGCAATGTAGACAGCTCTGACAACAGTCCAAGCTTAACTGTGCCTACTACATCTCAAGGTTTTGCTGAACCATTACAAGAGTTTCCAGAAGCTTCACCACTAAACTCACCTCGCTATGAAGATGCTTTAATTGACGAAGATGATGATGACCTTACTCCAATACCGGAAAACATAGAGGACTTAGCAAATGAAAGTTCTAGAATGATCTTACGAGATAGAAATCAGCTGAAACTACCGCAAAGATACCATGGCTATGCAATGTCAGCCTATGATGATATAAGCATGTTTATTGAACCTAAATCTTATAAAGAAGCCGTCAATAGTGCTCAAAAGGAACAATGGTTGAAAGCTATGGAAAATGAGATTAAATCACTGGCTGAAAAAAGCTTGGATTTTGATAGACTTACCCAAGGGTCGTAAGCCAGTTTCATGCAAATGGGTCTTCAAAGTAAAGACAAATGCCGATGGAAGTCTCGATAAGTTCAAAGCTCGACTAGTGGCTCGGGGCTATACACAAAAGAAAGGCGTTGATTATGATGAAACGTTTAGTCCTGTCGCAAAAATAACAACGGTTAGGACGTTACTAAGCATTGCTGCAAATGAAGGCATGATACTCGCTCAATTTGATGTCTCAACCGCATTCCTCTATGGTTCGTTAAATGATGAAATTTACATGAATCAACCTGACGGCTATAATACCGGCCTATCTCACTTGGTACTGTCATAGGTAAAGTCCTGGAACGTCTCGTACTGCCCGAACTGCAGAGGAATATTAAAATTGACGATGCTCAGTTTGGTTTCCGACCCGGGCTCTCAACAGACTCTGCTGTTATGAGTCTTAAGAGCACGATAGCATACTACACCTGCAGAAAAACTTCTGTTTACGCTTGCTTTCTAGACCTTAGCAAAGCATTTGACCTAGTGAATTATAAAATTCTCTGGGACAAACTAAGACGGTCACAAGTGTCTCAGCATGTTGTAGATCTGTTGAGATACTGGTACGAAAACCAAACAAATCAAGTGAAGTGGGGTGACACCCTATCTAGTAGTTACAGGCTAGATTGTGGCGTGCGCCAAGGGGGGCTGACTTCTCCGGACCTATTTAACCTATACGTGAACGGGCTGATCGAGGAACTCAGAGGAACCGGAGTTGGCTGTCACCTGGGTAACGTATGTGTGAACAGCTTGAGCTACGCTGACGATATGGTTCTTCTGAGTCCTTCGATTAAAGGGTTAAGAAGGCTGCTGTCAGTTTGTGAGCATTATGCTAATGCTCACGGATTGAAATATAATGTTCTCAAGACGGAAACTATGGTCTTCAGATCTGGAGCTGGTCCGGAGAACATACCCAGTCTTAATTTGAACGGGTCCGCCATTAAGGTAGTAAAACAGTTTAAATATCTGGGGCACATACTGACAGACAGACTGCATGACGACACAGATATAGAAAGAGAGCGAAGGGCCCTCTCAGTAAGGAGTAACATGCTCGCACGAAGATTTGCGAGTTGCACCAATGATGTCAAGAACACTCTTTTCAGAGCTTATTGTCTGTCAATGTACACTTGTCAACTTTGGTGCAACTTCACAAAAAAGATGTACAGTTCATTAAGAGTTCAGTACAATAATGCTTACCGAACTCTTATGAAACTACCGAGATACTGCAGTGCCTCGAGCATGTTTGCAGAAGCGAGGGTCCCGGACTTCTATGCAATCATGAGGTCGCGTGTTGCGTCTTTTTGGGAAGGTTTGAGACGTTCCAGCAACAGCATCCTGAGGGCTGTCTCGTGCAATTTACTATGTCCCATATATACGCATTGGATTTCTGTTCACCTGAACGAGAACAAAAAATGACGTAATAATTAGGATGAATATGCAATTTCTATGCAATATGATGTATTTTATGACTATGGGTACCTATACATACCTCAAAGTTTTAGATTCTAGTTTTATTCTTTTAAATTTTGTTCTCACTGTTTTTTATTTTGTATATGGGTGTTTTGCCTGAAATAAAGCAGCATTTATTATTATTTTATTATTTATAATGATAGATCTTAGATGGTTTGTAGATTAAAAACAAGCTTATACGGTCTTAAACAAGCTCCTCGATGTTAGAATAGATGTATGGTTGATTATTTGAAAAACATTGGATTTAAACAGTGTGATACAGATACATGCATATTTATTCGCAATCGTTCAAAACGATAAGAGTATCCTTGTGCTATACGTTGATGACGGTCTTATAGCTAAAACGAAGTTAGTGATGAGTTAAAACGAAGATTTAAAATCACAACGAAAGATGCGTCATATTTCTTGGGTTTGGAAATTATGAACGTGAATGATGATATCACAGTGACACAGAAGAATTACGCACAGAAAAAAATGTTGGATCGCTTTGGGATGGCTGATGCTAAGCCTGCAACTACTCCTATTATAAAAGATGGACAGGATGGACTCCTGGCAAACAATTCAGTAGAACCTGTGACATTTCCATATAGAGAAGCTGTTGGTGTTCTGGCATATCTAACAGTCGGAACCAGACCTGACCTGGCATATGCTATGAGTGTAGTGTCCAGATCACTAGAAAACACAAACAAAGATGATATTCAAAGATTGAAACGTATCTTAAGATATATCAAAGGGACTTTGGATTATGGAATCACTTATCAGAAAAACTACAATAGGTAGTGGTATATTGGACTGTTACAGTGATTCCGACCACGAAGGCGATAAAACTACTGGTAGGTCAACATCAGGCATATTATGTCTATACTCAGGAGGAGCAATATCCTGGTTGAGTCGAAGACGAACATGTGTTGCTATTTCGAGCACGGAAGCTGAATTAGTTGCAGCTAGTGAAGCGGCTAGAGAAATAGTCTGGATTAAAAGGCTTTTAGCAGATATATATATATATATATATTTTATTACGAATGAGCCCGCTGAATGAACCTGATAGTAAGTGTAAGATGAGGTCTAAGATCGAACGAGCGAGCCCAGAAAATGCCTATTCACTCTTGCTTTAAAGGCTGACGGGTTATATGTGGCAGGGAACACAGAAGCCGGCAGAGAGTTCCACACCTTGGCTGTGCGCACAATGAATGTTGAAGAAAAGCGCTTAAAACTTAAAGGAGATTCCCATACTCAAAGTCGATAATGACGCAGCCATAAAGATCTCGCACAATCCTGAGTTACACCGGAGAACTAAACATATTACCATCCGTCATTTCTATGTCAGAGAATTGGTGACCGCTGGTGAACTATCAGTACAGTATGTACCAACTGAGTTTCAGTTAGCGGACTTGCTAACAAAGCCTTTACACCAGCCTAAAATTCTTTCTATGGCAAAACATATAGGATTGAATCGATTGGATAAAAAAACTTTCAAAAAGGGAGGATGTTAGAGTTAGAACTTTTTTGATAGTATTTTATTATCTGTGATAATCCTATGGTTGCCTAGTTACATTTTTATTCATTAATATTCTGTCAATATATATTTTTAAGGTGAACGCAGACCTAGCCGCACCGCAGTCTCTGCAGTCCCCGCAGTCATCGCTTTTTGTTAATGGCCTCGCCTTGTATATTACTTTACTCTTTGGGCCTCGCACATCTATCCGCGCCGCAGTCGCTGCAGTCATTCCCGTCGCCGCCGTACGCATCGCACCAAAGAGTATGTAATACACTATGTTTTAACTTGCAGTATTGCCAGATTTTTGAAAGCATTATCTGTACCGAAGATTAAAAAAATCTGTATAAAATCTGTATTAGGTAAATTTAAGAAAATCTGTAAAAAAATCTGTATATGGTATTGGTATTTTGCTCTTTTGTGTATCTGTAGGTGCTATAATAGGGAATAAGCAAGTAATTGAATTTTTTTTATTTTTAAATATGCATTGTATTGAACCATAGATAGAAAAGATGTGGTGCACTTGTTTAATTTTTTACCCGACTGTGGTAAAACAAGGAGGAGGGTTATATTTTTACCGCGTATGTATTTATGTATGTCCGTTCGTTTGTTCCCTCGTAACTATTAAACCCGTGAACGGATTTTGATAAATAATACGTCGTTGGATTTGTCTTGATGGCGTGAGTGTTATAAGATAGATTAAAATAAAAACAAATCACCACAACGACAACCAGGCGCCATATTGTTAAAAATAAAAATAAAAAATCGATAAACTATGTCAAGTGGGGTATCATTAAATAGATCTTTAAAAATGATTTTGAGGTTTCTTAAACTATTTTTCATTTTTAGCAATCGTATAGGAAAAAAACCCGGCTGCTCAACTAAAATGGAAGAAACAAGCACATTTTTTGACAAACAGGCGGGACCCATCCCATTTTTCAGGGTCCCGCCTGCTTGTCAGTTTTTAAAATAAAAATGTGCTGGTTGTTCCATTTCAGTTGAGCAGTCGGGTTTTTTAAATAAGTTTTTTTACTAGTTCATAATTTATTTTACAATTCATTATTTTATGTTGCGTGTTTTTGGTGAAACTAATCGCAGACTCAAAACGTATCCTTCTCGATAGTTCCGACTTCCGGTCTTACATTTCCTATCTCAATTATTCCGGTAGTTACACGAACAAAATAAATGAGAACCACAGATTATTAATAAGAGAACAAGTAATTTTTTTATAAACCGTTGACAGAGATTCTCCGTCTACATTATAAAACTACCATTTGAGGTAATTCTGTATGAAAAAAATTGGAATGTTGAAAATCTGTATAAATTTTACTCTCAATTTTTTATCGGTATGACATGTTGAAAATCTGTATGGATACCGCGAAATCTGTATATCTGGCAACACTGCGCGCCGTGGATGCGAATGACGTCATCCGCGCAGCGACCGCTGCGTGCGGGTGACGTCATCAGCAGCGGCTTGAGGAGTTCGGTCGTTGCAGGGACTGCGGCGACTGCGGCGCGGGTAGGTGTGCGAGGTTGCATAGAACTTCATATAAAGAATTCTAATGCGAAGACTGCGGCGCGTGCGGTGCGGCTTGGTCTGCGTTCACCCGCGTTTACTCTCATTATAATCGTTTAATTTAAAATCCAAAGCCCGACTCCAACAAACTCAACTATGTAGATCAATGCATATTATTTTAATGCTTTTTGTGGTGAGTGACTGAGCCAAGTTTAAAATTACCACGGTTTAAAAAGGTAACGCCAAATAACTTGGCAAGAGTCGTTCAATGCGCAGAAGTCGATTTTTAGGTGTCAGCGGTTGTCAGCGGGACGCGGGGTATGACGTAGCGCCGCACCGAGCACCCGATTGGTGCGTCAGTAGTTCTCGTTCAATTTGCTCCCGAATACCGCGTACACGAAAGTTGTACCCTTTCTTTTTGTTAAGAGTTGTTGTTTTAAAATTATTTTTTGTTACCTTGATTACAATGCTAGGACCAAATACCGTTTTATGCAGACTATTAAAACGTCAGAATGAACAGTTAGACACTATAGTTAAGGAAGGTTGAAATTCCGAATTCGTCACTGTCTTTAGGACACCGGGAAAAAAGAAGAATAAAAGGGGTAGCAGTTTTATTAACTAATTGTGACGACGATAACATATTATTTTTAATGTTTGTTTTAAATACATTTTTTTCACTTTTAAATGTATTTATGTATTGTATCTATTTTATTTATAATACCGAATTAAGGAATGAATTTCTCTTCTTTCTTTAACATTCTTCTGAACAGATATGATTCAAAATAAATGATGGCAATAACTATAGAATAATGCCAAGCAGTAAAAGTGACCACTTTTTTCTTCCACTAAGTGCACGATGCGCGAACTTACCCCCACTACGCCAAAACCTTGCCAAGTTATTTGGCGTCATTTATATGTTGTTGATCGATGACAGTTTTCTCAATTGGCAATATTTGGTGGGAAAATCAATAATAGCGGAACTGAAAACATGTCAAATAAGTTTTCGCGAAATATACTTGAATTAGTTAAATTTTCCATAATTTCTGTCGTTATTGGTAATTTCGATTTAAACAGTTAACTAAGCAGTACGTCCTTTTTGTTACGTAGCTTTTATATAAACTAAGTTCGGCTTACACAGCCGACATTTTCAACGCAAGATTTCAAATAAAATAATTATTAAGTTCATGAAAATGTTGGGTCGAAAACAAAGTCTTAAAGGGGAGCCGGTACTAGCAGACTACGGTCCAGAAGAATCTTTAAATGAAAGTGCCGATATTGAATGGGTCAATAAGGTAATATTCCATGCAAGCTATTATAATCTTAACAAACGTTGGTACTTTCTCGCGCGTCTAGGTGAATAATTAGAAAAGGTTAATTATGAATAAAATTTATGTTGGGCTACAACTCTTGCCAGAACTCCTGTAGTTTCCAGCTATCCAGCACTTACAGCAAGAATTTAAAAAATTAAAATAAGTTATAAAGCAAATGGCAGGAATTGTATTTCCAAAAATGAAGCAAATACAGAAGTAAATTTATAATAATGTGCAAATAATGGCTATATTACACGGTTCAATTCTGCCATTAATTGTTCAATGCGATTGAACAAAAGTTGAACATGTATACACAAGAATGATTAAATAGATTTTCATTCTCAATATTGCAGTGTCAAGAAAAGACGTTAATAGTGTTCTGTATATTATTATTGTATGAATGAAGTAAACCTTTTAAGTTCTTCAAATTTAGCTTCAATCAAAGATACTGCCAATTCTCTCAATAGACAATTTGAAGCACCTAGTGCTGCTATCCATCCGGGTTCCCGCAGATTAGTTTGGATGAAGGGAGATTTACCTACCCAATAGGTTTTTCTCATTGATTTTGTTAGTAAAAAAGAGACTATTCTATAATAGTCTCTTTTTTTACTATTAAACAAATTATACAGCTGATGTTATCAGTAAATAAAAACCATAATTAAATAGGTATTTTTATTTTTAACTTAAAAAGAATGTTCTAGGGTGTCCGGGGAAAGAAATGATTTTACCCTGAAGTCTGAAGTTTTTCAAGTCTTTGTCTAGGTCCGGCAATTTATGTGATGGCAACTCCAAGCCTGTCTTCATATTATCCACCCAAAAAAGTGAAAAAAAAAATAAGATGGTGTTAGTGGATCATGGATGTTTCTGTTTCTTTGCTTTGTTCTTGTCAATTCTTCAATTAATTAATCTCAAATTAGATTAATTAATTGACCTTCAATTAGAATGATTGCGTACTACCTGATTCGTAGACATTTTCATGAGCAATGTGCATTGAATGGTTCAATGTTCAATTTTGATAGCTGTACATGTCAACAGAAGTATCTTTTAATTCTGAGCCTTTCAATGACATTGAAGCAATGTGATTGAAACATGTAATAATGCCTTAACCAATGATTTTTAAAATTTAAATTAAATTATTAAATTGAATAATATTATTTTGTTGCAGTTATGGGTTCGAAGAATTTTGAGATTGTGTGCTTTATTAAGTTTAATGTCTGTTTCACTTAATACTCCAAAATCATTTGAAAAGTATCCATCTCTCCAAACGATTACATTTGCAGTTGACTGTAGTGTTACCCTCTTATTTACTGCAGAAATGATAGCTAAAATGCATATAAGGGGAATACTGAAGGTATGTACTTAAAAATATTCGGCATCTGGTTTCTCTGCTTATGTAAAATGTAAATGTGTACATGCAAAGTAATTTAGAATACCTAGTAAGTGTATATATAGTATCTGGTATACCTAGTTAATGCTCGTTTTAATTTGTTTTCAGGGGGATGTAGCCTACTTAAAAGACCACTGGTGCCAGTTTGATGCCTCAATGGTATTTTTCCTTTGGGTATCTGTTCTTTTACAAATGTTTGAGCTGACTGGTATAGTACCCAGATACAGTTACTTAAGTATATTAAGAGCACCCAGACCATTGATTATGATTCGATTCTTGAGAGTATTTTTAAAATTCTCCATGCCAAAATCTAGAATAAATCAGATATTCAAGTAAGTATAAACATATTTCACTTTGCTCAAGTTACTTTCATTAAAAGATTTTCATTAGAAGCTTGCTAATTTTATACATAGTTATATACCTAATATCATCAATTCAATTGTTTAATTGTATGATTTGATGGAAGTTCATTACTTAATTATGCCCAAATACATGAATGGCTCTGGATGAAATTTGTTACACAAATACTGTATTGTAATCTGGAATAGCATAAAGGTTGCATGTGTGAGATTATGTATATAGGTTGGATATAAATGTATATGAATAAAATAGAAAATTTTGTTTTTTATAAAAGTAATTATTATCAATATCAATTTATTATGTATTTACCGATTAATTATCAATTAATCGATATAAACATGATTGTCAGTTTGTATAGCAATATCAATTTATTCATTTACCCCATGGTTCGGAAAGGGTCGTTTTCTATGGAGAAGAACCGGCAAGAATCTCCACAGTTACTCTTTTCAAAACGTAATTTATTGTCACATAATCATTAATTCATTATATATATTACAATATTTCCACGATGTGGGTACTATCGTCATAACTTATAGATTTATTTACTTGTGTATTACTATTTAATTACTCCATTACATAATTTATATGTAATATTATTTAAAGAATTAATATCAAATGTCAATCCATTAAATTATCACACAATTATCAATTTCTAACACTATCACAGTAAGGTAACAAATACACGACAGTTAATTTGTATTCAAATATAATAGCAATACAATAGGATTTTCATACCAATTCTCCCCAAAAAAAAGAATTAGAAAATATCCATAAAAGTTAGAAACAACATAAGTTTAATTAACTTAGGACCGTTCGGTGTGACTGCTCCAGAGTGAATCTGCCTAGAATTTTTTTTGTGTGTTGTTTCTCGCATGTCAACCTCTGAGGTTGTCGGCTGCTTAACCGGGCTTGCCTGTGGTTGCCTTAATTAATAAATTAATTAAAGCTTCCAACCAGGGTTTATTATAAGACTTACAAACTAGGCGACTACACGCTAAGGGCACCCCATGTGGGGTACGGACCTCGGTTTAGGGCGTCGCACGGGTAGGACAGCTAGGGACAGGCTGGATCATAATATCTTTATTATTATTAATAAGGGAATTTAAAGCTACTGGCTCAGCGTCGCGGGCTGGCTCTGGCAAGGGTCGGGGCGGACAGTTACAGTTACAGGGCCTCGGCGGCGAGGACGGAAAGACGGTCGGTTTTTGTTTTTGTAAACTGTGCTGGTTTTCCTACGGCTCTCTTGGAGCAGGGTGATTTCGTCATCGTGACTAGGGACTAGGGTATGCCTTGGTCGGCGAATCTTAGAGATGCGCGAAGGTTCGTATCGGGCGGCCGATGCGATAAGGGGATTCCTCGCTTGGAGACGCGTTTCATGAACTGTTGGATGGTGGGCATCTTGAGGTCTACGTGAAGAAGCTCATTTCGAACAGGGGGCTCCCGTGACTCTACGGAGGAATCGGTTTTGGAGGGTCTGCATCTTGTGGAGGAGGTGGGGCTTTGCGTGTGCGAAAACAACGCAGGCGCAAGTCATGATGGGACGGATGACCGTGGTGAAAATACGCAGCTTGCACCTGAATGATAATTTACTGCGGGAGCTAAGAATGAAGTGAAGCCTACCTAGAGCGAAAGCGGCGCGCGAACGTGCCTGCTTTATGTGCTCAGCGAAGGAGAGGTGTCTATCGAGGACCACGCCTAAGTATTTGGCTTGCTTTTCCCAAGGGATTGGCTTGCCGTACATGGTAATCGGACGGGGGGAGGATGGGTTTATACGCGGTTTAGAAAAGAGGACTGCCTGGCTTTTGTCTGGAGTCAATCCAGACAAAAGCCAGGCAGTCCTCTTTTCGATTCTGCATTTCCTGAACCACTTGGGCAGAGTGTTTGCGGAAGCTTGGAGAGTGCGAGCGATGGCATCGGGTTTTAGACCGGTATAATAGATAGACTGCCTGGCTTTTGTCTGGATTGACTTCGAATCTCCATTTCCGGAACCACTTTGTCAGAGTGTTTGCGGAAGCTTGGAGAATGCGAGCGATGGCATCGGGTTTTAGACCGGTATAATAGATAGACTGCCTGGCTTTTGTCTGGATTGACTTCGAATCTCCATTTCCGGAACCACTTTGTCAGAGTGTTTGCGGAAGCTTGGAGAGTGCGAGCGATGGCATCGGGTTTTAGACCGGTATAATAGATAGACTGCCTGGCTTTTGTCTGGATTGACTTCGAATCTCCATTTCCGGAACCACTTTGTCAGAGTGTTTGCGGAAGCTTGGAGAATGCGAGCGACGGCATCGGCTTTTAGACCGGTATAATAGATAGCCGTATCGTCGGCGAATAGGGCTAGCTGGGTATTTTTATGCTTGGGGATATCGCTAGTGAATAGCGTGAAAACGAGGGGGGATAGTACGGAGCCTTGAGGCACTCCTGCGCGAATGGGATGGGGGGAGGAAAGCTCCCCCCAATTCGATAACGAAAGGTGCGATTTGATAAAAAGTCCCGTAAGATGAGTACGAGACGGTCAGGCACGCCGCGCGCCGAGTTGGTATAGCTTATAGATTAAGTCATTGTGCCAGACTTTGTTGAACGCTTTCGCTATGTGGAAGAATAAGGCTCCCGTTATTGCGCCCCGTTGGAACGGCGCTGAGGTGTTCTACGATGCGGTGGACTTGTTGGATACATAAGTGTTCGGTTCTAAATCCGAACTGTTCATTGGGTGTTAGACTCTTTGCTTCGGCAAAATCTTTGAGCCGCTTATATATGTATAAGCCTTTCCTAGATTTTGCCGAGGACGTTGAGTAAACTAATGGAACGGTAGCTAGACGGGTCAGACTTGGGCTTGCCTGGTTTGAGGATACCTATGACGGTGGCCTATTTCCAGGTTGCGGGGAACATATTATTGCTCAATGCGCCATTGAAGATGGCAGTCATTAGCACTATAAGCTGGGCGGGGAAAAGTTTGAAAACCCTATTGGTGATGCCGTCGGAGCCAGGGGCTTTTCGCGGTTGGAGACTTTTAATGATATACTGGACCTCATCAGGAGTGATGGGGCCCAGTGGATTATCAGGATCTTCTATGTTTGTGTAGTTGATCTTTCGATCAACACACATCTTGGACACATCAGTCCATTTCCCCTTATCTTGGATGTAAAATGGGGGCGGAGGGCGTTGCTTCCTTTGGGCTATCGGGCTGGGGGGATGACTATTCTGCGCGCGAGCAGAGGTAGTTGGGACGGGGCTAGCGGGTCGTACGAGCGTTTGAGTTTAGGACGGGGGCGACGCGGTGGTGGTGGTTTTTTCCTTTGCTAGCCTGGGAGGTATTCCCTTTCTTCTTCTTGCCTCCGGTGACGACTTGAAAGTCGTCTTCGGAGGACGAAGGGCAAGAAGAGGCTTCATCTTGGTCGGAGGGTGGGTTAGATACTGGAGCCGACGTGTCCATTTCGTCGAATTCAGGTGCAGCGCACACCTGCGCGGTGTCCATTGTTCTATTAATAATGGGATTAGTAGGTGAGCCAGAAACAATAGTCGAGTCTGGGAATCGGGTGGTCGGTACACCTTTGTCGGCGGGCGGCGGCAGTAAGTGGCTATCTGCTACGGATTTTTCCATTGTTCGACGATCAATGTGGTCGGAAACAATAAACTTTTCGGTGAATAAGCCAACCGGAGGGCCTTGATCAGCGAACAGGAGAGACAGCGGGCTATTGAGAGCGTCGCTAAAATCGGTAACGTTGGCTTTAGTAGCCAGGGAAATATTTCGCTGCAAAGCAGCGGGTTTTCAGCCATATCTGGCGCAAAAGTCGGGGTCTTTTCTGAGCTCGTCCAAGAGGTGCGCCTTTTTCAAGGCGTCCTCCATGGCGAGGGATTCAAAAATAATTATCGGAGAATTTTGGAGATTTCTCTCCCGCGGGGGGCCTATTTAAAGGCTAACTGGCCTAACTCCTCGGGTGGATGGGTCCGGGGATGTGTGAGCCTCCCAGTCGGGTGGAGACTGGGAGGTGTGTACCTATTGGTGAGCCCTAACTCCCTAAGCTTGTAACCGGTCGCCAGTCTTATTGTGCGAACCAGCCCTTATTGGGTCTAGTGTGAAGGGGTAGATACACCCAACCGACACTAGGTGTGTAGCTGAAAGGGAAACTCAGTAACTAGGTTTGACTAGGAGATCCCCAGGGCCAAAACCTAGCACTCGACTCCAATTAACTGCTTCATCCTGAAGGGGATCAGCGGGTGTGTCGGGTCAACACCCTCTTGGTTTGAACAATGTAAATGTAAATCTTAAATTAAATCGGTTCTTCTTATTAGTCTTGATAATCTCTGCCTAATTAATTTGACATAATAATTAGACATACTATTACAAAAATATAAAACTTATTATTCTTCTAACAAACATTTGGATTACAATTCGTAAATTGAATTAAAAAATCACGTTTTTGATTCACAAACTAAACATTCATTAACTAAAGGGTACTTATTTTTCAAATTAACAAACTTTTCACATCTATCTACTCACTCATATTTAAAATTTAGTAGAGGCAGGCTATGGTGCAAAAACACCAAAAACTGCCTTATCTGGCAGAAGATTGTTACGTTTTTTTTTTCGTATACGTTTCCCGCCTCCGATAAAAGTTGCTCAGAACATACAGAGCTTCCAGGATATGATAAATATATTCGAGATTGAAGTAAATGCGTAAACAAGTCACGACGTGTCGCTCTCGAGAAAGCGTGTGAAATTGAACCGAAATTCGGCCGAACTTTTCATTTTAACCGAATGTTCGGCCGAAGTTCGGATTCGGTTCAAACCACATTCGGCCCATCTCTAAAAAATATCCTTCACTGCCTTGAAAAAGGCGGTTCCGGATCGGGAGTTGTAGTCGGCGACTACGAATAACGTCACGGCGAGCGCGACGGAGCGATGACACAGACACGGAACGATCGGGAGCGCAAAGCGGCACGACCGTCTCGGGCGAGCCCCGACGCTCGCCCGAGGATGATGTGCCTAGAACGACTGAGCGGTGGCTTTTATAGACAGTAGGAAACAAGTGACGTCACATCGTACGATTTTATAACCGATTTGTTAACCTTTGTATGTTGAAATTAATTAGTTCAATTTGGTTCAATTACATCTTAGTCTTACGATGACAGAATTAGTAAATAAGCAACGTTATTTTTTAAATAACATTTAAATATGCTGTTATACAAAATAACAATGAATTATGAAAGAACAGTTTAAACTATCTTGTAAATATGTTTCGTAATGGTGTTTATAAGGTTTTGATAATAAATAGTTAAATGTTGTGTAGGTATCACATGTTAAACAGTGTTATAATTATTATAGTGATATTTTAATTTGTGTTCAATTAAATAAACAAACTTGAGTTAATGTAATAAACCAACTGAAATTATTAGAATAATCCATCACTTGCAATTTTTACAGGATTAAACATATCCTTTAAAAATAGCATGCACTTAAAGCCCCCGGCGACAGTTAGTATTTTATATTTCCAGTAAAATCTTCCATTTATGAATTCAACAGATAAAACTCACTATTTGTATTTTGTGTTTTACAGGAGATCAAGTCAACAGATCTATAATGTGACTCTCTTCTTCTTGTTCTTCATGTCACTGTACAGCTTGCTAGGTGTGCAGTTCTTTGGAGAATTAACACATCACTGTGTCAGGAATGATACAAATCCCTAGTAAGTAGCTTTTAATTGATGAGAAAATAAATTCATTAATTTATGCAGCATTTGAGCACTGGTGTTCCAGTGGTTACGGCCCTGCCTTGCGAGTAACAGGTTCTGGGTTGGAACCCAGTCAGGCACATTATTTTGTGTAATATATTACTGCTTATACACTGCTATTAAATTGGTGAAAGGAAATATTGTGAGGAAACCCATTTAAACAAAAATTCGAACATATGAGACATCTACCAAACCACACTGGGCCTGCATGGTGGATTAAGGCCCACCCCCTCTTATAGTACTTGACGTACCCTGACATATGAAAATGTGCTTCGTCTGAAAAAATATTTTTTTCAGAATAACCAGCAGGTTGTACTTGAATGAACTGAGTGAATCTACGGCGATTTGAATGGTCGGTCAGCTTCAATTCCTGCACCAGTTGAATCTTGTAAGGCTTCAAAGCCAAATCCTTTCGCAGAATTCGTCATGTTGTGCTTTTGAATAACTCCAATTGTTGAGAACGTCGTGAAATTGAGAAATTTTGATCTTCCTCAAAACTGTGACTCACAGCGGCGATGATTTCTGTTGAACGACACGGTCGAACACGTGTTGGTGTTGGCACATTTTGTACCCAGCCTGTCGACTCTAATTTCGCGACCAAATTCTTAATAGCGGTCTCAGAAGGACGATTATGTTGTCCGAAAATATTTTGAATCCGATCCGATCCGATTTCCGATTTGAATTATTTTAATGCGATTTTCGAGCGGAATTGAATTCATTGTAATAATTGCCAAAGCACCTACTACGAATACCGCCAAAATGTCAAAACTATCACGTTTTTGGTGTTGCCCCAATTGAAAAACAAAGTTCTTGTTGAAATACCCTTTATTTAGCATTAAATTACTATATGTCGAGAAAATTAACTTCTTATATTATTATTAATTTCAAGTTTTCTAAAAGGATCTCTATTACGAAAACATTGCTGAAGTTCATATACTTGAAAAAGCTCTAGATGGAATCCTTTCATGAAACTTGACTTTCTATAATAGTTTGCCAAGTTTGCTGTTGGAAAACTTATGTGTGAATACCTAAATAAAATAATGATAAATATTTAATTATGTACCTACTTTTTGTTTTACAGTGAAATCACAATTAATTCTTTAGCTATCCCTGACACATTTTGCTCCCCTGACCCTGGTTCAGGATATCAATGTCCTCCTGGAATGAAGTGTATGAAACTCAATTTGTCCAAATATATTATGGGATTCAATGGGTTTGAAGAGTTTAGTAAGTAGAAAAAAGTCCTAAAATATTGGCTTACATGTACAGTCTAAACTCTTTATTATGTTGCTTATTATAGTGAAATACTTCCTGTAACATAGAAATTAGTTCAATTTACGGTTTCAAAATCCTCCTATAATATAAGTCGCGGCACGAAACTTTAGCGGTGACCGTTATTGCGCAGAAGTAAAAATTAAGGTACCTGAGGGGGGCTAGCGGAATGAAGGGCGGCCGTGCGTAGCGCCGATTGGCTCTCCAGCCGCATTATGTTCCCCGCGCCGATACGACGCTCCGCGCACATCCCGTGTACAGTCGCGTCATTAATTGTATTGTTATTGCTGTTACTTTTTGTTGTTGTTTTTTTGTTAAGTTTGAATTTGTTTGTTAAATTAATTTTTTAGTTTGTTTGTGACTTTAAAGTGAATATACCTAGAAGAAATACTGTTTTGAAAAGACAGGCAAGGAAAATGGTTTATGACGTGAATTGCTTTTTAAAAAGGGAATCTGACGAATTAATTGATTCTTTGAAACAAATCAAAAGTGAGATTGACGAAGCTACAAATATTTTACTCAGTCATACGGACAGCATCACTGTAAATTTGAGAATGGTTCTCTGTAGATTCAGATTCACTGTAGATTCTCTGATTCAGATTAGCCTTAAATCTAAAATAAAAAATTTCAAATTAACAAATAAAGTTTTTATTTTTATACTCTCCACAAAACTTGTTAAAAATTATGTCTTAGGTACCTAATATAAATCCTTGGACATTGGCATTGGAGATAAACTATTTATTAAAGTATAGGTAATATTATTTGCATGCGCGTCAGTACTCATGCGCAGCTATCCTCTACATTTCGTTCAGCGCTAGACCTACTATTTGACATTACATTAAAATAATGTCATTAACGTTATTTAGCTAATAATTGTATTGCGTGCGCGACAGTACCTATGCGCAGCAATCCCCTCCGCGTATCGTTCAGCGCTAGACTTACGTGCCGCTACCTATACAAATACACACTTTATAGTGTACCAACTATTACAAGAAATATGTTCATATGAAGATGCCAGCAAATATTTACAGAAATATTTAATTAAATCTTGTGCCGATATTATAAGAAAGACCTCAAGTCGAAAACAACTGCCTTGCTTTTATTATTATTCCTTAGAACATGTATGCCATTACTCTTGCATAGCTTAATTGACTAACATAGTTTTTAAGAACAATTTAGCGTTTTCTCGAAAATTTCTAAGATTTCAATGGTCTGCTTTACCATAATAATTTGAAATTTTAAAATACATGTCCAAAATAGATCAATTATTGATGAAGTTTTTTATCGATTAACATTTACTTAAAACATCTGCATCGCTTTGTGGTGAGTAATCTCCCAAAAGTAGTTTACTGTAAAATCATCGTAGAGTCAACTTCAGATTCCCGAATCTATGACTAATGTTATTTTTATTAATCTATGTCCTGGACCCAGCCCAGGGGGGGGTCATGACCCCATGACCGCCCCCCGATTCCACCCTTGACTGTAGGCTTGAGAAGCCTGATATTAGAGATATGTATTTATTTATTTTAGCAAATAAAATCGGGCAGTTTATTTATTTTTTATTAATGAAGCGAAAATTAAAATAATTTATTGTATTCTTGGAATAATTAAATTAGTTATTGATGAAATTAGTTTATTTTTTTTTTTGAAAAATCTTTAATAAAAATCCATGAAAATATTTAAAAATAACCTTTTTTATTGAGAAAAGAATTGCCACAAAGAGTTTACACTGTATAAGTATATATTTTATTTTCTCTATGAATGTTATTTGAAAAATATTTTTTTTCTGTTTAGCAACAAGCTTGTTCACTGTTTATCAAGCATCATCTCAGGAAGGTTGGGTCTTCATAATGTATCGGGCAATTGATTCATTACCAACTTGGAGATCAGCTTTATACTTCAGGTAAATTTATCAAAATTTTACCTAATATTATTATAATAAGTATTAATTCAATTTTAAAATTTATTATCATATCTTTACAGTACAATGATATTCTTTTTGGCCTGGCTGGTCAAGAATGTTTTCATAGCTGTGATCACTGAAACATTCAATGAAATAAGGGTGCAGTTCCAACAAATGTGGGGTGTAAGAAACCCTATTACCAAAGGTAGCACTACCCAGTTCTTTACTGGTGACGATAATGGATGGAAATTGGTTACTATTGATGAAAATAAACATTCAGGTTATTCTGTTTTCCTATAAATATTTTCTTGATTTGAAGTGTAATGGAATTCTTTTATTAATTCTATTATCTTTTTGGTTTTCAGGCAGTGCACCAGAAATTTTTCACAGATTATTAAGATCTGCATATTTTCGACTACTAGTTATGGGGGTTGTTTTGGCTAATGGAATAATAACAGCAACAATGAACTTCAAACATGACGACAATCCGAGAGAGTTCTTTTACGAGAAATACTATTACATAGAGGTAAATAAGAATTATTGTTTGATAGCCCTGTATTTAATCAAAAAGTAAATTATTGGCAATTAAACAATGCCTTTTCCATATTTCCAGATTGCATTTACTATTTTCTTGGATTTGGAAGCATTAATCAAAATATGGTGTTTAGGCCTCAAGGGTTATTTCAAACATTCAGTTCACAAGTTTGAATTACTTTTAGCTATTGGCACTACGATACATATTATACCCCAGCTATACATGTCAGGGTTTACATATTTTCAGGTAAAAAAATAATATTTTGCAATAATAATTATTAAGCAATGTCATTTTACTTTGTTTGCTAACGATCAGTGGCCATATATGTTGATTTTGATTATAGGTTTTGCGTATAGTGAGACTAATTAAAGCATCTCCACTGTTGGAGGGGTTTGTATACAAAATATTTGGACCAGGAAAGAAACTAGGCAGCCTAATTATATTCACAATGTGCTTACTAATCATCAGCTCTTCGATTTCAATGCAACTGTTTTGTTTCCTATGCGAATTTACCAAGTTTGAAACATTTGATGAGGTAAGTAATTTCTCCAAAAATATTTATGGTCCAAGTACTTAGTATTTATTAGTAATAATCTTTGACAATAATTACATGTTTTAGGCGTTCATGTCTATGTTCCAAATTCTAACTCAAGAAGCCTGGGTAGAGGTAATGGACGAGACTATGGTACGAACAAGCCAAACATTAACGCCTCTAGTCGCCATCTACTTCATATTGTACCATCTCTTCGTCACTCTGGTAAATAATATATTTTATTGTAAAATAAAATAAAGAATAAAATCTCTTTCATAGTATAAGTTCTCATATTATGTACTGTTTTTCAGATAGTGTTATCACTCTTCGTAGCAGTTATCTTGGACAATCTGGAACTGGATGAGGATATAAAGAAACTCAAACAACTCAGGTATCGCCAACAAAGTGCAGAGATCAAAGAGAGCCTACCATTCAGATTGAGAATATTCGAGAAGTTTCCCGATAGCCCACAGATGACTAAGCTGCACAAAGTGCCTGGTGATTTCACTTTACCTAAGGTTCGTGTCTAATCTATTTCGACAAATTACATTCTAATAAAAAAATGCAATACTCGACAACACAGCTGCGCTTTGGTGTGAGGTTACGATTATGAAGTTACAATATACCTTTTTTTCTCTGAGTGGGAAAATCATCGAATGTCTTCTCCCGCTCTGGGTGGAGCGGAAAGGAGTGTCAGACTTCTACTGACCAAAAACCCACCCTGTTTCTTCAGCTGCCCTTAAGTTCCGGGGCCACGGTATCTCGTTAGAACATTCCCGCAACCACCAACCAACAGGGCCGGGCGCGAGAGGTCACCGCCGCCAATCGCCTCCACAAGGACACGGCGGTGCTCTTCCCAAGCAGGGCACACCTCGGCCGTGTGCTCCGCAATGTCCTCCGGGTGGTCCTCACAATGACGACACCCGGGCGTGTCCTCCCGCTGTATCCGAAACAGGTACCTCCCGAAACAGCCATGTCCGATTAGCACCTGCGTTAGGCGGAAGGTGAGGACGCCGTGGCGTCTCTCAAGCCACTCCTCAAAGAGGGGACTTACCGCCGCAATTGCGGCTTGCCCAGCCCTCGGTTGCGACAGCTGCTTTTTCCATGCCGGCGTGAGATCGCGCCGGAAGTCTGTCCGCTGTGCCGCGATTTGCCGCGGCAGCGGAGTTTCACCCCGGCTTAGCACCTCCACGCGCCAAATGTACACGCGCGCGAGGGCTACCGCTTCCAGATCCCACGGCAGCAATCCGGCAACGAAGCTCGCCGCCTCACCGGAGATCGTGCGGTATCCTCGGATCATCCGGATGTCCATGACCCTCTGAGACGCGACCAGCTGCCGGGCTGGTCGCCGCTGTAGATTCAGCGCCCACACAGGAGTCCCATAGAGGGCCATGGACCGCACGATCTCCGCGTAGAGCCTCCGGCAGGAGGCATTTGGCCCCCTAGATTGGGTAGGAGCCGCTTGAGTGCAGCCCCCGCCCGGTCCAGTCTTGGAGCCAAAAGTCGGAAGTGCTCCACGAAGTTCCACCGGCTGTCGAGGACGAGTCCAAGGTATTTCATCGACGTCTCAATGCCGATGCGAACTCCTCCCACCGTTATTTGGGAGCCCGAAGGTGGCGCGTTCCGACGGCCATGAAAACACATGGCCTCGGACTTGTGCAGAGCCACCTCGAGTCCCAATTGCCGGATCTTCTCAACGACTATCGCAACCTCAAGTTACAATATACCTACGACTATGAATTCGGTACATATATCGATTTTAAGAAAGAGACGATCCGCTAACATCATGTTCCCTCAATTATTCTACAAAGATTTTTTTATTAACCTATTTTGTCCCACTTCTGAGGAAAGGCCTCCCACCATTCCTTTCGATAGTGTGCCTCCTCCGCATGCAAGGCGTTCCCCATGTTTTCCTCGATCTGCTACGATACAGTTTAGCTGTCTCAGGTCTCCATTCCAGTGTTATTCGGGTCCACAATTGTAACGACATCCGGCAGACATGGCCTGCCCAGTCCCACTTCAGCACAAATTCAAACTTTAAACTTGCACCAGTACTTAATATTGATGCCTTACTCACAGCATATCATGGACTAACTGCTTCATACCTCGGATATGGTATAATATTTTGGAGCAATTCGACAAATAAAGAACTCGTATTCAAAGCCCAGAAAAGGTGTATACGAGCGATGTTTAATCTTAAAATTAAAGATAGCTGTGAACCATACTTTAGACAATATAAAATACTGACGTTACCTTGTCTGTACATTTTTGAAATCGCGACTTTTATAAAAGCAAATCCTGAACTTTTTGAGACTCTAGCAGATACAATCACTCGTAGCAGGAGGAAAAACACAAAATATATTGCGATTACATAAAGCAAATACGGCGCTACTACGTAAGAGTATATACGGTATGGCACCAAAAATTTATAATAGGTTATCAGATGAATTAAGAAGCTTAGATGGTAATTCTTTCAAAAAACGTTTACTTGATTTTCTAGTTAGTAAAACCTATTATAAAATTAGTGATTTTCTTGAAGGTAAATAATGTGACTAGAAAATACAAACTCAACAAAACTGACATTCATTTATTTTATTATTTTACACATTATTGATATTTTGACATTTTTTTGTATTGTAATGGCCATGATGAAATGGATTTAATTTGACATTTTTTAATAGCTTACACAATGATTTATATAGTGACATTTTAATTTTTCGTATTGACATGGCCCCAGATCAAATGAATTTAATTTTTTAATAGTTTACACAATGACTTATAGTGAAATTTTTATTTTCTGTATTTACATGGCCCTGATAAAATGAATTTAATAATTTTACTTATATTTTAAAATACTTGATTGTTTTGTTTGTATTATAAAATTGTTGCTATTCTTTGTTAATTGAATTATCATAGGAACTATTTATTTTAAATTTTACTGAATGTTAACTATTCTAATAATTTTATGTTGATGCATGTACCTATTTAAAGCTACTAAGCACAAATTTGTTTCCGAATTTTAAATAAAACATATTATTATGTAAAATTTGCATGCCAGTAAGGTAGATCAAGGAGAACGAAATTCAGTGTAATGTTAACACCACTGTGTACCCTTGACCAGCAAATGAACAACATCGGCAATTTGCGTTCTGAAGCGCAGCGTGGGGTTCCTTATTCCGTCTGTAAGTTTAATATTCAGTATACGGCGTTCCATTGCTCGTTGGCAAACCCTGAGTTAGGACATCTGGATGTGTCAAAGACGAAGATTGTGCACCATAATATGTCAGAATGGGAAGAATACACATGCTCATTAGCTTGCGTTTTAAGGGTATTGGCAAATCGACCTTGAATAGCTCTTATGGACCTGTAGCTCCTCCGTAAGTCTTGCCACTTGTTTATTTTGTTTTGCATGAACGGAGACTACCTGGCTCAAGTATATGTATTCTTGGGCATATTGTATTTTCTCCCGGTGTGTGTGCACGTTGACAGGTGGTCATAGCTTGGTCTTTGACATATTCATCTTCAGTCAAATTCGAGGCTAGCGGTGCTGTACCCTTGAAGTTTTTTCTACAGTACAATGTCGTCAGCTAAGTGTAGATTTATCAACCTCATCTCACCCAGATAGATACCCTTCTGTTCCCGAGCGGTTAACAACTTTCTGAAGACTTCCTTTAGTGTGCTAGTGTAAGAATTTAGGAGACAGCGGGTCGCATTGTTTGACTTCCGTTAGGATTTTAAATTGAAGACTTATCCGTTCTAATTTTATGGCGGCTGTGCTGTTAGTGTACCTAATGTACCCTACTAATATTTTAAATTTTGGATTTTTATGTGTCAATGACATAAAATGTGACGTAGCAAATACTATACCACTACTTAGTATCCCCTGAAAATGGAAAATCCATGCGAATGAAATCTCGAGGATCAGCTACTTACTAATATAATATTGTACACAGGTCCGTGAGTCATTCATGCGTCAGTTCGTATGCGAGGTAGAGGGTGAGGAAGAGGCGGGTGCGGCAAGCGGCGGAGATGTATCGCGGCGAGCCTTCGAGTACATCGGCGTGGCCAAAATCGCCTTCCCGTACCGCAAGCGCTGCCTCGTGAAGACGCTAGTGGTGGCGCCACCGTCGCAACGGCCCAGCTCCGCGCTTCGTAGACACGTCGTCAGCTCCATCATTGAGTTAGTGGAACACACCCTGCCGAACTATCGGTGGGCCTGCATGACTTACATCGCGGTAATAGCGTTAAGCCGAGATACTTGCCGGGGTTGCAGGAATAGTCTATCGAGATACCGCAGCCCTGGATCGCAAGGGCACTGAAGGAACAGGTTGGGTTTTTTAGTCAGTAGGTCTGACACTTCCTTCCGCTCGACCCAGAGGGCACTCACACACCCATGGGAGGAGTCATTTGATGATTTACCCACCCGACATAACTGAAATGCAGCGCTAGTCACCCGACGCTGTGAACTAAACGATATACATATTACCACAAAATTTTATTATCCCACATAAAAACTATACTGTTCTTATATGGATAAATGTTAAAGAAAATGCCAAGCAAACCTAGCCGAAATTTCATTCATAATTACTAAAAAAAAATATCGTAACGATCAATGCCGTAAGAACATGGGCTTTCGGTAAGGGCATGTATATAAGTTATTTATTTTGCAAAATGGGTAAAGAGCATGGCGATACAGGAATAAATTAAAGCTCAGCTATATTCTTCGACTACAAATACAATAAAATGTAGACGTACAATGGTTTAATTTTGTTATTTTCTTTTTTATCCCTTTATTGTTGTTATTACCGTATTTTGCTATTTTCTGTTTATACGTATAATGGGGCCCCTAAAAAGGTACGTTGAAATTGCCCAGGGGCCTCAGTCAAGTTATCGGTTTTCATTACATTCGTTATTGCTTTAATTTTCTTTTTTACCTTTACAGGTGTCGATTTTGTTGCAGTTAGCAGTCTTGTGATTAAGGTTTATTTTTTTGTTGTTGTCCTGCTTTTTGAATGATATAATTATTAAGTTTGCAAATAAAACTATGAATTATTGTAATAATTATTAGGTGTAATTTCAGGGACTCTAATAACCACAGGCCCCTGCTCGGAGATTCAGCTATGTTAGCTACCGGAGGCAAGTCCGGACTGAAGCCGCAAGGCACAATATCCAGCGCGAAACAATTGCGCGTTGATCAGAAGAAGTATGTATTTCATTTAGTTACAGTTTTCAACTTGAATTCAGAATCTGAAATCTAACATTTGTTTCATTTGTGTCATCATCTACGAATATATGCTATGGAATGTGTTATAACACAATTCGCTGGCAATGTTTTCACGCTGTAATATTCTGAATTCAAGTGAAGACTGAAGGTGATTAGAAGATATAGCCTGATTAACGAGTGAGCAATAATATGGCTCTCAGGTTCGGCTCGCGGTCTATCAGGCGATCGGTGCGCAGCGGGAGTATTAAGTTGAAGCAGACGTACGAGCACTTGTTGGAAAACGGTGACATCGGCGCCGCGTCTCGTGTAGTTCCTTCCTCTCGGGCGCGCCCTCCTTACCTCGACATACGCCTCCTGCAGGCCAAGAGGCAGCAGGCGGAGATGAGAAGGTATACTTTCACACTCTTTGACATCTTTTTTTTATTATCTGGGGTAAAATTTCAAAAGGCGCTCAGACTTGCGGAATAGTTCAAGGAGTCAAAATATATAATATTACTAGCTGACCTGGCGAAAGTTGTATTGCCAAATGAAAAATAATTTCTAGTGACAAAAAATGTTTACGACCTATTCTCAGACCTACCAAATAATTATACATATTTATACAAAAAAAACTGTTTCGGAGTTTGGTAACAAACACTGCGACACGTGATTTTTATATCTATTTTGACCAAGGAGTAAGTACCTATAGAATTTTTGCCTCACTAAAACCACCCTGGTGATCTCCATCATAGAAGGGGCCCCATTACCTTTTAAAAAGATCACTTCGGAACCATCTAACATAACCTAAAGGAGTCTGTTCAGAGTCCCGTTGTGCGCGTTGGTACGTGATCGCTTCTATGCCACTGTTACTCATTGATACCTACGAGTTTTTGCTGATATAACATTTGATGTCTGAAACGGTACAATAGTCAAAATATTACTGGCGAAGCAGTCTTTTTCTTCTGATGATTTTGGAAACAAATCATAACGTCATAAACGTCATATTGGTCACGTCATACAATGAAACAATAAAATAAAAGACAATAAAAAAAGAAATCAAAAGTTTTAATTATACGTATCTATCTCTAAAGTGATTGTCAAGTTCCAAAGTATAACAATATGCTCGAAAATACCAACTATATTGACAGAATAGTGAAAGATGATTCTAATAATACTTATATGTATAGCATATGCTCTACTGTACCTTTATGCAATATTATTGTCTTCTAGGAATCAACGCGAAGAAGACTTGCGCGAAAACCATCCACTGTTTGACACTCCATTACTGATAGTCCCCAGAGAGTCACGCTTCAGGAAGATATGTCGCGCAATCGTAGACGCTCGCTATGACGCTCGCCTGAGAGACCCTGTCACTGGCAACGAGAGAAAAGTACATTATAAAAGTTTCCAGTAAGTGTATTTCCCTCAATAACCTAATAATAATAAATAAAACTAATTTCAATAGCCTAATGGCTAAGGTGTCGGACTTGTGACCGAGAAATCGTGGGTTCGAACCTGTTCCATTACACTCCACTCCACACACCGTGAACCCACTCCAGACACAAGCATATTTAGCTTAGTTGGAGGGGTTAACAAGTTTGTTAATAATGAGACTTTCCCCACATTGCTAGTTGTCTTAAAAAAACGAGTTCAGAATCTATTGATTCATATCATGTATGTTCATCATCATTTGCTTAGCCTTTTCCCATGTTGGAGTCGGCTTCTGGTCTATTCGGAGTGTGTTTTACGTGTATCGCCTATCTGACACTACAACTCAGCAGCTGTGCAACACAATCAGGTACGGTCGCAGCCTGGAATTTGGGGGGGGATAGTCACTAACAATAAAATATGTCGAGTAAATGAGTTTTTTTTTATTGCATAATACAAATTTTATCGCACTCATAAAACAAATGGAAGTCTTCTATTTTTATTGACAAACTAGCTTGTGCCAGCGGCTTCGCCCGCGTGGGAAGTTTTTCCCGTGTAAATCCCGATCCCGTCGGAATTTCGCAAAATCTTTTCTTAGCGGATGCCTATGTCATAACATCTACCTGCATGCCAAATTTCAGCCCGATCCGTCCAGTGGTTTGGGCTGTGTGTTGATAGATCACTATGTCAGTCAGTCAGTCACCTTTGAGTTATATATATTTAGATCGGGTAATAATATTTGGAACTTTAATTTTGCAAAATTTTAGAAGATTTTCTATTTGGGGTACGATTTTGGGTGGGTCATGTCCCCTGTGACCACCCTCTTCGGACCGCGCCTGAACACAATAACACTTGGCAAACCAGTGTCAGATTTTCTAGCTTCTGACTGCTTTCAAAGAAGTACAAATTACAGCTGGGACCACCGGCTTAACGTGTTTTTCGAGGCATGAAGGTATCTCGATATGGTCAGATGGTCACTAATCCATAGATAATAATAATAATAAGCCCTGACCACCGGTAGCTTGGACCCTGTTCCCGATGCCGGTGGGCTACTGTTTTTTATATTTTTAAATGATTTTTGTTTTTATAGGAATATTTAAAAATGCAAATAATATGTATATAAAATGTAATAAAGGAAATAATAATAATTTATAATAATAATTTATTCAAATAAAAAACGTTTACAAAAAGGTGTACATGTCGCCAACAGTTATGTTATCCATGCAATTATTGTGCCTAAAAATAAACTAAAACTAAGATATTATTATAGGTACTAGTAACGGTTGTTCGGAATAGCAACGTTAGGTAGCAACAAGCCAGATCTAGGTTAATTAAAACCTGTGTTTCAGGCCATCACTTTACAATCGAACTACTTAGGTCTAGTACAATTTAAAGTTAAATAAACTATTTAAAAATAAAATATATTTTAAGAATTATGATAAAAAGCTTAATGGTACATTAATATCTAAAAATAAGCCTATGTAACGATACAAAAGTAAACACTTACGAGGGGATTAAATATCATCATGCCAAAATTTCTAGAAGTTGTTCTGTGTCTGTGTAATGTAGTGTCTTTAAGTATACATTTTATTACATTTGTTATAGCTTATTATATAGAAAAGGTCCTATATATAGATAGACCTCAGCAAACGGTGCTTTATTGCTTATCCTTGAAGATTGACCCATGTGGCTGTAATTATTTAGCCACGAGCTTCTCCATATATGTTAACCAAAGAATTAAGTTATTGTAAAATAGTTGTAAACTAAAATATAGCATCAAAAAATTGATCCTCAACGGTGTCGGCTGGTAACGTACCCAAGATACTGGCGGATTGCCTCGGTGTATGGCAATGCTTAGCCGTTGGTCAAAGAAATAGCCAGCCCTTGGGTCACAGAAAGCGTCAACGAGCCTTATTAATATTATGTCTTTAAAAAGGCTGTGAGCACACGGGCCCCATGGTCCGAGAGTTTCGACCCCAAAAGGCTCGAAAACTTTAAATAAGACTAAATATAAACAAGAATAAAGCTTGTTTTACCCTAGTTTATATTTTTAACCGACTTCTGAAAAAGGAGGAGGTTCTCAATTCGGATGTTTGTTTGTTTTTTTTTTTTATGTTTGTTCGGGCATAGCTCCGTCGCTTGCCAACCGATTTGAAAAATTCTTTTTTTGTTCCCAAATGGTCCCATGAAAATTTTATCGAAATCGGACAATCCGTTTCTGAAAAATCAACAAAAGTAAAAAAAAATATTTACATTGATGATCTTTTCGTTTACTCTGCATTGTGTTTTTTGTTCGCGCGTTTTTTAGTTTTTTGTAGTTGACATTTTGGATTTTATAACTAGATTAATTACAAATTGACCCACTAAAAAGCGCAAAAATAAAAACTTTTTTGCAAAAAAAAATAAAACCGACTTCCATATCAAAACACTACAAAGCCAAAAATAATTTTAATTTCGGAAGGCGGTGTGAAAAAAAAGAAAATACAAAACCAATAACACCGACTACCGAAATTAAAATTATTTTTGGCTTTGTAGTGTTTTGATATGGAAGTCGGTTTTATTTTTTTTTGCAAAAAAGTTTTTATTACTATTTTAGTTTTGATAAATAACCCTATGGCAGAAATAGACATAATAATTGTATGAATATTTGTGATGTATTATCATGTACCTTAAGTAACATTATATCTAATTACACATTTAACGATTCATTATCATGAAAAGAATTTGTATGACTGACCATTATAACATTTGCCACTCTAAAATGAACTTAAACTTTAGGTGATAATTAAGTTAATTACAATGATGGCTTTAAAAATAAATTATTACCAATTAAGTTTACGAACTATAATTTATTTATTTTATATGCTTTTTAAATACTAACCTTTTTATTTTCAGTAATTTCCTTGGTCTAGTGACCTACATGGACTGGGTTATGATCATGGTCACCACATTATCCTGCTTATCAATGATGTTTGAAACTCCTACCTACCGAGTTATGGAAAACTTCGTTTTACAGGTAAATGTTGTCTTATAAACCGGATTTATTCTTCTAATCGAGAGTAACTACTAACAAATTTTTCTAACTAAGGCTAGTGTATTGTAAAACATGACTGTTTTGTTTAGATTGCCGAATACGGATTTGTAATTTTCATGAGCCTGGAATTGGCGTTGAAAATTTTGGCTGATGGTTTGTTCTTCACGCCCAAAGCTTATCTGAAAGATGCTGCCGCAGTTTTGGACGTTTTTATTTACATCGTAAGTATCAATAGTATACACGTATTAAATGCAAGATGATTGAACGACAGTGTTTATTTATTTAAGAAGTATGGAGGACTAACAGCTATTAAGTACAAGAAATATATAGTATAGTAGACGGTGAGCCAATTACAAGGATAAAGGAAAGGAAATTATATAAAGGAACTTTTTTATGCAGTTGTATTTTTGCTTAAAGTCAAACCTAACGCTCTTGACATCGATTACGCTTGATGGTAAGCGATAAGTAGTCTACGATGTAACTTGCGATCTCAAAAGATGCCTGTTCACTCTTGCTTTTAAAGGCTCGTGGGTCCTGTGCAGCAGAGACTACAGAAGCCGACAGAGAGTTCCACACCTTGGCTGTGCGCACAACAAATGGTAAAAGCGGCAATAGCCTAAAGGCTAAGTTGTCGGCTTTGTGATCGAGAGGTCGCGAGCTCTAACCTCACCACCTACACTATTAACGTTAACCCACTTCAGACACAAGCATATTTAACTTAGTTGCAGGGGTTAACAAGATTGCTAGTAATGTAAATTCTAGCCACATTGCTAGTTCTCTTTATATACCAATGTAAATAGTTCTATTATATAACAATGTCCGGCAAAGCTCGAACTTGGTTTGGCGCCGAATGTGATCGCGCTAAAAAAACGCTTAAACACGCGGCGTACCTAGCATGGGTGGGATGCTCGAAACTGCAAAGCAAATGACGTGGATCAGAAGAAGAGAGCCTTCAACAGAGCTTACAAGTCCTGCAAGAAGGTTTTGCGGAGGGCTCGGTTTGACCACGTTAGCCGAATTGGGAACAAACTTGCTTCATACCCTGCTGGCAGCAAAGCGTTTTGGTCCCTGGCAAAGTCGGTTGAATCGAACTTCTGTCGCCCCTCACTACCACGGTACCACCACTGCTCAAACCTGACGAGTCTCTGGTCCACTCCGCTGAGGAAAAAGCAAACTTGTTTGCCGCTCTTTTTGCCGAGTCTTTACGTCTGGATAGTAGTGGCGCTCACCCTCCTGATGCTCCTATTGGATGCGAGACGTGTATGTCGGACATTCGCATCCTTCAGAAGGACGTCTGTAGAGTGCTGCGTAATATTGACGTGAACAGAGCTAGTGGCCCCGACGGGATACCAGCAATCGTTCTTAGAACTTGTGCACCTGAACTGTCTCCAATCTCGACACGCCTGTTTCGCCTTTCGGTTGAGACTGGAAAGGTACCGAAAGCATGGAAGCTGGCCAACTACAGGCCTATTTCAGTCAATTAATAGTAAGCTCCTGGCATACCTAGAAGCTAACGAATCCTCAGTGACCGACAATACGGCTTCCGCAAAAACCGGTCAACTGGGGATCTTCTAGCGTATGCCATTCATATCTGGAGTGAGGCCATTGAGAAGCACGGGGAAGCACTTGCTGTTTCCCTTGACATCTCCAAGGCCTTTGACAGGGTCTGGCACGATAGCCTTACTGCTAAGCTTCCTTCTTTCGGTTTACCCATTGAACTTTGAGTTTGGATTGATAACTTCCTAAGAGATCGATCCATTCGAGTGGTCATTGATGGCTGCTCGTCTGGCCAATTGGCAATTAATGCCGGGGTCCCTCAGTGGTCGGTTCTCTCAACAACTTTATTCTTGCTGCACATTAACGATCTGTTTATGCCCGGTACTTTTGGGTATGCAGACGACAGCACAGTTGCTGAGAGATATGTGTCCAGCGCGCGTGCTGGTGTGTCACAGATCCAGTCTCTCCGTGAGGACATGGTTGGGTGCTTGAATTTGTCCTTGAAGGCTGTCTCCGAATGGGGCGACCCTTGACCAAGTTTAAAGCAGCTAAAACCCAGGCGTCTCTTCTCCGCAAAAAAGAGCCAATTCGAACCGGTTCCTACTTTCCGTGGTCTAACTGTGCCGATAACCGATCATATTGGGCTTCTTGGAGTGACACTAACTTCCACCCTCAATTTTGGTCCGTTTATCGAGGCTAAGGCTCAACTAGCATCAAAAAAGTTGGGAATTCTAGCCAAGGCACAGATTACTAAATAGTCAATCACTCTAATACGAAAGCGAAAATACTTACGCTATAATAGCCTACAAAATCTTAATAATAATACCAGCTGTTTGCAGCGAGAAAAAATTTACCATAAGTACGCAAACAGAGAGTTTAGATTGTTTTGCCTGCCACGCGACCCACATGCGAGCGCGTCATCGAGCGAATGTGCTTAGTGCTAGGGTTGTACCTATGATATGCTTCAGTTTAATAAAATGATACAGGTTGGCCAACTTAGAGGTATACAACTTTTTGGCGCCATTTTGTTTTGACGCCATATTTAACAGTTATTTGATAACTATTGATAGATTTACTCTTTATACACTATAACGAAATCAAATAAGGATTTGACAACTACAAAGGGTGATAAATTTTTTATTTCTTTTTATTGATAATAATTTCTCGGCTTGTTAGCATAGACACGTACGTCCCTTTAGATAGCCCCACAGAAAAAAGTCAGGAGCTGTCAAATCCGGTGGTCTTGGGGGCCTATAAATGTCACCATTTCTTGAAATTAATTGACCTGGAAACATTCTTCTCAATATTTCGATTGTGTCTCTGGCCGTATGACATGTGGCCCCGTCTTGTTGGAACCACATATTTTCTAATACCAGCAGATTCATTTGATGTAACAAAAAATTGTTGATTATCTCACGGTAACGATCTCCATTCACTGTTACGACAGCGCCCGTAGCATCTTCAAAGAAATAGGGTCCAATTACTCCTATTGACCAAATTCCACACCATACTGTTACTCGACGTGGATGCAGCGATCGCTCGTGGATCAACAAAGGCTGTTCTTCGCCTCAATAGTGAGAATTTCGTTTCTTAACAACAAATCCACTGAGGTCGAAATGGGCTTCGTCACTCATAATGATTTTTTAATGAAAATCTGGGTCGGTATTCAATTGGGTTAGCACAAAATTACTGATGTTACGACGGCGATCATGGTCCCTAGGCTGAAGTTCTTGAATTATCTGAATCCTTTTATGGAAACAAACCCAGGTCTTTCTTGAGAATAGTCTGTAGTAGTCAACAGCTGGAAATTAATCCTCTTAATTTCCAGCTGTTGAGAACGTCGTCTGGTAGACAATGTCGGATCTTCGGCTACATTTTCACGCATTCTTTCAATATTCTGCTCCGAACGAACTCTTCTGGCACTATGAAGAACTGGTTTATCTGTTACAATGCCATGCTGCTCAAATTTATTCACCGAACGAGTTATTGCTAGCCGCGAAAGAAGGTGATTTTTACCGACAATTGTTCGCAATTTTCTCAGCGTTTTCGCGGTAGAAGATTGTTTTGAGTATAACATTTTGATAATTAAAACACGTTGTTCAATCAAAAAACGCTCCATATAGAATTTGCCGTATCTATATCTGCCAGCTATCTCGAGTTGACCCAAGACCAATTAGACAAGCTAGAGCGACTTCAAAATCTCTGTATTAGGTTTATATTTAGCTTACGCAAGTATAACCACGTTTCTGATTTCCGCGCTCAGCTCAAATGGTTTCCTTTTAGGCTTCGCCGGAATCTTCACTTTATAATGTGCTCTTTAATCCTTTTACTCCTTTTTATTTTAAGGAACGCTTTCAGTTCCTCTGTGACACACATTCAAGATCCTTGAGATCATCGGCAAATTTAGAGTTAAGAATTCGTATGCATTCCACTTCTTTCTTTGACAAATTTTTCACTATTCAAGCAGCTCGTTTGTGGAATGCATTACCCATAGAAGTGAGGCGTGCTCAAACGCTACCAGCGTTCAAAAGAATGGTGAAGGAGCATTACCTCTCCCTACTACTTTTCCCCTTCTTTCTCAATTATAGATACATGTAATATTTATTAGTATATGATTTTTGTATTGTATGTATGTATTTTATATTATTATGTTCAATTAATATTATTTATGTTGTTACACACAGTTGGTACACTGACAGCCCTTAACTTGTCTCCTTAAATTTTTGTCAATCCAAAGGTTGTCTGTAAGAGATCGCCCTGTGCGATAAGACCATTGTACACTAGTTAAAAATTTTGTATCCATAGAAATATTGTAAGGTATACAATAAAGTATATAATAAATAATTATATTAGTAACTAGCTTTTGCCCGCGACTTCGTACGCGTGGAATAGTTACTTTGGGCTAAAGTTAAATTTAACCCCGATTTTGAAGCATTCTTCATTGGCGCTCCGCTCCTATTGGCCTTAGCGTAATGATATATAGCCTATAAGCCTTTCTCTATAAATTGACTATTTAATTAAAAAATATTTTTTCAATTCGAACCAGTAGTTCCTGAGATTATTGCGTTCAAACAAACAAACAAACTCTTCAGCCTCATTATTAGTATAGATAGCTGTTGCCCGCGACTTCGTCCACGTTTCCGTCGTTTTTCGTTAAAAAAAAGTTGCCTATGTCCTTACTCACGGTTCAGTGATTTTGATGTAACAGACAGATTAACTTTCGTAATTTAGTAGGGAAATATAATATGTCAATCTATAATACTGTTGAAAAATATCGCAATACCGAACCGCACAATATTATTGTTAATAGCTGTGCCCGCGACTCCGTCAGCGTGTAACTCCTTGTGTGTTATTAAGTTAATGTATCGGTAATATTGTTTAGATCACGTTCACATGAGGCTTAAGTACTTATAGAACGAAAATACTTCAGCGCAAAGCTTCCGGGTAAACTATGTTGAAAGTTGACCCGTCTGACACGTGAACATAAAGATTTCTAAAACTGCTAACCCGGGAAAGAGCGACGTACAACTGACCACGCGAGAAACAACTGACACCGAGATCTACTCCAGCAACACGAAAAGTCTACCCTTGAGCCTTATTAATTGTCATTGCATAACACACCGATACTGGGAATTGCGTTCTTTTAAATTGGAATGGAAAATTATTTGGTATTATGGGAATTCTGGGAATAAAGATGGTTTCTCCTGCACCGCAACCTGTTAAAATTTGTGCCTCGATTATATTTTGTTGCAACTGGGTTACTTTTAGCCGAGTTCCATTGCAAAGTTGTGGTGGTTTTAAATTTCGGAGCAGAATAATAATCAGAAAGCTTCGAACTGCTAAGCTATCGGGAGTTACACGTGTTATTGTGAGTCAACCGTAAAAGATAGATATATGCTGTCGTGGGATATTTTTTATATAATTTTAAGGAGAACATTTCCGTCATAAATGATTTCTGTGTAGCTTTAACCATTAAGGTTGCACTCGCGACGGAAGCTTAAAAAATGGAGTAACTTCTCCCGTTTTCCCAACATTTCCCTTCACTGCTCTGCTCCTATTGATTGTAGCGTGATGAAAAGTATACTATAACCAGCTCAGGAGTATGAAAAATAATTGTACCAAGTTTCGTTAAAATCCGTCGAGTAGTTTTTGTTTCTATAACGGTTATACAGACAGACAGACAGACAGACAGACAGACAAAAATTTTACTGTTTGCATTTTTGGCATCAGTATCGATCCCTAATCACCCCCTGATAGTTATTTTGTAAATATATTTCATGTACAGAATTGACCTCTCTACAGATTTATTATAAGTATAGATTAATATTTTTTTACTTTTTTATTCAATATTTTTTCAGTATTTCTTTTTTGTTACAATTATTTTTTATACGCCAGATTTAACAGTTTGGCGAGAATACATTTATGTAATATGCCTTTTGTGAAATGTTATTAATGTAACATAATCCTCTCTTTTACTTTACGTTATGTAAATAACATTACATTACATGGAAGTAAAAGAGAGAAGTGTGGTGATATGTATTCGTATTAATGTTTCACGATGTAATGTCATGAGAAAATTATTTATTTATGTACACACATGAAAATTAAAAATAAAAACACAAATACAGATAGATAAAAGAGCACTAGAGCACAAAGGTGCTGCTTATTTCAAGAGAAATTTCTTCCAGCAGACCTGCGATAGGAGAGTTGATGAAGAGATGATAGACACAGTGTGTATAAATACTAATTGCGTAAATTAAAACATACTTAACTAATAACATAAATTATAAAGATACAATAAACATATATATAGATACATACAGGTAGAATACGTATTTATATAAATACTATAAAATTATATACAAAAATATAATATATACAGTATGTTAACTAACAGAGAGCGTTCCCGTTAACCCGCTATAGTATAAGCACATCAATTAGATCGCCGCACACGCGGCTCGTCATTCATAAATAAATTGCGACGTTGCCGTCCTTCAAGTACGCGTAGTGTTTCTTTTACGGATCAATTTAACATTTTTAGTGAATATTTTATTATATTAAAAAAAATACATTTTGTTTTCGAATGTTTTAACATACTGCATATATAAATATATCAATATAATATATGTATATAATTATATACACTTACGGGATGGTAGAGAGGTAATGTTCTTTGACCAGCTTTTTGAAATTATGAACTGTTTTAGCATCACGGATTTTAGGCGCAAGTGAGTTCCACAGTCGTACTGTACGAAAGGGGTGGGAATAGAATCGTGTTTTGTGGGATGGGAAATTGAAATGGAGTTTAAGTTGAGATCTACAAAGGGCATCAGTAGGGCGAGTGAACGCAAAACGATCACGCAGGTAGCTTGGATAATATAAAAAGAATGTTGTACAACAATAATAATATTCGAGTGTTCTTGCGAAGACGGATAGGGAGCCACTTGAGATCCTTGCGAAACTGAGAAACATGATCGTATTTCCTCAGACCATAAACAAAGCGAATACACAAGTTTTGCAAACGCTCAAGCTTACATAACAACTCCTCAGTGGCATCCAGAGCAGGCATCGGCATAATCCATAATCGGTTGGATTACAGTTTGAGCTAGAGAGATTTTGGTTTGAAAAGGCAAGAAGCTTTGAAGGGATTTTAAAGTGTGGAAGGAAAAGTGCACCTTTAAACTAACCTCATTTGCTTGCGCTCGCCAAGAAAGATTGCTGTCCAGTAATACACCAAGATTCTGTGCTATTTCCGTGTATGCATTGACTGAGCCGTTAAGGAATAATGACCTGAAAGTGGAAGTGTCAAGCGCAGAGCGATAATATCGACTGCCTAAGATTATAGCCCTGGGACTTGGGAATTAATCTGTAACTCGTATGATTTAACCCATAGACTAATTCTCTCCAAGTCACAATTCATGGCACTAATCGCGGAGTCCGCGTCAGCCAGCAAGAAATGTCAGTAAAGCTGCAAATCAACTGCATATTTTTTTTAATTATCATATTTTTTTAAATATCTGCACTCACAAACAAACCGTGTTAACGATTTTGTGGGGCATTGGCTTAAATTTAAGATTCTAATGTAACATATATTAATAACAATAAATAAATAATAAGTTCTAGATCACATATTAATTGTATTTCCAGGTATCGCTTACGTTCTTGTGCTGGATGCCGGTGCGTGTCCCGCCTGGTTCAGCCGCTCAGATGCTAATGATTCTGCGCTGCGTGCGGCCGCTTCGGATCTTCACACTCGTACCGCATATGCGCAAAGTGGTTTATGAACTGTGCCGTGGATTCAAAGAGATATTGCTCGTGAGTTGATTAAGAACATTTTTTTATAAAATATCTAAGAATTACAGAAAACATTTAATAGTATTTTCAATCTGGACTGGTTCTTAACTTTTTAATTTTAAAAATAAAATTCAAACTCCTTGTTTTTAAGTACATCGTGGTTTGTTTTTTTAACCGACTTCAAAAAAAGAGGTTCTGTATTCGACCAGTATGTACGCGATAGATAATTGAATAGGTTTGATTACCTCGGGCGTGTCCCAGAATGCGGCGTACTTAGCCTATCAAAACTATTAATTGGCTTGGCACCGACTTCAGTCATGTGAGTAGATACGTAGCCCTTATTTGAAACGGAATTAGACATCCAATGAAACAATATATAAGGTTATTATTCGCTTTGCAGTGCAGAAGTGGTGTTGTTTGTTTTGAAGTCGGTTCAATTTTTTGTAAAAATGTTTTTTTAGTATGTTTTTTGTCCTTGTAACTGTTAGTGCTCAGCCGGTAAATGAAACTTGGTAGAATCTTACTAAATTATAATCATTAAAAAAATTATATACATATAATTTTTGAATCACCCAGTAGAGGACTGGCGTGAGTTCTCGACATCGAGCGCGTGTTGAATTCTAGACCGCCTAAAGAAAACCACTGTCCTGTAGTTCCCAGAACGTAGGCGACTGGTGGCAGCCAGGTAGGTTTTTTTTTTATTATTTAAAACATGCGAGTACATTTTTAAGAAATATATACATACCACCTAAACCATCGAGGGTTTATCTGTGGTATGCTAGCCGCGGCAACTCGATGCCACACCACACATACATACATCATTAAAAGTAATACTTTAACTATGCATCGAAACACCTTCTAGATCGTAGTACTTTCTAGAAAGTGTTTTTTTAGCACTTTACAGCAGTTTTTTGGAGTTAATTTTTTAATAACATTTACAGGCATGTCATTTAAGAATGATGGTAGCATGCATTCCCACGTCCTTGCACCATACACATTATTGTGACTTGGTATTTTATACGTGGGTAAGTAGGACAAACAACGTAACGACTGCAACCTTTCGTATTTCTGGATATTACTAATACTGTAGAAGTTATCGTTAATGACGCGTAAACGTATCTTGTCGAAGACATTTACAACTTGACAGTGCTTAAATAAACCCTTTTCGTTATTTTTAAATTGTTTTTTTATGTAACTGGGAACAATAGTTTTCAAAATTCGCAACTGTAAATTATAAATGTCCTCAACGTAGGTTTTGTATGTACGTCCATAGGTACTGAGGCCATAATCAATTACAGAATCAGCCAGTGCAAGGTACAAGGTTCTAAGTATTTTGTATGGTAACTTATACTTAAGAATTGATAACTTTGATAATATAGACCTCAGCTTATTACACACATGATCAATGTGCGGCCGCCAGTGGAAATTATGATCTAGTATCAGACCAAGATACATATGATTAGTGACTAACTCCAATGTTTGGCAATTACACGGTTTGACTGGTTGGTGAAGACACAGGTGGTCGTGCGCAACGATCGCGGGCACAGTAGGCGTTGTCAGGTAGGGCGAATGTATGTGAAGGAGGTTGGTCTTTTTTATATTTATTACGAGACCAACATCGTGTGCCCACTTACATAAAAGGTCAAAGTTACACTGCATCACTCTCTGTGCCTCCCGTACGTCTTTATGTGCAGCAACCAAACATGTGTCGTCAGCAAACTGGTACACGGAGCCTTCCGTGAAGATGTTACACATGTCGTTCACGTACAATAAGTATTCCGTCGGCCCGATAATCGAACCTTGTGCTGTGCCTTTATCAGTTAGAACCATGCTACTTAACGAACCTGCGACACTCACCGACGTGAAGCGGTTTTTTAGTGCGGTTGAAGTTAGTGCGTAGCACGCAGGGTTGTCCAGCCACAGCCCTTGCGGCGACAGCTAAGTAGGTATTGGTTGTCCGGTACGGAAGAACCCTGGAATATCCCGAATTAGGCATTTTAGAAAATGACCGAATTCGTACTACTGACTGCAACATCCTGACAAGCGTCGAACATGGAATCTACGGTGGAAGGTGGTGATCTAGCATCAATTAGCCATCAAGATGAAGCAGTATAAGCAGCGTGGTACAATTTAAAAGCATGATGAAACAGAAAAATGATATCTAGTAATGTGAGGTAGATGGAAAAATAACAAGAATGATTTACAGAAAACTACAATACAATGGTAACCCTCGATTGTCTACAAGTCACCAAGCTACATAGTTTGAACAAAGAATTTAAATACTTGAAAGGATGAAGATAATTTAAAAAGTAACCGTCATGACCCGTTACAACTATATAACGAACATTTGGTAGAACATAAAAGTAGGAATATTACTAGGTGTTTAAAATAGCAATCACCGTTGATACATCAGCACAATCAATAAGAATCAACTATTCAGGTGCCCTAAGTTGGTATTATTACACACAGCGAAATTTAGCAAGTCATGCAACGAATACTTAAATCTAGTAAATTAAAGTTTTGCAACACTCACCCGTTCGGGGTTACACTGAATTTAATATTTGTACAACTTGAAGTAAAATAGATAGGTAATTGTTGAAACAAATTATCTTCTTTAAAGTAAGCAATGATAGTGGTTGGCAGAGGTCCAATTAAATATTATGTAGACGCGATCACTCTGCCGCTGTGTAGTGTGAAGTGCTCCCCGCCAGCGGTCCTATTCCCCGAGCCGTTGAGAATCCGTGAACGTTAAGCGTGCGGTAGGGAGAGGGAAATCACTCAGCCCAAACCAGTTCCGTGCGCGAGCGATTCTAAGATTGCTAGTTAAAAGTAGGTACCTTCATCAGCTGTGAGCGTAATTAGCTATTTTCTCTGTTTGCAACTACGATTCAAATGTGTTAGCGATCACGTACAACGTTACATCCTTCAGGCTATTTCCTTGGGCAAGTTATTCAAAACTGACTTGCTTATGTTAGAATAAATCTATTAGAACCAAATTTTACTGCTTATTGTTACGAGCTGGGGTTCGGAATAGAAATAATTAACGCCAATTAAACCAAAATTAACACTTCTTAAATAAACACAAAACAAAAATCAACACAGTTCTTCACAGTACTGTACTGTGAAGAACTGTGTTGATTTTTGTTTTGTAAGTATTGTAACAGTACTTGTCACTCAACACTTAAATCGCACCGAAATTCACTTGTAAAGCTTCGATTATATCGCCTAGGATCTTCTAATAAGACTGCCATCTGCGTTCCTCTGCGAGCTATTTATACCCTGGTCTATGAGTTCTAGAACATTCTTATAAAATCGACTCAATGTTTATACTGCCAAGAATATTCCAGGAGGCTACTCGAGATACACAGTACTGCTACTCGCCGCTAGATAGCGTTAGTGTCTCGACTCGATATACCAGTACTGCTACTCGCCGCTATATGGCGTTAGTGTCTCGAACATTCTAGATTACTGTCGAAGTTTCTCGACGTACTTCACTAAGCGACTGGCGTAACAATATTTAAATGGTTACAATATTATCACTCTTAAATGTCCGTAATTGTGGCATGAATGTAGAAATACGTTTCCTTTTCCGCATTGAGTAAAATCGCCAGAACTCTCCGAATTACGTCAAGTAAACTGTATCCTGCGTAGTCTACTTTACACCAACTTTTTTCTTTTTTTCTACCACAATTTAAATGGCCCCTTAAGACTTTAGACATATCGCTTAGGTCTTTTATACTGATCACATTATGACTTTCAACAGGTATCGACACTTTTGATCCTCCTGATGTTCGTGTTTGCAAGTTATGGAGTACAGTTATATGGTGGCAGGTGAGTGGGCACATATTTTATTATCTTGAACTTCCCGGTCTATTCTTCAAGAAATGAAGCCAACATAACAACTCAAAATTCTACGTGATAGAGATTTTTATATTATAATACATTAGAGATGCGCCGAAAGTTCGGCCGAATATTAGTATTCGGTACAATTGGCATATTTTTTCATGTTCTTATTCGGCCGAATATTCGGTTAATTTGCCGAATAATTACAGAATATTTAAATTATAGTGAATATTAAAAACAACAATATTTTATTAAACAGTAGGCAAGGTCAACTAACTAATTTTATTACTAAATAAGTGTGGTTAATTCCGAAAGTTGTACATCTTCTCAGTCGTATCACTCTTGCCAGAGTGATCGTGGTCAACATGTAGTAAATGCTGGAGTGGCGGATGTAGCTCGCCTCACGACGTCCCGCCATTTCTCCCTATTTGCCGACATTTTGGTGCACTCATGCAAAGGCCCGCCAACCATGGTCTTTACTTGGTCGGTCCAACGCGTCGGCGATCGTCCACGCGGTCTGGTGCCGTCTATCTTGCCTTGGGCGACGAGACGTTCTATGGAGTCGTTAAGGCATTGGATAGACGCTGTTTGATTCTGAGTTCTTGCAGTATGGAGACAGCAGATCATTAATATACAGCAAGAATAAAGTTGCTGAGAGAACCGACCCCTGAGGGACCCCGGCATTAATTGCCAATTGGCCAGACGAGCAGCCATCAATAACCACTTGAATGGAACGATCTCTCAGGAAGTCTTTAATCCAAACGCAAAGTTGAGTGGGTAACCCGAAAGAAGGAAGCTTAGCAATCAGGCTGTCGTGCCAGACTCTATCGAAGGCCAAGGGAAACAGCAAGTGCTTCCCCGTGCTTCTCAATGGCCTCACTCTAGATCTGAATGGCATACGCTAGAAGATCCCCAGTTGACCGGTTTTTGCGAAAGCCGTATTGTCGGTCACTGAGGATGTCGTTGGATTCTACTTATGCCAGGAGCTTGCTATTAAGTACACGCTCCATACTCTTACAGAGTATGGACGTGACTAAAATAGGCCTGTAGTTGGCCGGGTCGGCACGACTGCTGTTTTTGGGCACAGGCTGCACGTTAGCCAGCTTCCATGCTTTCGGCACCTTTCCAGTCTCTAGTGAGAGGCGAAACAGGCGTGTCAAGATCGAAGACAGTTCAGGCGCACAAGTTCTAAGAACAATTGCTGGTATCCCGTCGGGGCCACTAGCTTTGTTCACGTCGAGATTACGCAGCACTCTACGGACGTCCTTCTGATGAATGCGAATATCCGAAGACTCCGCAAAAAGAGCGGCAAACAAGTTTGCTTTTTCCTCAGTGGAGTGGGCCAGAGACCCCGTCAGGTTTGAGCAGTGGTGGTAGTGAGGGGCGACAGAAGTTCGATTCGACCGATTTCGCCAGGGACTAAAACGCTTTACTGCCAGCAGGGTATGTTGCAAGCTTGTTCCCAATTCGGCTAACGTGGTCGAACCGAGCCGCAAAACCATCTTGCGGGACTTGGCAGCGCTGTCATTAGTTTTGCAGTTTTGAGCATCGGCCCATGCCAGATACGCCGCGTGCTTAAGCGCTTCCGCGAATAGGTCCGGAGATTAGCGTGTACAAACAGACAGACTTTTTTTATTTTTTTGCCGTGTTACCGTTTCACCTCAATTATTATTTTTGTATAAAATTAAAATGTATAGACACACTTTTTTTACTGTTTTATTATATGTATAGATGAGTAGGGATTTGTGGTGCTATTGAGCCTCCGTGTAAAGATTTATCTCTTTTCAGGCTTGCGCGGTGCAACGACCCTACGATAACGAAGCGTGAAGATTGCGTAGGCGTGTTTATGCGCCGCGTGTTCGTCACCAAGATGAAGATCCGGCCCGGACCCAACGAGACCTTTCCTTCTATGCTTGTGCCAAGAGTCTGGTTAGTGCATCATCCATACAGCCTATAGAAACCAAATAACAACCGCTTGAGGCCTAAACCGGTAAACGCACACATCACTAAACGTCTGACATACGTTCAAATTTAAGTCCATTTATAACCTCAGCGATAATTATTTTCAAACCTTATCAAAAGGCTCACGCTTCTTAAAAACTACGAGAATAGCACCTCTCATGTACGTCACCGCTCAACAAAATTCGACAACTTTTGGGGGCCGACCGCGTTAGTCAATAAATAGAGTAATTAAATTTTCTAATGACATCTTGTACAATACTTTGGTGTGATAACAAAAGCCAGATTTCAAGTTTCCGGGAATATACATTTTACCGTAGTTGGATTTTTCTGATATTATTTAACAAAGTAAAATATAGTGTGTATCTACAAATGTGATATGTGTCTGGAGGAGGGGCTTATGGTTAACTGTAAACGTCTTTGTACTGGTGATGATAATAATTACTGACTGAATGGAGGAAGACACCGAAATGGATGTTAAATTATCGATATAAAATATTGACTATGGTAGCCAGACTTATGAAAATTAAAATCTATTTCAGGGCGAACCCCAAACGATTCAACTTTGACAACATCGGCGACGCACTCTTAACGTTGTTTGAAGTGCTGTCGTTCAAAGGCTGGTTGGATGTTCGCGATGTATTAATCAAAGCATTGGGACCGGTTCGTACAGATACATTACCTAAAAATTTGATTCGGATTCAGTCAATCAATTTGTTTTTAAACTTCTTTTTATTAATACTATGCTGTGTATTGCCAGGTCCACGCAATCTACATACACGTTTACATATTTCTGGGTTGTATGATTGGATTAACTCTGTTCGTTGGTGTGGTGATTGCAAACTACTCCGAGAACAAAGGAACCGCTCTGTTGACTGTCGACCAGCGACGTTGGTAAGATGTTATTTTATTTCGTACTGAACACAATATTTCTTCCCTGTTGTTTCGATTACGGATTCCAGTCAAGATTTAATCTCTATGTTAGCCAAAGATCTTTGTGTGCTCGCTCGCTACATGTAACGTGGAACTTTTTATTTTATTACGAATGAGCCCGTTCTTGACCTCAATCACACCTGATGGTAAGTGCAAGATGTGATCTACGATCGAACGAGTGAGCCCAGAAAATGCCTATTCACTCTTGCTTTAAAGGCTGACGGGTCATATGTGGTAGGCAACACAGCAGCCGGTAGAGAGTTCCACACCTTGGCTGTGCGCACAATAAATGTTGACGAAAAGCGCTTAGTACGACAAGACTGTATATCGACCAAGTGTGGATGGTATCCTGAGGTACGTCTGGTTGACCGGTAGTAAAAGGGGGATGAAGGGATTAGGTCGTGGAGCTCCTGCGCACACGTCGATGTTCAAGGCTCTGAAGCTTTTATTCGACCAGCGAATCGTTGCCAATGAATCTCTTGGCTCGTTTCTCGATAGACTCAAGCGTATCCAGTTGGTATTTCGCAGATCCATCCCAAAGAGCAGTACTCCATACACGACCCAACCTGGGCTTGATAGAGATTGAGTATCTGTTCCGGTGTGAAGTACCGTACCTTTGCTAGGATTCCCAACTTTTTTGCTGCTAGCTGAGCCTTAGTCTCGATAAACGGACCAAAATTGAGGGTGGAAGTTAGTGTTACCCCAAGAAGCTCAATACGATCGGTTATCGGCACGGTTACACCTCGGAAAGTAGGAGCCGGTTCGAATTGACTCCTTTTTGCGGAGAAGAGACACGCCTGGGTCTTAGCTACATTAAACTTGACCAGGTTGGCATCGCCCCATTCGGAGACAGCCTTCAAGGACAAGTTCAAGCGCCCAACCATATCCTCACGGAGAAACCGGATTTGTGACTCACCAGCACGCGCGCTGGACACATATTGTTTGAGAATAATCCAAACACATAGTAATTTTATTTGCATTAGCAACATTTATATGTTTAGCACTAGTTTTTATATACTGGTAACACCAGTTAGTAGAATTTTCTCTCTGTGACTTGTACTTTTGGCTCTCGTGTAATAAATTATAAAAACTATTTTGGAATACAGTTTACTGCTAAAAATCAACCAGCATTTTATTATACATGCTGTGCGTGGTCCTTCGAAGCTTGTGCAAAGTAGTGCATGTGTAAATCCCGTATTCTGGTTAGTCTCGGCGCCGGCGCCATTTTTCGCGTTCGTCGAGCAAAAAGTGTTTGCGAGAAATCTATAATTTCTCTGCAGACAGGAAGAATCGTGAGGATTTCAGCATATTTCACAGGAATACAATTAAACAATTGTGGATTGCAAATCTATAATTTGCAGCTCATTGGGAACTAGAGCCATTGTTCGTGGTCGCCGGGCAAGTTTTGCGAGAAATCTATAATTTCTCTGCAAAATACAAGAAGATTCGCGAAGATTTCTGCGTATTTCACAGAATTGCATTCAATTGAAGATTATTTCTGTCGTGTTAAATTGCAAATCTATAATTTTGCATTACACACCTACTTTCCATTAGAAATATCATTCATGGGAGCGGGAAACTTGTTCTCGTTCTTGTGATAGTAACAAATTAGAACTTGTAATGGAACAGTTTTGGCTCACTGAGATGATTCCTCAGTCTACAACGAAAGGTTGTAATGAATTTAAAAATCAGAAAAATGTTTCCAATAATCTGTTAAACTTATAAATGACAAGTTTTGTGTTGACATGCCCTTAGCTTCCAAAATGGAAGAGTTGTATCTTGGAGATTCATTCCCAGTGGCTGTTCAAAGATTTCTATCACTGGAGAAATGATTTAACCACAACCCTGTATATTTAGAAAAATATAAGAGCTTTATTGAAGAGTACATAGCATTGGGGCATGCTAAAATAGTGGAAATAGGCAGCTATGATGTCCAAAATGGCACTGTTTAGTTTTAGCTCACCATGCTGTTCTAAATGAGGCAAGTCTGACCACAAAGCTACGTGTAGTTTTTGACGGTAGTATGAAGTCTAGAGCTGGTGTATCACTGAACGATGTTATGTTGAATGGTCCAGTTGTTCAGAACGAACTCTTTGATATTCTCTTCCTTTGGAGAACATACATACTTATACACGCTTACCTGCGACATTCAAAAGATGTTTCGCGGAATTCTCATCAATCCGAGTCAAACTTGTCTTCAAAATATTTTATGGCGTGATGATCCATGCAAACCCATCAGCTGTTTGCTGCTCCAGACCGTCACATATGGTTTAAAGTCTTCTACCTTCTTGGCTACTCGTTGTCTGATAGAGTTGGCTCGTAGATATCAATCTGAATTCCCACTTGCCGCTCAAGTCATGTTATTGAACACTTATTGTGATGGTGTCATTTGTGGTTCTAATACTACTCAAGATCTTCATAAACTAAAACATGAAGTTATTGCTCTTTTGCAAGAAGGCAGCTTCATAAATGGTGTTCAAACTACCTCGAGGCTATTGATGATCTTCCCAATGAGCACAAATGTTTTGAAAAATTGGACATGAATAAAAACAATATTGTCAAAACATTGGGTTTAAAATGCGACATTTTTAATGATACATTTACTTTTAACTGTCCAATGATGATATCAAGACGAAACGGTCTATTCTGAGTTTCATTGGCAAAATGTTTGACCCGCTGGGCCTCATAGGTCTTATTAAAGTTGTGGCAAAATTTTTTATGCAAACTTTATGGTCTATGAATTTAGACTGGGACAAAATATTGCCCCAAGAGCAACTCAATGTTTGGGATAAATTTATTAAAAACTTATCTTTAATGAATGCGATTACTGTTCCAAGATATGTAAGTTCATGTGATGTGGATATCATATAGTTGGTGGGATATGCTGATGCATCTATGAAAGCGTTTGGATTTGGAAGCTGTCTTTACTTAAGAACTGTTAAATCTGACGGTTCAGTTTTTGTTAATTTATTGTGCTCTAAGTCCCGCGTTGCCTCATTAAAGAAAAATTTAACAATTCCAAGACGAATTAAATAGTGCTTTGCTTCTCTCGCAAATTCTGAATAGGGTGTACAATATTTTACAATGTAGGTTCCCTTGTCTCACAGTTCACTTATACAGTGATTCTCAGATCACACTAGCATGGATTAAATCTAAAAACATAAAGTCAAAATTTTATGTCGCTAATAGGGTAAATCAAATACAAATATTAACTTCAACCTTTCAGTGGTATTATGTCAGCACTGCTAATAATCCTGCTGATCTACTATCAAGAGGTTTTTTATTTTATTTTATTTATTTGGGAAAACAAACAGTTACACACTAAAATTATACAAAGACAATTCATATAGGGTGAGTCAGTGTATAACCCACAACATTTTCCACAGATTATAGAAAAAGTAATGATTAAATATAGGTCGTCTTGCAAATGCGATTATGAAGTGAATATTACGTTCTATCTAAAAAGTGTCCAAACATGTTAGCAAAGCTATAGTTAAAAAGGCATGTAATTATATAATAATATATCATTCGGTTGAAATTTCAGCAATTTTTTTGCGAATCAGACTTCGAAACTTTCCGGAATGCACAGCAAAGATATCAATGTTGTTGAATATATCATTAAATTTAGCAGTAAGGCGGCGCAAGGGCGCGCGCTTGCCAGCATTCGTGCGACATGATGTTATGGCAAATAGCGGTCTTGCACGCACCCCACGGCTCATGGTAGTTCTAGGCACTAAATAACAAATCTTATTACTAATATCAATACAGTCATATGAGTGGTTGCATAGGTCAAATAAAAACATTGTCTCTAATAAACTTCGTCTGGCTTTTAAGTTAAGTAACTTATATCTATTTAAAAGGTTACTGTAAGATGCTTGGGTACGAAAACAACGGAAATGCATAGCTTTTAGATATTTACGCTGCACTCTTTCAATCGCATCTGAATACTTTGCATAAAAAGGATTCCACACCGCCTCAGCATACTCCAACTGAGACCTGATTAACGCTTTGAAAAGATACAGATATGTATATGGACGTTTAAATTCGGTAGATGATCTCATTACAAAGCCATACATCTTGAAGGCATTGTTCACTATTTTACTAATATGACCGTCAAGGTGCAGTTTATCATCCAACAAAATTCCGAGATCGCGTATTAATGTCACTCTTGTTAAAGTTACGTCATTTAAAGTGTAGGAATAGGTCAAAATATTTTTGTTCTTAGTGAAACTTATACAACAACACTTAGATATGTTAATATGCAGTTTATTTTTGACGCAATATTCAGAAAATCTATCTAAGTCTTGCTGTAACAGAAGACAGTCCTTCACGCTTCTAACTGGCCTATAAATTTTGAGGTCATCTGCATAAAGCAATATTTTTGAGTTGAGAAAACAAGTGTCAATATCATTTATAAATATTATGAATAATAGTGGTCCTAATATAGAGCCCTGGGGCACTCCAGAAGTGACGGTCAAAGTGTTGGAATTATACCCATTTATCACAACTCTCTGTGTTCTATTTAAAATGTAAGACGAGAACCATCTCAAAAGATCACCGCGTATGCCATTAAACGCGATTTTATTCAAAAGAAATGCATGATCAACCTTGTCAAAAGCTTTCTTAAAATCAGTGTATACAGAGTCAACTTGGATACGAGAGTCCATGTTATTAAATAAATAGTCTACAAAAGTCACTAGGTTTGTTGTAGTTGATCTTTTTTTCACAAATCCATGCTGTTGTTTAATAAGAATGTTGTGTAGTATAGGATATATTTTATTATGTACTAGTTTCTCGAAAACTTTCGACAAGGCTGGCAATATTGATATAGGGCGATAGTTTTCAACATCCTCTTTAGGTCCAGATTTATAGACAGGGGTTATATTAGCCAGTTTCCATGCACGTGGAAAGATTCCATGTGAAAGAGACAAATTAAATATAATATGCAAAGGTGTGCAGAGACTATCAGCAGTTTGTTTTAGAAAATGTGCTGGCAGGCCATCCGGTCCTGGGCCCTTAGAAGGATCCAGAGCCTTGAGAGCTCTGTAAATTTCATCAACTGTAAACTGAATGCTGTTCAATAGAGTGCAGCTCTCAGAACAGTCGTCGTGCGTAGGTGGATCATGGGTTATAGTAGATGACTCAAAAACCGAATTAAAGTAATCTGAAAAATAATTGCAAATTCTTTCTGGGTCTCCAGTTGATTGGTTGTTATATATCATCGAAGATGGAATACCTGTACAACGCTTGCGGTTAGAAATGAACGTCCAAAAATGCTTTATATTAATTATTTCGAATACCATCCTCGACCGAAACCCAAGTTGTGACCCAAGTAAATTAAAATCAAATATGCTTTGGTGGCATGGTCCTAAGGAATTATTAAGTAAGGATTTTGAACATTCTTGTAAGTAACGTTCAGCTCCCCATTCCTTATTTAGCTGAAACAGATATTATAATAAATAATATCTGTGAAGTCAATGAAGTTTCATCTAAAAAGATGAACCAGTTCTGAGTAATTTAATTGAAAAAGTATCAGATTTTAATAAGCTTAAGCGAATTGTTGCTTATATATTGCGATTTAGTAAAAATAGTTCCAAAAAATTTTATAAAATGTATGGTTCTTTGACACTACAGGAGCTTTGTTGTGCTTTTTTTGGTGATTATTCAGTGTTAAAAAAAACCCTTTCTCAAAGAAATAGAGTGTCTTAAAAATAATTTACCTATAAAATCAGGATTATCAGGTTTACATTCTTTTTTGGATGGGGTTGGTGTGCTTAGAGTTGGTGGCCGTCTACAGTGTGCAATGGACATGGCATATAACAAAAAAACCGGTCAAGTGCGTGTCGGGCCACGCGCAGTGTAGGGTTCCGTAGTTTTTATAACAGCCAAGTGCGTGTCGTATTCGCTGACTGATCGTTTCGTACCATGCTCTAACTAAAAGCCAAACATGACTACCTAATTTGACTTCCTATACAAATCCTCACCTGATTCGACAATTTTGCACGGAAAGTTTCAATTTTTTTTTAGAGATTTGTATAAAACTTTTCATAGCCGGTGTTTTGAATTTAAATACGGACACAGAGCTACACTACTCAATCGTCACAAGAAGCTAGCACGATACAACTGGCGCTTAGCGCCATCTATCGACATTTCTATAGAGTTGTTCGAAATTTTCGAGTCAAATACAATTGGTCGACTATTACTCGTAAACTTGTAAAGCCCACTTATGTGTGATAGTTTTCTTTTAAATTTCGTTATATATAGGTACTACTGTCGTGACATTTGAATTTCTAACTATAACCGTTTAGTTGATAGAGGGGGGGGACACTTGACTCTAACGAAAATTGGTATTTTAAAGCTTGATAAGGTACGAACAGTTTACTTAATCAAAAAACAGTCTTACCAAACCCCTAATATTTTTGAAAGACCTATCCAACGATATCCCATACTATGGGAAGAACGAAAAAAAAAATTGTCATCCCACTTTACATGTATGGGAGGTACCCTAAATAATTATTTTTTTCAAAATTTTATTTTACCACTTTTTCGGCGTCATTAAGTTGTATACTCATGCCAAAGTACAACTTTCTAGTACCAATAGTTTTTGAGCTAAACCGCGGACAGACGGACAGACAGACGGACATGGCGAAACTATAAGGGTTCCTTGTTGACTACGGAACCCTAAAAAGCACCCTATACTTCCTAAATCTTGTAATTTCAAAGATATCCTAATTCGTAATGGACATCTGCGTTTGTTGCTTGCAGGAGCTAAATTAGTATTGAGCTCACTTTCACAACAATTTTGGCTTATCAGTGGTGTACGTGAAGTCAAGAAGGTGGTTAACAAGTGTGTCAAGTGTTTCCGTTTAAAGGCAGCAGCTGCAAAGCAGCTAATATAATAATAATATTCCACAACTTTCACACAACGCCATCTAGTCCCAAACTAAGCAGAGCTTGTGGTATGAGTACTAGACAACTGATAAACATACATATATATTTTTAAATACATACATGTTATAGATAAATTACACCCAAACAAAGAACAAATGATCGTGCTCATCACACAAACATTTGTCCCGGGTGGGAATCGAACCCACGACCCTGAGCATAGCAGTCAGGGCCGCTGACCACTATACCAGCAGGTTCTTTCCCGCAAGAAAGGATTACGGCTGTTATGCCATTCAATGTAGTTGGGGTGGACTTCTGTGGACCTTTTAATGTTAAATCTTCTAGAATCAGGAAACCATTAATCACGAAAGTTGACACTTTTTGTGTGTTTTACCACAAAAGCAGTCCACATGGAGTTGGTTAGTGATCTCACTACTAAAGCCTTTTAGCATGCCTCAAACGTTTCATTGCTCGAAGAGGAATGCCAGAAAAAAAATTCTGTGACAATGCAAAAACATTTAAAGGTGTTGCTAATGAGTTAAATAAGCTGTATCAATTGTTTATATCAAAAACTCATATAGATTCTGTGAATAATTATTGTACTTCTAATTTTATTGAGTTTAAGTTCATCCCTAGTTACTCTCCAGAGTTTGGAGGTTTTTGGGAGGCAGGGGTTAAAAAATTTAAATACCATTTTAAGAGAATTGTTGGAACTGTTTTCTTAACTTTTGAAGGTTTGTATACTGCTATCACAGAAATTGAAGCCATACTTAATTCGAGACCACTCCTTCCCATGAGTTCAGATATTTCCAATTTTGTGTATTTAACGCCTGGCCACTTCCTTATAGGAACCTCTATGATGAGTTATCCTGAAACTGACTTATCTAATCATTGTATTAATAATTTAAAGTTTTATGTAAAAAAACAAGACTTGGAATGTCTGGTCCAGAGATTATCTTACACAGCTACAAAGCAGGCCAAAATGGCACCATATCAATCCCAATTTAAAAGAAGGAGATCTAGTCATTCTTCGTTGGGATAATACTGCTCCAATGACATGGCCCATGGCAAGAATTGTGAAGACAATGCCTGGACCAGATGGTATTGTTAGAGTGGCAGAAGTTAAACTGCCAAATAATAAAACTTATATTAGATCCCTAAGAAAATTATCTCCATTACCGATAAATTAAATTATACCACCACACTTTAAATTTTATTTTTAAAAGTTATTTTTCTTCAACACAATTTAAATGTTACTTTCAATAATATGTAGTTCAGTTATTTTGTCATTTTCATGGCCCCGGCCCAACTATGTTTGAGAATAATCCAAACATATAGTAATATTATTTCCATTAGCAACATTTATATGTTTAGCACTAGTTTTTATATACTGGTAATACTAGTTAGTAGAATTTTCTCTCTGTGACTTGTACTTTTGGCTCTCGTGTAATAAATTATAAAAACTATTTTGGAATACAGTTTACTGCTAAAAATCAACCAGCATTTTATTATACACATATCTCTCAGTAACTGTGCTGTCGTCTGCATACCCAAAGGTAAGGTACCGGGCAGAAGCAGATCTTTAATGTGCAGCAATAATAAAGTTGCTGAGAGAACCGACCCCTGAGGGACCCCGGCATTAATAGCCAATTGGTCAGACGAGCAGCCATCAATAACCACTCGAATGGACCGATCTCTCAGGAAGTCTTTAATCCAAACGCAAAGTTGAGTGGGTAACCCGAAAGAAGGAAGCTTAGCAATCAGGCTGTCGTGCCAGACCCTATCGAAGGCCTTGGAGATGTCAAGGGAAACAGCAAGTGCTTCCCCGTGCTTCTCAATGGCCTCACGCCAGATATGAATGGCATACGCTAGAAGATCCCCAGTTGACCGGTTTTTGCGAAAACCGTATTGTCGTTCACTGAGGATATCGTTGGCGTCTAGGTATGCCAGGAGCTTACTATTAAGTAGACGCTCTTACAGAGTATGGACGTGACTGAAATAGGCTTGTAGTTGGCCGGGTCAGCACGACTGCCCTTTTTGGGTACAGGCTGTACGTTAGCCAGCTTCCATGCTTTCGGCACCTTTCCAGCCTCTAGCGAAAGGCGAAACAGGCGTGTCAAGATTGGAGACAGTTCACAGTAACATACATGACATTTAAAAATCTGTATCCGTGGAATTCATATTATATTATTTCACTTCGTTCACGTGTTAGGATTTTCCCGCGTAAGTCCCGATCCAGTGGGAATTCCAAGATAAAAAGTATCCTAAGTGTTATTCCAAGATGTCAACTATCTGCTTACCAAACTTCATTCAGATCCGTTCAGTAGTTTTTGCATGAAAGAATAACAAAATCCATACATCTATCCTCACAAACTTTCACATTAGTAAGATAAGATATTAATAAGATAAGATTTTAGCCAAAAGCTATACTAACTTTAATGAGAGGTTTTTAATCTGGTTTGGTTTTATCGAAAACGGTGTTTTACGAGGTTATTTTTCCAGGTGTGATCTAAAGAAGCGACTGAAAATTGCTCAGCCTTTACACTTGCCTCCTCGTCCTAACAAGCGCAAAGTGCGTGCTTTTGCCTATGACGTCACGCAGAACCTGAGCTTCAAGCGCGTGATCGCGATTGTGGTGCTCCTGAACAGTGGATTGTTGGCCGTCACGGTAAGTATTAACACTACTGGATAATAGATACATTAAATTATTTTTTGTTATACTTGAACATGTAATATTGCGTTATAAACACTCGAAGAGAACCAAATTAAGAGTTCTGATTGATGGTTTGGTTCAGAAAATAAATACATATCATATTATCAGCCCACGATACTTTCAGACCAAAACCGGCGCCGCCTTAAATAACTAAAATTCATTTAATGCAGGCACATAGGCCCATATAAAAAAAATTAAAATTAAATTCAATAACAAAAATTTCAAAATTATAAATTTACAGATATATTTTTTTTTAGACAAAACGAAACTATACTGATTCCGTTTTTTGCCATTCGGCTACGGAACCCTAAAAATAGGACATCGAGTTTTAGAATAAGTACTGCATTATCTATCACTAGCTGTTACCCGCGGCTTCGCTCGCGTGGAATTTGCTCTACCACATACAATTTCGTGACAAATATTTTTTTTTAACCATAAGTTCTACACGTATCCGAAATTTCAGATGTCTAACTTCAAAACTGATGGATGGACAATCTTTGAACCCTATTATATTAAGAGCGAAACTCTTGGAGGTGGAAGTATCGAAATTCCTTTCTTAGTGTTCATTTAAGCTCAACGGTTTCGGTTGTGCGTCGACCGCTGGGTGTGTTAGTCAATCAAGTTACAGTTTTATTATAAACTTCGCCTGTGTGGTGTGTTGATAAAAAGTAGCCTATGTCCTTCCCCAGGCTTGAGATTATTCATATCTGTTAATCACAAACAGATCGGCACAGCCATGAAACATACAATGACACTGATTAACAAACGGGATCAACAGAGGTTACTTTCGTTTACTGTTCGTGTCAGTTAAGGTATAGTATGTAATGTTATTGAATTTCTTGAAATGAATTACTTCGTTCGGCAGCAGCGAGCAAAACTAAAAGGTTTAGAATAATTTACAATATAAGATAATTTATCAATATTTTTCGTTTTGGAAGTCCTAATTAACCTACTGCAATATACTCCTGTAAACTATGTTACTTGATTTGTTTCGTTCAGCGAAAATATGTAGATTTTGCGAGCAAGAAACACGTGAGCAAGCTACGTAGAGCTGGCCGTGGGAAAAACAGGGCATGCCTAAATGTATCCCTGCTACTTTTTAAGTTTGCCCTTGCGATTTATTAATGGTCATTGAAAATGCAACTTTAAGTGGGAACTGCAAACGTTTGAAATCAAAAGGTAAGTTATTGGGTATTATTGGGATGCGTGGTATAAGCACATTGTCACCCTTAGCTTCTCCAGTTAAAATTGTGGCCCTTACAATATGCTTCCCTAGTTCAGTGACTCGCAATCTAGTACCGTTGCATAATCTCGGAGCGTCCAAGTTACGCATTAACAAAACGGGTATACCAACTTTTAATTCCAGCTTATGAGATGGCACTCGGATAGCTCCAAAGAGTTAAGAAATTCCGCGGGGTAGCTCGTAGAGTCTTCGGATGACATGACTGTGTCGATGGAGTAGTAGGTTGTTGTATCGCTGCTTACTTCGTCCAATATTTTTTTATTGATTTTCGCAACTGTTTCCTTTCTAGGTGCTAATACGGTTCTTTCACATAACCACTTTTCATCCTGGATGTTTTGTCGCAAATTTGGAAAAACTTGAGCAATAAGTGCGTCTTCCGAATCCACAACATGACAAAATTGATTAGTGAATAGAACCATACCTTCGTCGTCAGTTTCTATTCGACCTTCACCTATCTCGAGTAGTTTTTCAGCGTACGCGCCCGACTCTAGATCACTAAATAACTGGACACGCATGTTAGTGCTAAGGTGCAGCTTTTCAACTTTGGCCCACAAATATGATGATTTTAGACAGGCGTTAATTTCGTCTGGTGCAGTGCCTCGCTCGATGACAGGCAAAGTTTGCCTGAAGTCCCCAGCTAATAAAACAACCACACCACCCATTATCGTTTGCTTGCTGTGTAAGTCTTGCAGACAGCGATCAAGAGCTTCAATGGCGCGTTTGTGTGACATTGTGCACTCATCCCACACAATTAGTTTGCACTGTTTTAACAGGATGCCACGGGTGCTGCTTTTACTGATGTTGCACGTTGGGGTTTCTTCTCTTGCCAGATTAAGAGGTAATTTAAAGACCGAATGTGCCGTCCGTCCACCGCTTAGCAATGTTGCAGCAATTTCAGAGGAAGCCACAGCTAGTGCAACGTTATGGCCACTGCGAATTTTTGCTAGGAGCAAATTTAGCAAAAAAGTTTTTCCTGTACCACCCGGGGCATCAAGGAAAAATAGCCCGCCATCACCATTCTCGACTCTTCGCAATATTTTGTGATAAACCTCTCTTTGATCAGGTAGTAGACGTGGCTCAGTTTCGCACACGTGAGTGTCTAATTGGTTTGCATCATAGCTAAGCTCTCTTATCAAATCGTTTGACAACTCTCCTCTTCGCCGCGGTGTAGGTAGACCAAAGTCGGACAATGTCTTCCCAGAAATTGTCATGATTTTGTCCTCGATAAGCCCCAACGCCTCATTGAAACAAAGGTTATCGTCGACTTGATCCAATCTCTCAAATCTGTGCATGATATCCTCTGATAAAGCAGTTTTATACTTGTGCCATAGTTGCAGAGGATTCGATAAACCGCAAGTACATATCAATATGGCAAACAGCTCTCTTACTTGCGCCGGTGAGCGATATACCACGGCCTCTTCTATTGTGGCCTCCCAGTGGTTGTCATCTTCCAACAACCCCATCTTCTCACACACCTGCTGAAAAGTTGCAAGTTCTTGGCCGTCGAATGTTTTTAAGTCCAAGAAGTTGGTTGGACCCCTTATTATATTTAGCAGCATTCGCAAGCAATAACATTCAATATTGCTTACGTGCACGGTGTAAATGCGACCTAGAGCGTCTCCTGCCTTCACACCTGGCCAGCCATCGACAGGTGTTCCTTGTAACCGACGTTTCCATTCCTTCCGTGCTGTATTCCAAGTATAGTAGCGAGGCACCTCAATGTAAAGTAACGTTTTTGCAAACGTATCACTTTGGCACAACAGGAAAAATGCAGTTAGTGTCGTTTTAGGTGGTGCCGCTAATCTCTCTCTAAAATTATTTTCTGTAAAGTAAACCCTCTCACCATTGGGTAAATGTATCGCGAGATGAGTGACGGTTGGGTGTCTTTCGTGCAGAGGTAGGCCTAAGATCCGCCACGCTGCTTCGTTACTACTAACATATCGGCCCGCTCTAAATGTTTGTACCTCATCTCTAGGGTCAATGTTTACATTCCCTTGCTGGTGAATATTAAAAATAGCCTGGTCGCTACCCTTATTAATATATTTGCAAATGTATTTTATAGCCTGCACCGTATTACAAAACTCTACATTTATATGACAATTAAACATTTTTGATAGGAGGGGAGAATATGGGACCACCCAGCTATTGTCCACCAATATTTCCTGTGTTCCTCCCCGGGTTTCTGTAACCGTCGTGCGTCCACCATTTTCTGGTGCTCTGCGCCTGTACAAAGGATAACCTTTGTCATTGGTTTGAGTATCGTTTAAAAGCTTCCTCGGATATTTTTTGGTACATTTTCCTTCCTTCATGCATGGCGATGAAGAATTGAATGCACCACAGGGCCCGTGAATCATATTCCTTGTAACCGTATCATAGAGCTTTTTATCGGTTTCCGGATTTGGTATCTCAGCACATATGACTTCGTCAATTTGATTCGGATGCAATTTTTCCTTTAACCACAGCAGTAAGTGCACATGAGGCAAACCTCGTTTCTGCCACTCGATCGAGTACATGAAGCATTGCGTATCACCAAATATGTTACCTTTTGTAAGTAGAGCTACCAACTTCTGTACTTTTATTCTAAATACGCGTGCTGTTAAGTCATGTCTGTCCGTCGAATTTTGACCAGCCATAAGCTCTTTGGTGATTTCTGGCCAGGCGGGGTTGCAAGTCAGTGTAATAAATAAATCAGGCCTCCCATAGTTACGTACGTATGTGAACGCATCTTGTGTGTATTCATGTAGGTATCTCGGGCTATTTACAAATGATGACGGGAGTATCACCATCTGACCTAAGTTATTTGGATCCAAATCCGCATCATTTCTTATTGCATCTTGCAAGTGAATATAATTTTCAGCGCGCAGTTTTCTTTGATTTAAAGAAATAAACCTTAAGCGCTCACTTTCCATCTTTACATACATGTCGACCAGAAATTGATGAAGGAGGAGTTTACACCTAAGCAGCAAATTAAAATCGCTGTGACGGACCATCAAGTGAAAGGCATAAAAATCTTTGCAGGATACCTTTTTGTTTGGCATTGGGTGTTGGGTAATTGGATTTTTCTGAGGAATATCAATACTGTACCCTTCTTGTCCTTTCCAAAAAATTATTGGGTACTCGAGAGCGTCATAGAATCTATGAGTGTCCGGAACCCTAGTGAGCATGCCATCGCGCGCCTGGACAATGATGTCCCGAGACGTAGTTTGTTCACTACTAACTATTACAGCAGCTATTTCATTTGTAGTTGGGGCGTTGAATCGCCTTTCATGTTGACCACGTGGTACACGGTCTGGGTGAATCACTACTTTGAAATGATCGTCATTGATCATTCTTTCTCTAGCTGTTTTAAATTCATGCACCAAAATGTTGTGGTCCTGAAGTACTCGTTGTATTTTTTTTACTATGTTTCTATCTACGCTTTGCACGCACTCAGTACGCCTGTCGATTTGTGCTTCTTCGTCACCTATGAAATAAACTTGTAGAAATTGTGGTTGCAAAATGGCCGCCGGAATTAAAGAACCGATTCGGTGGTAAACTTGCCCTTGTATTGTAGAAGTTGGACAAAACCCTGGCATTGAGACAATTTTATCTGCTCCAAATGAAGTCATATGAAAACACATGTTATATTTTCTTATATTTTTTAGAAAACGGCGAGATTCATCAGTTTCATTACAAAAAAGCTCTTTCAAAGGTAGAACTGGCTCGTCTATAGAAGGAATGGCTACTTTACCGCCCGAACAACACATACCTGCTGCTTCCTCTTTCCACTTAAGAGCTCCGCAATATTTGCAATCTATGCTCATTGCTTCTATTTTTATAAGCTTGTGAGTTTCATAATCAAGAGTTTCATCATACTCAAATGCAGCTTTACTAAACACCCGCCATGTGTTTCTTGTAAATGTTTGACGTCGCTGTGCTGCCCTTTCAGCAACAGTGCGTGTGCGAGATTCAGCCATTTCATATGTTTCCGTGGCTCTTTGGGACGCCATATAAGTCGCTTGCTGCTGACGTCGAGCTTGTGACTGTTCGGGTGTCTCTGCAGCTCGCTGAGACATCAAATAGTCAGCATGCTGTTGACGTCGGGCTTATGACTGTTCTGGTGTCTCTGCAGCTCGCTGAGACATCAAATAGTCAGCATGCTTTTGACGTCGGGCTTGTGACTGTTCTGGTGTCTCTGCAGCTCGCTGAGACATCAAATAGTCAGCATGCTGTTGACGTCGATCGAAGGACTGTTCAGGTGTCTCCACAGCTCGTTGAGACAGCAGATACTCTGCATGTCGTCGACGTCGGGCTTGGAACTGTTCTGGAGTCTCTGCAGATCTATGTGCCGCACTACGCACCGCCTGCTCAAGCCTTCTCAGCTCGGCTTGTTGAGACGTCTCATCACGTCTAGCTATTTTCATAGCTCGGGCTTTATTAGAGCTTTGCGAAATATTTGACTTATGCTTTCGCGGCTTTTTTATAAGTTGGTAGGTACTAAATAAAACAAACCTAGCAATATTATAATAATCTAACGAAAAGAAAAAATAATCTATTCACTTGATCCTAACAAAAAAACTTATCTAAAAGGTATCTAAACTAAAACTACAATCCTATAATTGAACAAACACAAAAAAATACAATTGTAATACGACTGAAATTAAAAAAAAAGTAATCTGTGTTTCTATTAAAAAATTACAATCAAAATAACTATTAAAACAATTCCTAACCTATAACTACTACTAACTATTATTCTTAACCTAAAAAAAATACAATAAGTTAATGAAAACAAAAAATAATCTATTCACTTGATCGTAACAAAAAACTTATCTAAAACGTATCTAAACTAAAACTACAATCCTATAATTGAACAAATACAAAAAAATACGATTCTAATACGACTGAAATTTAAAAAAAAATGTAATCTGTGTTTCTATTAAGAATTACAATCAAAATAACTATTAAAACAATTCCTAACCTATGACTACTACTAACTATTATTCTTAACCTAAAAAAATTACAATAAGTTAATGAAAACAAAAAAGAATATATTGACTTGATCCCAACAAAATCCTTATATTTATATAATTAAAACTACAATCCTATAATTAAAAAAACAAATAAAAATCCTAATACGACTGAAATTCAAATAGAAAGTAATGAATGTTTCTACTAAAAATATACTAATTAAAAGAAATAATTATGCCTATTGTGTGACTTAATAAATCGCTTCGAAAATCGAATTTGCTGTAGAGAAATTACGCATAATTAACACAACCGTCAACGACGTCTGCCCTCACGCGTCTGCCCGTGTTCGGGTCGCGCACTTAGGAATGACTTGGATCACATCGCCTCCTCCCGCTCCCCCGCTTTACCCGCTGCGCGTATTTATGTCGCTTGCTTGAGCTCCATTCAAGACAATCTTATCGTGATAACTTATAAACTATGCGTTCAAATTACTTAGTGTAAAAGACAAAGTTTATCTATATTAAAATAATTGAAGTGACAAATGTATTGATTTTAATAAGAGTTTGATAAATATTCTAAAATGTGCATTGTAAAAAAGTATCCAGGTTCACTATTTTGGTCATTGTGGCTTTCACGTAAAAGGTAGATATATGCTGTCCTGGACTTTTATTTAGAACTATTTAAGACATACAATGCTACGGTACATTATATTTATGTATCTCCAATAGTTTTAGCAGTGCACGCGAAGATAGCTCTCAGAAGGCAGAATTTTTTCCGAATTACTTTATATTTATCGTTATATTATGACCAAATTACAAAAAATCATGATAAATTGTAGCCTATGTGTTATTCTGATGTATAACCTATATTATTGTAAAGTTTCATCCAAATCCATTTAGTAGTTTTTGCGTGAAAGAGGAACAAACATCCATCCATCCATCCTCACAAACTTTCGCATTTATAATATTAGTAGGATAATAAGCATGTAGCCGTCTGACTACTGAAGCTGTACGTACTGTTCGTATTCCAGTGGTCTCGCTACTCCCCGTACACCGAGCAGCTAGCGCTCACGTCGGCTCTCCTGACGCTGGTGTTCGTGGTGGAAGTACTCCTCAAGACCATAGCCTTCACGCCGCGCGGCTACTGGCAGAGTCGCCGCAACCGATACGATCTGCTCGTCACCGTCGCCGGCTGCATCTGGATTTTTATGCATTTTACCTTGAAGGTAAATATCTATCGGTTTTCTATCGGTTACATTTCGGGGCGTGTGCGATGGAATCACACAATCTATTTCCGCCAAGACGGTTCCATCATCGGACTACAAGACAAACGGCAATACGCCATCGTTACATGGTGGACATTTCAACCATACGCACAAAACGTTTTGGGAATACCTTAATTGAGCGTACAGCTAAGGAGTGGAATTCCCTGCCGGAGTCTGTGTTTCCAGATAGCTATAATCTGGGGGCCTTTAAATTAGGAGTGAATAGGTTACGTCTAGGTAAACGTGCTCCATCTTCGCCCACATCATCGCTTACCATCAGGTGAGATCGTGGTGAAACGCCAGACTATACTGAATAAAAAAATCTTATTATTATTCTTTTAAGTGTATTGTAAACTGACTTCTTCCCGCGGCTGGGCAATCTTTTACCGCTAAGATGTCGCTTTCAAGCAGTGAGATTGTATTTTTGTACTTCCAGAAAAAAAAAACCTTTTTAAAAAAAAAACAGACAAAGTAACTAAAAATAATTTTATGTAAGTATATACGAAGCATCAATGGGTTCTTCAAACAAGTCATGGTGTGACTTACATGAGCTTATGAAATGTCTATTGGATAAAATTGAAGTTTTGTTTTGGAACCTACGCTATGTGTATTTGTTTTGAATTGATGGATCATAAACCACCCATATAACCATTTTTGGGAATATGACGTAACGGTTTCGACACCTAGTGTGGGCACTGATTTATTCTCGACACATAATCTCGTCGCCGTTCCGTACTAGAGTAGTTGCTGCAACTAAAATTGGGGAAGAGTCGACACAGTAACATTCGGTTTCTAATATACGTCGCTGTGTCGTAACATTGTTACCATATTTTAACCAGAGTTCCCACAAATCATTCATTCAATCGCTCATAACCGCTCATTCGTTGACATTGACTCGTGAAGTGACGTGAATTTTATTACTTATTAAAAAAATAAGACACCGCCATCATAACAGTATCACCGAGGTAAGTAAACAAAGATTTTTTTTGTTGATTATTATGGTCCTCAATACTCAAATCTTAATGGGAAATTAAATTCATCGTGTAAATTAGTGGGATAGGTTGAAATGTATCAACGCGCTACATTAATATCACAATTTAACCATTCGGGCGAAAATACACATTGTTTTTATTTTAATGATATTTTTAATTTCTATTATCTAAAGCTTCTATTTGAATGCAGTAATACAGTTGAATACTTAATAAAAACTATTTTAGCAGTAATAAACCGTACTATCGATAAATAATGAAAATATATTCTTTGTTATATGAAAAATATTTTCGTCACAACAAGTTACAAAGTTACGATTATGTGTCGCCATTGTGTGGACATGTTACGTAAATTCGTCACAAAATAACTGAATTTTAAAAATGGTCTCTCCTTGATTTTTGTTCACAGTTTCCCAAACTTTAGTTTGCTAGGCAAAATGCCATATTGCATTGTTTTAACTAGAGAAGGCTGTTCTGATTTAATATCCCTTGTACCAAGTACGTCGGTGAGAGAGAGCTGTTGTCTGTACAAATAACTAAGAACTCAGTTTTTACTAGTTTTCTAATGTTGTTCTATTCAAGACTTAAATTACCATAGAATACGATTAGGTATATAAAATGCATAGAAGTTGAAATCATTCAATGTGCTTTATTTTAGGGGTGAAATGAACACAAGTACATCGAAAAAACAAAGGAGCGAAACGAGAAAGGATACTTCTACAAATAATAAAAGTTTAGATCAAGAAAAAGAGGAAGTGATGAATATAAAAATGAAAATGCCAAATATAGTAGATGATGATAAATACGAATCTGGAGATGCAAAAGAACACAAGAAAATATGAATCTGAAACAGAGGATCAGTTAGATGTAAAAGAAAATGATATTGGTACTTATATAATTTATTTTAATTACTTTTACACATAGCACACTCCTCTATACGCTCATTATGTAATGAATAAATAATAACACGTGCACGTCGTTTTAGACGGAAGTATGGTATGGAGATCATTAGATCTCCATACCATACTTCCGTCTAATTCCGTTTTATTGTCTCAATAAAATTCTTTATTAATACATTATATTGTTTAACATAAATTAATAATTCTTTTACAGACGACGGTACGCCAGACACAAAAAATATTCCAATAAAGCATCGAAAATAGTGACTATACTCTCTGATGTGAAAATAAAAAACAAGTTTTTGGATTTAAAACATGAGACTAAAACTATGAATATAAGTTCTGATAACTTAATGTACTGAGCAGCAAAAGTACAACTACGAAGATGCTGACAAATTATCTTCATGATTGATAGATGATGGCGACGACAGTGAATAGGATGTTAAATTATAAAATTTTGTTGTTATTATTGCTCTATTTAGGTTTACTAACCAATACTCAATACGTACAAATATACTATTTTTGATACCACTTTATATGACTGCATATTAAACTGATGAACATAATATTTATTAGTTTTTAACATTAAATTTATAACACTTTAAACACTAAATAGAAACCCTTAACTACATATATACATCTAAAAATAAACTAAAATATGGCATCCAGAAATTCGTGCGCATCTTTGTCCACTGGTAATGTGCCCAAAAGACAAAGTAGCTAATGCTAGTGAAGTTATAGTGCAAGTGATGATTTTGTGATTTCGAAATAAAAATCGTTTCTTCTTATATTTTCATTTTATTTTTACCCTAACGTTGTCAATACAGGAATAAATACCATTTGGAAGTTGCAAAGCATACATAAAAGCTTACATTTCACATCTTGCAAATTGTATTCTCTTGATTCTTCTGAATCATAATCAAGTGATGTTGCAAATATATTGATATGCGAAGAATTAGCACGAAGCACTTCAGTTCAAGATACTTCAGCATTATTTTCTGGATTCGGTAGTGAATACGTTAGAAAAATCAACAAAATGATGAGTAAGTATCTGTCACAATAGGAACAACACAACATCCAACAATATTATTAATAACTAGCTGTGCCCGCGACTTCGGCCGCGTAGGATTTAGATATATTGCGATGGACCCATGCCCAGCAGTGGGATGAAAAGTAGCCTATGTGTTATTCTGATGTATCAGCTATATTACTGTAAAATTTCATCAAAATCAGTTCAGTAGTTTTTGCGTGACGACAAACATCAATTCTGACAACCTTTCGCATTTATAAATATTAGTAAGTAGGATAGGATTAACTTACTTGTACTTGTGTTATTTTGGTTCGTTCATTCGTTTACTCTCCTGTAAAATGTTGAAGTCCATCGGAATCTATCAATCTACGTGATATTTTGGGTCGTTTACTCATTTTTTTTTTAAATTAAACTTTTTACCGGCTGTTAAGACAAGACAATAGTTTGAGAATGACTTGATCTGGTGACTTCCATCTAGCCAAGTTAGTGTTATAAATATTCGACGTAACGTTACTACACATGTTATCACTCAGTTACTACACATTGTTACTAATATTGTACACTAGTTACATACAATACGCAAAGTGTGTAAAACGTGTGTACACAATTTTTTCTGTAACAAGCCGACACAGCTACAACACAAAGTTACTAAAACTACTTTCGGTCGCTTTGTTACTAAACGGTTACAACACATAAAAGCGAACCCCCACACAGTCGCAAGGTGTCGTATCAGTTACGAAACTAATGCGACTTGTTACACCTTTTACAAATCTGCGACCAAAAATGGCTATATGGGCAATCATTACCCCGATGGAAATAGTTGTATGAATTCATTAGGTCTCAAGAGCAACCAGGCCTGATATCGCGCAGCTATTGAATCATATTTTATGTGTGCTAACCATGTGCTTCCGTTTTTTAATTGGTAATTTGGAAAGCGGAATTAAATGGCTATGTAGACGTGCGAAGTTTGAGGTGGGTCAAGGTTTAATATTTAAACAAGATCATAATAATATAGTATCTTACGACAGCCGTAAGCAAGGGCGTGTAAGTGTCCTCTACAGTGATCAGAGATAGGATATGCATGCTTAAGTTAGTATCTAAAGGAGAAATTTTTATTAGACAATTTAAAAGAACCATAACAGATCAAATTACTTTGATATTAAGATTAATTACATTAGCGAAACAGAGTTAATGAGGCGGACGGGGTGATTTATGTTAGAAACAGACATATATTTGCTACCATTTGATAGAGAACGAATACATTTACACATGTGTTATTAGTACCTATAATAAGAACCCTAATCTATATTCCTTTAATTATTTTAATGCAAAATTTGTGTACTGTTGGTGTTGTGCTATTTTAAGTATATAAACAAACGCAAGCAAAAAATTATCTAATATGGCCGTACGCGCACTGCGTTGCGTTTTGGAAACGCAAAATCTGTGAAGTATGGAGTGTCATAGAAGTGCGCTCACTGCGGTGGTTTAAACGCGTGCGGTGGAGTTTAGAAATAGGTTATATGTCACAGGAAAAATTGTAAAAAAAATAATTATTCGAATTTACTGTACTTTTTTTTCAAAAATGTTATTGTTGTTTTAAAACAACATTGCGCATTCATTGGAATTGTGCTAGTAAGGATCTGATGAAAACAATAAACTATTTTGAGAGTGTTTATTTATGGGTTATTGTGGTATTTAAAAAAACAATTATTTTTTTTGGTGTCACACAAAGAGACTTGACATTTTTGGCACATTTTAAAAGTAAACATTTTGGGAACTTGCACCTTTGCTGCTTATCCATCCAAACTGCCCAGTGAGAGGTCTGGTCCAATCGTACATCTTTCGATGGAGCTGCTTGAGCTGGACCTCGGAACTTCTTCAGCTCAATTTCTCCTTGTAAGGAGCCCCCATTAGGCCGACCACGTTTAGCTCCATTTGTAGGTAGACCAATTTGACACAGTGTATCAGCAAGTTCTAGCCTAAACTTACCTAGATTGAGGAGTTTGTTGTTGCTCCTTATCGAATGTACTTTCTTGTACATTATCCACGAATTTATTACTGTAAGGTCTAGAAAATGGTAAAATAAACGCATTGTCCACTTGCGGCTTTTCATTGTAATGTGGTAACGACCTATGAACGAATCCAACAAGTCTACTCCTCCCATATGAGCATTGTACTCTCGAATGATCTTTGGGCATGGAACAGCAACTCTTTCTTTCTTAGATTTATCAAAACGTGTGACTGTAGTTGCTGGTTCTGCTCCTACATAAGTGGAAAGAAGAGTGACAGGCTTGTTGTCCTTCCATATGACAGCACTTACTTCTGTACCATCTACAGTCGCCACGTTCTCCTCGTAAAACCCTCTGGGCACGTCTTTTTTCATAATGGTGTTTTTGTCGGGCAATTTGCAGTTTCGTAAACGGTTAACGCGTACTGTTCCAAGCGAATAAATTCCTTCTTTAGCTAAATAGGTGACGAGAGGCAGAGAGGTATAAAAATTGTCGAAGTAAATTATATGATTTACGTTGCGTGGTACCACCCTGGCTAATCTGACAACTGTGTTTCCAGACTCTCCCAAATCTGGCTCACCTAGTAGGATGCTGTTTTTGGAGCCTCCTCCAGAATAAATCTCAAATCTATGAGCATACCCTTGTAGACTACATATGAGATACAGTTTGAACCCCCATTTGTGGGGTTTGTTTGGGAGGTATTGCTTTATGTAGTGGCTCAGTTTCGTAGCACACATCTGTTCGTCGATGGAGAGCCTTTGTTCAATAGGAACTTTCCTAAATTGGCAGTTGAGCGTCGCCTCAATTGGTCTTATTTTGTAGAGCCTGTCATAATCCGGATGATCTCTGGGTGAGCACTTGGTGTTATCAACAAAATGGATAATAGATCTTATTTTTTCGAACTTTTTTTGTGGCATTGTGTTTTTTATATGGTTGTCACCATTTATGTCATTCCAATAAGCTCGTGTATTAGGAAACTTTATAACAGAAGAATAAACCAATATGCCAATGAATTTATTCAGTATATTTTCATTTATATTTTCGGGATTAGATATCTGTTTCTGAGCTGCGTACAAGTTACTTTGTTCTACTATTGTATTCTTCAAATCTGGTGTAAAATAAAATGAAAAAAAAATCGTATGGTGTGTTGCATTGCATCAAAGCCTCTGGTAATTGAGTTTCTCCCCTAAAAATTAGCCTGTCTTCATCAGTAACAAGACTTCTTTTTCGTCAAATCACAGGTCGATTTATCGGTCGCCTAGACGTCTCTTGCGATGACATGTTGGCCACAGGTAACGGTTGTGGAGAGAGAGATGGGGAATCGGGGTGGGATTGCGGAATGGGGATGGGAGGGTCTTGCATATTCTCGTTATCGTTGGTTACAAGGGGAGGATCAGTATCCACCAAATCAGGCTGAGTATCCTCATCTTCAAGGTCTCGAAGAACATCTTGTACATTATGATAATACTGACCTTCATCTTCTTCCTCGGAGTCTGACCCATCTAATCCGTCTTCGGAGTCCTGAAGGTTTTCTAAATAGGATAAAATATCCCGTTCTAGCAAACGTGACATGCTGAAACGTAAAAGAAGAGCCCTTCACCAAACATGCAATTATTTACACAGAAATGCGCACTGTAGTTTTCCTACAACAAACGGATTTGATCTTATGTTTACGAAGATATCAGTTATTTTTAATATTTCATAATTTATACGTATAATTGATGATATAAACAAGCAAATATAAATAATTTTATAAACTTATGTAATATTTATTGAAGTCCAAACACAGTTTCAAAACCTGGTTCGCGCCAAAAAACAAACTTTTCTTCAAAGTGACATTTGACTTTTAAATTGTGTCAAAGTAAAAAAAGCATTGTTTATGGCCATTACGAAAAATAAGTAGAAGTACGTTCAGAAACTAGAATTAGTAGTTACAATTACTAAAAAAACATAAGAAGTTCCTCATAATCGGTGGGTTTCAGTATGTAGTTTTTAAACAACACCGCGCATTTAAGGGTTAAAATGCTTTCCGAGGCCCGGAGGAATCTCGTTAAGTTATTATGGTCACTAATCCACGGAGTACCTTCTGCAGACGTAGCTTAACGTTGATTTCAATAACGATGTTGATATATTGTAATTCTAGAACGACCTATCCTACTTCGTGGGCTTTATGGTGGTGATTCTCCGTTTCTTCACGATCACCGGCAAGCACACGACGCTGAAGATGCTGATGTTAACGGTGGGCGTCAGCGTGTGTAAGAGTTTCTTCATCATCTTTGGCATGTTCCTGCTAGTGTTCTTCTACGCGCTCGCTGGCACCATTGTCTTTGGCAATGTCAAATACGGCGAGGGAATTGGCAGGTAAATAATATTTTTTGAGTGAACTTGATTTGGGAACAGTATAAAAGAGTGAGTTTATAAGTATAGTAGTTACTGTTTAAAAAGTATAAGTTTATAAATTAAATATATATATATACGATAAACAGGCACCTTTTCATTTTTTTTTATTTTAATTACCAAAAAAAAATATTGGTGCTAGACATACTTAAACATAACAGGAATGGACGAATGTCACTCCATTCGTCCATTCCTGTTATTTCAAAACATTGTCATTGATCAATGATTTTGGCTTTTAAGTTTAAAAGTTAGAGCTAGCGTCATACAGAAAACCAGTTAGGTTTCACTGCCATAGGAATACCATAATATTAACTTTGTATTAAACAATGAAATAAACTGTAGATGCGTTGTTCGCGTTCTGGAATGGAAAGTTGAAATCAAGGTAAGTGCCTCGTATCTGTTTAGTCACGCACGAACCTGTGTCGCGATCGCGACACTACACATCTTATGAAAAATAATGTTTTAAAATAAAATTAGGAAAAAAGCATGCCTTTGTGCGTTTTCAGACGTTACACTAATTATACTGCTTCCGTGAGAGTTGGGCCAAAATGTGTCATTTCATAGGTAAATAATAACAGAAATACATTTTTTATTTTATATTTTCTACTTGGCTAATGACGGCTAGCGTATGAATGAAGTCAGTCACGTGACGTTAGGGGAGGTTTGGGAACTATTTTACCATTTTTTTGTGTTGTTAATTATGATATTGAATGAATATAATATTTTTATTATATTCCATGTTATTTATACTAACTATAGTATTTATTTACATTTTAGATTGCCGACACAGTCCTCCCCATTTTTTAGTTTACCTATAATTTAAGATTAACTCCCACACAGCAATTATATAATGGTTGTGTAACACGATACCATTTCATAACAGTTTGTAAAATTTTATTTATTTAAACTTTATGTACAATGGTGTTACATGGGCGGACTTATGCAGCAAGACATTCTCTACCAGTCAACATTTTGCTACATGTTAAGTATAACATAAAAAAAAACATAACTTTTGTTACAATTTATTAAAAAAGTTCCATGCAGCAGTTATATAATATACAACATTATATAACTGCACCTTAACAATAACTACTGTTATGAAATATTACATTAATATTTATAAATTAAAAATACTATTTTATACAAAAATCAAGTGTCCTTCTTTCCCCACATGCCTCTGAATGCTACGTCACACATGCGCTTGACCAATAAGCATGCAGCGTTTCATCGGAACGTAACTAAAGATGTATATTCATCTCTCTAACATCAGGTGTGTCTAAAGGTGGCATTTATTTTCTTTCCCTTTCTCTACACGTATTAGATAGTAATTCTCTAAGTGTGTTTCGTGCCGTTTTTGAGAGGTGCTTTGTGGGAATATGACGCGTCTATATTATAATACGTCATTGGTATTAAAATCTAAAATAAATTCTCATAGGACCGAGAACCTCACACCTCTGATTATTATGTTACCATTGGCCTGTGTTGACCTGCAGGGCACTGCAGTCAGTCACTGCAAGGCAAAGGCATCCTTTCCCACTTTCTCCTTTCACCATTCGCAATAGTATCTAGTATCTCTGAGCCAGCTAATATTGTTGTTTTTTTTTTTTAAAACTAGCATTGTGGGTAGAGTTCACGTTACTAGCAATCTCGTTAACACCTCCAACTAAGCTGAATATGTTTGTGTCTGGAGTCGATTCACGGCAATAGTGTAATAGGTGGAGTTCAAACCCGCGACCACTCCATCACAAGCCCGACACCTTAGCCATTGACGCTTGAAATGTTATTTTACATCTCTCATATTCGGTAAGTAGGTCCTTATTACCCCCAAATGGGGTTTGTAGGTAACCAATTAGCGCTCTAGGGTAATAATATAGCTAGAAAAGCCCTAGGGCGGCAAGTAATTTAAAAAAAATCTCTTCACTCTTTCAAGAAGTTCGCGTACATCTAACCATCATACTGGCAATAGACATCATGCATTCAGCCCAATGACAAAAGAGGTCGCTTCGCTATTCAGCCTTGTCTTCGTATGAGTATAATAGTCATCAATTTTAAATATCGAACGGCGAAGATCAATTTCGTTCTTGAAAAAAAAATTAAAAAACAAAGATGAAAAAAGGCGGGAATAGAAAACTTTTAAAAGTAAAATTACCAACCAAATAACGAAAACTATTCAGCTTTCAAAAAATTAAACATCTTTCTCAAGAGATGATCCGCAACCATCAACTTCTGCTGAAGAAAGCTTCATCCCGTCAAATTTTATCCATGACCAACAAATATCACAATCTCAAACTATTAACATACCCAAAAAACACCTGTACCTAAAATTTGAAAATTGTTCTCATTTCACTATAAATTTTAACTAATAAAATGTTTTACATATCTCTTGCTCTGTAAGTACACCCTTACACCCCTGAATGCCGGGGTGTATGACTATCATTACAGCATAGGTTTTGGAATTTGAAAAAAGAACTGTCATACTCATACTGCACGAAGAATATTTTTAAAAAGTTAATTTTTTTTTTCTCGGTATCGATTAATTACTCGAATCGGAATCTAGACAATTTATTTTATAAAGATTTTATTTTAAATATGGAACTATTTGTTTCCACATCGTATGTTAGATGGAATCGATTTAAAAATCAAACTGGCCAGCAAGATTTGACGCGCTTGCGTGCGTGAAAAAAAAGGCAGGCTATTAGTAGGCGCGAAAGCATCGCGAAAATAATTAATTTTCTTGTTTGAGTTCTTTTTCAAAAGTTTTAAACATGTCTAGTGACGAAGACATAGATCTAACGCCCGATTTTATTAAAGAAAGGGCAAAAACAGTTGTCGAAAATATATTACCGCCGAACTCGAAAGAAAGATATGTAAAGGCATACGACGAATTTATGAAATGGCGGTCAGAAAAAAAAGTGAAATCTCTTTCTGAAAGTGTTTTTATATCATATTTTGATGAATTATCTAAGAGGCTACAACCTTCCAGTTTATGGTGCTTTTATTCCATGCTAAAATCTACAATGATGACAAAACATGACGTGAATTTGAAAGATTTTTCTAAACTTACTGCTTTCTTGAAAAGGCAGTCTGACGGCTTTAAAAGCAAGAAATCGAAGGTATTTACTGCAGAAGAAGTACAGAAATTCTTAAATGAAGCTCCGGATGAAATTTATTTAGCAATAAAGGTACCTACGTATTTACTTGCCCTTTTTAATAAGTTACCAAAATATTTCACAGAAATACTATGCGAATTTGGTGCCTTTAATACAACTTATGTCTTTTTTACAGGTTGTTCTAATTTTTGGGATATCGGGAGCCTGCAGAACCGTGGAATTGACAAACTTGACAATAGAAAATGTAGAAAAACATAACAAATTACTACTCATAAAACTGCCTAACACGAAAACTAAAATTGACCGGTCATTTGTTGTGCATGAAGAATTTGCAAATTATGTTGAAAAATATCAAGCTCTTCGGCCTGAAAACGTGGATACAAATCGTTTTTTTCTTAATTACAGTAAAGGAAAATGCCACAGACAAGTAATAGGAAAAAACAAATTTACAGGCATGCCAAAGCAAATAGCCACATATTTAAAACTGAGTAACGTAGAGTTATACACCGGGCATTGCTTTCGCAGAACATCAGCGACTCTATTGGCTGATTCGGGAGCCAACCTCACTCTGTTAAAAAGGCACGGCGGCTGGAAGTCCAGCAAAGTGGCCGAAGGTTATATCGAAGATTCGATGGCAAACAAAAGCAAAATTACTTCTAAAATAACAGAAAATATAAACTTAAAATCACCACGTCAAAGCACATCATCTGAGCCATTTTTTAATGAAGAAAATAGTACCAGTCAACTGCCGCCATTTACGATGCAAGAACCTCAAGTCACTCAAACTCAAGTCTTATCATCACAAACTCATATTCAAACTATAAATATACCTAAAAAGAACGTGACCATATCTCTTACAAATTGTAATAATTTTACTATTAATTTTAATTAAATACACATTTTTTTCTTCTTAATAAATGTTCATTGAAACCTGCTGTCTTGTTGTTTACTTACCTCACAATCGATATGTAAAGCAGAGTATTTATCTCGGGCGTAAGCATCAATTGCATACTCGGGTTAATTAGCGCCTTCGCTTCGCTCAGGCGCCAAAAACCTCGTATGCAATTGATGTCATACAGCCCTTGGTTAATAATCTACTATTATTCTTGTAATGCCGGTTTTTTTCTACTTACCTCACAATCGAGATGTAAAGCAGAGTAGTTAGCTCGGGTGTAAGCATCAATTGCACCCTCGAACTATAGACTAAATATCTCGGGCTGCAATTGATGCCTTACAGCCTTTGGCTACTAATCTACTATACTTATTTCCAGACGCGCAAACTTCAACTCCCCGATCCACAGCGTGGCGATGTTGTTCCGCATCGTGACGGGAGAAGATTGGAACAAGATCATGCACGACTGCATGGTCGCGCCGCCCTACTGCACGCCCGCCGACAACTACTGGGAGACCGACTGCGGCAACTTTACCGCTTCACTCGCCTACTTCTGCACTTTCTACGTCATTATTACGTATATCGTACTCAATTTACTTGTGGGTTAGTGCTACCTTTCGTTTATGTAGTTGGCACTTGGTCTCTTTACCGACTCTGGACAAAAATGATGGGACCATCTATGCGTGAGCTGTTGTGGCCAGATATTGCAAACGATAAAGAGGGTTTGGAATATAGTAATTTATTGCAGTAGGGTTAGAGCACTCGACTTGACTTTTAGCCTACTATATTATTATATTATAGCCTACTATATACACTATATTATGGAAAGTGAAAACTACGTGTCTCAAGACTTTCTCTCTAATTGCCTGAAGGTAATTTATCGGCTAAGCCTTTTCCCAACTTGGGGTAACCTTACAGTCTAATTGGATGCAGCTGAGTACTATTCTTTTACATGTAGCGATTACCTATCTCTATCTGACCTCAAAAGCCATTATTAGCTAGATACATAGTATCCATTGAAAAGACTGCTTTCAGATTTTCTGACCTTTTCTTTCTAATTGCCCATTAAGGCTTGCAAAATCTGTTCATTTTTACGATCCGGATAATACGAATATTAATATTTTACTATCCGGATAATGCGGATAATATGGTTAATTTTAGTTATACTAATATTTTAAGTAACAATAATATAAAAACTAGTCCGTTTTCTAAAATTATGCAAAAAACTTTAAACCGCACAAATATGCTTCATCTTCGACCACATCATCGCTTAACATCAGGTGAGATGCGGGTCAAACGCAAGCATATAAACAATAAAAAAGAATCTTTTTACTGAAGCATTCCTAATTAAAATCTTCTCTTCTAAGATCGTACATTTATCACAAATCACAATATCTCAGTCAAATCAACCTATATAAAATATAATAATTTAAAAAATATATATATTATCAATTTTTTTGTAAACTAGTGTAATTGTTCTGCAATTACACTAGTTTACAAATTTTTTTTTGAGGTAACAATACTACCCATTGTTGAAGGTTTTCGGTGTCCTGAATTAAAATCAGACGTCAAAACTTTTCTACACGTCAGGTTTTTAAGTAATCTTGGGCAAAAAGTACCAAAACCTTAAATTTTCAGATATCACAGCACCATGAAAGAATATTTTCACGCAAAACTTGTAGTATTTAAAAGCATTATTATGCAATTCAAACATATATAAAAAGCTAAATTACTGCATTCATATTTTTTATTTTGTAACGGTTATCAATATTTCCAAAGTAAATTTTTGATAGAATTTGCTAGCATATATTCAATACTAGATTATTCGGAGATGAAAATAGATGTCAAAAAGAATCAAATTGGATTATTATGAGGGAAGTGAAAGCTTTAAGTCATTGCAGCTGATTTTTACCGAGCTTATTAAAATTACACGGTATAACAGTGCTTTGAAGCTAGAGAGCTCGCTACTTTGAGCAAAGATATATAGGTAGCCTGACGTGTTGGAATTATTGTAACATCAGAATTCAATTCAGCATATCTAAAATCCTCTAAAAACAATAATATAATGAGAGGGACAAAAAACCTTGTAAACTAGTATTATTAAACAACAATAGGATAATTCAAATATAACATAAATGGAACAAAATATCTTAAAATAATCAAATAACCCTTTAAAATATAGTAGGTATTACGTAATATTTAAATTATTTTTTATCCATATTCATTTTAATTTTCATTATTATTCATTTATCATATTCCAAATATTATCTTAAAAACCTGAAACCATCAAGTAAATCTTCATGGAAGCTCTTAAATGTTTACATATGTATCCTGTAGAAGAAGTATTTTTGCTTCAACGCTGGTCTGTAGTATTGATAAAAGTAGCTTGTAAACAGAAACACTTTCTAAATTCTTGCTTTTCTGACCATTCTCATCAAATAGTGCCATCTCAACTCGAATATGGTGTCTAAATCATTTGTTGAAGAAGTCTTTCACTGCTCAGAAGATGGCTGACTCATACATCGAATGATTTCTTCTCGTATTTGTGTTTTAATTGATACGCTTACAGTTGAAGCAGAGCAACCTTCTGTATCTTGTGTATTATGCGCCGAATTTATGACTGTTTGATCTAGTTGTCAAAAAATGTAGGAATAATTTAAAAATCGTCAGTCTCACAGATTTCTTTCAAGGATTTTCAAAAGGACACTCGTGTGTACTTTGTTCTTCATAAAACTTGTGAGGGTCGTGTAAATTTGTCATTGTTCCGATTATCTCGTCGTTGTGACATTCTTTTGAGTGATATTAGAAGTTGATTACCGAAAATGCTATATTTTTGCGATAATTTCTGAAACAGGAATGTTAACGCTGTATCTGAGTCAGTAAGTTTTCATCTTCTTCAGTCAATGCCTAGAATACAGAATCTTTTAATAATAAGAACCGATTAATCATATTCGCTACAACTTTACAGATGACAGCTTTTATATTTAAAATTTAAAAGAGAAATGCTACTACCGGTTAAATCCGAAAAATCCGGATAGTGATGCAAGTAAAATCCGGATTTGAAAACTGGTGGATATCCGGATAATACGGATATCCGGATTGCAAGCCCTATTGTCAATCAAGAGAACAAAATTCTTGAGATAATAATGCTAATGCAGAACTTTATAAACAATCCTGATCATAAAGTTGTTTGTTTGTTTAAAGTTGTTCACATGTGTTTCATTATTAAAATATGACAACATATTGTTTTAACTTTGCAGCTATAATCATGGAGAACTTTTCATTATTCTACTCGAACGAGGAAGACGCTCTGCTGTCTTACGCTGACATAAGGAACTTTCAAAATACATGGAATGTTGTGGATGTGCATCAAAAAGGTGTTATACCCGTCAGAAAGGTTAGGTTTATATTTAATTATAACAGTACCGTTAAGGTGCTTATAGACGTGAGCATTCGCTTGTAACAGAACATCAAGCATTCGCCGTTTTTAAATTGACGAACTGAACAATGAACAGAGCCAAACATCGTTACGAACATTTTCATGATCTTTCTAGCAAACGTTCTAGTCGATACTCGGTCAAAAATATTCTTCACGAAGATGTCAGACTTTTTAAGGATGGGAAATCATCCAATGACTGCCTCCCATTCTGGGCGAAGCGGGAGGGTGTGTCAGACTTTTACTGACTAAAACCCATCCGTGTTCCATCATATGCCCTTCGTGTTCCGAGGCCGCGGTAACTCTTTCGGACAATTCCGCAACCCCGGCAGGCAACGGCCCCCTTATGGGCTATGACAGAAGCTCGGCTCGGCATAAAGCTTGAAGCAAATTTACTGTCCTTTATTTTTTTTTTTTTCTCTGTAATGTAAAATTCGCAAGAATGCTCATTACAAGTGAATAGAATAGAATAGAATAAGTCTTTATTTGCTTGGAATGTAGGTACATAAAAATAAGTTGTTAAATACATAAAGAATCCATCTACAGACGCCAGCACATGAAGCTATCCGAAACTGTCAAATATTCCCAATCAACCTTGAACCTAATTTCTTTAGCAATAAAGTTGAAAATCTATTAAAGAAATTTGACAGATTGTTGTAGCTTGATGTGCTGGCGTCTGTACATTCTGCCTTAGTGTGGCATGCAAATGTATTATGTTGCAAATAAAAAAGTGCTATAAAATTTATTATAACAGATAAAATTGATTATAATAGATAAAATTGATTACGACAAATAAAATTGATTACAACAATAAAATTGATTACAACAAATAAAATTGTGTGTAAAAGTGAATCCTCAAGTTAGCAGCGTATTTTTGTTTATGTAAGACAATCAATAGTATTTCAAATTTTTTAAAATGAATAAGAATCGATGTCCAAATCAAAAGGTGAGGCCAATCGAAAGTGAATCTGTTTTGTTAACGAGTGTTAAATTAGTACTTAGTCACAACAACACAATTTCGCAGAACTTCTGTTACGGTTTGCCAAGTCACGTCATAGGTGTCCATATTGTACCAGGATAAATAAAATTACAGCTTTAGTCGTATTTCAGGTAAAATTCATATTGCGGCTTTTGAAAGGTCGTCTAGAATGCGACACCCACAAGGAGAGGCTATTGTTTAAATACATGTGCTATGAACTCGAGCGACTCCATAACGGCGAAGATGTAACCTTCCATGACGTCATTAAGTAAGTAGACATTGAGTAAGACCAAGTAAGTTTTGCGGGGTTCATTATTTTTATAAGATCCTTGAAAAGCATGTACTCGGCCGAAATAAAGATAATTTAGTTTCATCCAATTTCAACTCTGTAGGGCGTCCGAGTACCTCATACACCTGTGCGACTGTTCTTTCTAAAGCATGATGTATTTGAGATCTTACTTTCCTTTTAAATATGGAAAATCCATTTGAATAGCAAGTGGGCCTCTGTGGAATTATGAAATAAATGCATAATGCTAAGGTGTCGGACTTTTGATCGAAAAGGCGCGGGTTCGAATCCCACCCATTACACTATTGCTGTGAACGTGTACCCACTCCAGACACAATCATATTTAGCTTAGTTGGAGGGGTTAACAAGATTGCTAGTAATGTTAATTCTACCAACATTGCTAGTTATCTTTTCAAGAATTATTGTTTGACTTAGAATCGTATGACGTCCTCTGGGGAAAGTTGGGAGGCAGAGGTATACCGAAGGAGATTTCGGTATTGGTATGCTAACCAGTCTAATCGGGTCAAATGGGCAAACGCTCTCTCCGAGTCATATGGGCCTATATAAATGATCTCATTGTCGAGCTGAGCACTATGCGTGTTGGCCGGGTGGACGTTTAGTATTAATAACATTAGCTACGCAGACGACATGGTGCTGCTCGTACCGACTGTGTGATCCATCAGAGAGATGCTGAACGTCTGAGACCTGTGCTGCCTCCCACGGACTGATATATAATGTTAAAAAAACTGAATACATTGCCTTTAAGGCCGCCGGTAAGTGCCATGACTCGCAGACAATAAACATGTACGGTCAAAATATAAAAAGAGTGTCTGCGTTCAAGTACCTGGGACATTTTCTTATCGACGACCTTAAACAAAATGTTGACATTGAAAAGTAGAGTAGGACGCTGGCGGTTCGAAGGAACATGCTGGCCCGGTGTAGTGATGAAGTCAAAATTACATTGTTCGCTGGTCAGCAAAGTGCGGGCGAGTAACAATAGCATTCTGTCGACTGTGGTGGAGAGATTAAACTCTCCTCTCATGATTCACTTTATGGGAATGACGATCAACCGGGGCACGTTTCCCATACATTGATCGTCCTTCCCATAAAGCTAGTTAAAACTCATTTTGTTATTATCATCTACTAACCCTAGCCTAAGCATTATAGTAACACAACTATGGATTTATATAATTATCTGAAATATAGAATTTGAATTAAAACAATATTGCGACGATTACAGCATGCTATCCTACCGCACTGTGGACATCCGGAAGTCACTGCAAATGGAGGAGTTGTTAGCGAGAGAGGAGTTCGAGTTTCTGATCGAGGAAGAAGTCGCCAAACAGACTATACGCACTTGGCTGGAAGGATGCCTCAAGAAGATACGCGCTAACAGTAGCGTAAGTCCAATTTGAAACTGATTAGCTATCGCTATAAAAAATCCACGTTATATTCATATTATAAAGCGGAAAGGTTTGTGTGTTTGGACGCTTAATCTTCGAAAGTACTGGGTTGATTTGGATGAAATTTAGTATGGAAGTAGTTTGAAGCTTAAGGAAGTTTATAGGCTTCACCCGACTGCAAAAAAGGAGAGTTATGCTTTTATTGTAATAAAGTCCATGAAAGCGAAGGCCCGCGCGACTGCTACTTATATAAATAAACTGATTTGGTTTTAAAAAAGTTCTATAGAATGGAATCAGGCCTTACTTTGCGGAAATTCATACCAAACTAATAACTTCATAAAAATAACTACTGTTCATTCCGCCAAAAACATACGACATGCAAGCAAACCACCCTGACTTGAGTGTGGTTTTGCTTGCATGTGGTGCCCTTTTGCATGTGCATATATTTGCGGGCGGGAGGACAGAGCTGCTACTGCATGCAAGATTGATCATCTAGTTTTAGGCGGAATTAACGATAGATATGTTTATTAGTAAGTGAAAATGTTCTCTTTAACTTTGAAATATGTGCGGATCAGCCTTTTACTTACCAAACAGGCTATAATGTTTTCGGGATACTTTATTATCCAGTCCTTTGACCTGGATATTCTCTTTTAATGGGAGTGATGCGGTTAATTAAAACACGTACATAGTTTCGCTACCGGAGTGAGAATATAAAATGATTTATTGTGTCGAATGTGCCTCTTTATATATACATTGATCATGGTCAATGTTGTGTCTATTCTACGTATTTACAATTATTATTATTAACAACATTCCTCAAGGTCGCTCGATGTTTCGCGCCATGTTGACGTTATATTATTATTGTTTCTTATCAGATTGTCAAAAGCGTAATAAGATAATGATTTTGCTGGTTTGTATGACGAGTATTATGTCACGACCACGACATACGCCAGGAGGTATGGTACCTACTTATGTTGAGTTCTTAGTATTGCACTGGCAATGTGTGACTGGTATGGTGTCACGACATTCGCACGGGGGGGAAAAGGTTATGTTACTTAATAGGTTTTGGTAATAGTGTAGTGTCACTACATCACTCCCTCCTAAGCGAAGCGTACGTTCTTTTTCACTGTGCGGCCAGATCTTGTTATGTAGGTACCATATTTTGGAGCGTAGGCCTCTTTGCGCGTCGCGTATAGGGTTACCAGATCCGAAAAATAAGTTTTCCTGAAAAAACCCTTGTTTCAGCAATAATTTTCCTGACATTTTAGCAGAAACTTATATTATTTTACAAACTCGCGCGCGGCGCGTGGGAGTCTGAGTATGAGTGTTAGATGCCTTGTGGCGGGATACGGGGCGCGGCGGGACTGAGCGAGTCAATTAGTAGTTCAGTACTATTGCAAACGGTGCTAAGTTTACTAGTGTTGTGCGTATTTGTGTGGCAAGCATTTATTTTATAACGAAAAGGCTTACTTTTCTCTTTTTTTTTAATTCCTGAAAATTTCCAACTTTCCCTGTTTCCCTGACAGAGAGCTGAAATTCCGGACATGTCAGGAAAATTCCTGTCATCTGGTAACCCTAGTCGCGTACGATGATGTTTCGGAATGTACTTGCGGTGGATATGTAGCGGGAGGCGGCGGCGACGCTAGCGATGGTTGCGGCGAACGTGATGTTGCTGTAGTTTGTGTGTCTGTGTTGAATTCGTTGTATAGATACGCAGGTTTTAATCTCTCAACTGACACGACTGCGGTACGAAGAGGTAGTTGTAGTGTGAATAGCTTCCCATCTTCGCTGCGCTGTAGGATCTCGAACCGGCCGTCGTAAGTAGTGTTGCCCAAAATAAGTCTTGGTCTTGCAGTCTTGGTCTTGTTCTTGCATTTTTGCAATACCAAGACCCTTAGCCTGTAAGATTTAAGCAAGAACAAGACTAAGCCTACGAGACTCTTGCGTCTTGCAGTTAGTTCAGACTGTCGTTTTCTTTGTCTTATTATTATTAAAATGAGAAAACTTACATTGAGAAAACACAGGGGAAAGGCGGGCGATGTCGGGGAAACAATGAAACTTAGGCAGCTCTTAAAAGGACTATTTATATGAAATGAAATGAAATGAAATATTTATTTTGTAAATTGGTTATAAATAACACTTTTACACGTCATGTTTTTTTGCGTGTTAAGTTTAGCTAGATGAGGCCGGTATTTCCTAACTGACTACTCTGAGAAGAAACACCGAAACAAACTCAGAGGTCATAGTCTCTTTTAAAGGTTCATGTCTGTGGTATTCTTTTGAGGAAATAACCACGCAAATTTGAGCGGACCTGTCCAGACAGTGCAAGCATTTGTCAGTTATCGTGTAGCTCAACTTAGAACTTAAGGAGCTCAACAATTTGACAAAAAAATACCAACGGACATTTGGGTAGGCCACATAAGTACTCAAACTGCTTGACATCATTAAATAAATTATAGTCAAAGTAAAAACAACGAAGAAAGAATAACCTACATTGTCCTCACATTAACAATAATGAAATAATTATGTTAAAAAAAAAAACAAAAACAAAATAAATAGGTATATACAATACTTAACAAAACAAATATTTTAATCAATAAAAAATAAATCAACTTTAAAAATAAAAAATGCTCACGTATATCACTGGAGCAGCTCATTCCCAAGCCTTCTTGTCCTCAATATAATCTTTAACAGTGTAAAACGCTTTCTGACATAGCTTACGTTTTATAAATAATTTGAATTTATTAATACTTAGTTCTTGAATATGGCTAGGAATTTTATTATAAAAATGTATACATTGGCATCTAAACGAACCACCTATTTTTTTTAACCTTGTTTTAGGAATGACATATGTGTCTTTGTTCCTTGTATTTACACTATGAATATCACTTTTTAAACAGATTAATATTTTTGTGTGCATACAAGAGATTCTCATAAATATACTGAGATGGCACAGTCATAATATTAATCTCTTTAAATTTGTCTCTTAAGGAGTGCTTGGGACTTAATTTATAAATTGCATGAATGGCCCTTTTTTGTAATACAAATATTGTGTGAATGTCGGCTGCATTTCCCCAAAGTAAAATGCCGTATGACATCACACTGTGAAAGTAACTAAAGTAGACTAAACGTGCTGTTTCGATATCAGTTAATCCACGTATTTTTCTAACGGCATATGCTGCAGAACTTAACTTTTTTGACAATTTATCTATATGGGGGCCCCACTGAAGCTTCGCATCCAAAGTTATGCCCAAGAATACTGTGGTATCTTCGGGTTTCAATATTTCGCCCTTTATTGATACACTAGTATTCACTTGTCTAACATGAGGTAATGTAAATTTTAGGCATTTGGTTTTTTTCTCATTAAGAAGAAGATTATTAACATTAAACCAGCTAACTACAGTTGCAAGGGCTCTATTTACTTCTTCAATAACCTGCTGTTGACGTTTAATTTTAAATAAAAGAGAAGTATCGTCAGCGAATAACACTATGTCATGATTTTTGATCAGGTACGGCAAATCATTTATATAAATAAGAAACAAAAAGGGACCTAAAATTGAGCCTTGGGGGACCCCCATGTTGACCACAGATCCCGGCGATCTTTTGCCGTTCACATCGACTCTCTGAATCCTTTCACTCAAGTATGAGGTTAAAAGATTCAGAGAGGAGTCCCGGAATCCGTAGTGGTGCAGTTTCCTGATTAATGTCTCATGGGGAACACAGTCAAATGCCTTAGACAAATCGCAAAAAATGCCCAACACATCGCACTTATCTTCCCATGCATTATAAATGTGTCCTAAAAGTTCAACACCGGCATCAGTTGTTGAACGACCCTTTGTAAAACCAAATTGTTTATTATGTAGCAATTTGTGTTTATTAAAATATCTTTGCATCTGCATTAGAATAATTTTCTCAAAAATTTTACTGAAAGTGGGCAGTACAGAAATAGGTCTGTAATTAGTAGGGTCAGATGTACTACCCGATTTAAATAGTGGGATTATTTTACTATATTTCATTTGATCAGGAAACTCACCGCAATCAATACAATTATTAAATATAACAGCTAATGTAGGAGCAATAATGTGTATAGTTGACTTAGTAACTTCAATAGAATTACCCCACAGGTCTGCAGTCTTTTTCATATTCAAAGAATTAAAAGTTTTAATGATGTCATTAGAAGTAACATATTGGAATTTAAACTCTGAACTACAAACTGGAACATTTTTTTTAAGTAATGTTTCTGCAGCAATGGGACATGATTTTAGCGACTTGGTTTTCGATACGGGAATGTCAGTGAAAAAATTTTCAAATTCTGTGGCGACTTGCGAATCTAATGTTATTATATTATCATCAATAGTGAGGGTGTAATCACTATTTCGGTTGCAAGACCTTCCCGTTTCGCTTTTTATAATATCCCAAGTCGTTTTAATTACATTACTACTATTTTTAATTTTAGAACTCAAGTAGCGAGACTTGGCAATATAACAGACTTTTTAAATAATTTAGAGTAGTTCTTGACATATAAATTAAATTCTACCGAGTTAGTGTAAGTCCGCTCCTCATAGAGTTCATAAAGCCGATTTCTACTTTTATAAATACCAGCAGTGGCCCAGTCACTGAAAGAAGTGTTACTATTTACTGAAGCAATTTTGGGAATAAATGTGTTATCAAATTGTTGGCAATATATTTTGAAAAAATCATTATAATGTTTATTAGGGTCCTCATTAGTTAACAAACAGGGCATTTTATTTAAGAGTTTAGTTTTGAATGCTTCCAGGCGATATTTAGTTTTTGGATTTACAGTGATATTCTTTTTTAACATTTTATTGACCTTTTTTGGTAAAGTAATTAATTGCCCACAATGATCAGAGTCTATTAAATTAATTATTTTTTTGTGAGTCGGTACAACATCCGTAAAAATATTATCTAAGCAAGTGGCACTAGTCGGAGTTATTCTAGTAGGCTCCATAAATAGGTTTACAAGATTGTATGATTGGAATAAACTAATAATGTTAGAGCTCAAACCAGAATTTTCTAATAAATTAACATTAAAATCACCACAAACAATGACATATTTACTTGAGTTACAGATTTTATGCAAAACTTCATCCATTACTTTTTCAAAGCAATCGTACAATCCTGAAGGTGGTCTGTACACACTTAATATAATAAACTGCTCCAATTCAATACAGGCTATTTCAATAGATCGTTCAACAGAGAGGCTCACAATATCCATTCTGTTCTTGAATTTAAGATTATTACTTATTAAAATTAAAGAGCCACCATGTATAGCATTTACTCTGCTGAAAGAACTACCAACCTGGTAATTATTATAATTGAAAATAAATTGATGGCTTTGAAGCCAATGTTCAGTTAGGCAAAGAATATCAATATGGTTAAAATTAAGAAAAAACTCAACTTCTAACTCTTTGTTTAAAAATCCTTGAATATTTTGATGTACCAGGTTAATAGTATTTATTGATTTTAAAACTATATTTGTGTCCTCTTTGCAGTTTAAAAGTTCATTACTGCTAGAGATTCCCTCTGTTGTCAAAATTTCTAATTTAAATTCTCAGTAGTAAAATTGTTTGCAACCAAGCAATTGGTTGAGTTATGTAAACTGTCACTGCAATAATTAATTTCAGTATTATTAGATACCCTAGATAAAACTGAATATTCACTTAACCTAGGATCAGTAAAATTATCAATAAATGAGTGTATATTGTATGCTAACAAAGTAGCCAATAAATGTCGACTTTTTTTGGGAAGATACATATATTCCCGAATCAAAACAAAATCTCTAACAAAATTGTTAGTATCAAAATACAATAAATGGTCACTATGACGGCATACTAACATATGCATCAAATTATTAAGGCTAAAAATATATTCATTTTCTATATATGTCAAATTATTAGAATAAGGCAATGCACATAAAATTAATTTGCCTAATTTTAATTTAAGGAGGGTGCCAATACCATTAACAATGTCCTTTTTTGTCACATTAAGGCTATTTCCAAATAAAAGAATGACTGTGGTCTGCTCATTCAATTTTGATTGTTTAATTTTATGAATAAGCTCAGTGAAATGCAGGTTATGGTAACAATGACTTACTATGGTATGATCACAATAATTATTTAAAAGTGAGCCAAAACCTGTGCCTAATCTATCTGAATGCACTAAAATGTTACTTTGAGCTGGGCTTGTGGTTTCCAAAGTATGAGGCAAAATGGGTGAGGATGCAGGAATAATCTGTGGTAACATGATGGCCGGGTGATTTAAAGCACAACTACAGGTGAGGTCATTAGTCAATGACTCATACCTCTCTGCATTGTGCTTAACCAAGTCCACCAGGTCACAGGCCTCCTGCATGCGCTCTTTTAACATTTTCTGGCTAGACTCATACTTACAAAAAATATCCCTTAGTGTATTTTCCCTACTCAATAATTCCTTCTGAAGGTTATTTATGTCAAGATCATACATTTTTCTTTGACTATCCAGCATGCAATTACATTCCTTTAATTGGTTGTTTAGGATAACACGCTGCTTTCTAAGTTCAATGTTATATTTATACACACTTCTTGATTTTAATAGTTTCTTGTACTTTTTAATGTTTTTATTAATTTTAATATACTTCTTTATTTTGTTGTGACTACCTAAAACAGGACCGTTTGTTAATGTATCGTCCCCAGTTAAGTCTATGGTATAGGTGGGCTTCTTACATACTAGTCCGGATCCACTACCCACCAGCTCGTCAAAAAGACTGTTTGTATTGGCCACTTGTTCACTGACTCTCAAGGTTTCTATAGTACAGATTGTGTTATGAGCCTTGTTTAATTCCGCTTCCAGTCCCGATATACGTTTGAGTGCTTGGTCATGTGTGTCGCTGCATTCTTGAAACCCAGATACCAGATTACGGAGATGGTGATGCTGGTCGAGTATATCCATGTGCTGGGTGTGCAGTTCCACAAGCTGCCTCTTGAGTTCCGTGTTTTTGTCAACTAACTTCCTGACTTCCACCTCGCTTTCCTCTCTTTCATGCAGCAGGTCACTGCAGGTCTTCTTTGAGACCTCAAGCTCCTTCAGTGCGGCATTCAGTCTGATATTCATGTCACGTACAGTTGCTCCGCGGGTCATCATATTGAAAAAGTTGATGAAACCGCTCCTGGAATATGACAAGAATCAACTGAGTATTTGGGGATATACTAAGGAAGTTTAGAACAGTAGGAGATAGAAGTAAAATATATAAATATTAGAATTAAATGAAAAAAGTAAAGAACAACAGACAAAATTTTTAAAATTACAATTAATAAGAAAGTAGGTAGCAGAAAAAGAGAAAATGATTCGACTATTAACTTCTAATTTAAGTGTATCGTGTATCTAACACATTATTTATTGATTTTCTAATACTTATCAGAAATTCATTTGCTCAAAGTTTTTGGCCTAGCTTAGTTGATAAATAGTATGTACCTAATGTTAAATTATGGGTTTCTTGCTTTTACAATAAACAGTTAACTACTAGTTTAAATGAAGTTAATAGATGATTAAGAAGAATTTAATAGTAATAATGTATGTGTATTGTAAATATGCAGTGTAACTTTTGTCTGGGGCGAATGTTTTCATCATCGATTTTGCTTCCACAGTTTGTCAAGCAAAAGGTTTGGTGATTTCAAATCCGCAGTCCAAACTGACAGCCGGTCCAAAACTTATTGTTTTATAGAATTTAGGCGTTATTACAACAAAAACACTGACTGGGTCACTTTATACATTGATTCTAAGGTAAATAACACATTTAAAGCTAATTTATACACAATTAATGAATAATTAATAAAAATTTATCTACGAGATCGTTTTTTCACGACCTGTCACCAGTGTTGCCAGTAGCCAAACAGTATATGTTCTCCGAGTTTGGATCGTTGTCCAGAGCCGGATTATTACACGTACGTAATTCGATGAGAACGTTAATGCAATGGCTCTAGAGAGTATATAACCACTAGAGAGCGTATAGGCCGATTACTTTGAAGAACACGACTCACCAGTACGGGTTGGGAGGCGAAGAAAAAATGCGCTACTGCAATTGGTCAGTTCAAGGTCAAGCGTCGTAGCTACAGCCTGCTAGAAGCTTCGTATATATGCCGAGTTAGATATTGCTCTACTTGACTGAGGAAAAGTAGTCGATATCGATAAAATGAATTTTACCATTATAAAAATTACTCAATAAAATAACATAATAATATTTAAAACAAATATGCTGTTATTATTGATTTTTTAAATGAATTAATTTGGTAAATGTTTTTGAATTAAAGTTTTAAGGTCCTGATTGTTTTTGGTAAAAAATGATAACCTATCTATTCTATATAAAGTCTAGTCTATATAAACCTTATCTATCCACTTTTCTTTGAATGCCGGAATCTTCGGAAATCTAAATTAAATCATGTACATGTTAAACTGACAGATGAAAAAAACTGTAAAACCTCCTCTTTTCTTAAAGTCGGTTAAAAATAGATAGGTATTTAATAAGAGTATCTGAATTGTATAAAAATTGTATAAAGTTTAATTTTATTATTATCGATGTCTGCCATTAAAGGTACAGCGTAGATATTTACGAATAAAATACAAAGAAAAAGAAAGAGATAAAAGAATTAGAATTTCTTAATGAAAGAAAGGGACGTTTCCAAAAGACATAAAGCGCGATTCATCCGTGTGCCAATCGCCATTTTAAATAGATCCCTACAATGGCTTATAATCTGATTAAAACAATAATAATTTTAGCAGTGTTTACTTACTGATGAAAAGTTGTGCCATCCTTTTAGTAATTAATGTCTTGGGATGTTTCCCACACTACTTCACCGCGCATGAAGGCATTTATATGCGTTATAAATTGAATGAAAAAGTACAACAATTTGTAATTATTTAGCGTACATATAGGTCTAACACTTGGTCACAACTAAAATGGTTCGTGTATCATATATACAACGTGTAACAGAATAAACGCAATTCCTGAAAGTAGTTGGTTCAGAATCGGCTTCTGAATCGATTCCCGTCATTAAAAATAAGTGTTAAATTTTGACAGAAAAATCTTTCATTTAATTTAAAATGGAAATAATGACAAATTAACACAATCCTTAATTCAAGGAAATACGCTCGTGTGCGTGTCGGCCGCTAACATTGCATGATTGTATGCGTTTGCGTAAGGATTTTGTATGACGCACATACGTTTAAGCGTATTGCGTTTAGTAAAGATAACTATTTAATAAAAAAATGTCTAGGTTAGTTACGAATGTTGTTTTAGACTTATGATTTAATATTCTAATTGGGGTGTCTGAGGTATTGCGCTTAATCTGTTACACCTTGTATAGGTGCAAAAACTTAAATCATTTTCGTGCGACGGGGTACTGTATGCGCGGTCAAGTGGTTTTATAGTCTTTGGCTGGCTCTGACGGAGGTGCTGCTTAAAGTTACTACCACAAACAATGATACAGGCAACATCGCACAAGATTAGCACACACAATATTCGATCCATGGTTTTTTAAAATAAGAATTTAGCGGAAGATATTAAGATATGTTAACTTAATATTTTTCAACTAAATTTAAAATTTTAAGTACCTTACATTCAATGAAGGTCAGGATAGCCGCCGTGCCGGCAGCGGTGCCTGCCTAGGGACAGGATTTTTTGTATGGATTCATTTATGCAGTTTTAAAGCGTAGGTATCAGTGCATCAAAATATTAAAATGTAATCATACACAAAACTATCTCGTATTTTTTTTTTCGTTAATATAAGTACTTAAGTAATTAATGACAATTGATTTTCTCAATAATTAAACTAAGTACAGATACTGATACTTTTATCTCGTCTGCATTAAATAAGTCAGTATTGTTGTTTCACAGTTTTCATTGGATTTTATTACAAAATGTTTTTATTTTTTGTCGTGTCGTATTATCGTGATTAGAGCATGTATACCGATTTTCGATAATATCGAAAAACTGGAATATCGGACCGTAAATCCAATATTGAAAAAAGCTATATTGGATTTCAAATATCGGTTTGTCGATATTTTATAAAAAACAAAACGCCAGACGCAAAAGAATCTTTCTTACTTATTTCATTGAATTTAATTAATGTAAACAACACTTATCGGTTATTTTTTTTTTATTTTTTTATTATAATATGTATGCTACAGTGTCATTTATAAATGATTATTTCCATATAAAAGTGTACAACGCTTGGGCTTGGGCCCAGCATTATGTACATACCTACGTGCAACAAAATAAGATCGTATCTCAAAGACAATACCTGGAATGCCCTCTGCTACTTTTTTATGTTTTATTACTGATGAGCCCAGAAGTTGCCCGTTCACTCTTGCTTTGAAGGCAGACGGATCATATGTAGAAGGGAACACAACAGCTTGCAGAGAGTTCCAAACCTTGGCCGTGCGCACAATAAACGTAGAGGAGAAGCGCTTAGTACGACAAGACGGTATATTGAACAAGTGAGAATGTTACCATGCAGTACGTCTGGTAGATCGTTAGTATAAGGTAGATGGAGGAATCGGATCGCGGAGTTCCTGCTCATACTCTCCGAAGTACAATCTGTGGAAGACCGACAGGCAAACAACGTTTCGCCGATGAGCCAGGCTGTGAAGCTTGTCTGCTAACACTGCATCGCCTATGAATCTTTTAGCTCTGCGTTATCCGAGTCAAGTGCAGCAAGCTGGTATTTTGCTGAGCCATCCTACAAATGACTGCAGTACTCCATACAAGAACAGACCTGTGCTTTATACAAATTCAAAAGCTGTACAGGTGTGAAGTATCGCCTCACCTTGTGAAGTATTTCCAGCTTTTTGGCTGCAGTCAAAGCTTTTGACTCAATGATTGAGCCGAAGTTTAAGTTAGACATCAACTCCATGCCCAAAAGCTCCAGACGGTCGGTAACTGATAGGTATAGATGCAACTTGGAAAGTAGGAGATAATTTAAATTGGCTCCTATTAGCAGTGAAGAGATAAACCTGTGTTTTCAAAGCATTGAATTTGACCAGACAGTCGGGTCAAATTTATTCGCTCCAATATGGCCTTTCTAAGACAGTCTGTTTCGTCCCTGCTAGCTCTAGCACTGGATAAGTATATCTTTAAGTCTGTGCTGTCATTCGCATACCCAAGAGCTGGAGCAGGTCCTTGATATGCAGCAAAAAAGAGTCGCGAAGAGAACAGACCTCTTAAGAATACCGCAATGACATTGACAGCCATAAGATCCGATGAGCAGCCATCGATGACCGCTCGGATTGACCGCTCACTTAAGAAATCAGAAATCCAGTTGCAGAAGCCAGCAGGGACGTCAAATGTAGGAAGCTTGCTCAGTAGACTAGCGTGCCAGACCCTGTCAAAGTTCTTTGAGATATTGAGGAACTACAAAAGCATTGCCGTGTTTCTTAATGGCCTCGCCCCAGCAGTGCGTAACATACACCAGAAGATCTCGAGCCGACCGACCAAGGCGGAAGCTATACAGGTGGTCACTAAGTAGTAACTACCTTTCACCACCGCCTAATTCCGTTCAGCCCCAGGAATATCTGCCACCCGGATGTGACTTACTGTGGCCTATTTGGAAAGCTATCAATGGACTGCGAACCCAAGTAGGCCGCTGCAAGCACAATTTATCAAAATGGGGCATTATATGCCAAACTGACACCCAGTGCGATTACGGCGTTCCTGATTAAACAATTTCCCATTAGCTGGAGTGTCCAAATGACCCAAAAACGCGTTCATGAGAAGACCTAATAAACGCTACTGAACGAGACCTGCGTGACTGGGCCTAATACATATAAAGTACGCAATTTACCATCGATACGAAGAAGAAGAAGAGACTAAGGAGCTCATTGTCTTCAAGGTGTGCTAGCAGTTTATTATTGAGTACCCTATCCATCACTTTGCAGATTCTGGAGGTTTTTTGGGTACTGGTTGCACATCTTGGTTGCTTCCAGGACACTGGCAACACTCTAATTTTAAGTGTGATACATAACTCCAGAGCACAACTTTTTAAGACTCGAGCAGGTATTCCGTCCGGCCCGCTGGCTTTGTTCACGTCTAGTCAAAGAGCTTTATGGACCTCAAAATGGGAGTTTCTAAAACTGACTTCAATATATAAGCAATACCGATCTCTTGAATTGCCGTAGTCTTCGTCTTTAAAGCCATAAGATGACTATGTAGTCACCCCTCAAATTGAATATCTAGTTCTTTGCCTTTATCGTAATATTTATTTATACAAGGTGTAACAGATTAAGCGCAATACCTCAGACACCCCAATTACAATATTAAATTATAAGTCTAAAACAACATCCGTAACTAAATAAATTGAAACCAAACCTAGACATTTTTTATAAAATAGTTATCCTTACTAAACGCTAAACGTATGTGCGTCACACAATATCCTTACGCAGACTCATGCAATGTAGCCGCCGATACACACACACGAGCGCATTTCCTTGAATTAAGGATTGTATTAATATGTCAGGTATCATGATACTGTGTTTTCATTTTTAAAAAAGATTGATGAAAGATTTTTCCGTCAAAATTGAACACCTATTTTTTATGACGGAATTGATTCAGAAGCCGATTCTGAACCAACTACTTTCAGCAATTGCGTTTATTCTGGTTACACGTTGTATATTATGTTACTCAATTACTCATTTTAACTTGTGTTGATTTTTTATTTAATGACATAGCAGCGTATGTTTATAAATTGATATTTATTGTGTATCATATTAAATATTTTATATGAAATATTTTTAATAATAAATGACGGTGATTTTATATTTCCAGAGCACACTTCGATATAGTCTCTAAATTCTAATATTTGGACCCTTACAACGTTAAAACGAATTTGATCATTTTATTTCCATAATATCGGAAAAATATCGAAATACCGGAACACCGATATTAAAAAATTTAATATCGAAACAAAATCCGGTATTGGGAAAAGGTTCCGATATTCCATGCTCTAATCGTGATTAGTTAATACTTGTGTGTATTATTTGTACGATATCGAGTTATGGGCATAACGAACAATAACATAAACACATTATACATTGTACGAAATATCGATTAAAAGAAAAAGAGTGCATCCCTAGTTTTGATCATCATGGCACTTTGATAGTGCGCGGCTTTGTTGTCGGCAACATTTTGATGTTGCCGACAACAAAGTCGGGTCGGGTACTATACCTGTCAAAGAAAGTTCGCATCTATTCGGAAGTACAAGGTCAAGATACGAGTACACGCGCAGTTTGACATGAGTGACGAATATTCAAAAACAGTCAAGTTAATGTCATTAATTTGTTTTTTATATGTTTTAACCATGTTTTAGCACACGTAAGCTTATTAAATGTAAACTTTCATTAAGAAACCAACGGACTTTCGTGGGGCACGGTAGGTAGCTCAGTTGGTTAGAGCATCGGCACGGATCGCCGAGGTCGTTGGTTCAGACCATGAGGTCTGAACACACAGAGATGATGTGTCAGTTGATATTTTTTAATTACTTATTAAATTTATTAATTTAGTTGGCCTTTATAATGCCTATGTCAATTCAAGCTCAAAATGTACCTACTCTGTTACATTGTTCTAAGATCTAAACTACCATTTAATAAATAGGATAATCATTAATTGCAAGACTCTTGCGCAAGAACAAGACCAAGACTAAGTCTTTGAGCGCAATACCAAGACCAAGACCAGGTCTATTGATGCAAGACCAAGACTGGCTAAGTCTCGTCTTGGTCTTGCATTTGGGCAACACTAGTCGTAAGGTGGTGTGAGTGGTTTGCGCACAGTGTCGTTGCGCATAAACACATGCGTACATATTGCGAGATCTTTATACACGAATGTGTTCGTGTTAGGTGATTGCGTCCTTCTCACCAGTGATAATGTTGACATTGTTTCGGTCAGCTGGCGCACGAATTCGGTGTCTTCAATAGTCGGCGTTGTAGGCACGAAGAAATCGGACGGAATGCGCAATGTGGTACCGTATGTCATTAAGGCTGGACTGACAGAAGTAGATTCACGAAGTGCGGTACGTAACCCGAGGAGAACAATGTGTAGGTCTTTGCTCCAACGTGTCGCGGCTGCTCTCACCATTAGTGCAGATTTAAGTGTGCGGTGCCATCGCTTGACTTGATCATTTGCCTGTGGATGGAATGCAGTGGTGCGAGTGACACCGAACTTTTTCAACAGTGACGTGAATAATTCCGACTCAAATTGTTTGCCTTGGTCAGGGAGTTATTCGTAACGGGCATCCGAATCGCGATATCCACCCGTCATATATACGGCTCTGGTGACGGTCTCTGCTGTGACGTCACGCGGAGGTATTGCTTCTGGCCATTTTGTACAGCGGTCAATCATTGTGAAGAGGTATCTGAAGTCATTAGATGATGTTAGCGGTCCAACAGGGTCCAACGATGTCTACGTGAATGTGTTCGAAACGCGCGGAGTTTTGAAATTCACTGAGTGGGCTTTTGACGTGTCGTTGAATTATCGCGCGCTGACAACCGATGTATGCTTTTGCCCACGTGGTTACGTCTTTATTCATTGAAGGCCAAAAGAATTTTATTGCCATGATTTTTCTTGAGGTTCGTATTTCAGGATGACTTAAATCGTGTTGCGCTTTGAAGGCGGCAAGACGGTAAGTCGGTGGTAAATAGGGTCGAATGTTTGCTGTAGGATGTTTCGCAAAGTACAGGTCGTTGAACTCCAGGCAGAGTCAGTCGGGTGAACTTCAGATTGAGGTTGTTCAGGCAGGCTTCCAGTTCAGAGTCATTGTCATATTCTAGAACAAGTTGGTTGTAGTCGATAGTTGCGTTCAGTAGTTCAACTTCTGCTATTCGTGATAACGCATCAGCTGCTTCATTCTTATCGCCGTGAATGTATTTTATGTTTGTGTAGAATTGACTGATGTAATGAAGCTGTCGCTCTTTTCTCGGTGTATCACTAGTGCTTGGTGATCTTGTTAGCGCGTATGTTAGTTTTTAAGCTAACATGGTCACTAACAGTATCATTAGAACTTAAAACGGGATATTTACCATGTGTATTTATTGTTTTGAGTTTCCGATATTTCGGCACTTTTGCAAGCGCCATGATCACGGATGAACTGAAGTAATTGCGGGTGGAAGTTTATGAGCAGACAAATCGGTCTACCTCTTTCTCGTTCGTTTTCTGTTAGCGACACCGCTAACACTGTCACATGTATCACTAAACACTCGATTCTGTTCCCGACACACAAAACTCACCGTGTCGACTCGCGAACTTTTTACGGATTTTTTTGCGGTTTTTACACATTTGAACCACTGGATTCCAGGCCCTCGACAGTTGAAACCCATCCTCCCGATTGAAATTGTCGTATTTGGTAATCTCAATCGCTTCCCTTACCAGTCTTGGTATATAGTGGCGTTCTGTCGAGATGACTTGAGGGTTATGCAACTCAATCCAATGGTTCGATCCTGCGTTTAAAAGATGTTGTGCTATTGCCGATTTTTGAACATCATTATTTTTCACCGCCCTAATGTGTTCCGAGATTCTGCAAGCTACGGTACGTTTTGTGTGACCGATGTACGACTTTCCACAGCTGCAGTCCACTTTATAGACACCGGGTTTTTCCAGAGGGAAGTTGTCCTTCGGTGAACGCAGCATCTGAGAGACTGTCTTGAACAGAGTGAAGATAGTTTTTACTGTAATGTTTGCACCCTTATCTGTCACTCCTTTCACGTACGGCAAGAATGCTGGCTGCCTCTCAACCTCGCACTTCCGGTGTCTAGAACTAAGTTTTTGCCTACGCTGTGCGATATTCACTGCATATCCATTCCTCTGTAGCACCTTCTGAACATGTGTTAGCTCATCATGTAAATGATCCTCGTCACATAAATCATATGCGCGGTTGGTAAACGAAGTCACTACAGAGTTAAGATGTCTCGGATGGTGGTGAAACTCAAAACTATAAATACACATGGTAAATATCCCGTTTAAGTTCTAATGATACGTGTGTTAGAGGTTTGCGATCCGTGAATATTGTAAGGTCGTTGCCCTCTACGAGTCGAAGTAAATGTTAGACAGCGGTGTACATAGCTAATAATTAAGTGTGCGATGGAATTACACAATCTAATTCCACCAAGCCCGTTCCATCATCGGACTACGAGACACGGCGAAGCGCCATCGTTACATGGTGGACATCCCACCCATACGCACCAAACGTTTTGGGAATACCTTCATTGTGCGTACGGCTAAGGAGTGGAATTCCCTGCCGGAGTCTGTGTTTCCCGATAGCTATAACCTAGGAGTCTTTAAGTCAAGAGTGAATAGGTTACTTTTAGGTAAGCGTGCTCCATCTTCGACCACATCATCACTTACCATCAGGTGAGATGGTGGTCAAACGCGAACCTATACTAAATAAAATAAAATAAAAATTCGCGATCGTACGCACTGTAGCGTCGTTGCTTTTCACTCAGTTTTTGAGTAGAATGCTAGAGGTTTCCACACGTCAATCTTTTGTTGAAGTATGGCGCCGATGCTAGTGTTTGATGCGTCGGTAAATAAACACAACGGAGCGTTAGGAATCGGAGGCGTTAAGGTTGTTGCTTCAGGCGTCCATGCGATTGGGGATTTGTCGTTCTTTTTGCTGTTGTGTAAGTACTTGTTGAGTAAGTTTTGATGTTCGGCTTGATGAAGTAGGCAGCTGCCGTAAAAGTTGATCATGCCTAAAAATCTTAATTCCTGAATTGTAGTTGGTTTTGGGTAGTTGACTATGGCTTGGATGCGCTCTTGTGTGGGTTTGATTCCTTCTTACGTAACTTCATATCCGAGAAATTGTATTTTGTTCGTGCCGAATTCGCATTTGTCGATGTTGAGAGTGACGCCATATTTGTTTAGTCGTTCCAGTACTTGATGTAGATGGCGCTGGTGTTCTTCTTCATTATTCGAGTAGATAAGTATTTCGTCGATAAAAACGAATACATCGTGCATAAAACGTGGGAATGTTTGACGTGAGTTGCGTAAGCCAAACGTCATGCAATTAAATTCGAAGAGACCGAATGGTCCGGTGCTGATGATGGCGGTCTTGGCAGCGTCTTCTGCGGCGATAGGTATTGGAAAGTAAGCCATCTTCATGTGGAGTTTTGAAAAGACTTTTTTCCCGTGTAGTTGGTAAGTAAAGTCTTGCATTCTTGGAATTGGGTAGCGGTCAGGTACAGTCATGGCATTAAGTCCGCGGTAATCACCGTATACCTACACGTAGTGAACGTACTGTTGGATGGTCTGCAGATTCCCGTTTCTTGCATTGCCCTAAATTCTTCCTTCATCTTATGGTACCTGTTTGAAGGGAATGGTCTAGCACGCGCGTATACGGGTGGTCCCGTAGTTTCGATATGATGCAATACTTTATTATCGTTGTTGTAGGTATAGTGATATCTGCGTATAATAACTCGCGAAAAGGATGACTGCTTTCTACAATGCTGATCGAGGGTTCCGTGCATTTTATCATATTGCGGCTAGTTAAAACCTTTGAGTCTATATTTAATCATTTTTGTGCATTTAAATCTTCTAATAACCTACAATGGCGTAAAAAATCTGCTCCTAAAATTGGTTTTTTAACATTTGCTACAGTGAAGGTCCATTTATATTGTTTCTTAAGATTAAGGTGTAGCGTAGTGGTTTAGGTGGTAGAGGAATAAAAGAATTAGACCACAGGTTACAGCATTTATTTTGAAGGGGGGTGGGTTCGGTTCACACTGGGTTCCCTCACTGGTCGAAGGTATAGAATGGTACTGCCCTGGGCTCAGGCCGCGACGCACGCAGACCGGCGGGCAGATCCCGTAGCAAGCAGCTCGCGCGCGGACGGGCGCAGAGGTTATGCGGGCAGGCCACACAATAGCGCGCAGACGGGCGCAGAGGTTATTCGGGCAGGCCACGCAATAGCACGCAGACAGTCACAGAGGCTGCGTGACACCCGTCGAGCGGCGGACGTAGAGGTGGTTGATAGTAGAAATCCAAGGCAGTAGAAACGAAGGAGAAGGAGAAAAAAAACCCCTTGGCACAGAGGGGTTCCTATATAAGTTACTTGCAACAGTAGGCGGCGAGAAAAGAAGCTTCGCGCACTAGAGATTAGAATTTATAGCTGGTCACTACTGCATAAGTCTTGTCACTCCGTGAAACCATAGACATTAGAGATTAGTGTGATAGTCGACTTCTAGTTTAATCGACTACAACGCTACAGTACCCCGCCTGTTAGCGAAGGATTTTCCCTAGGATAAATCCGCTAGAAGGCCTAAACCACTATTACTGACTACCTATACGTTCATACATCCCATTCATGTGCTTCCATACTATTAATCATTCATCCATCCATTCTAAGTCCATCCCTGACTTGGAAGTAGTCCTAAGTCAGTGACGTACAATCACATACGAGAGGTAAGCTAATTATAGAGTAGTTTAACTCGAGACAGTCAGTAGGAAAAACAGCAAGATAAAGCAAGTGTATCTCCATAGGGTTAGGTAACCTTGGTGGACTGTTGCAGGCTATAGGTAATGTTAGGTTTCAAAGTAAGAAGTAAGTTCATCGTTGAATATTAAATCATCAAAGTTCTAACAACAATTTAATAATAAGTTAAGGTTCTATTTTATGTTTAGGTTTAAAATTAAATTTTGTTAAAGTTCAAAGCTAAGAGTATTTTAAAAAAAATAAAAAAAAAATTTTTTTTTTTTTGAAAAGGTAAAAAATATTTTTGTTAAAGTTAAAAGCTAAGAGTATTTAAAATGAAAATTTAAAAAAAATTTTCGAAAAGGTAAAAAAAATTGTTAAAGGTAAAAAAAAAATTTTTTTTTTTTTTGGTGATGGTCCATGTATATGTTCAAATTGGTTTAAGTTTCATTACTGGAATACGCATCATATGTAGAAGTCCATTCGAGTGAGTTTCCGAACGTGAGTGTAATTTATAAAAAATAAATCAAGTCCATATTCATACTGTTGCGAGAATATCCGCACGTTATAGACGAAATTCTAAAAGACAAGTATCCAAGGTTGGCAACTACGTCGAGATGTCAAAGTCAGTACGTAAACGTCAAAAATATAATATGTCAATGATCTTAAATTAAATAGGTTATGTTATGAATCACGCGGAAATATTTTTTAAGAGAATTTATTAATTTAATAGGGCAGGTTGAATCTAAGTAATATTCAGGATAGGCTTGTTCAATACTAAAAGGTGTTATGAAGTTAAAGTTAGGTTTCTAGTTTAGTGTTTAGGTAAAAGAAATTAGATAAGTTTGTAGTCTTAATGTTGTTAGAATATTTCATATAGATGCTATTATCAAACGATTGATGAAGTGCAAGTTAGGTTTAGTGTTTAGTGCTTAGATTAAGGTTAGATTGTTATTAGGGTAGAATGGAACATAATTTAACCGTGGTGGTAGAGATACCAGCAGTTATAAAGTTTTCTGAATAGTTTAAACGTTATGTTTTAACCCTTTGTAGACTCGTGTGACATTTCTGTAACAAACCTCAATAATCCCGTTAAAATATATACTAAACATTTAAGTTCATTCAATTCAGCGTTGCTGTATTGTAACATACCACACCGAACATTTTAGTATCAAATACAAATCATAGATGTCGTAACTTGTTGACTTTAGTGAGTTTGAATTTCGTGCGTTGATAAAAATGACAAGTTGAAACTCATTAAAAGTTTGAAAATTATAAAAATATACTAAAAGTGTATAAAATTGTATTCTTTTCGTCGAAACCTATAGGTAAGCGAATGATTTTGTTCATATATGGTTACCAAAGCATATTTTTGCTTTTTTATGTGAAAAAAGTAACTTTACATGTTTGTAACATTTCTGTTACATTGAGTGTCGATGGAAATATTAACTGTGATTAAAGTATGAATTAATGGGGTCACACTCATTGAGGAATCGTGAAATAGGTGACATATTGCACCAATATGATAACGAAGACGGTTTAGAGGACGATAATGACAGCGTTATTGATCCAGATTTTTAGTCATTATTAGAAGATTTAGAACTCTTTTCTGATTCTGAAGAAGATACTGCTGTTGATGTAGATGCAATTATTGAAAGTCAGAACGCAGTGAGCCTATTGCTGGCTCCTTGTCTGCAGATCCTGGACAGTAAGATAGCCATTCAAATAAAGCTTCCAATAATCAAAAGCGAAAAAGTGGCAATTACACTGGAATGGCGCAGGGCATACCAACACATCAGAATTATTAACTTTATTTTGATAACTAGTTACTTTATTTCCTTGGCATTACTGGACTTCTTAGCTAAAGAGAGTGTATTGAGTCCTGGGCAGTACGACGCAATCGCATTCCAAATCGCAAACTACCCGCTGACAAGGAAATATTGAAAAAAGAACACGGATTTTCCGTTGAATATATGAAACGTTACATGGAAAGACAACAAAGTTGTCTTTCTCTTATCATATGTTGCTGGTGAATTGCCGAAGGCCCCCGTCAGACATTACGATAAGGCCAATAAGAAGTACATCAACATTGATCACCCTCATATTGTCGGAGAAGATAATCGGCACATGGGAGGCCTAGATTTGATTGATAGCATTATGGGAAGGTATATTATTTGGCCATGAACTAAAAAAGAGCAGGTTGTGCCAATTCTTGGCTGTTATATAGCAGTATGGCAGGCAAAAAACTGCAGTGACAAACAATTGTCTTCAGCTGATTTTAGACTTGAGATCGGTGAGACTTTATACAAGCTAGGCTTGACACCTAATAATAAGCACCGAAGGTCAATTGAAAATGAAATTCAAGCCAAAAAGACAAAGAGCCAGCGCAACATGTCCTCCCATTAACAGTAAAGCAGGATCAAATTGGCCACTGGCCGATTTGGGTAGAAAAAGGGTGCGGTGCAAGTTTCCCAAATGTACTGGTGTATCACAAACACTGCAAAAAATGCGGAGTAGCGTTATGTTACAACAAACTGAATAATTGTTTTAGATCCTTCCATACCACATAAGTACATTTTCTTTTAGTTTAACTCAATGTTACAGTAATGTTACACTCCCTAAAATGTCAAATAAATAATCAAAATTAAATATTTTGAATTTTTTGAGAAATACGTGTTTTTTATTTGTTTGAACCTGTCATATACCAAAGTAATTTAAATTTTTATGATCTTGGGCTACAAAGGGTTAATCTGGTTTAGGGCCTAGATTTAATGTTAGAAATGTTACCAGGGTAGACTGGAATATAGTTTAACTGTGGTGGCAGATCACCAACAGTTTAGTTGAAAACAATACAATGGACTATGCTATATATTGTTTTATGAATAGTTTTAAGGTTAGTAGTGAGAAAGTTTTACAGTTATAATTAGACTATAAAGTTATAGGCTACTATGCAAGTAGTTTAATGGGTAGGTACGGTATTTGTAAAGAAATCTACCGGCTTGAAGCTGTTTTCAGAACAGTAGGTTTAGGAATTTAATAGGTAAATTAACTAGTGTGCGGACACCCATGTTTCAGGGGGCCGTCTTTAAGACATCCATGAGGACATAATAACATAAATAAAATTTAAAGGTAGTGTACTATGGAGACTACTCTGCCATGATACTAAAGAATCGCCCTGAGGGCCCACTATGTAGTTTCTCATAGTCACGCCGTAAAGTGAAATAATAAAAGAAATTAGGTGTGTAGTGTACATATGTCTGTGTGTGTGTGTGTTCAGCAGAAAGGTGGTAATAGAACTGAAGTTATGTTGGCTTATAGCCATGCAGTCATGGTATTTAGTTATGTTAAAAGATAAATAAATATAGTTAATTTTAGAATAATAGTTTGGTAACTTTAGTCAGTAGGTTTTAAGTAGGATTACCACACTGTAGGTGGGTGTGAAATATGACACTAGGATAGCTATAACCAGAGTTATAGTTAACTTAGGTAGTTAGGTACAAGTCGACCCTCCACGACCAGTATGTTAGTCGGTCGTGGGTGTGTGTTCCCTTGGCATCGTGTGACCCTGTATGGGGTCAAACACTAGTAGTTAGCTAGGCCTACGGGATGCTCTGTCAGAAACTTTTATAAAGATCTAGACTTGTTAGGTATTTAGCATCCTGTAGGTTATCTAGAATTTCAGAGATATAAGTTAACTATAAGCATCCTTCTTAGTTACTGAATTTAGCTTGTGACTGTCTAAGCAGAACCACAATTTGCCATCCCATTTAGGTGAGAAGTACAGGTGAAGACCAAGGACTTTCACTTGAAAGTTGAGCGAAGGAATGTTGGTGTGAAACCAGTAACTTCACTAGTTGAGTTATTTAGTGCAAATTGAACAACTGGAATATGTAGATCCCAAGAGCGTTGGTCATTATTATTGTAGGTAGAAACAGCTGTTATGATTGTCTTATTTAGAAGACAATACTTAGAGAAACAGCATGTCAGTACAAAAAGATATGCGTTATGGCGTCTAGAGACAGGCAGAGGGCCAAAAATGTCAATACTGAGCATCTGGAATGGCCGAGAGCATTCTTTAGGTTTCCCCATGACCTCCAGTGGGGCATGGTTTACTTGTTTATGAGCTAGACAGATTTTACATGAAGTTACAGCTTTCACTACGTCACTGTGCATTCCTGGCCAGTAGTAACGAAGAGTTAGTCTTTTATAAGTTTAAAAAAAAATGCCTAGATTCATTATAATTAGATTATATTATATTTATTAGATTGTATTATGTTTATCAGATTGTATTATGTTTATTAGATTTATTAGATTATATTTCTTATTAGATTTATTAGATTATATTTACTATTATATCTATTAGATTAGATTATATTTAGAATTGGGGTTCTTGTGGCACTTGCTTCAGCCTGCTGACCACTGGCAGAAAGATACTAGGAGTGAATTTACTCAGGAGAGCATTGTTAATTTGTTTCCTAAAGTCAGTGAATGTGCCCTTCTCACCGCCTCTAATGACAACCTCATATTCCAATTCGGCCTTTCTTAGGTGGATAAATTTGATTGGGTTAGCGCTCATTGTGATCTTTACAATTTATAACAAAACCCTAGTAAAAAAAATACAGAAGAAAAATATAGTAATTACCCACTACTTACCGCCACGATGTGTGAGTACAGGTAAATAGCGACCAGTGAAGAAAACCTTGTGAACCTTACCCGTTGGGCGCCACTGTGGCGTAGTGGTTTAGGTGGTAGAGGAATAAAAGAATTAGACCACAGGTTACAGCATTTATTTTGAAGGGGGGTGGGTTCGGTTCACACTGGGTTCCCTCACTGGTCGAAGGTATAGAATGGTACTGCCCTGGGCTCAGGCCGCGACGCACGCAGACCGGCGGGCAGATCCCGTAGCAAGCAGCTCGCGCGCGGACGGGCGCAGAGGTTATGCGGGCAGGCCACACAATAGCGCGCAGACGGGCGCAGAGGTTATTCGGGCAGGCCACGCAATAGCACGCAGACAGTCACAGAGGCTGCGTGACACCCGTCGAGCGGCGGACGTAGAGGTGGTTGATAGTAGAAATCCAAGGCAGTAGAAACGAAGGAGAAGGAGAAAAAAAACTTGCAACAGTAGGCGGCGAGAAAAGAAGCTTCGCGCACTAGAGATTAGAATTTATAGCTGGTCACTACTGCATAAGTCTTGTCACTCCGTGAAACCATAGACATTAGAGATTAGTGTGATAGTCGACTTCTAGTTTAATCGACTACAACGCTACAAAGGTTTAAAATTAAAGTTCGGGTTACCGAGCCATTTGCCGCATATAGACTAAGATTAGCACACTCGTTTACATTATATGGTCTGTTCGTAACCAGCAATACCGAAACGTTTGCACCCGTGTCTATTATAAAATGCATACCCGTGTTTGTGTCCTTGACGCATAAGCGGTGGTTTGACATATCGATGCACTGCTCCACGGCAGCCTGCACCGATGCTATTTTTCCGCCTTTCCTGAGGCTGATGCGTCTCTCTTCCAGTTGCACGGTTGCTTGCATTTCGTAGCTCTCTTCCCGAAGCGAAAGTGATAGAAGCTGATCTCGTTCTGTCCTGCCGTTGCGACGAATTTTTCCAACGACTAGTGACTGCGATCGAGATCATGTATTGACTGGTTTCCTCCGAAACCCTTAGAGAACCGTTCGTACCGGCCAGTGCGCAGTAACTGGTCGTCCTATTCATACATCGCGCTCACATACATTTTGCTGCCCTTGCACTCTGCCATACATACTTACATGTGTCCCTACAATGTCATAATGTATTACAGAAACAGCAAACTAGCTTAATCGCTGGTTTGAGGAAGACAAATGAACAAGCTGTTGATATGACCAGCGAAAAAGTTGACAAAGAAAAACTGGAAACGGAAGCACAGGTAACTATATTATTTAATTTTGATCTTTATCTTTTTCTTGAGAGATGTGGTGGCTATATATTATTATTACTACCACCAATGGGTAATAATAATAAGATATAACGTTTATATGGCTTAAATAAATTATGGTAACAATATGAACACTGTCTCTTAAACTATACCACTTGTGCTATTAAGCAACATCAGGTCAGGTTGCACATAGATGCGCCAAGCATCATATAACCTTCAGTGATAGATTGTTTTATTGGATTATTCTTTTAAAGTTTAGCTTTGATGCAAGAAAAATAAAAACTATGTGACTATCTCTCCATTTTACTATTCATTACCATACACTCGCGCACGCTCTGTCTGTATCATACACACACACACACACACACGAGCATAGTTTTATACTGAATATTAATTTATATATTATATGATTTTTTCACTTACTTAAATCTGTTAACTGTTAATAAATAACTCAGAAGGTAATCACGTCTGTAGTTAATATCGTATCATATCATAATCCCATGTCTGATCGCTGTCTTCCAACATAGAGGCTATAGCCTAGTTTGGGAAATAGTTATTAGTACTGTTAGAGTCAATCTTCAAATGTGTAAATCACAATATGTCTCCAATGAATGAATGTGTATGTATTTATTTTGTGTCAAATAAACATTTATTTATTATTTTTCAGCAGGTAATTGCTAACGCCGGGCGCACGGAAATAACTGAGTCAACATCACAACCTGTTATATCAAGTAAGAAAAAAGAATTTTAATGTTTCTTGAATTGAAAAAGAGACTCTGTTTGATTTATTATAATATGTATATTTTTCTTTTACAGATATATCGTCATCGTTTGATTCACAACCGAAAAGATCGTCAACGAAAAGTCAATTTAAGAGGCCTGGCTTACCATCTGTTACAATACCGAGGTAACTTTGCAACAACTGTTTAATTTATTGACCTATACCATGCTTACATTTAATGCATTGACTTCCCTCATACTGTAACTACTAGTCGTCGACCATAAGCCACAAATTTAGTAAGTAAGTATTTTGTAATGCATATATAAATATTTGCTTAATATATTTATATGAAGAAGGGGAGTCTTGCCAAGCTCACAGCCCAGCTACTGGGTTATTGTAGACGTCAGGTAGGCAGTCGCTCCTTGTAAAACCGCTAATACTGGACTGGACTGGATGCCGACTCCAACATAGGTGGGAAAGGCAAAGCAGATGATGATATGAGGGAGTGAATCCTTCTCCATATAAAATGTATCTAAGCGAAATTCCATACTTATCCGTTCGCGTAATTTTCGTAAAAAGGGGTATAAAGTTTTTCTTTCACATATTAATATACAAAGTGGAGAAGACAATACGATCATAAATTAAAACACGTACAATACTAGTTTATAGGAAAAATTCTACAGTATCAAAAAAAAAATTCAACCAAAAACTAAATGGCATAACACTGGATACGAAATAGAACACCATTTATGAATATCGGTGTCCGGGTCCCCCGCATCGGTAAAACAACACGTTGCCAACTCGCTATTTAAAAACTTTCGCCAAATTATGTTTTAAATTTTATTTATAGCAAATTATACCTTAAACCATTCTAATAAGACTCATAAAGCGTGTCATCAGAGTTAGATAAGAAAAGGAAGTTGAACTATGCACTCTATTAATAGAAAATTTTGTGTGTGCGAAAGAGATAAATCTAGTTTCGTTTGTAATAACTTCACTTTCTTGTCCAAACGTGTAAATCCAAATTTAGGTTTAGGTCAGTGTGTCGTTGCAATCCTGTGACGATCTGTGTGACTTTAAACGCACGAGTGCCGCAGGACATACTTTCTTTGCGTCTTTGAAGTATCCGCCGCAGCCCGCCGCTCGTCTGTTTGTGATGATTCTACATTGATTATCATATTATTATGTGCGAAATTAAACGTTTTATTTTAGAAAAAAATCAAAATTATATTTCTCACATATCACTTAACTATTTAACTAAATACTGTTTAGTTAAATAGTTAAGTGATATGTGCGAAATTTGACGCTTAGTGTTTATTGTGTTTTGTTTTTATTAATCATGCCTCGTGATACTTAAATTCTAAAAAACTCTTGTCAGAAATAACCCTCTACGACGCCGACGGACGGTGCAGTTTAGGTATTCGAATTAATGGCGGCCATATTGAAAAACGAATTACTTTCATAGCTACTTAGCTAAGGGATTGAATAGTGACCCAGATAGTGATTAATAATAATTGCACTAATAAATAATCAGCTGGCGAGAGGTGCCTTATTGTTTGGTTAATAATCTGCGATTCAGTGTTATTGTTTTTTCTGACCATTATTATTACGTATCATAAGTGACGCCAAAAGATCAAATCGCTACAGGACTGCGCTGTTACAACGCGCACTTACAACGGGTCAGTGACCCGGTATTCATAAATGGTGTTCTATTTCGTATCTAGTTTTATGCCATCTAGTTTGTTTGATTATATTTTTTTTTTAATTTCGATGTCGGGATTTTTTTGATATTGTAGAATGATTTCTATAAACTAGTATTATACGTGTTTTAATTTATGATCGTATTGTCGTCTCCACTCTATATACATACTATATTAATATACTACATGCTTGCAGACCTGAGAGCCCAATCAAGAAATACCTTCAGCCAACTCTCAGTGATCCACATCCCGCCCTGATAAAGAAGACTTCCTGTAAGTGTGAGTGTTCGGTTTTGTTTACTAATATTAGCGTTAAATTTCTTATTCCATAAGACCGAGGTCTAATAATATCAACATCCGTGAACACGTATGGCTGTTATTATTCTTTACAGTTAAGCATCGCCTGTCGGTCGGTCCATGGATGAATGGATCTTAACATATCTGCATGCTTCAAAGATCAATTTAACTTTTGGTACGGCTGGCATTTATACATATTTGGCAGTCGTTACAAGAAGTCAGAAAGTGTGACACTAGTCTGACCAAGGGATACAGTGTTATCTATTTCCTACTGGATTCATGCTTGGGAAAAGGGTAGGCATTGTGTGTAACATACCATTATTTATCCGTTATTCTTATGATTTTCTACAGATAATTGTTATCATGATACATTTTAAGAGGAGTGTATAACCCAACAAATGTGTGGTTGCCAGCATGCAGTATGGTTCTCAAAACCCAACCCTCGCTGTAAATTGGATGTTATTAATATTTTTAACTAGCTACTGTCCGCGACTTCGTTCGCGTGGGACGGTTTTCTCGCGTAAATACCGCTCTCGGGGTATTCCGGGATAAAAAGTACTCCATGTGCTATTGCAGGATTTCAAGATCCGTTTAGTAGTTTTTGTGTGAAAGAGCAGCAAACAGCCATCCATCCTCACAAAATTTTTCATCTATGCTAATATTATAAAGCGGCAAAATTTGTTTGTTTGTTTGCTTGAACGCGCTAATCTTCGAAAGTACTGGGTGGATTTGGATGCAATTTGGTATGGAAGTAGCTTGAAGCTTGAGGAAGGTTATAGGCTTTTTACGCGACTGCAAAAAAAGGAGAGTTATGTTTTTACCGTGATAGAATCCACGGGAGCGAAGCCCCGCGTGAGTACTAGTTTATAATATTAGTAATAGGTAAGATAAGATGATGATATTGGAATTCGTATGTGTGTACAGCATCGGTGAAGAGCGGCGTTCGCGTGTCCCACAACAGCAGCGGGGGCTCGCGCGACCAGCCCGCGCTGCACGACGTGCACTCCTGGTGGGGAGGCCAAGTGGCTCGCGTCGCCATGCTCGATACTGAGTAGCTCCTCGCTTTACTACATGTCTCTAGTATCAAAATCCCACGTCTGAACGCAATGCGCGCACGTCCCAACACGCAGGCTATAGCCAGGGCCGGATTGACCATGTCACGGCCTCTAGGAAATCTCAGGGCACCTTACCCTTATCTATCAACGAAAAAAATTTTTTTCAGAAGAAAAATGCATTCATGTAGGTATTCAGATTAAGATCAACATGGATGATATTTGAATTTTACTTGAGATCTCCGAACTTATTACCATAATCGTAGAGTTAAAATATTTTAACCAGTGCGTTCTGACACGTTGAGAGCGGAAGCGTTGAAGATAATTACTTTTACTTTTTGTTGGGACCCGGGTCCCTCGTCGGTTGTACCATGAAAAAACTTAGTAAGGGACACATTTTATAAAAATCTTATTGCATAATCTTGTTTTCCTAGTAATTACCTACCAAATACAAAAATGCCAGAACTTTAACTCACTTAAATACAGATATATTTAACCATCGATACCCAGTAACAGTAATTACGTGCATACAATATACTACGTGCATATTCCATAATAACTCTAAGTACACCATTCACTCCCTCGTGACTAGGCACTTTAAAACCTAGCGCGTCTAGCACTCTCATGTAAAATTTAGTTTTCGAGTCCTTACTATGTTACATCCGTCGTGTTACGTAAACACTGTCTCAGTCAAACGGCAGTAATGTATAAATACTCCATTTGTTTAATACTGTGTCGCAGTCGCAGAGTTTAAATATTGAATAAGTTTTATATAAATATTTATAGAAAATAGATTGTTTGATTGGAAGTTAATATAATAAGTTTATTTTATCATGTTAAATAAAATAATTAGTCTACCTGTGTTAGTGCCAAAGTAATTGGAACTGAAAATAAAAGTTCAAAAACTATTTTTCATATTTTATTTAGTATCCTAATAGTTTATTATTTTGGCGACGATCCCTATTTACATTGACGATTTGCAAATTGTAAACTTGCTTGTTGGCAAGAATTTCTATAATAAATAACTAACAAATTTTTAAGTATCTATAATTACTGTAATAAGTGACACATTCCTAGAGAAAAGAGTACAATCACGGTGAAAGTAAGTACGAGGCATAGGTATCTTCCAGCGATGGGGTAGTGGAAGAGCTTGGCGTGCAGGCGTAGCGTGGACGCATACATGAGCACGGTGGTGATGTCCTCTTGTGACGTGTCTTGGTGCAGGAAGGGCCGCACGCACAGCTCGTGCCCCACTGACTGCGTCCGTCGACATTCTTTTGAGAGTCGGGCAGCCTGAAATAGTAACATCAGAGATAAGATAAGATAAGATCATTTTATTTGTCCAAACATGAGTATACATACAAAAGAAAAGCATGCAAGTTGTTAACAAATATTTTACACAGGTCGTCATGTTTGCCATATTTATACAATGGCATACAAATAGGTGAGTATATTTTAATTATAATTATTCATAATTTTGTATTAAATTACACAGCTAATAACAGCAAACCATCAATCAATCATCGCAATTTCAGGCTATGTGCCCGAAAAAAAATTATCTTTCCGTGGTACTACCAAGCAGTCTAGTAGTACCACTGACAAAAATAATCTACCCATGGTACTACTAAGATTTTTATTTATATTATTTTTTGTAAAACCTTTTGTAAGAAAATAACATTGGTGATATTAGAAGTTCAAATTATTATTATTATTTATTATTTTTTTATTGTTCATTTTATGCTTGCATTTTATTTAACCATGTGTTGCTTTGTAACCTTTTTGAGTAATAAAGATTATTTATTATTTTTTATTATTTTTTACATGTCATTTGCTGTGCTAGATCATTCCACTTCAAGATTTATAATACATTAATAATTATTTTTAAATGAATTAGCTAGACAATTTTCTAGCAAAGGTCAAATGTAGATCGCGCTGTATCAACTCCGCGAAAATGTGTGAAGCAGCTGAATCTAAAATAACAATTATTAAAAGAAAGGGCGGCAATGTTTTTATTGGTGATGATGGTCATCAGTACTATAAATTAAGGGGAAGATTTCTTGAGAACGATCAAAAATGCTGTTTTTTAAATCAGTGTATCTCTTAAACCTTACATAATTTTATGAACCAAAAAGAATATATTATTTTTAAGTCTTTTTAGGGTTCCGTAGCCGAATGGCAAAAAACGGAACCCTTATAGTTTCGATATGTCTGTCCGTCTGTCTGTCTGTCTGTCTGTCTGTCCGTCCGTCCGTATGTCTATAGACAGGTCCTTAAAAATGATTTAAGGGTTTCTAAAATCACTTTTTCATTAAGTCAACCGTTTAAAAGATATAAGCTCCCAAAGTAGTAAAATGTGTGTTAACTTCTATAATAACGGAGTGAAAAATCTAAAAAAATATATGTCTGTAAATCTTAAGGTAAACTTTCAACCAAAATTGGTTTGAACGAAATCGGGTCAGCAGTTTTTGAGATACAGCATATTTTCTAACACCGCAAATATAACTTTGTAATTCATACAAACACTATGAAAAACAAAGTTATTTAGCGTAGTTGTAAAAATGTAAATAAGATAGATTTAAGAAATTTTTAAAGTTTTTTTTTATTCATCAAATAAATATACATATTAAATTATATTATTATAGTTACTACGGAACCCTTCATGGGCGAGTCTGACTCGCACTTGGCCAATTTTTTGTATATCGTGATGGAATTCAAAACGTAATTAAACATATTTTAATGCGTAAAAAAATCTTCAAACACACCTCTAAATTCAGTTTTCAAGAAGTTTATCCCTTCATTAGCAACTGTAACTAAAATCAAAAATAATCCATAAAATTTTAAATGCTAAACTCCGTTATATGATGGATTGTTTTTTATTAAATAGTTAATATTTAATTTTATATAAATTTATTTGCGTTTTACGGCATACGTTTGCTCATTTCTTCGCTGCCGGCACCGCGCCAGTGTTCTGTTGAACGTTATCGAGGATGGATGTGTGTTGAATTTTTCCGCAGCTCGCAACAAAATAAGGATTAAGGATGGGAAATAAAACTAACAGTGGGAAGAAATGGAAAGCTGCTCGTCAAAAGCACTTACTTCAGAATGTTCAGAATATAGCAAAAAGAAACTTTATTATTATAAGTAAATAACTTCGTAAATAAAGAATATTAAAAAGATAGTTGATAAAAATATGTTTCTAGTAAATTGAATTGAATGATTTTTTAATAAGTAAGCATGTTTTGACTGCGATCCCATCTGATGGTAAGCAGTGATTGTTGATGGTGAGGCTCCACTCAGGACGCCGAATAAATTAAGTATATTCGGCATCCTAAGAACAATCGGTACCAAATACCCACAATCAAAATGGAGGTGGTAGTGTGATGCTTTGGGGATGTTTTTCACGTTCTGGAGTTGGACCATTAGTTAAAATCGAAGGAAATATGGATCGGTTCGTGTACGCAAATATATTGAAGACTCAAATGCTACCATTCGCCAAACACCATATGCCAGCTAGGTGGTATTTTCAACATGATAATGATTCCAAACACAAATCCAAGTACATAAGTGATTTCCTAAAACGCGAATCAAGGTTCTGGAGTGGCCAAGTTAAAGTTCGGATCTGAATCCTGTAGAACATTTGTGGGAAGAGTTAAATCGCAGCGTTAAAAGCCAAAATTATTCGAATAAAAATACTTTATGAAGCTCTCAAAAATGAGTGGATTAAAATTCCGATGGATCGATTACATAAATTAATTGATTCAATGCCGGCGCGGTGTGAGGCTATCATAAAGGCCAAAGGATATGCTACTAAATACTGATTTGCTTATTACTGTAGATACTATTTATTTGTTAGAAACATTTTTTTTTTAAATAGTGTTAAATACTTTTGATCCACCCTATATTTTTTTTTTAATTCATCCAACTAATATCTATAATTGTCAAAATACTTTTGAGTGCTACTGTATGTACATATATCAGCTGTCTGGTATGCATAGTAGGGCTCTGCTTACTTTGGGGTTAGATGGCTGTGTGTGATATCCTCACATATTTAAGCATTTAAGTATTTAATTCTTTTTATTGCTTCTAATATTTTTTTTTGAGAGTTACATTGTTTGTTTCAGAAAAATAAACATAAATCTTGAATTCGACAGAGAAATCAAGACGAATAAATGGATCCAGGGTATATAAAAACTACACTGAAGAAATGTTAAAACTTTTTTTTATAGTATAGGCTCGCGTTTGACCACCAACTCACCTTATGGTAAGTGATGATGTGGTCGAAGATGGAGCACGCTTACCCAAAAGTAACCTATTCACTCTTGACTTAAAGACTCCTAGGTTATAGCTATCGGGAAACACAGACTCCGGCAGGAAATCCCACTCCTTAGCCGTACGCACAATGAAGTCAGTAGAATCAGGCCAAATTTCTTCACGGGATGTTCAACGGCAACTTGGTATCCCAAGAGGCACAATATTATAAAAAAATGTTAATTGCAATTTCAAGTTTTAATAAATACTAATAAGCGTGGAACATTTTTACGTTTTTCTTTTTATTTACCTAAACACAATGTTCTTTGCTGAAAGGGAAAAAAACAGAATAATATTTACGATGTGTCAAAGGCGAAATGTGGATTGTATGAAAAAGAGAAAAAATGTCAGGGTAACATTGCCCAGTCATTTTAGTAAGAAACTTTTCATAATATCGTTTACATTCCTAAATGAAATGCCATCTTTACCAAAATTCTTGTACTGGTTTTTATGTCATCTATTTAAAGGCCATACTTGCGTCAAAAATGAATGTGGGTAAAGTTGGCTGAACGTCCAGATAACTATGCCCGCCAACAAAAATTAAAAAATATTTAATTAAATGTTGAATTATAGTAAATTTGGCTATACTAACACATGCACATAATGTTACAGTTGTAGCTAATGAAAGAAAATACCTCTCCATGGAAAAATCGTATTATAATTGTAATTATTCGAAAAAAGTGGGCTAAGTTGGCATGTTTCACGAAACACTGCTCTGAAATGTCTTACTGACTACTTTTATGTGTGTGTCGCGCCGCGCACGATATGATACTACGCGTAACTTTAATAATGGGGTGCGCGGGGCATTCTCTGTGATAGCGCCCGTTTGAACAAGGTCAACGGGATTATATTGCGCCTTAAAAGATTACAAGAACGATTCTTCGATATGGAGGTGTTGTATATTTAAGAAATCTCAGAAACTACTAGTAGTAGGGCTTTCAAATTTTGCATGGGGGTTCCTTTTAGTACGTAGATGCTCGCTAACGAAGTCGCGAGCAACTGCTAGTACAGTTATTAATTAGAGAAAATGTAAAATTATTATTATTCAACAACGTTATTTACCGAACGGGCGCGCGGATTATTGATACTTTTGCAGATTTGCTGAACGGTGTTTCATTTCAGTAAGATGTTAGATAATGTAGGTTAGTTTATTCGTATTTGTTTTATTTTGGTACCATTTATGTATATACAGTTATTAAAATACGTGTGTAGTCTATATTTTTACAGTTCTTAATGATGTGTAGGTACAATGCAATTTCTTTTTATGATATGTCAATAAATAGGTAGGTAGGTGTAAGTAGTAGATTTTGAATTTACTACCTATTAAAGTTTCTTTTTATGTTCTAAGTCGTTACTTTTATTAAAATATGAGTGGTTCCTGTTCTTTGTTTTCATCATCTGCTTAGTCTTTTAATATAGTATTAATGTTTTCAATGTTTAGCAATCCAGTGGCAGGGTAATCCTTTGGCTAGACCAGTATCAGATTTACTGGCTTCTGACTACCCATAACGGCTGTCAGAAATGTCCAAATGATAGCCGGGACCAACGGATCAGCAACTTTATTCTATCGATTCGTTGTAATTTTAGTTAGTAGGAAACATAGGGTCGGAATTCAACAAGTCGGCATAAATGTTTAAGGAATGTTATTTTTTACATGACCAATTACCTATAAGTCACTCTACCTATCTTCATATCATATTCGGATCTTCATATTCGGATGCAGGGAAAACCAATACATATGAAAACGAAAATAGGACTAAAAGTATTTTATGCCGAAATACTGGAATAATATTAGGGAATCACGAAGTATTTCCTAATATCCAGTGCGAATTAGATACCTATTCTTAAATTTTATCATGTATTCATGAATTGAATGATGAATACATCAATACTCAGATAAAAACGTGTTTTTTTTATTATTGAATAATTATGTTCGCGTTTGACTACTATTTCGCCTGATGGTAAGTGATGATGCGATCGAAGTTGTTTATAATAGTAGCAGGATTATACGCGGCTGAAACCGCGCACAGCTACTAAATAATAAAATTGAACTTGTAATGATACCAATGTTCCTTTCTTACATCGACTTCCAAAATTTACAACAATAAATAATAATAATATTTTACATCAATGTTAGTACCACGGGCAACAAACGAAAAAAAACGGTCTTTTCAATTTGTTAGTGGAAAGAGCTTTTTTCCGGGTGGCGAAAATCGTCGAATAACTACTTCCTCGCTCTGGGTGGAGCGGAAAGGAGTGTCAGACTTCAACTGACAAAAACCCATCCTGTTCCTTCAGCTGCCTTTGCGTTCCGGGGCCGCGGTATCTCGTTAGAACATTCCCGCAACCCCGGAAAGTGGAAAGAGCTGGCGTAGAAATTTTCTACCGAGAGAAAAATTAGACAAATGAATATAAAATTGTGTGCTCAATCACACATATCTACGTGCACGGAATAGAAAATACAGTGGAAGTGTCGCTCAGATATCGCGCGCGTGTCAACAGCGCAACATTAGCTTATTCGCTGTCAGATTCATGTCGCGATTGGTTGCCTCTAAAATACACGATTTTTTTTTATATAGTTTTTTTAGATAGGCTTGCGTTTGACCATAATCTCACCTGATGTTAAGCGATGATGTGGTCAAAGATAAGCACGCTTGCCTAGAAGTAACCTATTCACGAAAAAAAAATGTATCTTGTGGATGTGTATCGTATCATCGGCAAGTATTAAACTTTGTTAATCTATCTATACTTATAATAAATCTGTAGAGAGGTCAATTCTGTACATGAAATATATTTACAAAATAACTATCAGGGGGTGATTAGGGATCGATACTGATACCAAAAATGCAATCAGTAAAATTTTTGTCTGTCTGTCTGTCTGTCTGTCTGTCTGTCTGTCTGTCTGTCTGTATAACCGTTATAGAAACAAAAACTACTCGACGGATTTTAACAAAACTTGGTACAATTATTTTTCATACTCCTGAGCTGGTTATAGTATACTTTTCATCACGCTACAATCAATAGGAGCAGAGTAGTGAAGGGAAATGTTGGGAAAACGGGAGAAGTTACTCCATTTTTTAAGCTTCCGTCGCGAGTGCAACCTTAATGGTTAAAGCTACACAGAAATCATTTATGATGGAAATGTTCTCCTTAAAATTATATAAAAAATATCCCACGACAGCATATATCTATCTTTTATGGTTGACTCACAATAACACGTGTAACTCCCGATAGCTTAGCAGTTCGAAGCTTTCTGATTATTATTCTGCTCCGAAATTTAAAACCACCACAACTTTGCAATGGAACTCGGCTAAAAGTAACCCAGTTGCAACAAAATATAATCGAGGCTCAAATTTTAACAGGTTGCGGTGTAGGAGAAACCGTCTTTATTCCCAGAATTCCCATAATACCAAATAATTTTCCATTATCAAAATCACTGAACCGTGGGGAAGGACATAGGCTACTTTTTTTTTTACGAATAACGACGGAAACGTGGACGAAGTCGCGGGCAACAGCTATCTATATTAATAATATAAGGCTGAACAGTTTGTTTGTTTGTTTGAACGCGATAATCTCAGGAACTACTGGTTCGAATTGAAAAAATATTTTTTAATTAAATAGTCAATTTATAGAGAAAGGCTAGCCAATATCATTACGCTAAGGCCAATAGGAGCGGAGCGTCAATGAAGAATGCTTCAAAATCGGGGTTAAATTTAACGTTAGCCCAAAGTAACTATTCCACGCGGACGAAGTCGCGGGCAAAAGCTAGTTTTAAATATATTTGATTTTAATGACAATACCACATTTCATGACTTCAATGCAAACTATTAACAACCTTATTTTCATTAGCACAACGCTTAAATCTACTTGGTCGTTATCTGGAGCAACATGCTATAAATTCTAGTAACTTCGACGCTACTCAATTAAGGATGGGACACAGTGGCGAAGGCTCCATACAACTCGATTCCTACCGGCTTCCCTTTTGAAATATGGCAAATATTAGTCTATTATTTTATATATGAATATATAAATAGTAATCTATTATTATTCAACAATTCAATTAAACAAATAATTATTTACGAATTTACAAGATTTCGAAGTCAGCCACAGGGCCGCAGTTACTGGAAATCACACTTGAGCAAGGTAAGCATTTTTTGGTCCGGCTTCCCTTTTATGAAAATTAACCCTTCGCCACTGTGGGACACATCGTTAAGTAGGTCCGTATCGATAATTTTTATTTATTTCTAACTCTTCATTTCGTAGCTGGCACCATCATTCAGAAAATTGATTTCGGACGGTTTATGTGTATAATTAATAAATGTTTAACTAAGATTGCACAGAAATGTCGACGTTTTAACCACATGTAGCCTGCATCCGTCTGTAGTAGATACGGGTCGCTAATCACACCGCCTATTGTACACTTATTTTTATAATTGATTGTCCTGTGTTAAGGTGTACAATAAAGTATTGTGGAGGTCTGCTATGCGAGCGGTCAGCCTACCGCACTGGCTGGCATAGTTTGAAATATTTGAATTTAGATCGCAATGTTGGACATGCGAAGAAATTGTTTTTTAACAAGAGGGAGAACGGCTTGGGATGCCGCCCGCATAAGCAGACTCAATATTAAAATAACGTGAAAATGTAATTAGAATAATCTTCCATAAAATATATACACAATATTATACAAAGTATAAAACCGACTGCGTTTATATTGAAAATCCCGAGTACACATACGTCCCCGTTACAGTATATAACAATAATAATAATAATCAAATAAGAAGAATAATAATCTGTGGCCCGGCTGTCAACAGGTTTGTCAAAAAATTTCGTCTTGATTCTGAAATGGGGGCAATTACGATCAGCCCATATATGTATCATCTATGATCAGCCCTCAAGATGTAACCCGTGCAGTCCGTCCGTTATCCAACTGGAAAGCTCCAGGGCCGGACGGGCTGCACAATTTCTGAATAAAATGGTTTCCAAGAACGCACGCTCGCTTGGCCGCTCAGTTCCAGTCCACCTTAGAGTTAGGATCGCAACCTCAATTCCTAACTACAGGAATAATCCACCTGCTCCATAAATCAGGCAGTACTGCGGAACCTAAAAATTATACACCGATCATCGAAAGTTCTTACGAGGCATGCCTTTTAAGTTTTGTCGTTTGAAGAAAAAAACACAACTAGAACCTTGTAGTACTTTTTTTCAAACTGTTTTTCAAACTATTCACCACGTAGCTTAATACACTTTTCCATTCGCTCAAACTAGTTTTTATAACATTTATTCGACTCTAAAGTGGGGGTGTTCAAAATGACTGACTTAAAAGCGTCGACAGCTACTTCACCGGACTGGAGAACCTTTGACCACGAAGACTTTTCTTAATTTTAGGAAATGTAAAGAAATCGTTAGGGCTTAGGTCAGGACTGTATGGAGGATGGTCAAGAATTTCTACCTTTTTTTTCTGCTTCAAATACTCAATCGTTTGGCGAGCGCTGTGTGAGCTTGCGTTGTCGTGGTGCAGGATGATGCGTTGCTTTGAGTTAGATTTTCGAAGTTCGGCAATGACTTGTGGTAAACAAACTGTGGTATACCACTCTGCGTTAACCGTTCTATGATCTTCAAGTGCAATAGTCACAACATGGCCGGTTTTTCCAACGAACGTGGCCACCATCTTCTTTGAAGTGCTTTGAGAACGAACAACTTTAGTCGGCTTTGGCTCATCTTGAAAGACCCAGATTGTAAATTGTTGTTTGGAATCAGGATCGTAGGCATAGATCCAAGATTCGTCACCACTGATGATGTCGTAGACGTGATTTGACTCTCCTCGGTTGAACCTTTGCAGAGTTTTCTTACAGCATCTGACGCGGGCCGCCTTGTGATTGTCGGAAAGCAGATGCGGTATCCAAAACTAGCTTTCTCACACCAAGCGCTTCATGCAAGATCTTCTGCATGGTTGTCCCTGAGATGCCTAATAGAGCCTCTATCTCTCGATACGTCACATGACGATCTTCGAGAATTAGTTGTCTCACAGCAATGATGGTATCTTCAATGAAAGCGGATTTTGGGCGTCCTTCGCGAGATTTGTCACTAACACTAGTATGTCCACGCTGGAATTCTAAATACCAGCATTCGACAGTCCGCAAACATGGGGCTTCATCACTGAACACAGATGTTAGCTCTTCAAAACACTAAAGCCGTGTCAGGCCTCTTCTAAAGTTGTAGAAAATTATTACACGAACATTTTCCTTATAAAGATTCATTTTCGTACGTAACCTGACAGCTTCCAATCGACGCTGTGACTAAACAATAGCATTAATCCTAATACTTTCAACTGTTTTGAGATTCAAAATTTAAACACATTCGAATATAGAACATTTCCAAATTCAAAATTGCCGGGAAATATGGAAACGACAAAACTTAAAAGGCATGCCTCGTACATCCATTTTGAGAGCCAAAATTAATAATCACATTGATACAAATTCAATCATGTCTGCTTCTCAGAATGGATGTAGGGACGGGTCCCGCGATACTAAGGAGCTTCTCCTCATCGATATTGCCCTTAACCAACAGGTTCGTCGTTCCCGAAAGAATCTGTCGACACGTTGGATAGATTATAAGAAGGCCTATGATTCTGTTCCACACATGGCTCAAGGTGTTGGAGTTTATACAGCGGCGGCAAGGCACTACCAACCCCACTTTGAGGCAAGTTGTGCCGTAGGTGAGGTCGGTTGTGCCGTTGATAATATTAGGGGTTGAACATGGATGAAAATTAATTTACAATTTAAAGGATATCAGTTTTATAATAATATATTTATTCATTATACTTTTTACTACATATCAACAGTTTTCAAACTATAGTTCTTTTTAATACTAATGATTATAATAGAAAAACAAATTACCTTTACTTATATAATTATATCAAACACAAACGATATTTATAATCAGTAGTTTGTTCTTATTTTTAACGCGAATGAGATTAGTTATTAAAATATCAGTTTTATAAGGACTATAATTTACGAAAAATAATAAAGATTTCTCTTAAATTATAAAGTAACGGAGATCTTTCTTTATAATTATTATCTTATTTATCAGTCTCTTGAAAGTCTCATTAAGAAATAAAAAAAAATATATCAAAGGTAGTTATTATCAGAATAGCAATTAGGACATACAAATTCTAAGCTTTCTTCTTCTTGAATATATTGCAAATGGGCCCAATTCTTACATTCTCTGCATTCAATCCATTTTTCTCCAGGGGCAGAGATAAAGTAGGTATCAAAATATATGTTACAGTACCATTCTCGTCCATCATCTTCGTCATCAGAACTGTCGTCATCTTGCAAAACTCTTCTCTTAGCAGGGTTCTTAGTCTGTTTTTTTGTTTGTTTACCTTTTCCCTTGCCTTTTCCTTTAACCTTCTTTGTAGTTTTACTTTGATTTTTCTTTTTATTAGCCTGTTCTTCGGCCTAAGCATTTTTCTCTGGAGTGTCCGTAAGAATAGCTGTCTTTCTTTTACGTCCTTTATTATGTCCAATTAATCTTGCTGGTGCTTTAGGCAGTGGTCTTATTAGCTTGGGTGAGAAAATTGCTGTATTTTTATCTCTTGTGTTGTTATCAGCTGATTGAGGACTGCAGCAAGAGATAGGCTCTTGAGAGCACTGACGTGACTCTTGTTCTTGATTGCCTGATGGTTCACACTCATTTCTATTGTCTACATTAATTCCATGTTGAATACCCGAAGGAGGAAGGAGGTTCACAGGTACAGACACTGCAGTCGATTTGCCGAGGAACATGCTGAAGTATTGATGGACTAGTCTCAATCTCCACATTGCCACCCACATAATTTGACTCATCAAGATATTCAGGAGTCCTCTCTGGATTGTTTGGAGGGTCAGGCAAATTTTCTGTAGCTGGTGAGGGTCGATTTTTTGGCATTGGGCGATTAGTGACAAAAGTTTTGTAAGTAACTTGTATGTCCTTATTCTGTCAAAGACAATAAATGCAGTAATAAAGTATCATGTCTAAAACTATTTTCCTTCTTTCATAAGTGCTCGCGTAAACACAAACAATAGTGGAAAGTTAAGGTTGCCTAGGGGTAGGTTGTGCCGCGGCACAAGCAGCCCCACATGAACGGCACATTTAACCCCGTTTACGAGAGTGTGCTATTTTGTCACATATATAGAAATCACTTTAATCAAAGCATTAAAATAACACTGCATAAGAAACTAGGATAAATATCAGACAATTTATGGAATCTTCCATATTAAAAGCACGAAAAATACTAGCTTACGACCACAAAGTATCGATACAAAAATATTTACTTACGTGGCGCTGGAGGTCCCTTATATGCACTGCCACTCGGTCCGCGTCGCTGGCGCAACTAAAATAGCGGCCGCGTGTGTCGAACTATTAGGCATCAAGCGACGCAATACAGTCGTATATCTATCTCTTTCTGTTTTCCAAATATTCGCGTCGGCACAATTTACCCCCGGCACTTTCAACCCCGCTCTCCCCTACTACGCAATTTTCTTGAGTCATGTATGGGGCAATGGAAGACGGTCCTTTGCTATCCAGGATGTCGACAGTTCCAGGAAAACAGCGAACCGATTAGGATTGAACGTCGCATATTTCAAGGCGACAGTCTGAGCCCACTGTGGTTTTGTCTGGCTCTTAACCCTCTCAGTACATTGCTGGAGGGTTCGGGGCTAGGCTACCAGTTGAGAAGAGGTGGTCAGGTCATATCACGCTTTAAATGGATGATTTGAAAATCTTTGCCCCCAGTAAATTGAAATTGATGGAGCTACTGAAGGTAACGGAAACCTTCAGTAGCGCCATCAGGATGGAATTTGGGGTAGACAAATGTGCGATCATGCATGTAAAGCGAGGGGAGATTATGGAATCCGCGGGAACTCAACTGTCGGATTCCATACACCTAAGATCTCTCTGCTCAACTGAAACCTACAAGTATTTGGGTATGTCAGAGGCACTAGGCATCAATGTTGCTTATGTTAAACAATCATTGAAGGAACGCTTCTTTGGCCGCCTGAATAAAGTACTGTATAGTCTTCTCAGGCGGAAACAAGGTGTGTGCCTTCAATGGTTCATAATCATAATAATCATCATTTATTGCATTCATATAGTTTACAAGTTGTTACAAATAGGTTATAAATATAGGTTTCATAGATGAACCCTGCTAGGGCTATAACAATATATGTAAATAATTTAAAGTGCTACAGTGTCAATAATAAACAAACAACTCAAAAAAGGATACTAAATTTAACATGAAGTAAATGTCACAATTACAGTGTTAATACTAAAACAAACCACTTGAACAAAAATACTAAATTTAACATTAAATAAATGTCACATATTACAGGGTCAATAATAATAATTAAAAAAAAACACTTAAACAAGAATACTAAATTTAACATGAAATAAATGCCACAGTCACAATTGGTTAATATAATAAATTAGAACTTAGATAAAAATAGTCAATAATAGTATGTCAAGATCGTATGTGCTGTATGCATTGTGTACATGTATGAATTTCAATGTCAAAGTTTACTTATCGTCAAAGAATTCCTTTAGAGTGTAAAATGATTTTAATGTAAGGTATTTTTGGAGACTGTTTTTGAATTTATTTTCGTACTCTATGTCATTAATTGAGTTTGGAAGCCTATTATATATTTTAACACACATGGCTAAAGGTCCTGAATGGAACATAGTTAATTTTGAGCTTGGTAAGGCTAATTCATTTTTGTTTTGGCGTCTAACACTGCGATGTTGTGGTTGGGTCATGCCAGTATTGATGTACTCTTTTGGCATACTCAAATGGACTCGGACTGAACTTGACGCCTTGGACAGGCGGGTCCGCACAACGCTGACTGCAAATCGGATGAATCACACACGTTCATCGATGATGAGGCTGTATATCCCGCGGAAATGCGTGGGTCGTGGTCTTTTTAATGCAAAGACCCTGCACAACCGCGAGGCATGCAGCCTTAGGGAATATTTTCTAGAATCCGACGTGGGTATGCATCGAGATGTGGTAGCGGTGGACAAAGGCCTCACTCCGCTCTCCTCAGGTAGCGAGAATTGGCGCAAACCTGTAGTATTAGATACTAATGACCGCAGAGAAGTAAGGCAGAGCAAGGAGCTTCATGGAGCTACTTTAGCGTTTGTAGCCTGGCTACGTTTTGGCGACCTCTTCGGGGAAACCGAAGGTTTTGTTTGTGCGATTATGGACGAAGTTATGATGACGAATAATTATCGGAAATATATTGTGAAAGATGGTACGGTAGATATACAGGGTTAATTGTAAAACACCAAAAACCTCTCAGGACTATGTTACTAACATCATAATCAACAACTATTGTTCTATGACTTTTAAAAATTCGTCATATTTTAGTTCACCAGATTTTCATACAAAAATAAAAATATTTAAATTGAACGCCCTAAATGTTACAAAGTCTATGTGAAGCAAAAGAACGAAAATGATTTTTACCACATAGCGCCTTTTGCAAGCGAACGACGATTTGAATTTCACTAATTTCCGTTACGTTTTGTTTGATTTAGGTTTTGATTTTCATAACGTGCAATTTGATTTTAAGAACTGATTTTGATTATTTGCAATATTATTTTAAGGAGGGACCGATTGTGATTCTGTGCAATTTTATTTCAAAGACTGATTTTGATTATGTGTAATTTGATTTTAAGGACTGATTGTGATTATGACAATCAGAGCTTAATATTAAAATACACGTAATTTTAATATTAAGCTCTGATTGTTTAAAGATAAAGGTTTGTTTCCAAAATATTTTTTTTAATGATTCGATTATTTTAATGACCAAAGCAAATATGTTAACAAAATTCAGATTTTGTTTCGAATTAACTATAATTCTACAATTATTTTCTGTTATTACAGTCATATGTTTCTAGTAATGGTATTATACTCAAATTCCTATGAAATAATGAAAATCCACATCAGAAAAATATAAACAGGGCATTAAGGCGATTGTGGCCTCGACATTTCCGCAGATAAAAGACATAATGTAACTTATTGGTCAAGTTCAGTCCTACTAAGCCTTAACACAACGGAGAATAAGGATTTAAAGGACTAAATGCGTATAAAATATAAAGATAATTTATTGAAAATAATGCTAAACAAACCATAAAATACCAATACACATTATATTAAACCACCAATACATAATTATTCACATTTAATTTAATTAAACACAAAAAGTGTCTCCTGAAAAGTAGCTATTATGCAGTTACGCCCCTATTCGTAGGATACGACGATATGTTTCCACAAATAATTAATGCTCAATATGTTACAAATTACGAAAACAAAACGTGAAACAAAATGCGACATTGACATGACAGTGACACTTGACTTGACATAATGTCAAGTGTCAGAAAACTGAAGAATGCAAATAAACTGAGAAAAAATATTTGAACTGGAGTAGCACATGATTTTTTCCCGAGACTATGTTCCCTTGGGATAATTATCTACTTTCATGCGGGCGAAGCCACTGGCAGCAGCTAGTAGTTAATAAAGATAACATCACATAATAAAAACCGTAACACATCAGTTTCTAGATATTGACCTCAAAAAAAGGTAAAAAAGTAATTTAAATATTTCAGTTTTCCACAAAATGCTTCTATTAAGGAAAATGGATGTTTATTGGGTCGTCAATATTCCAATCTATCATCAGTTAGGGGAACTTCCTACGTCTTATCATATTACCGACTTAATGAAAGCCATCACGGCAAAATATATTAATATACGCTTTCATAACCTATTAAAATTAAACATAAAACTAACAAAACGGCAATTATTAAACAAATATGTATAATTTCAAGGTCAATAAATATTTTTTACTATCTATTATCGTTTCATTGAACACTAGCTTGTGCCAGCGGCTTCGCCCGCGTGAAATAGATACTTTATTATAATATGAACGTAATCTATAGCACTCAAGAATAATGCAGCTACATATTAGGGAAAGAATTTTCAGAATTGGTTCAGTACTTTCAGAGATTACCCCTACATAGAAACTTACAAATTTTACCTCGTTAATATTAACGTAGATTCTATTTTTTGAAGATGATCAACCTTTCTCCATTGCTGAGCATTTGTATGATGTCTATAAATTATTACATTGCTCACACGCATAAAATACGTAACATCGATAGTAAAATATCGATATTTGTCTACATCTGAGTGGTAAAAGACATTAGGTACATATGCATGCAAATATGACATCTATTTCAAAGTACTTAGCGTTCCGAATAGAATAAATTGGTTACAGCGCCATCTAGCGTTGAGTAGCTGAAGTCGTTATAAATTGTTTGATATAAGTATTTTAAACTATAAACGCCTTTATTGATTATGTCATGTCAAATAATAACAACTTTCGGTCGTTGTAATAAGACTCACTTTTTGACAGCATTAAAAAGATGATTTGTTAAAGTTGCGTTTCAACTTTGTAGCCAATTATATCACTGTTTTTTATGTGTGTAATGCACAATTTAATTTGCAAATGTGTGAGTTTGGCGACACTGGTTCTCGTTTTGAGAGAGTGTAAGGGCACTTCTACTTAATTTTCTGTTCTGTGTCTACATGCAATCGCTGTAACAACATTCTTGAACATATTCCTTGCTGCTCAATTTTGAGTGAAACTATAAGCCAACACACCCCAATGAATCTTCTTAAATACGCAATATATTTGGAACTCCCTATTTTTTTGCGAATAATCGATGAAATAATGCTCAAGAACGTTGCTGATACGTTTATAAGATCGTACTGTTATTTACCTGAACAAATGGTACTACAACCGCTGAAATCCACAAGAGCTCATTGAGAATGCTGATGCCAACCAAGGGTTCTGTTTCAGTGTCCACCTTGTCTAAGTTCAGTAACCACATTAGGCCAGAGCTCGCCCAAGAGATGTTTACTATGGTGAACAAACAAACTGCGGGTGCAAGGTCATCGTTCAAATATTTTAACAGCTTACGGAATTCTGCTATTTCCTGTAAAATACAGTATAAGTATGAAGTACCTATTTATATTTTTGTCAGTGTGTAGAATGATGACGATATAGCAACAGACATTTTGTCGAAGTCCTTATACCTATCAACAATGTATGTAGCGCTCTTGGTTTGAAATAATTATTATAACAATAGCAATGGATCAAATACTAGTTGAAAACTTGGAAAAGATTATCTTACTTTCATCCAGTTAAGTGGAGTTATGGTTCGGTTAAGGAGGCGCTCTTTCAGAAACATGAGATGAGCTTGCAAAAGCTGTGCTTGTAGGCAGTAACTTGTGATGATGGTCGCTTGCACCATGTCGTGGATCAGTGTGCATATTATAAGTAAAATCTTCAACAACGTTCTTACTTCGTAGGAACTGGAATAATTTAATGTCAGATTATAAAGCTTACATTAATTCTGAAGTAGATATTGACGTTATTGAGAAAAAAAAAAAGTCTAGAATTATTTTATATCTAATTTTTAAATAGCATACAATTACGATTAACTGTATGCAAATAGGTAAGTAATTCTTTCTTTAACTTATCTATACTAATATTATAAAGAGGTAAAATTTGTAAGTTTGTATGTAGGGGGTAATCTCTGAAACTGCCGAACCGATTTTGAAAATTCTTTCGCTTCCATGTAGCTGCATTATCCCTGAGTGCTATAGGCTATTAATTATCTTTATGTTATGCATATTAGCCGAGCTATTATAATCTTTGTCAAGCAAGTCGGGGACGGGATCCCGTGGAATATTTTCGACTTCTACGCGGACGAAGTCGCGGGCAGAAGCTAGTATCGTACAAATAAGGATGATTTCGTAACTGAAATGTTCATGAAACCGGAAGGTTACCTTGTTTCCATCCATCTGAAGATAATATTGCCTCTGGCCAACATTAAATTGACAGAGCATAGAGACAGGCACATCCACAGCACGCTGAGTATTATGAAAAACCACAACATGTGTAACAGGCGTTTTGGTTTCGTCGTGGGCATTCCTTGAGGTGAATACGACAGTAGAAATACCTAAACAAAAAATCCATTATAGCGTCTATTTTTCGCGGAGTCATAGGTACTACGCTTACGTGTAGCACTAACCGGTATGGCCACGGTCATGGATCAGAAATGACCGTGTGTGTAGACTTTTGTAAACTGATGATTATAATCATCAGTTTACAAAAGTCTATTGAACGACTAATTCCGATATTTAGCGACTTATTCATGACTAATACATTTAGTCACCAAATATCAAAATTAGGAGAAAATGCATCTTCGCTAGGTGGTCTAAATTTCGAGATACAGACGTGGCGGAGGCAGAAAACATGCTTCCTGGCCGCCAATCTACCCCTATATCTTTTCAACTACGAACCGACTAATTCTGATATTTGGTGACTAATTTTCGACTATATTTGGGTATGATTAGATTTCAGATCTATAACCGTAGCCAAGCCAGCAAGTTCCACACTACGCTTAGAATGTATTTCAAAAATAAGTTTTGAAAACTCACTCTTTCCATTAAATTTTGCAACTGTTCATTATCTGAGATTCGAAATAAATATAGTGCGTATAAAAATCCAACAAAATGCAATATGCTAGGTCCAATATAAGTGAAGATTATGTTTCCATAACACACTTCTTTATAGTTGTCATATTCCAGAGTGGATGTTAACGCCAGTGGTACGAGCTTGTAACAAAACCCTCGGTCCCGCCTGGAACATAAAGAACACTTGAATAAGTACAATCAGTCAGTACCATCGTTAATTACACTTTAAAAGCCTGATAGCTATAACCTGGGCGTCTTTAAGTCACGAGTGAATAAGCTACTTCTAGGTTAGCGTGCTTCATCTTCGATCAAATCATCACTTACCATCAAGTGAGATATTATAAGTATAAAAGATAATTAAAAAGTCACACTGTACACTACCTGAAGCAAGCCATATATTGCAGTACATATCCTAAGAACATGAAAATCGCAACTTGTATAGAATGAAAATGTGAGCAACAAATAACACATCTAGAAGAGTTTGATACGTCCAGTACCGGTCGCAGTCCCATTATAGTTAATAGTTTTAAGTAAGGGAGTAATATCTGAAAATATACAAATAAATACAATTAATAACAGAATTTAGTCTTCAGCGTGACAAAATAAGTCATAATTATGATGATAGTCATTGCGGTCGAGTATTTCTGCTAATACATGTACTTTTAAGACCGCGCACTTCTGTATCAGTGTCTACTGAGTCTACTGGACCAAATGAAAGACTATGACTAATCGAAAGGTTACTTCAAAAATATTACCTTAGATTTACAATAGTGTAATATAGCAGAAGTGCTCATGTATTCAGTATCAGGGGACTCTGTTATTTCTCCAATCTGGAAAAAGAATGAGCATCATTAGTTAGAGCGACAGATCGGCGCGCGACGTCGATATTTATGGTCTCATAAACCGATACCCTTGAAAAATTAACCAGTGATCGATCGTCGATAGGTCTGAACGTTTTACTACTTATACTCCACTCCACTCCACATTTTCAGTAGCATCGGGAACTATTAAACACTGAATTTGTTCCGCCAGCCCACATTGATTAGATGCCTACTTCAAAATAATCAATGGCATATATATTGTGATCGATCGTTTGCAATCTTTTAAGAGAAATATACACAATTGCAACTCATGAACAGTTCTGGCTCGAAACAGTGTTAAAATACTATACAAATAATAATAAATTACTCACGTCCACACTATTGGCGTCGAGACTGGACCTGGTAGATCTCTCCATCGCTGGTTGAACAAGCTTGTCATTCCCCAGAACATGGCTGTCCAGTAAATCACTAGCTACATAATCATTTAAAAAATTCACATTATCCATTTTATTGCCCATATCTACACATTAATTACCAATACGCACATTATACGAAATGATAATATATTAATAATTGAACATTTATGAAGCAAACAACTAACATTTCAATCATGACGGTAGGTAATTAAAAGCTTATTGTGCTTACCACTACCGTACGATGCGTTGTCATTTTGCATGTTTGCTATCCCAGCTTAGAAAATATAACGCGTGCGTTCGTAACTACCCAAATTTAAATTGACTTTTGAGGAGAGTTTAAAGGATACACTGACAACAACAGATAACGCTTCACTGCAATGTTTTTTTTAATATGTAATAACATTATTGGATGCGTGCTAGTAGGTAGGTATTGTACTGAGTCAGTGCATTCACTCTGATAATAGCCAATGCGATGTTAATGTCATTGTGTTTACATCGAGACCATGCAATTTCCTCTTTCTCTCGATGCAATTTCGTGTTATAGAATATTAGGACTGTACTTTGATAGACAATGATAGAAAAATGTAACATCGGTAAAATCGTTTTGGTGAATACGTACTGTTTGTTTGAGGGCATTAAATAGAAGTAGCAGTATGAGCTCACTGCGGACAATGAACTTTGATAAGACAGAAAGATAATTAGTGGAAAGGCTAATATTATTTTAAATTAAATAATTTGGACTTTACGGGCTATAAGATGACGAATCTTAACATTAGTACCGGTCTACCTACCGAGATTCCTCCGTGACTCGCACAGCATCTTAAGCCATTGGTCCCGACTGTGATTTTGTAAACCTTTGACAGTCGTTACAGTTACTTAGAACCCAGAAAATCTGACACTACTCTGCCAAGGGGCTCGCTACTGGGTTGTGGAGGTCAGATACGCACTCACTCTACGTAAGACACTGGTACTCAGCTGCATCAACTTAGATTGGAAGCATTGGCGTATCTAGAGATATTTTCCAGGGGGGGGGGGGGAATAAAAATAATAAAAGTGGCCAAGTGCGAGTCGGACTAGCCCATTAAAGGTGAACTCTCGCGCCCGGCATTGGTCGAGGCCATGCTGCGGGGCGAGAGGGAGTGGGAAGCGGTCGCCTCCTTCTGCGAAGCAGTCATGCTTCCGAAGGAGGAGGCGGGCCGTATGAGGGAGAGGATGGCGTCCTCCCTCCAGCCCAGCCGCAGTGGTAGACGCCCACGGCGTCGGACGTCGGCCGACGATCTCCGGCCACCGTAGGCGCGGGCATGCGGACAGCGAGTAAAGGGCAACTCGCTGTCCGACCATGGACCATGCCCGGGTCGACGGCGCGTTGTGTTCCACGCGTGCCTCAAAGAGCGTCAGCAAGGCCCCCCCTGTAGAGGGCCGAAGCCTGCCGGGGTCGTGGGACTTATCCCATTACCGTGACCCCGGTACGTAAAGGGTTATTGAAGGAACACCGTGGATTTTAGTCAGTAAAAGTCTGACAGTCCCTCCCACCCTACCCGGGGTGGGAGGACTTATTTGATAATTTTACCACGATAAAAGAAAAAAAAGCCCATTAAGGGTTTTGTAATAGCAGGTGTAGATTAACGAAAAATATCTTTGTTTTTATAGCGTTATACAAGACAAAGTTACACTAGGGGTTAAAGTATAAAATTGCTGATTTGCATCGAAAAAATGAAAATAGAATATATAATAATAGAACTCTCGGGATTTAGATTCGACAAACTGAAAGCATTTTGTACACTGCCTCTTGAGAAGATTTTATCTCGTTGAAAATTTACCAAATCACAGAATAAATTACGTCCTTTGGGGCAAGGTCTGGAATCTCGGTATGGTTGGTACGTAGGATGACCTATGATTTCTAACCGCATACCACCAATAAATGTAGCAAATAATGGTGAAAATCGGTTCACGAGTCGGGGCTGTTTCACTACTAGTTTCGACATCATTGTTTGAGGTTCAGCACATTAAATATCTGCCGTAGAGCTATAGTGATTAACACCACGAATAGACTACCAAACAGTTATCATTACCTTATTATTAGTAAGCTTTGCCTTAAGGCACTATAGCGCCGTTTGACCTGGGTCTGCCAATGCATTTTTTGCTTTCGGTTTTCGTAAAGAATCTGCTTTTCGTCACATGACACAATTCGATTCAATATTCCTTAATTTCTGTACCGATTTATCAAAGCAGCTCAAGTTTCAACTAGCGTTTCTTTCTGCAGATCAGTCAAATCATGAGCAATTTTTCATTTTTTTATCTTATTGGTTTCATGCAAATGAGTCAATATTGTAGGTAAGGTAACGTTAAATCATGCCGCCAGTTTCTGGGTAATTTGACTCAGATCGGCTTCCAGAATGTCCTTTCATACTCTAATTTTTTTAGGTAAGCCTACTCCGTCTTCGACCACATCATCACTTACCATCAGGTGAGATGGTGGTCAAACGCGAATCTATTATCAACAAAAAAAAACCCTACTATTTGCGGTTTTTGAAGATGTGCTTTATCTCAAAAACTGCTGATTGTTGTTCGTTGGAAGTTTTCTTTAAGATCTACAGCATATATTTTTTTTAGATTTTTCACTCTCTCATTTAAAAAGTTAGAGGGGATTGGGTCACACATTTAACCAAAGAGTATGTAAAACCTTTTAACCACTTTGGAAGAGTCTATCTTCCGAACGATTGACTTAGAGAAAAAAATCATATATACCTTAATGGCATTTTTAAAAACGCAATACATAAAGGTTTGATTATTATTATTTTTTTGTTTGGTCGTTGGTTGCAAGCGTTCGATTACCAGCGGGCCTAGACAAAATCCATTTTCTGTAAGCGTTAACGCCAACGGAAAAATTAAATTGTATGGAGTTGACATTTACTAACACGTGACAATCACGTGACATGTGGTTAGCAAATGTCAACTCCATACAATTTAATTTTTCCGTTGGCGTTAACGCTTACAGAAAATGGATTTTGTCTAGGCCCGCGGGTCGGCCAAAAAGTGCTATGGGGATTTTCTGTAAGAATTTTTTCAATACTAGCCCGGAGTTTGGATGCTGACGGTCTGATACCCCCGTGCCTCGGAAAGTTCGTTAAGCCTGGTTGGGCTGTCATTTGGACATCTTTGAAAGTCGTTACAGGTAGTCATAAGCCAGTAAAATCTGACACTGGTCTAGTAATGGGCTATCGTGTTACCCAGTTACTGGGTTGTAGAGGTCAGCGTCGGCGCAGCGCACAGTGGGTCGAAACTATGATTTTAGTGACTTAGGGACCAACTTTATTTTTTTACTTTTTTCTTTATGCGGATTGATAGAGCTCATTAACCTCAATAATAATTGTCCTGATGTTTTTTTCTTAAACTTTATAGTTTGGGTAGAAAAATGTGTTTTGTTATTTTTTTGTATGGAGCGGATCAAATTTAATTTAATTTCTGCTAAGTAGCGTGTGGTCCCGCTTTGAAACTTTATTTTTATTATACCTTATCTAGTCTACTATCATTTGATGCAAAGTTGTAATTCTGCCAAATAAATGGATCAAAAACGACAGAAAAATTACATAGAATAAAAAGCTTCATTTTTAGGGTTCCGAAGCCGAATGGCAAAAAATGGAACCCTTATAGTTTCGACACGGACAGAAGGACAGACAGACAGACGAACAGACGTCCGTCCGTCCGTCCGTCCGTATGTATGTCACAGCCATTTTATTCCGAAACTATTAGGACTATACATGTGAAACTTGGTGGGTAGATGTATTCTGTGAACCGCTTTCCGATTTTAAGAAAATAATTAAATATTATTTAATAATGATGAAATAATGATGTTTATTTTTGCAAATGGGTTAAAAATAACACTTTTACACGTCATTTTTTTTCGTAAATGTAAACTTGATGAGGCCAGTGTTTCCTAACTGACTACTCTGAGAAGAAACACTGAAACAAACTCAGAGGTCAACGTCTCTTTTAAAGTCCAGACAATCTGTAGTGATCAAATCATATGAATAATAATAATAATATATAATCATTTATTTCAGGATTTTCTTCCCATAACCACCATAACCATAATTAATACCTAATTATCATTAGTAGCACTACTTAAAACTATGTTAGTAACTTTATAAAACAAGATTAAAATTTTGAGTCTATTACATGTACGTACATGTAGTTGACTCAAAAAGTGAATTACATACACATATAGTGACATACATGGAACTAAACCTGAAAATATTTTTTTCACGAAACCTATGCGTGTGTGATATCTATAAACAGGTATTTAAAAATGACATTGGGGTTTCTAAAACCACTTTTTCATAAAGTTAATCGTTTAAAAGATATACGCTTCCAAAGTGGTAAAATGTGTCCCCCCTCTAACTTCTATAATAATGGACTGAAAAATCTAAAAAAATATATATGTCTGTAGATCAAGTAAACTTTCAACCAAAATTGGTTTGAACGAGATCGGGGCAGCAGTTTTGAGATGCAGCATATTTTCTAAAACCGCAAATATAACTTTGTAATTAATTCATAAAACACTATGAAAAGCAAAGTTATTTGGCGTAGTTGTAAAAAATTTAAATAAACTAGTTTTAAGAAATTTGTAAGGTTTTGTTTTTTTTTTTTTTGTCAAATAAATATACATATTATATTATATTATTATGCGTGCTATACGGAAACCTTCATGGGCGAGTCTGACTCGCACTTGGACATTTTTAGGGTTCCGTAGCCGAATGGCAAAAAACGGAACCCTTATAGTTTCGACATGTCTGTCAGTATGTCTGTCTGTCCGTCCGTCCGTATGTCACAGCCATTTTATTCCGAAACTATTAGGACTATACAAGTAAAACTTGGTAGGTAGATGTATTATGTAAACCGCTTTCCGATTTTAAAAAAATATTTAAAATAAGAAGAAAATTTAAAAAAATATTTAAAATAAAGGGGGCTCCCCATACATGGAACTGAAACTGAAAATATTTTTTTTCATGAAACCTATACGTGTGTGGTATTTATAGACAGGTCTTTAAAAATGAAATTAAGGTTTGTAAAATGACTTTTTCATAAAGTTAATCGTTTAAAAGATATACGCTTTCAAAGTGGTAAAATGTGTATCCCCCCCTCTAACTTCTATAATAACGAAGTGAAAAATCTAAAAAAATCATATGTTGTAGATCTTAATGTAAACTTTCAACCAAAATTGGTTTGAACGAGATCGAGTCAGCAGTTTTGAGATACAGTATATTTTCAAAAACCGCAAATATAATTTTGTAATTCATACAAATACTATGAAAAACAAAGTTATTTGGCGTAGTTGTAAAAATTGTGAATAAGCTAGTTTTAAGAAAGTAAGGTTTTTTTTTTCAAATAAATATATTAAGTATGTTATATTTATTATAGTTACTACGAAACCCTTCATGGGCGAGTCCGACTCGCACTTGGCCATTTTTTTTAATTTTCGTAAGTTCTTTTAAGTTAAGGTATGGAATACCCAAGTAACAAAATTTAGTCGTACAAAAGTCGTGCAAACGTTTTGGTTATAACTATTTTGTTTGTAAAATAAGTCATAAGTAAGTCATAAAAACATTAGTATAATGCGGAAGTGGCGCACTTTTCATGACTATTTGATCCTATAATAGTCATATGCAGCAGTATTCAGACGTTTAGATGTCATATCTACACCTCTAGTACGACGGATTCGCCCTTTTTTTAAGGATGGGAAATCATCCAATGACTTCCTCCCGATCTAGGCGAAGCGGGATGGTGTGTCAGACTTTTACTGACTAAAACCCATCCGTGTTCCATCATATGCCCTTCGTGTTCCGAGGCCGCGGTAACTCTTTCGAACTATTCCGCAACCCCGGCAGGCAACGACCCCCTTATGGGCTCCGACAATTTTGCTGACACCCTTTGAGGCGCGCGTGAAACACGACTGCGTGCTACCCATACCCTACGGTGGCTGGGAGTCACCCTTTGACTCCCGACGCCTGGAGCGTTTCCTGCGGCGGCTGGGGCGCGAGGTCTGTGAGACCCGCCTCTCCCTCGCACGTCCCGCCACCTCCTTCGCTTGCATAACTGCTTCGCAGAAAGAGGTGACCGCGTCCCATGCCTCCTCGCTCCGGACCATGGATTGAACCAGGGCCGGGAGCAAGAGGTCGCCGCCTATCGCCCCTACGAGGACACGGCGGAGCTCTGCCCAAGCGGGGTAAATCTCCACTGTGTGTTCCACCGTGTCCTCAGGGCGATTCTCGCAGTGATGACACCCGGGCGTTTCCTCCCGCCGAACCCGACACAAGTAATTCTCGAAACAACCGTGTCCGGTGAGCACCTGCGTCAGGCGGAAGGTGAGGACGCCATGACGCCTTTTTAGCCAGTCCTCAAAGAGGGGACTTACCGCCACTATTGGACGCCTGTACACTTGGGTGCAATAAAATGTGTCCTTTACAATTTTTGTATTTATTTATCAGTTCGCTACCATCGCTCGTTGTGAACACATCCAGTGATCTAGTGCGCCTTTGGTATTTTATTTCAAAGTTTTAAGTGTTATCGTTGCAATATGCCAAAACGAAACGAACTTTCTTTAAAAAACGTGTGCAGATACAGCTTCTGCAAGAGCAAGGTAAATCACAAGTAGAGATTTCCAAAACTGTGAAATGTTCGCGCCGATCCATGCAATATACTATTAAGCGATTCTCTGCTACCGGATCACATCAAAATAGACCGAGAATCGGGCGCAAACGCATCACCACAGACCTTCAGGATCGTCAGTTACTAAGAAAGTCGTTAAGAAATAGGAAAAAAACATCTTCAGAGCTCGCTGCTGAGTTGTCAGAACAAATTAAGAAATCAATTTCTGCTCGAACTACTCGTACAAGACTTCAGGAAGCTGGTCTGAAAGGCTGTAAAGCTAGGAAAAAGCCATGGCTCTCCGACAACAACAAAAAAGCTCGGTATAAATGGGCCTTAAAACACCGAACTTTCACCGCTAAAGAGTGGTCAAATGTTGTGTGGTCAGAATCAGACGAATCAAACTTTGAGGTGAGTAGGTCAATTTAATGCCCTAATAAAATTATATAAAATGGTTTAAAAACCAAACGCATAGATGAAGTTTTTTTTTTCCGGAACTCAATATTTTTCTCTTTATTGCAGATTTTTGGTACACCTGGTGTGACCTTTATGCGTCGCCGGGTGGGCGACTAACTACATAAATTCTACTAAGTACATAAATGTACTAGAAACTGCGTTGCTGCCTTCATTTACGAAACTTTTCGGCGACACGAACATGGATGGTGTTAAATTCCAGCAGGATAACGCGCCATGCCACAAATCTGCCCGCACTATGACATGGTTTCGGGAAAATAACACAGAGCTTCTTGACTGGCCTGCCCAGTCGCCAGATCTGAACCCCATAGAACATTTATGGGGTTTTTTAAAGCGTAGAGTTAGGCGCCACACAATTAACAACAGAGAAGATTTGAAACGCTACCTGCGCCTAGAATGGAACGCGATTACTGCTGAATACTGTAAAAATCTTGTTGGCTCTTTACCAAAAAGAATTTCTGCCGTAATTAAGGCAAAGGGTGGACCCACAAAATATTAATTTTCAATTAATAAATAGTAAAATAAACCTATATAAAACGTTTTGTTTTATTTCTATTTGATACTCCTCATAAAACTGAAAGATGCCATGGGTGCTCAATACTTTTGACCAAGACTGTATATAGGCTACGGTACACGAACCATTTTAGTCATTTTAGTTGTGACCAAGTATTAGACCTGTGTGCATGCTACACAAACACAAATTTTAAATTTTTGTATTCAATTTATAACGTATAATAATACTTTCCATCTACGTCATACGTTTTAATCCAGACATCTAGATACTAAATGAATGACATAACTATTCATCAGTAACGAAAATTATTTATCATTTAATCAGATTATAAGCCACCGCAGAGGTCTATTTAAAGTGGTGGTTTGGGTGATCAAGGACACAATTGAGTCGCGCGTTGATGTCTTTTGGAAAAGTCTCTTTCATGAAGAAATTCTAATTCTTTTGTCCCTTTGTATTTTTATCGTAAAAATCTGTGCTGCTACCTTTAACGGCTGAATACGATATCGATAATTATAAACTTAAACTTATTTTTTTTAATTCAATTCAGATAGTTGTCATAAAATACCTATCTACATTAACCAACTTTAAAAAAAGGAGGAAGTTTTAATATTTTTTCTTCTGTGTGACATGCATTTTTTCATTTTAGATTTCCGAAGATTCTAGATGAAAAAGAAAAGTGAATGGATAAGGTTACTAGGGAATATTGGTTTCTAGTTTTGTTTTTATTGATATAAGTAATCTTGAGAAAAGTCAAATCGTGAATATAAGATACCTATATTCAATCTTTCTAGGCTTCAAATAGTATGGCGGACTCTGATACAAATTAACTTGGGCCTTTCATCTCATCTTTCATCGCTCTCGTAAGTTACTTTGGTTCCGGGGTTGCGGTAATGTTGTAATGAGATACCGCGGCCCCGGAACTTAAGGGCAGCTGAAGGAACAGGGTGGATTTTTAGCCAGTAGAATTCTGACACTCCCTTCCGTTTTGCCCAGAGCGGGGGAAGGCATTCGATGGGCCTTTGCATTACAATATCGCCCTCGTAAGTTACTTTGGTTCCGGGGTTGCGGTAATGTTCTAACGAGATACCGCGGCCCCGGAACTTAAGGGCAGTTGAAGGAACAGTGTGGATTTTTAGTCAGTAGAAGTCTGACCACTCCCTTCCGCTTTACCCAGAGCGGGAGAAGTCATTCGATTATTTTCCCACCCAGGAAAAAAAACAGGCTACTTTGTTTCGATGTCGAGTCCGCGGATTAAGTGTATGTAGGAGGGAGGAGTCATTAGATAAATCATCTAATGACTCACAACCGAAAAAATTATTATTACAGAGTGCCTGCTGAAGCTACAGTTGTTGACACAACTGATTTTTATGAAAATATTTTTATTATGGAATTTTTACTCAGCATTTTTACAATGTAAAAATCAATATTGTCGATATCGACTACTTTCCCTTAATCAAATAGACCAATCACTAACCAGACATATCTGCGCAACTTGACCTTGAACTGACCAATTGCAGCTCTGCAGTTTCTGTCGTCCCCCGGCCCGCAGTATTGTTTTCTTCAAAGAAATCGGCCTATACGCTCTCGTGGTTATATACTCTCTGCTATATATAGAAAATCATTAAAAACTGCAAATATAACTTGGTCATTTAAACAACCGATTGACTAACAAACTTCGTAATTTATGAAAATCAAAGTTATTTTTCGCTAATCTATGCTTGGATACGAAACCTTTCATGGGTGAGTCCGACTCGCACTTGGCCAGTTTATTTATTTTTTCAGACATAAACTTTTTGTTAGTAAGAATTTCTGGGGTGGGCACCAGGACATTCTGTGGTGGGCACGGCCCACCCGCCCCTTCCTACGCCCATGATTGGAAATCGATACCCAAAATAGTTGTGTAGGGCTTGGCAGATAATGAGATGACGAATCCGTAAATCTCTCTACCAAGTTGCAAGTCATGGAGCAAGCAGTTTTAAATAAACTATCTGAACCGAAAACCGATCTTATTTATTTATTTATTATATATTTTATTGTACACCTCACAATATTTCTATGGATACAAAAATTTAAACTAGTGCGGAGTGAGTAGTCTTAGTGCGGATTCGGTGTCTTGTAAGTAATCCTGCGGATGGCTAGACTGAAAACTTACCTACTTCTTTTTATTATTAGAATTTCTGAGTGAGGAAGCGCATATAAGCAAATAAAAATAAAAGATAAGTATTATTATACATTCTGCACTTTATTCCTATTTATTAAATTAATATTTTCAAAATGATTTAGGGAGTTTCTTTTTCGTTAAGAATCCAGTACGTCGTACAAACTGCTTTCTTTCTTGATGATGTTTCTTCATTTGTCGATGGTTCTCAGATTCCGACTTCTTCCCTCTCATACTGAATTTCATTTCGCGGTTTCCACCGCTGTTGGTAACCATTGTAGAAAAGCTTTCTTTAGCTAATCGATCTCCTAAACTAGCTTTGCTCACCCGAGATATACTCTTTATAATATTTGAAGCCCTCGGTGCCCTGTTTGCTTCATAATCTCGTTCCTCACTGGGTTGTGAGTCATCTTCTCTTCGGGATTTATTTCTTATAATCTTGTGCTGCTTTTTGACTTCTTTGACCCATGATCGGTCTTCATCCGAACTATCGTTGTCATCACTAGTCTCGTACAGTTCCATATCAGAATCCTTATCTTCTGTTTCTTCCACCTATGATATACAAAAGAATAAATGTAATATTATACACATTCTTCTTGTTTTAGGTTTAGTAAGTATATATTCTTACAATCCATGATTCTTTTATTGAGGTATAAGTCACTTAATCGTAGTTTAGATAGTTATAGTAGATAGATAGTTTAAGTTCTCACAAGCTCAAATACTTAATAGGATTTTTTTACATTTATGGAGATACGAAATTAATCTTTTTACCTGCATTGGTTCAGCTTCCACCTTCTTCTCTTTGTTTTTGTCAAGCCTAGACAAAACTGGGTTGAGTAAACGATATTCTTCAGCCCCTCTATCCACCTCAAAGTCAGGGTTTTCAAACAAAGCCTATCATAAAAATAAGTTATTTTAATCACCAGTTGTTGGTTAGATATTGTACTTTACAATATTAAACTTAAAAATTAAACAAACCTTGAAACGGTCATCTTTGAGTAGGTTAGCAGATTGCTTCTTCTTTTTACCTCCATTATCCATGAGTTTGGATGCCAAATCTCTATTAACTTTAGGTAAGTTGTCTTCAACTTTAATTCTGGATGGTCTCTCTTGTTCAATCTTTTCTCTTATCTTACGTTTCTTATATTGTTCGAATGCAAATGGATCCGCGATTGACTTAGCTCTCTTGTATAAACGCACATCAACAAAGTATCTGTAATTTTAATTTAGATTTATTAAGGTGTTTTAATCTGATAATTGCTCAAACTTAGAGAGGAAGTTATAACTGCCTTACCCATGCATGTATGCCCTCAAAAGATTTGTTCCCAGCAAGTGATCTAATCCCAATGATTCAAGTTCCTGTTTAGTGATAAATTTATAGTCATCATAAACTGTTTGGGATGCTGAACTCTCCAATTCCTCCGTCAAATTATCTAAGAAAGCACACCATCTAGGTGCAGGTCCTGGTAAAAAGTACAAATGTTTAAATTATTAAGTACCTATTTCACAAGATAAAAACCAAATTTAGATCCTTAAATCCTCCTTAAACCCATCCCCATAAAATCAACAATCTTTCCCATGAAGTGTGACAAAAATATATAGATATATAAGGTGTATCTATTCATACACGAAATATTTTAAGAGATATACCTATAGCTTGTAAAGAAACAATAAACACGACAAAAAAATGTTTATCAATGTTTTTTTTATTTTACGTAATTATTATAATTTTAAAACTGCTTGAGACATTTTGCATAAAATCTTTACTCCATATTCTATGAACGACCCGCCCGCCCGCGCCGCGGTGAAGCGACGTGCCCCCGCTCGCCTGTGTCGAGCAGACGCGTGTTGGTGAGATTGTACGAGTATTCGCTTCGCATGCATGTCTCCACGTGACGGCGCTACATGGTAGTTATTTCGCGTCCTGATGGTTACCACACTCGTCTGTGTTCTGCCGGACTCAAACACCTGCCCCCACCTCATTTTATATGACACCTAACAATATCACTGGTGAACTGTAGTGGACTTACGAAAATACACCTCTGCCTATCTCTACCGAGAAATCAGGCGTGATGATGTTAAAAATAAACCAACGTAGCTAGACTTCGTGTCTCATTCTAGTGTCATTTTAATGCGGCGGGAAGAGCTCCGGCGCGATCTCAGGGCAGTATGGAGGGAACGACTGTCGCAACCGACCCGGTAACCCCCCGGTACGGTAAGACCCCTCTTTGAGGAGTGGCTAGATCGGCATCACGGCGTCCTGACCTACCGCATGACGCAGGTCCTCACCGGACACGGAAGTTTCGGGAGGTACATGTATCTGATGGGAAAGGAGGAAACGCCTGGGTGTCACCACTGCGAGGGTCGCCCTGAGGACACCGTAGAGCACACGGTGCAAGACTGCCCCGCCTGGGCAGAGCACCGACGTGTCCTCACGGCGGCGATAGGCGGAGACCTCTCGCGCCCGGCATTGGTCGAGGCCATGCTGCGGGGCGAGAGGGAGTGGGAAGCGGTCGCCTCCTTCTGCGAAGCAGTTATGCTTCCGAAGGAGGAGTCGGGCCGCGTGAGGGAGAGGATGGCGTCCTCCCTCCAGCCCAGCCGCAGTGGTAGACGCCCACGGCGTCGGACGTCGGCCGACGATCTCCGGCCACCGTAGGCGCGGGCATGCGGACAGCGAGTAAAGGGCAACTCGCTGTCCGACCATGGACCATGCCCGGGTCGACGGCGCGTTGTGTTCCACGCGCGCCTCAAAGAGCGTCAGCAACATGACGAGGCCCCCTCTGCAGAGGGCCGAAGCCTGCCGGGGTCGTGGGACTTATCCCATTACCGTGACCCCGGTAAGTAAAGGGTTATTGAAGGAACACCGTGGATTTTAGTCAGTTAAAGTCTGACAGTCCCTCCCACCCTGCCCGGGGTGGGAGGACTTATTTGATAATTTTACCACGTTTAAAAAAAAAAGTGTCATTTTAATAACGTATCGCTTACAATGATAATAAATGTGAATTTAAATTACAATACCATTTAAAGCTAAGTAGGCAAATTATTAAATTCACTCCATTAAAGTTTTACGAAAAGGAACCTAGATGCGATTAAAATATTTTTTCAATTATAATCCTAACCTACAATACCTAACCATCTACATTTACATCTATCCTACCTACATCACATACGATGATACGAATTGAATGGACTTTAAGAGACGTTGACCTCTGAGTTCGTTGTTTCGGTGTTTCTTTTCAGAGTAGTCAGGAAACACCGGCCTCATCAAGCTTTACTCAAAACACAAAAAAATGACGTGTAAAAGTGTACTATTTAGAACCAATTTACAAAATAAATATTTAATTTCATCTGTAAGCTAGGCAAATACCAATCAACAGCTGATAGGCTCAACTCGAATTCGCTAATGACCTCTGTGAAGTTATTAAGATATGTCGAGCGAGTCGTATCCGTCATCTGATTGTTAGTTGCCTACCTATTTACTCATACACATGTGAACTTTAAGAATGCCGTCAATAATGAAATAATAGGTACTTATTATTCTACATTATTATTGTTTTAGTCGGAAACCTGTCTATTTTACAAGAAATTCGTAATTGTGACGCTTTTTACGAATTACAGTAACAATAATTTGGCGTGTCTAAAAATTAGATTCAACTTATTTACAATAATTTAAAATGTACATACCTAGTACCTACGTAGTTTTTATTTACACCAATTGTTGTACATATTCGCCCTGTTGTTGGACGCAGACGACTGCACGTTTTAATATGTGTCCTTGCACTTTTAATTATGTGTCTCTATCACTAACCATCACTGCGAAAGCGTTCACAATTCGCGTTTTTAATTGTTCCACACTTGATATGGTATGGCCGTCATTACCATAAACCAGGTCTTTAGCCCTACCCCACACATTTACACTGAACCGCGTCGGCCTAACAATATGTGGTTTTTCTGATGCCCACCAGTGTGCGTTGTGGATGTAAACATCCCAACGCGCGTAAAGGTGGACTCGTCTGTCCAGAGTATGCGCCGCGTCGGGTCTTCAAGTAACCAATGGCAAAATTCCACGCGTGGATTTAAGTCTATCGGCTTTAATTCTTCCACCCTAGTGAAGTGGAACGGGCGCTTCCCCTCATCCCGCAGAAGGCGCCAAACGGTCATTTTGCACACGTTAAAAACACGAGCGGCGTCTGATGTGCTGGCCATTGGGTGCTGCAAAGAGAAGTCGACGATGTCGTCTTCGATTCTTACTGGCACTCGTTGCCTTCCTCCGTCTGCAGCTGGTGGCATGTATATCCTATAGTCCATATGCCGCTGTACAGCTCCAAGGATGGTCTGCAGTGATGGTCTTCTCCCAAATCGCTTCAAGAAGAGGGCTTGTGCTGTGAGCAAAATATTTCCACCCTCATTGTAGCACACCACCATGTTCTGGTACTCCTGTAGTTAGGCATTGTTTAATATGTTGCCCGAGCGAGCCCGACGCGTGTCAGCTGTCTGCAAGCCGCGCGCGAGCGACACGACACGCGGATTGAGTGGGACGAGTGGGACTGGCCTAGCAAGACGCCGCGACTGAGACGCGGGCGCCGGGAAGGGTAGCAGGCGCCCCCGCCGCCCGCTGCGCGCGCTTATTTTTTTCTTTGATCATATTCACAAAAGCTGCGCGCCGTTTCAAATACCGCCGCCCGCGTAAACTAGCGTAGTGGATGTTTAAAAATAACAAAGAACCAGTATTTATTATGTGTGTCAAGTAATATTAAATTATTTAATTTTATTAATAATATACCTAGATATTTTTTATTTTTTGTTGCTATGGTTTCCTTACCACCTATAGGTATATCTCTTAAAATATTTCGTGTATGAATTGATACACCTTATATATATACGAGTACAAAATAATTCTTTCAATATAGCAGGCATATCTATTGAATGCAATAATTAAAACTTATATAGGATTATTTAGTTTGAGCCTTTATATACTCTTATGTGTTATTCTTACATACTTTTGCCTACATAATTATTTCCTTTTCTCCTTTCTCAAAAAAATTCCTTACGAATAAGAAGACCCTATGTACAAATATTTACTATGTTATATCATACTGTTCCTTTGAATGTACATAAATAGAAACATAAATCAAAACGCCTTTAGTCCCTCATTATAAAGCAGACATGTTGTTACAGTATAGACACATACCAATTTATCCACATTTCGGCTGTAATGATTTACTATAATTTTACTTTCAACTTGATATAAATCCAGGCTACTAAAATTCCAAATAAAAAACTCAATAATAATATTAATAATGCCCAACAGAAATCGATGTTGAGAACAAGCAACTAATTCATGTATTCACTTTATAAACTTTTATTGCTAGTATCCTGAATACCAGCAATAAAAGTTTAAAAATAGTTGTGTACGATATGACGTACGATAGTGGCGCCACCGCGCCACCATTATTTTCACGACTTATAAATGATAATTTTGTAATAATTTAGTCTTGTTTTACTTTCAACTTGGTATAAATCCAGGCTACTAAAATTCCAAATAACAATAATAAATAATAATAACTCAATAATAATGCCCAACAGGAATCGATGTTGAGAACATGCAACTAATTCATGTATTCACTTTCTTTTATTGCTAGTATCCTGAATACCAGGAAAATAGTCATATGTGACTAAGTGTTGCATACCTAACGATGGAATGTAATATATTTGCATTTTTTGATCTTCAACTGCCATCATACTTAATCCCGTGTTTGGAAAAACACATAAATCATTGAAATCTGCTGATGATTCTATGCTTGTGTATTGCTTGCCCTAAAACAAAAAATAATAATACTATAATAATTTGTAACAAAATTAAAACAGCAAGAATAGATAATTTTGGCATACATACTGTATTTTTATCCCATATCTTTACAACAGTAGCATCCATGGAATAAACATAATTCATTGTTTTATGGAATTCTAATGATTTTATAGGTATTTCGTTCATGTGGTCTTTAACAAGAAGAGGTTTGCTTGATCTTATATCATACAATAACACATGCCCGGTGGAAGTACCTACACCCAGTCTAAGAGGACCATCAAATTTGGCAGTAGTTATAGCAGGCAATCTGTTATTTCTGGAAACGAATACAGAAGACAAAAATTATTATATTGGAATGAATCACAACTCGCAATTAATAGCATGTTGCACAGTTTAGTAATATGTACTATCGACCAATCTTCCGAATGCTCACCTTTAAAGCTATAATCGCATAGCACGGCTCACAACTTGATCGCCTAATGCATGTATTTTGACCAATAGGATGCACGAAGCATATTTTGTAATAGTTTTTCGTAATAGTAAGTATTAATATAATGTAAGGCCCGGCGCTCATTATCGGCATCGGCAAGTAAAGGGATACTTCAGCATTCCTACATGCAAGCGCACACTGTCGGAAACTATGTCTTGGCATGCTGCAACGTTCTTAGGGATGACGAGGCGTCCTTAAACATGCCGCACCATCCTCAAGCTTGCCGAAGCGTCTCAATATCGTATTTCCCTTCAAAACAGTCTCAGAGTTGTTACAAGCTAGTTGCCTGAGTTGTATTTAATATGGTGGATTGGGATCTAGTGCTCATAGCAGCTCTTGCTGAAGAAGAAGAGAAATCTAATCAATCAAGGAGAAGATTTTGGGTGAACAGCCTTTGGAAGCAACGATATACGTCCGGTGAATTCACCAATTTATTCAATGATTTGAGTTATGACGTTCGAAAATTTTATGACTACTATACAACGTGTAACGGAAACCCCATATCTATCCAAAAGGACTGAAGACAACATCTGGTATGGAGTCTCTATGTAAAGTTTCAGCTCAAAATAAGTGACTCACAGAATTGACCCCAAATTATTAGTTTCATATGTTTCTTGAATACCAATAATAAGTAAGAAACGTGTCACAGCACTATGAGGGTCATCACTTTCCACGTCACTTGCCAATGAAACGATAATTCTCTTCGTTCTTCTTAATTTGAAAAATTCGGCCTCTGGTATCAATGTATTGAAATTTCTAATAAGTTCCACACATGTAGACATAGGATTACAAAACCCTTGCTATATCGTTTGTTATCATCCAAAGAAGCCGTGCATTTGGTATGTATATACCCTTTAAATTACACGTTGTAGAATGAACTATGAAAATTTTGAAAGTCTGGTTCATTTGTTTCGACCTTTCATGGAGACTCGGCGCCGGCGGCGGCGCGGCGGGCGACGGCGTACCGAAGGATCCCAAAGTATCCCGAAGCAGCCTCAAAGCTGCCGATGCAGTAGCCTCAAGCATACCGAAGCGGTATTTTTGTTACTACGATCATATATCATGGAAATTTCTACTTTATTGCTATGAAGTTAATGTATAATGCTTTTATTACCTAAAATCCTCAACCGTGCCGATGCCGATAGTGGGCGCCGGGCCTTACACGCCCTGTACTCACAGTACATAATTATATTGTCTCTAATTTGGCGTAACCAGGAAGGGGTGTGGTTTGTCACTAGCTGCGCTTCCACAGAAATATTTCTTAAGTGAGCATGCGTATCTTTGGCCGATAGTATAGTTATCGCCGAATAACTTAGCAAGAGTCATTCAATGTGCAGAAGTCGATTTTTAGTTGTCAGCGGTTGTCAGTGGGACGCGGGGTATGACGTAGCGCCGCTCCGAGCGCGCGATTGGTGCGTCAGTAGTTCTCGTTCAATTTGCTCCCGAATACACTTGCGTACGCGAAAGTTGTACCCTTTGTTTTTGTTACGAGTTGTTGTTTTAAATTTAATTTTTGTTACATTGATTACAATACCAGGAACAAATACCGTTTTACGCAGACTATTAAAACGTCAGAAAGAACAGTTAAACACTATAGTTAAGGAAGGTTGAATTCCGAATTCATCACTGTCTTTAGGACACCGGGATAAAAGAAGAATAAAAGGGGCCGCAGTTTTATTAACTAATTGTGACAACGAGAACATAATTATTATTTTTAATGTTTTTTTTTTTAATATTTTTTTTCACTTTTAAATGTATTTATGTATTATATCTATTTTATTTATAATACCGAATTTACGAATGAATTCCTCTTCTTTCTTTAACATTCTTCTGAAGATATGATTAAAAATAAATGATGGCAATAACCATAGAATAGTGGCAAGCAGTATAAGTGACCACTTTTTTCTTCCACTAAGTTCACGATGCGTGAACTTGCCCCCACTACGCCAAAACCTTGCCAACTTACGTGATGAGGACTATACATGTATTTAAATGTATGTTTGTTATATTAAAAAAATAATCAGGTTTTGTTGGTTGCCACAAGAAAAAGACTCCACATTCCATACATAATCCAGCTATAGCATTTCAAACATACTTGTATTCAGAATCAGTACAATGCATTGCACAATCCAGTATGCCTTGTCTTGATTTGGTACGTGGATCCCATGCTTCCACATGGCCAGAATCTGTACCAAGTATTAATAACCCATGTTCTTCATTTACAGCACAGCAATTAATTTCATGAGCTTTTGTTACATATGGTGCCAAAAACTGACCTATTTCTAAATTCAATCTATAAACTTCCTGTAAACATCAAGTGTTGTTAATATTTCATAACAAAACAATATAATTATGTACTTATATAAAAATGTCTAATACTGGAGAACAGCATAACATATTTGTGGTTGAGAAAAAGTTTAAAAGGTGAGAAAATTGCAGTCAGCTAGTTGCAATAACATCAACATAAGAAAAGATAGAAATACTGGCTGTATTTATAAATGAGATATTCACATACTGATGAGGCTCCAACAACAAATAGGTCACATGATGGTCGATGATAAGCTATGTCTCTTCCAAACCGAGGTACTCGAAGGCGATAGTGACGACCATGTCCCACATGGAATTCCACATATCGATCACATTGCAAGAAAACAATCTGAAAACAGGTTATGTATATTTTAAAATATATTACATCAGTGGGATAAAAGTTAAAAAGTATTCAGCCCAGCATTTTCCCCACTAAGTTGGTATCAAGTTCACAGACAGTTGCTTTATCCAATAAACCATTATTGGATATGTAAAGCAACGGTCTATTTTAATTTTTATGTAAATAGAACCCATGGTTTCTGAGATACAGGATTTAAGCTAATACAGGCATCACTCATTGTATTACCTACATTACTTCTTAAATTTACTTTGTATTTTACGAATTTTAATTATTGAATAAAATATATACTATATTATATTATGATAATATTACTTACTTTTGAATAATCTTCACTCAATATTTCAAATGTAATTACTTCGGAGTCAAGACAACGTTCAAACTTCAGGGACAAATTATTTACATCATAACATTTGATTCTTGGTTTATAGATGCCTGTAGCCATAATATACTGTCCATCTTTAGAGACCCGCAAGCTGGTACTCACTCCTGGCATGTCAAACTCTTGAATCAATTCAATTCTTCGCCGCAGGTCAACATTTTTTTTTAAGAGCGCTCTTTTTTTTCGTTCTGTCAGCCACTATTTTAATTATAAAAATAAATATGAAATACATATACACGGAATTTATTATGGAATGAGGTTATTTATTATCAAAATACTTACATCAGGAAGCGACTTGCCAACGCTGAGATTATAAATTTTAACGTTATCTATTTCAGAAAGCTGCATGATTTTTTCGGTAACCAGATCAAGTAGTTAATTATAAATTATATCACAAATGAGTGAACGGTTTCAACATCTCAAAACACAGACATGCTTTTTATTGTTTTGACAGCATTCAGCAAGCAGCAAAGCAAATTAGCAAAAGGCCAGGCAACTAGAGATGATCGCATTCACTAGAACAGATCCGAAGAATAGGTAAATTTTGATACTAGGCGGCACCTATTCTCACTTTGACAATACCTAGTATCATAAAGTATTGCAAAATCCAACTGCTCTTAGGCCTCATAGCACTAACGCGTAATTGCATTCCATGCACTCAACACGTTATAAATCTGCTTTACCGCTCATTCATGTTTGTCAAAATCATTCATTTGTCAGTCACTTGAATTTAAACCCTAATTCAAAGTACATAAAAGTAACGCGACGCGCAAGCGTGTTGTGCAAGAATATATATTCTGTCCTTTATTAACTACGCTATTCCGTAGTCTTCCCATCTTTATCTTTCAATACTCGAGACTAGTCGGTAATCATTCGGATCGAGTATTCTCTGATCGAATGATTACTGACTAGTCTCGAGTATAAAGTCCAATTACTAGGTACCTACCTAGTCTTATCACTGATTGCTGGTGCTAACACACTAAGTTCAATAGAAATATCAAGTACAGGAGAAGTGGCAACGAGGTGAGTTCGTGAAGCTTAAAGACCGTCATCGTAAAATTTAATCAAAATACCGTGTTCATTTGTTGTTTAGCAGTTTCCTGCAAAATTAGTAGCCATAATAAAAACTTGACTTGGACTAAGTACGTGCACCATGACCACATTCGATAAGTAATAATTGATACTAGGTGGACTAGATGGACTAGGTGGAATAGGTATCTGGATCACGTATTTTTAAATACTAAGAATAGGTGCACCTAGTCCCAAATTTACCTAGTACAACCCATCTCTATAGGCAACAGCCGATGTCATGTCTTTTTGATGACTTTGACATAACACGTTTTTTTCGCCTCAGTAGCACAAGGATGCGCTACTGAGGCTTTTAATCCGAGTAAGATTTTATTTGATGTACAAAATGTACAGCTTGGAAAAATCTGAACGAAAATATGGAAATATCATTTTTAAACAATAACCAACAACAATGCTACCCTCGCTCTGCTTCGTCGTGTAAGTACAATATTTAAAAAAAAATTAGATAGATAGATTTATTTGTTTGTTAAAGTATTGTTATAAAGTTATTACTTATTATATATGATATGTTGACTATAATATTCTGCTGTTTCCAGCGTACAAATATTTAAAGTATACTCATTGATATACTAGTATATCAATGCCTTGAAATGATCTTGAAACCGTTTGTACTTTGTACGTTGCAAGAAACTGCAACTACTTCACTCGACGATAGTTTCGCCTATCGAGCCGTTTTCAAACCAGTTCCAACGACGACCGTTTTCTGCAACCATTTCCGTCGTCGGGAAAACGGTTGCGTATCGCCCGCCATAAATTCGATAACGACCCACAACTAATAGGAATGTGGGTACCGCGCCCAGCGGTGAAAAAAATGCACGTTTTGTCTGATAATGTTGCCATACATACAGATTTATAGTCTGGCAAACGAAAGTAGAGACTGAAAAAGCGCAGCAAATTAAAAAAAATATCAGCATAGCAACCCCAAAACTACTATGAAATACCTGGAATAACCTTATTTGATACTTTAGAATTATCTATTTTATTTCATCGGAATAAAAATAGAAGAGATATTTTAGGTAGGTAATAGTTTAGACATTGTGTCTTGATTCGAATTAAAAAAAAACAACAGTATTCTAAAATAGTTCTGATTTATTCACTATAATCAAAATCTGAATGTAAGACTTCAATGTGGAGTTTCACTAGAGTCACTGGAATCATTGTTTCCTACGTTAATAATTAAACTTTCTAAATTATTTTCGGTAATTCTATGCATTTCTTTGTACACACATCAAAAGTGTCTACGGATCAAGCATTTTTATGCGGATTTCTTGAGATTGAGATGTGGTAATAAATTTATGATTTTATAAATTTATATGGATCCTTTTTGGTACATTTCATAATTTGAAACAGGAACTGTTAATCAAATTCGAGTAAAAGATGAAAATCAGCTGTCAATATTTTCCCTATAAAAACATACAACGCATTGAAGACATTATTAGTGCTACTGTTTCCCTACTACTGATTAAAACCAACGTTATTATGGAGCGGCGACGTCATTTAAGCAGGGAAGAAATGCTCAGAGCCGTGGGAATGATAGAAGCTGGTTCCCGGCAACGTACTGTGGCTTTAGCTCTGAATACAAGTCAGATTGTTATCAGTCGACTTTGGACACGTTACCGAAGCACTGGTACCGTGGCTGAGCGCCATGGAGGACGGTATCGCTGCACCACACGGAGACAAGACCGATACATTCAAATCTTAACTCGAAGAGCTCCAACAATAACCGCCATGATGTTAGCCGTGAGGCTTCATCACTCTTCAGTTAATCATCATTCTTCACTTAATTAGCGACCAAACAGTCAGAAACCGCTTGCATAAAGTGAACCTTCATTCCCGAATACCGCTACGGGTACCACCTATAGCAATGCACAATCGTAGGATTCGATATCAATGGGCTCTTGAACACAGAAATTGGGCAGAAGAACAATGGCGTTTCGTGTGCTTTTCTGATGAGTCTCGTTTTGGTATGAGACCGGATACAAGACGTATACGACACTGGAGAACCCCTGGACGCCAACAGCGATTAAAATCCTGCCAGGAAGTCCATCCTTATAGTGGTGGAACCATCATGGTATGGGCGGGTATTTGGATCGGCGGAAGAACTGAGTTGATTTCGATCAGAGGCAACCTCAACGCTCAAATTTATGCTGAGACGATTGTATCTGACGTCATCGTTCCTGTACAAGTGCAAATCGGTCCCTTATTTCAGTTAATGCATGATAATGCACGACCGCACACCGCAAGAGTTGTAAGACAGACTCTCGCCGCAGCTAACATCAATGTCCTGCTCTGGCCTGCTCAGTCGCCAGACTTGAACCCGATTGAGCATGCATGGGATATGCTACAGAGAAGAGCTCTGCCGAATATGTAGGGTATCCAGTCGCAAGAAGACCTTTTTTTGTTGTTGCAACGAACATGGGCGGCCATTCCACAGCGTGATTTGGATGAACTCATTTTGAGTATGCCAAACCAATGTTCTTGTGTTGTTAGTGTTCGCGGTAGAAACACGGATTATTAATTGTTTAAGTTACCCAATAAAATTTTAAAGAAAACTGTTATTTCAGTCTTTTTTTCGAACTTTAATGTTAGCGGTTCAAATGTCAAAAATCCCTTTATTAGAAAAATGGCAAATTTCTTTATTAATGCAAAGGTGACTTGGTTTATCGTTACTGTGACAAACGAAAACACTTTATTTGATGAATCCTTAAAGAAAATTTTAATTAATATCAATCAGGAGAAAAGTTATTGCAAAAATATATGTTGATCCCTAGACACTTTTGATGTTGCGGCGGTAAGACCCCTCTTTGAGGAGTGGCTAGATCGGCGTCACGGCGTCCTGACCTACCGCATGACGCAGGTCCTCACCGGACACGGAAGTTTCGGGAGGTACCTGTGTCTGATGGGAAAGGAGGAAACGCCTGGGTGTCACCACTGCGAGGATCGCCCTGACGACACCGTAGAGCACACGGTGCAAGACTGCCCCGCCTGGGCAGAGCACCGACGTGTCCTCACGGCGGCGATAGGCGGAGACCTCTCGCGCCCGGCCTTGGTCGAGGCCATGCTGCGGGGCGAGAGGGAGTGGGAAGCGGTCGCCTCCTTCTGCGAAGCAGTCATGCTTTCGAAGGAGGAGGCGGGCCGCGTGAGGGAGAGGATGGCGTCCTCCCTCCAGCCCAGCCGCAGTGGTAGACGCCCACGGCGTCGGACGTCGGCCGACGATCTCCGGCCACCGTAGGCGCGGGCATGCGGACAGCGAGTAAAGGGCAACTCGCTGTCCGACCATGGACCATGCCCGGGTCGACGGCGCGTCGTGTTCCACGCGCGCCTCAAAGAGCGTCAGCAACATGACGAGGCCCCCTCTGCAGAGGGACGAAGCCCGCCGGGGTCGTGGGACTCATCCCGTTACCGTGGCCCCGGTATGTAAAGGGTTATTGAAGGAACACCGTGGATTTTAGTCAGTAAAAGTCTGACAGTCCCTCCCACCCTGCCCGGAGTGGGAGGACTTATTTGATAATTTTACCACGTTAAAAAAAAAAAAGACACTTTTCAACATGGATGACATGATCAGTCATTTTCTTTCACTCCTCGGGAGTTATATTTTCAAACGACTCTTTTATAACTTTCTCTAAATCCACTGCAGGCAGAGCAATATTTTTACTTGCCACTTTACGTTTAGCCAAACTCCATACTAGCTCAAAGGCATTTGGATCACAGTGGTAGAGGAGTCTCAATACCTCGTGCCCATTCTGTTTCAGAATTTCATCAGCTTCATATACTGGCTCTGGTGTGTCTCGTTTTAAACTTGTTTTCTAACGATATAAAATACGTTAATTTTTTAGGAATAGCATCTATGTCGAAACTATCTAAGTCGGACATTGCGGGTTTATATGGCATATACGCGCACCTTCCTTTTTAATTCTTTTTAATGTAGTTATGCTCACTGCTGTAAATAATGGTAAAACAGAATGATTAGGTTCTGAAAATCATGAATTCAATTACATCTTTATAAAAGTTATGTACTCCTAGTAAAAACTTACCAGTAATTGAAGCTATTTCATCCAAGTACTGGTTCTGGGTTCTTGTCCTATCTTTCTGCTCTAAATCCGTAAGTTTTTCAATAGTTTTCACTATCTCATCAACCCCTGCTACGTCCACCAGATTTTCTATAAAAGAAAAAAAGTGTTAAAAGCCATGCAACATTCAATCATATGTTAAATAACCATAATGCATTATTATGAAGGTGTTTAACATACTATAAAATTAATGTGAATCATAATAGATACATATTTTTCCTCGCTTAAAGATAAATTTAAATAATTATTATGAATTACGACTAGGGTTACCACCATTTTTTATTGCAGTTAAAGTACATTGGTTAAAATAGGTAAGAAAAAAAGTACATTTCAACAAAATCACTTTCCGCTGTCTGTCCCTATGTATGCTTAGATCTTTAAAACAACGCAACGCCGGTTTTTTTAATAGATAGAGTGATTCCAGAGGAAGGTTTATATGTATAATACATGCAAAATATAGTAGAGAAACAATTTTTAGAGGTTTCTAATGTGATGTCTTAATAAACATTTATTTTTGCACTTACTTTGCAAACGCTGGCTGAACCGTACGAGATAGATCAAAATAATGTACTACAGTACTATACACCTTAAAAAGGTCTTCAAAAAAGTCCGCGATGGTATATGCCTATCTCTTACGGATAACATACTATACAATATCCACTTTAATATTTTAAAAAATGGGCAATTATAAAGCGGTAATTGGAAAGTTATTTACACAAATACTGTATTAATCCTTGTCATTTTAAATATGTTAGTTGGCTTGAGCATTTTATGAAGATTCATTTTCCCTTTCCACCGTGCAAATTAAATGAATACCTTAGGCGATATAGCAAAATCAAAATAATGCGCAACGAAATTAATTTCGTGTCGCCATGATTTGACCGGGCGCCTCGCTTACGAGCCGGGGAGTCCAAAAGTTTATGTAGTATGTCAATGTATGGCTTATCATCTAAATTAATATTTATTTTTTATTTATTTATTTCTTAAGCCTAATAACAAAAAGAGGGAATATAAAATACAATAAATACATTGAAACTATACACATGGCTAAGTATAGGCATAATTTTGTAGTGAACTTCTAGCACCCAAACTAGGACATGTCCTGTATCTTGGGTGCTAGCGTTTTTCCCTAGACTATTCACAAAGAGAAGCCCAGCTCTGTTGTATTACAAGGTCACAAACTATATTATTATTTTATATTAGTATCTTATATAACACAAAAAGTAAGTAAAAACTAGTAAGGTGGTTTTGTGTATATGCATGTGTTAGTGTGTGTGTTTATATGTGCGTGTGTGTGTGTAAGTGAGGGTGTGTATTTGGATGTGTGTGTATGGTGTATATGTCTGATTGCGTTTATTTAATATCTCAGTTGTGTTTTAGCCTGTTTCAGATAATAACTTCAAGTAATTGCTCTGTTTCGTTGTAGTTTAGAGACTATGTATAACTTATATTACTATGTATATATTATGTATAACGAGGAAATATGTTTGTTTCTTTTTGTGTTACGATTTAAGTCAAAAACTACTCAACCGATTTTACCGAAAGTTACATCTCCCCGGAGTAACATAGGCTATTTTATATTAATTGCCAAATGTATATGTACGTAAGTGCATTTTTTTTTAATTCAGAATAGTCTCGTGTTTGACCATCATCTCACCTGATGGTAAGCGATGATGTGGTCGAAGATGGAGCACGCTTACCTAGAAGTAACCTATTCACTCTTGATTTAAAGACCCCTAGGTTGTACCTATCTGGAAACAGACTCTGGCAGAGAATTCCACTCCTCCGAAATGTAACCGATAGAAAACCGATAGACTAGCAACTCGTCGTCGATGTTCAAGGCTCTGGAGCTTTGACTCGACCAGTGAATTGTTGCCAATGAGTCTCTTGGCCCGTTTCTCGATAGACTCAAGCGCGTCCAATTGGTATTTGGCAGATCCATCCCAAAGATGAGAGCACTACTCCATACACGACCGAACCTGGGTTTGATACAGTTTGAGCATCTGTTCCAGTGTGAAGTACCGTCTCACCTTTGCTAGGATTCCCAACTTTTTTGCGGCTAGTTTATTAGTTCAGAACAGCTGCATTCGATGCGATTCAATAGTGGCAAAAAATTTCATGTCATCGGCAAAACATAATAGTTTGGATGCATGGAGGTACAGATCAATGTCGTTTACATAGACCATAAATAAGAAAGGACCGAGCAGCGAGTTAATTACGACTAAACTTTTCAAATTCCCAAAGAAATCAAATTATGCGAAATAAAGTATTTCCGTGTACTTTATTGTTCTCATAAAGTATAGGGTACAATCACCTGAAATAACGTACAATACTTTATTATAAAGTATGGGTGGCAACCCTAATTACGACTACGGACTAAGTATCAACTTAGTAGCGTCATACTAACTTATGAAATCGAACACCACACGTAAACAATCTTGTTTTTGTTTGAATTCGGCGTCTTTCTCCTGTTGTTTTTCTTGATATTTAGACATCATGCGAAACAACATCTCCCGTACTCCACTTTTGAACACTTTTGTTCATTTTTCGCTGAATAAACGCTATTAACAAGATCACAACAATACGCCATCTTGTTTCGGAAAATTGAGTTTGACATTAGTATAGCATTGCCATATAAAAAGTTTGCAATTACTTCCAGTGCCTACTTTCGTTTGCCAGACTCTATCATAGAAATATAAAAAACTTGTTTATTTTATCTATGGTATTTATACATATTTTCGATGTGTGGTACAAATTAGCACTCGATACAGATTTTTATACAAATTTCACACTGTATTGATAAAATTAACTGTTACAACTATAACAATTTAGCAAAATAAATTACCGAGATATCGCATCTATTACGTTACACACACCATTGTACGATTCTATTCTTTATGTTTTTTTTTTATTTTTTCATAAACAACGTTATAAGTCGCGGCACGAAACTTTAGCGGTGACCGTTATTGCGCAGAAGTAAAAATTAAGCGGGATGAAGGGCGGCCGTGCGTATCGCCGATTGGCTCTCCAGCCGCATTATGTTCCCCGCGCCGATACGACGCTCCGCGCTCATCCCGGGTACAGTCGCGTCATTAATTGTATTGTTATTGCTGTTATTTTTTGTTGTTGTTTTTTTTGTTAAGTTTGAATTTGTTTGTTAAATTAATTTTTTAGTTTGTTTGTGACTTTAAAGTGAATATACCTAGAAGAAATACTGTTTTGAAAAGACAGGCAAGGAAAATAGTTTATGACGTGAATTGCTTTTTAAAAAGGGAATCTAACGAATTAATTGATTCTTTGAAACAATTTAAAAGTGAGATTGACGAAGCTACAAATACTTTACTCAGTCATTCGGACAGCATCACTGTAAATTTGAGAATGGTTCTCTGTAGATTCAGATTCACTGTAGATTTTCTGATTCAGATTAGACTTAAATCTAAAATAAAAATTTTCAAGTTAACAAATAATGTTTTTATTTTTATACTCCCCACAAAACTTGTTAAAAATTATATCTTAGGTACCTACTATAAATCCTTGGACATTGGCATTGGAGATAAACTATTTATTAAAGTATAGGTAATATTATTTGCATGCGCGACAGTACTCATGCGCAGCTATCCTCTACATTTCGTTCAGCGCTAGACCTACTATTTGACATTACATTAAAATAATGTCATTAACGTTATTTAGCTAATAATTGTATTGCGTGCGCGACAGTACCCATGCGCAGCAATTCCCTCCGCGTATCGTTCAGCGCTAGACTTACGTGCCGCTACCTATAATTTAAACATTCTAATTAAGTATTTATTTTGTATATTGGTTATAAACAACACTTTTACACGTCATATTTTTTTGCGTGTTTAGTTTAGCTAGATGAGGCCGGTATTTCCTATCTGACTACTCTGAGAAGAAACACCGAAACAAACTTTGATTTCCCACAGTAACTTTGTGGACTCACAGTAACCATTTTTATCTCTAAATAATTAATTTCAAATATTACTCTATTTTCAAAAGGTAATTTCTCCTAATAAGTAGTAATCCTTATCCAAGTAAGTATATTATTTACCTTGGCCATTTAACGGCCTGTGCACACCACGTTTTTTAAACGTCGACGCGCGTTTCTAAAACGCGCTTCGACGGCGCGCTTTTATCCTACAGAGCAGTTAGTTGTCGTTTGTATCAATTCAAACGCGCGGCACTGCCGCGTCTATATCGCGAAAAACGCGCGTTAGCATCGCGTTTTTATCGATTCAAACGCGCGTTTGCATCGCGTCTGTATCGCTACACACGCGCGTTTTCATCGCGTCTGTATCGCTACACACGCGCGTCTGTATCGATTCAAACGCGTATTTGAATTTATACAGGTGTGCAAAGGTCTATAGGCTGCGTCTGACTTGCGTGCGTATCGCGTCTGTATCACTACAGACGCGCTTCAACGGCGCGTTTAACCCTTTGACCGCCAACGACGCCTACAGGCGACAACAAAAAAAAAAAAGTGTCCAGACCGCCAACGACGCCTGTAGGCGACACCAATTTCGACCCTTATTTACAGGAAATAAAGTCAATGAATATTTTAACAGTTTTTTTTAATATCATCCCCATACTTCATTAAATTAAAGTAAATAAAATAAAAGCTTGTTTTTTGACGTATAATCCTGAAATTTAAATTTTTCCAAGACCATCTAGAACTCCATAATCGTATTCCTAAAGCCCCTGTAACATCTTGCCGCGTTGATATCGTTGCCTGTGTGGCAGAACTCCAAGACACTGATTTTACTTCAATATTTACTTGCTACGATGCCAATGATGCAGCTACTGAATTAGTTAGCAGGATATCCAATGTGGTTCTCAAAAATACTTCCACAACTGTTGTGCCTAGCAGGAAGCGAATAATAAAGCCCTGGGTGACCCCCGGTCTTCTTAGGTGCATACGAAACCGCGACAAAATGTTTCGTAGAACTAAGAGAGATCCTGATAATAATATCCTTAAAGTGACTTATACGCGTTACAAATATTTTTGTAATAATTTACTAAAAAAACTGAAAAGATTATACGAACGTGAAGAATTTAATAAAAATCGTAAAAATCCTAAAGCAACCTGGAATCTAATAAAAAAAATTTCTAACCTACAGACAAGCAAATCGTGTACTAATGAACTGCTGACGATTACTCCGGACCCACATGCTTCGCTTAATGTCGTTAACAAGCACTTTGCTAGTGTGGGAAAGACTCTCGCTTCCAAAATTACGCCACAAAATGGTCAGCCTATAAGTTCTCACGACCCCGATGTGAAAAGCACTGACCCTGGCTCAATGGCCATGTTTAGCACGGATACTGCCGAAATAGAGAGGACAAAACTCAGTCTTAAACTTAATAGTGCCGTGGGCTGGGACGGTATATCTGCCACTCTGATTAAGGCTGCTAGACACGTTCTTGTTCCAATAATTTGCCACGTATTCAATCTCTGCTTGTTGACAGGAGTTTTCCCCACGGTCTTTAAAAGAGCTGTTGTGCATCCTATTCACAAGAGTGGGGACAGAAGCAGTGTCAATAATTATAGACCAATCTCTGTGTTAACAACCTTATCTAAAATTTTGGAAAAAATTATCAACTTTAGGCTCCTTAACTATCTTAACTAGAAAAATATCCTGGTAGAAAACCAATTTGGATTTCGATCGGGTAAAAACACAGAAGATGCTGTTCTGGAATTGACTGGTACTGTGGCTAAAAACTTAAACAGCAAATTCAAAACAATTGCTATATTCCTAGACCTTTCAAAAGCTTTTGACACTGTTTCTGTTCCTCTCTTGCTGAATAAACTCCAAAAAATTGGCATTAGAGGATTATCGCATGATATTTTTAGAAGTTATCTTAGTGATCGTTCCCAGATTGTAAAAATAGGAAACCATATGAGCAGCGAAGAAAGTATGTGCTATGGCGTCCCACAAGGTACCTTATTCTTAATCTACATTAACGAGCTCTGCAGACTCAATATACCAAATTCGAAACTTTTAGTCTACGCTGACGATGCGGCAATAATTGTACAAGGAAGAGACTGGCATGAGACCCGCTCACATGCAGAATCCGCATTACGAATGGTTTCTAACTGGCTATCGAATAACTTGCTTACTCTGAACATGGATAAAACTTAATTTATAACATTTGCTCCACGTATAGCTTCTCAACCAGCTTCTCCTTTCGCTTTGATTATCCACAATTGTCTTTCCGTAAATAATAATAACTGCTGTTGCAAATCTATCTCGCGAACAAATAGTATAAAATACTTAGGCGTAACAGTTGATAGCACTATGTCCTGGAACGAGCACATTGGTTCATTAGTTGCACGGGTTAGGAAACTGATATTCGTGTTTAAAAAATTAAGATCCTCAGCGGACCTCCCTACGCTTAAGACAGTTTACTATGCACTAGCCAACTCCATGCTGAACTATTGTATAACCGCATGGGGTAGTTCAGGAAAGTGTTTAATGCTTCGTTTAGAAAGAGCGCAGCGAGCGGTTCTTAAAGTTATTTCACACAAACCAGTTCGTTTTCCAACTGAGGAACTGTATGCATTGTTGCAAGTACCTAGGGTAAGACACAGTTTCCTTTTGAACTTAATTTTAAGAAAACATACTGAACTTAGTTTCGACCACAGCTTTAGCAGCCAGAGTAGGCGGAAACGTAGACCTGTTAAAGTCTGCCCAGTAGTAGTAGCTCGCATTGTAATAGTTAGACGACAATACATCTCCATAAGCCCAATTTTGTATAACAAAATAAATGAAATTTTGAACATTTACCCCCTTACTTCACGCGAATGTAAATCAAAAACACATAAGTGGCTCAGTTCTTTGACTTATGAAGAGCTTGAAGATGTTGTGAAAGCTTAAAATAAAAAGACATAAATAAAAATTGGTAACGTCCCTTTCATTCCTCACTGCCTTCCAAATCGCAAGGGTAACGAACATACGCACCTTCCTACCTTTACATATATACACATTCACTCACACGCCTACACATACATACACTACACATACATACACTACACATACATTCCACGCATACACACACTCATTCATTCCAAAATTTAAAAAAAAAATATTTTTTGTTTCTTTTCCTTTTATAATTAATTCATGGAACACTGTAGTCTCCCCTCTTGGAGGTGGGCGCTAATGGTCGCGACACAGTATTTCATACTAATGTGATTGTTAACGTACACAGACTTTTGTAAACTGATTTTTGTTCCAATAAATATTTGTATTTGTATTTGTATATTTTGTTGAACCATCTACTGAAGATTTGGAAGAAGTATCGATGTCAGCTATAACCAAGAGATTGCCATATCCTCGAACTGGGTGAAGTGGATGATTACTTTTGAAAATTGTGATCTCAATATGTACGAATTATTTTTATTATAGAGAAGGTTTTCTTTTTAACTAATTCGAAGCCATCTTTCATTGGAGCTAACGCCATTGTCGCTTTTAGACGTTTGTAGTGTGTTGACCGAACTTTTTTGAAAATGAGTTATTATACACACGAGGAGTTGTTATGTGTTTCACAGGGTGACGATGATGAATTTGTATTCGAATATGACCCTGAATTTGATATTGATGTAAGTACAACCTCACAAGTAGGTACTACCCAAAAATACCGTTTTAGTAACTGAGTGAGTATGTTTTTTATGTAGGTATGTGTCTGTGGACTGTGGTACTAGAGATGTTATATTCGGGTCAAATCATATATATATTCAATATTCATAATATTGAATATATTAGTAATCTCATATTAGGATACCATACTTATTACTGGATATTAGTCAAATATTAATTTAGCCAATATTAGCATTGATTCATATTAAGCGTGTTCTCGTGAATATAAATTTATTTATTAAATAAATATTTATAGCGAAAATCAATAAATATTATGGATTATAATTTTATCGATATTTAGTAATACCCGAGTTTAACCTCATCACTAGCTTACCGCGATAAAAAATGGCTTGGCATACAGCGTGCACTTTCGCTGCGCGAACCGTGGCGGTCAAAGGGTTAAAAAACGTGGTGTGCATAGGCTCTAATGTAGATCAAAATTTTTTCATTTAAATGTACTTATAGAAGTTTTTTTATTTTATTTCTGTTACTGCAATCTGTCTTCTAACGGACATTCAGCAATACGTTTATTAGAAACTAGCTTTTGCCCGCGACTTCGTCCGCGTGGAATAGTTACTTTGGGCTAACGTTAAATTTAACCCCGATTTTGAAGCATTCTTCATTGGCGCTCCGCTCCTATTGGCCTTAGCGTAATGATACAATATAGCTGTGCCCGCGACTCCGTCAGCGTAAGTTAATGTATTGGTAATATTGTTTAGATCACGTTCACATGAGGCTTAAGTACCTAGAGAACGCTTCGACCGCGAGACGCGTCGAGCGCGGCGACCGATTCTCATAACTTTGGTGTTTCTATACCGATTTATATGATTCTTTTTACGGTTTCGTAGCCGAATGGCAAAAAACGGAATCTTTATAGTTTCGACATGTCTGTCCGTCTGTCTGTCTGTCTGTCCGTCCGTCCGTCTGTCACAGCAATTTTATTCCGAAACTATTAGGACTATACTTGTGAAACTTGATAGATAGATGTATTCTGTGAACCGCTTTCCGATTTTGAGAAAAAAATTAAAAAATATTTCAAATAAAGGGGGGCTCCCCATACATGGAACTAAACCTGAAAATATTTTTTTTCATGAAGTCGATGCAAGTGTGGTATTTATAGACAGTTCTTTAAAAACGACATCGGGGTTCTAAAACCACTTTTCCATAAAGTCAATCGTTTAAAAGATATAAGCTTCCAAAGTGGTAAAATGTGTGTGTGGCGGACACAACCTCTAACTTCTATAATAATGGAGTGAAAAATCAAAAAAAAATATATGTCTGTAGATCTTAATATAAACTTTCAACCAAAATTAGTTTTAACGAAATCAGTTCAGCAGTTTTTGAGATACAGCATTTTTTCTAAAACCGCAAAAATAACTTTGTAATTCATACAAACACTATGAAAAACAAATTTATTCGGTGCAGTTGTAAAAAATGTAAAAAAGCCAGTTTTAAGAAATTTGTAAGGTTTTTTTTTTCAAAACAAATGTATTGGCGCAGTTGTAAAAAATGTAAATAAGCTAGTTTTAAGAAATTTGTAAGGTTTTTTTTTTCGTCAAATAAATTTGCATATTATATTATAGTTACTACGGAACCCTTCATGGGCGAGTCTGACTCGCACTTGGCCAATTTTTTTATGGAATAGTTAATAATGTTAACTTTTTCAATTAGGGGTGACTGAGAGTGTTATAAACGTAAGAGTAGACAAACATTATAATCAGAAAGCTTCGAACTGCTAAGCTATCGGGAGTTACACGTGTTATTGTGAGTCAACCATAAAAGTTAGACATATGCTGTCGTGGGATATTTTTTATATAATTTTGAGGAGAACATTTCCGTCATGAAATGATTTGTGTAGCTTTAACCATTAAGGTTGCACACGCGACGGAAGCTTAAAAAATGGAGTAACTTCTCCCGTTTTCCCAACATTTCCCTTCACTGCTCTGCTCCTATTGATTGTAGCGTGATGAAAAGTATACTATAACCCGCTCAGGAGTATGAAAAATAATTGTACCAAGTTTCGTTAAAATCCGTCGAGTAGTTTTTGTTTCTATAACGGTTATACAGACAGACAGACAGACAGACAAAAATTTAACTGATTGCATTTTTGGCATGAGTATCGATCCTTAATCACCCCCTGATAGTTATTTTGGAAATATATTTCATGTACAGAATTGACCTCTCTACAGATTTATTATAAGTATAGATGGTTCGTTTGTGGTCCAGATCCACGTCAATGAAGAGGACTTTTAGAAGTTACAACAGATTTAGTTTGTCTTTAGTTGTAACAGTTAACTTTATCAATACAGTGTGAAATTTGTATAAAAATCTGTATCTATGGCAATATTGTCAGACAAAAGGTGCGTTTTTCTCGCCGCAGTGTGCGCACCTGAGATTGCGGTTATTCTACCGGTGCGATAGGCGACCACCGCAAGGCAGTGCGCGCACGGCCTTAGGATCTTCTTTAAAAGTTTACGTTCTTTCTTTACAAGACTTTATTCTTACAATATTTTGCAATATGTCCAAACTTCATACAAAGCAAACACTACACAGGAGGAACGTAATAGCTTACCTCGTGCCTCCAACAGTCAAGGTAGACGTATTGCGGTAATTCAGTAGAGGCGAAAGTAACCGCAACAGTTTGAGTGGGGTCATACATGACCGCGCCATCCTCATCTTGTACGCGGCGCACGAAGTGCCTCACCTGTATGACATTTCAGGAACTTCCAATCAAGGCAGATATTCTTTTATTAGACAAATCCGTAGGGACTGAAGTAAGAATCCCGGTCACCTCGGTGTCGACAGTAGGTATTGTTGCGTTTAAGCCCATTTCATCTAGAACTTTCTTTTTGTAGGAATAGATTGGCATTTTTGGATAGGTCAAATGTTATACCTATTTCGTACTTATTTATAGATTTTAAATGTAATATGCCAGGAACAATATTTGCGTATAGCATGCGAAATAGACAATCTGTCTTTGTCAGAGAATTGGCGTTCAATCTGATGAGATAAAAATACTATGTATTCTGTTTTCTTGCTATTTTCGGGATACTTTCTTGAGTATCCGGGGACTTCAAATACTTGATAGTTCCTGCTGTTGTGTGCTGAATCATCAGAGTCGGAAGTCTCCGTGGTGTCCCGTAAATGTTATACCTATTTTGTACTTATTTATACGTGTAACTTAAAGAGTATACAACGTGTAACCGAGAGGTTATATTCAGGGGCGTAGCTACCGCCGTATTTGCCGTATCAATTATACGGGGCCCCCGGGCCACGGGGGCCCCCAAAGTGTGTAAAAAGAATAAAAACTTTCTAATTTATTTTATTTTACAAATGACAAAATTCTATAAAGCAATTCCTTTTTTTCCCGCCTTAAGCGTGCGTTCAAAAGTTGGCAACACTACATCGTTATGGCGGGCTGCGGGACTTCCCCGTTTTACTTACTTCATCTTCAACTCAGCGGGGAATCCCCGGGAATCCTTCATCGATATCGCGATGTACGTGTACGTTGTTGTACTTTGCATTGGATGTTAAACCACGGAGTTATTTACGCGCTTTATATAAATGTGCATTACATTGTAATTCAGTACAAACAATATTGTTCTTCTGGTTTAGCAGTATTAGTAACGATTTGTAAAAGAAATGAGTGAAAGGAAAAGAGATTATCCCAGCGGCGCTGAGTAAAGAAAAATTAAACAGAAAAGGGACGAGGTTATAAAAAAAGTGCCAAAAATTTCTTCATTTTTTGAGAGACAAGATACTGTGAGTGATTTAGATTGGAAAGGTAAGTACTACACTACTACCCAACCCATTTATTAGGGGCCCGTAGTGATAAACAAGGAAATCTTTTAATTTCGGTCTGTCCATCTGTCCGTCACAAAAAGTTGTCTCCCCCCTCGATTTTCACAATTATACTGTTTTTAGGGTTCCGTGCCTTGATTAAAAAAAACAAAATTCTAACTTATCTATAGGATCGATTTGTTTTGTTGTTTGTTTATCAGTCCGTATCGTATCGTTAATTGCGTGTTGAGAACTTCAGATGTGCAGACTCGCTTTCGGGTTCTCGTTTTGTATGGCCACTACACTAGGCGCTGCGTTTAAATAGCACGCAGGTGTATAGTAATGCACGGACGGGCTGCAGGTGATTTTGTATCTACTAATAGGTACGAGCACAATCCGCGTAGAATCTGTGTGCGTCTGAACTGAACACTCTCTAACTGTGACCCTTAGTAACGTTATTTATTTATATATAACTCTTTTTAGTTTAGTATCAAAGCATTCGTATTTATTTTTTAACAATTACTCGTTTATTTTTAGATTCTTCTGAAGCATGTTCTTCGTCACATATCCATCCGGAAATAGAAGAAAGCCAAGCACATACTTTATCGGATGTCCATCCAGAAATCGAGGAACCCCAAGTCAACGATTCTGATATATCTGCAGATAATGCAGATTGTAATATAATTTCATCAGATAGAGGAAATTTTGGTGACAATTTAACTGAATGCGAACGAAAAATAATTTTTAAATTGGGTCCATTTAAACCACAAGGACCATTTCCAAAAGTTTCAGAAAATAACCGACCTTTTTCAGCTTATTATTATTCATATTTCAATCAGGCAGGCATAAAAATTATAAGACCATGGTTATGTTATTCTAACGTTTTAAACAAACCGTAATGTCACTTCTGTTGGTTATTAGCAGATCGTCAAAACAAATCGTACTCCTCTGCTTGGGTTAACGGTGTTTCGGTTAGAACCAATTTCACACAAACTATTCTTGACCATGAAAAGTCACAGCAGCATATTAGTGCCTCATTCTCTTATAATAATTGGTTGCAAGGAAATACCATCGATACTCTATTGAAAAGTGAAATCGATAGTAAAATTACATTCTGGAGAGATGTACTGCATCGTATAATTAATGTTATAATTACTTTAGTATCTTGTAATCTACCTTTGAGGGGGCATGATTCTGATTCTGGCAATTTTATGGCAATTTCACGTCTGCTATCTAACTATGATGCAACTTTAAAAGAACTTTTTCTAAAACCGAAAGGTGAAATAAATTATTTAAGCCCTACGATTCAAAACGAAATTATTAGTTTGCTTGGTACTAACGTTAGGAACAGTATTATCTCAGAAATTAAAAAAGCTCCATTTCTGACAATAATTCTGGATACAACACAAGACTTGTCAAAAATTTACCAACTATCTGTAGTTTTTCGATATATCTCGGTTACAGAAAATGATGATAATGTGCCTAAAGAAATAAAAATCTGTGAGTCCTTTTTAGGATTCATAGCAGTAACCGATTGCAGTGCTGCAGGTCTGAAAACTGTCATTTTAAATTTGACTAAAGAATATGGAATTGATTTGACTAAATGTAGAGGACAGGGATACGATGGAGCAAATGTTATGTCGGGTGTGTATGGAGGATTACAAACCCTAATAAAAGAGCATGCTCCAAATGCCGATTATGTTCATTGTGCTGCGCACGCTTTAAACTTGGTTTTGAACGATGCTGCGAGACATGTTCGTGAAGTATCGACTTTTTTCGATAATTTAGAAAAAATATATACTTTTTTTGGCAATAGTATAAAACGCTGGGCTATGCTAAGTGACGATTCATCTGAAAAATATTTGATTACCCTTAAAAAGGTATGTCCTACCAGATGGTCTTCTAGGAACGACGCTTTATTAGCAGTAAAGAAAAATTTTTTACTAATCATGAAAACTTTGTACCAACTAAATTTAATTTCAAATAAAAAAGATGAACGTGAAGAATGCAAAAGTATAATTAATATTTTAGAGAGTTTTGATTTCTTAGTGCTCGTTACATTTTTTCTTCACTATTTGAAATTATTAATCCTGTTTCTAAAGCTCTACAGCATGATAATAATGACTTACAGAAATCTAGTATTTTATTAAGTAATCTTTTAAATAGACTGTGCCAATTAAGAAATCAGAATTCATTTAATAGTTTGCTAAATGAATCCAAAGATTTAGCAAAAAAATGGGGGGTAACAGCTGTTTTTAAAAACAGTAGGCGAAAGATAACGAAGCGTTTTTTTGATGAGTTATCACAAGATGAGAGAATTTCCGACCCGGAATCCTATTTCAAAGTCAATGTATACTATTGCTGTTTAGATATATTAATTTCTCAAACTAAAGAAAGATTTCAGAGCCTTTGCAACCTGAGTAGTATATTCGAAATATTACAACCGGAGAAACTCCTATCTTCTTCAAGCGAAGAGATATTAAACGCTTCCGGAAAACTGTCTGCTAAATACAGTAAAGACATCTCACTTAATCTTTGTGACCAATTAAAGGCTCTAAAAACATGCTTAAATTCTGAAATTAAAAAAATTTATTCCATTAAAGAACTCATTGAATTATTGCTAGTAAAATTCAATAGTCTTGCATCCAGTTTTCCCGAGGTAATCACAGCATGCTTTTTATTCTTGACCCTTCCAGTTACAACCGCAACGGCAGAAAGAAGTTTTTCAAAATTAAAACTAATAAAAAATTACTTAAGAACTTCGATGGGACAAGAACGGCTGTCAGACATCTCACTATTGTCCATAGAGGCAGAAACTTTAGAAAAACTAAAATCATCATCAGCCATAAATGATTTAATAAATCAGTTTGCCGATAAAAAGGCAAGGAGAGTGAATATTTAAAATTCGATTTTTATTTGTAAAATGGGTAAATTATGTGATAAATAAATATTACTTCTCACAATATTTTTTTTCTTTTGTGAAAAATCTTTACCTCCATATAAGGGCCTCCAAAAAAATTTTTATACGGGGCCCCGACAAGGCACGCTACGCCACTGGTTATATTCATACGAAGGGCACGGCTTCTTCGGGTGATATCAAACGATATTGGAAGGGTTTCAACTCAAAATAAAGTACTCTAAAAATTGATACCAAACTTTCGGTTTCGTATGTTTCTTAAATTGAAATCATAACTAACGTGTCACCGCACTACGTAGGTACTTAGGTTACTTTCCACGTCACTTGCAAATATCACGATAAATCTCTTCCGTAATTCTGTTCGCCTAGTAGCCTACTGTAGAGGCGGTGTTCTTTTGTCGGCGCGAACTGACGAAATAAAAGACGTCGCCGCCGCGCCGCCCAAGCGATGACGCGCGCGCGCAATAAACCATACCTACCTACTTTGTTTACCGTGATGTAAAAATTAATGCGTAATTATTGATTTACAGTTTACTCGTTAATATCAAGCCAGAAATTGCACGTAAACACTGAGATAACAAAACTTACGTAAAAAATCGAAACAAAGTTTAGGTAGGTTAACTAGTTTCATCCTTTATTATTACTTATTACCGAGTAAACAGTAAAATCTTAAAGCTTTGCTTAATTTAGTAAACTGACTTACATTTTTAAAGATGGGGTTCGATGTGGTGACCTTGGTATTGTATGCACAAGGCCGCTCGATTGTTAATGGATACCTGAACATGCGTAGCGTTGCGTTATTGTCCTGAAAGCGGCCTCAATCCGCACTTTCATTAGGTCCATCGTATCACACTGCACTGCATACACTACACTAAATTACCATTTTCGGCTCCGACACACACCCCTAAGACGACCCACTGACCCAACATTTTGCAAACACAACAAAAAAAATCAATTAGGTGTAGCCGTACTGAACTGATACGCGTATTACTCAATGATATTATAAAGTAAAATATCATTGGTATTACTTATAATAGCTAAACGCGGAATGTCGACTGACTAGCAAACCAATAATGCTAAATAAATAAAGCTCTGCTATCCTAGTACCTAAATATTATTTCGTTGTAGGGTAGCTGTCCCAGTTACTGTCCATCCACTACTATTAAAAAATATATAAGATAGAAATATATAAATATATAAGAATTCAAGATTATTTTACATAATAACAGTAATTTCAACTAAACTCCGTTAAACTGTTAAGTAAATCTAACACACCAGAGCAAACTAATTACGCAATTCAAATTCAAAATTGAAAAATCATTCACTTTTTTTTGGTGGGAAAATTATCAATGACTCTGCTCCCGCCCTGGGTGGGGCGGAAGGAAGTGTTAGACTTTTACTGACTAAAAACCACCCTGTTTCTTTAGTTGCCCTTGCATTCCGGGGCTGCGGTATCTCGTTAGAAGTCTAAATTAGAAGTTGAATTTACCAGGAATAATTGAAACTACATGGACAGCAATTGTTTCACATACCAATTGCTTATATTGTGTGTGTAATACTAATATCGTAATCAGGGTTCTGTGAGCAAAGGATTTTCTATTCGGCATTAACAATTCCTGTTACTCATGCGGTCCTAGTACTTTTTATTAATTTCTTTTCACAGTTAGATGCAGTTTTGTGACATTTTTTATTGACTTAATTTTGAATTAAATAAAGACTAAACCAATAAAACCCATGTACTACTACTCACCGACAAAACGTGAACTTCCGATAATTCTTTCGGTTAGTCCTACAGACAAAAATCATGCGTGCTTGTTATTATTTTGTAATAAAAAGAACTATTAACTTGTTGTTAATAATTTTCGTCATAATTATTTAAAAAAAAAACTTTATTTTAAAAATTACGAACGGAACCCACTGTAATTTTATTTGTACTAGGAGAGGAATAGATTCCGAAGAGGTGTATTGAAATTAAATTTTGGGTTCAGTTGAACATTAATTGTTACTAAATCCTTTTTCTATTCTAAGTTCTAATGGCAAATAATAATGTTTATTTAAGCAATTCGTGGTAGGATGCACGTAAGGATTCCATTTTTATTATCAACTAGTACTTACGCGGGGCTTAAACATAACTCTCCTTTTTTGCAGTCACGTAAAAAGTAGCCTATAACCTTCCTCAAGCTTCAAGCTACTTCCATACCAAATTGCATCCAAATCCATCCAGTACTTTCGAAGATTAGCGCGTTCAAGCAAACAAACAAACAAAGAAACAAACTTTTCCGCTTTATAATATTAGTATAGATTCAATGGTACGAGCTGACGATTTTTCGAAACAATAAGCAACTCGATTCAATAGTAAGGTGAATCGAATCTCCTGAATCGTATGTGTAAAAATTATTATGATAAGGGCATATAAATAAGTTCATATTTGCCCAAAGTGTTGTGCTGACAATCATAAACAGCGAATAGGTAGGTTTATCTAATATTTCAAACAAGATTAATTACATAATATGCCGACACTTTTTAACTTGTCCGCATTGTTTATTTATGTTAGCACTAAGCAAAGATTGAAACATTTTACGGTTTGATAGAAGTTCTTATTTCGAATGACATAGCTGTATTTTGTAAATTAATCGCTCGGCGTCAGCCGTATTCTGTATTAGTTTAGTTAGTATTGTTATGTTAACCAAATACACTGAGCTGGGCTTCTCTTTGTGATTAGTCTAGGGAAAAACGCTAGCACCCAAGATACAGGACAAGTCCTAGTTTGGGTGCTAGAAGTTCACTACACAATTATGCCTATACTTAGCCATGTGTATATTCTCAATGTATTTATTGTATTGTGTTGTATTTTATATTCCCTCTTTTTGTTATTAGGCTTAAGAAATAAATAAAATAAATAAACCGACTACATCTGTAGCTGTACCATCTGTATGAAAGTAATTGAATTACGCCGGAAATGTCATCAATTATTATTTATTAAAAGTTTAGACGTACCTAAAGGTACGTACCCGACGTAAAATAAAGGTGTGTTAAATGTTGTTTAAAATTTTGATTACGATTTTTAATGAATTTTTAGAAAATCGATTCAAGAGCACGGGATTCGATCTGTGAATTGAATAAATTTGATGGTTTATTTAGATAAATTTGATACCTAGACTAATTAATTGTATTGTAGCTAGTTCCCAAAAATAATCAAAGTTTAGGAAAAGACAGTAATAATCTTTTGTAAACAAAAAATAAAACATGCGGAACCTTTTATTCAGAAATACCAGGAGTAAGAGGTTTATTTTTATTTAGAAATGAGACACCGATCAGCTGACTTAGTGCTAGTAATGTGCTTATTTCAATTTGAAAAGTTCGGTTTCTGGTATCAATGTATTAAAAATTCTCATTACTTCCGAACATGTAGAGATAGGATTAAAAAGCCCTTCCAATATCATATGATATCACCCAAAGAAGCCGTGCCCTTGGTATGAATATACTGCCTTCGTTACACGTTGTATACATACCAAGTGCACAGGTTCTTTGGATGATAACAAATGATATGGCAAGGGTTTTGTAATCCTGTCTACATGTGTGGAACTTATTAGAAATTTCAATACATTGATATACCTGACGCCAAATAACTAGGCAAGGTTTTGGCGTAGTGGGGGTAAGCTCGCGCATCGTACACTTAGTGGAAGAAAAAAATAGTCACTTTTATTGTTTATCATTATTCTATGGTTATTGTTATCAATTATTTTTAATAACGTTTGTTTTGAAGAAAATTATAAAGGAGAGAAATTCGTGACTTTATTAGGTGGTATAAGCAAAATATATACATTTAAAAGTTGTTTCTAAATTACCCTAGGCCGCTAAAACTTCTGCCCTGGGATCTGGAGGCAGTCGCCCTCCAGCGCGTCTATGAATGGCGCGTGGAGGCGCAGCGCCGGGGCGTATCCCCGCTGCCTCGAGAAGTCGAGGCGCGGCGGGAAGAGCTCCGGCGCGATCTCAGAGCAGTATGGAGGGAACGACTGTCGCAACCGACGGCCGGGCACGCCGCAATTGCGGCCTGCGACCCCTCTTTGAGGAGTGGCTAGATCGGTGTCACGGCGTCCTGACCTACCGCATGACGCAGGTCCTCACCGGACACGGAAGTTTCGGGAGGTACCTGTGTCTGATGGTAAAGGAAGAAACGCCTGGATGTCACCACTGCGAGGGTCGCCCTGAGGACACAGTAGAGCATACGGTGCAAGACTGCCCCGCCTGGGCAGAGCTCCGACGTGTCCTCACGGCGGCGATAGGCGGAGCCCTCTCGCGCCCGGCATTGGTCGAGGCCATGCTGCGGGGCGAGAGGGAGTGGGAAGCGGTCGCCTCCTTCTGCGAAGCAGTCATGCTCCCGAACGAGGAGGCGGGCCGCGTGAGGGAGAGGATGGCGTCCTCCCTCCAGCCCAGCCGCAGTGGTAGACGCCCACGGCGTCGGACGTCGGCCGACGATCTCCGGCCACCGTAGGCGCGGGCATGCGGACAGCGAGTAAAGGGCAACTCGCTGTCCGACCATGGACCATGCCCGGGTCGACGGCGCGCCGTGTTCCACGCGCGCCTCAAAGAGCGTCAGCAACATGACGAGGCCCCCTCTGCAGAGGGCCGAAGCCTGCCGGGGTGGTGGGACTTATCCCATTACCGTGACCCCGGTACGTAAAGGGTTATTGAAGGAACACCATAGATTTTAGTCAGTAAAAGTCTGACAGTAGGGGTGGGAGGACTTATTTGATAATTTTACCACGTTAAAAAAAAAAAGGCCGCTAAAACTTTATTTTAGGGGCCGTCGAATTTTGTGTCGGAGAGGAAGGGGAGGGGTGGCGGGGGGTAATCCCACACTCCTTGTACCATCCCCACCCTGCGGAAACCCGTGGTTATGGAGAAACAGTAAATAGACTTAGAAATTCATGGTTATGAAATTTTGGAATTAAATTTAGAATGATAAAATAAAATGTAGTGAGTAAGTAAGTAAGATCCCACCAAAACATGCTGTAAAAAATTAGCCAAGCCTCGCCTAAGCTGCTTGTTTCTCTATAAAAAGTAATGAAATCTCTAAGCAAAGCGAAACCAAGTCTAAGGATCTTTACTGCGATTTCCTTATTACTTAATATAGTTAGATTTTATGTGACTTGGCCGTTGACTTCGATGTATTAACTAGTAAAAGTGCATAGAGTATGTTCAACGGCCGGTTACATAAAATCTAACTATATTAATAAGGAAATCGCAGTAAAGATCCTTAGACTTGGTTTCGCTTTGTTTAGAGATTTCATTACTTTTTATAGAGAAACAAGCAGCTTAGGCGAGGCTTGGCTAATTTTTTACAGGATGTTTTGGTGGAATTTCACTTCTTTTTGCAGAAAGCTACTTTTTACTTGATTAGTTTCTTAATTATTCAGACTCCAGTTTCATATTCATTTATAAGAAGGGGCTCGCCACATTGAATAACTTTTGTCAAGGCGCATTTCCATATCTCCCATAGTTCAGCTGAGCTCTTAGGGTTCTTCATCAGATACTTCAGACCTTTAATTTATTATACACATCAGTAGAAGGGACTCGTCACTCTGAATAACTTTTGTCAAGGCGCATTTCCATATCTCTCATAGTTCAGCTGAGCTCTTAGGGATTATATATATCAGATACTTCAGACCTTCAATTTTTTAATTTCAAAAGAAAGGGCTAACCACGCTTAATAAACATTGTGAACATAGCATGTCGATAATTTTAATAGTTTGGCTGGTCTGTTACGGTTTCTACTCAGGGTCGTAAGGTACTCCAGATCATCCATGATCCTAGTTTTGATAGTTTTCCCTTCATATAGGCACTAATCCCTACCTCTGTGCCAAACTTCAGCTCTCTAGGTTTATGGAAAGTACTAGTTCTATTTTGATGATCAGTGAGTCTATATATGTCGAAATAGTACAACTTTGCTTTTGCATAACTTAGGAAATAAACAAGCTACAAATATGAAATTTTCTGGTTTAAGTGTGTGCTGGTAGCTGACTAGATAACGATAATTTCAGCGTTCTAAATCTATCCAGAGGTCCCCAAATAGGGGCCTGAAAATACGCCGAAATGGTTCCAGAAAAGGATGGTACGGCAGTGTTTGCTTTGCGCTCGACTTGGCGGGGGCACTGCCGTGCACCCAGATAAAATATAAGACAGTGACAAAGCCAAAAAAATATTATTAAAAATTACGTGTTCTCATCGTCACTATCACTTAATAAAACTGCTACACCTGGCAACAAATTCAAAGTACCAACTGAGCTGGTGGAAGGAGTCGGTTCCTCATCTTCGACAAAACTATCTTCACTCCCGTCGCTGGAGGAGTCGCTGTCATCACCGGTGTTAATGATAAAACTTTCAGTGACTGTGTCGACTATATGTTCGATTTGATATAGTCATTTTCATTTTTTTTTACTTTCCCACATAATTTTAACCATTCATCGGCGACACTTTCTCCTTAACTAACTCCATTACACTGGTCACATTCCACGTAATATTTTTGATGGCTACATAACCTTTGATTGCCGCCCATGCCATTTCTATGGGATTTAAGTCCGGATGGTAAGGCGGCAATCGCAGAACACTATGGTTGTGTTCTGCAAGTATTTAGTCAATACTGAATTTTTTGTGTTTTTCTTTATACATTTTGATCAGTTTGTATAACTGAGGTTTAAGCATATCTTCCTCGTATGTCTTGGCATTTGAGATAGGTGCAGGATCGCACTGCTTGTTATGGTACGATGCGTTATCTATTACTGGGCATTTGGCGGCAGGTTCGGTATTAGTTGGGTGCGAAGCCACTTGGTGTAATTAATGAAGTTCGTGTTGTCATGAAAATCTCCCGACTTTGTTCCAGCCTTAAATAAGAGCAGCGCATTGGAAACAAATCCAGCTTCGGATCCAGCATGCACTATCACAATACGTTGCCCTTTCGAAATGGGTTTTTTAAGCCCCTTTGATGATCCATCTGACCATGCTTGAGAACCTGTAATAAGAGATATAATGATTATTTTTCAAGTATATCTCTCTTTACATACAGACAATTTCACAGGACATAAATATACGAGAACAAAATATGATAACTGTTACATACCTGAATGAGATGAATCAACGTACGACTCATCTGTGTAAATAATCGGTCTTCCTTCTTCCCTATATTTAGTGAGCGTTTTAAGGAATTCTATCCTTAGTAATCTAATGTTAGATTTTTCAATTAAAACTTTTCTGTTGTTTTCGGCTTTTTTCCATCGGAAGCCTAAGTTATTAAAAATCCTGCGCAGACTGATCTGCGACCCGTTAAAATTGATGTCATCTTTTAGTTTTTTTCTTAGCTTTTCTACTGTGGGCAAATCTTTATTTGTAATATGGTAATTGTGGACACATCTTCTTACCACCGACTGGTCAAAAGTGTCAATCTCTGTGATCGATTTTGTTTTATTCCTCTTTTTTCCTGGTGTCCTAAAGATAGTGAGGAATTCGGAATTTTTGCCTTCCTTAACTATACGCCTAATGGTGAACGCAGACCTAGCCGCACCGCACGCGCCGCAGTCTTTGCATTCGAATTCTTTATATGAAGTTCTATGCAACCTCGCACACCTACCCGCGCCGCAGTCGCCGCAGTCCCTGAAACGACCGAACTCCCCTAGCCGCAGCTGATGACGTCACCCGCACGCAGCGCGGATGACGTCATTCGCATCCACGGCGCGCAGTGTTGCCAGAGTTATAAAGTAGACAGAGAATCTCTGTCAACGGTTTATAATAAAATTACTTATTCTCGTATAAATAATTACTTGCTTATTCCCTATTATAGCAACTACAGATAAAATTGCACAAAAGAGCAAAATACCAATACCAAATACAGATTTTATACAGATTTTTTAAATCTTCGGATAGATAATGCTTTCAAAAATCTGGCAACACTGACGGGAACGACTGCAGTGACTGCGGCGCGGATAGATGTGCGAGGCCATTAACAAAAAGCGATGACTGCGGGGACTGTAGAGACTGCGGTGCGGCTAGGTCTGCGTTCACCATAACTGTCCTTTCTGACGTTTTAGTAGCTTCTGAAGTTCGTTTTACGGACTCTTTTTCATTTTGAGTTTCTTTTTCCATGAAACAGTTCACATCGTATACCATTTTTCTCGCATGCCTGCGTAAAACGGTATTTGATCCTGGCATTGTAATCAACGCAATACAAACTGAATTTAGAACAATGACAATAACTCTCAACAAAAACTAAATTTAAAACAACAACTCGTAACAAAAACAAAGAACAAGAACTTTCGTGTACGCAAGTGTATTCGGGAGCAAATTGAACGAGAACTACTGACGCACCAATCGCGCGCTCGGAACAGCGCTACGTCGTACTCCGCGTCCCGCTGACACCTAAAAATCGACTTCTGCGCATTGAACGCCTCTTGCCAAGTTATTTGGCGTTACCTATACCAGAGAACGAATCTTTCAAATTAAGAAAAACGAAGAGAATTATCGTGTTATTGCCAAGTCACGTGGAAAGTTATTAACCCTCGTAGTGCTGTGACAGGTCTGTTATGATTAACGTGACCAGACGTCCCGTTTTGAACGGGACTGTCCCTTTTTATATTTACGAGTCCCGGTGTCCCCGCAATGATCTCTGGGACGCAAAATTGTCCCGTTTTCTGAGACCGCGTCATCGGACTCATCGGTCGATGCAAAGATAGCCGAGAATGGCCAAGACGTCGTCGCTCGTGCTTTGTTGACTATTTATTTGACAGATTTTTCGTTCGCCCACTTCTCGATATTTGTTTTGTTGTTGTTTAATGCTCGTGTACCTAGTAAATAACTTAAACTTTTTGTTTTGGAATATTCTTCTGACTTTTAATGATGGGATTTGTATTTATTTATTTTTTACGTACTTTATATTTGACATTAACATTCATATCTGGAGCGAGGCCATTGAGAGGCACGGGGAAGTACTTGCTGTATCCCTTGACATCTCCAAGGCCTTTGACAGGGTCTAGCATGATAGCCTTATTGCTAAGCTTCCTTCCTTCGGTTTACCCACTCAACTTTGCGTTTGGATTGAAGACTTCCTGAGAGATCGGTCCATTTGAGTGGTCATTGATGGCTGCTCATCTGGTCAATTGGAAATTAATGCCGGGGTCCCTCAGGGGTCTGTTCTCTCAGCAACTTTATTCTTACTGCACATTAACGATCTGAGAATGCCCGGTACCTTTGGGTATGCAGACAACAGTACAGTTTCTGAGAGATATGTGTCCAGCGCGCGAGCTGGTAGGTCACAGATCCAGTCTCTCCGTGAGGACATGGTTGGACGCTTGAACTTGTCCTTGAAGGCTATCTCCGAATGGGGCGATGCCAACTTGGTCAAGTTTAATGCAGCTAAGACCCAGGCGTGACTTTTCTGCGCAAAAAGGAGCCAATTTGAACCGGCTCCTACTTTCCGTGGTGTAACCGTGCCGATAACCGATCATATTGAGCTTCTTGGGGTGACTTTAACTTCCACACTCAATTTTGGCCCATGTACCGAGGCTAAGGCTCAGTTAGCATCAAAAAAGTTGGGAATCCTAGCCAAGGTGAGACGGTACCACATCGGAACAGCTGCTCAATTTGTATCAAGCCCAGGTTCGGTCATGTATGGAATACTGCTCTCATCTTTGGGATGGATCTGCGAAATACAAACTGGACGCGCTTGAGTCTATCGAGAAGCGGGCCAAGAGACTGGCAACGATGCACTGGTCGAGTCAAAGCTCCAGAGCCTTGAACATCGACGACGAGTTGCAAGTCTATCGGTTTTCTATCGGTTACATTTCGGGGAGTGTGCTATGGGATTACACAATCTAATTCCGCCAAGCCCGTTCCATCATCGGACTACAAGACAAACGGCGATGCGCCATCGTTACATTGTGGACATCCCTTGTTAAAATTTTGTGGTTAAAATTGTTTATAAAATAAATTAAATGAAATATTAAGTTAAAATGCCGAAACGCAAGTGTTCGTTCAGGATTTGGATATGGTCGCGGCAGAAGACGTCTGGGATATAAGAAAACCACAGCTTTCGGTCTAATGATTAATTCAATCATGTTTTGATCGCACGTACGAAAGACTTATTCTGAAGATATATATTATTTTATATTTACACGATTCGAGTTGAAGCTCTAAAGGAGTTTTGAGCCGAAACTGAAACGGAATATCAACAAATGCTCGGCTATAGCAAAGCCTCTTATGCCTGCCTTGGAGAGGGTTTCAAAAATGTATCAGCCATGAAAAAACTACTTTTTGAGTATTGAAAAATATCTCCTGTTACTAAAAAACTTTTTTGAAGATTCCACATCCAAACTATGGCTTTATTTTTTACACGCTCAGGCAGCAATTTTTCATCAAGCTGTATTGAAACTTGAAGATCAGAATACTACTACTCCTACCATAGAAATGGAGATATTTTATTGGGTTGATTTAAAAAAGGTTTCCGCATGGGAAATTGTTCAAAAATTGAAGACATCTGAGAAAACCCAGTTACAAATTTCAGTTCTAACAGCGATTTTGAAAATTAAGGTGAATATAAAAAAAACGAGCTAAGAATTTCATTCTTACTTAAAATCATCACCAGCTATAAGAAAGCCGATTTGTTCATCAGATAAATATAAATTTTATATAACTTAACTTTACGGGTAAGTATATATATATTTTTAATTCGTAACTTTTAAGCTAACTAACTATTTCTAAATAAAAAACTTAATTAAGTGTTTTTTTTTCATTGACAACCTGTTAATTGACCTTAATAAACCAGTGCCCCGTTTTGAGACAAAAAATAAATGGTCACGTTAGTTATGATTGGCATTCAAGAAACATATGAAACCGATAATTTGGTATCAATTTATCGAGTCACTTATTTTGAGCTGAAACTGTTTCCGTTACACGTTGTAGATTTAAAATGTAATATGCTAGTGACACAATATTTACGTATGGCATGCGAAATAGACAGTCTGTCTTTGTCGGAGAATTGGCGTTCAATCTCATGAGATAAAAATACTATGTATTCTGTTTTCTTGCTATTTTCGGGATATACTTTCTTGAGTATCTGGGGGACTTGAAATACTTGATACTACGTACTGCTGGACCATCAGGGGGGTCCTCTTTTTAGGGTTCCGTAGCCGAATGGCAAAAAACGGAACCTTTATAGTTTCGTCATGTCTGTCCGTCTGTCTGTCTGTCTGTCCGTCCACATGTCAGAACTATTTTATTTCGAAACTATTAGGACTATATATGTGAAACTTGGTAGGTAGATGTATTCTGTGAACCGCTTTCCGATTTTAAGAAAAAAAAATTTAAATAAATATCTAATAGACAGGTCTTTAAAAATGACATTGAGGTTTCTAAATGGTAAAATATGTCCCCCTCCTCTAACTTCTATTATAATGCAGTGAAAAATCTAAAAAAATATATGTCTGTAGATCTTAATGTAGTTTACATTAAGATCTACAGACATATATTTTTTTCAATTCTTTTTATTTAATTCTACATAAATCGGTTTGAACGGGATCAAGTCAACAGTTTTTGAGATACAGCCTATTTTCTAAAACCGCAAATATAACTTTGTAATTCATACAAACTGTACACACCGGGACCTACCTTTCAATACGGTCGAGTCCAAGTGCGTACAGTGATGGCTATGTTCCAGACAGTTGAGCCTGGTACCTAATAATTACCTAAGCCCTACTGACTATCAACCTAGCCCTACACCACTACCTATCACCTTAGTTACCCTAAAGCCCTATCCTACCATACAAACCAGACCAAGCGCAGGCTGTGTTGGTTTTATATACGGGAAGTCTGTTACAGGGAGACCTACGGTAACAGACGGAGTTTGGGTAGGAATAAGGGTTGTGTACGTCGTGCAATGTACACATGAAATGGTTTTCTTACTGCCGATCCCACAGACTCATAGGACCGATGATGGCTAAAGGTGTCTTGGCCACAGTAAGAGGAAGTATAGGGTATGAATCACACGCAACTCCAGCTTGATGACTGATTTATTACATAAATTAACTATATTATATACAAATATTATGGTCAATACACATTGATGGCTATTTACATGTGTGCTGTATGTGTATTGAGCCGATGAAGCGAAGATCTCATTAGGTCACTTCTTATTGCTGACGGTGTGCCGGTGACTCTGGCGCGTGTAACGAATGTGTGTTGCTGACGCTGTGATGCTGAGGCTCGTGTACTCAGTTATGTTCTAGTTTGAACATTCTGGCGCCTCTCAGGACCTGGGCTTCAGTTGGTGTAACTTCAGGACTTCGTGTTGATGTGGTAGAGCATACACAGGCGTCGTAGAAGTAGTTGGTTGGCATGTTGCTCGTTGTGTAGGTATCTCGTGGTCCACAGGTGAGTTTGGTTCCCCTGCTGGTTGGTTGGCTGGCTCGGCGCTTCTTCGTATGGTCTGCTGCTGCACTATGCCTCCAATCCATTTCAGCATTGCTGGGCCGTAGAAAAACAAAAACAGAAATGTTACAAATATAAATAAACAACATATTGCACTCGTTAGGTATGTATGAAAACTAATTTGATTCCACACTGTGCTATCTAGTTCGGTTTGTAACGCATTTTCTTTATTAATTAAATGTTGAAAAATCTCTTTTGAGTTATCTATGACTTCTTCTTTGGTAATGTTTAGCCTAGATTTAGTCACTATGCTAGTGTTAATGGGAAAATCTATTTGTTTTGAGTATGATGTTACAATCGGTACTGAAACAAATCTTTTGGCGGTTAATATGTTATTAGGGTGTTTCTTTGGTTTCGACATTATTTGCGCAGTTTTTGTACGAAAATTATAATTTCATTTTTTTTTAGGATTTGATTGCTTTACGGTATTTGGCATTATTTTATTTATCAGATAGGTGAAAGGCACGCATATACTTCAAATATTGACAGAGTTATGGCCACTTAAAATATGTGCCAAGTTACGGTAATGAACCCTATCTACGGTAATGAATTCTTAGGTATACGGTGATGAAAAAAAAGATGTGAATATAAAAAAAAAACCAAAGGTACTATAGATTATCATTCATTGTTTTATTAAACAATCGCCTTAACAAAATAACTAATAGTTCTTTCATAATTGAATGGTTTTGGTAACAATCAGCCTTACGCAATCACACAAAAGCTTAATGTCAAAAATATTACTGACTAAATAACAAATAACAATAAAAGTTTTCCATACATTAATATTTTTGGTAATCAGCCTTCTTGATAAGGGTATTAATCAGACTTAGATAATAACTTTCACGGCGAATCATGAATCATGCATGATGAAGTATTTTTCAAACTGTTTTTGTTTTAAGTTTTTTTTTTTTATATAATTTTAGCAAATTATTTATTTACGTTTTGACAAAACTCAATTTTCCTTGATTCCTTCTGCATTATCTTTACGAGTCTTTTTTCCTACTCCTTTTCCTTTATATTTAACTTTCTCTGGATGTTGATTTTTAAGAATATTTTCTTTATTTTCTCTTTTCTATATCTTCTTGGACATCTTCACATTTATCGAAATCAGATATAAATTCCTCAAATTTATCACAGTATGATCTGCTTTTAGAGCCAACAAAGGTTGAGTTTTGCTAGTCGCCAAATTTTCTCCTTGCAGATAAAGTGTGCACCTTTTCTGGTGATTTATATTCCTTTGATGTGGAGGCTTTTTGAGGCATAGCAGGAAATATTATTATATCTCTAGCTAGACCTTCCTGTTTTATTATGGTATTTGAATGCAACTTCTTGCGCGATTTTACGATTCGTATGAGTTCTGGACTATAACTGCCTGATTGTTGTGGTACCACATAGATTTCAGGAATGGGATTAAGTGCAGGTGCAGGTATCGGTAAAGTATTATCTTCAAGTGTTGGTTCTTTTTAAACTTGGGTTGTTACTACTTTTTCGAAGCTGTGAATACCGAGATGGTAATGCTGACACACTTCCTCTTGACACCTAAAACAGCTTCGGCTGCGCATCTCTAGCTGATCTCTTTCAGAGCCACACCTCCAAATGACTTGGTGGACGGCCATAGTTCCTTTAAAAGATGGAATGCAATTAGGCATTATTGCTTGCTTTTCGTCTATGTCTGAATTTGTAACCTCCACAATTTTGATATTTGGCAGGTTTGCTCTGGTAATTTCAACAAATTTGGAAAATGTCCCGATGTCTGTTCCTGTGTTGACAATTGTGTCAGCGTTCCTTTTCACTACAGCTCCTAGGCCATCTGGAGCACCTTTTCCATGTCCTACTTCCATATAATTCCACGTTAACTTGCGAAGTGCTATAAATTGTTTTTCCAATTGAGTCCGAACGTAAAACATGTTTCGGTTCCTGTATTGGCTACTGGGACTATCGCTATAAAAGTGCAGAGTACCAATAAAAGGTGATATTTCAGCAATTTGACTCAAAATCGGGCCCAAGTGTGCCCAAATTGCATCAGCGGTGTGTTTCAAATTTTCGGATTTGCACCGTGCAAACGGAGTAAGTTTTTAACTCAGACGTTTCCAAGTCTTTGATACTATACTACAGTGTGAATAGAAACTTCTTTTCTTAGTATTAAATAGAAGCAGAGTCATTACCGTATTTTTCATTCATTACCGTGACCTCAAAAAGGTTACGGTAAACGATGGTAATGAAGGGCACGGTTATGAAAATTATGCACTTTTAGGTTATTTTACATTTGTCTATAATCAGTACATTCCATCTACATATTAAAAAATGAAAATGAAACAAAACCTAATGAATTGATGTAACAAGAATATACCAAGTTTATTTACGTATTAAGATGTAAGCGGACTTGTAATGAACAACAAAATGGACCAAACACTGTCAATACTCACACCAATCGTAATTTATGGCGCGAAATCTTGCATTAGTCCTTCCATTGTTACGTTGGCCGGTCTACTGAAGAGCAGGGGAACGGCGGTTCACTAAAAGGCGGTATTATCAAAGGGTTTTGTCGTGTATAATTCGATTTACCGTCATGGTTCTGGTAATGAGTTTTGCGCCGTTACAAAATTGTAACAACACATTAGTCTTCAATTTATTTATAAAGCAATGGGTTAGTTTATTATTATGAAACAAACAAAGATTAAGTTATTCGACACACTCGCCAATTTAACGTTATTCGCACTAGATTTCTTATAATACTAATAAATATATCAAATCTAGTAATGGAACAGGTCCCTGTAATGAGTTTTTGGGTCATTAATATTAAAATTTATGCATAATTTACATAGAAACTCAAAAAAAAAGTACAGCACCTATTAATAATCGTAGGTTTACATTACATATATATATTGAATCGAGTTTAAACCTAAATTATTATTTTTTACGCACTAGAACATGTTAATTTGGTATACTTTGAATATTCACCCATTAGTTGTTTTAATAACGCAGTTATCCGCGATTCGTATGACACCGACATTTTGAAGCTCGAGTTCTTCTCTTTGTCCATCACAAAGTATTGAAATCGTAACCCGATCTCTTACAATGAATAACCAAGTGTTTGGCATGTGAAGTTGTTTCCATATTACTTTATTAGAAAGATACACCGTTTTGGTGGGGCATTTCGCATGTGTCTGGTTTTTAAATAATTGATCTACAATGTAATTTTCATTTGATTGCATGTTTTTCACGGCCCCAGGAAAACAAATAAAATGGTTTGTCCATTCTAAACAACGTCTGAACTCCTCGTAGTTTAAATCAAAATATAGTTCTTTATTGTACTCCAATCCTATGTACGCTTTAGGTACTTCTATACTTTGGGCCGACTTATCAGAGTTTACCTTTGGAACTGGTGTAATATATAGTAAGGTATATTTAGTTGGGTCTTGTATAGGAAAATAGGAGTATACTTTTATATGAGTATTGTTTCCAGAGATCTTGGTGTCCAGAAGCTGTTGTTGAACAACTCTTAAGTTAGACGGTAATTTCTTGTTTACTGACAATATCAGGTCACTGACGTTTTTTGGTGTTAATACACTGTATACTGTTGCCTTGGTTACGTATATTTCTAGTAACCCGTTGTAATTACCCATGATTTCTTCCATGTAATTATATGCTAATTGGTAAGTCTGCATAATATGTATGTTTATACTGTTGTGGTCGACTTGAACGAACCAATGGTTGTAACCCTCAATGTAAGCTATTACTTGGTTTAATTTAGTTTGAAATCTTTTAAGCTTCTGTGTTATTCTTTCTTCAGTTTTGTTGACTTGTGAGATTGTTGATATCATAATTTTGGTTTGATGGTTTGCAGCTTCAATTAACTTTTTTTGGTTGGAATCCAATGCCTCTATATCTCGATATGCTTCATCATTCACTCCGAAGACAGATGTTAGTAATTGTCCCAATATACCTCTTTTCTTCCTAGTTTGGTTGACTTCTGTTAAATATTCTTTAGTTCGCTCAAATTTCGATACTTCTTCTACCAAATGGTGGTGTAATTGGTTGCAAAATACAGAACTTGTTATTTATCCTGCATTTTTACATAGTTGACTAAATTGTGACGTCATTGTTTTAATTTTGCCAAACTCTTGCTCTAGGTGTTGTTTTTCATAATTTATTTCTATTCTAAATATTCCTCTATCAATGCTTACTGTTCCTATTTGTTCAACATACAATCCTGGTGGCACCTTTTTTACTGAATACGTCGTTGTAGTTGATTGTGCTGAACCCAATATCTGTAACAAGATGACAAGCACTGTAAACCATTTAGATATCTTACTAGATTGTTTAGGGTGACTCGTTTTGTAATTTCTTTGTATTGTAGCGGTATTTGTTTGTACTGTTTGCGTAGATTCATTACTACTACTACACGTATTTGTATTGATTGGCAATGGTATTAATTTGTGAATTGACCGTTTTTGAGTGGATCCTGACGATTTTTGAAGTGTCACAACTCGGGATAAGTCATCGTGACCCGTATGTATTTCCTTTATTTTTGCAAGTGGCCATTTGCTGGGAGAAACGTTTTCATCTTTTATAATTACTAGCGTTCCAACTGACAGATTTCCTTGATTAGCTTTCCATTTGTACCTCTGTTGAAGTTGGTGTAAATAGTCTTTAGTCCAGCTATCCCAGAAATCCTTTTTCATTTTTTGTATCAATTTCCACCTGTTTATGTGATCTGTATTAGTTTCCGATAGTGGGTCTGGTACTCCTACTGCTTCTCTTCCTATTAGAAAATGACTAGGTGTTAACACGATATTGTCGTTTATATCTTCACTTAGTGCACATAATGGTCTTGAGTTTAAACATGCTTCTGTTTGATGCAAAAACGTGTTCATTTCTTCATACGTGAGTGTTTGCTCTCCTATCACTCTACGTATATGGTGTTTCATAGATTTTACTCCTGCTTCCCAAATCCCTCCGAAGTGAGGAGATGATGGAGGAATAAAGTGCCATTGTGTTCCAATGTTCGTCATTGTGTTTTGAAATTCGTCAGACTGGGTTATGTCTAATATTTCTTTATACAAGTAATTGGCAGCGCCTACGAAATTTGTCGCGTTGTCACTATACAGGTGTGACACTGGACCTCTACGTGCCATAAATCTTCGTAATGCTGCTATAAACGTTTCTGTCGATAAGTCGCCTACCAGCTCCAAATGTACCGCTTTCGTGGATAGGCAGACAAATATCGCAATGTAGCCTTTGTAAGACTTATGACCCCTACCTTTCATTGTTCTTACTGATATTGGTCCAGCATAATCTACGCCAGTGTGGCTGAATGGGTATGACGCCGTCACTCTTGGTTTTGGTAATGAGCCCATTTTTTGTGAAGCTGTAGATGATCTGTATCTAATACACTTTACACATTTTCTATTGTTACTTTTCACTGTTCGCTTTCCTCCAAGTATCCAATATCTCTGTCGTATATATGCCAATGTTAGATTATTACCTCCATGTAATGTGGTTAAATGAGCATCACGAACTATGATCAATGTTACATGATGATCATGAGATAACAATATTGGATGCTTTTGATCATATGGTAAATTAGAGTTTTGAAGTCTTCCTCTACTCGTAGTAGACCTTCATTATCAATGAACGGATCTAGGCACGACAACCTGTTTCCTTTCTTCAATGATTGTCCGGCTTTAATAGTTTTGTATTCTTCAGAAAACATTTCTTGTTGAACTAAGAAAAGTACTTTTTTAGTTGTTACGTTAATTTCCGTACAACTTAATGGTGTTTTGCATTCTTGTTTATTTATGAATTTGTAGCAATATGATAGAACCCGTATCATCCTTTGGAAGCTTGAAAACCTTATCCAAATTTCGTTCTTCGGTTCAGGTTTAATAGTTATATGATAACATCGTTTAATCTCTTCACAGATCTCTGGCACAGTTTTTATGCTAGGAATGTTATCAGATTTTAACCAGTCTGGTCCATTCCACCATTGAGATGAGTGCTGTAATTTATTTGGCGCAATACCTCTTGTAATTAGGTCTGCTGGATTTTGTAGTGTATTTACATAATTCCATTTTGCTTTCATTTTGATTTTGCATTTTTATTTCGGATACCCTGTTAGCCACGAATGTTTTCCATCTCTCAGCTTCACCTTTGATCCAGCCGAGAGTAATCATTGAATCGGTCCAACAATAACTGTTTTCGATTTGCATCTCCATTCCAGTAATAACTTTATTCATAAGTTGTGTTAACAATACTGCAGCACATAGCTCCAATTTTGGTAATGTAGTTTTCTGCCTTATTGGCGCCACTTTTGATTTAGCTTGTAAAAGGGTTATGTACCATTTATTATTATTTCGTATACGGCAGTATATAACTGCACCGTATGCTTTTTCAGAAGCGTCACCGAACCCATGTAACTCGACTCTCGAACTGCTTGAAACATGACACCATCTTGGGATAGAAATCTTCTCAATTGACTTTAGTTGTTTTTGTAGCTCAATCCATCTAGTTTTAATCGTTTCATCTACAGGCTGATCCCACTCTGTGCCATTTGTCCAAAGTTCCTGAATCATCAGTTTCATATTTATGACAATCGGTGCTAACCAACCCAGGGGATCAAATATCTTAGCGATTTCTGATAAAATGAATCGTTTCGTTGGTTTTTCAGTTTGGTTAATAGTAACCTGAAAACAGAAACTATCCTTTAATGGTGACCATAATACTCCTAACGATTTTCTCGTTTCATCTGGCGATATTTTCATTACTTGATCATCTTTGTTTCCATTTGGTATATTTTCTAACAATTCTATGCTGTTAGACGACCATTTTCGTAAATTAAATCCGCCTTTTTGTAGCATTTTTATTAAACTTTCTTGTAGCACTTTTGCTGACTCGACACAGGTATCTCCTGACAAAATATCGTCCACGTAAAAATCCTGGAGAGCTCTTTGGCTGGCTATTGGGTATTTCGCTTTTTCATCAATAGCGAGTTGTTGTAGCGTCTTAATCGCTAAGTATGGGGCCGCTGCAGTCCCGTAGGTTACAGTAGTTAATTCGTATTCTTCGATAACATGTTTCGGCGATTTTCTCCATAATATTCGTTGGTATGTGAAATTAATAATTAATTAATATTTATGAATCGGTACATTTTCTCAACGTCCGCCATAAATGCTATTTTATGCTTACGCCAGCGTAACCGTATTACTGCTAAATCTTGCTGTAGTCTTGGTCCCGTAAACATGTTATCGTTTAGACTTATGTTAGTACTTGACTTGCTCGACGCATCAAATACTACACGTAACTTGGTAGTTAGTGAGTCTTCCTTGATTACTGGTTGATGTGGTATATAGTATTTACCTTGGTAATAGTTAGTACTGGTAACTTTCCTCATATGGCCCATTTCTAAGTACTCATCGAGGAAATCTTGGTATTCTTTTGTAAGTTTTCATTTTTGCTGAACTTCCTTTCTAACTGTAGCAGCCTTGCGACAGCTGTCTTGCGCGAGTTCCCATAATCTATGTTGCTATTCTTGATTGGGAGCCTCACTGTGTATGTTCCATCTGGATTTCTTATAGTCGTTTCTTGGTAATACTTTTCACAAGCCTGATCCTCGTTGGTAAAATGGTATTTTTCAGGAACTTCCTCTAATTCCCAAAACTTGTTTAGTTGTTGACTTTCTGTAGTTCGTGTCATCATACTGATGACTGTATTGGTATTGGTAATAGTGCCGCAAATACCAGATAAAATCCACCCAAACTCGGTATTTTGAGCGATCACTCCGTCTTGCATCTTATGTAACCCGTTTAATAACAAGTTACTATATTCTCGAGCCCCCAATATTATATCTATTGGTCCTCTTTTGAAGTATGTAGGATCAGCAAATAGCTTGTTGTAGGCAATCTGACTTAAGTTCTGGTACATTTTTCTCTGGTAGACAGCCAGTCAGTTTTGGCAGTACTATAAAAGTAACAGGTAACTTATATTCACTCGGAAATCTTGGCTGTAAGATCACATTGATAGAGTTTTTCGATGTTTTCGGTTTTTCGTCAGCAATCCCGATTACTTCGGTATGTATCTTAATACGTGGGTGTGACAATAGTTGGGCAACCTCCTCAGTGCAGAATGATGCCTCTGACCCTTGGTCACATAGAACCCTTAGTAAGTGCGATGTCCCATCCGACGATTGACTTTTTACTAAGGCCGTCGCTAGTAATGTTGTTTTTGGTAAATTAGTTTCGTAAATTGTAGCTGTGTTAGCCATAGTTTTTTTCATGGATTTACTTGTAGATGGAGTTGACAAGTCATCCTGTTTTGACTGATTTTTGTCCTGTCTTGTAGTTTTATCATCGTTATTATAGTGTAAATAGGAATGATGACCTCTCTTCCCACAATTTCCACAACTTTTAGTGCTGTGACATTTTACCGAGGTTTCGTGAGTTAAACAATTTTTGCACATTTGTTTTTCGCTTACTATCTTATTGCGATCTGGCACTGATTTCATTTTAAAACTAGCACATTGGTAAATGCTGTGTTCGTGACTTTGGCAAAACCAACATACTCGTTTATCTATTTGTTTGGTTGTCGATTGGAATGACTCATGGCGCGATCCGTAAATACACGAATCTTCCCTAAATGAACGTGATGATTCCAGACACTTAAACCTCTTTTCTAGGAATTGCATCATTGTTGAAAACTCTTGTAATTTGTTAGGCTCTTTTAATTGATGTTCGTACTTTTCGTCAGTCTCTGAGTCCCATATTCTACTAAGTATTCTTGTTAAAATTGGATCCCAAGTTGAAATGTTGATATTTTGACTTTTTAGTGCTTCTAGGTTCTCGTTGATCGTATCGTGGAGATTTCTCAAATTTGAGGAATTACCTTTCTTTATTTTTGTCATACTTAGAATGTTATCAATATGCTTTGTAATGATTATTCTTTCATTTTTATATCGTCTTGTTAGCAAATCCCATGCAGTTATGTAATTAGCGTCACAAACTGTTAAATGCTTGATCAGCTTAACGGCGTCACCTCGTACGTGCGTTTTTAAGTACTGCATTTTTTCCGTGTCACTCAACGTTTTATCCTCGTGTATTATTTTCAAGAATAAATCATAAAAAGAGTTCCATGACTCATAACTTCCGCTAAATGTTGGAATTACTATTTTCGGTAACTTAACTGCAGATTTTTGGTTGTTGTGTGGCGATCTTTGGCCTATTTTTGCAAACATTTTACCCATCACAAGATCGAACTCCGTTTGTGTTTTCTCAAACATATTTTCTTGAAAATATGCGTGTCCTAACGTACTTTCTTCCATTAGAATTAGGACATGTGTTTCCTCAATTTCTTGCCACTGTTTTTGTAACGTAGTTACTAGCGATTCTAAGTACCAACTCGCTTGCTCTTCAGTTATTGCTTGAGTTACTGACTGTAATTTCCTTTGCATCTGATTAATCCGAAATAGTTGAATAAATAGTTTAGGTGAACTAACGCGTTCTTCTTCCTCAGGTTCTATATCTTCTGGCTCATACAATTGGTTTAGTACTTGTAGCCTTTTTTCACATTCTAACAGGTATTCAATCGCCTGTGTATACTGTGTGTTAATAGAACCAAAGTAGTCGCTAGTAATGTATTTGTGATTACACAACACCTCTTGGTCTTTTAGTCGTGAATGGTTTTTGGTTGTTCTAGTAAATATTTCTGTGAGTCGCTGCCTTCTCTGCGTAATATACTTCAGAGTTTTTCTTGATGGTGAATCTTTCTTAATGTTGGTGAATATTTGTCGTAGCTCATTATAATCTGCTTCTTGGCTTCTTATAACTTCGTTTATCTCTTGTATATCCATTTTCCTAACTGTCCCTACTAGTTGTACTTGTTCCAAATGTTACTTAACTTCTCAAAATGTTTGTGAACCCGTTTAGTGGGAACCGACTTCCAATCCGCCGAACATTTATAATTACGATGACAATTACGTGTAAGTATGTCGGCCAAACAACAACCCAGCGTTTATTGAATAGTGTGCGCTAGCTTGAAGTATGCCTACAGGTCAACATTTGCGTGGGACAAAAATAAAAACCGTTTGTTTACTATTATTTTATAAACGCTCGCGCTGTAACGATTTATTATTTTGTTCAAGTACCGATTAACCAGATTACTCTGGAGTCCCTAACAAAAAAACCCAATAACTCGAAGGACCAAATGTAGACACCGGGACCAACCTTTCAATACGGTCGAGTCCAAGTGCGTACAGTGATGGCTATGTTCCAGACAGTTGAGCCTGGTACCTAATAATTACCTAAGCCCTACTGACTATCAACCTAGCCCTACACCACTACCTATGGTCAATACACATTGATGGCTATTTACATGTGTGCTGTATGTGTATTGAGCCGATGAAGCGAAGATCTCATTAGGTCACTTCTTAGTGCTGACGGTGTGCCTGTGACTCTGGCGCGTGTAACGAATGTGTGTTGCTGACGCTGTGATGCTGAGGCTCGTGTACTCAGTTATGTTCTAGTTTGAACACAAACACTATGAAAAACAAAGTTATTTGGCGTAGTTGTAAAAAAAGTAAATAAGCTAGTTTTACGAAATTTCTAAGGTTTTTTTGTCAAATAAATAAACATATTATATTATATTATTATTGTTACTTCGGAACCCTTCATGGACGAGTCTGACTCGCACTTGGCCAATTTTTTCTCTTCTTATATCTTCCCCCATTGTTTATTACACTATATTATATCACTATTTACAGATATATACAACTACTATTTTATAATTACAACAAATTTTGAAGTACTTCAACAATATTTATCGAATTAATTTGAAATTCTATGAGATTTGGCGCCTTGTTCGGTTCAAGGTTCCCGTGCTTTTTCTAAACCAAAGCTTAGCTTATCGATTGAAATCGTTTTGATATTGACATTACCAGTGTTGCCAACGTAGGCGATTTTTCGCCATTTAGGCTACTCACGAAGAGAATCGGCGACGAAAAAACGTGAAAGGCGACCGGTCGCCTTTTAGGCTACTTCAGTTCAGGACTTCAGGTTCAAGGTTATCTTGAAAGTGGAAGATCGCTCTCAGCGATAAGACCGTCATTGTAACTAAATTGTTAGCAATATTGCTATTTAAGTGTGTTTCAATTATTGGTGTACAATAAAGTGTATTCAGTCTGTCTGTCATAAACGAGCTTAATAAAAAAAACATGTCCCATGCAAATTAATGTAAAAGGTTTGCGATACTAGGAAAGAATGGATGGCACGAACTTTATTTATTAGAAAGCATATTATTTATACGCATAAACTTAGGAATTTTTTAGATTAGAAGTGATATTCACACAATAAATACACGCAATAAGCGTGAAATTGTTATACCCAAATGCAGACTAGCCAAGAGTAGCTAGTTATTCTTCATAAATAGCATACGCTTTTATAACAAGTTATCAAACCCTGTGTCTGTGTGAAAATTTAAAACCCTTATCAAAAAAGCATATTTTAGATTGAGGACTACGTTGAAGTCATGATTGCTTGGCGATGATTCTTTCCTTCTGCACAATGTGGCCCGGGCTTATTGTGATTGTGTTATCAACTAGTCTCTTAAGAACTCCACTTTAGTGAGTGTGTCTTTTTATTTTGTTTGTTTGTACTTTTCCCTACGGTAATCCATCCGATTGGACAGATTTTTTTTGTTTAGTTTTTATTACTAATAAATAATAAAAATTATATTGTTTAATTTTACAATGCATTCATTTTTCATATTTTTTAATTAACATTGTTTGGTGTGAATTGGCAACTATCATACCTTTTAAACGAGTATTATGGATACATTATAAAAATGAATGATGTTTTGAAAATAATAACTGTGGAGTTTCTTGCCGGTTCTTCTCCATAGGAATCGACCAATTTCGTGCCGTGCACTAGGTTGTGTCGTTTTATAAGTGGCCATGTAAAATAAAATATTATGTTGAGTTGAGTTGAGGCCACCTTTTTGTTTATGGTTAGTTAGCTTCGGGGAATACCCTGAATTTATCTTTATCTGTAACCAAATTTAGAATGCAATGATGTGATAAGAATTAATTCTGTGTCGGGTTCTAAGCTTTCTGATAGCAATAACCTGGGAGTCTAAACACTCCCAGGTTATAGCTAAGAGTAAGAGTCAATAGGTTACTTCTAGGCAAGCATGCTTCGTCTTCGTCCACATCATCACTTAACACCAGTTGAGATTGTGGTCAAACGCAAGCCAATCAACAATCAAAATTTAAAAAAAAAATAGTGTAAACGCAATTCATTTTCATTTCGCTTCGTAGAGCATGTGTGTCAAAGTATTTGTTTCACGAAAAATTATTGGCGCATACATTATGCGCGATGAGTGCATAAAAAAATATCAGCATTTAAAACAAGTAAAGTGGGTAAAAATAAATTGATTTAAACTACATTTTTACTGATATTTTAGGCTACATAATTAGGCTACCACTGACTGAAATTCGGCTATATTAGGCTACTTAAGCTGTGAAAAACGGGCGACATTTACCCCCACGTTGTTGGCAGCACTGGACATTACTGTGAAGTGTCAACTCACTGTCACTGTGACAGCAATCTCAATAATCATACACAGGTTATTTTTATTGATTAAATTTAATGCGGTGGAGTAGCGTGTTTAAAAAAAGGGTCTATTCAATAAGTGTGAAAAATTACCGCTTCATAAAAGGTGGTCTTTAAAAATTAACCAGCAGTTGTGCCTAATTCAATGCTGTACATTTTTCCACATTTTAGTGCTCGATCTGTTCCGTAGTAATTAATAGTTTTAAAACCAAAACTATGGCTAGCTTGACTAAAAAAATACAATTACCAAAATCGGTATTGGAAATGAAGTTTATGAAGAAAACTAGAGAGAGAATAGAAAAGGAATTAGAAAATACCCAAGATCATGGTAGTTTATATTCTAGTATAATTACAAATGAAATGAGAAGTGCATCCGGTAACTTTATATCAGAATCAAGCTTTACATTTTGTGAAACAATGCTTGAAGGCAGACTGTCATTCAAAGGTATGAACCCAGAGATTGAACGGCTTATGGAGTTAGAAAATGCAGTCAAAACTGAACAATCTAGTGGTGAAATGGTTAAAGATGTTTCAGATGATATTTTAGTTAAGAAAATGGAAAAGTTCAATAAAATGAAGAGACCAAATCCAGATTCAGACAGTGAACTAACTAATACTAAGAGAAAGAAATAATTTTGTATGTTAGTTGACCATCCTCTAATAACTCTATGAAAAACATAATGACAAGTTATATAAACAGTGTTATAATGTTAATTTAATACAAACTTTACTGTTGTAATACATATACTTTTTAAGTTTTTGTTTGTTTTAGTCCTAATTACACACCCTATTTTATTTCTGCTCTATAAATTAATGTTTAGAAATTATCGGAATTAATAATGTAGCCTTAATAATTAATAATGAAGCCTTAAATTAATTCAATTTTTTTAATATACTATCTGAAAAAAGTATAGCCTGGGCTCCTCACAAATCAATATTTTTAATTACCATAATAACAAGATGGTTTAAAATTGCTGATCTATGTAACCATGGTAAAATAACAAAAAATCAGTTGATGTGAAATAAATAATAGATAGATAAATAGATATATTCTTTATTGTACACCATAACAGTAAAACAAAATTTGGACTTAACAATTAAAAAGGGTGATACAATGGGCGGTCTTATCGCTAAAAGTGATCTTTTACGGACAACCTTTGGATGGATTTGACACAGGAGAAAATAAATACGCGGGTAGTCCACGCAGGGACCAAAAGGTTAACCTGTATGAGGGTTTTAACCGGGTTAATTTTTAGGATTAGGTTAAAAAACCCTCAATAAAGGTTAACCCGTATTATAGGGTTAATCAGCCTATAAGAACCGGTTTCAACATAAGGTGCATTTTAGCACATAAAACATCTGCAAGAAAGTGACAGAGATAACTACCACGCGGTGTTTGATCGTGTACCGACATGACTCTCGTAGTCACCGCGCAGAATGCATTAAACTTTGAGCCCTATTAATGTTTCACAATACTGTTTTTAATATTGACTAATGTTCGACGCTAAAATATTAAAAATAATATTTTGATTTTAGCGCATTTCACCGACCGACACAGTTGAATTGTGAATGTGTTTGTACTTGTACATATCGTCGTTTGTCGTAGGTACTTAGTAGAACTTTGTTATTTTTAACAGACTTCAAAAAAAGGAGGTTCTCAATTCGTCTTGAACAATTTTTTTTTATGTATGTTAAGTACTTCATAACTCGGAGACGGCTGGACCGATTTGAAAAATTCTTTTTGCGTTTGAATGGGTATACTTTCTAGTTGGTCCCATTGTTACAAAATCAGGATCTCATGATGGGATCCTGGAGAAATCGAGGGAACTCTTCAAATATTGTGCGTACGACTAAGGAGTGGAATTCCCTGCCGGAGTCTGTGTTTCCCGATAGCTATAACCTAGGAGTCTTTAAGTCAAGAGTGAATAGGTTACTTTTAGGTAAGCGTGCTCCATCTTCGACCACATCATCACTTACCATCAGGTGAGATGGTGGTCAAACGCGAACCTATTCTAAATAAAAAAATATATTATAGGCACTCCTATAGCGTTTTGGGTATTTCTTATAGTACCTTGAGCAGTTGCTTCCGAAAAGTACCAATTGGGGAAGTTGAACTGATGATGAAGACCACAGATGGCCACTGAAACTCCTCAATAATAAGTATTTCGTGGATTGCGATTCGATTACTTGAGTACGGATGTTAAACACTTTATGCTCGTCACAATACATATGGTGATGTAGAGCTGATGGTCAAGTACCAGGAGAACTCCTCAAAAATTAACGGCTATGCATCGGGAAAAGCAATATTTTGTAAAAGGTGATAAGTTGTTGACATTATGGCTTTTGTAACTAGATAAATTACAAACCGGCCCACTAAAAAAAAAAATTTTAACAAAAAATAGAACCGACTTCCATATCAAAACACTATAAAGCCAAAAATAACTTTAATTTCGGAAGGCGGTGTGAAAAAAAAAGAAAATCCAAAACCATTATCAATCACTGACTTCCGAAATTAAAGTTATCTTTGGCTTTGTAGTGTTTTGATATGGAAGTCGGTTCTAATTTCTGCTAAAATTTTTTTTTGATCTCATAACTAGCACATACATAAGTAGCGTTATTACCAACCTGTTTTGAAGTCAAAACTTCTTTAGCATCGTTGTGATTTGAAAGTCTATGAAACAAAAAAGTGACAGTAAAAAGAGACAGACACATAAATTCATATGAAAAAAAAGCCTACATTGAAGGTTTCACTTCTACCACGTGTGAATTGCCCACATGTTTTTTTTATTTTTATACCTACGTGAACTTTTTTTTTTTTTCTTCTCTTCTTTGGCAACTGAGCCGGTGTCGACTATTCTGCCAGTGTCATGTTATGACGGCAGCGAAGGTAGGCCGTCGAACTTTGTACTTTGTGGTAGCTGTTAGTTCAGCTGCAAGGACGAACACATGAGTTAAACATATAATCTACTATATACAAGCTAAGATATAGTATACTATATATATATATTATAAAACACAGACTATTATCTACACAATAACTATACACATATTACGCACTACTTACATTTTAATCTCATTATCTGTTATAAATTTAGATAGGAGATTAATTAATTTAGGAGAAAAGTGGGTAAGAAGGGTATGGATGCTGGTTGGGAGAGGAATACTGCATTTGGGAAGTTTTTGGTATAAATCAAAGGATCTATTGTTTAGGGAGCAGGAGAAGAAAATGTGATCTAGGGTACCCTCAGCAAGCCCGCACTCGCACAGGGAGCTGTCACGGACATGTATTCTATGCAAGAATACTGGGCTACAACAATGTCCGAGTCTAAGTCTGCAGAGTGACGAAACAGTCTTCTTGGACAATTTAGAGAATTTAAAAAACCAGGGTTTATTCTGAATTTCAGGTTGTATAGCGGCATAGTACTTACCTTTGGTTTTTGAGGTCGACTTCCATGTTTCAGCCCACAAGTTAAATAACTTGGGTCTGGCACCATTCTGCAAATCATAGTTCTGTGCTACGTAGTGCTTTCGATCAGCCGGATTCGATGTGGCATACTTTGCTAACGAATCAGCGCACTCATTGCCAACAATACCCGAGTGGCCGGGGATCCAGGCTATCTCGATGTCCAAGCCGCTTTGGGAGCAATCAAATAACAAGTTCTTAATATCTATAATGATTTGACTATTAATTTTGCTGTAAAGTTGATTTTGTTTTAGGGCCTGGATACTACTACGTGAATCTGAAAAAATTACTGATCTTGTTATTTGATGGGATTTTATATAGTGTATGGCTTCTAAAATACCAATACACTCCCCTGTAAATACTGATGCTTCTGGTGGACATTTAAATAATAAAGCAATTTTTGAATTTTGAAAATATTCAGCAACCCCTGTGGATTCGGTATCAGATAGTTTTGAAGCATCAGTGAAAAATAAATTCCATCCTTCCCAATACCGCTTAACAGCTGACTCAAAGTCATCTCTAGGGTTTTGGGAATTCTTTGATATGCCCAGTCCCAAAACGGCTTTGGGTTCGAAATGAATCGTTTCGTATGTGGTGGTGAAGACCGGGAGAGTTGAGTATTGACAAACTGGCGCGGAGAGGTGTTTAAGCTCTCTGTACCTGTTTATCAATAGAGGAACTGTTTTATTATTCCAATAGGGAGAGTTATTAATTGAGAGGTCAATCTGTTGTAAAATTGGGAGCAAAGGATGGGATGAAAGTGAAAAAACTTTAGTCAGAAAGCGATCTGCCAGGTATTGTCTCCTAAGGTGCAGAGGAGGTTCTGCGCATTCAACTTGAAGTGCATTTATGGGAGTGGATTTCATGGCCCCAATGACAATTCTTAAACATTTTGACTGGATGCTAATCAATTTTTTAAGAGCTTCTTTGTTGCAGGGCTCTAACAAAAAGCTGCAATAATCTAAAGCACTTCTGGTCAATGCATTGTAGATCAGTTTAAGGGTGTAGGGGTGAGCTCCCCACCAAACCCCAGCCAAGGCCTTGAGAACTGATACAGATTTTTCACATTTTTTTACCACGCTGTTAATGTGATCAACTCCAGTCAACCTTGAGTCTAAAGTTACTCCCAGGAACTTGGCACTTTTCTTAACTGGGATGGTTTGTCCATCAATATTTATATCAATTGGGGGTACAGAACACTTGCGGGTAAAGATGACCGCTGTACTCTTTGGCACACTTAATGACAGACCGTGATCAAGAAGCCATTGGTTTAGTGAGGACAGAGAGATATTCATTGAAAGAGCGGCATCCTGAATGGAACTGCCACAGACCAACAAAGCAATATCGTCAGCATACTGAAGGATTTTGCAGTTGAAGTTAAGAGATGAGGGCAAGGTAGCTGTATAAATATTGTATAATGGGGGACTAAGAACAGATCCTTGAGGTAATCCTCTCCAGACAGTTCTTTGATCGGAGTCAGCCCCAGGGAATCTTAATTTAATTGTGCGGTTGGAAAATATGCTACCAATAATGCGAGAAATCCTACCCGGGATTCTCAGCTCGTGCAGCTTGTGCCTGAGATTGGGGAGGAGGACTGAATCATAGGCAGCTGATATATCCAGGAAGACAGCAACCACAGACTCATTCCTGCTGAGGGCCAGTCGGACCTCCGACGTGAGGATACCTACACTGTCAGCCGTGCCCAGACCTTTCCTAAAGCCGAACTGAGCCGCCGGGAGCAGTCTCCTGTTTTCAACCAACCACACTAACCGATTTTTAATTAAATGTTCTAAAAGTTTTAAGAGTATGGATGATAAGGCGATGGGTCTGTATGAGCAATGATCATTAGGATCTTTGCCTGGTTTTAATAATGGAATAACAACTTGAACCTTCCACTCTGTGGGAATGAAGCCGGATGTAAAGCAGAAATTAGCCAAATCCAGGTAATATTCGTGAGTTTTTGGACCCGCTTTAGAAATAAAGGAGTAAGTGAATCCATCCACTCCTGAGGCAGAGTCTCTTACATGGGATAACACGGTTTTTAGTTCGTCCAAGCTAAATGGTTTGTTCATAGGGTCGTCAGTGTTGTCTACATCTTCAATGTCAACACTGGCGTCTTCCTTAGTTGGAACATAAGCTGGAGCGATTTTAGAGAAAAACCGGTATCCCAGTTCCTCCGTGATATTATTCGAAGAGATGGGTGCTAAACTGCTCCTAAAGTGTTTAACTTTACGCCAAACTACCGAAACCGGAGTGGATGGACTCAGCGAACTACAAAATTTTGCCCAACCTTCGCGTTTTTTTCTTTTAAAGAATTTTCTGGACTTAGCTAATATCTGCTTGAAAGCAATGAGGTTGTCCAGGTTCATATCGCTATTAACTGTCTTTTCGGCCTCATTCCTGGCCCTGACCATGTTAGTGCATTCCCTATCCCACCATGGCGGGGAAGGAAGTCTACCGGAGTGGGGTTTTTTGGAAGGGAGGCAATCATCTGCTGTGGAGGAGACAGTGGAAGAAAAGGATAAAAAACACTCATGGGCATTATTCTCATTCACTTTTGGCAGGGTTGATATCCTTAAATCCAAAATTTTGGAATACAGATCCCAATCCGCTGCATTGAGTTGGTGTTTTAAAAGAGGAGGGGAAACTTTGATGGGAGTATTTTTGGAAGGGAACTCAATTATGATAGGATAGTGATCACTTCCATAGGTCATATCCAAGCGACGCCAAATGAGAAGACTAGATATATTGGATGAACAGAATGTCAAGTCAACACAGCTATTATTCTGCCCAGGAGCAGATCTGCGTGTAGGACTACCATTATTAATGACACAGAGATTCAGGTCATCCAGTATATCAAGTAAGCCTATGCCAAAGTTATCACAAGTATCTGAACCCCAACGGTAGTGGTGACAATTAAAATCCCCCATGACCAATATTGGCCCGCTTACACTGCATAACAAGTTTTTTATAACAGGAAGATATTCAATTTTTGGGTGCGTAATATAAAAAGAAAAAATATTTATATCCTCAGCCTTAACAGCAACAACATTTAGGTTATCACCAACAGAGGTTAGAGGAATCTGGGAGAATGAAACCTTGCTATTGTTGAGCAAGGCACATCCTCCATATCCATCAGGTCTATCATTACGAACACAGCTGAAACATGGTAGCCTGAAATTACTTCCAGGCAGGAGCCATGTCTCAGCTATGCCGCAGACTGATGGTTTGAACTTATTTATTAAAAAAGAGAGGTCAGACTTTTTGGTATTAATGCTTCTGATGTTCCATTGAAGGAATGTCAGGGGATGGAACATCCTGAATATAATTTAAAATCGATGTCAGCTTCAAGGCAACGTGGTCAGGTATTGTTTAAGTTGGACTGGCTAGTATTGACATTAACATATTAGTTATTAACTCTAAAATATTTTTGGAGTTATCAGAGTGGCCATAGACTGGCATTGGTTGTGCAATATCTGCTGGATAGGCACAGCCATTGCCAATTGGGGTGAAGGAATAGTTTCGGGTAAGTTCTTGGTGGGCTTGCTTATTATAGCCAGGTGAAAGGGGGGTGCGGGGTTTAGGCTTTTGGAAGACCGTTTGACGGTATGATTTTTGAGTAGGGTGTATTGGGCTTGATGACTGGGATAGGGAATTACTGGTTCTTACATATTTATGAGTGGAAGACTTGGAAACATCTGCATATGATCTGGAAACAGGTGGGAAAACACGGCTTGCCTCCACATATGAGATTGACTTCTCCGCCATAAGAGCTTTGATGCTCTTTTGTCGGCCCAATTCAGGACAAGAACTATCATTTGCAAAATGGTTTCCAGTACACGAAACACAAAAGCTCAATTCCTGGGTGACTTCACATCCATCGCCTGGATGATCTGCACCACACTTATAGCATCTCGGTTTCGAGCGACAGAGAGTGCGGGTATGGCCATATCGACAACAGTGGAAACACATAATAGTAGGGTAGGTGTATCTCTCAACTGGTAGAGCAGAGAAGAAGCTGTAAACACGTTTAGGAAGCACTTGTCCGTCAAATGTGAGTACAACGGTTTGTGTAGGCTTCCATTCCGTCACACCAGAAGAGGACACCCTACGGCTCATCCTTCTGGTCTTTATGACAGCCCCACACCCTTCTGGGACTTGGATGTTTTTAATTATGTCTTCATCAGACCATTCTACTGGAATATCTCTAACAATACCCATTCTAGAGATATTGTATTGTGGAATTGTTGCAATGTAATTATGTTGGGTAAGTATTTTGTTGTTGAGAAAACTGTTTGCATCCTGATGCGACTTAAACTCAACCGATACGCGATTTCTGCCAATACGTTTGATCCCATCAAGACGTATGTTATTCACATTATTCATTGTCAAAAACATACCAAACTTAACAGGTTGTAGCACAGTACCTGATGTCTGTTGATCTTTCAGTGATACATGGACAATGTAGGGTGGATTATCTCTCACTGTGTATAAATATCGACCAATTGTACTTTTCGGAACCTTTAATTTTGTATCAGACACAGTGGGAGGTGAACCAGCGGTCCTTTTACGACTGGCGGTCTGCGTATCCATATTTAGGTCTTGGGTGGGTATTCCTATATCATGGGGGAGGGTAATAGTAAGACCCGGGGAGAGGTCAAATAGTTTATCAGGGGGGTCAGGATCAGGTGGTTTGTTGGAACTCATTTTAGGTAATTATGGTTGTCAAAAATAGATAAAATAGCAAACAAAAAGGACAAATACAACTAACTACAAACCTTAAACCCTTAAACACACACAGAAAGACCTGTTTCGACCTGGATTCACACTAAAATAACACCAAAATCGAAAAAAATCTTAGCACTAACAAAAGCACGTGTTAAGCCTTCACCACTACCAACAAAAGTCTACGTGAACTTATAGTGATCTGATTAAGTATGCCTAAAACCACCGTCCGAGCGTCCGTCACTCGCTCAAGGCCACGCGTTATATGCCTACCGCTTCGCGTATCGCCGTCGGTACATCCGACAGTGGGCTGCCGCACGCCTGCCTGAACCTTTTTAAATAATTTTGACAACGTCATAATGGATCGACCTAAAAACAATTGATTTTCCTCCGCTTTGCTACTGTTTCCATTTTGATTACTTATTTATTACAATTATTTACGCGGTTTCGGATATTTTAGACATTAAAATGTAATAATTGGGAAATCAGGGAAGGAAAAAAATGCATCTATCATTTTATTAAACTGAAACATATTTGAACAACAAATACAAAAAAATGATTTTCTACAACATTCGTTTTTTTACCATTATCATCATAGGTACAGTCAGTCTGGCGAAACTCGTATACAAAAAAACGATGTATGAAACGGACGTCCTTTTTAATGGCTTCTATAATCCCATAAAATTAAGAAGAACACTTAGAACTCTGGGGCTTTATCGGCCTATAATTCTTCACAACATAGATGGATTACATCGACCGCCATTTTGACTGTCACTGACTGACTGTCACTAGCGTTTGACAATTTGTATGTTTGGTTTTACAAAGTTATTATTTTCGCGTGTTTATTGCATAAAAGTGTATTTAAAAATCATTTTGTTAGAAGAAATTTGAGAAATATGAGAGACTAGTACTCTTGCGGGGCTTCGCTCCCGTGGATTCTATCACGGTAAAAACATAACTCTCCTTTTTTGCAGTCGGGTAAAAAGTAGCCTATAACCTTCCTCAAGCTTCAAGCTACTTCCATACCAAATTTCATCCAAATCCACCCAGTACTTTCGAAGATTAGCGCGTTCAAGCAAACAAACAAACAAACAAACAAACAAACTAACAAACTTTTCCGCTTTATAATATTAGTATAGATAATATAAGAAATTCGTGATATATGAAGAAATATGAGAAAAATAACGTACGAAATTTGTAGTATATAAAGGTTGGTGATAACAAACGTGTTTTTATGGCTAAATTTCCATTAGATGAAGAACGGTAGGCATAATTAGCTATTTATTTCTATAAAGAAGTCATTAGTCAATTCTAGTGCAATTCCTAAATGTTTAGTGCATTTTAACAAAGAAAATAACTTTTACAAAACATTACATAGTGTTTACCCATCAACCTGGATTTATCGATATCGATGTTTAGTTATTGAAATGACGAGAAGTCTGTTCAGCAGTAGACATCTACAGGCTAAGCTGATCATGAAAATGATGATTAGGTACTTAAAAAGAAAGTGAAATCAATGTTTTCTCAATTAGTTTTTTTTCTCAATTAGTTTGTTTTGTTATTATAAATTTCCTTGCAACAAAATATATTGTAGTTATTTTGGTCAATGGTTCGTCTTAGGGGTTTGTTACATTCTTATAATACGTAATTTATATGTAAAAATAACTCATCACCCACTTTTTAGGTGTAAACAATGGGTCAAAGCAACAGGAAAAGAAGACTTAGTTTATGTGCCAATAGAAAAGTTGCATCAGTTGAAATATCTAAGTAATAAAAAAAATCTTTGTGAAAATCATTTCCGAAGTAAAGATTTCAAGAACAAAAAACTCGACTGAAGAAAACTGCTATTCCGTGTCTGGAAATCTCATCTACACCATTATCTGATGACATTTTAGTTGGATTTCCACTACATTGTATTGCTAGCAGTCAACCGTGTTGTATATGTGTGAAGTTGCAAGCGAGCGCGCAATTGTCTGTACTCTGTCTGTACTCGTACCTAACTTCAAGCCAGTATCAATATACGCTTGTTCCGAACGCACGTCTTTTATTTAGCAGTGGCGACGAGGATTAAAAATAAAAAGGAACTTTTTCGGTGCAGATTAGTTTCACATATTATAATTGTGTCGTGTAGTCGTGGACAATGTCAGTGGGAAAAATCAAGGACTTTGATGTGAAAACCGGTAACTGGTCAGCATATGTCGAGCGGCTCGAAATGTACTTCATGGTTAACAAGATAACGGACGATTTAAGGTTACCAACTTTAATCGCGTTAATCGGGGAACAAGCTTACGAATTGTTGTCTACATTGGCGAGTCCTAAGAAGCCATCAAGCTTATCATACGCAGTCGCGGTGGATCTACTGCGAGCACACCTGCAACCGACACCCTCAATCCTAGCTGAAAGATATAGATTTCGTCAAAGACGGCAAATGGCGGGCGAATTAATAGCGGACTACGTGGCCGACTTGAAAAAGATGACCAGGTACTGTGAGTTTAAAACGAACCTAGAAGAAAACTTAAGAGATCAGTTTGTGTGTGGTCTGCGGAGCGATGTTATTCGGCAGAGGTTATTCGCGGAAAATGACCTGGACTACAATAAAGCGCTACAGTTAGCCAATACCCTGGAAGCAGCCGAGCGGGACGCCGGGGCTGTCGAGGGCTCGCGGGAACAAGTTCCGGACCGGGAACTTAGCGAGAAGATGCACAAGCTGGAAATCATAAATTGTTCAGTGTGTGGTGGCAATGGACATACACCGCAAAACTGCAGGTACACAGATTTTGAATGCAGTTACTGTGGAAAAAAGGGCCATTTAAGAAGAGTATGCAAGAAGAAAGAATTCGATCGGAAGTCCAACAGCACGCGGGGAAGGTCACACAGAGGTCGCGCGTCCGGAGCGAGCGGCTACCGCGCGGCGGACGACCGCGACGGCGCGAAGCGACGAAACGGCGTGGCAGCGGCGGAACGCGGCGCGCGCGCCCGAGGGAGCGCTGGCGCCGCCGACGCTGCGCACTGGCTTCGTGAAACGGCGGCCGGGGACAGCTCCGGGGAGGAACGGGACGTGTCGGGTGATGACGAGGAGCCAATGTACCAAATGTCGTTAGCGAAGTATAGACCGGTGTGTATGACACTTAATGTAAATAATAAACCCTTAAAAATGGAAGTCGATACGGGGTCGGCGTTATCATGTATAAGCTATTCAACATACACTCATTTGTTTAGAGATTTACCGTTACAAACATGTAAATTAAAGTTAAAATTTTATGATGGCTCAGCTGTTTACCCGATAGGTTACTTGGAGACAAATGTAGAATATAAAAACAAGGTGAAAAGATTAGATCTATATGTAATAAAGAGGGGTAGTACCAGTTTGTTAGGAAGACAGTGGTTATCTGAATTGTGTATACAAATACCTACACTAAGCAAGTGTACAGAAATCCATAATATTGTAACAAGTAAAAATAACTTGCTAAATGATATTATCTCCAGGCATGAGAAACTATTTGACGGCACATTGGGCAAGTATACCGGGGAAGAGGTCAAACTGTACGTGCGGGACGGAGCGCAGCCGATTTACGTGCGCGCGCGCCCTGTGCCGTACGCGCTGCTCCCGCGAGTGGACGCGGAGCTAGACGCGATGCTGCGCGCCGGCGTCGTCGAGCCCGTTGACCGGTCCGACTGGGCCACGCCCTTGGTCATAGCAAGGAAGGCGGATGGCGGGATACGACTGTGCGCGGATTATAAGGTGACACTTAACAAAGCTTTGTTGGTTGATAGGTATCCAGTTCCAAGGGTAGAAGACTTATTTAGTAACTTGAGTGGTAATAATTATTTTACCAAGATAGATCTATCACAAGCTTACAATCAATTAGTTTTAAATGAAACATCGAGAAACTACACGGTCATTAACACACATAGAGGACTGTTGAAATACAACCGATTAGTGTATGGTCTCTCTTCTAGTCCAGGAATTTTTCAAAAATTAATGACAAATCTCTTTAAAAATGTCCCCGACGTAGTAGTATTTTATGATGACATTTTAATAAAAAGTAAATCTTTGGACTCCCATTTAAAAAGCGTAGAACAAGTATTTAGTATTTTGGAAATGAATGGCTTAAAAATTAAAAAGGAAAAATGTGAGTTTATAGCTGACCAAGTGAAGTATTTAGGGTTCATAATAAATAAAAAGGGAGTTCGAGTAAATCCAGAAAAGTTAAAACCAATATTAGATATGCCACATCCAACTAATGTATCGGAATTAAAATCGTTTTTGGGCATGGTTAATTTCTATGGAAAATTTATAAAAAATTTAAACTCTCATATTAACCCACTTTACGACTTGCTTAAAAAGGGAAGGCACTGGAAATGGACAATGTCTCATACAAAGGTGTTTAATGTAATTAAAAAGCTATTGTGTAGTGCGGAAGTTTTAAAACATTTCGATATGTCGTTGGAGAGTATAGTAACATGCGACGCGAGCTCGCGAGGGCTCGGCGCCGTGCTGGCGCAGCGCGCGCCCGGCGGCGCCGAGCACGTGGTGGCGTACGCGTCGCGCTCGCTCACCGCTCCCGAGCAACACTATAGTCAGATTCATAAAGAAGCTCTCGCGATAATATTTGCAATGGACAAATTTCACCAATATCTGTTTGGGAGGAAGTTCACTTTACGTACGGACCATAAACCTTTAGTAACAATATTAGGACCTCATGCTGGTATTCCCAACACGGCGGCTAGTCGGCTTCAGAGATGGGCTATTAAATTATCAGCCTATGACTTCAATATAGAGTATATTCGCACGGACAAGAACACAGCGGATGTTTTGTCTAGGTTAATTAGTGAGCATAAGGAGGGGGTTTCTAAAGAAGAATTAGACACACCGGAACAAACATATTTACATTTTGCGGCAGAAGCATTACTCTTAGACTCAAATAAATTAAAGAAAGAAACGGCTTCGGATTGTATATTAAACAGAGTAGTTAGATATATTAATGACGGATGGCCAGACGATGTTGAAATGAGAGAACTAAAACCATATGTTAATAGAAAAAAAGAGTTATATCTAGAACTAGGTTGTGTGATGTGGGGACATAGGGTCGTTATTCCAAACGCTTGCAGGTATAAAGTAATAACAGAGCTTCATGAGGGTCACATGGGGGTAGTGAAAACAAAGGCATTGGCTCGGAGCTATGTGTGGTGGCCGGGCATAGACGAGGCTGTAGAAGCAGCGTGTCGCGCCTGCAGCACATGCGCCGCGCTCGCCGACGCCCCTCCGGCGCACGCACCGCGCGCCTGGCCATGGCCGGACCGCCCATGGACCAGAATACATATTGATTTTTTAGGGCCGATAGCGGGGCAAACTTACCTTATTGTAGTGGACGCTCATTCAAAGTGGATAGAGGCAATTAAAATGACTAGCACTACAGCGAAAGCCGTAATAAAAGAATTGCGGGAAATGTGGGCGAGATTCGGGTTGCCGAAACAAGTGGTTAGTGATAATGGTCCACCATTTTTTAGTGCCGAATTCAAACAATTTTTAAGCACCAATGGGATTGAACAAATTTTTTCAGCCCCTTATCACCCAGCTTCGAATGGGGCGGCGGAAAACGCCGTTAAAATATGTAAACGCAATATAAAAAAAGCAATCAAATCTAACACAGACATACACGCGTCTTTGTGTAGATTCCTACTTGCTTATAGAAATACACCACACTATACAACCGGCGAAAGTCCGGCAAAGATGTGCATAGGGCGCAATCTGCGCATGCGTCTAGACTGCTTAAAACCTGATCAGAAAGAATTAGTAAAGGCTCGACAGAAGCAGGCGGAAAAGTCAGCTGGGGGAACGGTTAGACAATTTACATCGGGAGACAAGATCTGGTTTAGAGACTACCGGGGTTTTGATAAGTGGACGGCGGGGACAGTGTTAGAAAGAACAGGTAGTACGGATTACAAAGTTAGATCTATCAATGGAACTGAAGAACACAGACATGTCGACCAACTAAAGCTTAGAGTGTCAAGAGATGTTACCAAAATAGTAAATTGTGACAGTCAACCTGTACAGGAGAGACCTGTAAAACGATTCCGCCCTTCGCTAATTTTTCCAGTAGACAACGACCAACCGCCCAGCGCACCGGTCACGGGCCCGGGCTCTCCTGAGCCGTTGCTAGCCGAGGGTGCATACCCAACAGCAACCGATGATAGGGACATTGGGTTAACAGCAACCCCGCTAAAAACAACTAGCGTGCCCAATGTGCAGGAAATAGATAATCATGGCTCGAATAATAACTATGTACCTAATGAGCCGCCTAATGTTCGGCGTGTACGGAAACCGGTGAAACGATATGGTTTCGAGGACTGTTACAAGTAGATAAGTAAATATCATTATTGTTATAAGTTTAGTTAACAGGTTTAGTATGTAAGTTTAGATTATTCAACAGTAATTTGTATGTTTATTAATGAGTCTGGTAAGGTTGATGGCGTTGTTATTATAATGATTCGATTATGTGTAACTGTCCAATAGTGGTTACCTATATATTAGTAATTAGTATAGTAGAAATTAAGGGTGAAGGTGTTGTATATGTGTGAAGTTGCAAGCGAGCGCGCAATTGTCTGTACTCTGTCTGTACTCGTACCTAACTTCAAGCCAGTATCAATATACGCTTGTTCCGAACGCACGTCTTTTATTTAGCAAACCGTTGCCAGCCAGAAGAACTATCGAAGAAGAACTGATGAAGAATTAATGATGTCAAGCAGTTTGAGTACTTGTGTGGCCTACCCAAAGGTCCTTACTTTGGTATTGTTCGTCAAATTGTTGAGCTCCTTAAGTTCTAAGTTGAGCTACACGATAACTGACTAATTCTTGCACTGTCTGGACAGGTCCGCTCAAATTTGCGTGGTTATTTCCTCAAAACAATACCACAGACTTGAACCTACATGCTTCTCATATACAAATACAAATTGTCTGGACTTTAAAAGAGACTTTGACCTCTGAGTTTGTTTCGGTGTTTCTTCTCAGAGTAGTCAGTTAGGAAATACCGGCCTCATCTAGCTAAACTAAACACGCAAAAAAACATGACGTGTAAAAGTGTTATTTATAACCAATTTACAGAATAAATATTTCATTTCATTTCAACTGTTTACAGAATTATCGTCAGTTACAAAGAAGGAACATAACTAGTATAGTATAGTTAGTGTAGTTTACTTGTTTTAACGAATATGTCAATATATTTCTTGTGTTTAATGAACAGCCATATTTTGATAATATATATTTTTTATGTTACAGAACCTTCAACATCAACCTCACAAACAGACATACTGGAAACGGATTGTTCTAAATACTGAAATATTTTTTTTATTTATTATAAGTTAATAGTAGTTTAGTGTTTAATGTCTTGAATAAATATGTATTAAAAGTATCTGAGTTTCATTTTTCTTTCATTAATTTATTTCGTAAAAATAAGAAATCCAGAATCTGTCGTAGCCGGTATCGATACGTTTTCGCCAGGCACCACAGTCACATCACTACTAATGACATTATGTTGCCAGTATGTATTACGTCGTGGTTCTGTTAGGTTGGTATTAGTCTAGAGTGCACGTTTCATACATCGCTATTTTTCTATAGCACTCCCGTCTCTTACCGTTAGGTTTTACATACTCTTTGGGTACAGTCACGGACTATAAATGATGAGCCACTTGCCACCATTCGTATTTTAGCCGTGTAATGCAAATCGGGTTTAATCGGTTATATTCGTACACAGAACAGAGTGACTACCTAAAGTCGACGAATTGCAGGTGTAGAAACCGTAACCTAGCGACAATTGTTTTAGCGTAGTCATAGTAACGTTGGTGTACGGAGAAATTATAGTTGGTATAATTTAGACATCGGAAAAACTCGAAACCACGATTTTATCCGAACGCGTAGCGTCCAAGATGACGTTCACGATAATTATGATCAAAGAGTAAAGTAATATATTATGATTATGTATATAACACCTAACTGCCGCCAACTTGCAAGAAGTTTTATTTGCTATTTCTGCTAAAGCGTTTACGTTTTAGCTATTATAAATGTCATAAAATGTGCTAAGCAAAAAAAACACTATATTATTTGAATAATTATTTTATTTTGTATAATAAGAATCAAAACTGTTGGACTGTCTTAATATCTTGTAAATGCTCCCTGGCTGTCTATTACAGCTTGCAGTCGTGATTGCATGGAGCTAACCAGACGAGTGCAAATATCAGTCCCTCGCATGTTTGTTGTAATATTGGTTTTATGGAATTTTATGTCTATGGTTCACTGGCAGGTTTTTAAGTCTATGGCATTTAAAACCAAAATGTTGTTAGGAATGTTTTTAAATGTGACAAGATAGATGAAAAGAAAAAGTCAAGTAGAAAATATTGAGAGTTGAAGAAATAGTCGCAGTCGGAGTGGTTGTATATGGTCGATCATAAATGATTTAGTTTTTAGAGCAGTTTACCAATTTTATCAAACATGTATAGAATGTAATTTAGAATTTTGTAAAGGATTTTGGGAATGAAATAAAAAGCAGTGTAACTACAGAATGAAGTAATTTATTGGAATAAAGGATCCCACACTTACAACATCTTGGTAAGAGAACAATTCGATATTTTTAACAATGTTCTCCCATACTTCTTGACAATGTTGAGCCAGATCTTCCTTTCTTCGTTCATTACGGTGATCCCATCGCTGCACCATTAAACCCCACAGATTTTCTATGGGATTCAGGTCCGGGGATTTAGCTGGCCATGGAATCACCGTTATGTCTGGATGTGCTTCAAACCAGGTCCTGACAGTCCTTGCTCGATGTATGGCAGAATTATCGTGAACAAAATTAATATTTTCAATTTCGTGCTGTGGATACACAATCCTTACAGACGGAAGCATAAAATCTTCCAAAATCCTTATATAGTTCACGGCATTTGCACGAGGTGGTAGTTGAACAAGCTCGCCTACACCTTCGGAGCTCATCCAACCCCACATATTAACAGTTATCCTTCCTGATTCCCTATTTGGTATGACGTTATCTGCATCATACCGTGAACTGTTATATCGCCATAGGTGCAAGCGGCCATGATCGCTTGATTGGAATGACTTCTCATGACAAAAAATAGTTGATGACCAATCGAAATTTAAAAATCGGTGTGCAAAATTTACACGTGCGGTTTTATGAGCGTCTGTCATATCGACTTTGTAGGCAGGAATCCTATGATGCAAATTCATTGAGTGAAGATGCCTTCGGATGGTTCTGGGATTCACATCAAAACGTTCCGCGTAACGCTGCGTTGGTATAAATCCATCAACTTCATATTCGCGGAGCATTTCAGTTCTCTGAGCTTCGCTTAATGCAGAAGGGCGATGGTTGTTTCGGCGACGATCATTTATATGTCCTTCTTCGGCGTATCGTCTTACCCACAAAGAAACGGTGTTTCGCGAAAAACATAACAACTTTCAAGTTAATGGACTTAGATAATTACCTTTTTAAAAAAATTCAAAAACATATAGAATGAGTGAATAAGCTCAACGTCAAGTGCAGATCTCTCGAAATTGCACGAATGCTCAGACCCTGCTGATGCATTGTTATGATTCTATAGCGAATTTCTTCAGAAATTGCTGCTGGCATTTTCGCGTTAATAACTACATTTCAACTGTCACTCTGTCTTCGGATAGGATTTCAGAAATAAAGAGTATTTAATGAGGACTATTTCAAAGGAGGTCAGTATCAAATAGATGGGATACACGTAAGCACCGTTGTATGGATTTATCATTGACAACTTATAAAGTCATTTTTCAACCTCTATGGATAAGACTATTTCCGATTATTAGTAATTTGTCATTTTGTTTCCGAGCATTCGGTTTGAGTTCGTGTTTAATCGTGTAATCTCGTGAATGTATAAAACTGCAAAATTGGAAATCTTGAAAGTGGCTTATCAATTATAGTCCGTGACTGTACAACCATAGAAATATAATATTATATTTATGGGTACAACCCTAATACATTCGTGGGTCGCGCGGCGGTTAAAACAATCTCAACTCTCTGTGTACGGAATTATAGTACATTTCTTCTCGCTGCAAACAGCTGGTATTATTATTATTAGGTACCCGCGCTCGCATTGAGCTGCATTGCGCCAAGATATCATCTCCGTGAGCGGTGTCTATGAGTGCGTTGCTCGAGCGCGCTTTTTATGTAGATTGACTTCTGTACCTATCTATTTTGTGGCTGCACAGTGGGACGGCACCGCGTGCCTATCAATTATTGGCCGTTAGCTTAGATGTAGCGCTCGGCGGCTATGTTGCTTACTGGTTTTGCATTACAAGATAAGGACCAAGCTAATACAATCAAGGTACAAAATATAAAATCCCACCAAAACATCCAGTAAAAAATTAGCCAAGCCTCGCCTAAGCTGCTTGTTTCTCTATAAAAAGTAATGAAAACTCTAAGCAAAGCGAAGCCAAGCTAAGGATCTTTTCTGCGATTTCCTTATTAATATAGTTAGATTTTATGTAACCGGCCGTTGAACATACTCTATGCACTTTTTTTACTAGTTTTACATTACATACATTACATCGAAGTCAACGGCCAAGTTACCGTGCATTTATGGGCATAAATGTACAATATATTAAAAACGGCATTATAATCATACGCACTTTAGCGACAGAGGAAGTCTACAGGAGTCAAGCAAATTCAGCGTATATTCACCAAACTTTACTGCGTTAACAGAAAATCCTGATGACATTGTTTGCAGAATTATGTATAATCTCTTGATCAACTCTTCATCGATACCCGTGATTTCTGCAGAACATTGATAGGTTTGGAAGAATCTCCTTGCCGTATTTCCGTCATTGCTGTTTCCAGAATTTTGACGAGGTTTATCAATGTGTAAACCAAGCAATTTCCGGAAGCGAGTTTGAACGTGCTTCTTTTTCTCTTCTTTAATCTTTTATTCTCTGGAGTCGATTCAGCCCACTTTTCAAATCCTAGGTTATAAGAAATATGCAGAATCATTTCCATACATCTTATCCAAGCATGTAAGGTAGACAGCCCGTATTTAAACGTATCTTCATTCTCAATTCTTGCAGTTACTTTTGTTATATTGTGCATCTGTCTAGGAGTTGCTCCACAAACAGTACATGAAGCACTCGATGGAGTCTGCGTTAACACTTGAGCAACTTTCCCGTCGATCATTGTCATAAACAGCTCATGTCTTACTCATGTTACCTTCTTTTGCTGCAGGCGTTCGCGTTTGACTTAATTCATTCATTTTTGCTTCAAGTTCACTTACAACAGCTGTAGTTTTTTCAGGAGTTTCTTCTGCTAATTCCAGAGAAATGGGTCTGCAATATCTAACTGAAGAACATGTTGGATTTTGCGATATAACTACTTTACTTTATTCATCCACTAGTCTCAATGGTACAAATGAAACTATAAACATATAAGCATCCGATATTTGTTCATTTTCTTCCGGTAAAACTTGTTTATACTCACTTTGTCCCGAGGATCCATCGCAACCCCATTTGCTATACAGTTTGAGACGGGTGAACTTTTTCGAAACCGAGTCTATTTTTAAAATACGACAGGCAGTATGATCTAAGAGGTCTTGAAGGTTTACTTTAGTACTTATATTCGTTACGGATATGCTTGACGCAAGAGGATAGCAATCCTTCTTTGCTTCAGCCAAAATTTGGTATGATGGAAATACCGAAAATAAGTTTTTCTCAACAAGTCTCAGCCTCAGGTAGGAATATTGAGCTTTGGATAGATCGGTTTCAATATATATACATAATGCTTCTTCTTTGGTATGGGAAGGTACACCATCTGGACTTCGTAAAATGTTTCGTAAAATGACTTTTTCTCCTCCTTTTCTGTATTTCTCGTAATACTCACAATCGAAGCTTAATCATTTTCACCCATAGATCGTAAACCTTGAACATAAGCGTAATGCACATGCCCCATTCCATACTCCTAGAGTAATTCCAAGTTTTTATGTTTTTTTCGTACTCTCCGAACACGTCAGGATTTTCTTTTTTTTTCACGTACTCTAAACTCGCCATTTAACCAATTTGTGTTTTGGCTCTCGATGCAATCTTGTTTTCTTTGAGCTTTCACCCATTTTTGGTTACAAATCGTAATCAAATTTCTTTGAATACTTTGCATAACCGTGCTCACATCTGTTGTTGATAAATGGAAATTGTCCAACAAATATTTTTCAATATCTGAAGTACTTTTCCCGCTTATTATCTGAGCACATATATCGCGTCGAAAACACACAAATTCACTAATTTTAAACTTTTTTCAGCAAATTCACAGTTACCGAAGGAAGGTATCCGGACACTTTGATGAACACGCTGCAAACTCGAGTATTTATAGGACCCTAGTTTCAGTAACTTGTGCAAAACCAATAAGAAAATTGAAAAAACAGTTTTCTTACTACTACTTATTATAATTACAACAACAGATAAGAACTATGCAACATGATTTTTATCATACGTGTGGTTAAAATGGACACCGCAAAAAAAAATCGTGTGAAAATATATTTAGGTCGACATTTTTGCTTCTAGTTCGAAATGGCGCAGCAATGACGCAGGTTTTTTGTATTACTTAATAGGTAAGGTATCTAAACATGTAATTAACTTGACATCGGGAGCCATCGGTAACAAGGAAACCTAAAATTGAAAATTAAATAGACGTAAAATTTCCTTATGACAATTAAAAATTATATTAATAAATTCGAAAATATATTTTTCATCACAAAATAGTTATGAACTAGAAATCTTGAGTAATCTAAAAATGTATAATACTTATACATTCCCTTGAAGAACATAGAAAATATCTTAAGTTGAACTTCCATAACGAGTAATCTAGTTAATATCAAATTATCAAATTATAAAGTTTGGGTGTAATTTTATGTACCTAAAAATTTTTTGGATTTGTTTTTACTATCATATCCGATGGCTTTATCATCTTAGAATGTAAAACAATCAAAACAGTTTCAGTAACACGACTTTTGTCCCAACTAATTTTGAGATGGAAAATACCGGTTGGTCCCATAGCACCGTTTGCTCTACTGTGTCCTCAGGGCGATCCTCGCAGTGGTGACACCCAGGCGTTTCTTCCTTCCTCATCAGACACAGGTACCTCCCGAAACTTCCGTGTCCGGTGAGGACCTGCGTCATGCGGTAGGTAAGGACGCCGTGACGCCGATCTAGCCACTCCTCAAAGAGGGGTCTTACCGCCGCAATTGCGGCGTGCCCGAAAATCTACTCACACTAATAATAAAATTTGGGATTCATCGAGACACAATTTATTTTGCTTTCATATACTTAAATGTAAGTACTTGTACTCAAACATTCTCTTTCATAACATTCAACAAAACAGCTAAAATTTAAAAGTTTTCAAAAATTTAAAAATTCAAAAAAATAAGTTTTTGTAGGTTCAAATTGTTCCATTTATAAACTATCAACAGATTCTTTGTCACAACTTTATCAACGCTAAACATATGCAGAACATTAAATCACAAAAGCTTGGTTTGTGCTTTTATGTTGGTCATTTTTGTACACCGCATTTAAATAAAAACTATATACTTAGTAATATTTAACATAGTATGAATATAACAATGGTACAATCTATATAAAAATCAATGTTTTTATGTTCATACTCTATTTATACAAAACTTTTGGCAAGGTTTTTTGAGGACACATGAGAGGGTTTCTGAACCAAAAAATCCACAGAACAAGAGTGGTTTGCAAAATACATACTTTTTGATTTGTATGGTTGAAAAAGAAAACACTATTACTTTATATGGCAATGCATGCCAGATACAGTTAGCATACTATAAAATCTATTTTAGAATGTTATTTGCATTTGTTATTTATTGTTTATGTTTTGAAAGTCCTTCCAAAGGTTGTATGGAAGATATCACTTGACCGCCATTGTAACCATAGAATTAAGTAATATTGTTAAATAGGTGTTTAAATTTTGATGCACAATAAATTATGATAGAATATAATATAAAAAAAAAAAAAAAAAAAAAAAAAAAAAAATAGTGCGTCGCGCCGCGCGCGTCTAGTGGCGTGCTGCGTGACCTGTGTTGTGCGCCGTATCATTGCGTATATATGCTACTAAGTGTCCAACGTGTAACTTGTTTTTAAATATTTTTGGGGCAAAAACAAAAAAGGTTTATCAAATATTAGATTCGATTTAGTTACTTATTCCGAACGAACTATATTCACATTTCGCATATACTAAACATAATGTTGTATACTTACGGGTAAAACATTCCCACCTCGGAAAACCTTTCAGGTGTGAAATATACAGAACAAAGTAAACCAATAAATATAGTAAAATAATAAAAAAAAACTTTTTACCAAAAAATTAAACCGTCTCCCAAAAACACTGCAAAGTGAAAAATAACTTTAATTTCCGTAATCGGTGTCTAGTTTTGTATTTTCGTACACCGACTTCCGAAATTAAAGTTATTTTTCACTTTGCAGTGTTTTTGGGAGTCGGTTTAATTTTTTGGTATAAAGTTTTTATTTCACTCTTTTTAGTTGGTCGATTTTTAATTTACCTAGTTAAAAGTGCCTAAATGTCAACTACTTATAACCTTTTACAAAATATTGCTTTTCCCAATGCTGGGCCGTTAATTGTTGAGGAGTTCTCCTGGTACTTCACCATCAGCTCTACATCACCATATGCATTGTGACGAACATAAAGTGCTTAGCATCCATATTCAAGTAATCGAATCGCAATCCACGAAATACTTATTATTGAGTAGGTTCGGCGGCCATCTGTGGTCTTCATCATCAGTTCCACTTCCCCAAATGGTATTTTTTGAGAGCAACTGCACAAGTTACTATAAGAAATACCCAAAACGCCATAGTTGTGCCTATAATATTTGAAGAGTTCCCTCGATTTCTCCAGGATCCCATCATCAGATTCTGACTTGGTGACAATGGGACGAATTTCGAAGTATACCCTTTCAAACAAAAAAAGAATTTTCCAAATCGGTTCAGCCGTCTTCGAATAATAGGTGATCATACATAAATAAAAATATACGCGTCGAATTGATAACCTCCTCTTTTGGTCGTCGGTTGAAAACATATCTAACCTGTTCTACCGTCTAACTATCTACTTACTAAAAAAAGACACCTACCTACTTACCTGCCTACATTTCTCAATTTGCTTTTGTCATTGAATTTTTAATGTCCACCATACACTTACCTACCAAACATTTTCATTCCACTGTGCGTGGTTACGCACATAATTTTGAATAAGTGCAAAATTCAACAAAACAGCGACAAATAAACCCGAGCAACAAACAGCCGCGTGTGACGTAAGATACCGCGACGCATCCGAGATTGTGCAACTTACAGGTTCTGTCTCTTTCATTCAGATTAATCAGCAATATTTTATAGATTAACCTTAAGGCGATACCAAAATAGATTAGGGGTTTTTACGTCACCATTTATTTCACTATTCCAGCAAGTATGGATTTAATTTTTGGTAATATGTTTATTGACTATTTCATTAATACTTTTACCGAAGGAAAACGAAATTGGGTTAAATTTGCTCCATCGAATTTGATTCCGAAAAGACCTCTATTTTTTTTTATTTTTTCCTGTAATTCTAAAATCCTAAGGAATTTCATTTCAAAATTGCATTCAAAATGTGCATAATAGGTAATTAAAAAGTATGACTGAAAATATTTTTGATACATAGCTTAATTTATTTTTAAACAATTTTTATTTGGCTTGGCGCTTACGTTGTTTTATTTTGGTTCCAGCGCATTGTTGCGCTCTCTTTTTTTCGCACGTGGAAGTAATAGACTCTGTCACTTTCTTATGCCCGCCCAGTTCGCCAATATTAGTCTATGCAGTAGACATGTGTCGTTATGAGTTTTTCTAATAACGTAACTAAGCCGTTGTTCGTTGTCAAATAACGTTGTGAAAACTATCTATTTTGACAACTATCTATTTCGACAACGTCTCGTGTAGAAGGCGCCTTATAACGTGATATCTGTTGCAGTTACAGTATTGATACTAAACATACAGTCAACTTTCTTTCGTACTTATCCAGGCTTACGCTTAGGTTTTTTGCAATAAGAAAGTAAGTACTTGATATTGTCAAAAAAGTTAGATTTATTTACAATTATTAACACTATAGATGAAAATTACTTATTGTTCAATTCAACACACATACAAAATTTAACGACTTTAGAAAAAAAAATTGGCCAAGTGTGAGTCAGACTCGCCCATGAAGGGTTCCGTAGTAACTATAATAATGTAATATAATATGTCTATTTATTTGACGAATAAAAAAAATCTTAGACTTCTTAAAACTAGCTTATTTACATTTTTACAACTACGCTAAATAACTTTGTTTTTCATAGTGTTTGTATGAATTACAAAGTTATATTTGCGGTTTTAGAAAATATGCTGCGTCTCAAAAACTGCTGACCCGATTTCGTTCAAACTAATTTTGTTTGAAAGTTTACATTAAGATCTACAGACGTATATTTTTTTTAGATTTTTCACTCCATTATTATAGAAGTTAGAGGGGGGACAAACACATTTTACTACTTTGGAAGCTTATAAATCTTTTAAACGATTGACTTTATGAAAAAGTGGTTTTAGAAACCCTTATATAATTTTTAAAGACCTGTCTATAGATACCACACACGCATAGGTTTCATGAAAAAAAAAATATTTTCAGTTCTAGTTCCATGTATGGGGACTTCACTTTATTTTAATTTTTTTTTCTTAAAATCGGGAAGCTTTTCACAGAATACATCTACCTACTAAGTTTCACATGTATAGTTTTAATAGTTTCGGAATATAATGGCTGTGACATACGGACGGACGGACAGACAGACAGACAGACAGACAGACAGACGGACAGACATATCTAAACTATAAGGGTTCCTTTTTTTGCCATTCGGCTACGGAACCCTAAAAACAATCGTTGAGAAATGGGAAATGGAACACTTGCGGGTTTCAAGGTCAACACCAAACTAAATTTTCAAATAATATTTTTTAAGTGGCGAAAGTTAGTCATTCAATTATCGACGTTCGTGTTTATAAGATTCGTCACATTATGCAATAAATCATAACCATCCATCTTTGCTTTTGTGCGAACGAGACGCGCTACCTATCCTATATTTTTCTCGCTCTAACCGTTGCGATACCGCTACGTAGCCAACTTCAACTACGATATCTATTGCGTGATTTCTAGAGCGTTGTGAGATAGCTACGGTTATTATGCGCTACAAAACAACCGATGGTTGTTACAGCTGCAGTTATTGTCATAACGTACGTTGTGAAAATAGATAGTTATGCTTGGTTAGAAAACGAGTGATGGTTGTAAACTCAAATAGATAGTTGTACAACTATTGATGTTACAAAACGGCCATCACTACTATGCAGTTCGCCTGCGGCCTTTGTCAGTGATAGACCTGTGTCGGTTCCTCCCGCAACCGTGATTATATTTTTTTATCGAAATAGTTATTGTTTAGTCTTGTTTTCTGATTTTATTTATCTATATTTGACAAGTGAACAAGGTTTATATAACATTAGTTTACCGATATGGGGAATAAGCATAAAAGACAACGAAAGGTGAAAAAATTGGCCAAGTGCGAGTTGGACCCGTCCATGAAGGGTTCCGTAGTAATATATTTATTTGAAAAAAAAAAAACCAAAAACCTTACAAATTTCTTAAAAGTAGCTTATTTACAATTTTTACAACTACGCCAAATAACTTTGTTTTTCATAGTGTTTGTATGAATTACAAAGTTATATTTGCGGTTTTAGAAAATATACTGTATCTCAAAAACTGTTGACTCGATCTCGTTCAAACCAATTTTGGTTGAAAGTTTACATTAAGATCTACAACATATGTTTTTTTTTAGATTTTTCTCTTCATCATTATAGAAGTTAGAGGGGGACACACACATTTTACCACTTTGGAAGCATATATCTTTTAAACGATTAACTTTATGAAAAAGTAATTTTAGAAACCTTAATGTCATTTTTAAAGACCTGTCTATAGATACCACACACGTATAGGTTTCATGAAAAAAAATATTTTCAGTTTCAGTTCCATGTATGAGGAGCCCCCTTTATTTTAAATATTTTTTAAATTTTCTCTTAAAATCGGAAAGCGGTTCACAGAATACATCTATCTATCAAGTTTTACATGTATAGTCTTAATAGTTTCGGAATAAAATGGCTGTGACATACGGACGGACGGACAGACAGACAGACGGACAGACATGTCGAAACTATAAGGGTTCCGTTTTTTGCCATTCGGCTACGGAACCCTAAAAACCGACATTTGGAACGCCTGAGGGATCATGCTCGTAAAATGACGGAAAATAATTGGCCAAGTGCGAGTCAGACTCGCCCATGAAGGGTTTCGTAGTAACTATTATAATATAATGTAATATAATATAATATAATATGTATATTTATTTGACGAAAAACAAAACCTTACAAATTTCTTAAAACTAAGTTATTTACATTTTTTACAACTACGCCAAATAACTTTGTTTTTCATAGTGTTTGTATGAATTACAATGTTATATTTGCGGTTTTAGAAAATATGTTGTATCACAAAAAATGCTGACCCGATCTCGTTCAAACCAATTTTGGTTGAAAGTATACATTAAGATCTACAGACATATATTTTTTTTAGATTTTCATTCCATTATTACAGAAGTTAGAGGGGGGGGGGGGAGGTACACATTTTACCACTTTGGTAGCGTATATCTTTTAAACGATTGACTTTATAAAAAGTAGTTTCAGAAACCCCTATGTCATTTTTATAGACCTATCTATAGATACCACACACGCATAGGTTTCATGAAAAAAAAAATTTTTTTCAGTTTCAGTTCCATGTATGGTGAGCCCCCCTTTATTTTAAATATTTTTTTTTATAAAATCTGAAAGCGGTTTACAGAATACATCTACCTACCAAGTTTCACATGTATATTCCTAATAGCTTCGGAATAAAATGGCTGTGACATACGAACGGACGCACGGACAGACATGACGAACTATGAGGGTTCCATATTTTTGAATATTTACATACCAGTTTTATTTTACAGAGACAAAATCACAGCTCCGGAGCAGACCTCGGATAATACATGTGATTCGGAAAACAGAAGATTAGAGTCGCCATTATAATTTTTAAATTTGGATGATCAACAGTGTCTAACTACTAACTTCTTGGAAAAAAATTAGTCAGTAAACTGTTTATTTCCTATTAAGATAGAAAGAAATACATTGGCGCGGATTGTCTTGTTCACAAACTAAACTAAAGTTCAGTGCATCTTTTTCTTACTATTTCATTATAAAAAGGACAGAAAATATTAGTTTATTTCTGTCAAATTAGTCAGCGCCTGACGTAAATTGACGTATTTTTAGTAACCAATTTTTTAATCGAGTCTAAAATTATCTATGGAATATCTTAATTTGACAGGACTAAACTAATATTTTTCTTCTGCTTTTTTCTTAATGAAATAGAAAGAAAGTGCGTTGCCAGGGCCAAAATTCGTGGTGGCAAGGCATCTGCCGGAGATTTTTCACTGTTACTTTAAAGGTGGCAGACGGGTCATATGTGCAAAAGAACACAGAAGCCGACAGAGAGTTCCAAACCGATTCGAAGACCGGTCGAAGTCCGACCGAAGTCCGACCGACAAAGTGCGCACAATAAATGTAGAGGAGAATTACATAGTATGACAAAGTGGTATATTGACCAAGTGAGGATGGTGCCCTGTAGTACGTCTGGTATATTAATACTGAAAGCCATTACCAATGATATTGCCGTTATTCATGAAATCAGTCATCGTGTTTTTGTCTATATATTTTATTTCTATTTATCAAAGTAATCACTCATGCAATCGATGCATCTTTTCCAACGCACTGGTAGCTTATTGATACCCTTCTTGAAGAAATCAGTTGGACGGGAGGCAACAAATTCTGCAAAGGCATTTTTACTGCCTCTATGATGTTGATTTTTCCCGAGAAGTTTAGAATTCAGGAAAAAGTAGAAGTCTGTAGGTGCAAGGTCTAGTGAGTACGACAGATGGCGGAGAACTTCCAACACCAGCTCTTGTAACTTGTAGACCGTCTGCTGTGTAGTATGAGGACGCGCGTTGTCGTGCAAGAGCAGCGGAGCCGAGCGATTGACCAAAGCTGGTTGGAGATGTGCGAGCTTCTCCATAATTGTGTTCAGTTCTGCAGTAATACTCATCCTGTTTGGTAGATAACTCATTACACCAGGGTTAGACCACCAAACAGGGACCATCACTTTTCTAGGGGTCAGTTTTCGTTTAGGAAAACGTTTAGATGCTAATCCAGGATCCAACCAATTTCGCTTACGATTGTCGAACAGGATCCATTTTTCACCGCAGGCAACAAAATTATTTCGTTTGTGTGCCTGTTAAGCAGTGCAAGATACGTCTCGATGCGTCCTTCGCGGTGATGATCACTGAATTCGTGGGGCAGACGTCAAGCTTTTTTACCTTGCCAATTTGACGCAAGTAAACCAATATTGTTTTGATACTAGCGTTGAAAGCTGCTTCTAATTCAGCCGCAGATCGGGTGATCATCAGCTCCCACAATCGCCTTTAATTCGTCATCGACAACCACAGGGTTCATTTTTCAGGTCGAAATTTCCAGATCGGACACGAGCAAACTAATAACGGGTGGTGCATTCATTTTTAGAGTTCGTTTTGTAAACGTCGTTGAGGTTGTGGGCCGTAGGTACAAGGGGCACGGTTATGCCAAACTTTGAAACAAGAATTCCAAATTTTAAAATAAAATTAATTTGAAATTATAATTATTAGCCAAAACAATATGATTATCGAACTCAAACTCAACATATTTATTTCACATAGGCCCACATGGGCACTTACAATACGTCTGAAGTTAGTGCATGGTTTGAAATTGGTCGTTTTCTAGGGAGAAAAACCGGCAAAAAAACTCCACAGTATCCATGATACAGATTAAGAGGACAGTATATAATTTAATATTATAATTTGAAATTGCCAGTACGGCAAAACAGCGATTTCATAGGTAAAGCCCTGTTATTAAATATCAAATATTTATAAATTATTTAAAAATTAAACATAACTGACAACGAGCATTACTGAAAGTGATGCTCTTTAAACCCTCACAAAAAAAAAAAATATTATTATTTAAAATCCTCACAGTCAGACAGCTATATATCCTCCGTTCTATCCAGCGAAGACACCGTACTCTTCCTCTAGACAAAAACCTACTTCAAAGGCGCAAAGGTTTTCCAGTATGCAAAGCAATCCCTTGTCGATATGCATTTGCAAGTCGTCAATTTTTAGCACAAAGTTCACGTATTTATAACAAAATTAATAAAATTATTTCCATTTATAGACTCACGACTCACGAATTAAAAAAAACTTAAGAACTGGCTACTTCTTTTATCTTATGACGAAGCAGAAAAAATATTGTGTATCGAAACTTAAATTTATTTATACTCCTATGGAATCATACTATCTCTCATTCACACATAAGCACACCGTCGCCCACACACGCATATACACACACCCACTCACACAAACACATACACACACAAACCTTCCAGACACTCATAAACACACACACAACCTTCTTTTGCTGTTGACAACAGAAATATTGTAACCGAAATGTCACGGTCGTGTTATTTATTGCCAATGCCGAAATATCTCCGACTCCTAAGATACAGGTCTGCGTACCTAGTTTAGGTGCCGGAAATCTGACACAAATTTTTAGATTTGCTGTACAACCTACTGTTTATCTTTTATGTATTACGTGTCTTTTCTTATGTACAAATAAATTTTATATTATCTTATATTGAAGGAAAATATGCAAAGACTTTACAAACTAGCAGTCGGGTAAAAAGAAGCCTATAACACTTCTCAAGCTTGAACCTACTTCAATACCAAATTTTATCTTAATCCACCCAGTACTTTCAAAAATTAGCGCATTCAAAGAAACAAACTTTACTGCTTTATAATATTAGTGTAGATTTCTTAAATTAGGAGCATTGTAGGATCATATCATAATCAGATTACTTTCAATTATTATAAGTACGATAAGTCACAAATTTGAGCGGACCATCTAGAGTGCAAACATTTGTCAGTTATCGTGTAGCTCAACTTTGAACTTAAGGAGCTCAACGATCTGACGAACAGTATCAAAGTAAGGACATTTGGGTAGGTAAGACAAATACTCAAACAGCCATACATCACCTATAAATTATAATGAAAATAGCATAAAAAGAAATAATAACCTACATATTCCTCACATTCATAATAATAAAAATATAAAAGATCAAAAAACGAAAAAAGAAATAATTAAATACAAAGTAGGTATATACAATACTTTAGAAAGTTAATCATTAACTCAGCAAAATACATTAAAAAAGAGCACATAAGTACGTATATCATTGGAGCAACTAATTCCCAAGCCTTTTAATCCTCAATATAATCTTTGACTGTGTAAATAGCTTCCTGAAATAGCTTACGTTTTATAAATAATTTGAATTTGATTAGAATAAGTTACTTATCACTTAATAGCACACTAAATATCCATACTCACACACAGTTGTGACAATTAAACACTAAGTTTGTATTTAGATGACAATAACAAAATTGTGGCGGTACAACCCAAGCCCAACGCAATAGGGTTTCCTGTGTTACAAAATAATTATTTTATTTGGTTCATCAGGTAGAATTTCAAAAAGTATTGATCACGTATTTTTTGCCCTTTCAAGTCAAGAAAAATTCACAAAATGGAAAGCTTCAAAGTATAGGAGTGGGGGCTGCTGACGTCACACAGTGCCAAGAATTATACTGGAGTGTGACGTCACGCGAAACTTCAACTCACTGTATCGTCTTAATTTTTCAATTACGTGAAAAAATAAAAAATACGTATCGAATGTTTTTTTGTTAAACTACGTGACGGACTAAATAAAATATTTTAGGAAACTACCCTACGCCCTTCCTAGGGGTATTAAGTATTTTTTAACACTGAATATCCGATCATTATAAGATACAAGGGAATTCCCTGCTTCGTTCTCGATAGTCGCACATACGGATTGGCCGATTATGGCGTTGCCAAAATTGTGTTTGAATTTTACATATTTTCGATTTATTATATAATATAGATTTAAAAGTATCGTCTATTTTATTAATGAAAACTGGCAGGGGGCCCTTATATCCATGGGGCCCTGGGCTGCAGCCCAAATAGCCCATAGGTAGATCCACCCCTGATGCAAGCAAGCATGCAACATGCAGCAGGCATAGTTTCTGTCACGGCTCCGGTGCTGCAGGGCTCCGGCGGTCCCATGCAAGCTTATCCTCGCAGATGTGTTTCACGCTCACCACCGCGGCTGCGGCTTGCTGGCTGGCTTCGCCGACCAGCCTCAGCCGCGGCGGCGAGTGTTAAAACCACCTGCTCCTCACCTCGCGGGCCGCCTCGCCCCTCCGCGCCTACGCGATTTTAAATAACACTCTAGGGGTAGGACATACATGGAACAGACGTGGAATCGGTTTCGCAGCAATTCGTTTCTGTCACGCCGCTTCCGCAGCACGCTCAATCAAATTACTCGCAATATTATATATTTTAAACGATAGGCTTAATGATTTTCGATTAAATAAACGTTATATCCAATAATGTTATACGAAATAAGTTTTAGAGTATATAAATGTTATGTCTAAAGAAATTACATCAACAGTTGGTATAACTCACTATCTTGTGAACGTTATTGAAATGAAAATATACCAAATAACTTTTTATGATATGAGACGCACCCCGCTAAATCAATACGGATTTGTTTCGAACAGACCAGTTAAAAAACCGTGTTCAATTCAATTGCACACTATTTTGTAAAACCTCTTTTAACGATGCTTGACCGCAAAAACGTACTCATTTGACGCGAGTTGAGCACGGGTTGGTTGAATTGTGTAGTAATACAAAAGCGTGTGTATTTCGCGAGACCGATGTCGCCAGTTGGACACGGAAAGGGAAATACGCGACGATGATTTGGTGCATTCACTAGAGGTCAGTGAAGATGATGAGCCTCTACCATATGAAATAGAGATTGAAAATAATGATATGACTGGTAGATCCTCGGTACATGAGAGATCCGTGATCCAGAATATGTAATTAATAAAAATAGGGGCAAGGATACAAACAAAGAAAATAAAACATGCGGGGGAAATGTCTCTGATGAAATATTAAATGAAGGCGAGAGACATGTATTCCAAGAAAATAGTGTAGTTATAGATTTTAGTAATTTTTAATTAAATCTTATATATTTTACATACTCTGTCTTTTATTCGTAAGAAAATATCCATCAAAAGATTTAATTGGATGAATTATCTTTAATTAAATAATAAATTAATAGTTTAAAAATCACTAGAAAAACACGCTTTTATAAGTGCACGTAAAAACAAAAAATTTGTTCGCGCTTTTCCTTTTTTTTTTGTAGCTTCCGTTTTCTTTGTGTTGCTGTTTCTTTTTTATATTATTCCCACGAGTAGTGAACAATTAAACGGTCAATCACCCCAGAGGATTTGAAAGTGACATCACAAAAAGTTGACAAAAAGGTTAAGAAAACCGATAACGGATTTTCTTTAGGTTTGTTATCCTGAAACCTGAACTTGTTTGAAACCTGATCGTGTTCAAAGTCCATTACGTGGCTTTTCTCACAAGTACAAACACGACTATGATACGATATTCCATCATGGAATGCCACTGCCTATCTTCCGGCTTCATCATCAGACCTTGAAACCTAATCGTGGTCAAAGTTCATTACAAGACTTTTCTAAGAAATCCAAAACAGCTATGATACGATTTTCCATCATGAAGTTCCAGTTCATATCTTCCGGCTCCATCATCAGATCAGTTCGCCATATTATTGTATTGTCATCAGAACTACATACAGTTGCCAATTTTCATTACGCTACGACCCTTGGAAGATGGTTAAAGTAGTTACCTTAGATTCCATTACATAGTTAGTTACATACAGGTCGACCTAATAAAAGCGTGTTAAAAAGCGTAGTTTTGAAGCAACTTTTTGTTACTACTCATTTTAAGTAAATGAATTATATAAAATCATAGTAAGAATTTGTTTACTACACTAGTAGTTCTTTTTCTTAGTTCATTATGATCATTTACTGTTACGGTCTGTTCATTTACACACGTTATATTATTTTTGTCATACTTAAATAAAGTAAAACACTAAATACCTAACAATATAATGAATAAGTTAGTTTAGTTCAGATTAAAAAGAAATGTATTTGATTTTGGCGACTCCGTGCCTTCTCTATTCTAAAACATCAAAACACACAAACTACATCGCAAACTCACCGCGAGTATACATAATATTACCGTGCCGCGAGCGTGCGCTCGAGTTTGCAATGTATTCTAGCGGGGGTGCTCCCCGCGTCTTCCGTTAAGCTACGCCCCTCGAGCTATGTCTTATTTTTTTCGTATCACCTTAATAGTATACAGGTTAACCCGTATAAAGGTTAATTAAACAAATGGGTTAAACGTCTAACCGGTTAACCTTTTAATCCGATTAATGGGTCCTTGAGTCCATGGTGCACTATTTATCTATATAAAATACAAAACAATAAATAATGTTCTCAAAACCCATATATACCTACATATAAATATTAAAAAAAAAGAAAGAAACAAAGACATACATAATAACAACAATTTAAGGAGAGAGATAGAGATCTTTTATTAAATTTTTGAAAGAAGATAGGGTTTGTGCTTGTCTTACTGACATGGGTAGAGCATTCCACAGCCGTACTGCTTGAGCTGCGACTTACCATAGAAATTGGTGGCGTGACTCGGTACCGCAAGCCTGAAGTTTTTTGATGACCTCAGAGATTTAGCATGTGTGTCATGAAGGAACTTAAATCGTTCTTTAAGATAATTTGGGGTTTTAGGATTAAACAGCACACTGTAAAGCAGAGACAAAATGTGTAAGTTCCGGCGAAGACATATTTGAAGCCACTTGAGTTTCGTACGACATTCGGATATGTGATCATATTTGCGCAAGCCAAATATAAATCTAATGCAAACATTTTGGAGTCGCTCAAGTTTATCAAATTTTATTTATTTACTAGCGACCCGCCCCGGCTTCGCATGGGTGCAATGTTTACATTAAATATACTATAGAATGTCTTTATATACAACATTGACAGCCTTTTTGTCATTCAACAATACATACATGTTCTCTTTAGTAGTTACTCTTGAAAATGCGATATATAATTGACCATGGGAAAACAATTCAACGCTCAAATCTAAGCCTGCAACGTTGAATATTTGACCCTAGGTCATTGCAAAGATATCTTTAACGGAAATTGTAGACGTTTAAATTGGAACGGTAAATACGATGGTATCAGAGGAATTCGGGGAATCAATACATCTTCTCTGTTACCACATCCGGTGAGTATTGTGCAGTCTATTATGAAAGTTTTAGCGATTTTACCAGCAAACGTGTGCTACTGCAAAGTTTAGGTGGATTCAGGTTTCTTAATAAAATAACAGAACAACCAACTTTCAACACCATTCTATGAGGAGGGAGTCCAGACGGTTCAAAGAGAATTAAGAAATTCTGTAGGAAAGTGAACAGCTTCTTCCAAATCCAGAATAGTATTAAGTGAGAAGTGAGTAGTAGGGTAAATACGCCAAATGTCGGCCCCCTAACGGATTTTCTGACTGGGGATCGCTCTGGCGCCATCAGTTTGCAACGAAGGATAGCTTCTGATGCGGTTTTGGATAGTTTCATATATCTATTTCATGTTTATAGGCATAAGATTGACATTTCTATTAAAAGAAAAAAGTATTAAGGTTTAGATGAGCCGAGAACGAAAAAACCCTAAAGTCGGCCATTCACGGCCCATGGTCGGTCGCGTTTTTCCCAAATGTCGGCCGGGTATAGGGTGTTTTAAATTAAGACTGACAAATATTATTAATATGATTTATTTTGGCATGAGTCTAATATCACACTAAGTATACATTTGTAATTGAATTTGTTTATTACTAAAATATATTTTTCCCTTCAACAATGTTAGTACTAAAATTATAACAAAGTAAAACATCACAATAAAATAAAATACTTGCAACGTTGTTCGTGGAACGCCAAATAGTTTAATTTACGAATGGACATCCCATTACCTATTGCCCCAAGAGCTTCTTTTATTTTATTGCGATCGTAACCGCATAATTCTCTTTGCTTTCGCGAAGGCCTTGCATCTACCTGCTCTGTCATTGTAGTACCTTAAATTAAAAGCATTAAGTGAAAACGAACGAGCTTTTTGTCACATGCAGGTTAATGAATCAATGAAAGTAAGTAAACTTCAAAGATATTTTTAAGCTAATAAACAAGGGTTTCATAGATAGCAAGTTCCAAAGAGCAATTTATATTTATATCCCAAATTCCCAAACTATAATTAGCTACCATAAATATGTTTTCAATATTGTCAATACCTACATATTTAATTTTGAGAAAACAAGTTTGATAAATAAATTAAAAATGACTACCTACCACCCAATCAATGAAGAAATACAAAAGTAATCAGCCTGTATAGTGGCGTCCGAATTTGAGGCTGGTCGACATTACGATCTTTAATATTTCTAATGTCGGCCCCACAGAAGCCCCTATTTCGTGTACCTTATTTCTCGAGATTCAACTAATATCACCCCGGCCGGTATTTGGCAATTAAACGTAAAATAGATTTATTTGCCTGTAAGCTTTGCAAATTCTCTTGTTAAACCAATGGAATTGGTAGAATTGGAATTTATAAAACAGACTGCATTTACTTTATGTCGGCCACGGCCGAGAATCGGGTTTTAAGTCAAAACTGGCGCTCTACTGACGGCCTCCTATTTTTCCCTTAAAACAATACGCAAAATGTTGAAAAAACTATCTCAAAATATAGTAAAAATAACGTTTTAGTGATAATAAAGCTCAAAACAAAAATAAAGAAATTTCTTACACACTTACCGTAGTAATATCAATTCCCAAAGTATGGGTATTCACATCAGGTAAACTACTTTTAACGCAAACTTGACGCTTCAACGGCGCAGTCGCGACTTACGTTCAGTGTGCGAAGAGCGAGTGACGTAATCGAATAGTAACGGTTTATACATAGATTATGAAGTAAGGTTGTAATTCAGGTAGCAAAATTGTCACTTAATTACCTTTTGAATGAACGGAAGCTGAAAACGTACAAACGGCCGGAGGATGAGGGGGAGGGGGGGGGGCGCGACGTTTAGCGTTACCCTTTATTTGCGTCGGTGCTCATCGTCGGTCGTCGATCTTTGAAAAAATCAAGTTATTTACCTTATCTACTTGTTCGTTAGTGGGTGATAGAGTCGCCCTTTCTTTAACCCTTTAGCTCGCAACTATATATATGAAAGTACTCTGTGGCTCGCAATGATAAGCCGGCTCAACGTTTGCTTTAAAAAAATGTAGGTTAAAAATTTATTACTTTTAGTTAGATTTTTTAAATGACTATAGTGAATAACTAAACGCAATTGTAAAGTAAAACAATTTGATTTCCAAGTGCATTTTACGTCAGTATTGTGCAAAATGCCGTCCTGGTCGCAATGACTCCGCGGATTGCAGGTAATTTTATTTTATATTAAATATTTTTAAGAGTTTTTTCTGTTTTGGACAGTAAAATTTTATTTTAAGAAAGCTATTTTAGTGTTCTGATTATAAATAACTTCATTTTATTGGCTAACTTACGAGCACTTAGTTCTTAAAATGATACGTTGAACATTCTCAACGTTGCGAAGTTATCAGTAAAATACTTCGTAAAAGGTGGTAAAAGGTATGTTGAACATGCTCAACATTGCGGCTTTTAACGATTCATTTAGTATGTGTTCATATTAACATTTTATATGATATATATTGGTGTTTTGCTATGCTATGGGTGTGGTTTTGCATGTTATTTATTGCTTGTTTCAGACTAAGCCAATATGGCAACGCACGCGCTTTATGGTACAACTATTACCATAAACTTACTCCCTCCATGTACTAGTACATCCCGAAACTGCTCTCTCAGAATAGTAGCAACCTGGTACAAGTTTGATGATGAAGTTGTTGTTATTTAAGACAGTCGTACGAAAGAACGTGAAAACTGTTCTTGGACCCAGGTCATACCCTTCTTCGATGAATGACTTGGACCTTGAGACTTCTGGAAATGAGACTCCGTACCCTTCTTATCTGATGAAGAAATTATTCCATCTACACCCGTCATGAATAACATGTTCCCTCTGGACAAAATATCACATCAACTTCCAGTTTTCCAGTCAGTTTCATTTATTTTATCCTGACATTTAGGCTTTTGTAACTAGGTAAAGCACAAGTCGTCAAACCATAACTCGAAAAACAAAATTACTTCCAACTTCTTCACTTTGCAGTTTTATTTTTGGAAATCAGTTTTATTTTTTGTAAAAAAGTATATATATATAGACATCGCAGCCCCGGATCACAAGGGCTACTGAAGGAACAGAGTGGGTTTTTATTCAGTATTTGTCTGTTCGCCCATGAAGGGTTCCGAAGTAACTATAATAATATAACATACTTAATATGTATATTTACCTATTTGACAAAAAAAACTTGCAAATTTCTTAAAACTAGCTTATTTACATTTTTTACAACTACGCCAAATAACTTTATTTTTCATAGTGTTTGTATGAATTACAAAGTTATATTTGCGGTTTTAGAAAATATGCTGTATATCAAAAATTGCTGACCCGATCTCGTTCAAACTAATTTTGGTTGAAAGTTTATACTAAGATCTACAGACATATATATTTTTTAGATTTTTCACTCCATTATTATAGAAGTTAGGGGGGGGGGGGGACATTTTACCCCATTGGAAGTGTTTATCTTTTAAACAATTAACTTTATGAAAAAGTGTTTTAAGAAATTTCAATGTCATTTTTAAAGACCTTTCTATAGATGATACCACACACGCATAGGTTTCATGAAAAATTTTTTTTTTTCAGTTTTAGTTAGGTATATGATTATATATATTTTTTAAGTTTTTTCTTAAAATCGGAAAACGGGTACACACAGAACGCGGGAAGGATTATACATGTGAAACTTGGTTAGTAGATGTAACCTACCAAGTTTCACATGTATAGTCCTAATAGTTTCGGAATAAAATAGCTGTGACATACGGACGGTCAGACAGACAGACTTGATGAAACTATAAGGGTTCCGTTTTTTGCCATTCGGCTACGGAACCCTAAAAAATCCATCCAATGTACAGACAACAATGCGCATCAACCTACCCCAATCTGTCAAACTGTAATAGATTTTCAACTTTATCACAAAAGCGGAAGGTTCATCTTCGACTAGGAAAATTTGACAGATTGGGGTAGGTTGATGTGCTGGCGTCTGTACCTCCAAACGAGTAGAACCAATGTATATATATTGTATACATTTTACAGTTTAATTGTTGTTTTAGATGCCGAGGATTAAGGCATTGGGGAAGAGCTCTCGTAAAAGATTGTCTGCCAATAGATTGATTGCAGAGCGGATAGAACGTTTAGCATTTTATTATTTACTAGTACTCACGCGGGGCTTCGCTCCCGTGGATTCTATCACGGTAACAACATAACTCTCCTTTTTTGGAGTCGCGTAAAAAGTAGCCTATAACTCAAGCTTCAAGCTACCTCCATACCAAATTTCATCCAAATCCACCCAGTACTTTCGAAGATTAGTTCAAGCAAACAAACAAACAAACTTTTCCGCTTTATAATATTAGTATAGATATAATTAAAAAGAAGAGACCTGGATGACTGACTGACTAACTGGCGCCCAGTCCAAACTTTTAAACCTAGAACGCTGAAATTTTGGACAAAGATTCCTTTATAAAGTAAGGAAGGATTTTTTTAAATTCAACCCCTTAAGAGTTAAATAGAGGATGAAAGTTTAACCTGAAATTGTAAGTGTGATCGGCGGCGGATGGCAAATGCGCAAGGGAGAGGCAACTCTCTTCCTTACGCCCCAGCTGCCGCGGGGATCACGAGCCGGTAGACACCGTAGGCGCGGGCTTGTGGACGCCGAGCAGTGGTAGTTCACCGTCCGGTAAGGACCAGACCTGCGCACAGTGTACGGCGTAGAACAAGCCAGGTGGACAAAAATATTTTTTCATGGCTTTGGAACTATCTCTATAAATTAGTTATTTATATAGTAGAATTGTGTATAAATATTTTATTTCATGTATACACGATTATATTACAAGAAAATAAATAAGAATAAAATTATCTTAATCGCTACAAATATCAACGCTAATTACATATAATTATACAACCTTAGACTAACATATTAAATACAAAAATTATAAATCTAACACTAGACCTATCTATTTACATTAAAACTAATTCTCAATATCAGAATTATCGGGTTCAGAATCCGATGAATCCGATAGAAGATAGTCTTCCTGAGTTTATGGAAGTCTTGGTTGCAGTTGGAGTCGATGCTCTATAGTGGGAGCTATGATGAGCTTTAAGACCTCCGCGCACAATTTATCAGACTTTTTTTTTCGGTACATCCCGGAGGCTGTTGATCAGAGGATCAGACGTTAAAATCAACATATTGAGCAAGTCCCTATTCGTGGCAAGACGAGAGCACTTTCTGGTGTTGTGCTCTCTAAACCTTCAGCAGTCTTTGTTTCTCGCTTCTTGGGCTTCCTTTGAAAGCTGCCCTATTGGAACTATTGCCGTCTTAATCACCTCTGTACTGTGAATAAGCAATTTATGCACAGTAGCAGACATGTAGTACCACGATTAGAGACTTAGATAAAGTCTTCTTGTCTCGACACAAAGCTTTTTGAATTCAACAAGATTTATCTCGAAGCCAGAAGACAATGTCCTCAACAATATATCAAAGTGTTTGATGATTGTAACATCCAATCCTGTGATCTGAGCACTCAGTTCGGGGTTCCCAAAAAAACGTCGAGCTATGTTTCTATCATTTGTGGAACCGAATCCTGGCTTTGGCTTGTCCACAATTAATCCCATTTCATGCTTGAATCGTTGTTTGATTTCGTCTGATCGTTGTTTTACACTTGCTTTTTCCTATGAAGACCTAGCTTGCCATTTCTTAATATCTAACTTATAATTAATGTGTAAAAAGCACTCAAACGAACGAATCCAAGCATGTAATGTTGACAAACTAAAGCCAAAATTATCATGATTCATCATTCTGTCTAATCGTTGCACACTTTTCCATCAGTCATAGTCAGCAGAAGCTTGTGCTTAATAGAAATTTGAGAACCACCAAGATCACAAGATGTAGCCTCGCTTATTTATTCCAAAACCTTATTCAACACTCCGCGATTGAAGTAGATCAGCAACTCTACGTTTCTTAGTTTAAAAAAATGAATTTTCAAAGACCATTTTAGATCTTCCGGGTCGAGAAAGGTCAGCAGATGAGGTAGAAAGTTGCGGTTGAGTCGATCGCAGGCAGAATTCTATCTTCTCGCCTTCCAGCCACAACTTATTCTCATTCAGGAAACGCTCTTTTGACTTTCCTGAAGACACCCACTTGGTAGCAATTTTCGAAGAAATGCTAGCTAATTTCATCTTAATTTCCCTTTGATATTCTTCAGTGATGTCAGAGAAATCACACTTAGACAAAATAAATTCTTCAAATAGACGATCATTTCTTTCGTCTTTTTCGTGCTTAAGCCTCTCTTCAAAAAACTATTTTAGTAATAGAGTAAAGCTTTTCTACGATATAAAAGATTTTTTTTATTTCTTTTTTAACACGCTTTTATTAGGTCGACCTGTATGTAACTAACTATGTAATGAAATCTAAGGTAACAAATTTAACCATCTTCCAAGGGTCGTAGCGTAATGAAAATTGGCAGCTGTATGTAGTTCTGATGACAATACAATAATATGGTACTGTCAAACTGATCTGATGATGGAGCCGGAAGATATGAACTGGAACTTCATGATGGAAAATCGTATCATAGCTGTTTTGGATTTCTTAGAAAATTCTTGTAATGAACTTTGACCACGATTAGGTTTCAAGGTCTGATGATGAAGGCGGAAGATAGGCACCGACATTCCATGATGGATTATCGTATCATAGTCGTGTTTGCACTTGTGAGAAAGGCGTGTAATGCACGTAATGGACTTTGAACACGTTCTTTTTTGTTTTTACGTGCATTTATAAAAGCGTGTTTTTCTAGTGTTTTTTAAACTATTAATTTTTTACAATAATACTTATATATTAATAATAATATAATCATCTATAGCCATGTAGCTAAAATATAAAAAAAAAATATTTAAAAAATCTAAACAACCCGACTGCTCAACTGAAATGCAAGAAACAAGCACATTTTAATTTTAAAAAGTGACAAGCAGGCGGGACCCAATTGAACGTTTTTTTTTTAAATTTGGCGGGTCCACCTGCTTGTCACTTTTTAAAATAAAAATGTGCTTGTTTTTTGCATTTCAGTTGAGCAGTCGGGTTGTTTAGATTTTTTAAATATTTTTTTTTCAACTGTTCAGTTAAAATATTAATTAACAATTTTTTTAATTTTCCCGGTCATGTCACATTGGCACCCCACCGGATTAAGAAAGTGAAAGAACTCTAAGTCCATATTTTTAACTTTCTCTTTGTATTATTTTTACTAGTATTACACTAATGATAAAATAATATGATATACTTTTTTGAAATCCTTGCGATAAGCCCTTTAATTTGATACCCATTTTGTGGTATTCGAAACATAACATATTTTTCACTATGTATAATGGCATCGCACAGCAACCATGTTTGTTTTTTTCAAATGTCACCTATCTAAGAACATTTGAGCTGCTAAGACAAATCTAACGATACCTCAATTATGTGAATTCGTTCAGCGGTCCTGGAGATATGAGGTAATAAAGAATATTACAAACATACATACAAGATACACGCGAAAAATTCAGAGTGGATACAAGAGGATACATGGCTTTACCAAGCCTGATAAGTTCGAAAACAAAGAAAAACATGTTTTTTTTTGTTTTCACAGATAGTCTATTTTATGAATGTTTATGACACATTAAATTACTCTAATAAGAAAATAATATAGTACATACCTTCGGAAGTAAAATCCATCACTAAAACTTTTCACAAAATTAGAACTGCCACCATGAGATGTTAGTGCAAGTGTCGCAAAAATGCAACTGACCAATTTCTTTAATCGCATTTACCTCATTACTGTTTTTCACTTACTTTCCTCCAGTAAGTGATCAAGGTGCACGAGCGGGAACCGGTGTAGGATAACGGACGGTGGTTGGACATGTGGTCAAAAAATATTTGTTATTAGATCGTAACTACCATGGTAAATTTTAACTAAACAGTGACCTCCCGCCGCCTTGCGTCTGTCTGTCTGTTTGAAGGCGATAAAAAGCACATAAGATTTTCATACGGTTTTCACCAATGGACCATAAAACCATGCGGACTGGGAGCTTAAAACTCACCGTACACGGCAATGATATATAGTAGTCATTTGAGTTTGTACAGTTACATCGGACGGCGCTATTTACTCCACATAAATATGCTGATGAGATATTTTCCGACATACACGCGGTCGAAGTCGCGGGCAAAAGCTAGTTTTTTTTTTATATAGATAATAGGCTCGCGTTTGACCACCATCTCACCTGATGGTAAGTGATGATATGGTCGAAGATGGAGCACGCTTACCTAAAAGTAACCTATTCACTCTTGACTTAAAGACCCCCAGGTTATAGCTATTGGGAAACACAGACTCCGGCAGGGAATTCCACTCCTTCGCCGTACGCATAATGAAGGTGTTCCCAAAACGTTTAGTGCGTATAGGTGGGATGTCCACCATGTAACGATGGCGCATCGCCGTTTGTCTTGTAGTCCGATGATGGAACGGGCTTGACGGAATTAGATTGTGTAATTCCATTCCACACTCCCCGAAATGTAACCGATAGACTAGCAACTCGTCGCCGATGTTCAAGGCTCCAAGGGATGAGCAGCCATCAATGACCACTCGAATGGACCGATCTCTCAAGAAGTCTTCAATCCAAACGCAATGTTGGGTGAGTAAACCGTAAGACGGTAGCTTAGCAATAAGGCTATCGTGCCAGACCCTGTCAAAGGCCTTAGAGATGTCAAGGGAGACAGCAAGTGCTTCCCCGTGCTTCTCGATGACCTCACTACAGATATGAATAGCATACGCTAGAAGATCCCCAGTAGACCGGTTTTTTCGTAGCCGTAGGCCGCCGGTCACTGAGGATGTCGTTGGCTTCTAGGTATGCCAGGAGCTTACTATTGAGTACACGCTCCATAGTAAGCTCCTGGCATACCTAGAAGCCAAGTTGTAAATATGTGTCATTTTATTGTGACCATCAAAACGATCTGGTCCTCTTTACACAGGATTTATGGAGGCAGTCGCGATACTTGCAGTACACACGAAGAGCGTCCGGAAAGATCTGACCAACAGATTTGTAGTACTTTTTGTGGCAGCAATTTGGAAACCACTAATGTTTCAGTATATTTTATTGTATTACTGTTTGGTTTGTGATAGAAACACTTTTTAATCAACTTCAAAAAATGAAGGAGGTCCTCACTTTGTCGGAATCTGTTTTTTTTATGAATGTTCTCCGATTACTCGAAGACGACTGGACTGGATTTGGAAAATTCTTTTTTTATTTGAAAAGGTATACTTTATAGTTCGTCCCATTGTCATGAAGTCAGGATTTGACGATGGAATCGTGGATAAATCGAAGGAACTCTTCAAATATTGTAGGCACACCTGTAGCAATTTGATAAATGGTATTATCAAATTCAAGGGCAGTTGCGCATTACTAGGCAAGATAAATGCGTATTTGCTACATGCACAGGCCCTGGTAAATTAAAATTTGAAATAGTTGAAAAGGACTCTCAATTCTGGAAGGAAAAAATGGAAACGCACTTAATTCGGTTTTACAAAAATTGTCTTCTTCCAGAATTGATTGATCCAAGACGGGTAAGAAATATGAAGTTACGAGCTCATTCCTCATATATTACAAGAATATATTAAACATAAGAAATTGATTTTTAATATAATTTATGTGTTTCATTTATCTTTAAGGTTGTATAATTATATGTCATTAGCGTTGATATTTGTAGCGATTAAGATAATTTTATTCTTATTTATTTTCTTGTAATATAATCGTGTATTCATGAAATAAAATATTTATACACAATTCTACTATATAAATAACTAATTTATAGAGATAGTTCCAAAGCCATGAAATAATATTTTTGTCCACCTGGCTTGTTCTACGCCGTACACTGTGCGCAGGTCTGGTCCTTACCGGACGGTGAACTACCACTGCTCGGCGTCCACAAGCCCGCGCCTACGGTGTCTACCGGCTCGTGATCCCCGCGGCAGCTGGGGCGTAAGGAAGAGAGTTGCCTCTCCCTTGCGCATTTGCCATCCGCCGCCGATCACACCTACAATTTCAGGTTAAACTTTCATCCTCTATTTAACTCTTAAGGGGTTGAATTTAAAAAAATCCTTCCTTACTTTATAAAGGGATCTTTGTCCAAAATTTCAGCGTTCTAGGTTTAAAAGTTTGGACTGGGCGCCAGTTAGTCAGTCAGTCATCCAGGTCTCTTCTTTTTAATTATATCTATACTAATATTATAAAGCGGAAAAGTTTGTTTGTTTGTTTGCTTGAACTAATCTTCGAAAGTACTGGGTGGATTTGGATGAAATTTGGTATGGAGGTAGCTTGAAGCTTGAGTTATAGGCTACTTTTTACGCGACTCCAAAAAAGGAGAGTTATGTTGTTACCGTGATAGAATCCACGGGAGCGAAGCCCCGCGTGAGTACTAGTAAATAATAAAATGCTAAACGTTCTATCCGCTCTGCAATCAATCTATTGGCAGACAATCTTTTACGAGAGCTCTTCCCCAATGCCTTAATCCTCGGCATCTAAAACAACAATTAAACTGTAAAATGTATACAATATATATACATTGGTTCTACTCGTTTGGAGGTACAGACGCCAGCACATCAACCTACCCCAATCTGTCAAATTTTCCTAGTCGAAGATGAACCTTCCGCTTTTGTGATAAAGTTGAAAATCTATTACAGTTTGACAGATTGGGGTAGGTTGATGCGCATTGTCTGTACATTGGATGGATTTTTTAGGGTTCCGTAGCCGAATGGCAAAAAACGGAACCCTTATAGTTTCATCAAGTCTGTCTGTCTGACCGTCCGTATGTCACAGCTATTTTATTCCGAAAATATTAGGACTATACATGTGAAACTTGGTAGGTTACATCTACTAACCAAGTTTCACATGTATAATCCTTCCCGCGTTCTGTGTGTACCCGTTTTCCGATTTTAAGAAAAAACTTAAAAAATATATATAATCATATACCTAACTAAAACTGAAAAAAAAAATTTTTTTCATGAAACCTATGCGTGTGTGGTATCATCTATAGAAAGGTCTTTAAAAATGACATTGAAATTTCTTAAAGCACTTTTTCATAAAGTTAATTGTTTAAAAGATAAACACTTCCAATGGGGTAAAATGTCCCCCCCCCTAACTTCTATAATAATGGAGTGAAAAATCTAAAAAATATATATGTCTGTAGAACTTAGTATAAACTTTCAACCAAAATTAGTTTGAACGAGATCGGGTCAGCAATTTTTGATATACAGCATATTTTCTAAAACCGCAAATATAACTTTGTAATTCATACAAACACTATGAAAAATAAAGTTATTTGGCGTAGTTGTAAAAAATGTAAATAAGCTAGTTTTAAGAAATTTGCAAGTATTTTTTGTCAAATAGGTAAATATACATATTAAGTATGTTATATTATTATAGTTACTTCGGAACCCTTCATGGGCGAACAGACGAATACTGAATAAAAACCCACTCTGTTCCTTCAGTTGCCCTTGTGATCCGGGGCTGCGATGTCTATATATATACTTTTTTACAAAAAATAAAACTGATTTCCAAAAATAAAACTGCAAAGTGAATAAGTTGGAAGTAATTTTGTTTTTCGAGTTATGGTTTGACGACTTGTGCTTTACCTAGTTACAAAAGCCTAAATGTCAACTACTTATCACCTTTTACAAAATATTGCTTTTCCCGATGCAGAGCCGTTCATTTTTGAGGAGTTCTTCACGTACTTCAACATCAGCTCAACTTCACCATATACATTTTAACAAGTATAAAGTATTTTTTTTTGTTTTTCGAGTTTTGTTTTGTCGACTTGTGCTTTACCTAGTTACAAAAGCCTAAATGTCAACTACTTATCACCTTTTACAAAATATTGCTTTTCCCGATGCAGAGCCGTTCATTTTTGAGGGGTTCTTCAGGTACTTCAGCATCAGCTCAACTTCACCATATACATTTTAACAAGTATAAAGTATTTTTTTTTGTTTTTCGAGTTTTGGTTTGTCGAATTGTGCTTTACTTAGTTACAAAAGCCTAAATGTCAACTACTTATCACCTTTTACAAAATATTGCTTGTTCCGATGCAGAGCCGTTCATTTTTGAGGAATTCTTCAGGTACTTCACCATCAGCTCAACTTTACCATATACATTTTAACAAGTATAAAGTGATTAACAACCATATTCTAGTAATCGAATCGCAACCCATGAAATACTTATAATTGAGTAGTTCCGGTAGCCATCTGTGGTCTTCATCATCAGTTCCACTTCACCGAATGGTATTTTCCGAGAGCACACAAGTTACTTTAAAAAAAAAAACTCAAATCGCTATGGGTGTGCCTATAATATTTGAAGAGTTCCCTCGATTTCTACAGAATCCCATCATCAGATCCTGACTTGATGACGATGGGACCACCTGGAAATATACCTTCCAGGTGCCTTTCAGACAAAAAAAAATCAAATCAGTTTAGTCTCGAGTAATCGGGGAACATACATTTAAAAAAACCGAGTCGCTTAGCACCCATAAAAAAAATCTGTGTCATCTTGGATTTTGACATTTATTCAAAAAACGATAACAATTATTCCTAAACAATAGATAAAAAACTTACCTTCTCAAGTTGCTTGTACAAAATGCGTAAAGTATCGACTTGAGTATTGTGAAGTATTATGAATTATTTTGTGTCCGTACAGCGATGTTTTTCTAGACAAATAGCTGCTGACGAACGACATAGAGTCCACTCACGAAGGCGGCTGACCGCGTACTAACATATCATTAAACTTTTCTATCCAATAAATCTAAACTGTGACCAAAGAAAATAACCCTTAATGCGACCACTTAAGATTCATGCGCTTTAGCAAATTATGTGAAAAATTTAAAAGGGAATTGATTTTTTTGTGAAGCTATTTGTTACATTTTCGTTATTAGTGATTATATCTGCTAGCCTGTGGTATTTTTAAAGAATCAAAATATTTAAATAATTAACAGAAAAATGATCCTAAACTTAACCCTTTTTCCTTAACTTTGTATGCAGAGGTCTTGAAAAATCGTGTTACAATACTAAAAACCATATTTTTAGTATTTTAAACACGACTACTTTGGAGATAAAGAAGTAATCTATCTATTGCAACCGTTAGTTTCGTTTTAATTTCTTTCGTTTAGTCGGAAAAGGCACCCAAAAACAGCTTATTTTTTATATTATAACGCTGTTTATATATTATATAAACAGCGTCAGATTCGAACTTACATGCGAGCCGTCGAACACGGCGGCAGTTCAGTCTATCCGTAGTATTATAGTACTCTATGGTTCAGTCTGTCTTGGAAAGTGATCCAATGCGAACAAGGCGATATACGCGAAGTAATAGTGTAGTGTCTGAAGTAATAGTGTTGTGAATTAGTATTGAAGTGGTGTTATAATTTTTGTAATTAAAATTAAAAGGATTTGATACCTAAGAGTAGATTCGACTACCTACTCGTATTGATTTTCTTTTAAATCTTTATCGAAGTAAATATTTGTGAACAAATGGAATTAATACTTGGCTGTTTTTTTAATTGTTACAGGTCGGTTCAACATTTGAAATGGCAAAAAGGACGCAAGAAAATACATTATTCAAATATTTATTTCAAAAACCTAAACCTGGTGCTGGTAGTAAAGGTTCTACTGAAAATCAGTGTTCACGTGTTTTCGACAGTGATACTACTACAAGTAGTTCTGGTACTTCTGCTGCCGTTCCTGGGATTGTGGATGATGTTTCTCAGCATGTTTTAGATGTGGGCTATTATACGGAATCAAACACCAAAATTGATGATGATTTAAAGTACAGATTGTTGAAATCTCCTTGGAACGGTTCTCGTGGTTGGTTTACACGAGTACAGGGCAACAAGGTGCTTTATGCAAATATTGTGTATTATTTGCCAGATATTGCGCAGGTAAAGGCTCTCATCAGCAGTTGAAATCCTTAGTTACTCAGCTGCTCACTAAATGGAAAGATGCTGTACATGATTTCAAACATCACATCACAGTAAAAGCCAGTACCACAAATCTTCTGTATTATTGGCTGATAATTTTATGAAGGTGTATAATAAATCTCAACCAAATATAATAAGTCAGATTGATAGCGGATACGTAGCGCAAATAGCTGAAAATCGGAAGCGGCTCATTCCGATTTTTTTTTTTTTTTTTTGTAATATTGCGATCTGTCGCCATTATGGGACAATAAGCAATAGGTGGGTCTTGTTTCGATAAGGGCGTGCTCAGGGTAGCGACCTGTGTCGCATCCTGTTCAGTATTTATGTGCGTCTACTGTAGCACATCTTGGGGAATTTTTCGTTTGAGCCGACGACGCTTGCTATGTTTTTTGTTCTATAATTGTTGAGCCAGTACGTTTGGGTGGTTGGTGATTCTATCTTTGTAAGACTTGGTGCGTTTATGAATTTCTTCTGTGACTGTGGGCATTTTTAGGTCATTATGTAGTTGTTCGTTTGTCACAAACCATGGGGCATCCGTTATTATCCTCAGCATTTTGTTTTGGAACCTTTGGATTATTTCAATGTTAGAATGACAAGCTGTTCCCCACAGCTGGATGCCGTACGTCCACACTGGTTTGAGAGTAGCCTTATAGAGAAGAATTTTATTTTCAAGTGATAGCTGGGACTTTTTCCCGATGAGCCAGTAGAGCTTTCTGAGTTGGAGCCCAAGCTGTTTACGCTTGGTGAAAATGTGCTTCTGCCAGGTCAGCCGTTTATCTAGGTACAGTCGCAAATAACGTACGTGGTCTGCTTGGGGTACTTCAACATTATTTAGAACGACAGGTGGGCAAGTTTGTCTTCTTAGTGTGAATGTGACATTGACCGATTTGCTTTCGTTTGCCTTAATTCGCCACTTTTTAAGCCAAATGGCTACGTTATTTAAGCCGTTTTGTAGCATTTTAGATGCAATCTCTGGCTGCTGCTATATCGATCCTTAGTCCCATATCAGCAGGTGTTCCCAAGGAAGCGTAATCGGGCCAATCCTATACCTTCTGTTTACTTCGGATTTGCCAACATTCCGATTATTGAAACAATTAAATTATGTGGACGTCAGGAATTGGCACAGAGGTACGTGCGACTCAGGTCCAATAAACATCAATGATGCTGGCTGAGCCAGAAACAAATGATGGGAACTTTCATGCTATCTTACGGATGAGAAGCAGATGTGGAGACTCAAATCTAATAAAGCACACAGAAAGTATGACGTTGAACGCTACCTACCTAAGCCCGACCATACAAAATGAACTCATTGCAATTTGTGGTGAAATAATCCAGAAAAAAATTGTGCAAGGATTAAATTCTGCGAAATTTTTTTCAATCCTTGTTGACGAAACTGCTCATGTTTCACGACAAGAACAGATGTCCATTTGTCTAAGATATGCCGAGCCAAAAGATAATGGGTTTATCATTCGTGAAGATTTTTTAACTTTTGTAACAGTTAAGAATACAAAAGGAAGATATTTAGCTAATAAAATTTTATCTGAATTAAAATCTTTGGGAGTAGATTGCGAATATTTAGTCGGACAAGGATATGATAGAGCTTCTTCGATGAAAGGAAGTTTTAAAGGTGTGCACGCAGTAATTCGTGAGTCACATCCAGAAGCCTTATACGTTCATTGCAGCTGAAAATCATTGAATTTAGCTCTGGGTCATTCTTACCAGGTTCAGCCTATTCGAAATACTATTGGAATTATAAAATCAGTTGGAAATTTTATCAAGTACTCGGCAAAACGAACCAAGTGTTTAGAAGATAATATCGAAAAAAACTTCCCTGAATCACAATGGAAACGCCTTGTGGCAATGTGCGAGACCCGCTGGGTAAAAATCATGATGGGTTGTTAAGATTTAAAGAAATTTATAAAGCTATTGTTGATACACTAGACGACTTAAGCACTGACATGGATTCTGAAACATCGTCAAAGACTAATTCTTTTCTGAGATCAGTCATTTTAAGTGATTTTGTTATAACTTATGTTGCTTAGGAATGTTGTTCTCGTATACACTGACACTATGCAAAATACTTCGATCTTCCCTATGCGATTTAGCAGCAGCTTTACAACATGTCGATTTAATTATAGACTATTGAAGATGTTCGCCAAAATATTGATTCAAAATTTGCTGAACTTTTCTAGAATGCACAGAATTTGCTCAGAACTGTAAACGAGGAAATGAAAATTCCACGAATAACGTCACACCAAGAGCATAGGGCAAACTAAACACAAAAGATCCTGAAACTTATTTTAGAATTACTATAATGATTCCACTTTTGGATGATTTCATTGATCAGCTTCAGTCGAGATTCCAAAATCATAAAGCTACATTATCATCTCTCAACATTTTAATTCCGTCTGTGTGTTGCAAAGAACAAATTAATCAAAATTATCAAGAAAACTACTTTGAGCTCTCTAAAAATATTTGGAATGGGACTTTGTAAAACCTGAATTAGACATGTGGCGGATAAAATGGTTGGAAGAATCTGAACTAGATCGACCAACATGTGCCATTGAAATTTGTATTTTGTAATAAGGTCTTAATATTTCTGTAATGATTTTCTAATAAATATATATGATAAGCAACACTATTTTATGTCTTTTGTTAAAATGATTTTATGTTTTTCTACTGTTCCACCACATCAAGCCCCCCCCCCCCCCCCCCAGACTTATTTTCTAGCTACGGCCTTGCATAAGAGCTTCTTATGCCTCAGTGAGATCAAGATAACTGACATCAGTGTAGTCTAGGATGGGGAGTAAGAGACTGTGCTAGCACAATTTTAGTAGCAGTTGGCAGGAAGTTACGCAACCTTCTTAGGGAATGGGCAGCAGCAAATAATTTGCGACCGACTTCTTGTGATTGAGGACCCCAAGAAAGATGTTTGTCAACCCAAACCCCAAGGTTCTTAACTTTCTCGCTTAATGAAATAGCAGTGCCGTTGAAAATAACCTGAGGAAGCTGCGTCCATTTTACCTTAGGTGCTAACCTGGAACTACCAACCACAATGACCTGGGTCTTTGACGGGTTAACCTGCAAACCATTTGCTTCACTCCATTCGCAAACAGAAGCCAAGTCCTGCTTCATGATATCAATAGCAGTATGCAAATCTGTATAGGGAGCTTGTCTGTAAATCTGCAAATCATCAACATAAAGATGGTAGAAGGACTGAAGTTTTTTAGAAATAGATTTTATGAATAATTCAAAGAGTAAAGGAGATAAAACGCCACCTTGAGGAACACCGGCTGAAGTACTACACCAAGAAGAGCAGGACTCATCTATGCAAATACGTTGCCGGCGGCCAAACAGGTAACTACAAAACCAGTCAATCGCTGTTGGAGATATGTTAATAGAGCGAAGTATGTTGAGCATGATTTCGAAATCAATGGTATTAAAAGCGTTGCTAAAATCTAGCAAGCAAAGAATCGTCATACTTCCTTTATCCATGCCCAACCTTATCTCATCCGTAACGCTTACTAAGGCGGAAGTGGTACTATGACCAAGACGAAAGCCGGATTTGAAAGGATTCAGCAGACTATTCTTGCAAAGAAAAGAACTAAGCTGATTGTGGACAAGGCGTTCAAGGACTTTAGATAAAAAGACAGGATGGAAATAGGTCGATATTCTGAAAAAGATGTAGGATTCGATTTTTTGGGTGGAGGAACCATTTTGGCCTCTTTCCATACCGATGGAAATCACCATTGGAAATAAAATAGTTAAGGATATAGGTAAGGATAGGAAGAATTTCATCGAGGACAGGGAGTATCATCTTCCGACTGACACAATCACTACCAATGGCATTGGATGTGATTGAAACTATGCTTTTCTTAACATCACAATCAGAAAATTTACTAAAATTAATTATTTGTATAGATAATTTATTGTATTTGCCTTCATTGTCCCATTAGAGGAGGACGAGGATGAGAAGTGTTGATTCAACAGATCAATATTTAGGAATCGATTCTTGGCGTGATTTTCCAACTCCCATCGATTTGAGAAATTTCCAGACTTTAGCTGGATCACCGTTTTCAACTGAATAGTGAATATGGCGGCGCATTGCATCCCTACACACCCTATTGCTGCGATTGGGAGCATTCACAAACATCTCCCGGTTCAATGGTGAGGGGTGACATCTGAACTTAAACTTGCATAATGCCTTCCTGTGCATGACAGCTCTTACATCATCTGTTAGCCACGGCGCAGGAAGATGTTTTAATTTGACTGCACGAATGGGGGCATGAATGTCGTACAGCTGTACGAGATTATCCGTGAGCAAGTTAACTTTGTCATTGACCGATTCAGCAGTTACAAGAGACGCCCAATCAATGTTGTTAGCATACCTCTTGAATTATCAACATTCATACCACTAAAATTGCGTAGCAGAAGTGTTTTAGGTTTGGCCTTAGGAGAGCGAATCTTGTATGAAAGGAATATTAAATCATGGTAAGAAAACATGTCAGCTGTGCATTGACCATGCTTACTGACATGATGGTTAGAGGAGATAATTACAAGATCCAAAAGCGAGGGATTACAGTTCGGGAAATGATGTGTGGCACTTGACGGAAGAACAGCCAAGTTTGACGACTGTAGTGGCAAAGACCGAGAATCATTTTTCAATAAACAAGTATTACAATCCCCCCATAATGACAGTATGACTAAGACGGAGTAAGAATTTTTATGCAATCCCAATTCTAAGAGGGTAGTATAGTCCCCGGCACGTAAGTTGGCAAGGTTTTGGCGTAGTGGGGGTAAGTTTGCGCATCGTGCACTTAGTGGAACAAAAAAAGTGGTCACTTTTACTGCTTGCCATTATTCTATGGTTATTGCCATCATTTACTTTTAATCATGTCTGTTCAGAAGAAAGTTAAAGAAAGAAGAGGAATTCATTAGTTAATTAGGTATTATTAAATGAAATAGATATAATACATAAATACATTTAAAAGTAAAAAAAATGTATTAAAAAAACATTAAAAATTATATGCATATATATAAAATGTATATTAAATTGCTACCCCTTTTATTCCTCTTTTTTGTGTCCTAAGACAGTGACGAATTCGAAATTTCAACCTTCCTTAACTATACAACGTGTAAGGGTATAATACATTTCAAGTGCATGGCTTCTTTGGATGATAACAAACGATATGGCAAGGGTTTTGTAATCCTAAGTCTACATATGTAGAACTTATTACAAATTCAAATACACTGATACCAGAGACCGAATTTTTCAAATTAAGAAGAACAAAAAGAATTATCGTGTTATTGGCAAGTGACGTGGAAAGTTATTGACCCTCGTGGTGCTGTGACACGTTTGTTATGATTGGTATTCAAGAAATATATGAAACCAATAATTTGGTATCAATTCTTTGAGTCAGTTATTTTGTGCTGAAACTGTGCATAGAGACTCCATACCAGATGTTGTCTTCAGCCCTTTTGGATAGATATGGGGTTTTCGTTACACGTTGTAGTTTCTAACTGTTCTTTCTGACGTTTAAATAGTCTGCTTAAAACGGTATTTGGTCCTGGCATTTTAATCAACGTAACAAAAATTAAAACAACAACTCGTAACAAAAACAAAGGGTACAACTTTCGTGTACGCAAGTGTATTCGGGAGCGAACGGGACGTAGACAGAGTGGGAAGCAAGGGTACCTATACTGACGCACCAATCGCGCATTCGGTGCGGCGCTATTTCATACCCCGCGTCCCGCTTGACAACCGCCGACACCTATAAATCGACTTCTGCGCATCTAACGACTCTTGCCAAGTTACGTGCCGGGCACTATAATAAGCTATATCAATACATACCGTGAACTGCAGGTAGAACTGTACCAGCACAGCTAACATTGTAATAGAAATGTAGTAGTTAGGTACCACATTATACAACCTACTTATAATAATAGATATTTTGGTAAAACACATACACAGCTGCATTTTGCTTACATTTGGAAAAGGCTACACAGATGATAAAGAGAAATTATGATATCCATATAGTATCAGTTACACAAAAACCTGCCTATCTACCATCTGTCTATATCGCATTCTTTCATACTCTTGCCACATAATGTGGATGACAGCCTGGAGAAACTGGTAGTTATGGGGGGGTAAAAGGCAAGAGAACCTGTAGTTGCTCATGGACCAGACGGTCTGACCGAGTTAAGGATGCATTAGCCTCAAAAACATTTCACCTGGCAGTGAGGGACTGGTGGAGGGCCATTATCAAAGCGGCAAAAGTCAGTGATCACAATCTTCAGTAATGAGGGAATGATGAGAGAGATATTCTTGTTTATTAAAAAAAATAAAAACTTTATTAATTATTATCCTTTAATGTTAATAAATATTTAAGTAGCCGTAGGTATGTATTTCAAAGAATAAGTTCTACATCAGCTTATGTCAACAGTGAAAAAAATTCATGACATTAAATCTATAAAATGCTAAAAGAATGGGAAGTTAGTTTGTCAGTTCTTGCATTACTTCTGACATATTTCATCATGTGGTCCTTAAAATAATAATATTGTGTCAGTCAAGTCCCTGTTGCATCAGATTATGAAGATCTCTGAACGCAGCTCCAAGACGTCCCTGGAGCGTTTGTCGCTTGAGCAGAAAAGCCCGTACGTCAAGGAGTAGTCGATGTATCTGCATGCATTTAGAAAACCGCTCCTCGCGAGGGATGTCTACGCCTAATGTCCGCACTGGAGCACTTACATTGGCTCTCACTACCGATGAGAAGTTACGTACTATCAGCCTCAATGCATTGCAACCACACTGCATATACCTGTAATACCAAAAATATGTTAATATGATGATGTATGGTAAAGTTGATTGATATTTTTTAGGTATCAAACTATACATACGATTCATATTTGCTCTGCAATAATTCGTATATCTTGGGTAACATTAATAGGCATATATCTAAGTTCCACAATGATCTGAAACAAAATAAATGATAGCAATGACTTGTACCAGAAAAGTACTGTAAATTATGGTTAGTCAATAATACGTATACAATACAGCATGGAGAGGACTATATGATCTTAAGTTAAACTTCGTATAAGTTATTATATTCCCAACCTGCACACAACAAAATCAATCGAATATATGCAGTAGTTTAGCCACAGGACATTATTTTTATTTTAAGCATTTTTTACATGATGTATTATTAATACGAGAGCATGGGACAGGTTAACAACCCCCAGATGCATCGGTATTATCCCACACATTGCTAGCTCGCTACTACAAAAACCTACGACTTTTATTTCTAAAACTGATCGCCTGATACAAATCAATGCAAATTATACCGTATGCTTGAGTCATAAGAGTCATAAAGCGTGCCAATATCGTTCCGCGAACGGGCGAGGCGAGCGCAGGTTTCCGCGCGGTTATACCGGAGGGGTAGTCATATGCTCTATCTAGGTCACGGTCACTCGGTTAGTGTATCACCGGACGTGCTTCGAAAGTCGGACTGCTACTGGTGACCTATTATCAAGAGTGAGAAATAACATTATACGTCGGTGTACATTGTGTATTCAAGAACACGGCGGAAATGTTGAAAATAAAAAATAATAATACTGACTACTTAGCTAAATGATCGAAAAATGATTGTGGTTAATAAATTTATTACTGAATAACTCGCGGGTGAATGGTGCCTGACTATTTCGTTAATAATGTGTGATTTAATTTAAAGTAATTGAGCATTAATGGCGCCATAACATTACGTCGCGTCGTCGCCTATCGCTACGCGGTGTCGTCACCACCGACGCGAACCGCGCGCGGATTATGAAACCGCGCTTTGTTGCCATTTTGCGTCTCTTCGTACAGGTCATTGAACCAATATTTCTAAATGGTGTTCTATTTTGTGTATAGTTTTATGCTATTTAGTTTGTTTGAAAACATAGTTTTTTAAATCTGGATGTGAGGATATATTTGATAGTTTATAAATATTTCTAGGAACCAGCAATGCCAGTGTTTTCAATTAAAGTCATATCGTCTTCACCATGCTGTATAAAACGAAACACTTACGGTCTATGCGCCATAACATTCAGAATGTCGAGTATGACGGACGTATCCTCGAGAGCGATAACAGATTCTAACGCAGATCTTAGACTTTTATTAACTCGGACTGAATGAAAGATCTGAAAACAAGTTACAAGACAGTTAGGAATCTCTAATAGAAACATTTATTGAACACAAACAAGTGAACTTAATATGCCAACCGTAGCTTGCAATGAATCAACTAGTTTCCGATTTAATGCAAGACACGGTAGTTAACGACAAATTCATACATGCTGAAGATACACTGTCGACTAGAGGTGTAAAAGTAACGAAAAAAAGCGTACCCGTATGTATTCGTTACTATAGCCATAAGTACTAGTAACTATCGTATCGTTACTTTGATACGTCATACATAATGTAGAATTATAGACCAACACATCGAGTCGTATTGCGTATTCGTACGGTATGACGTCACGGTGTCGCATCATTCGTAATTTGTAGAAAACATATCTATACGTTTCATGTTTATAAGATGCATTTTTTTAATCTAAATTTAGTTTGATTTAATAAGTAAAGGTTGGAATGGGGCGTGCAACTGTCAAAGTGGCGCTAGTAGCGCACTTACCAATAACAAAGCAGTTTTTCTATGGAACACTATGGAAATTTTATTTATTTATTTATTTATTTATTTATTATTACATACATACAACTATCTTTACAGGAATTCCCAATTTGATAGTGTAGGAAAGAAGAACATATTTTCGTACAATTCAATTTCATCATGATAAAGTCTACAAAAATATAATCATGGAAATAATTAATCAGAATTAAGAAATTATTAATGGAAAAATATCAACAAAAAAAAACCAATGTAACATAATCAGTAAAACACAATAAATATAAAAAAAAATATGAGTTAAATAGTTACTAAAAATAATCAATAAAACATAATCAATACAAAAATAATCACAAAAAAAAACAATTCAGTACAATAGTCACTAAAATAATCCATAAATATAATCAATACAACACATTTAATGAAAAAAAATAATTAATAAAACATAATCAATACAAAATAGTCAATACAAAAATAATCATAAAAAAACAATTCAGTACAATAGTCACTAAAAATAATCCATAAAAAATAATCAATACAACACATTCAATAAAAACATAATCAATAAAACATAATTAATAAAAATAATCATTAAAAAAAAAACAATTCGTCATCACACACCTCTATAACATAACATGTATAATGTGACTTTAGCGAAAGCGCCCAACGAACAAGAGAACAAGTCAATTTCGTGAGCAACCTGGTTCAGGGTGCGCATAGTCCGCGATAGTGGGACGTTGGCCATTAGTTTGGTTCGACCACGCGGCAGTGCAAACAAGTCAGGCCGTCTACGGCGCTGCACGTACCCATCGGGCACGAACAAACCAATACTCTGTAACACACCCGGATTGTTTGTCTTACCCCTGAACACTGAAAGGACATACGACGCCAACGCTAGACCCCTTCTTGTTTCCAACCTGTTGTATCCCACCATTGTAGTGAATTCCTAAATTAGAGACAGTTATTAAGGAAATGCTTAGATGTTGTGTACCAAATTGTAAAGAAACTGGAAGCCACCAGTTTCCTAGAGATGAGAAACTTAAAAAATTGTGGCTCAAAGCGATAAGGCGAGTAAACTTTGAGCCTAAAAGCGGGGCGAAAGTGTGTCATAAACATTTCAAGGAAAGTGACTATGAAAAGACTGGTAAATACTCAGGTATGTATTTAAAAGTGATTACTTTCAGTTTGACTAAGACAAATGACCTTTCAATTAGTTCTGCTTTCCTTCCACGTAAAGAAGCATAATCACATATTTTCCAAGTGGAATACATGTTCTTTAATCGGAAAATTGTAAAGAAATCAATTGAAATCGATGAAATGAAAATAAAAAATACAAAGCGTGTAAATGTTTATCTCACCACAGATAACTATATATTATCTCACAATCTAACACTGACAGTGCCAAAGGTTCTTACGGTGGTGGCGCCATCTGAGATCAGCTTTCACTTGCACGCCCCATTACAAGTAAACTGCGACGAAATCAACTGAATTTACAATGGATGGAACTATTTAAAAAAAAAAAATTTAGGGAGTTTTTAAATATTATTTGAGAATGACATATCACACTAATATATCGCAATCATTGCAGTAAAAACACAGTGAAAAAATTGGATAATGAAATTTCAAAATTCTCCTTTTTCAAGTAAATAAACATCGTTCTTTGTAACGTATTTTTTTAAATACACCGAATGCTCGCGCATGCGTAAAACACGAAAAGGAAACCGCATTCAACACTCGCATCAACGGTACTTGCGCGATCTAAAACAGTTGTAACAAAACATGCGAGTAACGAATTGCATTCGTGAGTAACGTTTAGTTACTCGGTACTTGATGGCACACCCGTTACTCAGTACCGAATAGATACGGTTTGCTACAGCTTTACTGTCGACTGAATTATCGATGATTCGACCACCTAGCGGCTTACAATTTTTCGATTCATCGTACTTGCATGACTCGTGATTTTTTCGAGCGAGGCCAAGCCAATATGCTACGGAATGCTGAATCAGCAATGTTATCAACCTCAGGAAAGCAAAAATACTGCAAATGGAGCTCAAAAAAACAGTGAAATAATAATTTCAAAACATTAAAACTACTGTCCGACATAACATCCATTACTACTATTACTTCATCCATTATTACTGTTAGATTTACCGCGAATTGCCTTTATTTAATGAATTTCTGGGAATTGTAAAGAAAAAGAAAATAGTAATATTTTTTTAAATTAAAATTTATAATATGCTTTCTTTTTATATGCACCTCAACTGCATTAATTTCAAAACATTTCTTTACTTCTGCAGTTCTGCCTTCATATGCAGTGTCTGTAATAGTCGTTATGGACATTATTTCTAATTATTACGCAGTTCAAATTCTGATACATTTATATTATATCAATGACATCGCCAAAAAAAGTAGAAATACGAACTAAATCAGAAAACAGGGGTCATGGCGAAAACAGAAAATCTACTGTCAAAACAGTAGGCTTGGCACCAGAGGCTGAATGTGTCTGATGTAGATTTTGTCATGCATAGGGGTACCTGTAGGGCGCGCTGCCTGGCGGTGAGCACGGCCATCATGGAGTCGTGGCCGCGCATCATGACGCCCAGCACCTCCTGCTCGCTGGGCTCCACGCCACCGCGAGCGCCGCGCCACGCACCCCCTCCCGCCGGCCCGCGCTGTCACAATACTTTTTAAAACTTCTACGCATACAAATAGACGCGGGCTTGCAGACGGCGAGCAGGGGTAGCTCACCGTCCGCTAAGGACAAAGACTATAAAACCACTTGACCGCGCATACAATGCCCCAATGCACGAAAACTATGAGTCTTTTTGCACTCATATATTGGCTACGGTAAACGAACCATTTTAGATGTGACCAAGTACATGCTAAACAATTACAAATTTTAAATTTTTGTATCCAATTTATAATGCATAATAAAGCTTTCATGCGCGTTGAAGTGGTGTAGAAAACATTCCCAGACATCTAGATACTAAATGGATAACATAACTATTCCTCAGTAATGCAACACTACGAACATTATTTTTTATTTAATCAAATTATAAGCCACCGCAGGGATTTATTTAAAATGGTGGTTTAGGTGAGCAAGCCGACCGCGACGGTCGAGTCGCGCGTTGATGTCTTTTGGAAAAGTCTCTTTCTTTCATCAAGAAATTCTAATTCTTTTATCCCTTTCTTTCCCTTTGTATTTTTATCGTAAAAATCCGTGCTGTTTATTTTAACGTCTGAATACGATATCGATAATTACAAAAATAAACTTATTTTTTTTTTAATTCAGTTCTGTTACTATCTATCTACTTTTAACCGACTTTAAAAAAGGGGGAAGTTCTAAAGATTTTTCGTCTGTGTGACATGCATGTTTTCATTTAAGACTTTCGAAGATTCCAAAATTAAAATTACAGTGGATAAATAAGGTTACTACCCAAAAAACATTAGATAGGTCGCCACAACGTGCCAATTTTAACTTTAAGTTCTATACGCTGGTCGTTATTACGTCGGTATCACGTTGACACTACCGAGAAAAGGCCCATTTTATACGAATCATTGTCGTAATAGAGTCATGTAGCAGTCGTACAAATCACTATATGGTCGTGTAATGGTCGTATAGATGTCGTGAGATCCACCTTTGGTCGAGTTATGATTACATAGTGATGTTATTACCGCTGCTTTACGGCATATAATCGAATAACCAGTGTTCATCACGACTTTTATAAGAGATTTTGATGTAAAGTGATGGTATTAGGGCGAAACAAGTATCTGTAGATTACAATCACCGATGTAGAAGGTACCATTTTCTGCCGCTTGACCAAAGGCGTAATATTAATGACATATGTTACTTATTAAATATTGCAAATGATTTAATTGACAGTACTGAACTTGTTTCTATGTTAACGTTACGCACTAATCAAATGGGGCTGCGACAGCGACCACTTCTACGTGTACCTTCTGTAAACACTAACTATAGGCGTAATGCCTATTTCTGTAGAGCGAGTCGCAGCTTCAACAAAATTTGTTGTGAACATGATGTGGGTTTGTTTTGCACCAATGCAAACACACTAAGGAAGCTCTTAGCAAAGCCATTTTTTGAACCTGTTGCACCTACTTGCATTTGAATTGAACTGCACACCTGAACATAAATTTATTGTTTTAGTTAACTTGTGTAGTCGAATAGAACACATCAGTCTATTTTGTATTAGGCTAGTTCAGTTTGAACATAGTCTTTTTTTTTTACATAACTTTATTTATCTGTGAGGGCTTGTAATTAGCAACTTAGTTTTTATATATTATTGTTATAATGTTATTAGTCTGTAAGCCTTCCGAAAATAAAATAAATAAATAAATAAAAAATAAATAAATAAATAAATTAATGTATAGTAAACTTCAAACTTTAAACCGGACAATTTGTACTTTGTTAGAATGTTTATCATTGAAAGGCGATCACAGCCATTTTATAATTCATTATTTCATCCTCGAAACTCATGTTCAAGTACATTAATCTGTTGGGAAATTAATGTTATCAAGTAATAAAAAATAAAGTATATAATAAATAATAAATAAATAATATGCGCTAGTTTTTGCAATGTAATGAAAGCACCTTATAACTTCTTTAAATTAAGCAATATTTTGAACCTATATTATAACGAATGTATTAACAGTTACCTTTATACGACTTAGGGTTATACAGTATGTTAACTAACAGAGGGCGTTCCCGTTAACCCGCAATAGTATAGCCAAAAAAATATTACCATTCGAAAACAAAATGTTTTTTTTTAATATTAAAATATTCACTAAAAATGTTAAATTGATACGTCAAAGAAACACTCTGTACACGCGTACTTGAAGGACGGCAACGTCGCACAGTCTGCTGAAAATCGATCTTCATAGTCATTTAACTTTTTCTCATTTTCGTTTATTTTTTATTGTGAAAGGCTTCTCATGACTTCAGCAGTCATGAATATGTACAAGAAATATCATTTCGTATATTAAAAAAATTATAAAATATAAATGAAGAAAATTTTGTATGGAGCCAAAGTAATAATCGAAATATCTTCAAAACCGCTGCCTTAACCGTTATATCTTTACAAATGGTTGTTCTACGATTTATTTGTGATTATGTATGAGTATATTTTTTAAGACAAGCGTTTTTAAAAAAAAAAAACTTCTTAGCAAAAAAATAGAACCAACTTCCATATCAAAACACTACATAGCCAAAAATAACTTTAATTTCGGTAGTCGGTGTCATTTGTTTTGTATTTTCTTGACACCGCCTTCCGAAATTAAAGTTATTTTTGGCTTTGTAATGTTTTGATATGGAAGTCGGTTCTATTTTTTGCAAAAAAGTTTTTTTCATGCTTTTTCGTGGGTCGATTTGTAATTTCTTTATAGTTACCACAGCAAAATGTCAACTACTTATAACCTTTTACAAAATATTGCTTTTCCCCGTGCAGAGCCGTTAATTTTTGAGGAGTTCTCCTGGTACGGTCGGCCAAGAAAGTGGTGTACCAGTTTTGATTTAGTTTCCCGGTCATCGAAAATTACAACAAGGTTCGTTATAAAAAGATATTACTGAAAGAGACAACATTATCATGACGTAAACCTATGTATTTAGTAGTCATACGTCATATGTCACATATAAGTACATGACATTTTAACCTTTAGTATAAATGAAAAGGACATTAGTTTCTACAAAGCAATTGAAATGTTTCCAAACAAAAGTAATAAAAACTATTTAGACAACCGAATTCCATTTGAAAAAGAAAACTGACAATTGACATTTTGTCAAATATATGCAAAAAATCGATATATTTTCCGTGTTATTTTTCAATCAACTGCATATAAAATCATCTCAATGCCTGCCAACTTGACCATTGCCGAAAGAGCACAAATAATTGCCCAATTTAATGAGGGAAGCAGTATCAGTGCGATATCCCGGAATTTGAATATATCGAGGCGTTCTGTCCGCTTTTGGATTCGTCGTGAAGGAGAGGAGGGAAGTTTGTTGGATCACAGAAGAAGTGGTCGCCGGCCTGCACTCTCCAATAACGATAGAGAATTCATGAGACGGGAATATGAAATCAATGGTTTTAAGCCCACAAAACATTTTGCGGAGATGTTCGATGTGAGTGCCCAAACAATAAGGAATCATCTACATTACATGGGGTTGCACCACAGGCATTACGCCAAGAAAATATATTTGACGGATGCTCACAGACTTGCTCGTCTGAACTTCGCCAGAGAGCACTTAGAGTTTGATTGGTCTAATACAGTGTTTTGTGATGAAAAAACGTTTAAATCCAGTCAGCATGGACGTCTTCACCTTTGGCGATATAATTCAACACGGTATAAAGATGATCATGTAATCCCAAATAGAGAATCAGGTCGAATTTCCGTAAATATTTGGGGCTGGATGAGTACGGATGGTGTAGGAGAATTGTGTTCTCTACCTCCTCGAGCGACGGCTGTAAATTATATCGACGTGCTTCAGAATGCAATGCTACCGACAGTCCGTAATGTTTACCCGGAGAACGAAGTGCCACAATTTGATTTTGTTCAAGATAATTGTTCAATTCATAATGCGAGGATCGTAAGAGCCTGGTTTCGTTCACACACTGACGTAAGGGTAATTCAGTGGCCCTCAAGATCGCCGGACCTCAACCCGATAGAAAATCTTTGGGGCCTTATGGTCCAACGATGGTCGCATCAAAATGAAAGAACCAAACAAGCTCTTATTAGTCACTGTAATTATATCTGGGAGGAAATGCGGGGAACCGATATTTGCTCACGGCTTGTTGGTTCAATGAGGTCTCGTCTTTTAGAGGTTATAGAGGCCAACGGCGGTTACACCCGTTTCTAATTTTTAAAAATTTTCAATGTCTTCTAAATATTACTATATATGCTATGTTTTTGTTTGTTATAAGTATTTTAAAATTGATTGTAGAAATTTAATAAAAGGATAAATCTATTTTTAGCTTGTTTTTTATTGATATTGTAATTACAAGTTTACAGAAATTGTAGGTTTGTGGACTCGCCTTGTGCCTTTACAATTTTATGTAACTTGTTGATTACAATTCTGAATTTGTAGATACAATTTTGTCATCAAAATCTACAGCCCCCCGCCGTTGATTTTACGACGTCATTGGTTCCATCAAGTTCAAACTAAGAACAGCTGTCACGTTACAAACAGTAATAGTCGTTATCAATAATCAGATAAAGACAGCAATAGAAGTTGTCAGATCGATCTGCAAGCGAAACTAATCTTTATCACCTATGAATCTGCAAGCGATATTCAACCTTAGGGTGGTACACCACTTTCTTGGCCGACTGTACATCACCATCAGTTCTACTTCTACTAAGTGTTTAACATCCATATTCAAGTAATCTAATCGCAATCCACGAAATACTTATTATTGAGTAGTTTCGGTGGCCATTTGGTGTCTTCATCATCAGTTCCACTTCCTCAAAAGGTGCTCTTCTAGAGCAACTGCACAAGTTACTATAAGAAATACCCGAAACGCTATAGGTGTGCCTATAATATTTGAAGAGTTCCCTCGACTTCTCCATGATTCCATCATCAGATTCAAACGTGATGACAATGGGACCAACTAGAAAACCCTTTCAAACAAAAAAGATTTTTCCAAATCGGTCCAGCCATCTCCGAGTTATGAGGTAACATACAAAAAAAATAAAATTGTGTGGCACTCGGGGACTGCCGCGGTAAAGCTATTGCATAGCATTTTTTATCAACTTATGCAATTATAATTATTTATTTATTTTATTTATGCAGCTTTTTTTCTTTGATATTAATTCAAGTTACACTTTTTGATCGTGGTGACCGATAAGAAAACATTTTTTTTTCTTTGATTGAATAAATGAGAAGTTAATATTGGTTAAAATATTTTTATTATCTTACAATACATGTAGGTTATTCAGGATTTTTTATCATTGAAACTATAGGTTTATTAGCAGCTAGTCTACACGCATACGTCTAGTCGCACGCACACAAACACCGTGCGAAATCTGACGAACTGAAACGACGTTAGACGATGCACGGCTTTCAACGCCGCACCGCTGTGCCGATCGAAGTGGGGGGTGTTAGGTATATTTTCGTTACGGAATTTCTTGATACGGTCGCCGCGCTCAAAGCCCGCGATAAAAGCTATGCAATAGCATAAAAGTTCATGACGAATTGAGAACCTCCTACTTTTTTTTGAAGTCGGTTAAAAAATGGTTTAATAAAAATTGAAGTTATATACAAACCAATGGGTTTATAAACTAGAAATTTTGCAAAAAGGTATCTGTATTTTAGTGAAACACTACCACATTAACAAAATTAAGAAATATTTTCAATAACAGTTAGAAAAATATATTAAGCGATAGTTTAATTACGCTTTCATCGAACTATTTTTTCATTGTGTTGTATGATCGTTTACCTATTAGGAATTACCTAATCACCCAAATTATATAATTACTTTAATGTTCTTAGTATGAGTTACCGTAATTAGTACCTGATTATTAGGATTATGATATTAATTAGCGTGGTAAAGCTAAATATTATAACAATAATGAGGGTTATTAAGCAAAATAATGCATATAAATAGAACTGCACCATATTCTATAATTTAGTTCGTTTTGAGAATTTCTGTCTTTCACATTGATAATTGTTTACTTAAGTGCAAACTATGGAGGGTCTTGTTGTAAACCTAGATTTGTTTGTCATCTTAAAAAAAACTGATAAGATGAATGATAGTGACAAGTTGTTTGATATAGTTGTTTCTCGCCTGGATCATAGTCATTCTGATGAAGACAGTTTGACTTTGAAGATCTTTTGCCAAAGATTCACTAGAGCTGCAGTGATGAGATGGAAAAAATCCCAAAGGAACTTCACATATTTCAAAAAAAAATTACGGAGCTTGGTTTGAAGCAAACATCAACTGGCCTAGTTATATACAACCAACTGTTGAAAGTTCTGAAACAAGCTGTCCTGAACCTGAACCTTCAACATCAACCTCATCAACATCATCGATTGGAACGATACGTAAAAAGAGAAAATCAGCACACCGAAAACCTTTTGAAGAGCTAAGTACTCAGCAGAAAAAGAGAAGAATAATGGACCGGAAAGGTCGCGATAGCACTGAATTAGCATATTCAACTGCAGTTCAATTGAGAGAAGGTCAGGGAAGTATTGCAACTGTAATTGAGTACATGCTGAAGAACCCCGAAGAAGCTCACAAAATTATGGATATTATTAGAAAACCATCTAAACCTGTGTTTTCGCCCGAAAAAGCTCTGGGTCTATTTCTTTCTTTAAAACTTACAAAATGGCAATACGTAACTTTGAGAGAAGCAGCCATGCGAGAAGATGCAAATGATATATATCCTTCTTATTACAAAGTATAGAAATCAAAATTACTGTGCCCCAGAGGCAACAATCAGCGTGACAGATAATTCGGCCAAGATCACATTGCAAGGTTTGCTTGGCAAAACAGCGCAAAGAATCTAGGAAAGTTTACCAAAAGTTACGAATGAAAAGTGTTCGACTATGATATGCAAGTGGGGATTCGATGGTGCATCTAATCAAAGTAGACACAAGCAGAGTATGAGCGGCGACCAAGACGATTCAAGTGTTTTCATGACTTCCCTGGTACCACTCACGTGAAGATGATACAATTTGGATAAATCCAAGGCCATGCTCATCGTCATATTGCCGCCCAGTGAAATTCATATTTACAAAAGAAAGTAAGTTTGTAGTTACTGAACATCAAAAGCAGATGGAAGATGAGATAAATGCACTTCGCCCTGTAGATTGCGGAACTCATGTGGTCAACCATAAATTAATGATGACGATGATTGATGGAAAAATTTGCAGCCTACTTATCAGATGCAAAATCCAGTTCCAGCTGCTACCAAACCTTCGAGCATGAATGATCGTAGATCTTTATAAATTTGGACTGTCAACATTACACGCTCGAATCAATACTATGGAATGCCTTTTGCACATAGCATATAGGCTTGACCTCAAGAAATGGGCGGTGCGTGGAGATGAAGGCAAAGTAGTATTTCAAGCAAGAAAAAAAGTTATACAAGATCGTTGCAAAGCTGAGCTAAACCTATTGATAGACATCGTCAAACAAGATTCCGGAACAACGAATGATGGTAATACAGCCAGAAGATTTTTGAGTTTCCGGAAAAAACTACAGCAATCACTGGACTAGACGAACAGTTAGTTCGAATACTAGCACTGATTTTACAGGCAGTTACCTCTGGACAGGATATTGACGCTGTAAAATTTAAAACATATGCGTACCAAACAGCTGCTAGGTTCAGCGAGACTCTGGACTTGTTGAAACTTCAGGAGACCGATTTCGAATTTTTAGATGTTTCTCATTTAGATTCTGACTCTGAGTCAGATTCTGATTTGGAATCTGATAACGATTTTGAAAACTTATTTAAGTGTATATAATTATGTATTTATATATATCTTATTGTATAAATGTATTGCTATAGTTGTTTTAATTAGTGACCTAACTTGTAATATAATAAAATATAAAAGTATTAATAACACACATGAAGCGAGGCAAGTCCCCGGGACACGACGGGCTGAGTGTAGAGCACTTAAAACATGCTGGTACTCACCTGCCCAGGGTTCTTGCACTGCTCTTTAATTGTTGTGTGTCACATGATTATTTACCTAAGGATATGATGAAAACTATAGTAGTGCCCATTGTGAAAAATGAAACTAGTGATATATCTGATAAGACAAATTATAGGCCCATCTCTTTAGCAACTATTGTAGCTAAAGTATTTGATTGCTTATTAAATAATTACTTGAAAACTAATGTCAACTTGCATGATGCTCAGCATGGCTTTAGAGAGGGTCTATCAACTGAAACTGCAATTTTATGCTTAAAGAAGGCTGTTAAATACTATACAGACAATCGAACTCCTGTTGCTGCTTGTTTTCTAGACATGTCAAAAGCTTTTGACATGGTTTCTTATGACAAGTTGTGGTCAAAACTATCTGCAGCAAATATTCCCTCTGAATTAATTAATATAGTTAAGTACTGGTACACACATCAAGTAAATTTTGTAAAGTGGGCTAATGTATTTTCAGATGAATATATTATGGAATGTGGTGTGAGACAGGGTGGGTTAACCTCTCCTACCTTGTTCAATATTTATATTAATGATCTGATTGGTGAGCTAAGCAGTTTGCATGCTGGATGCTATATAGACGGTGTTGCATTTAATAATATAAGCTACGCTGATGATATGGCGCTGCTCAGTCCGTCAATGGCGGGGCTTAGAAAATTAATTGAAGTTTGTATGTGCTACGCTGATGAACACGGGTTAAGATACAACACGAAAAAGAGTGAATTGCTTATCTTTAAGGCGCGGAGTAAATGCACTAAAGAGTATTCATCTATCACTTTAAGTGGTGGTATCTTGAACCGTGTGCATCAGTTCAAATATTTAGGTCATATCGTCACGGATGCTATGAGGGATGATTCTGATGTAGAACGGGAACGGAGAGCATTGGCGGTTAGGAGTAACATGCTTGTTCGTAGGTTTTCACGCTGTACTGATGCAGTAAAAATATCGCTTTTTAAGGCCTATTGCCAAGTGTTTTACACGTGTAGCCTGTGGACCAGCTGTACTCTAAAAGCCATCAATGCTCTTCGTATCCAGTACAACAATGCGTTTAGGATGCTGTTGGGGCTGCCACGCTTCTGTAGCGCATCGGGTATGTTCGCTGACGCGCACACTGATGGTTTCGCGGCCATCAGACGCAAGCGCGCCGCGTCCATAATGCACAGAGTGCGTGCCAGCACCAACAGTCTCCTAAACGTATTCGCTTGCAAACAGGATTGTTTTGTAATGTATTGTCTAAGTCAGTTGCATTTATTAACATAGTTTTAAGGTACAATGTTACTAACAATATTATGGAATGTCACAAATTCTCAAATAAATGAGTTTATTTATTTATTTCTCTTTGTATATTTAGTAGACATGTGTCAGTTATAAACATGTGCGTGTGGATTGAGAGATCATTTCGAAAAACTCTTCCAATCCCAACCAAATTATAAGAGGATTTAGGAAATAATTGTGAAAACTTCATGGTAAGGTATAAAATTTGTGAAACCTAAACAAAGAAAGTTAGAACTCATTAACTAGATCTCTCAATCTGGACAACTGAAGAAAAAGCCATAACGCGTATTCAAGAATATACTGCCTATGTGTTTATAATTTGCATTTTAATTATTTGTGAAGGATTTGTGAAAGCTGCTAAACAAAATTTCGATTCGTTTCAAAGCCACGTTTAAGATTAAAACGGTTCATATGGATCTCTCAGAGTGGACAATTTTCAATTGAGTGATCTTGTATAACATGACCTAATACTGAAAAAGTATGAATAATTATCATGTTTATTGCAAATTATGCTTCTGGCAAAATTTGTGAAACAAAAATCGTGATTGAAATCTTACTGGTTCAAGAGAAAATGAAAATCTTGTTTTTTGTCGATCGTCCCAACTGAGAGATCATTATTTTGAACTATATTTAATAAACCAAAATTTATAGGTAGAAGGTAGATACATCAGAAATTGTGAAAAATGTTGTACTAAAATTTGACGAATCAGTCGTCCCTGTAAGTGTTATACTTAAAAAGATAAATCATTTTTTACAATCCTTAAGGAAAACGTTGAGTAGGGTAGACATACTTTTTTATTTTGTCCCATTTTTTTTCGACTACCCTATTCATGCTAACATTGTGTATATTTTGTGTGTAAGAATTACTTAGAATTAGAATTACGAACTTAGAATTCCTTAGTAAGAGCACTACACATACAGTACCTAACTTTGCAGAAACTTGTCATTTAAAAACGTAATTTTATATTATTTAAATTATGTAGTGAAACCAGACACAAATTACTTGTATAAAAACGTTTAAAGTGCATCATAATTTGAATTGTACCGGTAATGATTCCGACTGGCGATATGGTCACCCTACTCAACGTTTTCCTCAAGGATTGTAAAAAATGATTTATCTTTTTAAATATAACACTTACAGGGACGACTGATTCGTCAAATTTTAGTACAACATTTTTCACAATTTCTGATGTATCTACCTTCTACCTATAAGTTTTGAATTATTAAATATAGTTCAAAATAATGATCTCTCAGTTGGAACGATCGACAAAACACAAGATTTTCATTTTCTCTTGAACCAGTAAGATTTCAATCACGATTTTTGTTTCACAAATTTTGCCAGAAGCATAATTTGCAATAAACATGATAATTATTCATACTTTTTCAGTATTAGGTCGTGTTTTACAAGATCACTCAATTGAAAATTGTCCACTCTGAGAGATCTATATAAACCGTTATAAATCTTAAACGTGGCTTTGAAACGAATCGAAATTTTGTTTAGCAGCTTCACAAATCCTTCACAATTAATTAAAATGCAAATTATAAACACATAGGCAATATATTCTTGGATACGCGTTATGGCTATTTCTTCAGTTGCCCAGATTGAGAGATCCAGTTAATGAGTTCTAACTTTATTTGTTTAGGTTTCACAAATTTTATACCTTACCATGAAGTTTTCACAATTATTTCCTAAATCCTCTTATAATTTGGTTGGGATTGGAAGAGTTTTTCGAAATGATCTCTCAATCCACACGCACATGTTATCAATGGCGGATCCAGGGGGGGGGGTCATGGGGGTCATGACCCCCCCCTGGGCTGGGTCCAGGACCTAGGTGGAACGCTAATTAAAATTGTTAAACATAATGTTTTTATATATTTTGTCACAATATAGATTTTATTTAAGTAATTTCAATATTTAATTGATTTAATATAATAATTTTTTTGAAGGCAAACGCATTATTCGAGAACGAACGCATCCAAAATTTGAATTTTACCGCGCCACCGCACGGCCGCCGCCTTTCATATCTCACATTTCGTGTGACACTTGCGCGCGCTTTGTTTCGACTAACGTCTAGCTAGATCTAACCTCAATCGGAACGACTAAACTTTAGTAATAACCTGACCTTATTATAAAACCATTTCTGACCTTATTTTAAATTGTGATATTGAGATGTACCCTAATATAAGATTTTTTATGTATTATGGCTACACTACCTGTTAGTGTAGCGACAGCGAAAATTACGAAAAATCAAATCGTGGCTGAGAGCTTTTATGGTTGAAGAACGTCTAGAACCGGACTGGCACATCTCCACGTCCATAAAGATGATGATGTTCATCCTGGCTGATTTCGGCTATGGCGACTGTATGATGGCTATTTTATTCAAACATTAGAAAGCTCTAATAAGCGCACCGTCGGAGAGCTGAACAATCGCTTGGTTGTTCCAGCACTCCGACGGTGCGCTCATTGGTGACTGGCGTACCCACATTTCGCTGAGAATACCATGTTGCATGTAGGGCACGTTAACACACCGTTCGCACGACAATAGTGTATGGTCGCTGGTGGTCTGACCTTCAACTCGTCTCGTTTTTTGTCCAAATCTTCTCGTCTTAGCGATACATAATCAGAGACTTGCAGATTAATGAGACGTCTCCAATCCAAACGTTGAGCGGCTTTGTGCTCCCATTGAGATGCATCTTTTCATATGCCTTTTCAGAACATCCTTATATCTTAGGTATTGTCCATCCCATTGACGTTTGCCATATTTGAGTTCTGAAGATGCGTTTAGCCAATCTGTTGTCCGACATTCGCTACACGTGTCCACTCCAACGTGGCTGGCGCCTCATGAGGTAGGTCTCGATACCTCCGACGTTTGCACGACGAAGAACATCCATGTTTCGGACACGATCTTGCCACCGGATGTTCATTATATCTCGCAGACACTTTAAGTGATACCTGTCGAGAGCGCAAATGTGTTTACGGTACAGGACCCATGATTTGGACGAATACAAAAAAAATTGGGAGCACAATGGCCATATTATACACTTTTATTTTGGTGGATAGCTTGATGTCATGCGACCGGATAACTTTAGACCGCAGTTCATCAAAAGCAGCATCAGCAGCTCCTATTCTATCTCTGGTCTAAGTCACACTTTGACGTAATAGTGCTTCCAAGATATTTGAATCTATCGACTTGGTTTAATATATTGTTTTCATAACATACATTAAGTAGTACATTGTCATGTAGCCCTCCTGCCGCCATCACTTCGGTTTTTGAAATTAATTTTAAGCCTAAACTTAGTGCATGCCTCATTTAAATAATTGGTCATAAGATTTTGAAGGCCACTTGCGGAGTCTGTGACGAAACATAAATCGTCGGCGTATACATAATCTCAGTTATAAGTGCCACTGAGATTTTCGTAGTCGCTTTAAGCCTGCGCCGAGTAAAATAACTCAAAACGGTCTTCACAACTAAAGGAATATAACCTATAATAGTACTTTAATTACCATACAAAAATATGTAATGAACACTAGAATAAATGTGTTAGCAAACATAGTTGGCAAAATTTAAAAATATTTTATAGTTTATTAAACAAAAATACATAAAGTTGGACAAAAATCCTTACAAAACATGCTCGTGCGTCGCTGAACTTTGATAGTAAACTGTTGAATTTTTTCATAAACTTCAATTCATATTATTCTCTAATTATCATACTATCATTTACAGCTTTAACATTTCAAAAATGTCGCTTGGTTGTTTTAATTTTAATTTTTTCTTCTAATTTGCGCGCTATTTTGAACCATACGCAACGTACACCGGTCGAAAATTCAGTCGTCCACGGGAGCTCAGAGAGGGGTCAGGTCACGTCTCATCGTGGAGCGTTTCGCCGGTAACGATAATTCGCGATCTATTGTGTACGTATGTATTGCAGCAATCCGTTGAATAACATAAGTCATATTTTTTGTTTTTTTGAGTACGATTTATTATGCATACCCAACAATTACTTTTTATTGTTCAATGTATATTTCTTTAACATTTTTTTTTAAATATTTGTTTTATTATGGGAAAATTAAAAAAATATATTATTAGAAGAAAGTTGGCGCAAATTTTCGAAAAAAAAAGCCATTCTCATAAAAAGTACGTATTTCTATTTTGTGATGTTATTATTGCTTTTTAACCGACTTCAAAAAAAAGGAGAAGGTTCTCAGTTCGTCTTAAACTTTTTTTTATGTATGTAACCTCAAACTCGAAGACAGCTGGACCAATTTGGATTTTTTTTTCGTTTGAAAGGGTAGACTTTCTAGTTGGTTCCATTGTTATGAAATCAGGATCTGATGATGGGATCCTGGAGAAAGCGAGGGAACTCTTTAAATATTATAGGCACACCTATAGCGTTTTGGGTATTTCTAATAGTACCTTGTGCAGTTGCTCCCGAAAAGCACCATTTGAGGAAGTGAAAGTGATGATGAAGACTTTTTTCAAACATTCAATATGGGTATCGTGTAATGGGTTTTTGGGAGTGGTGATTGCAAATCTGGAATTTATTTTAATTCAAGATGGCGTATGCAACTTTTTCTCACAAATTCGATATGGGTACCGTGTAATGGGTTTTTGGGGGTGGTGATTGCAAATCTGACATTCATTTTAAAATCCAAGATGGCGGATGCAACTTTTTCTCAAACATTCGATATGGGTATCGTGTAATGGGTTTTTGGGGGTGGTGATTGCAAATCTGGCATTCATTTTAAAATCCAAGATGGCGGATGCAACTTTTTCTCAAACATTCGATATAGGTATCGTGTAATGGGTTTTTGGGGGTGGTGATTGCAAATCTGGCATTAATTTTAAAATCCAAAATGGCAGATGCAACTTTTTCTCAAACATTCGATATGGGTATCGTGTAATGGGTTTTTGGGGGTGGTGATTGCAAATCTGGCATTCATTTTAAAATCCAAGATGGCGGATGCAACTTTTTCTCAAACATTTGATATGGGTACCGTGTAATGGGTTTTTGGGGGTGGTGATTGCAAATCTGGCATTCATTTTAAAATCCAAGATGGCGGAAGCAACTTTTTCTCAAACATTCGATATGGGTATCGTGTAATGGGTTTTTGGGGGTGGTGATTGCAAATCTGGCATTCATTTTAAAATCCAAGATGGCGGATGCAACTTTTTCTCAAACATTCGATATAGGTATCGTGTAATGGGTTTTTGGGGGTGATGATTGCAAATCTGGCATTCATTTTAAAATCCAAGATGGCGGATGCAACTTTTTCTCAAACATTCGATATGGGTATCGTGTAATGGGTTTTTGGGGGTGGTGATTGCAAATCTGACATTCATTTTAAAATCCAAGATGGCGGATGCAACTTTTTCTCAAACATTTGATATGGGTACCGTGTAATGGGTTTTTGGGGGTGGTGATTGCAAATCTGGCATTCATTTTAAAATCCAAGATGGTGGATGCAACTTTTTCTCACACATTCGATGTGGGTATCGTGTAATGGGTTTTTGGGGTTGGTGATTGCAAATCTGGCTTTCATTTTGAAATCCAATTTAAAACACATACGATATCCATATTGAATGTTGGAGAAAAAGTTGCATCCTTGGTGGATGCAACTTTTTCTCCAACATTCAATATGGATATCGTGTGTGTCTACTAAGTTAAATACACTGATAACCTTCAAGGGTTTATTGCTAAGTATAATTAACAAAGTAACGTAAGGGCTAAAATTATCGCTAAATGATGAAAATGAGTGCACCCGGTTGCTGTTCGAAATACATTAAGCTCGCGGCGAACTTAGTGCGACCGCATTATATCGCTTGCTCAGCAAACGTGGTCGATTGCAAAATATTGCATCACACATCGTGTAATAGGTTTTTGGGCATACCGATTGCAATCCTGACATTCATTTTAGAATTTACGACGAAAGTTCATTGGCTACTTTGTTAGCTTACAATTTACACTGGGTTATTGACAATTTAACTGATCCTAGGTTAAGTGACTATTCAGTATTATCTAGGGTATCTAATAATACTGAAATTAATTGCTTAAACCCTTAGATGTGACAAAGGAGAGGTATAATAACACAATTTTACTATATCATCAGAATATAAATCGTTTCTCCGGCAAAATATTAGATGAGGAAATGTTAATAGATAAATATGATATAGATATCTTATGTTTTTGTGAAACCTGGCTAAAACCAGATAGAATGTTGTTTAAAATTAATATTTTTCTGTTACTAGTGCATACAACAGGTCCTCAGTAGGAGGTGGTACTTTAATATTACGTAGTAATTCTCTTAGATATAAGGAACAAAAATATATCACCGCTTGCTCTGTTGATTGCTTGTGTGAGGTAGCATGTACAGAAGTTGAAGGCCAAACTTTCTTAAGTGTTTATAGACCACCAGCATCAAACTTGTCATCATTCTTAATGATAATGGGAGAAATTTTAAGTACCTAAGCTTATAAGAGATAATAAATTAGTTTTCGTTTGTGGTCACCTAAATATTGATTTGTTAGTAAATTCACCTGAACACTGCAAGCTTACTTCATTGTTTGGTTCATTTAACTTAAAATGCACATACAAGGAAGCAACAAGAATAACAGCAACATCAGCTCAATGCATAGATAATATTTATACTAATTGTGCCATAAAATACTCGTCTCAAATTAGTGGAGTTAGGTCTGACCATACAGGTCAACTAGTATCCTTTGAGTTGGTTAAAAAGCGGCAATTAAATAAGACTATTAAATTTAGGCCGCTAACTAAAAAGAAATTAATGTTTTTAATGATAACATGTTAAGTAATCTTTCAATGGCCAATTTAGACTCCCATGACCCCAATGAAAATTACAGGATATTATTTTCTTCACTATGCCACGAATTTAGTAAGACATGTCCAGTTAAAAAATTTCAAATGAGTAATAAATCTAAATGTAATGAATGGGCCACTGCTGGAATAAGAATAAGCTGAGACAATGTATACAACTTATACCATGAAAAATCATTGACTTCCGATGAAGCCTTCCATAATTATGTAAGAAACTACTCAAAGATATTTAAAAGAGTATGCGCCCTAAGCTAAATCTAAATCAGAAAGTAATAAAATTAGCATTTCTAACAATAAAATAAAAACTGTGTTGAAGGCGATAAACAAAGAAACTGGAAACACAAACAAATAGGGTTAGAATGATTTGACTTTGAACATCGATGATCAGGTCATCTCAGATAAGTCAAAAGTGGCTGAGAAGTTGGAAAATTACTTTACCAATATTCCAGTAGAGGTTACTAAATCTCTACATTCTTCGCCATTATTAGCAGAATCTTTTTTAAAGGAAAACTTCAATAAGGATATACCAACATTTTCATTTAAGCCCATTTCTATTGATGTAATTAAAAAGCATTCCAAAGTCTTAACATAACAAACACTGATGACTTATGGAGTGCATCTGTTAGGGTTCTTAGTAATATTATTGACTCAATTGCTGCTATCCTAACAGGCACATTTAATTAATGTATAGACAGCGGTAATTTTCCCGATTTAATGAAACATAGTAAAGTAGTACTAATTTTTAAGTCGGGTTGTAAGAGTGATCCCTCTAACTATAGACCGATATATGTGCTTCCAGCATTAAGCAAAATATACGAAAAAATCATGCTGGACCAGATGCTATCATATTTTAACTCAAATGGAATTCTGCATAGTCGGCAGTTTGGTTTCACGAAAGGTAGGTCAACAACAGACGCAGGAGTAGGTCTCATCCGTCACATTCTGGAATCTTGGGAGAAATCTCAGGATGCAATTGGCATATTTTGTGACCTCTCCAAAGCTTTTGATTGCGTTGACCACAAAACACTGATCTGTAAATTACACCATTACGGAGTTCGTGGATTCGTGTTCTGCTGACCTTGTTCTTTCATATTTATCAAACAATAAGCAATATAACATTAGATTTATAGATTTCTTTTATTATTTTTTTCTTTTAAATTAAGTTACACTTGATAGTATATATTGTTATGAAATAAATTACGCTTATATTTTCTGCGAAGTAAGTTCGCTAGACAGCATTAATGAAAAAATGTTTTTTTTGGTATGGCCCCACGTATATGTATATAATAAAGTACCGAATGTTATTAAAAATATGACAGTACATCAGAATTTAAACGAGCACTAAATGAAATTTTAATAAACAAAACTTATTTCAGTCTGGTTTTATTATGACATTACATAATTATATTTTTTTTTATTTCATACTGGTTTTATTATTCAAATAAGTACTGCATACCCATCTACCCTAACTTGCTACTTACCCAGTTTCGAAGCGTCAATAGCCTAATGGATAAGGTGTCGGACTTGTGATCGAGAGGTCGCAGGTTCGAACCCCACCCATTACACTATTGACGTGAACCCACTCCAGACACAAGCATATTTAGCTTAGTTGGAGGGGTTAACAAGATTGCTAGTAATGTGAAATGTACCCACATTGCTAGTATTCTTTAAAATAAAATCTGAGGAGTTTAATATATAAAATCAAAGTTTTATTGCAATAGGATGAATAGTGAGGGAACGGATAATGTATTACTACAGTAAAAACAAACGTTAATTTTTATATAATAGGTATAATTTATTAAATTTATTTTTGTGATTTATTTACGTACCTACTTGCTTCATTTAGATCCATCCAGCCGTTTGAGCGTGAAGAAGTAACAAACATGCAAACAGACACATTCATTCACAAATTTTCGCATTTATAATATTAGTGTGATAAATAAAACCATCTAAATAATTAATATTCGTTTTTCAAGTTTATTCAACATAACGACAAAAAATTATAAAATGCAAAGTTAGCAAACTTCGTCGTGCAACGGCAAGCGGGCCTCGAGCGAACATGTCATTGTGTGTGTGACAACGCACACGACTAGCCCGCTGCAGTAAATACCTATTTTCCGCGCGTCTCGTAGGCGCGACACCCTCTTAAGTTTCGCCGGGTTGAAAAGACTACTTACTATCCGTGCGAAACTTAATCCCTTAAGGCTTCACGGACTGCAATATCCTACCGATCCTGCCAATTATAGACCAATCGCCTTAACCTCCATACTGTGTAATGGAAAGGTTACTCAACAATAAGTTGCTGAAATACCTTGAAAACAATGAGCTCCTCAGTGACCACCAGTATGGCTTTCGCCGTGGTTGGTCCACCGGAGATCTTCTTGTGTATGTCACGCACTGTTGGGGCGAGGTCATTGAGAAACACGGTGAAGCCCTTGCGTTATCCCTTGACATCTCAAAGGCCTTTGACAGGGTCTGACACGCTAGTCTGCTGAGCAAGCTTCACGCATGCGGTGTCCCTCCCTGCTGGCTTATGCAACTGGATTTCCGACTTCTTGAGTGAGCGGTTGATCCGAGTGGTTATCGATGGCTGCTCATCGGATCTTATGGCAATTAAAGCCGGTGTCCCTCAAGGGTCTGTTCTTTCTGCGACTCTTTTTCTGCTGCATCTCAATGATCTACTTCAGCTGGGAGCAGTTGGGTACGCGGATGACAGCACAGTCTCAGAGAGATACTTATCCAGTTCTAGAGCTGACAGGGACGAAATTGCCACTCTCAGAAAGGCCATGGTAGAGCGCATGAATTTGACATTAAATCTCGTTTCCCAATGGGGTGATGACAATCTGGTCAAATTCAACGCTCTGAAAACACAGGCTTGTCTTTTCAGCGCTAAAAGAAGCCCTTTTGAATTGGCCCCTACTTTCCAAAGTACATCTGTGCCAGTTACCGATTACCTGGAGCTTTTGGGCATGGAGTTGACGTCAGACCTCAGCTTCTGGTCAACCGTCGAGTCCAGAGCTCAGACTGCAGCAAAAAAATTGGGAATCCTACACAAGGTGAGGCGGTACTTCACGCCTGGACAGCTTCTAAATCTGTATAAAGCACAGGTCCGTTCCTGCGTGGAGTATTGCAGCCATTTGTGGGATGGCTCTGCAAAGTACCAACTTGCTGCATTAGACTCGATCGAGCGCAGAGCTAAAAAGCTTATAAGCGACGAGGTGCTAGTGGACAACCTTCATAGCCTGGCTCATTGGCGAACCGTTGCTTGCCTGTCGGTTTTCTACAGATTGTACTTCGGGGAGTGTGCGCAAGAGCTCCATGACCTGATTCCTCCATCTCCCTTTCACTACCGGTCTACCAGATGCACGGCTAGGTACCACCCACACTTGGTTGATATACCGTCTTGTCGTACCAAGCGCTTCTCCTCCACATTTATTCTGAGCATAGCCAAGCTGTGGAATTCTCTGCCGGCTTCTGTGTTCCCTGCCACTTAGGACCTTTCAGCCTTTAAAACACGAGTAAATAGGCATCTTCTGGGCTCGCTAGTCCCATCGTAGACCTTATCTATCGCTTACCATCACGCGAGATCGAGGTCAAGAGTGGGCTCATCAGTAATAAAAAATAAAAAAAAAAAACATTGCGAACAAAGTTGGTGCCAATACACATTCCTGTTTGACTCCACAGGTGACTGAGAAAGATTCTGATTGTTCACCATTGACTGAGACGCAACATGACATGTCATCATGTAAAAGCCGTAAAAGCCCAACAAATTTATTCGGACAACCCAGTTTAGACAGAACCATCCAAAGAGCTTCACGAGGAGCGCTGTCAAAGGCCTTTTCAAGGTCAACAAACACAGAAATATTGGTTGACCTTTCTCCGTGCTCTTCTCAATAGGCTGGTGGATTGAAATGATGGCCTCGCAGGCTCCTCTCTCCGGTCTGAAGCCGAACTGAGATTCTGGCAGTATTTCTTCGGATAAAGGCAGAAGTCTATTTAGAACTCGTGCGAATTTTTTTCCTGGAATGGAGAGAAGGGAAATGCCTCGGTACGAATTATAGTCAGAGCGATCTCCTTTGTTTTTGTACAGTGAGCAAATGCGAGAGATTTAAAAGCACTTAGGTAGATTTTCTTCCGATCACATATACAACAACAGTTTCCACATGGTCTGGTGTAACTCCTCTCCTCAATACTTCAGCATTTCTACGCAAATATTATGTACGCCTACTGCTTTCTTATTCTGTTGTTGCCTGATGGTCGTTCTGACTTCCTCCAAAGTAATAGGTTCAAGTAACTCTTCCCTAGGTTTAGTTTGCTGGAGGGAATTAATGTTAGTTATATCAGCAGAGCGATCAACATTCAGGTCATTAAAATGTTGAGCCCAGCGTTTCAAGATATCGTCTTTGTTGGCGAGAGATACTCCATGTAGTGACTTTAACGGTACGTTTACATTTTGGTACCTATGACTCTACAAATCTTGTTATAAAATGCACTCAGCTGTTGTGTGTCTATAAGCCACTGTAAGAATTTCGCCTTCTCTTGCCACCACTTACCTTTCGCATCTCTCGTTAGTCTTCCCAAGATTGAGAAGACTAAACTAAGTGTTTTCCTGGATTTGTTTGTGTAAGTTTTCATTGCAAAGAATTATTGTGCTGCATATTAAGTAGCTGTCGGTGACCGCTAATCTAATTTAGTGTTTCTATGGCCCAAGATTGGAGAGCTTGTTTCCGTGACAAAAGATGTTACGGACTGCCAAATGGTCTCCAGGTCATCTTTTTCAATATTCAAGGAATAAAGAGCTTCATTCAACTTGCTAACATAGGCTTCCCTTTTCTGAAGATGCTGACAGACAATTGACAGTTTCCAAACGGAATGCTTGACCACGTCCATTAAAACGTACCTATTGAAGTATTATACATTAAGTGATAATGCGTTTCGGGAGAAGACGTACCAGAAAAATCGATTGTGTTATTTAAATATGGGTAGGTGTTTTTAAGTACAGTACTGGCATTTATTAATAAAATACCTACTATATACTTGTATCTATTATCATCAAAATTAAATTATAACTTCTTGTGACTTGACCACGACTATGTGACCCCCCCCCCCCCCTGGCGCCAAAGCTGGATCCGCCCTTGCATGTTATAAACTTATAACAAAACGCAACTGAAAACGGTTGCCGTAGCAATAACGTTAGGTATCGGTATCGTCTCAACCGGCAACGGTTATCAAATACCTGCATCTGCAGAGTACGAGTAGCGAGCGAGTAGCTACAACTAAACGCGCAAATACGAAAACATTAGAAACCGAAACCGATGATAACCAACCGGTAACTGGCAACCATGCCTTCCCTCTTTCACTTAGCCAATAATTAGGTGCAAGAAAGAGAAGATGCGATTATCGTTTTGTTGGTATGCATTGGTTATCATGGATATCTTAAGGAAATAATATGATCGTATATACCAATTGCTGGTCTAATGATGAACAGTTTTCATGTGTTTGTTGGTTATCACAGATATTTTTGCTCTATAGAAATACTTTTAGAACTAAAGTTAATAACTTTTTACAAAATTTAGACCCATTTTACAAAATTTGAAAACTCGAGTTTAGGTAAAAATTGGTATGTCCGCGTGGCGATGCACACATATACAACACAAATAGTGTAGAGCGAATGTCGAGTCGGACTAAACAATCTTGAGCTGTTATAATCGTCTTTATGAGAAAAAGTGATTTGATTAATTAAATGTCTTAAGATAAAAAAAGATTAAACACATGTATTAGTTGCATAAATCAGCTAAAAAAAGAAAATGAGGAGTTGATAAACTGTGTTTTTGACTTATCCGTGAGGCTTAATAACATGGAACAATATTCTCGCCAGGATAATATCGCGATAAACGGAGTTCCTGAAAATCAAGCTGAAAACCTGTTGAGCACCGTAGTCCAACTAGGGAAACTTATCTAATGCAATATTGACGCTGATGATGTTTCATCAATAACTCGTGTCAAAAAACTCGACTTGCAGAATAGCCGCCCGCGATCAATTATCGTCAAACTTAAAAACATCAGGAAACGTAATGAAGTCTTAGCATCAGTAACAAAATTCAACCGTGCTCATATTTCTGACAAGCTTAACTCGTGTCACTTAGGCTATGGCGGTACCAAACAGCCTGTCTTCGTCTCTGAGCATCTTTCACCCCTGAATAAAGCCATACGTGCACAAACTAGGAAAATGGCACGCGAGAAGGACTACAGATATGTTTGGGTCCGCAATGGCCGCATATTGGTCCATAAGGAAGACGGAGCACGGCCCATATACATAAAGAGCCTACACGCGGTATCTTTAATGTAAGAGAAAAGGAGCCAGAACCCGTAAGAAAAACATTAAAATTCACTATTTACTACCAAAATCTCCGAGGAATGCGAACAAAATTGAATGACATCAATATTGCAGTTAATGTCAATAAATATGATGTAATTGTGCTGACTGAAACATGGCTAAATAATAACATCATCGACGGAGAGATTTTTGACGGCCGTTATAATATATACAGGAGAGATAGGGAATAATAAAAAAGCAATGAAAATGGTTGGGTTCATCAAAAGAGTTGGCAAAGATTTTAAGGGAATCTTGACCTTGAAATTGCTCTATAACTCTTTTGTGCACAGTCTCATAGAGTATGCATCTCTCTCCAGTCTGGAATCCGACTTACAATGTCCATAAGGACCGTCTTGAGCGCGTTCAAAAGACATTTACCAGGTGCTTACGGTTTAAAGACCATGATTGCCCTTACAGAGCCGATTACACAGGTCGGCTAAATTATTTTGAACTGGACTCATTGAAACGACGAAGAGTCCTAAATGATATGACAACGTTATTTAAAATTGTTAACGGGATGACTTCAACTCCAGATTTGCTTGATAAGATCAGTTTCATTTCATTTATTCAAAAACAATTACCATTGTGTGCGAATATAAAAGCTTAACAACTAGGTACACATGCAGTAAAAACTAATAATTGAATTGGTTATAATGGGACTGATAACAATAAAAAATATAAGAAAATAATGGTAATAGTAATGTCAAAAAAATAGAATTATACAACAAGAAATAAAAATAAAAATACTGAAATCTTTAAAACAAACAATGTCAATACATTTCAATAAATTAAAATTATTATTAATAGTTTTAATAAATAAGTAATAACAATGTCAACAAATAATAAATAATTTTAATCTAGTATTTTACAAATCCTTTACAGAGTAGGGGCATTTCTCCAACAGGAATCCCTTGAGCCTTGCTTTGAACGAGCTTGTATATAATGTGCTTTTTAATTCAAGCGGCAACCTATTAAATATTTTAACTGCCTGGTACAGTGGACTGTGTTTAACAATGTTAAGTGTCGGAATGAGTTTGCTATCTAAATCTTTTCTACGTGTTTTTTCCCTTACCAGTCTGTCTTCATGAGTTTCAAAGTAGTAAATGTATTTCTTTAACGTGGATAAAAGTACCAATATATACAATGCAGGTACTGTGAGGATGCCAAGTTCTTTAAAATAGGGTTGACAGCTTTCCCGTTGCGAAGTACGAACAATGGTTCTAATTGCTCTTTTCTGGAGAATGAACGCCCTTTGAAAATTATAATTGTAGCTGTTACCCCAAAACTGTATGCTGTACCGTAATCTAGACTCTATTAGCGCGTAGTAAACTAGTTTTAGAGCTTTTAAACTTACTTCATCCCTAAGAATTCGTAGAGCATAACACGCCGATGATATGGATGAATCAAGTGCTACAAATTCTTTTATCCAATTTAATAAATCATCTGTATATATTCCTAGAAACTTTACTTCCCTGACAAGCTGAATTTTAACCTATTTAGTTCAATATCCATACTATCTTTATTACGTGCAGTCGTTTTAAATAACATTATATTCGTTTTTTTTTCACGATAATTATAAGTTTATTCGCAGTAAACCAAGAATGAAAAACAGCTAGAGCTGCATTAACTGCATCGCTAAGCGTTTGAATGTCATTTGCTGATATTACTGCATTTGTGTCATCCGCAAAAACTATTAGTTTTATGTCAGGTAATATTTTATTAAAATAATTTATGAGATCGTTGGTAAATATAATAAATAATAAAGGTCCTAAGATCGATCCTTGAGGCACACCAGCTGTAATATTGAGCAAGGATGACTTATAACTTTTTTTACACCTATTAAATTGCGAGTTTTCGACTTCGACAAACATTTTCCTATTTTTCCAATATGAAGAGAAGAGTTGTAAAGCTTTACCTCTTACACCATAGTGCTCAAGTTTTGCGATGAGTAGTTCAAAGTCAATAGTATCGAAAGCAGAGCTTAAATCTAGAAAAATACCAGCTGCCTTCATTTTACGATTAATTTGGTCAACTACATCATTTATTAATGTATAAATAGCATCTCCAGTGCCAACATTCTTCTGGTATCCATATTGTCTATCACTTATCACTTTATTTAAATTAAGATGATTACTTAAACGATCCTTTAAGACTTTTTCAAAAATTTTTGATAGCGTGGGTAATAAGGAAATGGGCCTGTAGTTTTTGCATCCGTTTTTGGATCCTTTTCAACCGACGACAAAAAGAGGAGGTTATCAATTCGACGAGTATATATATATTTTTTTTTAATGTATGATCATCGAGTACTCGAAGACGGCTGAACCGATTTGGAAAATTCTTTTTTTGTTCGAATGGGTATACTTCGAAATTGGTCCCATTATCACCAAAGTCAAGATCTGATGATGGGATCCTGGAGAAATCGAGGGAACTCTTCAAATATTATAGGCACACCTATGGCGTTTTGGGTATTTCTTATAGTAACTTGTGCAGTTGCTCTCAAAAAGTACCATTTGGGGAAGTGGAACTGATGATAAAGACCACAGATGGCCGCCGAAACTACTCAATAATAAGTATTGAGTGGATTGCGATTCGATTACTTGAATATGGATGTTAAGCACTTTATGCTCGTCACAATGCATATGGTGATGTAAAGCTGATGGTGAAGTACCAAGAGAACTCATCAACAATTAACGGCCCAGCATTGGGAAAAGCAATATTTTGTAAAAGGTTATAAGTAGTTGACATTTAGGCTCTTGTAACTAGGTAAATTAAAAATCATCCAACTAAAAAGAGTGAAATAAAAACTTTTTAACAAAAAATTAAACCGGCTCCCAAAAAACACTGCAAAGTGAAAAATAAACTTTAATTTCGGAAGTCGGTGCCAAAAACGAAAAAACAAAACTAAAGACACCAACTACCGAAATTAAAGTTATTTTTCACTTTGCAGTGTTTTTTGGGAGTCGGTTTAATTTTTTGTTAAAAAGTTTTTATTATGAATAGGAATGATCTTAGCTACTTTTAATTGTTCCGGAAATATGCCTTCCACTATGCACTTATTATAAAAGGTGGAAAGTGGCCCTGATGAAATTTGCAAATTGTCTTTAATAACTGAAATCGGAATTTCATCGTACCCACAAGATTTCTTATTTTGCATACTGGTAACGATCTTCGAAATTTCAATAGGAGTAGTAAGTTTAATATCCATATCATTATTCACTCTTGCCGTACTTTGCTGAAGAAAAGTTACAGCTTCTTGGCTATGGCGTTTAGTCGTTACATATTTGTGATCAAATTGTTTTACCAGAAGGTCAGCCACTTCCTCCGGATTGTCTATGATTTGGTTGTTTACTTTTAGTCTAATTTCCGTTTTCCTAAAGTCAGATTTTGTGTAATCACGGCGCGTAGATATACACGATTTCAGTACTTCGTCCATTGTTGCGAAAGATTTTATAAATGAAGTTACCAAAAAGGAGTCTCCCAAGTAATCCTGCAGTATTTGCCTGAACCCATATGCTGTTTGGTCTGCAAGTAGACGTACCTCGTCACTCTCACCTCCGGTCAAAGCGTGCTTTTAGAACGTTTGCAACTAAATCGTGTCGCACAAACCTGGGCCGCCATGCCCCTCTAAACAGAACTTTAACGCTTTACAAGAGAGCCTATTCCATAGACAGTGCAATCGATTTGTTCTCTGATAGTCTGCCAAAATTTAAAAATAAAATTATTAAAATTGACCTGTGATCGACTGCCCGCTTCTAATTTAATTGTATACATAATATTTTAAAATTAAATAACTATGATAAATAATGTTAATTCGTTGTAGGTTATACATTGTAATTTAATAATATTAGTTAGTTTTTAGTAACAATAATTGAATTTAACTTTATTTAATTTTATTGATATGTTTTACTTTTATTTTTTACTTAAGTTTTGTTTTATGTTCGTATTTAATTTTATACATATTTATACTTAGATTCGTCCTTTTTTGTGAATGATGTGCATGCCTGTAAGTGACTTATTTACACAGGACCCTCTCGTGAATGTTTATAATCATTATTATTTTCTTGTAAATAAGTGTGCCTATATTATATAAACCTGCCTATTTATGTGACAACCGACTTCAACAAAATTAAACTCAAAAGTTTAAATTTCGGTGTTACTTAACTAAGAAAGAAGACACTTTTTGTGTCAATGATATTTATTTCTACAAATAAGTTACAAATAAGAAAAAGTGTTGGTGTGTCTATACAAAAATACAAAAAAAAATACGTTACACTTTTACGCATAAGTTAATAATAATATAATGTTGAGAAGAGTCAAATCGTGAATATTTTCAGATACCTATATATTCAATCCTTTTAGGCTTCAAATAGTATGGCCGCGGACTCTAATACTAATTAACTTGGGCCTTAATTAAAATGTTTTTACTACGGGATTTTTACTAGATATTTTTACAATGTTAACATCAATTTTATCGATATCGACTACTTTCCCTTAATCAAGTAGACCAATCCCTAACCAGGCATATCTACGCAACTTGACCTTGAACTGATCAATTACAGCTCTGCATTTCTCTCTCCCGCCCGACCCATAACAGTGAGTCGTGTTCTTCAAAGAAATCGGCCTATACGCTCTCTAGTGGTTATATACTCTCTGGCTAAGGACCATGCCCCGGTCAGCGGCGCGTCGTGTTCTACGCGCGCCTCAAAGAGCTGTCAGCACCAGTGATGGGGCCAAATCAGGCCATTACCGTTACCATCAGCATTACCTCTCCCTATACGTTTTCCCCTTCTTTCTCAATTATAGATACATGTAATATTTATTAGTATATGATTTTTGTATTGTATATATGTATTTTATATTATGATGTTCAATTAATATTATTTTTGTTGTTTGTACACTGACAGCCTTTAATCTGTCTCCTTTAATTTTTGTCCATCCAAAGGTTGTCTGTAAGAGATCGCCCTGTGCGATAAGACCGCCTATTGTACACTAGTTTAAATTTTTGTATCCATAGAAATATTGTGAGGTGTACAATAAAGTTGGTATATAATAAAATTGCCTGCCGGGGTTGCGGGAATGTTCTAACGAGATACCGCGGCCCCGGAACTTAAGGGCAGTTGAAGGAACAGGATGGGTTTGCAGTCAGTAGAAGTCTGACACTCCCTTCTACTTCCCAGAGCAGGAAAAGTCATTCGATGATATTCCCACCCAGAAAAAAAAATGCATACTAATGCAAATAATTTAATTAACCCGTTCCATCATCGGACTATAAGACTAACGGCGAAGCGCCAGCGTTACATGGTAGACATCCCAGCCATAAACACAAAACGTTTTGAGAATACTTCAATTGCGCGTACGGCTAAGCAGTGGAATTCTTTACCTTTAAGTGAAGAGTCGACCACATCATTGCTTACCATTAGGTGAGATGGTGGTCAAACGCCATTCTATCATACTACATACATTGCAGCATTGCACATACTCATTTAACTCTACTACTGTGCAGCTCTGCCAGCGAATATACATGTACTGTGCAATGTGCATATGCATTAGGTGAATACAAGATAGATAAAATTAAAATGCACCTAATTAATTGCTTAAACTATAGTTACAATGGCGGTCATATTGCTAAGAGAGCAATATCTTTCAGACCACCTTTGGAAGGATTATACTTGCTTTAATTAAAATGGGGAGGGCTCTAAATTAGTGTATTACAAATACTCATCAAAACGGAAAAACGAATTAAAATATGTAAATAAATATATATTTATATAAATACAACACATCATGTGGAGAGAAAACAAAGGAATAATCATAAGTTTGAAAGAAAATGATTGACAACTGAATTGCAACCCAAACATATACTCGACACGTGGTCCACTCTTACGTCAGTCAACGTTCAAAAATTGTAGTCTGGTGTGCATTTAAACTAGAGTTACATGAGTGATCTATATACCCAAATCTAAAATTCGCTCTGCACATTCGCAATGCATTGAAAATGTTGGATTATAGCACTTACGGGTAAAAATTCATCGAGATCAAGGCCGACAGGCCTGTCGATCGTGTGCGGCACGAATTCAGGCTCCGGTTCTACTTCCGGTGTCTCCACACTGCGAGACACTGTGACAGGTTCTCGACTAGCAGTCTCCACTCTTCTCCTGGAATAAGAAACATTAAAAGTTTTAACAATATTTACAATATTACGCACAGAAATGTCTATATGTACTTAAAGTTCTTACCTTGGAGCATCAGTAGGAGCTCTGGTGAAGGACAATGATCTAGGTCCTAACGTAGGCGGGCCCAGGGAAATATCACTATTACTAGGTCGAAGGTTGGAGGTAGCTAAAATAGAACAAGGTTAATTTTAATTGAATAAAATATAATTCTCCATACGATATTAAATATATAACAAACGAATGTCATTGTTTCAACTTACTCAAATCTGTTGTAGATTTGGTCTCTTTATATGAGTTATGTCGATTAAGCGAATTTGCTGTGAGCGGGCTGGCGGCGTAATCTCTTAATGTTTGCGCTGATGTGAATGTATTATTTTCTTTTGTGTTGTCCGCCACCCCTGATTAAGCAAATAGCATATTTTAATATTATTTAGTAAATTAAACCCTTTTACACCATATTCCTAATGCAACGCTTCATATTATACAGGTAGAATCAAACCAAATGGCGCAGCGAGAAGCTATGTTCACAGACGCTATTATGTTTGAATCGGCCTTTTTGGAATAGTTACATTGCCCTAATCTATAGGAAACGGGTATGTGTAATGAGTCAGAATATGACAAAAAGCTCCTTTCTCCCAAAATTGCGAAACAAGCATGTCTTTATCATAGGACCCCAGACTCTAATAAAAACTTCGGCATGAAATGGAAGATTGATGCGGAATTCCTAACTTAGTACTTATGGTTTTACAACAGAAGAAAGCCTAAAGCTATTTTGTGCGACGATTTATAGAGAGTACCCAAAGTTAACACTGTGTCAGATTGGTGTTATCATATTTAAGCAAATCCCCTAACCCAGCCATTAAGACCTAGTTATAAAAAGCCACAAGCAAGTAATAATTAAACTTACTTGGGAAACCTTCAGCTTTTTTCTCAACTACGACGTAATGTTCCTTGGTTGAGGTCGGGATGCGAGAGTAGTGTTCTGACCGCTGTCGCTGCGGTGGCGAGGGTTGCGGCAGCGGTCGCGTCAGAGGTACTGGCTCGTCCAGCATTAGGTCACGGAGGCACGTGTTCATCACTGGTTCCGACTTCTCTGTTGGCTCTTGTACTATGAAGCAAACGGCGATGCACCATTGTTACATGGTGGACATCCCACCCATACTCACAAAACTTTTTGGGAATACTTTCATTGTGCGTACGGCTAAGGAGTTGAATTCCCTGTCGGAGTCTGTATTTCCTAATAGCTTTCTGGCTAATAGCTTTTTCTCTTAGCCTGGGGCTCTTTAAGTCAAGAGTGAATAGATTACTACTACCACATCATCACTTACCAGCAGGTGAGATGGTGGTCAAACGAGAGCCTATTATTAATAATAATGAAAGATATGACGCTACGGATATCCATTATTGTACACAATCTATCTTCCTCTTTAGTTTTAATAGGTCGAAGCTAGACAAAAGTAGTTGCACAGATAGATCTTCAAGGACGCGCAACGATTGGTTGTGTCGCTCCGGCTCCTTCTTTGGCATTCGTTAAGGAGTCTTGAGAAATTCGAATGTTTGACCACAAGTCTTACCAACAGGAATGGATTTTGTGATCACACATGCTTTGTGTTGAGTGATAACAATAAAAAAGAATAGGGTTATTTACAGATTTACCAATCAATTAGTGATAGTGGAGTAAAGCACTACTTCATAATATTTCTATTATTTATTAACAAAATTTAAATATTCCCATATTTTTTAGTTAATGAATATTAGTGTAAGAAGTGTAAGGTATGTTCCAGCTACTAGTGTTATTAGAGAACAAAATTCAAGCAAATGTTATATTAGCAGTGACTGTAATTTTTACCTATTATTGAATAATCTTCAGAAGACAAACTGGTAGCGGGCGGAGGTGTACGTGTTACTAAAAAAGGAATACAAATAAATATTGGCGATTTTTGTTAAAGTGGTGTTGATTGAGCAGGCGCGTGCATAGGATTATGACAGGGCATGCGGCGGAGTAAAAACACACTAAAACTTCTTCTTTTATAGATTTTTAGCATAGCCACAGCCACGCATCGCCACCATGCTACGATGCGTGGCTGTGGCTATGCTAAAAATCTATAAAAGAAGAAGTTTTTGTGTGTTTTTACTCCGCCGCATGCTCTGTCATAATCCTATGCACGCCCCTGTGATTGAGCATATTTTTGTGGACGAGCTGGATTTGTGTAATCTACTCACATGCTCTAGAAGGTCGGAATATCTCAGTGTAGTCATTAATATTGGGTATAACAGCACCTGAATCCTCATCTGCTTCTGTCCCTGATGTAGATTCTTCAGCTGTCTTTTCATCAAGGAGAGATGGTCTATGCATAACTGTGATGAAACATTGTAGTTGGATTAATTTTAATACTTGATTTTAGATTTAAACTATTAATAATTCAAGCTAAAACCTTGTTTTGGTGGTTTCTCTTTAGAAAAGCTTTTGCGCACAGAGTGTCCCTTTTGAAATGGTGAAAGATCCCTTACAACTGGTGGTGATACTGGAGGTGGTCCACCAAAGGGGTGAACCTTACTGAGATCAACCACAGATAGAACCACATAAGTTGAATGGAACGAACCAGCTATCTGTAAATAGAAATTTTAGTAAAATTAACAGTCAAAGGGCAATGCAACTTTTGCCATACATAGATGGCATGTTTTTATTTTTCTTTTCGCCAAAAGTGAAACCTAGGCCATATGTTAGAGGATTGAATGAGAAATCAATAGCAAAAAGAACTAGGTCTACCAACCGTAACCGAATCAAGTTAGAGTGTTTAGTAGATTGCTATTGTTTTTTTTTTATCAGGCGTTACTTTTCTGAAATAAAAATACTCCGTGTGTAATATTTTAAGTTTCCCGTTGTTAAATACTACTCGGCAACTTTAATGAGTAATTCTGCATCCCCCGCTTCTGCATACGTCGACAGGCGCGTTAGGGGGCGGCGGCAAGCGAGTACCAAGTGACTCGTTTCAGTTGTCGGGTTATGGATTAAGTAGGTTGTTAATGTTATATGTTTACTAAAACACATTTGTGTCTGGTAATACATTCAGTTCTTACTGAGCTCTGTTTCCCGATAACTACAACTGGAGCCTTAAAATCAAGCGTAAATAGTTTCGCATCATACAGATTGCGCGCGCCGTGTCAAGACACGCCGCGTATTCCTAGAAATCCCCACGCGCATGAAAGAGAATAGCATATCGTTGTCCCTCTAATCCCAAGCTTGCAGGCCTCTTTGTGTTGCTGCTACTGCTGGCTCACTCACCTTTCTGCCTTCGGATTGTGTGGGTTGTTTCTGTGTACTTAGGTCAACTTTCGACAACTTAGGTCTACCTTTTTTAATAGAGCAGCGAGTCACTTGTTCGACGAAGTAAAAATAGCCGGTGCATTAGTAAATGCTTTTGGTAAACCACTCACTGATCATCCTTTAGTGGAGTCAATAATAACAAGAATAAATGAAACCCCTAATAAAAACTATTTCAGCGATTATGTTATTCACAGGAATCTTAATCAAATCAGAGCTGATTTCGTGTCAATGACTGCGAATATTCCCGGCCTGGACAACTTTCCCATACTTGACATAAACGACCTAATAATATATGCTCTGGGGACGTACCAAATAAGTCAGGCCAGGAGTTATTATGACGAACATGTGAGGGGCGATGGTCCGTATCATATTCAACTGTACAGGGAGAACAGGTGAGATCTTTCGGTTTTGGAAATATTTAACATCGACGTCATCAATCCGTGGTTGCTGCGTAGCCGAATCCAATCGCGACATAGACGACAGCACACATACTTCGTCTATCTTTTGATAGAAGGGCTTAATGATGGTGTAGCAGCAATAAAAGGGCATTACTGTCCCTGTAGAAAAGTAACCCAGAAGACCTATCCCATAGTGGATACGCGTTAATTAGTGTTTAAAGCGGTCATCGTAATACACACCTACCCACTAATGCACGATTCAATTAATATTTTTTTTATTAGTTTTAGTGATAAAAAACTGCCAATGAGAAAAAAATATAACAGTAACAATCAACTTGAATTCATTTTATAAATGGAAATATCAAAATATCACGTATGATTGTATTTTCATTTAATATAAGAAAAATAGATAGAACACCTGACAAAAATATACTAGCAATACTTCCATATGTATCTTTGTTCGGTTACGGTTGATGGACCTAGTTCTTTTTGCTATTGATTTCTCTTATTGACCTTTATCCTATAACCTAGGTTTCATTTCTGGTGAAAGAAAAAAGTAAATCATGCCAATAGTTTGCATTGGCCTTTGCTGATGCATCTGAATAAAATCACCAGTTAGAAAAATTACTTACTAATTGTGTTTGTGCAACAGTGATATCATGAATTTGACCCCAATGTCCATGAACAGTGTCAAACACTCTGGCTGGTTCCCATCCAATGACATGCAAGCCATCGTTTGCACAACCAAGCAATGTAGCTCCATCATCACTAAACACCATGTGTCTAAACAATGGAAGTTCAATATTAAGGACCATAATATAATATATAACTGAATGTTTTATGACATGATAATTATTATATTTTTAATAATATTTTATTAATTATTATTATTATATTATTATATTGGGCATATTATTATGATAATATGCCCAAGAAAAAAACATGCTTATTAATGCAATAAACTTTCTTATATAAAGCTTAGAAACACACAAGAATCAAATCAATCAAAATTTAAGCGTCAATAGCCTAATGGATAAGGTGTCGGACTTGTGATCAAGAGGTCGCAGGTTCGAATCCCACCCATTACACTATTGCCGTGAACCCACTCCAGACACAAGCATATTTAGCTTAGTTGGAGGGGTTAACAAGATTGCTAGTAATGTGAATTCTACCCACATTGCTAGTAATCTTTTTAAAAAAAAAGAAAAAAAAAAAAGAGTTCCTACATACCTTATAGATGTGTTATCCTTATCAAATTTGGAAACTAACTGGAACTTTTCCATATCCCAAAAGTTAACAGTTCGGTCAGCTCCACAGCTGGCCAGCAGAAACTCATGAGGATGGAACTTCACACATGTCACTGCTGAAGTATGCTCCATGAACTCTTGGAGCACTTTCCCAACTCGCACATCCCACACTTTTACTAAACCTTAAATCAGATTACCTAACTTAGAACCAGTTAAAAATATATACTTATTATAAACAATTCTTTTTTCAACATACCATCTTCACATGCAGACGCAATCCATTGTCCATCAGGGCTAAACTGAAGGCTGTTGACAGCCAGGCGGTGGCTGGAGTAAGTAACAATGCAACCTCTCTTTCTTGTGTCCCATAACTTAACATTACTGTCACAAGAGCCTGTTGTTAAATAATCACCATAAGGATGGAAGTCCATGCATTTGATAGCCCCTTTGTGGCCTGTGAATGTCCTTAACAATTTAGCTGCTTCCAAGTCCCAAATTTTTAAGGCACCAGTTTGTGATCCCGCACAAACTAAATCTTCAGAATGGCCAAAGCAAACACACTCTACAGGAGTAGTATGCCCACTCAAACTCTGTAAATCATAATCATTATGGCCATATTTTAGTAAACTAACAATGAATGAAACAGGGTTTTAATAAATTAGTTATATAGGTTCTAACCATGAGGCAGCTCTGACGTCCAATGGCCCACAAATTAACTTTTTTGTCGTCACCTCCAGTTGCCAGCACCTGGTTGGACTTGTGGCCCATAGCCAGGCAGTTGACATTTGACTTGTGGGCAACAAATTCTTCTGTAAATAGTAGAAGACAGATTACAGAATATTATAATTATATTATCGATTTACTTTGTCTACTTAGTTATGGTACTATACATACGCAGTTTCCATGATCGTCGGACACTCTCCATCGTGATTTCAATTCATGTGAATTCCATGTACGGAAAATGTAACCTTGTAGAGCACAATATTCACCCAAACTAAGTAATCATTAAAATAATTTAATCTCTGAGTTATAAATCAATTTTGTGTAATATCGGTAACATTTCCCTATTTTAATTTACATATTTACTTTACGTAGTTATTTATTTGTGTATGGTTTTGGTCCTCTACCAGTTCTTAACATCTGTCACACACAACAAAATAAAAGATGTCATTGATGACATTTCAATTACGTCACTCATATTTTTATTTAATAACGTAACTACCGAGTCCTTTAAGTCCATATTTCGTTCATTATATAATCAAAACTTACTTTTCACAATGAATTTGACTGCAAATATATTGCGGATTGGCAAAAAAGTTACTAACTATAATCTTTGCCTACATTTCAGCTTCAGTTTATGAAAGTAGTTTATAACTTCAGTCATACTCATACTATTACATACTAATACTCATACAATACTCCACCAATCTTATATCACAATAACCAGCAAATCACTTTGCAAATATCAATAACACAGCACTTTTAAAATATAGTTAACCCGCGGCATCCCTCCTCTGAATGTTTTTTCAGAGAAAAGTACCTATGTCACTCAAAAATAATGTAGGTAGCTTTCTCTATTGGTGAAACAATTTTCAAAATCAGTTTATTAGTTCCAAAGACTATGAGACTATGGGCCAAAATAATGGGACGTGCAACTGTCAAAGTGGCGCTAGTAGCACACTTACCAATAACAAAGCAGTTTCTCTATGGAACACTATGGAAATGGGGCGTGCAACTGTTAAAGTGGCGCTAGTAGCACACTTACCAATATCAAAGCAGTTTCTCTATGGAACAGTAATGAATTCCTAAATTAGAGACAGTTATTGAGAATTTTTCGATTAAAGAACATGTATTATGTTCTTTAATCGGAAAATTGTACAGAAATCAATTGAAATCAATGAAATGAAAATAAAAAATATTACCACAGATAACCATAGATGATACAGATAACTATATAATATCTCACAATCTAACTAACACTGACAGTGACAAAGGTTCTTACGGTGGTGGCGCCATCTGCGATTAGCTTTCACTTGCACGCCCCATTGTAGTGAATTCCTAAATTAGAGACAGTTATTGAGAATTTTCCGATTAAAGAACATGTATTAGAGTCTGGCAAACGAAAGTAGACACTCGAATTATTTGCAAACTTTTTATATGGCAATGCTATACTAATGTCAAACTCAATTTTCCAAAACAAGATGGCGTGTTGTTGGTGATTTGTTGTGATCTTGTTAATAGCGTTTATTCAGCGAAAAATGAAGAAAACTATTAAAAGTGGAGTATGGGAGATGTTGTTTCGCATGATGTCTAAATATCAAGAAAAACAACAGGAGAAAGACGCCGAATTCAAACAAAAACAAGATTGTTTACGTGTGGTGTTCGATTTCATAAGTTAGTATGATGCTACTAAGTTGATACTTTGCCGTTATTCATAATTTATATATCTTTTAGCGAGGAAAATATTTATCTATTTTGATTTACATTCATTTTATAGTATTTAAACACCTTCATAATAATGCATTATTGTGAGAGGAGACATAATTAGTAGTAACAACACTAACATATAGGGTTGGCAACACCGCAGAGACTCCGAGAGACGCTCTGGATCGCGGCACGAGCTGTAACTGTAATGTACAATAATTATACTAATAAATGGTATAAACCATATAAAAAGGTGTTTAATTAATAATAATAATAATAATAATAATAATAAAAAAATAATCTGTGGCCCGGTTGTCAAAGAACATGTCAAAAAATTTTTTCCTCCGAATTTTTCAATATAATTTATAAATTAAATAGCCAAACAAACAAAAATAATCATGTTCAACGAAACGAAAATAGTGAAAAAAAAATCTAGACATGAATAAATAGAAGAGTAAATAGAAAAAACAATAAATGGAAAAATCAATATGTTGACAAGAAACCGGGCACGTTTGATTCTGAACACACAACCAAGACCTGCGGAATCGTCGCTCAGCTCCGCCTCGCAGCCGCCGGGACCAGCTCCAGCCGTGAGTGAAGAGACTCCGGCCGCTGCAGTTGCGTCGAGCTCGAGCGACGAATACTTCTCGCCGCCGACGACACCACCACCTGCGCGTCGGCGAGGAAGAGGCCGCCCTCCGGCCAGCTTCGGACTTCGAGGCCCACCGGCCTCTGATAGGGTCCCCGCTGCCGGTGGAAGTGTGCAGCGCATGCGATGGACAAATTCCATCAATGAAAATGTCATGCGCTCATACTTTGGGGCTACAGAGGGGGGAACTAACCTCACTGCGTACCGTGGTCGGATGCTCTCTCTGTTTCAGGTACTTGAACCAGCTGTCAACGTTTCGGCCCAACGACTGTCGGATCAGGTGCGGGTCATCCAGCGTAACCATATGTTGGATGACGCCGTACTTGATAGACTACGCCTCGAATCACGGTGCAGTCGTGTCTCATCTGCTTCACCACAGGCTGCGGTGCAACTACAACCTAGTATCTCACCGCGACCCGACCACGTCGGTGAAGATGATGAGGACCGGGCTACATCCGTGAGTACCCAGTGCAGTGAACGATTGAGGAGTGCTTTGGAGTGTGCATTACGGGAGTATCGCTCCACACCTCCTGAGCTGAGACCTCGCCTGCCTCGTTTGCCCATGCATAAGAAAAATGGGGCGCTAGTGTGTGCTCTAGATTCACTGTTGTCAAATTATTTTGACAATAGCGAAGACCTCACCGATACCCATTCGATTCTGTACTGTGCCGCTGTTGCAGCATGTCGGGTAGCTCATGTCAAGTTTCCAAAGACTGACAGAGCTATTCGACCAGCTATACCAGCTTGGCAGTGCAGGATCGAACGTCGTATCGCTGGGGCTAGAGCGCTCATTGGCAAACTTATCTGCTTCAGACAGGGCAACACTCGCCCTAGAGTGATGCGCTTTGTGAGGCGGGCGTTCGCGGGGACTGATATTAATCCTCGGGATTATCTGACCTGCGTCACAGAGCGCATCGACTTCCTGAAGCAGAAAGTCTATGCGTGGGCAAATAGAATTCGCAGATATAAGCGGCGGGTGGAGCGATACACTCAGAATCGCACATTCCAAAGCAATGAAAGGTGGGTTTATAGGACCTGGGAGCGACCTGACCAAGGTATGACTGATACGTGCTTACCGGATGATGACGCCATGTGTTCGTTCTGGCGCAACATCTGGTCAGCTCCTGTCAGTCACACTGAGGGTGACTGGATGCGGGAGATCAGGCGCACGTGCGATCTTTTACCAGAAATGGGGACAATCACGATCAGCCCCCAAGATGTAACCCGTGCAGTCCGTCCGTTATCTAACTGGAAATCCCCAGGGCCGGACGGGCTGCACAATTTTTGGCTTAAATGGTTCCAAAGATCGCACGCTCGCTTGGCATTTCAGTTCCAGTCTGCCCTAGAGTCAGGATCGCTACCTCAATTCCTAACTACAGGAATAACCCACCTGCTCCATAAATCAGGCAGTACTACGGAACCTAAAAATTATAGACCGATCACGTGCTTACCGACGGTCTATAAAGTTCTTACTTCCATTTTGAGAGCCAAAATTAATAATCATATTGATGTAAATTCAATCATGTCTGCTTCTCAGAATGGATGTAGGAACGGGTCCCGCGGTACTAAGGAGCTTCTCCTCATTGATATTGCCATTAACCAACAGGTTCGTCGTTCCCGAAAGAATCTGTCGACATGTTGGATAGATTATAAGAAGGCCTATGACTCTGTCCCTCATACATGGCTTATGAAGGTGTTGGAGTTGTACAAAATAAATCCAACCCTACGCACCTTCCTTGAGTCATGTATGGGGCAATGGAAGACGGTCCTTCGCTACCCAGGATGTCGACAGATCCAGGAAAACAGCGAACCGATTAGGATTGAGCGAGGCATTTTTCAGGGCGACAGTCTGAGCCCACTGTGGTTTTGTCTGGCTCTCAACCCTCTCAGTACATTGCTGGAGGGTTCAGGGCTAGGCTACCAGTTGAGAAGAGGTGGTCAGGTCATATCTCACATGCTTTACATGGATGATTTGAAACTTTTTGCCCCCAGCAACTTGCAACTCATGGAGCTACTGAAGGTAACGGAAACCTTCAGTAGCGCCATCAGGATGGAATTTGGTGTGGACAAATGTGCAGTCATGCATGTAAAGCGAGGGGAGATTATGGAATCCGTGGGAACTCAACTCTCGGATTCCATACACCTAAGAGCCCTCGGCTCAACTGAAACCTACAAGTATTTGGGTATGTCAGAGGCACTAGGCATCAATGTTGCTTATGTTAAACAGTCATTGAAGGAACGCTTCTTTGGCCGCCTGAATAAAGTACTGAATAGTCTTCTATCAGGCGGAAACAAGGTGCGTGCCTTCAATGGTTGGGTCATGCCAGTATTGATGTACTCTTTTGGCATACTCAAATGGACTCAGACTGAACTTGACGCCTTGGACAGGCGGGTCCGCACAACGCTGACTGCAAATCGAATGCATCACCCACGTTCATCGGTGATGAGGCTGTATATCCCGCGGAAGTACGGGGGTCGTGGCATTTTAAATGCAAAGACCCTGCATAACCGGGCACGCCGCAATTGCGGCGGTAAGACCCCTCTTTGAGGAGTGGCTAGATCGGCGTCACGGCGTCCTGACCTACCGCATGACGCAGGTCCTCACCGGACACGGAAGTTTCGGGAGGTACCTGTGTCTGATGGGAAAGGAGGAAACGCCTGGGTGTCACCACTGCGAGGGTCGCCCTGAGGACACAGTCGAGCACACGGTGCAGGACTGCCCAGCTTGGGCAGAGCACCGACGTGTCCTCACGGCGACAATAGGCGGAGACCTCTCGCGCCCGGCCTTGGTCGAGGCCATGCTGCGGGGCGAGAGGGAGTGGGAAGCGGTCGCCTCCTTCTGCGAAGCAGTCATGCTTCCGAAGGAGGAGGCGGGCCGCGCGAGGGAGAGGATGGCGTCCTCCCTCCAGCCCAGCCGCAGTGGTAGACGCCCACGGCGTCGGACGTCGGCCGACGATCTCCGGCCACCGTAGGCGCGGGCATGCGGACAGCGAGTAAAGGGCAACTCGCTGTCCGACCATGGACCATGCCCGGGTCGACGGCGCGTCGTGTTCCACGCGCGCCTCAAAGAGCGTCAGCAACATGACGAGGCCCCCTCTGCAGAGGGCCGAAGCCTGCCGGGGTCGTGGGACTCATCCCGTTACCGTGGCCCCGGTACGTAAAGGGCTATTGAAGGAACACCGTGGATTTTAGTCAGTAAAAGTCTGACAGTCCCTCCCACCCTGCCCGGAGTGGGAGGACTTATTTGATAATTTTACCACGTTAAAAAAAAAAAAAAAAAAAAAGACCCTGCATAACCGTGAGGTATGCAGCCTTAGGGAATATTTCCTAGAAGCCGACGTGGGTATGCATCGAGATGTGGTAGCGGTGGACAAAGGCCTCACTCCGCTCTCCTTAGGTACCGAGAATTGGCGCAAACCTGTAGTATTAGATACTAATGACCGCAGAGAAGTATGGCAGAGCAAGGAGCTTCACGGGCGCTATTACCGGGCCCTTCATGGGTCTGATGTAGACACATTAGCGTCCGTAGCCTGGCTACGTTTTGGTGACCTCTTTGGGGAAACCGAAGGTTTTGTCTGTGCGATTATGGACGAAGTTATGATGACGAATAACTATCGGAAATATATTGTGAAGGATGGTACGGTAGACATATGTCGGGCATGTCACAAACCGGGAGAATCCATTCGTCACATTATCTCCGGTTGTTCTCGTCTGGCTAACGGAGACTATTTGCATAGACACAACCTCGTGGCCAGGATTATTCACCAGCAACTTGCTCTTAAATACAATCTTGTGGAATCAGAAGTACCATACTATAGGTATGTGCCCGACCCAGTTCTCGAAAATGGCAATATTACACTGTACTGGGATCGGTCTATCATCACTGACAGGACTATTGTTGCCAATAAGCCTGACATAGTGGTGATAGACCGATTAGAGCGTCGCACAATGATTGTTGATATAGCAGTCCCCCATGACGAGAACCTCGTGAAAGCTGAGATAGATAAAAAAAATAAGTATCTTGACCTGGCGCGCGAGGTTGTCGACATGTGGGATGTGGAGACAGCAATCATTGTGCCGATAGTCGTCACAGCCAATGGTATAATAGCCAAGAGCCTCGACCAACATCTAAGGAGGCTCTCGTTGGGTAGCTGAATCAAGGGCTTGATCCAGAAAGCAGTACTCCTGGAAACGGCGCGTATTGTGAGGAGGTTCCTCTCTATGGAGCCCTGACCGCCGGTAGCTTGGACCCTGTTCCCGATACCGGTGGGCTACTATTTTTTATATTTTTAAATGTTTTTATTTTTTTATATTAATATTTAAAAATGTAATTCATATGTACATAGATTAAATAAATGGAATAATAATAATAATAATAATAAATCTGTGGCCCGGCTGTCAACAGGCTGTCAGAAATTTTCATCCCGATTTTTTAAATAATATTTTATTGTGCAAACCATCACAAAAGATGTACTTACTGCAAATTAAAAACCGTAAAAAAAGGAACAAGAAAGCAACAAATATGAAATAGCACCATCTTGGACAGAACACAATAATATTATAACAGATTGATTTAAAATGTTGACAAGAAGCCGGGCACAATTACAACTATCCACACGCCCAACACCTGCGGAATCATCGCTCAGCTCCGCCTCGCAGCTGCCGGGACCTGCTCCAGCCGTGAGTGAAGAAACTCCGGCCGCTGCAGTAGCGTCGAGCTCGAGCGACGAATACTTCTCGCCGCCGACGACACCACCACCTGCGCGTCGGCGAGGAAGAGGCCGCCCTCCGGTCGGCTTAGGACTTCGAGGCCCTCCGGCCTCCAATGGGGTCCCCGCTGCCGGTGGAAGTGTGCAGCGCATGCGATGGACACATTCCATCAATGAAAATGTCATGCGCTCATACTTTGGGGCTACAGAGGGGGGAACTAACCTGACTGCGTACCGTGGTCGGATGCTCTCTCTGTTTCAGGTACTTGAACCAGCTGTCAACGTTTCGGCCCAAAGACTATCGGATCAGGTGCGGGTCATCCAGCGTAACCGTATGTTGGATGACACCGTACTTGATAGACTACGCCTCGAATCACGGTGCAGCCGTGTCTCATCTGCTTCACCACTGGCCGCGGTGCAACTACAACCCAGTATCTCACCGCGACCCGACCACGTCAGTGATCATGATGATGACGAGGCTATAACCGTGAGTACCCAGTGCAATTGTGAACAATTGAGGAGTGCTTTGGAAGACGCATTACGGGAGTATCGCTCCACACCGCCTGAGCTTAGACCTCGTCTACCCCGTTTACCCATGCATAAGAAAAATAGGGCGCTAGTGTGTGCTCTAGATTCACTACTGTTAAATTATTTTGATAATAGTGAAGACCTCACCGATACCCATTCGGTCCTGTACTGTGCAGCTGTAGCAGCATGTCGGGTAGCTCATGTCAAATTCCCAAAGACTGACAGAACTATTCGACCGGCGGTACCAGCTTGGCAGTGCAGGATCGAACGTCGTATCGCTGGGGCTAGAGCACTCATTGGTAAACTTATCTGCTTCAGGCAGGGCAACACTCGTCCCAGAGTGATGCGCTTTGTGAGGCGGGCGTTCGCGGGGACTGATATCAGTCCTCGGGATTATCTGACCCGCGCCACAGAGCGTATCGACTTCCTGAAGCAGAAAGTCTATGCATGGGCAAATCGAATTCGTCGATATAAGCGGCGGGTGGAGCGATACACTCAGAATCGCACATTCCAAAGCAATGAAAGGTGGGTTTATAGGGCCTGGGAGCGACCTGACCAAGGTGTGACGGATACGTGCCTACCGGATGATGACGCCATGTGTTCGTTCTGGCGCAGCATCTGGTCTGTACCTGTCAGCCACACCGAGGGTGACTGGATGAGTGAGATCAGGCGCACGTGCGATCTTATACCAGAAATGGGGGCAATTACGATCAGCCCCCAAGATGTAACCCGTGCAGTCCGTCCGTTATCCAACTGGAAATCTCCAGGACCGGACGGGCTGCACAATTTCTGGATAAAATGTTTCCAAAGCTCGCACGCTCGCTTGGCCGCTCAGTTCCAGTCTGCCTTAGAGTTAGGATCGCTGCCTCAATTCCTTACTACAGGAATAACCCACCTGCTCCATAAATCAGGCAGTACTGCGGAACCTAAAAATTATAGACCGATCACGTGCTTACCGACGGTCTATAAAGTTCTTACATCCATTTTGAGAGCCAAAATTAATAACCACATCGATACCAATTCAATCATGTCTGCTTCTCAGAATGGATGTAGGAACGGGTCCCGCGGTACTAAGGAGCTTCTCCTCATCGATATTGCCATTAACCAACAGGTTCGTCGTTCCCGAAGGAATCTGTCGACATGCTGGATAGATTATAAGAAGGCCTATGACTCGGTTCCACATACATGGCTCATGAAGGTGTTGGAGTTGTATAAAATAAACCCAATACTACGCACTTTCCTTGAGTCATGTATGGGGCAATGGAATACGGTCCTCTGCTACCCAGGATGTCGACAGAGCCAGGAGAACAGCGAACCGATTAGGATTGAGCGAGGTATTTTTCAGGGCGACAGTCTGAGCCCACTGTGGTTTTGTCTGGCTCTGAACCCCCTCAGTACACTGCTGGAGGGTTCGGGGCAAGGCTACCAGTTGAGAAGAGGTGGTCAGGTCATATCACACTTGCTTTACATGGATGATTTGAAAATTTTTGCCTCCACCAACTTGCAACTGATGGAGCTACTGAAGGTAACGGAAACCTTCAGTAGCGCCATCAGGATGGAATTCGGGGTGGACAAATGTGCGGTCATGCATGTAAAGCGAGGGGAGATTATGGAATCCGTGGGAACTCAACTTTCGGACTCCATACACCTAAGATCCCTCGGCTCAACTGAAACCTACAAGTATTTGGGTATGTCAGAGGCACTAGGCATCAATGTTGCTTATGTTAAACAATCACTGAAGGAACGCTCCTTTGGCCGCCTGAATAAAGTACTGAATAGTCTTCTATCAGGCGGAAACAAGGTGCGTGCCTTCAATGGTTGGGTCATGCCAGTATTGATGTACTCTTTTGGCATACTCAAATGGACTCAGACTGAACTTGACGCCTTGGACAGGCGGGTCCGCACAACGCTGACTGCAAATCGGATGCATCACCCACGTTCATCGGTGATGAGGCTGTATATCCCGCGGAAGTGCGGGGGTCGTGGCTTTTTAAATGCAAAGACCCTGCATAACCGCGAGGTATGCAGCCTTAGGGAATATTTCCTAAAAGCCGACGTGGGTATGCATCGAGATGTGGTAGCGGTGGACAAAGGCCTCACTCCGCTCTCCTTAGGTAGCGAGAATTGGCGCAAACCTGTAGTATTAGATACTAATGACCGCAGAGAAGTATGGCAGAGCAAGGAGCTTCACGGACGCTATTACCGGGCCCTTCATGGGTCTGACGTAGATACATTAGCGTCCGTAGCCTGGCTACGTTTTGGTGACCTCTTCGGGGAAACCGAAGGTTTTGTTTGTGCGATTATGGATGAAGTTATGATGACGAATAACTATCGGAAATATATTGTGAAGGATGGTACGGTAGACACATGTCGGGCATGTCACAAACCGGGAGAATCCATTCGTCACATTATCTCCGGTTGTTCTCGTCTGGCTAACGGAGACTATTTGCATAGACACAACCTTGTAGCCAGGATTGTTCACCAGCAACTTGCTCTTAAATACAATCTTGTGGAATCAGAAGTACCGTACTATAGGTATGTGCCCGACCCAGTTCTCGAAAATGGCAATATTACATTGTACTGGGATCGGTCTATCATCACTGACAGGACTATTGTTGCCAATAAGCCTGACATAGTGGTGATAGACCGATTAGAGCGTCGCTCAATGATTGTTGATATAGCGGTCCCTCATGACGAAAACCTCGTGAAAGCCGAGAAAGATAAGCAATTTAAGTATCTTGATCTGGCTCGCGAGGTTGTCGACATGTGGGATGTGGATACAGCAATCATTGTGCCGATAGTCGTCTCGGCCAATGGCATAATAGCCAAGAGCCTCGACAAACATCTTAGGAGGCTCTCGTTGGGCAGCTGGATCAAGGGCTTGATCCAGAAAGCAGTACTTCTGGACACGGCGCGAATTGTTAGGAGGTTCCTCTCTCAAGAGCCCTGACCACCGGTAGCTTGGACCCTGTACCCGATACCGGTGGGCTACTGTTTTTTATATTTTTAAATGTTTTTTGTTTTTATAGGAATATTTAAAAATGTAAATAATATGTTTGTAAAATGTAATAAATGGAATAATAATAAAATCCGCAAAAAATTGTGATACGTTTTCCCCACCCAAATTTTTCAACTTATACGAAAAGTGGACCGATTGAACCAAGAAAAATAATATCAACTTAAAAAACCACCAATATTATAATGAAAATGAAGAAAAATATTCCATCGGCAACTGTCAAATCCTTTGTCATTGTCACCAATAATGAAAAAATGCGAGAAATAGAAATAATGTAAACAAACAAAACTTGGATGATGCTAACGAGAGCAGCTTCGCGACGTGCACGCCCACCATCCCCGGACCTGTCGCTCAGCTCCGCCTCGCCGCCGCCGGACTTAGGATTACCAATGTCACCGGCGGCTGCAGCCGCGTCGAGCTCGAGCGACGAGTATTTCTCTCCGCCGACGTCGCCAACACCTGTGCGTCGGCAGGGGAGAGGCCGGCCACCGAACAGCCTGGGACTTAGGAGCCAACCGGCCCCGAGTCGGGTCCCCGCTGCCGGTGGTGTGCAGCGCATGAGATGGACTCAGTCCATAAACGAAAACGTCATGCGCGCATATTATGGGTCTACAGAGGGGGGAACTAACCTCACTGCGTATCGTGTCAGGATGCTGTCTCTGTTCCAGGACCTAGAACCAGCTGTCAACGTCTCGGCCCAACGACTGTCGGATCAGGTGCGGGTCATCCAGCGTAGCCACAGGCTGGATGACGCAACACTTGAGAGGCTGCGCTCAGAGGTACTGAGCAACCATATCATCTCGTCCCCGACACAAGCCGTGGTACAAGCGCCCACTAGTAGCGCAATGACATCGCGGCTCTATAGTCATAATAATGAGCTAGATGATAGGGTTGTCACGGTAAGTAGCCAATGCAACGATCGACTGAGGAGCGCACTGGAGGATGCGCTTCGCGAGTATAGATCAGCTCCGCCGGAACTTAGACCCCGGTTACCACGGTTACCTATGCACAAAAAAAATAGGGCGCTGGTGTGTGCTTTGGACTCGCTGCTTGAGAACATTTTTGAGAGCAGCGAAAACCTTGTTGATACGCACTCAATCCTGTATTGCGGGGCTGTTGCAGCATGTCGCTTAGCTAACGTTAAATTCCCTAATAACGACGAAGCTATTCGACCAAAACCTGCTGTACCAGCCTGGCAGTATAGGATCGAGAGGCGTATCAATGAGGCCAGAACACTCATCGGCAAACTATACTGCTTCAAGGAAGGCAATGCACGCCCACGTGTTATGCGTTTTGTACGGCGGGCTTTCTCGGGGACTGGAATCAGCCCTCGAGAATACACACCCCACATTACGGAGCGCATTGACTTCCTGAAGCAGAAAATTTGTGCATGGGCAAGCCGTATCCGACGGTTTAAGCGGCGGGTTGAACGGTACTCACAGAATCGCATGTTCCAGAGCGATGAGAGGTGGGTATACAGAGCGTGGGAGCGACCCAATCAAAATATGACTGACGTGTGCCGCCCGGATGATACCGCCACGAATTTATTCTGGCGCAACATCTGGTCGGTACCCGTCTGTCATGTTGAGGGTGACTGGATGCGTGAAGTTGAACGCGTATGTGAAGCTATACCACAAATGGATAAAATAACCATCAATAAGTCTGATGTAGCCAAAGCAGTTCATCCGTTACCAAACTGGAAGTCTCCAGGACCGGATGGACTGCACAACTTCTGGCTCAAGTGGTATAGCAGCTCGCACGCGCTTTTGGCTTCTCAATTCCAGGCATCCTTAGAGGCTGGGTCTCTACCAGAGTTTCTTACGACTGGCTGTACCCACCTGCTCCATAAGAGTGGTAGTCCCATGGAACCCAAAAACTATAGACCGATTACTTGTTTGTCTACGGTCTATAAGGTTCTCACGTCCATTCTGAGAGTGAAAATAAATATGCACATTGAGTGCAACTCAATTATGTCCGCTTCTCAGAATGGATGTAGGAAAGGGTCCCGTGGCACTAAGGAGCTACTCCTCATTGACATGGCCATTAGCCAACAGGTTCGTCGATCCCGCAAAGATCTATCAACATGCTGGATAGACTACAAAAAAGCCTATGACTCTGTTCCTCATACCTGGCTCATGAAGGTGCTAGAGCTTTACAAAATAGATCCAACTCTACGCACCTTCCTTGAGTCATGTATGAGGCAATGGAAGACGGTACTTCGCTATCCAGGATGTCGACCGATCCGAGGGAAAGATGAGCCTATATGGATCAGACGGGGAATATTTCAGGGTGACAGTTTGAGTCCACTTTGGTTTTGCTTGGCCCTGAATCCTCTAAGCACAATGTTAGAGGACTCAGGCCTGGGCTATCGGTTGAGAAGAGGAGGTCAAAGTATATCCCACCTCCTTTACATGGATGATTTGAAACTCTTTGCCCCCAACAACTTGCAACTGATGGAACTACTGAAGGTAACTGAAACTTTCAGTAGCGCCATCAAGATGGAATTTGGTGTGGACAAATGCGCAATCATGCATGTAAAACGAGGAGAGATTATGGAATCTGAGAGAATTCAACTTTCAGACTCCATACACCTTAGATCTCTCTGCTTGACCGAAACTTATAAGTATTTGGGTATGTCGGAAGCTTTGGGCATTAATATTGCTGACATGAAGCAATCGTTGAGGGAGCGCTTCTTTGGCCGCCTGACAAAGGTATTAAACAGCCTTTTGTCGGGAGGAAATAAGGTGCGCGCCTTCAACGGTTGGGTCATGCCGGTGTTGATGTATTCTTTCGGCATACTCAAATGGACTCAAACCGAACTGGACGCCCTGGATAGGAGGGTCCGCACACTGCTAACCGCAAATCGGATGCATCACCCACGATCATCGGTGATGAGACTGTACATCCCGCGGAAGTGTGGAGGTCGAGGCTTTTTAAACGTCAAAACTCTCCACAACCGCGAGATTTGCAGTCTCAGGGAATATTTCCTTCAAGCCGATGTGGGTATGCACCGAGATGTGGTTGCAGTGGACAAGGGACTTACCCCGCTGACCATGGCTAAAGAGAACTGGCACAAACCTGTTATACTCACCGCAGATGACCGCAAGGAGGTATGGAAAAGCAAGGAGCTTCATGGTCGCTACTATCGGGCTCTCTATGGGCCCGATGTAGATTTGACAGCTTCGGTTGCCTGGCTACGCTTCGGGGATCTCTTCGGAGAAACTGAAGGTTTTGTCTGTGCAATTATGGACGAAGTTATCTTGACGAATAATTACCGGAGACATATTATGAAGGACGGGACGATTGACGTGTGTCGGGCATGCCATCATCCTGGTGAGTCCATCAGACATATTGTCTCCGGTTGTTCTCGTCTTGCTAACGGCGAGTACTTGCATAGACACAACCAAGTAGCCAGAATTATCCATCAGCAACTTGCTTTGAAATACAAACTTGTCGATTCTGAGGTACCGTATTACAAGTATGTGCCCGACCCAGTTCTCGAAAATGACCATGTCACGTTGTACTGGGATCGGTCTATCATCACTGACAGGACTATTGTTGCCAATAAGCCTGATATAGTGGTGATAGACCGATTAGTGCGCCGCGCAATGATAATCGATGTTACCATCCCACATGACGAGAATCTCGTGAAAGCTGAGAAAGAGAAACACATAAAGTATCTCGACTTATCTCATGAGGTTGTTGCCATGTGGAATGTGGACTCGGCTGTCATTGTGCCGATTGTCATGTCAGTCAATGGGCTGATAGCTAAAAGCTTCGACGACTATCTGTCGAAGCTGGCGTTGCACAGCTGGATAAAGGGCCTGATACAGAAGGCAGTTCTCCTCGATACGGCTCGCATTGTGAGGAGGTTCCTTTCTCTGGAGACCTAACCACCGGTAGCTTGGACCCTGCTCCCGACACCGATGGACTGCCATTTTTTATATTTTTAAATGTTTTTTTTTTGTAAGTTTTTATAGAAAAATATTTAAAAATGTAACTTTTGAGATATGTGTTGAATAAAGGAAATAATAATAATAAATAACGTTTATAAAACAAACATCTTACATGGCGCTGAGGACAACTAAAAATTGCCGCTGAACAAAGCAAAAAGAGGTAAGAGATGGAACAACTACAACCGCCACCGCCATTATCTTTGGTTGGGTCGAAATCGAAAAAGAGAAGTTTCGAAAACTGGAAACAGCGGTTTGACCTATATTTTCTCGCCAGTGGAGCAGATACACGTCTAAATGATGAACAGAAAAAAGCTCTATTATTACACTGCATCGGTGAAGAGAGTCTGCTAATATATAATAGTTTCGAGGACAAGGCGAGCATATCATACAATGAGGTACTCATACGTCTGGAGAAAAACTGTAGTCCACCTACAAATGAAACGTATAACAGATATCTATTCTTCTCAAGAAAACAAAAAACTGACGAACAATACGAAGAATACCATACAGCACTAAAATCTCTGTTTAGATTGTAACTTTGGAAGCCTAAAGGATAGTCTTATAAAAGATCAAATAGTACTTGGAATTACTGATGGTAATATCAGAGAAAAATTACTAAGGATACCAGACCTGACACTTGACAAGTGCATGAGTATATGTAAAGCCGCACAAGTAGCTCAAAGTCAAATAAAAACTTTAAATAGTGAATTCTCAAATGAAGTAGGTGCAGTAAACAAAGGAACATACAGTCGCCTATCAGCAAATAAACGAGAACCAAAAGCCAGGGGTCGTCTACTACGACCCCTGGCTTTTGGTTCTGGACAGAAAACCTCCCCGTGTGCCCGAGAGCTGGAATTCCTTTGCGGACACGTCCGGGAGGAAGACTAGTTTTCCGGGCCGGTGCACCCTGGGATACGGGCAACAACTCCTTTTTAGGAATCATTTACCTAAGGGGTCTTGTTGTACGTATGCTAATATTCTGTCTGGAGGGGCCCAGAGGCGGCCAAAGGAGAAGGTGGATCCCTTCTACGTGTGTCCCTCTGTGCAGCAGAGGGGCTCAGCGTTGGAGGTAGAGCGGGCTCGACGTGCACTAACCCTCCCGCCGGGCAGGCAGAAGCACTGCTTCTGCCACCGCTAGTCTCGTAGCCCCGTTGATTGTCGCGGTCATGTCTCGTGACTTTTGACGGGAAACGAGGGTCTTGGCTTAATTGCCCGGACCGCGAGGAAGAAAACCTCTATAAAAAATTACCCCAAACCTCCAAGCAGCGGCGCATGGGAAGGGAGGTTGGTAGCTTGGCTCATGGGTAGCTACAGGGGTGGGTTAAGGGGGAGTCATTAGTGCGAACCACTTTTTTCTTGGTTGGTTGGTTGGAACATTTTTATACTCGTGGGAACAATTATGGATGCATTAATTAAAAACAAAAAACTTGACGAAGGGAGGAGAGATGTGGGGTCAGATTCGGACTCCGCATCTGAGGCGCTGAGTGTGGGGAGCCCTGAGGGCTCCAGGCGCGACAGGTTGATGGGAGGTGCGAAGATCAGTAAGTTCTTCCGCAAGCGCCCCCGTAGGGAGGAAGGCCAGGGATCATCCTCGGGCGAAGACGTTGTCTCGGCTCGAAAGATCCCGACAAGCAAGCGGGGTAAGGGCCGAGACGACAACAGCAGAGGCAGGGGGCTCATCACCCAGAAGGCGGCTGAGCAAGTGGAGAGACTCACCGTGGCGGGGCGGCAACCGGAACTGGTCGTCTCCGGGTCTCCCTCGACCAGCGAGCTGGAAGAGGTCAATCCCGAGGTGGGAGCGCTCGGCAAGCTGGAGGAGGCCGTGACTACAGCACTTAGGAAGGTAGCCCTGTAGAAGCTGAAGTCTTCCAATAAAAGGGCTATATCAGAAGCCACGGCCTCCGTATTGGCGGTAGCAAAGGCCGCCGGCTTCGCTTCGAGCCCGCTGGCTTCGGACGAAGTAACTAAGTCGCGGGAAGAAGTTGCCCGAATGGCAGGTGCCATGGAGCTTCTCCAACAGGAGAACTCCGTGAAGAAGCTCCGTGCAGACCTGGTGGCACTCCGAGGAGCCCGCCCTGAGGAGGCGCCCGAAAAGGGGCAAGACCAGCTCAAATCGGTGGAGAATCAAGATCTCCACCTGATCCGGAAAGAGCTGGCTGCCTTCCAGTCACGGTTCTCCATACTGGAAGGCATTGTTCTGCGCCCTCCGTTAGGAGTGAGCAAGCCGGCTCAATCATCAACCCGGAAGAACACATATGCAGCCGCTGCGGCGGCCGCGGTTGGGCCCGCCGGGCTGATGACGACGAATGCGCGTCCAGCAAAGGCGCCTCCGGCAAAGGTGCCTCCGGCAAAGGCGCCTCCGGTGAAGACACCTCCGGTGAAGGAGCCCCCGACGAAGATGCCACAAGCGAAGACGGGCAAGCGCCAATCTGACGGAGCCAAGGCGGGGACACAGGCGGCAAGCCGGCCGCCCACGCCTCACCCTGCAAGTTCTCCTGCAACATACGCCGAATGGCAGGTGGCTGGGGAGAAAAAGAAGGCGGGCAAGGCAGCCAGGGCGGCAAGGAAACGGCAGCGACGAAAAGAGCGTAATGCCGCGGCCAGGCTTCGCGCCCCAAAAACCGCGGCTGTGGTGATCACAATACAGCCGGACGCGGAGAAGAAGGGGGTGACTTACCGCGACGTCCTCGCCAAGGCGAAGAAGGCGGTGAACCTCGAGGAGCTTGGCGTCTGCGGCGGGCTTCGGGTTAAGGTCACAGCCACAGGGGCCCGGATGCTGGAGGTCCACGGTGCGGCCAGCGGCTCAACCGCTGACGCTCTGGCAGAGAAGCTCAGGGCGTCCCTAAATGCGGAGGAGGTCAGAGTGTCCAGGCCTACCAAGTGTGTTACGATGCGTATTCAGGGCCTGGACGACTCCACTACGGAGGAGGAGGTGGTGGCCGCAGTTATCAGAACCGGAGGGTGCCCTGCCGAACAAGTCAAGGTAGGCACCATACATCCGGAGACTACAGGGTTGCGAGCCGTTACGGTGAGCTGTCCCGTCTCTGCGGCCAAGAAAATAGAGGGCCAAAGGCTCCTGGTGGGCTGGGTTTCCGCACAGGTGAAAATTTTGGAACCCAGGCCCCTGAGGTGCTTCCGCTGCCTCGTTGGCAACCACGTGGGAGTTCAGTGCACCTCGGAGGTGGACCGTAGCGATTTGTGCTTCCGATGTTGTCAGCCCGGTCACAAGGCCGGCTCGTGCAACGCCACACCGCACTGTGTCATATGTGCGGCAGCTGGCAAGCCAGCCGAACACCGGGTTGGGAGCAAGGCCTGTGCTCCCCCAGCCAAGGTCAGGGGCAAAGGTAAGCGCACCGCCACCGCCGTCTCCGCTGCAGCCGCCGCCCCCGTGGCCGCCGCTGCCACCGTTGCTGCCGCCGTCGCAGATAATGCGGCGGGCCCGTCCGAGGGCTCAGGGGAGGGGGCTGTAATGGACTGTCAATAACGGCCCCATTACGCCTCCTCCAAGCGAACATCAACCACTGCGCCGCTGCTCAAGATCTTTTGCTCCAGAGCGTGGCGCAGTGGTCGATCAATATCACCGTGGTCGCCGAGCCGTACTTTGTCCCGCCCAGGGATGACTGGGTGGAGGACCTGAGCGGCTCGGTGGTCGTAATTTCGTCGGCCGCCGCCGCTACCCCGACTCTTGAGGATGTCAGGAGAGGCCGAGGTTGCGTGGCAGCCCGGTTCGGAGAGATTGCCGTAGCGGGCGTGTACTTCTCTCCGAACCGAACTCTCGCCGAATTTCACAACTCCCTCATGGAGTTGAGTGTCGTCGTTGCTGGGTTCCGTTCGCTTCCTGTGATTGTCCTCGGGGACTTCAATGCCAAGAATTTGGTTTGGGGTTCCCGGTATACGGACACACGGGGTAGGATGGTGGAGGACTGGGCTCTGGAGACAGGCCTAGTTGTCCTGAACCGGGGCTCTATCCCCACGTGCGTGCGAATGCAGGGTGAGTCCGTGGTGGATATTACTTCGCCAGCTCTGCTCTGTCACCACGTGTCGTCGACTGGCACGTCTTGGAGGGGGTGGAGACGTACTCTGATCACCGGTATATCCGGTTTGACGTCTCCGCCCAGACCCCGGATGCGCCGGTCAGACAGGCCCCGAGCGGCCCGCGCTGGGCGCTGAGGCAGCTGGACCGGGAGCTTCTCCTGGAAGCTTCAATCGTGCAGGCCTGGGTGGCATCACCGGACAGGCCTGCCGACATCAACAATGAGGCGGAATGGTTCCAGGAGGCCATGTCCGAAATATGTGACGTGGCAATGCCTCGGGTCCGGCCAGTACGTGCCCGGCGCCAAGTGTACTGGTGGTCGCAGGAGCTATCCGCACTTCGCAAAGCCTGCGTTGTGGCACGACGCCAGTACGCTAGACACCGCAGGCTACGCATTCGCCCTATAAATGCGGAGGCCAGAGAGGCGGAGCTATACGAGGAGTACAGAGCAGCGAAGACCGTCCTCAAAGTGGAAATCCGGCGGGCTAAAGATCTGGCCCGCAAGGAGATGCTGGAGACTCTCAATCGGGATCCGTGGGGACGCCCATACAAAATGGTGCGAGACAAACTTCGCCCCTGGTCTCCCCCGCTGACACAGAGTCTCCGGCCCCAGCTAGTTGAGGACGTGGTGAGCGCTCTGTTCCCCTCGCTAGGGGAGCATACTCCCCCGCCCATGGCTCCGCCACCTGCGGTGCCCAACGCGGGCCACAGCGACGACGACGACAATATTCCAGAGGTGACCGAGGTAGAACTGAGAGTGGCGGTACTCAGGCTGAATGCCAGAAATACCGCCACGGGACCCGACGGCTTACCTGGCAAAGCCTAGGTCCTGGCCTCGGAGGCTCTCGGGCCTCGACTTATAGGGCTCTTTAACGCATGTTTGGAGAGGGGCCAGTTTCCGCTTCGCTGGAAGACAGGAAAACTGGTCCTTATCAAGAAACCGGGGCGCCCTGCGGACACTCCGTCCGCATACCGGTCTATTGTGCTGCTCGACGAGGTGGGCAAAATCTTTGAAAGACTTATTGCAAACCGCCTCGTCGGGCACCTGGAGAGGGTGGCGCCGGATCTTGCGGATAGCCAATTTGGTTTCCGCAAGGGGCGCTCGACGGTGGATGCCATCATGCGTGTGAGAGCTCTCTCGACAGAGGCTGCGTTGTCCCGGGGTGGGCTCGTCTTGGCGGTGTCTCTCGACATCGCTAATGCCTTTAATACCCTGCCCTGGAGTTGCATAAGGGAAGCACTCCGGTATCACCGGATGCCGACCTACCTCTGTCGTGTGGTTGAGGCCTACCTGACGGACAGAGCCGTCATTTACCCTGGTCACCAGGGAGAGTGGAATCGGCGAGAGATGTCGTGCGGTGTCCCACAGGGATCAGTTCTGGGACCACCCCTGTGGAACATCGGTTACGACTGGGTGTTGCGCGCCGACCTCCCTACAGGCGTCAGCGTAGTCTGCTACGCTGACGACACGCTGGTCTTGGCGCATGGGAGGTCGCACCAGGCGGCGGCCGAACTGGCGATGCGAGGGGTTGCGACAGTCGTAGAAAGGATCCGGCAACTGGGACTCGAGGTGGCTTTGCACAAGTCCGAGGCCATGTGTTTTCATGGCCGTCGGAACGCGCAACCTTCGGGTTCCCAAGTAACGGTGGGAGGGGTTCACATCGGCGTCGAGACGACGATGAAGTACCTGGGACTTGTCCTCGACAGCCGGTGGAACTTCGTCGAACATTTCCGACGTTTGGCTCCAAGACTGGACCGGGCGGGGGCTGCACTCAAGCGGCTCCTACCAAATCTAGGGGGGCCAAACGCCTCCTGCCGGAGGCTATACGCGGAGATTGTGCGGTCCATGGCCCTCTATGGGGCCCCTGTGTGGGCGCTGAATCTACAGTGGCGACCAGCTCGCCAGCTGGTCGCGTCTCAGAGGGTCATGGCTATCCGGATGATCCGGGGATACCGCACGATCTCTGGGGAGGCGGCGAACCTCCTTACCGGATTGCTGCCGTGGGATCTGGAGGCGGTAGCCCTCGCGCGCGTGCACAATTGGCGCGCGGAGGTGCTAAGCCGGGGTGAAACTCCGCTACCGCGGCAAGTCGCGGCTCAGTGGATAGAACTCCGGCGCGATCTCACGGCAGTATGGAAAGAGCGGCTGTCGCAACCGAAGGCTGGGCACGCCGCAATCGCGGCGATAAGTCCCCGCTTTGAGGAGTGGCTGGAGAGAGGCCACGGCGTCCTCACCTTCCGCCTGACGCAGGTGCTGACCGGACATGGCTGTTTTGGTAAGTACCTGTTTCGGATTCAGCGGGAGGACACGCCCGGGTGTCGTCATTGTGAGGACCACCTGGAGGACACGGTGGAGCATACGGTCGAGGTATGCCCTGCTTGGGCGGAGCACCGCCGTGTCCTCGTAGAGGCGGTCGGCGGCGGCGACCTCTCGCGCCCTGCTCTGGTTCAGACCATGGTGCGGAACGAGAGGGAATGGGATGCGGTTGCCTCCTTCTGCGAAGCAGTCATGCTAGCGAAGGAGGAGGCCGAACGCGCGAGGGAGAGGCAACTCTCTTCCTCGTGCCAGCCGTCGTGGTAGACGCCCCGGGCGTTGGGGATCGCGAGCCGATTTCCGGCCACCGTAGGCGCGGGCTTGCGGACGGCGAGCAGGGGTAGCTCACCGTCCGGCAAAGACCAGGCCCGGGTCGGCGGCGCGTGGTGTTCCACGTGCGCCTCAAGGAGCCGTCAGCATTGGTGACGGGGCCTCATAAAGCCATAGCCTGCCGGGGTCGCGGAAATATAGTAAAAAGATACCGCGGCTCCGGAACTTACGGGCAGCTGAAGGGACAGGGTGGGTTTTTAGTCAGTAGAAGTCTGACACTCCCTCCCGCTTAACCCAGAGCCGGAGAAGTTATTCGATGATTTTCCCACCCAGAAAAGAAAAAGGGGTCGTAGTAGAACTCCAGGTCAAGCAAGTTATGGTGCGCGAGGAACATCCAGTGGCAGACAATCAAATTATCAAGAAAGGTCAGGTGAGCATTTTAAAAAAGATGCCAGTACATCAAGACCATGTAGAAAATGCAATAAGTTTCATGCTTATGGTAAATGCCCAGCATACGGTAAAAAATGTGTAAAATGTCATAAATTTAATCATTTTACTTCATGTTGTACTTATAAATGTTCAGTAGTCAACAGTGAAAATATAGAACAGCTTAGAATAGATACAGTTTATGCAGTAAACTCAGTAAGCAAGGAGTGGTATATAAATATACAAGTAAATAACAAATATATGAAATTTAAAATTGATACAGGTTCTCAAGTGGATATCATAAATAGAAATACAATGAATCAATTAAAATTGCAACTAAATACATGTAGGAATATAAGATTGACAAATTTTGATGGATCTGACATCAAAATACTTGGAACTTGTGATACAAAATTAAGATACAACAACAGTGACTGTTTATGTAAACTCTTTGTAGTGGATTTTAACACACCCAGTATTTTAAGTTACTCAACTGCAGTAAAGCTTGGTATTATTAACAGGGTAAAGTTGGTAAATAAAAGTGACATTGTGTCAGAATATAGTGAATTATTCACTGGTTTAGGTGAGTTAAAATATGAATATGATATTAAATTAAAGGAAAATTGTGTACCAATTGCAGAAAGACCTAGAAAAATTCCATTTAAATTACAAGATCAAATTAAAAGTGAATTAGATAAATTAGTGAAGTTAGGTGTCATTAGAAAGGTAAATGAGCGGCTCATGAGCCTACTGAATGGGTTAATTCTATGGTTGTGGCAAAGAAAAACGATGGTTCTATCAGACTTTGTTTAGATCCACAGAATTTGAACAAATGTATAATTGAGAAGGAATTATTAGCAATTGTATATGCATGTGAAAAGTTCCATCAATACATATATGGCAAACAAATTACAGTAGAAACTGGCCATAAACCACTTGAACAGATATTTAAAAAATCTATGAACGAAACTCCATTAAGATTGCAAAAATTAAGAATGCGCATACAATGTTATGACTTAGATATTAAATATAAACCTGGTAAAGAACTCCTAGTGGCTGATGCATTATCTAGGGCATATGTACAAGATAACATATGTAATCAGGATATTGATGAAAAGATAGAAATGCATGTCTGTATGATTATAGAAAATTTAAATATTAGTGAGCAAAAATTAAAAATATTTCAAGAAGAAACAGCTAAAGATGAAAACTTGGTATTGCTTATTAATTATATTCAAAATGATTGGCCTAAATATTCTGATATTCCATTTCAATTAAAGTTTTATCATTCTATTAAAGAAAGCTTATATGTAGCTAATGGTTTAATATTCAAAGATTCAGCTTTGTTAGTACCAAAATCATTACGTTCTGACATGTTAAAGCAAATTCATTACAATCATATGGGTTATGAAAAGTGTAAAAATAGAATAAAAGGATTGTTATATTGGCCACATGTGAATAAAGAAATAGAAGATATGATTAAAAATTGTGACATCTGTTTACAGTATCAAAAAAGTCATAGTTATGAACCATTAAAATTAAGAGAAGTTCCCGATAAACCATGGAGTACAATAGGAGCGGATATGTTTTTCTTAAATAATAAAATATTTTTATTAATAGTAGATTATCTTACTAAGTATGTAGAGATAAGTGAATTAAAAAATCAATCAGCTGAGGAGCATATAAAAGCTTTACAAACATCATTCTCTAGATGGGGAATCCCTGAATTATTATATACAGATGATGGAGCTCAATACAGAAGTTCTGTATTTGTAGATTTCTGTCAGCAATTTGGGTTTAAACATAAGACATCAACACCTTATTATGCTAGGTCTAATGGGATGGTTGAGCGCCACATTCAAACAGTTAAAAGGATGTTAATAAATTGTATATTAGAAAATAAAAATATTGATTTAGCTATGTTAGAATACAGGAATACGCCTATTGATAATGAGTTAAATTCGCCAAATGAGATGATGATTGGTAGACAAGTAGCTTCTTTGTTACCTGTGAATAGAAATGGTTATGAAACAAAGTATAAGAAAATAAAAAACTATGTACAAAAGAAAAATGAAAGTTATAAATTGTATCATGATAAGAAATTTAAGGGTAAAGGAATAATATTCTTTAATGGACAAAATGTTTATATTACAGATAGAAATAAGAATAAGTTAATCCCAGGTAAAATTGTAAAAGAAGGGGATAAAGATAGATCCTATGTAGTATTATTGGAAAATGGGCAGAAAGTTCTGAGAAACAGATATAATATATTTAAAGGTTCAAAATATAGAAAATTTAATGTAAAAAATACATATGATGATGATGATGAGGACCTAGAATGTATAATACAAAATAACACATTAAATGAAAGATGTTATGATAAGGTAACGAATGTTAATGTAACAGATGATGACTGTACTGAGAATTTAGCTTTTAGACATATAGACTTTAATAATTGTAACAAAGATATTATGAATGACATTGTGGAAAATAATGATAATTTAAATTTTGAATACTTTAATTGTGATGTGGATAACTTTGTAGATTGTCTTGATGAACAGACTGATCTTGGAGCTAATAATGACATAGTAAATAGTAAAGCCAAGAAGTCTGTTGCATTTAATTTTGACAATATTGTTGTAGAAAATAAAAAAACTAGAAGTGGTCGAATTGTTAAGAAACCAAATTATTTGCATGAATATTGTAATGATTAATTATTTTAAGAAAAGGGAAGGGATGTGAGAGGAGACATAATTAGTAGTAACAACACTAACATATAGGGTTGGCAACACCGCAGAGACTCCGAGAGACGCTCTGGATCGCGGCACGAGCTGTAACTGTAATGTACAATAATTATACTAATAAATGGTATAAACCATATAAAAAGGTGTTTAATTATAAAACAAACATCTTACAATTATGGTTATTTAACATACTATTAAATGTTGCATGGTTTTTAACAATTTTATTTTTCTTTTATTGTGAATCTGGTGGATGTAGCAGGGGTTGATTATTTAGAGCAGAAAGGTAGGATAAGAACTAGTGTTGAGTAGGACTTACAAGAGGCAGTACATTTGTCCCGTACATGACGTCAAAATGTAAGAGCGGCTCGGCATTATAAAATGTACCACTTCAAATTTTATGTCGCGGTGCACGCTCGTCACTCATCGTAAGGGTGAGAGAGACAGAAAGCGCGGCACATGCTGCATTAGTACGACATTTTTCAATGAACCGAGGGACGAAACAAGACGCGACTCGAGAAGTAATGAAAATGATATATTTTATTCACTCTAATGCTAAATAAATGTACTACGATGAGGCGTGAATTGAAACGTGTAGGTACGATTTAAATTTAAAATGTTGAATCTGCATTCAAAATTTTAATGCAAAATTTTTGATAAATTATTGTTTTTAATTGTTTGTCATCTATTGTTCGGTCCGACGTGAAACAGAACGCACCCTTTTGACATAAAGAATTTGATCTTGACATTACTTGACTTTGACAGTTAGACTTTGCGCTTGAAAAAGGTCGTCCGCGTTTGGGACCAGTTGAGTTAATATAATTGGTAAAATATCGTTGGATTCGCCTGTTGAGACCGATAATTGGGTCGCGAATTATTTGTTGTTTGAAGGTGAAATCCCCACTTGCCGAAAACCCCGGGATATTGTTGAATCATACGCCGTATTGCATCACCTCGTGGCACGCGGAATTTGTTGGAAATCGAATTGGATCTCACGAGATATGAACAGATTAATTGTGTTAACGATTGATTGAATCTTGTAATCTCGGATTAACAAGAATCCAGTAATATTTCTCGGAACACATCGCCTTATTGCCTACCACGAGTAGCGCGCGCTTGCTGGAAACGAGTTAGGTGTGATGCTGGTCAGGACCGCGCCATCTGGAGATCGACGCCTTGTGACCGTCCTAGAACCCGTAACTTACATCACACGTTACAATTACTCACCTCATATCACATACATACACACTTTGGACGTGATCAAACAGATCCGGGTTGCCGTCTACAGCTCAGGTGAGTGTTATTTGTAATTTTTGGATCAAATGGTTGTAGGCCGAAGCCTAGTAGAGGTAGGCCAGCCAACGGTAACTGGGGCGTCCTAAACTTTTCCACGGTACGTGGAGCTTAACGTTGCTTTCAATAAACAAGGTTACACAATGGCCTACCTCTACTAGGCTTCGGCCTACAACCATTTGATCCAAAAATTACAAATAACACTCACCTGAGCTGTAGACGGCAACCCGGATCTGTTTGATCACGTCCAAAGTGTGTATGTATGTGATATGAGGTGAGTAATTGTAACGTGTGATGTAAGTTACGGGTTCTAGGACGGTCACAAGGCGTCGATCTCCAGATGGCGCGGTCCTGACCAGCATCACACCTAACTCGTTTCCAGCAAGCGCGCGCTACTCGTGGTAGGCAATAAGGCGATGTGTTCCGAGAAATATCACTGGATTCTTGTTAATCCGAGATTCCAAGATTCAATCAATCGTTAACACAATTAATCTGTTCATATCTCGTGAGATCCAATTCGATTTCCAACAAATTCCGCGTGCCACGAGGTGACGCAATACGGCGTATGATTCAACAATATCCCGGGGTTTTCGGCAAGTGGGGATTTCACCTTCAAACAACAAATAATTCGCGACCCAATTATCGGTCTCAACAGGCGAATCCAACGATATTTTACCAATTATATTAACTCAACTGGTCCCAAACGCGGACGACCTTTTTCAAGCGCAAAGTCTAACTGTCAAAGTCAAGTAATGTCAAGATCAAATTCTTTATGTCAAAAGGGTGCGTTCTGTTTCACGTCGGACCGAACATCTACCCCCCCCGGACGGGCCTACCCGTCCGCTAATCAATTGGAAGTCTTGACAAGGTTGCAAATTCAACACAGCTTCAATGCGGCCAAATACCGTAGCTAGTTCATTAAAGGTGAGAACGGTGTCTCCCAACAATCTCCGCCAGCGTCCCTTTGCCGCTTTCACCGCGGCCCCAAAAATACCCCCCCAATGGGGGGCAGGCTGGCGGGTCAAACAACCAAGTGACCCCTCGGCGGGCCAAACTATTACCAATATCAACCTGGCTCTCATTAAGGAAGGCGTATACCTCCTTTAAATAGTTACTTGTACCCTTGTAATTCGTACCGCAATCAAACCCAATCAAGGAAGGTAACCCACGGCGAGACACAAATCTTTCCAAGTCGCCTCAAAGGCCTCTGTCGCGAGGGAGGTTACCAGCTCCAAATGTACTGCCTTGGTTGACAGGCAGACAAACACACAAATAAGCCTTAACAATCTTACTATTACGAAGGGTGGACGTCTTTAACAAAAGGGGATCAACAAAGTCCGTTACGACGCCAGCAAAGGGCCTCGCCTCATTGACGCGATCAGCCGACAAAATCCAAATTTCTCGCTGCAGAATGGCCAACAGCGCATTGCAACCGGCATGCGAGTTCTTAGTGTGACGATTAGTCACCAACAATTGAACCAAATGGCCCTCCTTGGGCAACAAAGGGGGGTGACGGGCCCCATAAGGAAGGCTAGAGTGCCTCAACTGTCCTCCAACACGGTTTCCCGAAGTGGCTCGTCCCAACCAAGTTCAATTATAACAAGGGCAGGAGCACCAATTTTAGGGTAAGGACAACTCACAAGGGTGATTTCAAACCAGGTCCTTCCCTCAACAGTGGTGACAGCCGTTTCGCCAATTCCCCAAATCCTGCCTGAAAGGTCGTTCACCTTCAGGCCAACCTGTCCCGCTAACCAAGACGACAAAAGGCAACCCCGGACTCCCGTGCCCAAAATGGCACGGACCACAATTGAGTCACCCAAGGGTCCCCAGACCTTGACCGAGGCCGTTGGCAACAAAACCGTCTTGATCGGGGGGGTCCTTTAGCGGGCAGGCGTCAATCTCTTAGTGATGCCTGGGCGGCGACCGATCGCCGCTTCCAGGCTGCCTTCGTTCACGACGAGGCCAACAATCAAACCATTCGTCCGCGCGGTGTCCCAAGCCGCTCGCCATCACTGGAGGGGCATATCCCACCGAATGCCCGAATGGCGGAGGGCGCGACTCCAGCCGGGGACGTTCCGCCATGGTAGGGAAAAGGCAGCGGCGCCGACCCGGCCACTGCTGCCTAGCAGCCAATGCGCGTTCTCCCTGACGAGGGAAGACCAAATGGCGCTCGTGGGGCTCCCGTTCAACTTGCGCGGGGGGTGGAGTGCGGCGTACAGAATCGCGGGTCTCAGCCCGGTGCTCGTCTCCGGGGTACCCCTCCTTGCGCGAACCCCCCTCAGAAGCTGGTCTGCTGGAGCGGTTCGCGGTGGCGCACAAAATCTCCAAGTGGGACCCCTTACAAATTCTACACGGGCGGGGGTCGGGGCAATCCCGATGGAAGTGGGCCCCCAAGCACGAAAAGCACAAACGGCGTGCGTTGATAATACGGCGGCGGGCACTTACGTGCAAATTCAAAAAGTCCCGGCAACGCGCCATGACATGCCCCGTTGCCTTACAAAAGTCACAATGATGAGGACTCCGGGCACCAGCAAAACGGGGGGCGGGGCGAACATCAACAGGCCCCCTAGCCCGAGGACTCCGGGCGCCAGCCAAACGGGGGGCGGAGCGATCATCAACAGGCCCCCTAGCCCGAGGACTCCGGGCGCCAGCAAAACGGGGGGCGGGGCGATCATCAACAGGCCCTCTAGCCCGAGGACTCCGGGCGCCAGCCAAACGGGGGGCGGGGCGATCATCAACAGGCCCCCTAGCCCGAGGACTCCGGGCGCCAGCAAAACGGGGGGCGGGGCGATCATCAACAGGCCCCCTAGCCCGAGGACTCCGGGCGCCAGCAAAACGGGGGGCGGGGCGAACATCAACAGGCCCCCTAGCCCGAGGACTCCGGGCGCCAGCAAAACGGGGGGCGGGGGGAACATCAACAGGCCCCCGGGCCCTAGTCCGTCCCTGGTCTCTGGGCTGAGAAGGTAGTGGGGGTGACCCCGTGGCGCCACGAGTGTTATCCGCAAACCGACACTCGTCTTCCAAAAATTTGAGGAGGTCGTCAAAGGGGGGAAGATGGGTGGCACTATCCCCACCATACTTCTGCTCAAAACGTGAACTCAACTCCGCGGGGAGCAACTGCAGCACTATGTGCACCAACAAGTAGGACCAATGTTCTACCGGTAACTCCAAGCGTCTCAAAGCGTTGGTCGCTGAGACCAACGGGTTCAGCAAGTCAGTGCGCAACGTCGACGTGCTGACAATGGCCGGTAGTCCCAAAATCTGGTCGATGTGCACATCAGCCAGGCAGCGCTTGTTCTGATACCGTCGGGAGAGAAGCTCCAGAGCGGTCGGGTAAGAGGAATCCGTCACCGGCAAGTGCTGCACCAAGGCTCTGGCTTCGCCCTCCAGGACAGACAATAAATAGGCCAGCTTCTGGGCAGGTCCGAGGTCCAAGCGTGCATCGACAAGACTCTCAAAGAGATTTAGGAAGCCCAGCCAGTTGTCCAAGCGACCGTCAAAATGTGGCAGCTCCAGGGTGGGCAGCCTACTCAATAGTCCAGGGCCTGCAACAACAGGGGTCTGCGGCTTGGCCGCATCAGGCACCCGGCTCTTCAAAATTTCCCGCGCTCGTAGACATATGACATCCCCCAGGTGGATAATCTGGTCATAGTCACCCAAAATCTTATCGCGGGCTGTCTGATCCATCACCCCCAAATCCACGTCCATGATGTACTCGTTGAAGCGTGTGAGCGCAGCATCAGCTGACTTGATCCTCTCAATCACTTGCCCATACCGAGCAAGGGTGAGCTCTTCCAATTCCACACGCTCAACAGTTGCAGCTGCCGATGTGAACCATCTCAACTGTGAGGTCAATCCCGCAGCAGCCTCTCTGACTGCCCTTAATGAGGCCATTGCAACAATCAAATATTAATACAAAACACCAATCAACAACCAACAATCAAATATTAAACATCTATACTTATAATAAATCTGTAGAGAGGTCAATTCTGTACATGAAATATATTTCCAAAATAACTATCAGGGGGTGATTAAGGATCGATACTCATGCCAAAAATGCAATCAGTTAAATTTTTGTCTGTCTGTCTGTCTGTCTGTATAACCGTTATAGAAACAAAAACTACTCGACGGATTTTAACGAAACTTGGTACAATTATTTTTCATACTCCTGAGCGGGTTATAGTATAATTTTCATCACGCTACAATCAATAGGAGCAGAGCAGTGAAGGGAAATGTTGGGAAAACGGGAGAAGTTACTCCATTTTTTAAGCTTCCGTCGCGTGTGCAACCTTAATGGTTAAAGCTACACAAATCATTTCATGACGGAAATGTTCTCCTTAAAATTATATAAAAATATCCCTCGACAGCATATGTCTAACTTTTATGGTTGACTCACAATAACACGTGTAACTCCCGATAGCTTAGCAGTTCGAAGCTTTCTGATTATAATATTTGTCTACTCTTACGTTTATAACACTCTCAGTCACCCCTAATTGAAAAAGTTAACATTATTAACTATTCCATAAAAAAATTGGCCAAGTGCGAGTCAGACTCGCCCATGAAGGGTTCCGTAGTAACTATAATATAATATGCAAATTTATTTGACGAAAAAAAAACCTTACAAATTTCTCAAAACTAGCTTAATTACATTTTTTACAACTGCGCCAAATAAATTTGTTTTGAAAAAAAAACCTTACAAATTTCTTAAAACTGGCTTTTTTACATTTTTTACAACTGCGCCGAATAAATTTGTTTTTCATAGTGTTTGTATGAATTACAAAGTTATATTTGCGGTTTTAGAAAATATGCTGTATCTCAAAAACTGCTGAACTGATTTCGTTCAAACTAATTTTGGTTGAAAGTTTATATTAAGATCTACAGACATATATTTTTTTTAGATTTTTAACTCCATTATTATAGAAGTTAGAGGTTGTATCCGCCACACACACATTTTACCACTTTGGAAGCTTATATCTTTTAAACGATTGACTTTATGGAAAAGTGGTTTTAGAAACCCCGATGTCGGTTTTAAAGAACTGTCTATAGATACCACACATGCATCGATTTCATGAAAAAAAATATTTTCAGGTTTAGTTCCATGTATGGGGAGCCCCCCTTTATTTTAAATATTTTTTAATTTTTTTCTCAAAATCGGAAAGCGGTTCACAGAATACATCTACCTATCAAGTTTCACATGTATAGTCCTAATAGTTTCGGAATAAAATTGCTGTGACAGACGGACGGACGGAAAGACAGACAGACAGATAGACAGACGGACAGACATGTCGAAACTATAAAGATTCCGTTTTTTGCCATTCGGCTACGAAACCGTAAAAAGAATCATATAAATCGGTATAGAAACACCAAAGTTATACATGAGATACGCTTATAATAATAAGCCATCGCGCGTGAATACTGAATCATGCTATAAGGATTATTTTTGAGAATCGGTCGCCGCGCTCGACGCGTCTCGCGGTCGAAGCGTTCTCTAGGTACTTAAGCCTCATGTGAACGTGATCTAAACAATATTACCAATACATTAACTTACGCTGACGGAGTCGCGGGCACAGCTATATTGTATCATTACGCTAAGGCCAATAGAAGCGGAGCGCCAATGAAGAATGCTTCAAAATCGGGGTTAAATTTAACGTTAGCCCAAAGTAACTATTCCACGCGGACGAAGTCGCGGGCAAAAGCTAGTTGCCAAATAAGTTAATAAGTATTCTAAGTGACAATTAATATTCATGTAACTTTTTGTAATTATTCTGTTTAATTAATGACTTTCAATAACTACACACATCAAAAGTGTCTAGGGATCAACATATATTTTTGCAATAACTTTTCTCCTGATTGATATTAATTAAAATATTCTTTAAGGATTCATCAAATAAAGTGTTTTCGTTTGTCACAGTAACGATAAACCAAGCCACCTTTGCATTAATAAAGAAATTTGCCATTTTCCTAATAAAGGGATTTTTGACATTTGAACCATTAACATTAAAGTTCGAAAAAAAGACTTAAATAACAGTTTTCTTTAAAATTTTATTGGGTAACTTAAACAATTAATAATCCGTGTTTCTACCGCGAACACTAACAACACAAGAACATCGGTTTGGCATACTCAAAATGAGTTCATCCAAATCACGCTGTAGAATGGCCGCCCATGTTCGTTGCAACAACAAAAAAAGGTCTTCTTGCGACTGGATACCCTCCATATTCGGCAGAGCTCTTCTCTGTAGCATATCCCATGCATGCTCAATCGGGTTCAAGTCTGGCGACTGAGCAGGCCAGAGCAGGACATTGATGTTAGCTGCGGCGAGAGTCTGTCTTACAACTCTTGCGGTGTGCGGTCGTGCATTATCATGCATTAACTGAAATAAGGGACCGATTTGCACTTGTAGAGGAACGATGACGTCAGATACAATCGTCTCAGCATAAATTTGAGCGTTGAGGTTGCCTCTGATCCAAATCAACTCAGTTCTTCCGCCGATCCAAATACCCGCCCATACCATGATGGTTCCACCACTATAAGGATGGACTTCCTGGCAGGATTTTAATCGCTGTTGGCGTCCAGGGGTTCTCCAGTGTCGTATACGTCTTGTATCCGGTCTCATACCAAAACGAGACTCATCAGAAAAGCACACGAAACGCCATTGTTCTTCTGCCCAATTTCTGTATTCAAGAGCCCATTGATATCGAATCCTACGATTGTGCATTGCTATAGGTGGTACCCGTAGCGGTCTTCGGGAATGAAGGTTCACTTCATGCAAGCGGTTTCTGACTGTTTGGTCGCTAATTAAGTTCCCTGAAGAGTGATGAAGCCTCACGGCTAACATCATGGCGGTTATTGTTGGAGCTCTTCGAGTTAAGATTTGAATGTATCGGTCTTGTCTCCGTGTGGTGCAGCGATACCGTCCTCCATGGCGCTCAGCCACGGTACCAGTGCTTCGGTAACGTGTCCAAAGTCGACTGATAACACTCGTAGTTGTATTCAGAGCTAAAGCCACAGTACGTTGCCGGGAACCAGCTTCTATCATTCCCACGGCTCTGAGCATTTCTTCCCTGCTTAAATGACGTCGCCGCTCCATAATAACGTTGGTTTTAATCAGTAGTAGGGAAACAGTAGCACTAATAATGTCTTCAATGCGTTGTATGTTTTTATAGGGAAAATATTGACAGCTGATTTTCATCTTTTACTCGAATTTGATTAATTTGTTTCAAATTATGAAATGCACCAAAAAGGATCCATATAAATTTATAAAATCATAAATTTATTACAAAGCCACATCTCAATCTCAAGAATTTCGCATCAAAATGCTTGATTCCTAGACATTTTTGATGTGTGTATTTATTATGCTTGTTTAGCTAGTTTGTGTTCTTATTTTGGAGTTCATCATATTCGTACTGGTTACTTCAAATGTATCGCCGAGTTTCAGTACGCCTCGCCTCATTTGAAGTGTCAAGTGGGACCAATGACGTATTATGACATTGTACCGGCTCAGTACAAAAAAGAGACTACTCTTACAAACTCTTTTTCAAGTCGTGTCCTACCCAACACTACTAGTTACTTCAAATGTATCGCCGAGCTTCAGTACGCCTCGCCTCATTTGAAGTGGGACATTGTACCGGCTCAGTACAAAAAAGAGGCTACTCTTACAAACTCTTTTTCAAGTCATGTCCTACCCAACACTAATAAGAACCCAGAACCAGTACTTTGATGAAATAGCTTCAATATAAGTTTTTACTAGGAGTGCATAACTTTTATAAAGATGTAATTGAATTCATGATTTGCAGAACCTAATCATTCTGTTTTACCATTCTTTACAGAAGTGAGCGTTACTACATTAATAAGAATTAAAAAGGAAGGTGCGCCTAAAGGCCATATAAACCCACAGTGTCTGACTTAGATAGTTTCGACATAGATGCTATTCGTAACAAAATTAACGAATTTTATATCGTTAGAAAACAAGTTTAAAACGAAACACACCAGAACCAGTATATGAAGCTGATGAAAATCTGAAGCAGAATGGGCATGAGGTATTGCGACTTCCCCGCTACCACTGTGATCTAAATGCCATTGAATTAGTATGGAGTTTGGCTAAACGTAAAGTGGCAAGTAAAATTATTGCTCTGCCTGCAGTGGAATTAGAGAAAGATGACTGATCATGTCATCCATGTTGAAAGTAAATATTATAAGACAGAATTACAGAAAATAATTTAGAAAGTTATATAATTAACGTAGGAAACAATGATTTCAGTGACTCTAATGAAACTTTCCACATGCAAGTCTTACATTCAGATTTTGATTATAATGAATAAATCAGAACTTTTTAGAATACTGTTGTTTTTTTTATAATTCGAATTAAGACACAATATCTAAACTACTACCTACCTAAAATACCTCTTTTATTTTTATTCCGATGATATAAAATATGTAATTCTAAAGTATCAAATACGGTTATTCCAGGTATTTCATAGTAGTTTTGGGGTTGATATGCTGATATTTTTTTAAATTTGCCGCGCTTTTTCAGTCTCTACTTTCGTTTGCCAGACTATATGTTCTTTAATCGGAAAATTGTAAAGAAATCAATTGAAATTAATGAAATAAAAATAAAAAATACGAAGCCTGTAAAAGTTTAGCTCACCACAGATAACCATAGATGATACAGATAACTATATATTATCTCACAATCTAACTAACACTGACAGTGATAAAGGTTCTTACGGTGGTGGCGCCATCTGCGATCAGCTTTCACTTGCACGCCCCATTATCCAAGAAAAAAATTATGTCTGAGTTTGGTTTAGTCGAAGAACATTCTTTTAAAAAATCGTACCAACAAGAACCTATTTCAGTGAGGAGCCAATGTTTACCGAGACCCTCATGCCAAAAGAAACACAAAGTTTTGTCATCCTTAATATCTGATACTGTGAAGTTATAACAATTTGGTTTACTTTTTTTTAAAGTTACCGACGATTGACCTATAGGACAAGGCAATACGGCTTGAAGAACGTACGAATATAGCCACAATGCTGTTGCTATCAGGCTTTTTACACTCGTCTACAACTTGTTTCTACGAACCTACCTATAAGGTTTTATAACTCGTTAAATTAACAAGAGATGGCGCCGCAGTTGAAAAGTCTGACTGATTACTCTATCCCTATATCAGGAGGTAATTTTCAAAAGTGGTCAAATCCAAATCCATAGTTTCTAAAGTAAGAACATAACATTTTTCTTTACAGAATTCTTCATTGCCTTATAACATTCATAACTAGCCAAATCAAGCCTAAAACCCTTAAAAATAAAAAATAAAACTAACCCCTCTTACAAAATTAGCCTATTCCCGCTTATTTCAGAACAGCTTACTTTCAAACATGGTCAAATCCGTATGAACCTATTAGGCCGTGCGCGCACTGCCTTGCTGTGGCCGCAATTCCGGTAGTTCTACCGCACCGGTAGACTCACCGCAGTGCGCGCACTTCTATGGCACTCCATACTTCACAAATTTTGCGGTGCGGTAGAACTACCGGAATTGCGGTACCGCAAAATTTGTGAAGTATGGAGTGTCATAGAAGTGCGCGCACTGCGGTGAGTCTACCGGTGCGGTAGAACTACCGGAATTGCGGCCACCGCAAGGCAGTGCGCGCACGGCCTTACGTCCCTCCAAACCCCAACCGCCATCTTGCGATCTTCATACATTGAGGCGTCACGTGGGCGCCTAACGTTTCTTTTTTGTGTTGTGTTAATTAGTGATTTTCTATTAGAAAAACCGAATAAATACGTGAATAAAATGGACAAGTGTTGAGGAAGTGCCTAGCCATCAGGCCAATAATCACTTGATTTTCATGTCAACTATTTTATTTATTATTTAACAACTTTCCTTATAACATAGAACCAATGACAACCCTATTTGAATCGTTTAGTCGGATTGTTTAAAAGTACCTAGTCAAATCCTATCAGCTTTCTAACAAAATTTGTCTAATCCACACCTTGGAGACAAAGGAAGTCAAATCCGTTTTTTAATCATTGAGGTAATAATTATGTACTACGTACGAGGAGCTATCCAGATCCTAAGCAAAGGATATGTTCCATTTTGGCAAGAGTTTGAACTTAAGTTTGCTGCAGCGCTGAAACAATAATTAGTCGTATAACAAAACAATAAACACACGCAGCGCTAAAGCGTTTCTAAGGTATAGTTGTCTCGCGACCAAAAGGTCGGAAGCGCCGTGATTTACACTTAGAGCATTTAACCAGATTTACATGGCTCTTACGCGTTTTGTTCAACGTTCTACTAAGTATAACATGTCATTTATCGTCGTTGCGCCTGCCAAGTTCCATAAGTGATTTTTGTAAGGTTTTGGGAAACAACAAAAAACATGTTATTGAATTGAAAATAAAAAACTCGGCAAAATCATTGATACCACAGCACAGACGTTTATTTAATATACTATAAAAATACAAACGTTGCCAAAACTATCAGTCATTTAAGGGGCTAGATTTTTTTTAAGCAAAAAAGTGCACATAAAAATGAAAAAATGCACAAATCGAATTTGGCAGGCGCAGCGACGTTATATAGATTAAACTGCTGACTGACTACAGAAGTGACATAGCTTTATACCTAGCAATCTTCATTCGCACTCTTTTTTCATACATTAATATTAATTGACTTTAACCTAAAAGTACTTAAAATAAAATAAACTTATGTTTTTGTATATTTATATAATGAAACACGCGAATATGCAACGAGCATATTTATAAGTATGACTGGATGGTAACCAGGTCTCTTCACTACGGTTGTTTTGGACAAATTTTATCCAATTTTCTTTATCTTTACGGCCCAAACGTGGCAACCATAAACAAAATGTAACAAGTTATGTCTTACAATATGCAATAATTATTTTAATGTTTCAGTTTTTATCTTTTTTCGTTGAATAACCACAGCCAGTTTTTCCTAAATATATGTTAGATTATTATTTTCCGGTATAAAAAGAATTGTCAGCTTATTCTACCTACGCTTATTACACAAATGGGGCGTGCAACTGTCAAAGTGGCGCTAGTAGCACACTTACCAATATCAAAGCAGTTTCTCTATGGAACAGTAATGAATTCCTAAATTAGAGACAGTTATTGAGAATTTTATTTTTCGATAAAAGAACATGTATTATGTTCTTTAATCGGAAAATTGTACAGAAATCAATGAAATGAAAATAGCTCACCACAGATAACCATAGATGATACAGATAACTATATATTATCTCACAATCTAACTAACACTGACAGTGATAAAGGTTCTTACGGTGGTGGCGCCATCTGCGATTAGCTTTCACTTGCACGCCCCATTGTCACATCTTAATTTTTAGTTTATGGGGAGATTAAAAAATTTAGTACAACAGATGAAAATATAACTCAATTTTTTTTGACATAGGTTTTTTTTATATCGCGTGTAAAAAGACCCTTTCCGAAGCCGGAAGCCACATATTCTACCCATTATTTGGATCATTTTTTTCCACTAGACCATACCTGGGAATCCACTGGTTCTGAAGATATTGAAGGTCAAAGTCGCATTTTTTTTTTTACTTTTTTGCGAAAATGTATTCCACGTCTCATTACTAAACTTTTTTCCAAAGAAACATTACCAAAATTTTCAATTTTTCTTAACAAATAACACATTTGAAGTTACAAAAACGCAATGAACATCAAGCGCACACTACCACGCACGTCACGACTGTACGACAACAAGCGCACGATACAGTGTCACGTGGTCTTGAACGTTACAACGACCCGTGTTTGTAACAGCTGATCGGTTGTTAGTGCCTACATTTCGTAGTTACATTTGTTGAAGTTTCTGATTTCAAAGACGTTGATTATGAGTTGCAGGCAAGTCCGTTGTCTGTAATGTCGAAGAACACGCCCTTGTAAGTACTACAAGTAGGTACATCTTATCACTAAACTTCTTGCAGATTCAATTAAAAATGTTGACGAAGTTGGTCCTCATTCGTTTCGTTTACAATAAAAGTAAACTGCTAGTCTAGTGCGTTATTATTCTAAGTGCTTACTACCTACATTCAAGCAAATAATGAAGAATTAATTTTATTATTACTGCACAAATTACCTACCTACCTATCAAAACCACTTTTTGGTTTGAGCTATTCATTTAAGGGTTCGGCAGAGAAGTACCCAGGTAATGTGATGGTGATTTAGCAGGTGCACCCACATTTTGCCAGCTATGTTTAAGTTCCATGTAATAGGGGGCGAGCCTATTGCCATCAACCGGGCAGACATCAAGACTCCGGGCTGCTACTGAGAAATTTCAGATAGAAAAATCAAATAACACTGCCCAACCCGGGAATCGAACCCAGGACCTCATGCTCAGCAGTAGCGTTTGCAACCACTAGACCAACGAGGCAGTATTTATTTACTACTTATGGTAAAAATAAAGGTTTATTCACTTTATTCACACGAAGCCATACCTACTGCCAATAGGGTGGATATTTATTCATTGTAAATAAACGTGTATGCTGGTAATAATTACATAACTGCAATTGAAGTCTTTAAGTTTTTTTCTAGATTTCGTCATCTTAAGCTGTTTTCAGACCAGCACAATTTGTCGCGCGACGCGACACCGGTTATTGGTAATTAATTAGGTAGCTGTGTTCCACACAATTAAAATAATATTGATTATTTAGGTAACCTTATGATAGCCCTTAAAAGAATTTGATTGACGTATACGTCGCGTCGTATGACGTATTACGTCTTCCGTTTACGTTTCCATAATTTGGTAGATCCTAATAGCGCAATGATACCTAACGTTCCGATCGCGCGCGCATCGCATAGATCAAAGAAAGCCGCGGCTCCTTTATGCCTACCGCGACGTTTCCTGAGGTAGCTGCGCGGTGCGCGCGGGGGTGTGGTGACGTGATGCGAGAGCTCAGTGATTCGTCAACTTGTAACTGTCACCCCTCCCGCACTGCGCACCTAGGTACCTCAGAAACGTCTCCAGCAAAACAAGAAATTGATAGAATTTTTTAGCATTATTAGTTCGGTTTCTTACGTTATCGAATGCGCTTGTGTTGTTTTTTCCGAAAAGCATTACCTACTTTTATGTGTAGAAACTGTGCTGCTGTGCTGTGACTGTGACTGCGTATTGGCTGTACTCAAACACAGACACGAAGTGTCTGAGTGTGAAGTGTGAGTGAATTGTTTGAGTGCGTACTTGTTTGTTTGTTAGTGCTTTTGTGTTAATTGTTTTAGTTGCGAAAATGCCATTTCACGATTATTCGGCGCGCGAGTACGTTAACATGGTGTACTGCTACGGTATGGCCCGAGGAAATGCTGCCGCAGCCCTACGACTTTACGGTACTGAATATCCTACCGCGTTTCAGCCCTCTGATTCACGTATTTTCACTCGGGCAGTGCAACGGTTATTGGACAACCAGCCGATCGTGCCGGTTTCACAGGGAGGCGGCAGGCAAATAAGACCGGCGGCAGAAATGGCCATCCTATCTGTAATGCGGGAAAACCCACGTTTGGGAGTGCGTACAGCGGCAAAAGTATTGCGGAGACGGCATGGCAATCGCGCCAGGTACGTGGTGTCTCATTCCACTGTGCACAAAGTACTTAAAAGAGATAGGCAACGGCCTTACAAATTTCACCGCGTGCAAGCGCTCGTGCCGGGCGACACAACACGCCGTATGCAGTACTGCAGGTGGCTGTTAAGGCAGGACCGAGGATTTGTGAACAACATTATTTTCACGGACGAAAGTACCTTTACAAATAATGGTATGTGGAACCGCCGTAATTCACACTATTGGTGCTCCGTGAACCCAAACCAAACCCAGGAAACGGGTTTCCAGGCACGGTGGAAACATAATGTGTGGGCAGGCATTGTGGGAAACCAGATCCTGGGCCCCGTTTTCTTGCCGCCCAGAATGAACGGACCTAACTACCTCGAACTGATCAATGGTTACCTGACCGACACGCTGGAAGACATGCCACTGGTCCAGCGGCGAAATGTGTGGTACCTGCATGACGGCGCGCCGCCACACATTGTGAGACCGGTTCGCGAACAGCTGACGCAACTGTTCGGCGACCATTGGATTGGGCGGTATGGGCCCCATGCATGGCCTGCACGATCGCCAGATTTAACCCCTCTGGATTTCTTTTTGTGGGGCTACGTCAAGGATAGGGTGTTTGACCGTCCCTGTGAGACCGCTGTTGAGATGCGTCAGAAAATTATTGAAGTTTTTGATGAACTAAGAACAAGAGCGAGAAGGAATCCTGGATCGGGTTCATGAAAATACGCTGAAAAGGGCGCGCGTTTGTCTCCGCGTGGGAGGTCGGCAGTTTGAACCACAGCTCGTGAGTGTCGAGAGGCCACCGATGTTTGATGATGACAGCGATGGACAGTAGGTAAGTGCCCACAAAGGCTAAAAACAACTAAAATCTAGCGTTTTTAAGAGTTTTAATTTAAGTAAATGGTTGTACATTTATCATGGAAATTTTTTATTCATTTCGCTCATACCGCGTAGAGCGAAGGGGCGGGGCTTAACTCACACAACAGTACTGTGTCCGTTCAAGCCTGGGTTCGCGTTACATTGCGCGCAATAAAAAATGGCTTTATTTTATACCTTAAAAAAAAATCGGTTCCCAGCAAAATTTTTTGCGCAAAGCTACTTAGTTATACGTACAGTATGCGTAGTTTACGGCTTTGTGATGTGTCTTTTTACACCCGGTATCTGAAATAACATACCTATATTCTCTAGTTTTATTATTAGTAAAAGGGTTAGCAAAATGCCAACGTGCTATGGAAAGAAGCATGCTGGGGTTAAAAATCAAAGACAGAGTCCGGAATGTAGACATAAGAACAAGAACAAAACTCAAAGACATTCTCACTCGGATAGACATCCAAAAATGGAGATGGGCCGGTCATATGATTCGTCACCCCATTGACAAATGGAGCAAGCAAGTCACCCTCTGGCAACCAAGAGATGGCAAAAGAAGCAGGGGTCGCCAAATCAGGAGATGGGAAGATGACTTGAAACAGACAGCGGGACGGGAGTAGCAAGGGACAGGACCCATTGGAAGGAATTGGAGGAGGCCTATGCCAAAAGGCTCACCGAACTTAGGGACCTCTTGTAACCCTATGTTTAGGAATAGAAGGCTATTATTATTCTGTAGTTTTCAAAAAATTATATTTTTTTTTTCGTAGAAATAGTATTTATTTGTTAAATTGCAAAAATGTGAAGACTAAGTATGAATTTATGTCAGTTTTGTTATTAATCATCGAGTTGAATAATAAATAAAACTATGCAGGATTCTACCACTTTAATATATTTATTTGAAAAGATCAGTCTTTCTTTATTATTTAACAAATCAACAAGTTAAAAAATATTTTAAAAATCACTTAAAAATACAATTATGTATCGGCTTTGTTACCACAGTCTCCGTGTCAACAATTGTTTTTCATGCCTATAATGTAAAACGAATAATATCATATTATAAACATGTTCAAAAGTTGTTAAATAAGTAATACTTATAACCAAAACCAAGTATACTTCTAAAGTAACAAATCCTATGATAAAATCATATAAAACCCTCGAGAACAAAACAGGGACAGTAACAAAACCGACGGTAACAAAATTCTCAGGCTCAGTTTACATTACCTTAAAGCAACACTTAAAATTACATGCACTCATTAAATATATAGCTTAAATCTTATTTTTTTATTGAAATCCATAAGTAGGAACACAGTAGGTATTTACGTATTAATTTATTTATTACACATTATTCAACGTCTTAATCTAATTTTATAGGTACATATTAGACCCTCTTGAACGAAAACTAATTCTCGAAATAAATTGTTAGCACGGAGTTAAATTGATAATATTGTTACGAGCTGGGGTTCGGGATAGAAGTAATTAACGCCAATTAAACCAAAATTAACACTTTAATTATATAAGCACAAAATAAAAATTTAACACAATTATTCGCACCACAACTCTTGTCACTTAACACTTAGATCACACTTAAATCGCACTGAAATTCACTGGTAAAGCTTCAATTATATCTCGTATTCGCCTCGTAATAAGACTGACTCTCTACGCCCCTTTGCGCTCTATTTATACCCCAGTCTATGAGTTCGAGAACATTCTTATAAAATCGACTCACTGTTTATACTGCCTAGAAAATACTCAAAATACATAGTACCGCTATTCGACGCTAGATGGCGTTAGTGTCTCGACTAGATATGCTCATTCCTGCTACTCGCCGCTAGATGGCGTTAGCGTCTCGAACATTCCAGATTTATGTCGAAGTTTCCCGACGCATTTCACTAAGCGACTGGCGACCTGGCGTAACAATATTGTAAGTTAAACTGCCAATTTAACCTAGTGTTAGCAACTCGTTCTGAGTTTAACATTTAATTGGGCCTCTATGGTATAAGCCATGTCATTAATACTTAGGTAAATAACTATATAAAAAAATACTTTTTAGCATCCTATGCTTCTTACACAATAATCAACTTAAATTTTCCATAAGTCTTTTTAAAATTATAATCATAGTTTTATAAGCAATCAACATTTCCAAGTAATATAATTATTATTCTTCACTAACAAAACAGTAATACAGCTAAGATTTAGATTAAGGCACTATTTTTCAATCTTTATCTAAATAAATTACATCTAAATGTTCTCCCAGTTTCTAAGAACTAGGGTTGTTAAGGAAGTGATTATGAGGAAGAGGAGGAGGAAGAGGAATTGTCACGCGCAAATTTAGAGGATGCGGATGAGGAAGGGGATATTTTTTGAGGAAGAGGATGCGGATGAGGAAGAGGATGATAGGAAATTATAAATACTAGTGGACCCAACCCAAAAGCCGCTGTCCTGTCTGTATATAACTAGGTACATACATACATAAAAAATAATTTCAAGGGCATTTTCCAGTGGACCAAACTAGAATCTAAACCATTCTCAAAACACACACAATAAAGAATCATCAAAATCGGTCCAGCAGTTAAGGAGGAGTTCAGTAACATACACAACACACGCACACAAAAAAAAGATGAGTGAATGATACAATTTTATTTAGGAATTGAAATGACAATTAGAATGCAGTCTTTATTTCTTTATTAATTACTTAAGTCGAATATTATTAATCAAAATAAAAGAATTGAATACTAATACTAAAAATTAATTATAGGGAGGTTCATTTTTATAAAAATTAATTTGGACGCTGTTTCCCCTGACAACCGGTTTCTTAGCTCATCATATACCAATCCAGCATTGCTAAAAAGTCGTTCGCTGGGGACACTTGATGGAGGAGAAGATAGGTATTGCCGTACAGCTCCGTAAAGCTCCAAATATTTCGGATTATGTTTCCACCATAGAAGACTGTCTTCATGTATATTAATTCGATTTTCTTTAGCTTTGTTGGCAGAAACTAAAAAAGAAGTACCACAAATTTTTAGTTTTCTCTGGCAATGTTACAGACATCCAACCAAATTGCTTTATAAGGAAAACCTTTTGGAATCAGCTGTTGGTTGCCAACAAGGTGATCCCCTCGGGCCAGCGATCTTTAGTTTAGCCATTCATCCAATCATTCGACAGCTAAATTCCAAATTCAATGTTTGGTATCTCGATGATGGAACCCTGGGAGGCGATGTAGACACAGTATTAGATGATCTACAGTTTTTAATAAATCAACTCCATTCCATAGGATTGGACCTCAACCTTTCAAAGTGTGAACTATTCATATCCGACAGTACTGACAGACAACTGACACTTTCAAAATTCAACGCAATAGCCCCAGATATCCAAATTGTGGAAAAAAGTTCTCTTCGTCTTCTTGGGTCTCCAATTTATGAGAATTCCTTTCCCGATTTTGTCAAGGAAAAAATACAAAATTTTAATGACATCTCGGACAGATTATACCAAATTAATATGCATTCGGCCATCACCTTAATTCGTTACTGTTGTTTTGGACCCAAAGTAATGTACTTTCTTCGTTCTTCACATCTATAGCATCATCCTCACCTTTTGGAAAAAATGGACCAAATTATTCGCCAAACTCTGACAGGAATTTTAAATGTGGCTTTGGATGACCGAGCTTGGGCACAAGCTACTCTTCCCATTTGTATGGGTGGTCTCGGCATCCGCAAAATTACTAGTATCAGTCTACCAGCTTTTATGTCCTCGGTACACGGCACTGAGAAATTAATCAGGAATATCCTAGCTCAGTCACTGGTTGATTTCAATGTGCCGTTCTTCACCAAGGCTATAGATACCTGGAAACTCGCTTGCCCGAACCTAAATCCACCCGACAATCCATCATCTCAGAGGCGGTGGGATGAGCCGCTCTGTAGAGCAGTTCAGAGTGACCTTATTGCCACATCTGCTTCGGCTGCAGAGCGTGCGCGCCTGCTGGCTGTGGGTGAATGGGAGTCGGGTCTCTGGCTTCACGCACTACCGTCATCGAACATAGGCACCTTGTTCGATGATACTACATTCCGCCTCGCTGCTTCCCTTCGATTAGGTGCTCCATGTTGTTCTGCTCATCGCTGCCATTGCGGCGAAGTTGTCAACAGCCTCGGTCACCACGGCCTTTCATGCGGCCGCAGTGCGGGTCGCATAGCACGGCACGCGAATATTAACGACATTATCCGACGAGCTCTTGTCACTGTCGGCGTTCCAGCTGTATTAGAACCCAATGGCCTGGCACGCGGCGATGGCAAAAGACCGGACGGCATGTCTTTATTTCCTTGGAAGATGGGTAGGCCTTTAGTGTGGGACGCAACTTGTGTCGATACTCTTGCGCCATCCCATCTTCCTAGCTCGTCTTGCTGTGCTGGCGCTGCCGCTGCGGCTGCTGAAAACCTTAAGCGGCGGAAATATAATAACCTTGTTGGTAGTTATATTTTCGAGCCGTTTGGGGTTGAAACCTTGGGGTCGTGGGGTCCGAGTGCTCACAGATTATTTAAAGATCTATCTAAACGCCTAGTTGACACTTCGCGTGACCCAAGGGCTGGCTTTTACCTTGGACAGAGGTTAAGCATTGCCATACAACGTGGCAATGCCGCCAGTCTTTTGGGCACATTACCAGTGGACAGCGATGCGCACGAATTTCTGGATGCCATATTTTAGTTTATTTTTAGATGTATATATGTAGTTTAGGGTTTTTTATTTAAGTCTATAAAGTGTAAAAAATTAATGTTAAAAATTAAATGTACAATATAATTTTCTTTAATGTAGTTACTTAATAGTATTTTTAGTACCACGCATCTATCTTCTATTGGTAAAATTTCATCGTCACTATTTGGTTCAGAGGCTAGCATTTCGGCTAACATTGAATCTACAATCTTTCCCGTGGAAGCGGTGGCTGTGGGGTAGGATGTGTCTACTACAGCTCCAGAACTAGTGGATGGTTGATTGTGGACTTCTATGACGACATTATCTATTGGGCGTTGGCTGGTTGATGTTAGTAGTGCTAATTCAATTCGTTCTTTAGTTATTTCATTAAAAAAATTCGTTTTGTATTTTGGATCCAAATAAGTAGAGATGGCGTAGAGATAATTATTATGAAGCTCACCGAAGCGGTTGTTCATCTCTTCTATCAGTTTTTGGATGACATTTTTGCAATCTAGGTCATTACCGATGTTATCTTCTCTCAAAAAATTTTGTATTATACATGTTAAGACATGAATCAGTGGTACAACAGAGGATATACATGCCTCAGTGCTGCTCTAAGATTTAGTTACCTCTTCAAAGGGTTTCAGAATCTTTGTACAATTTTCAAGTTTCAACCAATCACTTGGTACAAGTTGCGGCAAATTTGGGTGTTGCGATGTATATAGTATGATAGCATCCTTTACCTTAATAAGTCGCTCAATCATATAAAACATGCTGTTCCACCTAGTAGCACATTCTTGGATAACTGACAGCTAAGGTAAACCCAGGCGTTCTTGAAAGTCGTTCAATTCTTTTTGTCCAGTTATAGAATGATTGAAGTGCGTCGCAATCTGTTTACATTTAGCCAAAAGCGTTGAGAAATGTTCATTACCCGCCAAAGCTGAACGTATACACAATTGTAATTGATGTAAGGTGCAATCTATATCGTCGATTTGTGAAATACGGGCAGCTCGTCTCATATTAGATCCACCGTCACGGACCATTGCATGTAGCTTTTGCCGAGGAATGTCCCATTCCTCTCGTATTTCGTCGAGCTTTTCAGCTACCAGATCGCCCGTGTCGTTCTTCGAGTGCGACACATTTAAGAACTAAAGACACTCTTTTGAAATCATCATCAATGCCATGGACTGTAAAACTAAGCAGAGAAACACCAGCTCCAGGCTCTGTCCATATGTCAGTAGTGAAAGACACGTATTGCAAATCTTTTATCACGTTTTTAATCTTTTCATAAAGTTTAGGATAAACGTAACTACACTAATGCGAAGTATAATACTGACGTTTTTTTAAATCATATTTAGGCTGTGCGGCATGGACAAAACGTCTAAAACCAATACCTTCTATGAAATTGAAAGGCAAATCTTGCAACGCGATCATTTCGCAGATTAATTTATCTAGCTCACGACTTTTTTCGTGTGATGAATCCCAGCACTGGTTTTTCATTAATGACTCTTGTAAAGTAACTTGCCTCTTGACCAACTGAAGAGAAGTTTCTTCTGTGCACTTACGTTTCTTTTCAACTTCAGCCTTTTTCAAAGCCGCATCGCATTTTTCATACTCCGTATATTCCTTTTTATGACGTGACTGGAGATGACTTCGTAGCTCAGAAGTCCCGCTCTTTTCTTGAATAAGTTTGATTGCACAAGTTACAACGCACAGTCTGATCGTCTACTTCATTAAAGTACATCCATATAGCACTACACTTCGGTCTCATTTCGATAAAAGAAATCAAATTATTAAATTATTTGCACTGCGTGCGTAGTTGCGTACGCGCGTAAACAAAACAACGCTTGCTATGTCAATAAAATTAAAACAAACAAGTTGAAATAAGCAACGAACAGCGCGGGTGGCGGGAGGGGAGGTCTCGCTCGCTCGTTCGGCCCGGCATCGCGCTGTAGCGTGTGCGTTGCCATGGATACGCGACGCGCATGCGCAGTGAAATTCCTCATAAATTCCTCTTAAATTTTGAGGAAGCGATAGCGGAAGAGGATTTTTTTATTTTTATTTATGAGGATGCGGTAACGGTTGAGGAACCCAAAATATTGCGGAACTTCCGCATTATGAGGAAGCGGAAGAGGAATCCTCAGCAACACTACTAAGAACATAATGTGCATTCGTCTTTTGGGAAATGATCGTTGGTACGGAGATGTACCAAATTATGTAGACGAATTGAAAATGTTTTGATTTTAAGTGGACTGTATTTTGAGGATGGCTGGTTTCGCCTAGAAAGAACAGGATGATGAACGGGCGACCGAGTTTCAGGGATTATGAGGGAAAAGCACGTCTTACCTGAAGTCTTCAAGATGGCGCCTGCTGGCGCCTGCCTGCTTCGAGCTTCGAAGTACACGACGTGTTGATATCAGAATGCACCAAACCACTCAATCACACCCGCGGGCGGTTCATCTTAGTTCAATCACGATTTATATAGATAAATAAGCGGAGTTTTAGCGGTATAACACACGGACGGCGGAGTACGGTAAGACATCGACAATACGTCCGCGTGGAGAGGCGTACTTAACACGTTCTGTCATTGCGGTGTCATTGCTTGCCATAGATTCGTGGCAGACATGCTTTTTTGGGGTAGGGAGAGGGAATGGTTGTCCGTTCTGACAGTAAACGTCAAAATGTGGGAACAAACTATTTAACCAAATTTCAAAATGAGATGGCGTTACCATTTCCCCCCGGCTTTAAAGGGTCGCCTTTAAAAGGAAACAAATAAAATAAGCTACGTTAGGTATACTACCGCATAACCTATCCACGAGCTAAAACAGCGTTATGATATTAAATTAATCTAAATTAACTTTAGCGGAACAATTATAGCGAAAACTATTAACTAAATACCTAAACTAAGAGGGAGATCCAACTTCAGGCTAGATCTCACTGAGTCGGTAGCGGACAGAGACGTACAACAGGGCGCACGTAACTACCCTTCGCGGTTTTTACAGTAACAACGCGGGTTGTACCGTCTTTAGATGTATGCAATTTCTCAACGATGGCTAAGGGCCATGAAAGCGGCGGAGAATTGTCATTTATGACAATAACCAACGTACCCTCCTGTATAGGGGATGCAGGACTATTCCATTTGGATCTAGCCTGAAGCTGGTGAAGGTATTCCGACCGCCAGCGCCGCCAGAACGACTGTACGATATTATCGAGCAGAGTATGTCTCTGAAGCAAGCTAGAAGAGTCTGCTTTAGGAGCGGGAAGTGACGATAATGGCGCTGTGTTCAAGAAATGCGCAGGAGTTAACGCGGATGGTTCAGCAGGGTCGCTACTCAGTGCTGTGAGCGGCCGCGAGTTAACCAGTGCCTCGACTTGAGCAAGGACAGTTAAAAGCTCTTCATAAGAGAGGATCTGTTGACCTACGATTTTGAAGAGATGCGTTTTAATTACTTTGACCATGCTCTCCCAACATCCACCGAAATGTGGTGAAGCAGGCGGAATAAACTTCCAATCAATGTGATTTACGGAAAGTTCTTCCTGTAGACTTGTACGATATTCTTTATTAAGAAACTTATAAAGATCGCGTAAATAAGAGTTTGCACCCACGAAACAAGTGCCGTTGTCCGTGTACAAACATTGTATAGGGCCGCGTCGCGAAAGAAATCGTTTTAGGGCTGCCAGAAATGACACCGTGCTTAAATCCGTCGCAACTTCAATGTGCGTGGCGCGCGTCGTTAAACATGTAAAAATGCACAGCCAGGCTTTACGGCTTTTAACACCTCGACCACGCACTGGCGTGTACTGCAGCGGTCCTGCGTAATCACAACCGGTATGTGTGAACGCCTTATCTACTTGATTGACGCGCTGGCTAGGAAGGTCAGCCATGAGAGGAAAGACCGGGCGAGGACGAAATTTAAAACACGCGTTACATTTGTGTATTCTGTGGCGAATTATTCGCCGTGCAGCTAAAACCCAATGTTTATGCCTGAGTAAGGACATAAGCAACTCTGGACCGGCATGGAGATGTTTCTTGTGATAAAAATCAACAAGAAGGTCGACAACGTGGTCATGACGCGGTAAGACGCAAGGATGCTTGTAGTTGTATGGTTCGTCCGAATTTGACAGACGACCGCCAACGCGTATAATGCCGTGCTCATCGAGAAACGGCTTGAGCTTAAGAAGCGCGGGAGAACAAGATACATTATTTTTTAAATTTTGAATGTCGTTACTAAAGTGAACAGCCTGTACAACTCGCAATAATTTATACTCTGCGAATTCAAGATCAGAGCTCGAAACAGAAGCCCCATTAGGTAGTTGCCTAAGAAACCTACAGACATAAACGATGGCGCGTAGCAACTTAGACCACGACGACATGCGCAGCGCGAGTGCATAGATCGGAGATTGTGCTACCTCAACAATCACGGGGTGAGAAACAGATTTCCGTTCGGGTGCATCCTCGGCTTCTGCACTGTGGTCACAATGTTGTATGGGCCACTCTGACGGATCATGAGAAATCCAAGAAGGTCCACGGTACCACAAAGGATGTTGCAGAAGTTTAAGTGGAGTAACACCACGAGAAAGGCAATCAGCAGGATTCTCAACGCCCGCGATGTGATTAAAACAAGTAGCAGGAACAAGTTCTATTAATTTAGTAACGCGATTGGCGACAAAAGTCTGCCAGCGGTGAGGAGAGGAATAAATCCAGGCGAGCACTACCTTGGAGTCAGAAAATGCGTATATTTTATTGATGGGGTAGTGGGGCGAAACTGTGTCTTGAACCTTGCGGAGCAACTGAGACAGCAGAAGGGCCGCGCACAACTCCAGTCTCGCAACCGAAATGGTTTTGACAGGCGAGACCTTGGACTTGGCACAAACTAACTGCACCGAGTAGTTAGAACCAATGCGGACTTGCAAATATACGACTCCGCCGTAAGCGCGTTCGCTGGCGTCAGCAAACCCTATTAAGTTGATAGTACATCCATCGACCAACCCAAGATGCCGCGGTATAGTTATTTGATTGAGCGCGGAAAGCTCAATGCAAAATTGTTTCCAAGCGGCGACAATATGGTCGGGAGGTGCGTCATCCCACTCACACTTTGATAACCAAAGTTCTTTGATCAAGAGCTTGGCGTACAAAATTGTGGGAGCCACAAAACCCATGATGTCCCATAGTCGTGCCACTGTGGACAGCATAGAGCGTTTGGTGCACTTATCATCAGGTGGTGCGACATCAAACAGAAAACTATCACTGGATTTATACCAACGTAAACCGAGAACTTTATGCGGTACAGACCTCTCAAACTCAATGTCTGGAGAAGCCTTATGAGAATTAGGTAAGTGCTCGAGAACCTGTTTATAGTTGCTTGTCCATTTGACAAGATCAAACTGGCCTCGCTTGAAAAGCTGAATAAGCTCTTCACAAAGCGAAATTGCTTGCGGAGCGTATGTGACACTACAAGCGATGTCATCCATATATAAAGCGGAAGTAGCGGCAGCCGCTGCGGCGGGAAAGTTGTCGCCTTCATCAGCGATCAACTGGCGGACAACTCGTAACGCGTGATATGGACTGGACTTGAGTCCAAAACAAACACGATTAAACTGATACACAGATAAAGGTTCATTTTTGTTAAAACGATAAAAAATCCGTTGAAATCTACGGTCAGATTCACGAACGCCGATATTGAGAAACATTTGGCGGCAATCAGCTGACAGAGCAACTTGGAAAAGTCGAAATTTTATTAATATATTAAATAAGTCACCCTTTAGATTAGGGCCGGCATGCAAAATGTCATTGATCGACTTACCCGATGTAGTCCTGCAACTAGCATCTAAAACCACGCGAAGTTTCGTGGAGGTTTTATCTTCGCGAACTACGCCGTGATGCGGAATATAATACGCGGGAAGAGAATTGTCCTCGTTGTTAACAACCGGACTCAAAAAACCTTTATCTATGTAGTCGCGCATGACGTCATTATAGGTGCCGCGCAACTTGATCGATGCATCCAGTTTGCGTTCCAAACAATGAAAGCGTCTAAGCGCCGCAGCGTACGAGTCGCCTAGCGAATACGGGTCACCACAAAAGGGTAACGCCACAACATATCTACCACTGTCGTCGCGAACAGTGGTAGTGCGGAAGTGTTCTTCACACTCGAGATCCTTAAGGCTCATCGAGGGCGGGGCGGAGATCTCTTCAAGCTCCCAAAATCGCTTGAGAAGAGAATCAATATTATTTTCTTGAAGAACAGCACAACAAGACGTAGTATATTGAGAAATATGTGACGTAGGTACGGTACCCATAATCACATATCCAAATACCGTCTCAATAGCGGGTGGCAAATTATGTTGTTCACTACGTATCACGTTAGGTAGGAACAAATGTGGAAAGATAGATGCGCCGAGCAAAGCGTCGATATTTCCCGGTTGCGAGAAGTCAGAGTCTGCGAGCGATAAATACTCGAGATGCTTAAGTAAGGACACGTCCACCTGAGCGTTCGGCAGTGTGTCCGTAATACGTTCCACGATAAGCGAGGAAATATTAAAATTAATATTCTTATTGAAACGGGAATGTATTCTAACATCTACGGAACCCTTACAAGATTTTTCCGACCCACCGATCCCCTTAACTACTAAGTTAGTATTTTTAAAGTTATTCCACAGTCCGAGGCGTTTAAAACAATCAGAAGTAATAAAATTACTTTGTGAAGCACTATCTAGTAAACAACGAATTATGTGCGGTGAGTTATTGACATCGTAAACAATAACTTGCGCTGTCGCTAACAGCACCGTTGTGGACGCCATACATTGCGGCTCTGCATCGCGCTGAACATGACAAGTGCGCGAGCGCTGACCGCGCGCACACGCAATGGATGTCGTACACAGCGACACCTCGGGCTGAGACGCGGAAGCGGCCGCCGCCGTTGTAATGGCGGTTTGTGGCTGTGACGGTGACTCATCCGTTAGCGTAGATTTTTTATCGAAATGTAATAATGTGTGATGACGCTGATTGCATGAGCGGCACCTTGTCTTACTAGAACAATCACTTGTTTTATGTTTTATGCTTAAACAATTAACGCAAGCTTTGTTGTCTTTCACACATTTGAAACGAGCAGTCGGATTTAAATTACTAAAAGCGGGACATTTAAAATAGTGGTCGTGGACAATATTACTGCACAGACACTTAGACGAATTATTTTTATTAGGTTCCGAACATGCTACATAAGACTGCGGATTAGGGACCGACCTATTGTTACTATTTCGCGATTTATTCGAACTTTGTCTACTATTGTTATCATTCGACGAGCTGGATGAACTAGGCTGCGTATTATGATATATTCGGCACTGATCTTTGATGAAGGTAATAAAACTATCTAGAGTAGGTATTTTATGATTACGTTCCGACATCTCGTAAGCACGAATGGTTTCAGTGTCGAACTTCTTTAAAGCGAGTTGTAACAATATGAAGTCGTAAAGATCTTTCAATTTTAAATTTTTAAGTGAATTAACTGCGGTAACAAAGTTATCTATAAACAGCTGGAAATTCGATTCAGACGCGGGACCGGACAATTTAAGGTTTAAAGCCTGATCAAAGTAAGTAGACGCGAGGATACGAGTATCCTGATACCTATCAAGGAGTGACTGGAATATGACCTGATAATTCTCAGCACTGGGTGTGACACCCGCGAATACGGACTGCGCTTTCGGCGACAGCTTCCCTATTAAATAGTACAACCTGTCAGCGTCTGTCAGAGAGCCATTATCGTGCACCGTTGATTTAAAACTTGCATGAAATAACGGCCAGTTCCGTATATCGCCATCAAACGACATAAGTTCAATCGGAGGTAGTCTAGGCGGCGCTCGGACAACCGGTGCGGCGCTCGTGGAGTATCTACCCTCTAACTGTAATTGTATGCGCTTGATGATGCAATAAAGATCCTCGAAGGATGTGTACGCTTGGTAATTCGGTTTTGAATCAGGATCAAAAGAAAGTAATTTATCGTTATATGTGTCCAACAAATTATGAAAGTCTGATCGAATATTATCTACTGTTACACAATAACTAAGAAATGATTCGGTACTAATTTCGGAAGAAGCGGCGGTTTTTGAGCGCTCGTAAATATTTTGAATCCGCTCAAATAAAACATTACGTTTAGCTTCCAAGATTGTCAGCTCTTTTTCTTCCGAAATACACGGCTTATTTTGTTTCGACATGTTGTGTGGGTATAAGTAAATAAGTTGTTAGGAACAAACTAACTAAGAATGACCAAGTACCCACTATTTTTGCAACTAAAATAAGATTCGTAAATATGTTTATGCGGTAGTTATTCCTAGCTAGGCAAGAACTATGATAATTATAATTGGCGGTAGAACTAAAAGATGCTTGAAATATGGAATTTACAAGGCAACTATGATAGTTTGTATAATGATATTTAGGAATGTAGGTAGCTACTTTAAGTATATTACCTACAGGGGGGCGAGATTTAACCACGTAATGGGTATGGATATGGACTAAGGCGTATAGCTAGGTGCTATAACTTCGTAGGTAGGTACTTTTATAATGTAGGTACCTACGCGGTATATAGAGAATATGGATTATGAATCCTTCTATTGCGGGGGCGAGCTATGAATCCACTTGAATAGGATCAAGCAATGGATCCGGCTCGTAGAGGACCAAAAAAAATGGTACGGAGATGTACCAAATTATGTAGGCGAATTGAAAATGTTTTGATTTTAAGTGGACTGTATTTTGAGGATGGCTGGTTTCGCCTAGAAAGAACAGGATGATGAACGGGCGACCGAGTTTCAGGGATTATGAGGGAAAAGCACGTCTTACCTGAAGTCTTCAAGATGGCGCCTGCTGGCGCCTGCCTGCTTCGAGCTTCGAAGTACACGACGTGTTGATATCAGAATGCACCAAACCACTCAATCACACCCGCGGGCGGTTCATCTTAGTTCAATCACGATTTATATAGATAAATAAGCGGAGTTTTAGCGGTATAACACACGGACGGCGGAGTACGGTAAGACATCGACAATACGTCCGCGTGGAGAGGCGTACTTAACACGTTCTGTCATTGCGGTGTCATTGCTTGCCATAGATTCGTGGCAGACATGCTTTTTTGGGGTAGGGAGAGGGAATGGTCGTCCGTTCTGACAGTAAACGTCAAAATGTGGGAACAAACTATTTAACCAAATTTCAAAATGAGATGGCGTTACCAATCGTAAATCAACGCATTACAGGAGTCACACCAAAATTGTAAACGATTTAACAACATTTCTATATCATTTTTATTCAATAACTAGCTTTTGCCCGCGACTTCGTCCGCGTGGAATAGTTACTTTGGGCTAACGTTAAATTTAACCCCGATTTTGAAGCATTCTTCATTGGCGCTCCGCTCCTATTGGCCTTAGCGTAATGATACAATATAGCTGTGCCCGCGACTCCGTCAGCGTAAGTTAATGTATTGGTAATATTGTTTAGATCACGTTCACATGAGGCTTAAGTACCTAGAGAACGCTTCGAACGCGAGACGCGTCGAGCGCGGCGACCGATTCTCAAAAATAATCCTTATAGCATGATTCAGTATTCACGCGCGATGGCTTATTATTATAAGCGTATTTCATGTATAACTTTGGTGTTTCTATACCGATTTATATGATTCTTTTTACGGTTTCGTAGCCGAATGGCAAAAAACGGAATCTTTATAGTTTCGACATGTCTGTCCGTCTGTCTGTCTGTCCGTCCGTCCGTCTGTCACAGCAATTTTATTCCGAAACTATTAGGACTATACATGTGAAACTTGATAGGTAGGATGATTTGATGAGTAGGTAGATGTATTCTGTGAACCGCTTTCCGATTTTGAGAAAAAAATTAAAAAATATTTAAAATAAAGGGGGGCTCCCCATACTTGGAACTAAACCTGAAAATATTTTTTTTCATGAAATCGATGCATGTGTGGTATCTATAGATAGTTCTTTAAAAACGACATCAGGGTTTCTAAAACCACTTTTCCATAAAGTCAATCGTTTAAAAGATATAAGCTTCCAAAGTGGTAAAATGTGTGAGTGGCGGACACAACCTCTAACTTCTATAATAATGGAGTGAAAAATCTAAAAAAAATATATGTCTATAGATCTTAATATAAACTTTCAAACAAAATTAGTTTGAACGAAATCAGTTCAGCAGTTTTTGAGATACAGCATATTTTCTAAAACCGCAAATATAACTTTGTAATTCATACAAACACTATGAAAAACAAATTTATTCGGCGCAGTTGTAAAAAATGTAAAAAAGCCAGTTTTAAGAAATTTGTAAGGTTTTTTTTTCAAAACAAATTTATTTGGCGCAGTTGTAAAAAATGTAAATAAGCTAGTTTTAAGAAATTTGTAAGGTTTTTTTTTCGTCAAATAAATTTGCATATTATATTATAGTTACTACGGAACCCTTCATGGGCGAGTCTGACTCGCACTTGGCCAATTTTTTTATGGAATAGTTAATAATGTTAACTTTTTCAATTAGGGGTGACTGAGAGTGTTATAAACGTAAGAGTAGACAAATATTATAATCAGAAAGCTTCGAACTGCTAAGCTATCGGGAGTTACACGTGTTATTGTGAGTCAACCATAAAAGTTAGACATATGCTGTCGTGGGATATTTTTTATATAATTTTAAGGAGAACATTTCCGTCATGAAATGATTTGTGTAGCTTTAACCATTAAGGTTGCACACGCGACGGAAGCTTAAAAAATGGAGTAACTTCTCCCGTTTTCCCAACATTTCCCTTCACTGCTCTGCTCCTATTGATTGTAGCGTGATGAAAAGTATACTATAACCCGCTCAGGAGTATGAAAAATAATTGTACCAAGTTTCGTTAAAATCCGTTGAGTAGTTTTTGTTTCTATAACGGTTATACAGACAGACAGACAGACAGACAGACAGACAGACAGACAGACCAAAATTTAACTGATTGCATTTTTGGCATGAGTATCGATCCTTAATCACCCCCTGATAGTTATTTTGGAAATATATTTCATGTACAGAATTGACCTCTCTACAGATTTATTATAAGTATAGATAGATATGGTCAAGTGAAGTGGTCGGATTCCCGTAGCGCTTGTATGTGTTACATGTTCATGGCATTTCGCACATTTAGAGGAAAGTATGAAATGTGTCTCAGCCCATGGCCACTTTAAATTGTAGTGGTAATATTGCAGCAAATCATATTTTGTTAAAACTTTATCGATGTCCACAAAAATCAACATTTTTATTAATTGAAGATAATCGATCTCAGTGGTGGATTTACCAGCAGGCTGAGTAGGCTGGAGCCTAGGGTGGCAGATTTTAAGGGGCGGCAAATTTGCCCCATTTTTTTTTTGTTTTACAAACAAACGAGTGACAAAAATCTTAATATTTTAGTAATGCACAGTATACTGAACATTCTTACGTCCATAATCCGTATATGAAAGGTGACTAGGTAAACGCTCTGTAAAATATAGATACTTATGTGATCCTTAATTTTTAAAATACTCCAATAGCATTTCAATATTACAATTTAAATGTACTAACTTTTACCCATTTTTTTAATGAAATGGGTACTACTTTAAACGTATAAAAATTATATTTAATATGTATCAACGTTTATTTTCTACTAGGTACGTATAGGAGTGAGGCGTATTTATCGAAACAGTTAAAAAAAAAACAGGTATTTCAAAGTAACAACATGAAACAGGTATCTCAGACCCGAAATAACAGTTCCTACCTGTTTCGCCTGTTCTACAAACAACCGTAGTAGGTAGCCGTCACTTCGAGAGATACAAACGAAACGATCTGGAACCTGGAACAGCTACGTGAAACAGTTTCAAATAAAAACATGCTCCTTTCTCTTCTGACTTATTATAATAGAAAGATACAACATCTGTTCTTTGGAACAAGCTCTTTGCTCCTCTGGTTCATTGTAATAGAAAGAGATAGAATCTGTTCCCTGCCTGTCACTGTTCCTGACCTCTTCGGATACACATATAAACAATGAACTTGCCATTGGACAAAATATCGAAAACAAAAATATTATGTTACTTTAATTTTATAATATCTCTTGTGAAAATAATAATTAATAAAAACAATATTGCTTATTTGTTTTAAACCCATACATTACATTTTCGCACTAAGAAAGTAATAACGATTGTAATATTTAACATGTATATGTATACAAACACTTTAATTAGTATATGCTGCTGTTTTTAGCTCAACACTATACTCTTCACTAAATCGTGGGTTGTAAAAATAATCTAGAAACTGACAACTATCCCCTAGTTCACAATCATACTAATAACGGGAAAAAGCCGATGTAATGAGGACGATAGCACAAATCATAAAGTTGCAATTTCATTAACAGAATATATATCTATACTTATAATAAATCTGTAGAGAGGTCAATTCTGTACATGAAATATATTTACAAAATAACTATCAGGAGGTGATTAGGGATCGATACTGATGCCAAAAATGCAATCAGTAAAATTTTTGTCTGTCTGTCTGTCTATCTGTCGGTCTGTCTGTCTGTCTGTCTGTCTGTATAACCGTTATAGAAACAAAAACTACTCGACGGATTTTAACGAAACTTGGTACAATTATTCTTCATACTCCTGAGCTGGTTATAGTATACTTTTCATCACGCTACAATCAATAGGAGCAGAGCAGTGAAGGGAAATGTTGGGTAAACGGGAGAAGTTACTCCATTTGTTAAGCTTCCGTCGCGTGTGCAACCTTAATGGTTAAAGCTACACAGAAATTATTTATTACCGAAATGTTCTCCTTAAAATTATATAAAAAATATCCCACGACAGCATATACCTATCTTTTATGGTTGACTCACAATAACACGTGTAACTCCCGATAGCTTAGCAGTTCGAAGCTTTCTGACTATTATTCTGCTCCGAAATTTAAAACCACCACAATTTTGCAATGGAACTCGGCTAAAAGTAACCCAGTTGCAACAAAATATAATCGAAGCTCAAATTTTAACAGGTTGCGGTGCAGGAGAAACCGTCTTTATTCCCAGAATTCCCATAATACCAAATAATTTTCCATTCCAATTTAAAAGAACGCGATTTCCAGTATCGGTGTGTTATGCAATGACAATTAATAAGGCTCAAGGGCAGACTTTTCGTGTTGCTGGAGTACATCTCGGTGTCAGTTGTTTCTCGCATGGTCAGTTGTACGTCGCTTTTTCCCGGGTTAGCAGTTCTAGAAATCTTTATGTTCACGTGCCGGACGGGTCAATTTTCAACATAGTTTACCCGGAAGCTTTGCGCTGAAGTATTGTCGTTCTATAGGTACTTAAGCCTCATGTGAATGTGATCTAAACAATATTACCAATACATTAACTTAATAACACATACGGAGTTACACGCTGACGGAGTCGCGGGCACAGCTATTAACAATAATATTGTGCGGTTCGGTATTGAGATATTTTTCAACAGTATTATAGATTGACATATTATATTTCCCTACTAAATTACGAAAGTTAATCTGTGTGTTACATCAAAATCACTGAACCGTGAGGAAGGACATAGGCTACTTTTTTTTACGAAAAACGACGGAAACGTGGACGAAGTCGCGGGCAACAGCTATCTATGCTAATATATAAGGCTGAAGAGTTTGTTTGTTTGTTTGAACGCGATAATCTCAGGAACTACTGGTTCGAATTGACAAAATATTTTTAATTAAATAGTCAATTTATAGAAAAAGCTATAGGCTATATATCATTACGCTAAGGTCAATAGGAGCGGAACACCAATGAAGAATGCTTCAAAATCGGGGTTACATTTAACGTTAGCCCAAAGTAACTATTCCACGCGGACGAAGTCGCGGGCAAAAGCTAGTCATTTATATAATTGTAAACTAAACTGCGCGTATCGAATTTCAGAGGTCAGGAGGGGCGGCAAAATTTGAATAGCCTACTAGCGGCAAATTTGTAAATCCGCCACTGATCAATCTGTAAAAAAATATAATTATAATATTACTAAAATAAAATGACATTGAAATAATTTAGTAAGTTTAGGCCGACCTGGAAGCGAAATGGTAGGCAAGCGTAAGAAAAGAAGTTATAGAAATAAAACCACTATGTAAACTTAGCTTTATGCTGTCGGTTTTGTTACTTTTTGGGTCCAAATATATGTTACCGTAACAGCAGTAACAAAACCGAGGTAACATAATGTGTTAACCTAACCTTCAAAAAAATATATTAGCGGTATAATTTCTCGCTATGGTAAACTACATAATACAAGTTGTTTAGTATAAAACCATGCATTTCGTAATTTATTTAATTATAAGGAATGTAAGGATAAGTAATTAATTGTGGTAGTACAAACCTGACGATGAATTTCTTCTCAGTCCAATCGGTAACAAAACACACCCTCACTATGGACGAAATGACACTGGCGTCCAAAGAGTATGTAATACACTATGTTATCTGGCGTCTATCCGTAGTATTATGGTGAACGCAGACCTAGCCGCGCCGCACGCGCCGCAGTCTTTGCATTCGAATTCTTTATATGAAGTTCTATGCAACCTCGCACACCTACCCGCGCCGCAGTCGCCGCAGTCCCTGAAACGACCGAACTCCCCTAGCCGCAGCTGATGACGTCACCCGCACGCAGCGCGGATGACGTCATTCGCATCCACGGCACGCAGTGTTGCCAGAGTTATAAAGTAGACAGAGAATCTCTGTCAACGGTTTATAATGAAATTACTTATTCTCGTATAAATAATTACTTGCTTATTCCCTATTATAGCACCTACAGATAAAATTACACAAAAGAGCAAAATACCAATACCAAATACAGATTTTATACAGATTTTTTAAATCTTCGGATAGATAATGCTTTCAAAAATCTGGCAACACTGACGGGAACGACTGCAGCGACTGCGGCGCGGATAGATGTGCGAGGCCATTAACAAAAAGCGATGACTGCGGGGACTGTAGAGACTGCGGTGCGGCTAGGTCTGCGTTCACCATTATAGTACTCTATGCTGGCGTCATATATGAAAGTACTCTGTGACTGGCGTTCCGGTTCAATTTTTAAAATGGCCGATCTTTAGACTATATATAGTATTGCCATATTTAGAAAGCCAAAAAATAATCATTTGGTAGGACATTTTAAAAGAAATTGACGTAATAAACTTGACTTGTCCGGAAGTAACAAATTTCGGGGACACTAATTGTTTTTAAGTTTTAAATAGATAAAAGGAATTAAAACTTTAATAATTATTAACAGTATATAATTATAATTTACATATACCTACTCACCTTAAATATTTGTATGCCATTGTATAAATATGGCAAACATGACGACCTGTGTAAACTATCCCTTAACAACTTGCATGCTTTTCTTTTGTGTGTATACTCATGTTTGGACAAATAAAATTATCTTATCTTATCTTATCTTATCTATACTTAATATCAGTTTATCTTTTACTAGCGACCCGCCCCGGCTTCGCACGGGTGCAATGTTTATATTAAATATAGGCAGCGTTCGCGAGAATCGTTAATGTACGGCAGTTTTTTCGACGCCTTACTCCACAATTTTCACTACCACGAAAAATCCTATCTATTTTCCGGGATAAAATATAGCCTATACGGATTCGGAAGAATCCCTCTAAGTAATGGTAAAAGAAATTTTGAAATCGGTCCAGTAGTTTTTGAGCCTATTCAATACAAACATACAAAAATACAAATAAAAAATAAATAAAATAATATAAAAAATATTTATTTCAGATATACAGAATCCATAGAATGTTAGTACAGTAGGAACTAGCTTAGTTGGAGGGGTTAACAAGATTGCTAGTAATGTGAATTGTACCCACATTTCTAGTTATCTTCTTAAAAAAAAAAAAAAAAAAAAACTTAGCTTAGTTGGAGGGGTTAACAAGATTGCTAGTAATGTGAATTGTACCCACATTTCTAGTTATTATCTTAAAAAAAAAAAAAAAAAAAAAAAAAAAACTTAAAATAAGTGTTAGTAAGAAAAATAAAGAATACAAGAAAACTATTATTATTTTAACATATGGGTCGTGACCCAGTGTTGGACGTACCGCGTGTCCAACCTATCCGCTTTAACGGCCAGGATGCTGTTGGTGCTGGCGCGCAGCCTGCAGAGCAAAGGTCAAAGGTTTCCTCTTTATAATATTAGTATAGATAAAAACAACACAACATGTCCGGGTGTTCCAGAAAATATTGAAAAAAAATAACTTAAAGTTTGAATTTTTACTGGGGACAAGCCAAAATCAATGGGTGTATTTGAATAATTTTTTTTACAAATATTTAGTTTTAGCTAGGTTTAATTGGGATTTAGTTGAGCCAAAATGAGAGTTGTACCTACTAAATTTTTGAATCTCCCCTTATGACACATGGCGTCTGCCAAATAACTATTTTCAAATTATATTTTAAAATGAATATCTAGTTACTCGCCGATGAAAAGTTAATTCCTTTGCACTTCGCCGTATTAATTGAACTATTAGTGCAATATCGTAAGGCATATTTAATTTGTTTGAACGATTTTTTCCTTTAAAACAAATAATAACTTATGCGCTCAAAATATGACAAGCGTCTAAGTGAAGTGCAGTCAATAGACCGCACTTGAACGGAACGCAGTGGTGATGTGTGGTGACTTCCCTAGTACGTAGTACATATTACCTCAATGTTTTTAATCATAGTTTTCTCTATAAATAGGAGCATTTTTTTATGTTATTGTTTAATACTCCTGTACGTCGATTCTGTAAAATTCGAACAACAACTCGCATCTCACATAGCTATTCACTGTCACTTCGCTTATGGTTCAAAGTGACCTTGATTTTGCATTCTGTAAATAGCGTCGAAGTGACGGAGGAATTACCTTACCGAATGACACTTCTCACGTCATCTCATACTTTATCTGTCAAAATCTTTAGTTCAACTCGCTGACACGCTCGCAAGGGTAGCGCTAGTGTAAATTCGAATTATCAACCGAGTTTTTAGAATGCCAATCAATAAACTCACAGTGGATTCAGATTCGAAGTTTAGAATGAGGTCTTACAGAATAACACAGCTGAACTCCATAGTAATCAATACGTACCATCCAAACCGTCACAACAGCGTACATCATGACGGCATTCAAAAGTTCACTTTTCTCAATTTGGCATAAAATGCATTTGACAGCTATTGAAAATTACCTCCTGATATATTCAATGTACTCTGTGAGTGCGGTATGATAACGACTAAAAGCCATAGAGATATAAGAATATAATGCAGAAACGGTTAAAATAAAACGATAGAGGCGAAGAGAGAGACAGATGCTGACTATTCATCTGTCTCTCTCTTGCAGAGTACTGTGATTGGGTAATGAGCAGTGTTTGCTAGCAAATCTTATCGCTTGTATATTGAGAGAGTAGCAGACGCGGAGCTATATGAAAATCGTGTATACATACGTATACCGTATTGTATAGTACCTATATAGGCACCTTTTTGTTTGCATTTTGACTGATTCTTTCGTTTGTAGGATATTTGAAAAATCATGTAAGTATTATTTGAATTCAGTGAAGGTGAAAAAATGAGTGGGAGAGTATGAGAAAACTCCCACTTCACCATCTTCAGTAGGGCCAATCACAACGCTCTGCAAGAGAGAGATGGATGAATAGTCGGCGCATAGATATAAAATTCCGTAGATTGGTAATGTCAACAATCAAACGTGACCAAAAACCATTGGTCTAAGTATGTGTAAAATGTGAGTGTGTGCATAAACAGTGTTGTGACTTTTCTATTTCTTTGTTGGTCTCTATCGATAATTTATGTGACGTCATGAGTCATTCTATTAAATGTCTTATGGGTCTGACGCAATAAATGCTGTCGGCATGATTTATATATATAATCTATGGACATGCGACTAGCCTCATTTAGCGGTAAAACGTGAGATGGACGAACATCAAAGTACATATAAAAGTTAAAAATACTAGGTACATGTTCTAAGAACAATACTGATGCCGTAAATATGTTTTATTGCAATGTTTACTTGTCAGAGTATCACGCAATTTCTATTGGAAATATTTAAAAAAATATACTTACTCAATGACAAAAAAACATCTTCACAATTAACGAAGTATGTCCCGGTAACTCTCGGTATACCAGGGGATCCTAATTTAATCAGAAGGATTCTCGAGCGTCCCTAGACATTTATACTAATGCACTAACTGAGCGGCCATAAAGCTAACATTTCAAAGAAAGTAGTGAAACAAAAATTTTTTTTGCAAAAAATAAAACCGACTTCCATATCAAAACACTACAAAGCCAAAAATAATTTTAATTTCGGTAGTCGGTGTTATTGGTTTTGTATTTTCTTTTTTTTTCACACCGCCTTCCGAAATTAAAATTATTTTTGGCTTTGTAGTGTTTTGATATGGAAGTCGGTTTTATTTTTTGTAAAAAAGTTTTTATTTTCATGCTTTTTAGTGGGTCAGTGAATTTTCCAAATCGGTTCGTAAATGACTGAGTTATGCGCGAACAAAAAACGCAATGCAGAGTAAACGAAAAGATCATCAACGTAAATATTTTTTTAGACTTTTGTTGATTTTTCAGAAACGGCTTGTCCGATTTCGATAAAATTTTCATGGGACCATTTGGGAAGTATACCCTTTCCAACAAGATAAGAATTTTTCAAATCGGTTGGCAAGTGACGGAGTTATGCGCGGACAAACATAAAAAAAATACAAACATCCGAATTGAGAACCTCCTCCTTTTTTAGAAGTCGGTTAAAAAAGATTTACTTATAAAAAAAATGTGTATTAATGAAATGCACAGTTTGCATTTTTAAGTACCCTTAAAATAACTATAATATAATAACAGCTTATAATCTGTAGTTACTACTTCCAGAGTTTAGCGTGTTAAAATTCAGACAAACAAACTAATAGCTTTATAGTATTAGTATAGATACGATTGTAATCTATCTATATATTTTTTTTTAAGTTACTTTGTTAGTTTATGTTTAAGTTGTTTTGTTAGTTTAAGTACCTACATATTTTAATCAATTTTTCTAAGATTATGCATTTGTATGAAGCTATCGTAGCTGTCGATATCAACAAAAATAAGGCCATCGCATCTATTGACATATATATTACTGCGTAAGGACTGGGCGAACCGCATGTTATAATGACGCCTCGAACTTGGTCCCAAAGTGGTCTTCCCTTTATCGAAGTGATTAAGTGAACTAGAACGGAATCGGCTATCTTCGGGAGCGGTCGTAAGTTTTACAAGCAAAAAGCAGTTTTACAGTTGTGTCGTGAAGGGTTGCGTGAAATACGACAAAAAGCACAATAAAAAAATTTATAACATTTCATATCACCGGTAAGTTAAAAATATGTCATTAAATCAACTTTAAATTAACATTATTTAAAACAATTTTCTTTTAATTAAATTATGTACGAAATTAATTTTAATTGTTTGTTAAAAGCAAATTAAAATGTATTTTTATGTACAACAAATATAAATTTCCAAAAATAAAACGTGTAACAAACCTTCATACTTAAGATTCATTAATAGTAGAAGTCATCAACTATGTATATTATAAAAGATCCGCCTACCGCTACTAGATGGCGCTATGCATTTACGTCACGTTTCTGAAACTCGCTGATAAGATTTTCCGCCAGTTAATGACCCTCGAACTGAATATTGTAATTAAGTTAGCTAGTAGAGCTCAACTAGCAGCGAGGTGCATTTGGGGATCTCGTCCTACTTGGATAGGTCTCACGGGAGTCCCCTGATAGTTGGTTTGTAGTAAGATCCTTAGGGAATATATTAGAGATGAGATATACTTGCAAATATCAATACCTGGGCTTGCAAGTACGAGTCTGTAAAAATACCAGGGTTGGAAACCAGGTATTAAAATACTAGAAAGTATTTTGAGCCACTTCGGATTTCAGTCTACTAGTCCAGGTCGTACCATGCCACAATCTAGTACGGCTTTTGTAGATGAAATCTTTCCTTCCTACTTAATTTACAGAAATTAATAATTCACTTAATTAAATTCACGGAAATATGTTTTCTTTGCACATGCAAGCATAAGGCATAAGGTTTGACACTCCCGATTTGTATGATATTAATGCTTTGCACATTTTACATTCAGCTTTATTTTAGCCAAACTTTTCTTAGGAGCCATGGTTTGTAACTGTATTTTTATTTACAACTAGTAAGTCTTATCAATTTTAAAAGAAAACACTTAACTACAGTTAAAAAATCGTCTTTTACCTATTTAAATATTTACATTCCTAACTAATAAACAAAGTCACGTACACATAAAAAAGCAGTTTTGTTTATTTACACACTAACTGTTAATAGTTTAAATTCAATAAACTCGCGAAATAAGAAAGTCACGGTCAGTTGGTAAATTGCATAACAAGCTCGCACTCACTACACAGTATTTATATGTATCATCTATGCACTCACTCAAACGACAACTGACGAAAGAAAAATAAAAAACGTAAACATAACAAAATATTTTCTAAAATACTTTCGTTCACGCAATAATGTGTCTTTTATTAATAGTCATTAGGGTGAATGGCGCCGCAAACTACTCAAAAGAAAAGAAAAAGTTCCCTGATGCACACACCTACACAGATTTCGGTTTATGTACTCAGACAACTTTGGAATATTTAGAGAACTACTACACAATCGCATTTGCAAATGAAAAATACTTTGAACCTTGCAAGTATTTTTTTTCTGATACGATTATGCTCCTTTTTGCTGAGGCAAAACGAATCAATTTCCTATGCAAGTATTTTCACATCAATCCAAGCCCTGTTGGAAGAAAAAATACTTGCATAGGAAATTGACCCGTGATTTCTTATAAATAAGAAGCACAATGGCGTTTACATATAAATACTTGCAAAGACAAACCGTATACTAGAATAGACTTGCATACGAAATTGAAAGTATTTTCTATCTGTATAGGAAATTGAACCGTGACTTCCTAAGAATAAGGAGCACAATCGCGATTACAAATAAATACCTGCATAGAGACGAAAGTTTCTACTTTTATTCAATCCAAGCCCTGTTGAAAGAAAAAATACTTGCATAGGAAATTGACCCGTGAGTTCTTATAAATAAGAAGCACAATCGTGTTTACATATAAATACTTGCAAAGACAATCCATATACTAGAATAGACTTGCATACGAAATTGTTACGTAGTCTCTTACAGATAAGGAGCATAATCGCATAGTCGGGCGATCGTCAAGCCCCGACCGGAGCGAGTCCGACTCCGAGTAGCCGTATAAAATACTTTGAAGTCTTGCAAGTATTTCGGATCGGTACCTGGTGTACGTACTTGGAAGTAAATACCTGGTGTAAAAACCTGGTCGCGTAAATACGTACCATCCCTAGAATATATTGTTTTTGGATTAGAGGACTGCGTTTCCCCGCCTTCGTCAAAGCTGACTTGGCCGTGTGGAATTGCGCCTATATAGTACTTCCCTTATCCTTAACCTTGCCACTGAAATAAACGCCTGAAATCTCAACGTGTTTCCTTTCTACGTGTGACGTCAACGGCAACTACTCCTACAAAGATTTTTTATTTCTTTGTACCTCAAAAAATACCACACCCCGCTCTTACAAGCTTACGTCTAGGAGCAGACCACGCCGATTGACATCTTAGTTATAATAGATGGCGTTAGTGTGTTTTGTAGGGCGACCGCATCCGTCAAATGTTCTGACGACAGACGACTGTATCTTTAGTATTTAAATTAATAATTATTTAATTTAATCGTTGACCGCATCACTAAAAAGTGAGGTTATAAGTCCTTCGTATTTCTCTGTTTGTTATTTCTCAAATACGTCGGTTTTAGGCATGCTAATTGATCTAAATCGTAAATAAAATAATGTTCTCATCATATTTTGCTTAAAGCAGGCTTATTAGTGCATTTTTATTGCAGAAATAACGATGTAAACAATTTGTAAACTTACTGGTGTAACGAGTAATCCTGGGGATTTTTCTTTTTGGAAGATTCACATCCTGGTACTGCACAAGACACCATCGTATTATAGTTATTTAATCACAGGTAGTTTACTTAAATAATTATCGAAACACTCGCATAAACAGTTACCGGTGCCGGTATGGGCCGGTTGCATATACGTGTTTTGGTTCTGTTAACAGCGTCACTTAACACTTTCTTTCTCTTTCTAACACAGCAAAGTTCCGTTAAGAGCGGGAGCTCATATTCACTCTCAAGCCCAATCTACGGAATTCTGTCTCTCTCGTCGCTTCTATCGGTCCCACTTACAGGCTAGTGTAGCACTTCTGCACTCTATTCTTTCTTATATCTCTATGCTAAAAGCTAAAGCAGGGAATTCACTAGACGGACACGCCCGCGGGCAAGTCTGCAGACATGCCCGCCGGACCTCGCTACTATAGGTCTGTGCAATGTTTGCTTGTGTAGGACCGTCACAGTCAGTCTGGCAGACTTGCCCGTTGCTCGCCCACGCGATCTCATTTTGTCTGCGCAGGAACAGAGATGTCCGTACGTGAATGCTCATCGCGGGCCGCCTGCTCTCAGACCTGAGTGCGACAGCAACCATTACGGATGTTTTTTATGATTTATATATCGAAGTATGGAGTAGTACCTATTAAAATAAAATAAAAAATTTAGCTAAAAATAGAACTGACTTCCATATCAAAACACTACAAAGCAAAAAATAACTTTAATTTCGGAAGTCGGTGTTATTTGTTTTGGACTTTCCTTTTTTTTTCACACCGCTTTCCGAAATTAAATTTATTTTTGGCTTTGTAGTGTTTTGATATGGAAGTCGGTTCTATTTTTTGCTAAAATTTGCTTTTCACGCTTTTTAGTGGGTTGTTTTGTAATTTATCTAGTTACAAAAGCCATAATGTCAACAAATTATCACCTTTTACAAAATATTGCTTTTCTTTGTGCATAGCCGTTTATTTTTGAGGAGTTCTCCTGGTATTTGACCATCAACTCTACATCACCATATGTATTGTGACGAGCATAAAGTGTTTAACATCCGTACTCAAGTAATCGAATCGCAATCCACGAAATACTTATTATTGAGGAGTTTCAATGGCCATCTGTGATCTTCATCATCAGTTGAACTTCCCCAAATGGTACTTTTCTGAAGCAACTGCTCAAGGTACTATAAGAAATACCCAAAACGCTATAGGTGTGCCTATAATATTTGAAGAGTTCCCTCGATTTCTCCAGGATCCCATCATCAGATCCTGATTTTGTAACAATGGGACCAACTAGAAACTATACCCTTTTAAACGCAAAAAGAATTTTTCAAATCGGTCCAGCCGTCTCCGAGTTATGAGGTAACATACAAAAAAAAAAAAGTCAAAGACGAATTGTAAACCTCCTTTTTTTGAAGTTGGTTAAAAATGAGTTTCAATGAAAATAAATCATTCTGGGAAGAATTTTTAGCGGAGTATAAAAAATATCCATGTTTATAGAAGATAAAAAAAAAAAAGTTCAAGACGAATTGTAAACCTCCTTTTTTTCAAGTCGGTTAAAAAGCAAAGAGTACATGAAATCAGAATTACGCAATGCTACAAAATTTAATCACAAAATGTAAGGAAATAAAAGTGAAGTGAAGAATCTTTATGTGGTATTACTGACTATAGTAGGAGAAAAATCTTTTGATACTTGGAAATTTTATGTATTTACGACAATCAATTTATATAATAGTTGTTTACGAACTAATTTCTAATTTAGGGATAATACCACATAATGTTTTTAAAGACTCCGTTTGGTGTCTCGAAGCCTTGACTGTCATGGATTGATTAAAGAAACGAATGTGTAGATTTATTTATTAGTATATACATAAAATTAACCTACTTAACATGTAGTTTATTAAATTTCTTCAACAATTTTTTTAATCAACTACAGGCGTTTTGAGTATGATAATTATTTAATCATCGTACTCAAAATCCGAGTCCAAAAATTCAACCTCTAAGGATTCTTCTGTATCAGTGGAGTCGTCATCACCTACACTTATTATGATTTTTTCCAATACTTTTTCTGTTATGTGATCTCTTTGTTTGTATTATTTTATTTTCCACATTTATAACATGATTTGTCATTTTTCTTTCAATCTTCTGCAGCTATTCAGCCAAATGAGATTTTTATCAGTGTTTTATTTTGTTTTAGAGGCACCACTCGTTCTTAGATCTTGCCATGATATTTTAGGCTTATAATTTTTGTGTACATTCATCTAAATAGATGATTCGTTTTCCTTCCGTTCGTTTAGCAGCAATTTCTTGTAGATAAAGATGTCTCCAAGCAGCAATATCAAAACGTTCGACAAGAACCGTTTATTCATTTTATTTTTCTTGAACTCATACCCATTAGCAATTAATATTTTAAGCAGAGTTTCTCTACATCAACTAAAGCCAATGCTAGAATGTAATTTTTCTAGCAATGTTTGCAATGTTGGGACCTCCTGTCTCACAATATAAAATGCATTGATTTTATTTCTTATTGCATCAATATCAAAACTGTCTAAATCCAACACTGAGCTTTTGTGTGGGCGTTTTTTTTCCTGGAGTGCTCCACATCCATTCACTCACAGATCCTTCCTTTTTTTAGTGTTGTGACACCAACCTCTGCAAAACGAAGTATAAAATGCATATTAAAAAATTAAGGTACCCAAACAATTTGATAATGTCAAATAACACAACTCATCAACAAAACATTCTTATACGTACCAGTTAATGAAGATATTTCTTCTAAGAACTTAGTCTGAGTTTCTATTAAAGATTTTTTCTCCAAATTTTTTAACGTTTCAACAAGTCGCAGATTCTTTGAATATCTCCAATATTATCTATAAAGATAAGAAAAATTATCATAATATCGTAAATAGGTATATCTAATAATCAGCCACCAAGGATCAACATTACAAAGTCGTACTAAAAAATCCGAGATCGCATCTAAACATTGTTGTTTTTCTTGAAAAACAATTTCTTTCTCTTCTTGTTTTTGTTTAAACTTACTGATCATAGTATGTAGCAGCTTTCGCACGAAACTTTTTATTGTATTACCCATATTATAGCGATTATTGTTGAATATTAATTGTGTTTACAAATTAATCACAGACTTTGACAGCTTAATAATGTTGCCATTATAAACTTTTAAGAAAATTCCAGGTCACGCTTTCGTTAGCCAGACTCTATACCCCGAAGCTGATTTAGCTTATGTTAAGAAAAAAATTTAGTCCCTACGGTTTTATTGCGGCACCAACAATAATGATATTTCTTCGTCTCGTTGACATCGTAGCTTGTTGCTATGATGTGTGTAGCTGAGACACAGACAACAAACTGATGAGTCTGTGTAGTGTATTGTGGCGACAGACATGCCCGTACAGACTGCCCGCGGGCACGTCCGTCTAGTGAATGGGGCGTGCAAGTGAAAGCTAATCGCAGATGGCGCCACCACCGTAAGAACCTTTGTCACTGTCAGTGTTAGTTAGATTGTGAGATATTATATAGTTATCTGTATCATCTATGGTTATCTGTGGTAATATTTTTTATTTTCATTTCATTGATTTCAATTGATTTCTGTACAATTTTCCGATTAAAGAACATAATACATGTTCTTTAATCGAAAAATTCTCAATAACTGTCTCTCATTTAGGAATTCATTACTGTTCCATAGAGAAACTGCTTTGATATTGGTAAGTGTGCTACTAGCGCCACTTAGACAGTTGCACGCCCCATTCCCCGCTTAAGGACGCATTTACGTTTATCACTCGCTCAATTTTAGGTATTCTAGTAGCAACACAACAACATTGCGCGCACACACACTTACAAACCATTGTTCGCCCGATTTTATACATTAGTTAACCAATATTGATACTTGAAGGTAATATTATATTTTCTTTAATATTGTTTGATCATAATAAGTTGTAACTTATTGTTTACAAAGGGTTACATGCTTATTGATTAGATGTTAGTTTATTAATGTGTTTGATGCCCGATTAAGAGTACTAGGGGACTTTGGAAATAAAATACTCATATGTGATAAAAAAAATAATAAGAAATAAAGAAAAGTTTCATCATGCCTGTCTGTCTGTCTGTTTGTCCATCCGTCTGTATGTCACAGCCATTTTCAACCGACGAAATAAACGGAGGAGGTTATCAATTCGACGCGTATATTTTTTTTAATGTTTGATCACCGATTACTCGAAGACGGCTGAACCAATTTGGAAAATTCTTTTTTTGTTTGAAAGGGTATACTTTGAAATTGGTCCCATTGTCACCAAGTCAGGAGCTGATAATGGGATCTTGAAGTAATCGAGGAAACTCTTCAAATATTATAGGCACACCTACAGTAATTTGAGTATGTTTTATAGTAACTTGTGTAGTTGCATTTGAAAAGCACCATTTGTGAAGTGGATCTGATGATGAAGACCACAGATGGCCACTGGAACTACTCAATATATAAGTAGGAATAAGAAGTATTTCATGGGTTCCGCTTCGATTACTTGAATATGGTTATTAAGCACAATATGCTCGTCACAATGTATATGATGAAATGAAGCTGATGGTGAAGTACCAGGAGAACTCCTCAACAATTAAAGGCCCAGCATTGGGAAAAGCAATATTTTATCTACTTTCTAACTAATTTCGGAAGTCGGACACCGCCTACCTACCGAAATTAAAGTTATTTTTCACTTTGCAGTGTTTTTTGGAAGTCGGTTTAATTTTTTTGGTAAAAGTTTTTATATTCCGAAACTATTAGAATGATACATGTGAAACTTGGTAGGTAGATGTATTCTGTGAACCGCTTTAAAAAAAGTAAAAAAATATAAAAAAATATTTTCAGTTTCAGTTCCATGTACCCCACATGGAACTGAAACTGAAAATATATATTTTTTCATGAATCTTATGCGTGTGTGGTATTAATAGAGAGGTCTTTAAAAATGGCATACGGGTTTCTAAAACCACTTTTTCATAAAGTTAATCGTTTAAAAGATATACACTTCCAAAGTGGTAAAATGTGTCCCCCCTCTTATTTCTATAATAATGGAGTGAAAAATTATACAAAAAATATATGCTATGATCCTTAATGTAAACTTTCAACCAAAATTAGTTTGAACGAGATCGGGTTGGCAGTTTTTGAGATACAGCATATTTTCTAAAACCGCAAATAAAACTTTGTAATTCATACAAACACTATGAAAAACAAAGTTATTTGGCGTAGTTACTACGGAACGCTTCATGGGCGAGTCTGACTCGCACTTGGCCAATTTTTTAGTTTTTGTACGAACTGAACATTTTGGCATATTGAACCGTATGAAGTAAGCCCAACAAAAGGTAACTGTTGTATATCGTTGAGGAATTCCCTCGACTGTCTATGGTCTCCATCATCAGACCTGTAATGGCACTTATAGCCCATATGGGTGCAAAGTTCTCATCAATATAAATGAATTAAGTCCAAACACAAGGTAGCTACTGTAAACCGTTGAGGAGTTCCCTTAACTGTCCTTCGTCTTCATCATCAGACCTCTAATGACAGTCACAAACTATCTAGGTGTAAAGTTCTGGTCAATTCAAATTAATCAAGCCCAAACAAAAGGTTACTGCTGTAAATCGTTGAGGAGTTCCCTCGACTGTCAGGAGTCAATCTGATGAAAGGCTCCATCATCAGATCAACTCTAGACCCTCCTTAATTTGTAGTACTTTAAAATACTTAATGAAAAAAAAAAGAACATTTATACGGTCGAATTGCAAAACCTCCTTATTTGAAGTCGGTTAAAAAAAAATTGTTGTTTCATGCTAGGTTCAGTAACCAATATCCATCCAATTCTAAAAATAAGTATGGTTCTCGTTCTTACTTTTGTATCGATACGAAAAAGTATCAACGTAATCTAGTCACAGTATACAAGACGCAACTGTCTTTATTATAGGTTTCGACGTATTTATTTTTTCGAGGAAAGCGATACACCCCTGCGTTCACGAGCGCGTCTGAGCGCAGAATGACGGTCGGAGCCGTGCGTTCGGTAGAAAAATGTATGAAGAAATTTGAGACCGATTTTATTTATCTCATAAATCATAAAGTTTTTTATGTATGTTCAAAATAATTAGCTTAACGTATAGATAAATACATAGGCTATAATTTCTTGTTATTTTGAAGTTAAGAATATGCTCCAGATTTGGCGTACATTCAGACCCCATTTTTTGTAATTTTCTACGATTATTGCGGCGATAAAAACGTATTTGTGTGAAAAAGATGTATAGGACTGTGTAATTATAATGAATTCAATGTGGAGATGAATAAATTGTCTTGAAATTAATACCATAAAATTGTCAAAATTTTAACTCCTTATGTATCAAAATGGTACCAGAAAAACATTGATATTTGCGAGAAAACGTAAATGCGTCCTTAAGCCCAAGGATTTTTTATAGGTATAAGTTCCTTGGCTAATTATTGATATTTATTCTGTGGCTAGACCACAGAATTTTTGTAAATTACACTAAAATTAGGGATGTCACATTGTACATAAAAATCGATTTTTAATTAATCAATTATATGTTTAGCATGAAAAATCGATTAATAAATAATCGATTTTTCTTAAGGAAATAATCGATTTTGTTATATTAATTGAATTTTTCCTAATTTAGCAATTAATTTCAAAATAAACGCCATAAATGATTTTGTTCGGCAAATGTTTGTGTTAATTTATTAATTTTAAAAATAAACAGAATAGTAAGTTTTTTAAGTCGACGCGTATATTTTTTCTTTACGTATGATCACCGATTACTCGAAGACGGCTCAACCGATTTGAAAAATTCTTTTTGTGTTTGAAAGGGTATATATACTTCAAAGTTGGTCGCATTGTCACCAAGTCAGGATCTGATGATGGTATTTTGGAGAAATCAAAGGAACTCTTCAAATATTATAGGCACACCTGATTTGAGTATTTTTTATATGTAGTAACTTGTGTAGTTGCATTCGAAAAGCACCATTGTGTACTGTAAAGTAAAAAAGTACTGAAACTACTCAATATATAAGTAGGAATAACTTAGAACAACAACACATAGAAGGATAGTACGAGTGCAAAAAGTGAGGCAACTAAAACTTAGCCATTTTTGGCTAACTTTGCTCGACGAGCCGTCAGTACTCAAGGTCACATTCTGCCGAACAGAGCTCGCGAGTAAATAATTTAAAACGACCGTTTGTAGCGTAAAGGGATGTCATAGTCTTTCAGGAAAACAAAAAACGTGTAATCAAATTACATTTCACAAGTAAATACTTACATTTTATACAGTATATTTAAGTAAATCGACCATCAAACAAAAATTCTAATAACCTAACTTAACACAATTCAATGTTGCTATCCGTGAGGAAAAAAATACCCATATTGATTTCTTTTGTGCTTATTTTTGTTTAAAAAAAATATAGTTTTGGCGGCAATTATGTATGCGTCAAACTAAACTATATTTATTTACAGCTACTACCTACAGTGTTTTATAACTAAAAGTTACTGTTAGTTCGAAGAGTGGCATCATAAAGATGACAATTTTATTGATTAAGATTTTTTTTACATTTAAGTAATGTTCTCAATAATATTTTTCTATTTCATAAATACAAAATAAATACAATAAACATACTTTTAATTGATATCAAACGAGATTTTTCAAGCAATTAATACATTTCTATAATATCATTATAACACATTACACATCAAACATTCCAAACGCAATAAACGATATCTCATTTCGTTTACCTTCCGTAAATATATGTCATATAAGTCATATTACATGAAAAAACATCATCTTATTTAGTTTCATAACATAAAATACTTGATTTGATCCAGCAACATAATAGTGCGTTTTCCCATTTTTGTGGTAATGGTACTGGTAATGGTATCACTGAAAGCTTTATTTGTGTGCGTTTGAAGAACGTAGACACATTCGGCTCACGCACACAAAGAAAATAAAGTGGACACACGAAATCGCTCGTGTTTTGTTTTAGACGCCTCTTCTATGCGTTGTTGTTCTAAGAGGAATAATAAGTATTACGATTAAGTATTCGATTACTTGAACATGGTTATTAGGCACAATATGCTCGTCACAATGCATATGGTGAAGTGAGCTGATGATGAAGTACCAGGAGAACTCCTCAACAATTAACGGCCTAGCATTGGGAAAAGCAATATTTTGTAAAAGGTTATAAGTAGTTGACATTTAGACTTTTGTAACGAGGTAAATTATAAATCGACCAACCAAAAAGAGTGAAAAAACGAAAATATAAAACTAAAGACACCGACTACAGAGATTAAAGTTATTTTTCACTTTGCAGTGTTTTTTGGAAGTCGGTTTAATTTTTTTTTTGGTTTAATGTTTTTATTAGCATATATAATCTACACATATTAAAGTTTTATAACAAGATGTTTCAATTAAATATTTTTCAAACAAAATAAAAAAAAAAAAAATTATTCAAATAAAAATAAAAACAAAGAAATCCGCAGTTAAAGAGTTCAGGAATAACAGCTTCGGTAAGCGTTTGGATAATATTCGGCTCCTGGTCTTTGTATATGGCGCCAGCTTTCGAGAACAATCCCTCTGGTGAAGCCGAAACAGCCGAAAAAACGAGACTTTTAATAACACTAAACACTTTATGTCACGAAAAACTTTCGAAATTGTCATTTGAACAATGAAATTTCACCAACGAATTATGAATGACATATATGTCGGTAAAATAGTACAGTTCGTTGACTAACTCCATCTAGTGATTAAATGAATCAACTAAACTGTTTCAAATAGTGTTGGACGAATCGAACTCGGATGATGAATTACAAGACTCGACTCATTACAACAGGACTCCAAGACTAGAGAAATAAGTTCTCTACGAGCCCTTGTATGTGACATGAGAGCTCGAGTGTCTTTGTGCGCTCGAGTCCCTTTTATGCGGCGAGTCGTACTCAAGTTCTTTTCGTGTATGAGTCTAGCAAATTTAAATTGTTACGTTAACAGGTACAGGTAGTATCTCAAAATAAAGCCAGTTTACCTTCACATCTCTATTTTCATAGAAGTGAGTTTTTAGCTGATTTGTAATGATTTTTTCGTGTCATTTTTTTTTAGTGCAGAATTACATAACCATTAATATAAACTTATCACCTATTCGAGTCTTTTCGAATGATGAGTTTTAAGTCTCATCTTCATCTTCGAGTTTTTCTTGAAGACTCGAGTTCATTTTAAGACTCGAGTCCTTTTGTAAGACACAAGTGGTTGTTAAATGACTCGGACTCGGCTTGACTCTAGACTCCGAACCTTTTTAGTACACCGAGTCTTGCTTATTTGAGTCGTCTTTAAAATTAAGACTCGAGGACTCGAGTTTTTTGCAACACTAGTTTCAAAAGCACAGAAGGAATGCCATCATAGATGCACAGATAGCGTTAATGTAGTATTATGGAGATAGTATTCTTTGGTAGTTCGTATTCCGGGCTCCGGGCCAGAAGGCCAAACCTAATGTTGGGGGTTGCAGGTGAAAAATCGGTAATAATTGTTTGAATAATTATAAAAAATCGATTATTCATAAAAATAATCATGTATAAAAATCGATTTTTATTCGATTATTTCCATAATCGATTGTTTTTGACATCCCTAACTAAAATATATTCAATAAACATTAAGGCCGTGCGCGCCATAGACTACTATATTAAGCCGGCTCTACACGTTGGCCAACACAGTGGCGAATGTAGTGGCCAATGACTATTCGCCAACGTGTAGAGGGGGTGTTTGTGCACCCAACATGCACAAACACGCCGTCTACACGTTGGCCAATACGCATTGGCCACTACATTCGCCACTGTGTTGGCCAACGTGTAGAGCCGGCTTTATATACTAAGGGTGCGCGCACTGCCTTGCGGTGGCCGCAATTCCGGTAGTTCTACATACCGCACCGGTAGACTGACCGCAGTGCGCGCACTTCTATGACACTCCATATGCGTTTGCAAAACGCAAGGCAGTGCGCGCACGGCCTAAATAGTCAGTTGTCAGATTATAAAATAACCGCAGTAGAAATAGATTACAATGAATCAATCAAAATAAACACTTGTATGTAATTGCGGAGAAATAGCCCAGTATTTAATGATAATACTGTAAAATGGCATTAAAATGTTATTTGCAATCATTTTCTAAATTATTGTTACTATCACAATATTCTCAAGCGCGATATGTCCATTATATTCAAGGTCAAGAGCCAGAACCAAAAATAAGAGAATATTTTTATTTTATTGATCATCAAGGGATGGTAAGTGACCTTTGAACTTCGAAACGAAGTATGAAAATATTGTAATTTTGGATTCTGGTTTGGGGTTACAGTGAAATTAAATAATATTATTCAATGGTTCAAAATTTCCGTGTTTTTTGGAGCACTTTGAAATAAGAAGACAACAGATGGGCTTCGAATTTTAAATTAAAATGATGTTACTTAATTCTTTATTCATTCTTATTAATTTCTTGTTCCAATGTGTGTCTGTTAGGAAATTTACGAAAGCGAATAGTTTGATTAATTTGTAAACTGACTGTAATATACCTAATTACGGAATAACATTTTTGGCTTGTTTGATGTCTTTACTTTTTTTTGGTGTGTCATAGAGAATTTAGTTTTCTTACTATGGTCTTTTAAAATTAATAATGCATAATTTCTTTTTCTTTAGTTATTTTTAGATGATTCTAAGATGAAAAACTTCACATCATGCTTTAAGGAAAAGAAATTTCTTCAGTTCTTTTTCAAGAGGATCCGTTTCAATAAAACTGGTAGATACGAAGAAGACTTTCCATTTATTTCATTGTGTGGAAGGGAAAGGAATTTTATCAGATGTGATGATGTACCCATAGTTTATACAAACGTTGTACATATTAAAAACAATGATTTTTTAAGTTATGGTTACTGTGGTGATTTGATGGTGTCTAAATTTATGCCTAATAAAATTTATATGTTACCAAGTACAGGCAGAGTATACCACCCTGCTGATGAAAGGTATGGTGGTGTAGGATTAGTCAAATCAAAGTTAGCTATAGAATTTAGTAAATATTTTGAATTTAATAATACTGATTTAAATGTGCCCACACACTTTAAATGGCAAAACAAAACTTATGAGCTAGACCAGAGTTGGTTTATGGAACAAGTTAAAAAACATAATTTAACCATATGGTCTGATCCAGACAATGACTAGTTAGCACAGGTGGTAGGTAGGTAAGATACACAGATAAAAAATTTGAAAGAACACCTTATTACAATAATAGTACACTTTATTAGGTGGTTCACAACAATAAATTAGAAAAAAATATGGAAACTGTTATCACAGGATATAATTATGGCGAATTAAAATGAACTTTTGTGATTGTATACATAATATCTTCTTTTTAAATATTTAGATTGTACAAATAAATATAATTTTCATTATTATAACTATGTTGTTTCTTCTTTAGAAAAAGCTTGATAGGACCCTGGTTGTACCCAAGATATACCTTGATTGATGACACCATCATTTGGGGAGGGGGTTTTAAGCATAATATTTTTGACAGTATCATGAACCTCTGGGTCATAAGGCTTAAATGTAATGTAATGCTTATCTTCTGTAGGTGGGTCATCATAAACATGGTCTATACTGAGCACAACACATTCTCTCACTTTCTCCATGAATGTTTTTTTATTACTCTTATATCTGTAAGTTAAATATATTGATTATTAAGTTAATAAAGATGCTCTGTTGGGCTTCGCCTCTTACTAAGTCTTACATAATATGTAATTAAATTTGTTTTACTTACGCAACAGAAGCCTCTACATTCGCAGGTGCTTTAACATTCAAGTTATGAAATATTGAAAACACATATTTTAAAATTTGCCATATGTGATTCTGTTTTCTGTCCCATTGTGGAAAAACTTCACTTAAATTCAGAACACCAGTATGTGCATCAATAGCTGGGTGGTATAGGTTTGATGTGAATGTTAAGACCTGAAAATAAAGTACTATTAGGATGATTAATATTTCATAATAATTATAATATATAGGTAAATAAGCAGTTCTTTTTTCTTCCTAAGAACAATGAAATGCCTAGGAAATTCAAAAGGCATTATAACCTTTAAATCTTGACTTTTTATTTAAAGAGCTGATTCAATGACTTGTGCTTATTTGAGATAATATACTCAGCAACAGATGTTTGCTGGGTTATAATCAATAACAATGTAAAAGATCCATAAACTAAACAAGTCTTGCAAGGTTATACTTACAGGGACTTCTTCGTCTGGGAACTTTTCTGGCAATGTTAATGTAAATCTAAAAACACCCCCTTCATACAAACCAGCTCTCACAAAAATAACTCCAAACCACACTAAAAAAGTAAAACTGATAAATCACCTGTTGAAACTGTATCTTATATCAATGCGTTAAAACTATTTCACTTACAAAATGAATTCTCATACGATGGGATCACATAAATTCCCTGAAGGTTCTCCGTTTGCAACATACGGCTGAAAAGATAAATAGAAAATTTGTTGTGTTTTTCTGTCACTCATGAAGTGAACACTGGCCAAAAAGTTATATCAATTAGACAATCAAAGCTATAAGCTTGCTCAATAGCAACAGGAAATTGAAAAAGTATGCACTTACTATTCTGCCATAATAACATACTCTTGATGAATCATAGAATATAATTCCCTAGTTTCTTTGACGTTGTTCTTCATTTCGTCATTCATAATAAAACAAAAATCTATGAATATTACGGTATCCTTCCTATTAAATTACAAAAAATAAACAATACTTTTCTAACTTTAACGTGATGTCAAATTCGTCAGAACGAAACGTCAACGTCAATGACAATAATTTTGCGTCAAACCTAGTAGAGTTTTTTTTTTTTTTTTGGTTTTGGCATTGCACTATTCGTGCTTATTGCCACTGACAATATTTTATTTGATCAAAACGTAGGAATCAATTACTCGCGAACAAAGTTGCTTTATGGCAATCACTTGCTTAATGCTTTATGCTTTATATGTTAAGCAAGCTATTTTATATTCTTTATTATAAGCATATAAAATTACGGCCAAACGGGCGGGAGCGAATAAAACAAGCGTGCTGTCAGAGCGGAATATTACATCGCGTTTATGAATTTATTACGGAACAGTAAAAGAAAAACAATGAACTTTCCTTCAGGCTTCATACTTTCCAGGCTTAGTACCTACTATCTATAATTGGTTAAGTGTTAATATGAAATAAAGTATGTTAGTATTTAAAACAATTATAGGCGTATTTAAAAGTTCATTGATTTTATTTTTAATAAATATTGCATGTCCTATCATTGTTTATTTACACTAAAAAGCACGAAGCATAACAACATTGTTTATAATATTACGTTACTTGATCGCCACCCGAGATCTCAAAATCGCACGCAATGCGTAAAATTATTTAAATGATTAAGCACGCGTCCGAAAGCAGGGTTGCCAGCACATTAATCTCGTTTATACGGTCGAGTGTCTGCAATTATACGAAATTCGACTGCATTATACATAATTATTTTTTATACCCGATTTTTTATTACTTGACAATAAAAAAAATACTGGCTTGTATTTAGTCGCCACCGTTCCGTTATATTAAATTTTTATGATTTTTGTCCATTCTTCGAATCAATCAAATCAACCAGGTACCTGTCTATCCTTTTTAGTACTGGTCACACTCAATCATATTTATCATTCACCGAAATAAACGAAAGTTCTATTCAAAGTAAACGTCAGAGTGTTGAGAATGTTCCCCGCCGCGTACAGGAATTATTAGCAAACAAGAATTATTTTACTGTGTGGTATAAGTACATTTGTAGTACGGTAGAAAAACTTTAGTTAAAATTAATAATAATGTATATAATTAAATTAGCTTTAAGCAATGACATCACAAAAAAGATGTATTCCTCTATTATTGTATTGTGATATAGGTATATAACCATCTATGTATCCGACTAAAAGACTTGTATCTATGGTCATGAATAAATAAAAAAAAAATATCACACATTGGTGGTAAAATTTAAATCTGGAATTAAATTAAATAATATGAATCACATTCACATGAATACATACGAAGATTGCGTCGATTTAGACTGACATCAATCGTTTTACTCCCCTATTCATTTTCAACAATTACTATGTACCTACACTTAACATTTGCGAAGTGCCTTGCAAAAGCAAAAACAAAAGCAACACACAAAAAGAAGGTGGTAAATGAGAAGCACAGGTTAGCATAGTAGGATAGTTAGTTAATATATGTAGTTAGTTCTGGTCTTACCAATTTCCATTCATGCAACCACAAGAAACCAACCATCATGCAGATTTCTAATATTAATTCTTTTGTAGATAATTTTTTTGTTTAACATAGCGCTAGAAGGCTCAAAAGTAATGCACCTTCCGTGTTTGGCTATGCCATTTTTTGTACTCATAAGAGCAGCTAATGTTACAGTTTTCAAACAGTTTCTATCTTGCGTTTTTATTTTTTTTAAATGACTAAAAGTGCGCTCAACAGATCAACAGATGCATACGAAAATGGCAATATAAGCAAAAGTGCTATGACTAAAGCTTTTGTTACCATGTCGATCACTAAGTGAAAACACTTTTTTCCAATATTGTGCTGCTGAAAGTTTATTATCCAGACCTAAACTTACATGGTCTAGGACGCTTTTCGAATGGAAGGAACAAATTTTGTTGTTCGATGTATGTACACATAAAAATCATGAAATATCCAACTTTTCACTTTCAGCCACACAATATGAGTCAGTCAGTCACCCAGCTTTAAGATACATAATATGAGATATTATTCATTAATTAATTAATATCTTGCTTGACGCAGAACGCAAGACTTGAACAATCCAACCAAAGTAACCAAAAGAAGCGCCAAAACACAACACACGACAGTCAACAATTCGACATGGAAAATTTAAAATACAGGAAAAGGAAAACACGTCCCACAGATGAACAAACACCACACCAAACCAACCAAACGTTCACAGACTAAAAAAAAAACCACCACACCACTATAAATTATATTGTCAAGTTGGTAAGCATACTGATACAGTATCAGTATGCTTACCAACTTGACAATATATACAGTATCAGTGATACTGTATATATCTCCATCTCTGTTCATCATCATCAGTCGTCGTGACAGAAAAAGGCTAATAAGTACACAACGTTTCTTTTCAAGGAGGTCTCTTTTAGAAATAAATATGCCATTTGCCGTGCTTTTTTTTTGTATCCAATTATACTGAATGACTACCTATACGCAATAGATACAATGAACAGTCCGATTATACACGTTTTGTATCCAAATATACAATCTGGCAGCCCTGTCCGAAAGCAATCGCTAGCATGCCACGACTGGCCACATCGCACGCACCGCGCTGCTATTGCTTAATTTTATTATTACTACTTGCGATTGCGATCATGCGATGTGCGACGGACGGAGGCATGTGCGATATAAAGCAAAAAGCAAATAGCAACAAGTGAGAGCTACGATAGCATTTGCTTTATGTTATGTATGATAAGCACGGTGCTTTATTCTGCTATATGCTTTATTAACCACCACTAGTCAAACCTACATACAAAAGTACTCTGTGGTCAAACGGTCAAAGTCATTTTATTTGAAAGTGATGTAGGTATATAATTTTTTAGTATTAATGCCCTGGCTAAAGTCAAGCAAGACTGTAGGTTTGGATTCATACTGCTAGAACTCTTCTCTTCTACTTGTCTTACTTATCATTACTTATAATTTCGCGTTCAATACAGAAAAACAATACGACTTTTTTAAATCTCATTCAATTAAACAAAGCATCAATTTACTTTTTATCTTTTTTTTAATGATAATTGGCTCGCGTTTGACCACCATCTACTGATGGGTAGTGGAAAAATTTCGGACGGAAAAGAAATTTTTTTTTTTCCAATTTTTCCTATATTTTTCCGATGTTTTTCCACTTAAAAAAATATCATTTTAATACATAAATAAGTTAATTATGTGTACACTAAAAAAATATCAATATTACTACTGCTAGTAATAAAGTGTTAAATGAGCAGGACAAAACGAAAAACTATTTTTTATTTATTTTTGCAACACTAATGTAATTCACGTACAGGGTTTGTGGGCGTTTGAGTTATTAAATGCCGGCTAGGTGCTTTTTAATTTAATACCAGTACTACTTCTTCAAATCAAATCAAATCCATTTATTTGGTTAAAATGTGGTACAAAAGATGTTAGCATAATATAATACTTAGTGCAATGACACATTTCGCCATAAATTGGCATGCAAATATTAAACTATATTAGTACCTAATATAATCTTAACTTTAACTAATCGAATACAATAATATTTTAAAAACATGAAGTAAAAACAAAATATAAAACAAATCGAAGATGTCAAAAAATGTCCAACCAGAGTTTATACAATGATAATAAGTTTATAATACATTTCTGTAATAGTACGACTGACAAGAACCTTTTTTTAAAAACTCAGCTATTGAATAAAAACTGTGAGAGATGAGCCACTTTTTTAAAACTATGCAGAATTTTCTGTAGGGAAGATCGGTAATAAATTTTGGTATAGAATTATAAATAAGCGGGGCCATATAAACACAGCTGTGTCTGAATAATTCTATTCTAGGTAAAGGCAATTTTAATTGATGTTGTGTAACTTTTTGTTTATTATTATTTTTATTAGCTTCAAAAAGTGTTGAATTATTTTTTACAAAGAACAATGACCACGCTCCATACATGCGATGACCTGTCAATCAAATTTTTTATCAGATGATGTATAGTGATGTGAATCATACCAAATTATAGAATGAGTCTTAAATATGCAACTGTAAAAACGTGGTTTAATTTGACAATCAGGTAAAAATGTTACAATGAAAACAATATTTGAGGTAATGTACCTACTTAACTGTCAAACGAACATTAGTACAAACAGATTTACAACTATCCCATAATACCTAAGTATCTTCATGAATTAAGTACTTTTATTATTGGTTGAAGAAGTGGTTATTATTGGTTGTTGAAAAACAATAGAAAAAAGTTGGTAAATTAAATAAAATTAAAACAGCACATTTATTAATTTCATTATTTTATTCTTCACACTGACAGCACGAAAAAACGTTTCGTTTCACAATTATAACTTCACTTAATAACTTCACGGCCGCGGAAATATTGACAACCTTAGAGTATGCTTACTAAGTAACCTTATAACGAATTTAAATTAAATTAATTGTAAAACGATGCACGAAATACAAAATCAATAAATGGTAACGGTGCTAACACTGCGTCTAAATGTCAAACTCACCATAAAACGGAACGGTACTTCAATGCATTTGAAATGGCTGCGTTCTATTAAAAACAACGCTTTATTTAGTGGTCGTTTTAAAATTATTATTTCTTATTTTTCACATTACTAATTCTGATTTAAGTTAGTATTACGTAAATTGCAAAAAATTAGTTATTTAATATGCTAAATAACATCACTATACATTAAATCTTGTGTCAAAATGTTTGACAGGTCAATTCTGGACATGATTCTTTGGCTATTTCAAATATATAAATACAAGGAACTGTGAGTAGGTTATTGGATTTAAATAATGGTTTGCAAGAATCAGTCCAGTCCATATTAAATATTGCACGAATGCATTTTTTTTGAGCTAATAATACTCTAGGAACGTCGGAAGAGTTTCCCCATACGATGATACCATATCGGATAATAGAACAAACATACGAATGATATACCATTAGCGTGGTTGATCTAGATGTCTCATTTTTTACTTTTCTTAAAGCAAAAACAAACCTATTTATTTTCAAACATATTTCATCAATATGCTGCCTCCAGGTGAAATGTTCATCAAGAGTTATACCCAGAAATTTTGTTGTGTGTACCTGCTCAACTATTTGATCTCTATGTGCAATTTTAAGGAGGATCTGTTTACTTTTCTGGGTTTTAAAATTTAGTATTTTAGTTTTTTCAATGTTGATTTTTAAAGCGTCATTTTTAAAGTCTTCAATGTATCGGTTAGAGTTGGGTCGTAATAAGGACAGACTCTAAAGCTGTAACCTAGGGGTCTTTAAGTCAAGACTGAATAGGTTAATTTTAGGTAAGCGTGCTCCATCTTTGATTACATCGTCACTTACCATCAGGTGAGATGGTGGTCAAACGCGAGCCTATTATCAATACAAAAACTAGCCAAGTGCGAGTCAGACTCGCCCATGAAGGTTTCCGTAGAAACTATGCTATATATAACTATGCTATGTTTTAGAAAATGTGCTATATCTCAAAAACTGCTGACCCGATCTCGTTCAAACCAATTTTCGTTGAAAGTTTTTATTAAGATTTACAGCATATTTTTTTTTTTTTAATTTTTCACTCTACTATTATAGAAGTTAGAGGGGAGCGGGGAAGACTCATTTTACCACTTCGGAGGCGTATATCTTTTAAACGGTTGTCTTTAAGAAAAAGTGAATTTAGAAACCTCAACGTCATTTTTAGTTACTTAAAGACCTGTCTATAAATACCACACACGTATAGGTTTGATGAAAAAAATAATTTTTTTAGTTTTAGTTCTATGTATGGGGAGCCTCCCTTCATTTTATATATTTTTTTAGTTTTTAATAAAAATCGGTAAGTGGTTAACAGAATTCAATTATTTACCAAGTTTCATATGTGTAGTCCTAATAGTTTCGGAATAAATGGCTGTGACATACGGACGGACAGACAGATAGACATGACAAAACTATAAGGGTTCCGTTTTTTGCCAATCGGCTACGGAACCCAAAAAAAAAAACACGTGTGGAATCTGTACGAAAAACAAAATAATAGTGTATCTTGTAACAAAACATAACGTTGTACTAAGGATAGTCGTATGCGAGTAGTAGTGATTTGCCGGTTCTGGCGCACCAATCCCGTGGCTCACCGGTTCTGGCGCACCACCGCTTCTGGCGCAATCGCGGTCCAGGGCGTTTGAAACCTAAAAAAAAAAAAAAAAAAAAAAAAAAAAAAAAAAAAAAAAAAAAAAAGGTTTTGGGGTCCGCTGATCACGTTTCTGCAATCCTTTTTTGCGTAGGATGCATGGTTCCGGAGATACAGAAATCAATTAACAACAATCTGTTTCATTTCCGGTGACCCGAACCTCATTATCGACTTTCATTGTTCGCCTTTTCTTATCTATTGTCCGTGCGTCCGGCCGCTCACCCTCATTAGGATTGCATTGACGTTTCTATGTATTACTCATTGTTACTGCTACTGCTATTGTATACTTTTATTGTTCATAGACCATTGCTTACTTTGCTATTCGGAATCATCAAAACGGAATCAATAAAACACATGCGTCATTAACAAATTTTATTTTTATCTACAAAATATGAGCGGAACATCTCATCCACTAAAATATCGTTGTACAGTGTGTTCCCTGTAAATATGTTTGTAAAACTATGCATTGAACATCCCTGAAACTTATATAGCAAATACATTAAGCAATATTCACCACAAACTGAAGTCCAATCATTCTGAATCCTATCAATACTCCAGCCCCATCTTTTACAATTCCTTTTCAAAAACTCGAGATGATATCGCGCAGGTGTTCGCCCATACGAATCAAAATATTGACCGATGCCATTCGTATCGATATGTACAGCTACCCAGTGTGAACCTGGCTTATCATCCGCATCCAAATTGCATATTATATACGTTGGTGCATGGGTATACATAGGGAGTCTATTAGCAGCATAAACATTATTTTCTAGACTGGGATGAATCTTTTTCAGATGTTTTTGTACTTCTAGTGTATCCATGATATAGCATATTATTACACTACCAATCTATTCAATGGTTGTCATAGGAATGTTCAATTATAGTGATTTGTAAATATTAAATCGCATTATTTTGTAGCACTCACAAAACAGGTTGATGCCAGCAATGTGAGATAAGTTTGTTGACTCATAGAGTTACTATCAGTTTCCGGAGGAACGTGAGATAATTTTGGTGATTCATAGAGTTACAATCAGTTTCGTTGTATTTAGGAATTTGTTTTAGATAAGAATAGTGCTATATAAGATCGTACCATTGCCGTCATGCAGTCAGTCTATGGTCGTTTGACCGCAGTGGATTGTATACGTCTACCAATACTACGTTTGTGTTACTTCAACGCATCAATGGCCATGGAGGTAAGTGTTTATTCTATTGACAAACTTACTTGTATTCTTGTTGTTGTTTCCTAACGTGTGTGATTAAGTGTAAACAAATTGATATTAACATGATAACTGTCTTGTTGCAGAAATCATTCAACTTCGATGAAAATACCTATAAACAGTATTACTACTCACCGCTCTCCCCTCAACATGAAGAAGAGAACGATGACATCGTTATTAATAACACATGTGATGGTGGAAAAAGGAAATCACAACCGATTGATCATTTTTTTGAAGTCGCACCAAAAATAAAAAAGAAGAAACTGTTATCGTCAACCGTGGCACGAGCCGCTAGAGATGGTGTATCATACATTTCTAGTAATTCTGACGACGGAGACCAAGCGACGCATCTCATAAAAATTGAAATGTACGATATGAAGAAGCTATGTAAGATTCCAACTACTGATCATTGGAAACACGCTACCACGAGGATTAAATATTATGTAAAGAATAATAAGGATAGCATCTACGACAGCACAAACGGGCTCGTATACAACATTACAAAGACAATAGCAGAAAGTGAAAAAGTTAAAAAATACTTTTTTAACAATGACACCCATTAGTTGATTAGTGAATGTGATTCTGTTTACTTAAATTACTTCTGTGTACTCATTAGATTCTACCTGACTCGTCATTAATAACACATGCGATGGTGGAAAAAGGAAATCACAACCGATTGATCATTTTTTTTTGAAGTGACACCAAAAAAATAAAAAAGAAGAAACTGTTATCGTCAACCTTGGCACAAGCCGCTAGAGATGGTGTATCATACATTTCTACTAATTCTGACTATGGAGACCAAGCGATGCATCTCATAAAAATTGAAATGTACGATATGAAGAAGCTATGTAAGATTCCAACTACTGATAATTGGAAACACACTACCACGAGGATTAAATATTATGTAAAGAATAATAAGGATAGCATCTATGACAGCACAAACGGCCTCGTATACAATATTACAAAGACAATAGCAGAAAGTGAAAAAGTTAAAAAATACTTTTTTAACAATGACATTAGTCGATTAGTGAATGTGATTCTGTTTACTTAAATTACTTCTGTGTATTCATTAGATCCAAGGAGGTGTCGTCTTGTGGTGCTGAGAGAAAAACAAGATTAGAAGGAAGAGATGAGTGTGGCATACGTGAACAGATCACTTCATTGAAAAGAAAAACTACAAAACTGATTGGAGATGAAAAAGTGAAGAATATGCAGTACCCAAGAGCTGAATATCCATTTTTCAGTTCAAAATCTAGACGGTTGTTCAGTTTCGGAGACTGGCCACTCGTTATGAAACAGAAGCCTGAAGATCTTGCAGAAGCCGGTTTCTTTTATACTGGTCATGAAGACAGGACCAAGTGTTTCCATTGTGGTGGCGGTTTGAAAGATTGGGAAGATGATGATGATCCTTGGCAGCAGCATGTTCAGTGGTTTAGTCAGTGTGCTTATGTAAAGTTTAAACTCGATCAGTGTTCTGTATAAGATTGAATAGGGTGTTTATAAAGAAATAAAAAAATAGTATATTGCATATAATTTGTTTTATTAAATTTTATAATTTTTCCTTTAGTTACATACACATAACCTTAACTACTATAGTCTACAGTAACATTTCTATTTTTATCTATTTCAATAATATTATCAAACTCAGCATAAACAATACAGTTAATTGTTTGTATTAGTGAGGATTCAAATCGTACTTCTAATCTTACACTACCATGCTTTATGAGATTCCAATGAGCTGATGAGTTAGCTGATAAATCAGGAGTTAAATCAAATGCTAAAAGACAGTAACCTTTAGCATACTGTTCACGAGAGATTGCATTTCCTTCATTTAGAAAGTGAATACCAGTCCCCGAGAATAGAGTATGATATGCTGATGTAAATATATTATTATTAAAAGATGGTTGCAAAGCTTTTGAAGGTATTTGTTGACCATCAATATATAAGCTGAAAGAGTTAATACCATAGTTTTCAAAGTTAAATGGATTTTTAGTAAGCGAACCATTAAATGCAGAATTGTTTACAAATCCAATAATACATCTTTTGGGTACCTGTCCTAAGAATATATTATCAAGAGTTTTTCCTTGAACACCTGATGGAATTGTTAAAACTTTAACTTCAGCACGAGTAATAGGATATTTAGCAGTGGTAGAAGCTAAAACTTTCTGATGTGCGAGTAATACACTTGGATTAATTCGTGCTCTTCGAACAATAAGAGTTGCGTCTGTAATGCAAACTTTAAACTTTACATCATTTGACCCAGCAATTAAATTAAAACTCTCTCTTGATCGAACTAATTTTACACTCATTTCAACGCCATTCATTAAAAATTTATCTTGATTGAAAATGTCACCATGAAGATGACCAATCATTTCTATTTCCCTACTTTCATTAACTAATTCCTGTCTTTTAACAAATCCTATGTTTTTACCATCTGTGGAATCCATTTTTCCTGCTGTATCCTCATACCAAAGGCTACAAGTAAGATGAGATTGTTTAGCAGCAGGAGCATAGTTTAAAAGAGTTTCCATGTATGCTCGATAGGCATAGGTATTATTAGGTGGTGATACAAGTTTTTGGTTTAAATAAACATCAAGTTGACTAAAAAGTGAATGCAGCCAATTATTTACAGGTGCTACTGCTGTAGCTGATATCAAGTTTGATGAATCTTGATTTAATACTTTTGCCTTTATCTGGAGTAATGTATGAGACAAATCTATGTAGTCATCGCCTGTTCCAGGAACTTGAAACTCGATAGGTCCATCATCAGCAAGAGATGAAATTGGTTTATAGTGAATCCACAATCCATTTTCAATGCTTGTTTGTGTAGACGGTAATGCAAATAAATCTAATTCTGACTTAACGCACTCACAAGAATGATTATGAAGGAAAGACATATTTAATTTGAAAATATATCTTCGATGTTTTTTGGTTTTAGACCAAGTTTTTTCGTAGCTTTCACTTTAGCAGTTAGTGGTGGAATGAACGATGCCAATCGTTTTCTTTTAGTTATATATCCAGATCCTGTCATGTTAAATCGATCAATTTTGTTATCAGCCTTTCGTTTTAAGTTCGTACTAACTTGTTTAAGACGATCTTTTATTGAGGCTTCCATAGGACGCGCTTGAACCATATCCGATAAAAGTCCTACTCCAGCGTTTAATGCCTCCTTACCAACCACTCGAACACCACTTGAAAGTAAAGGTAAAACTGATCTAAATAACCCTCCTAAGAAGCTCCCAATACCATGACCGCGTTGGTATGGTGAACCCTTATAAATTACACCAACTCCTGATCCAGCTTGATGTGAATAATAATTTTCATATGGACATTTATGATGATCATGAGGAGAATACATTATTATAATTTGTGGAAATGTAGTTTGATACACACGGTTCCGAACTGGAATGGTATTTTTTGTCCTGTGCTCGATCTTATATCTATTTCCAGCGTATCGAACTCTCTTCGCATAACAGGTAAGTAGTGAGGTGGAGAGAAAACGTGCATTTTATTCGCACCATAAATGTATTTTGAAGGATCTAATGAAATGACTCTTAATAGCGGAGTCATAACATCACCCACAATCTGAGGATCGATAATGTCACAATATAGAAATAGTTGAGATGGTAACCCTAAGTGTAAATTAGCAGGACACTTCCCAAAATTTCTGTCTAGAAGATTTGTATTTGGTTCATAACCTAGTTGTAAACTTAATTTGGGTGATAATGTTACGGATGTTATATTTTTATCCAAAACAGAAATAGACACAAATTTTGTTATTTCATCATAACGAAATTTTAAGTTCTCTCTGATACCATTTAACGCTCTTAAAATATGTTCAACGTTATCATAGTTGGTAGCCGGAATATGTTTTTTGTAGTACACTGTTGATGGTTTATCTTCATTAGGCATTAACATGGTTTTTGTAATGTACACAACATTTTCATGATCTTGAACAGTAAACATGGTGCATGGATATTGAAACTCGACAACTCCAACCGACCATTCGCCTTCTAATTTCATAGCTTTTGGTAATTTTGTTGAAAAATTTGTGGTCTTGTTATCAGGAAAGTATTCCATTGAACTATTGCTGAGCAAAGTTAAATAAAAACTTTCTTTATTCATATTTCTTTTAAACTAGAAGCTAAAATCCAACTGTTAAATTTATCTGGATAACCTTTCCACTTCACTAATACTTCTTTTCTGTTACCCGAATAACGAGTACCAATTATTTTATCTATTTTATATTGTGAGGTGGGGTTGTAAGTGACCTTCTGTAATTCTTTTTCATAAAAAGTACCAACTATTGCTTCATCTTGTAAATCTGTTATTGTATAAACAACCCATGGAGATCTATCAATTATTGAAGATATAATAAATATTTCATCACTCCAATTTGATTCATATCCTTTTTGGAAAACATGTTTATATTTAGTTATTCGAACATAATCACCCACATTGAAATTTGGTTTTGGATTTTCTAAAGAAAGTTTGTTTGATCCTCTATTATAAAGATTAGTCCAAACTGTCATAATATTGGCGGAACTTACATCACATGGGCACATCTTAATACTAGAGTGAATGCTGTGATTATAAGAGTATATTAAATCCTGTAAAACATCTATGTATCTATAAGTATTGTTATGAGTGAAATAACGCCACATTTTCATTTTTAGAGTTCTTTGAAATCGTTCAACAATACTAGCCTTAATATCAGGATTGTTAGTGGTATAGTAATTTATCTTTTTGGATTTAAAGTATTTTTGTACATCTTTTGAAACAAATTCTGTACCTTTATCAGATTGTATGTGAGTAGGTGTGGAATTACTTTCAGTAAATATACTTTCAAAACATTCTTTAGTAGTTTCTGAGTTTTTCTTTTTCATTGGTCTTGCAAAAGCATATTTACTAAATACATCAATAACACAAAGTATATAGTTGAAACCATCATTATATTGAGAATAAGTTCGCATATCACTTAAATCAGCTTGCCACAGTTCATTAATATTTGATAGAATGTACCTATTACGTGGAAATTTTTTCTGAGTGGGTTTATGTAATGTATATGTTTCTTGTGATTGTAACCATTCCTTTACTTGCTTTTTATCCATTTTACCCTTCATGGCTTTTGATAATTTATCAATACTACCAAAACCAGCGGGGTTAGATGGATCATAATAAATCCTGTTAATTTCTTCTAGTACGGGGTCCATTTTTCCCAATCGAGCTTTTTACGTATTTTAGTTATAGATCTTTTATCTCCACTGCTCGGTGTAGAAAACTCTTGAACTTCAATCTCAGAGGTTTTGTTCAGATCTTTTGCTTGAAGTTGGTTAATAAACTCACATCTCTTTGGATTTCCAATATAAGTAAGTGGTACTTTAATATCTTTTAATGCTTTAGCAAATCTATCCCACCCTATCGGATCACTTCTTTTTAAGGGTCTTAGTGAATCATTTATTAAATCAACAATATTACTTCCAGGAATTTTTTCATTATCAATTATGACTGTGCCTTCATTATCCCAATGTATTTTACTTTTACTTGTTCCAATTAAGTTTAATAATGACTCACCTTTTTTATTATAAGTTTTTGGTATTAAACTGAGTATTTGAGTTGGTGTGTAAAGTGGATTTGTGTCATTTTCTTTACTTTTAATGGATCCTTTCTCATCCAACAAAGATTCAGCATCAACTGAACTTTTTAGATCTCTATCTTTATTTTTAAAACCAATTTTAGATTCATTTGAATCTTCATTAGATGTATCAGAATAAATTGGTAATCTGAGTGGTTGACGATCCTCTTCGGTAAAGTGAAGGTATCTTTGTAGTGTTTGTAAATATAACATCCACTTCTTGCGGTCTTCCGTCTTACTATTCATAATATTTTGCATTTCAATATCTAATCGAGACAAATTACTATTAACCTTATTTTCTTGTTTTAATTTTTCAATCAATCCAGGTTCAATAAGTATCATTTTCTTTGCATTTTCCATGTTAACTGGCTAGTCCACTTACTAATCCACTCAATATTGCACCTAATATTATTGGTAAGAAAGCCCCTCCTTTTTGTATGATTATATTTTTTCTTAGTTTATGTTTACACTTATGCACCAGTTTACGGAGTATATTTTTGTGTTTATTCAATTTTTGTTTATCTTGATCTTTAAGAGGTACCTTTCCTTGTAAAACGTTATGAATACATTCACAAATACAGTTTATTTCTTCTTCATCACATGTTTTAAGTAACGCTCTTTGATATTTTGGTTTAAGCGTATGCAAAGCGCTTAGCAAATGTTTATGCGTTGTGAGTCGACGATGCATCATTTAGAAATGATTTGAATTGTTTGATTCTTGGTGTATTTAAACTCTTTTGTGGGGACGTAGACTGTACAGTGTCCATTAAATGGGAAGACATTTGTCTTGATACGACAAAAATCATTGGTATTCTGTTTTAAATCAACCATTAAATATCCATGCGCTTCTAAAGTTGCATCCCTATAGGCATCTTCAATGAATTTTGGGTTGTCTGGTGACACTTGTCGTGCTAAATATCTTATTTGAGTTTTATCTCGAGGGTTTTTAAAATATATTATATAACTTGAGTTTAAAGAAATGTCTCTTTGACCTTTACCCTGATGAAATAAATTTTGTGTTAAATAAAATACACTCAGATTCCTGTGATGACTACCTTTTGTAAATATATCCACAATTCTTCCATCAGACTCTCTCATTAGATCATCAATAATAACAAGATGTGGGTTTTCACCATCAAACATATTAAGATTTGGAATTCCTTGATGATAGTTAACATTTGGTAAATTATATAAAGGTTGCATTTCATCAAAGCACCATGTGATCTGATTAAAATCACAATTACATATTTCTTTAACTGATTTTATGAAATTTGTTACAAAATTTGACTTCCCACATCCACTTGGCCCTGCCACAATAGCAGTAAACGGATGGATAAAGTGAAACATTTCACACGTCTAGAGTTCAAAGGGATGAAATAAAAAATGAAAATTATGTTGTAAAAATTAAATATATATATTGCTAAAATTACAAAAAACATGTAACTGATGAAAAACAGACTGATCTGTATACTATTTCTAACACAATTATTACTTATCAGAACTTTACAATCTTCTCAAATGTATGTTCACCGTTTTATTATTACTTAGATATCATTATTTACAATCGAATAATTAAAACTAACACAATTAGTACATCAGAATTTTACAATCTCAAATTTAAACCTACAAATAAAAACCACAATTATCTTACATTATTTACAATCAAACATTAAATTTTAAGTATGTAATAAACTATTATATAACATTATAGTAATAACATAATTTTACAATCAATATAAATTTTGTATAGTACAGAATTAAAAGTAAAAAGTGTCAACACTTAACGTAATTTATAATGTCCCCAAGCCAATGTATCAATGTTGTTGTCCATAATACATCGTTTGCTATCATTATATGATAAAGATGCTTTATTTATTTTTTGTGTAAAAATAGTGTGCTTGATTGACTTAAACCGAAGCATACTACAATATTGTACATTTTTATTAAACAAACACGATTTGTAATTTTCCATATTCATTTTTTTGGTAACACTTTTGTTAACCCCTTTTGCCTTTGCTATAAATTTATCTTCTACTTCCAAGGCATACATTTTTGATCGCAACCCTACAAATTCCTTCAACACTTTACCATTATTCTCGTCTTTAAAAAAACCTAACTTCTTTTTATTTATTTTTGGATAATCGTAAATATTATTTTCTGGATAGTCTGATGTATCAAAATAGTGAAGTAGGTCAGGTTTTATATCCTCATACAAATTATCTGTAAAAATTTGATATATCAAACTATCGGTATCGGTGTACAATAACTTAATTTTGTTATTAAACTTTTTAACCATGTAGTTATAATGAAATTCGTACATAAGGGTCTTAGATATATCTAAAATACAAAATCCTAAATAAATTGGCTTATCATAAATTAATTTTGTTTTTCGTAATTGTATTGCGACTAAATGTTCTGAAAATATTGATAAACTATGGAATTCTGGTTTTGCAATCAATTCCTGAGCACCTAAAACTTTACCACGATTATCCCAGTGAGTTAGTAGTTTAACGTTTACTCTTTTTTCAATATTTTCCATTGTCTTACCGAAGACAGAATTGTTCATTAATTTAAAAAAGTCTTTTTCAAAGTTTGATTTAGCTAACGTTCTCAAACTAGTATTTAAGTCTATGTATTTCTTTAGCCAAGAACTCTGTTTAAATTTTAAAATTCTATGTACTTTAATTAATTTAATTCCCATTTCAATGCATTGTTTTAAATTCCTGTAGTGAATGATGTATTTATTTTTATTATTTAAATTAGGAACTAATTTAGTTTCTTTAGTATTACCCACACATATGTTTTCAGGACATAATGGAAAGTCAGAATGCAAATTATGAAGTTCATCAGGATATTCCAAATCAACTTCTAAAACATAACCAAAATCAGACGTATCCAACACATTATAATCAGTATTACAATTTATCCATTCGAAACCACCAACAGGAAGGGATTGGGACATTGCCCAACCATATAAATTATTCGCATCAAAATATGTTAGATATGAATTAGGTTTTTCACCATCATAATCCTCCATGAATTTATTATTTGCTCTAGCAAAACGATTGCTACATTGAGATACACCCCCTCTAATACCAGCTTTAAAAAAAGCAATTTTGTCATAGTCCGTTAATAATTCTAATTCTATTTTCGTAAATTTTAACATTGCATCCCAACTTAAACCTGGAGCAGTATAGTAATGGGCAGGATCTAATCCATAAGTTTTAATACATAGCTTTCTGAAGTTTTCGAATACATCGGTCAAAAGTAAAACATCAGTTTTTAAATACAAATCGGAATAATCAGACATACTACTACACTTAAAATGTTGCCAAATATCTTTTGCATGATTATAATCATCATTTGAAATATTTGAATCTGTGAGTGAACTATAAAACTGGTGTTGATCAGGAAGTAACGGATGTTTCAAGCAATCACTATTACGCATAAATTCATAAGGATAAATACCTTTCCGTCTTAAACGTAAAAAATCTTCATTATTAGGATAGTTTCTTTTTAGTTCTTTAAACTGATCGTCATTAAGATTTTTAGCTAGCTGATCTAAACTACATGATAAAAATTTCAATGAATCTACGAATCTTAAGCTTACAGGTTGATTATTTATTGTTAACTGTTTTGAAAATGATATGTATCGTTCTTTATTTTGTGGAATAACTTCAACTTTGCCATCATCGAGGTTTAATGCATGGACAATAAAATGAGCATCGTAGTGACCGAGGTTATGTAAAAATATTGGAACATAACGAGGGGTTCTGTACTTAGAACTACACACTTGATGTGCAACACCCCTAAAACTGCCAGTGTACCAATCAAAATCGTAAAAAGGATCTTCATTTAATTGAGTTTCACAAATATGACAAATGTTTGAATTTGAAATTTTAATTTTATCTTCATCTGATAATGGAACGGGACATTTTTGGAAACAATTTTTTTTAACTATTGTTTTCACATCTTCACAAAGGCGATTCATAAACACTTGTGCACAGTTTGGCCCACTATACGTCTCATATTTTGATAATCTGTCATCATATGAACATTTAATGTAATATCCGAAACTATACACTTCATGTTTTTGAATACTAATTGTACTAGGCTTGGATGGATCGTTACTACATGATTCTATCGGGTTCAAAAATGCTTCAAAGTCTGCATAAACCACAAAAGGCATTTCCAACTTTTTCACGAATTTATCAAATTTTATTTTATTATTTGATGTTGCTTTACCGAACCAATCCTTTTTGGAATCCTTACCGTTTGGTAATTCCGTACAAATATGAGCGCAATCATATTGTTGATGGTTATTAAGTCTTTCCTCTGATGGGAAATGAAGTAAACATGAATCGCATATATAAACTGCGTGATGATTACTCGAGATTTGTGAGCTAACTAACCGCGATAACTTTTTAATATAACAGTAATGATTGTTAGTACCATTCGATAAATATAGTAGGTTGATATGATTAGGTGTACGACATTTTGTTAAATATAAAGGACCTACAACTGAATTACACTTTTTTTCTTTATTATACTCTAAACCAAAAACATTTATACTAATATTGTTTAATTTCTCTACTTTTGATATATCTACAATTTTAACCGGAAAAGAAATACCAGTAAATTTTAGTTTATTTTCATGAATTGCGTATGATGTTACGCGATCTACACTTTTACATACAGGATATAAACCGGAGAGTAATGCCCATTTGAAACACATATTATCATTATTTTTAACATTGATTACAGCTTTTTTTAATTTAATATCCTGAGGAAGATCGATATATGAACTACCACGTAAGGGGTTGAATTTGTTAACATTCATATCTATGTATTTAATTTGATTAAGACTCCAACCACTGTCTTTTTTTTCAAATTGACAAATTTTACCAACAATAGTGTCTATTAATGATGAAAAAAAAATATTTAAGTCATCACCCTGACAAATTATATAATTAAACGTTTGAAAATCAAATGTATTTTTAATATCTTTAGTTTGTTGTATGAAATCAGCATGCAATATGAAGTTTATTTTAAAAATTGTATGTTGTTGAATACATTCATTGATTAAAAATAAGATATCAATTTTTAATGAATTTAAAAACGATTCCGGTGTTTCAAAATATTGTCCCGATTGAATTGTTTTACTATTAATTCTATATGTTAAAATTCGGTTGCCAAAAGCGGTTTCAACAACTGTAACATTTGCTAGTGAATTATGTGATTTTAAAAGATTATTTTTGTGAACATTGCTTTTTAAATGGTTATTTAGATACCTTTTATTAATAAAAACATGACATGTGTCACATTCCACCTTATTGTTCTCCACGTTATTTGTTTCAGTCGATGATGTAGAAGCTCCTTCATCAAATTTTACTTTCTTGGGAACCTTATTTTCGTCAGTAGTGATACCTCGTTTGATACCTCTTCCAACTTGTGGTTGACTGTAACAAAACAGCAAGAAAATTATAAGACAAATCTTAAAATAAAGCAATACAACAATAATCTTTCTTATTGAGTTTGTACTTCTAATACTTACATCAACGCTGTTTCAACCATCTCACAGTGATTATACAACTCATCATCATACGATGAATCAAACAGTTCACACTTCTCCATTTCATCACAAACTTTAGGCAGCTCCTGATCGAATTCGTTGATGAATAGTTCCATATTCTCTTCCATGGGTGCGGAAAAGAAAGCACTGGTACACACTTCACTGAAGTTTTCCATCTTTATAGCAAAGAAGAAATTAGGTAGCACAGTAAGTAACAGTTAAGTGTTAGTAGACCAACTGATACCCAATTTCAAATAATATTCAAGATTTCAAATAATGTTCATTATATAGAGTCTAACAAAGGATTAAAAAGTCAGGTAGAATCTAATGAGTACACAGAAGTAATTTAAGTAAACAGAATCACATTCACTAATCAACTAATGGGTGTCATTGTTAAAAAAGTATTTTTTAACTTTTTCACTTTCTGCTATTGTCTTTGTAATGTTGTATACGAGCCCGTTTGTGCTGTCGTAGATGCTATCCTTATTATTCTTTACATAATATTTAATCCTCGTGGTAGCGTGTTTCCAATGATCAGTAGTTGGAATCTTACATAGCTTCTTCATATCGTACATTTCAATTTTTATGAGATGCGTCGCTTGGTCTCCGTCGTCAGAATTACTAGAAATGTATGATACACCATCTCTAGCGGCTCGTGCCACGGTTGACGATAACAGTTTCTTCTTTTTTATTTTTGGTGCGACTTCAAAAAAATGATCAATCGGTTGTGATTTCCTTTTTCCACCATCACATGTGTTATTAATAACGATGTCATCGTTCTCTTCTTCATGTTGAGGGGAGAGCGGTGAGTAGTAATACTGTTTATAGGTATTTTCATCGAAGTTGAATGATTTCTGCAACAAGACAGTTATCATGTTAATATCAATTTGTTTACACTTAATCACACACGTTAGGAAACAACAACAAGAATACAAGTAAGTTTGTCAATAGAATAAACACTTACCTCCATGGCCATTGATGCGTTGAAGTAACACAAACGTAGTATTGGTAGACGTATACAATCCACTGCGGTCAAACGACCATAGACTGACTGCATGACGGCAATGGTACGATCTTATATAGCACTATTCTTATCTAAAACAAATTCCTAAATACAACGAAACTGATTGTAACTCTATGAATCACCAAAATTATCTCACGTTCCTCCGGAAACTGATAGTAACTCTATGAGTCAACAAACTTATCTCACATTGCTGGCATCAACCTGTTTTGTGAGTGCTACAAAATAATGCGATTTAATATTTACAAATCACTATAATTGAACATTCCTATGACAACCATTGAATAGATTGGTAGTGTAATAATATGCTATATCATGGATACACTAGAAGTACAAAAACATCTGAAAAAGATTCATCCCAGTCTAGAAAATAATGTTTATGCTGCTAATAGACTCCCTATGTATACCCATGCACCAACGTATATAATATGCAATTTGGATGCGGATGATAAGCCAGGTTCACACTGGGTAGCTGTACATATCGATACGAATGGCATCGGTCAATATTTTGATTCGTATGGGCGAACACCTGCGCGATATCATCTCGAGTTTTTGAAAAGGAATTGTAAAAGATGGGGCTGGAGTATTGATAGGATTCAGAATGATTGGACTTCAGTTTGTGGTGAATATTGCTTAATGTATTTGCTATATAAGTTTCAGGGATGTTCAATGCATAGTTTTACAAACATATTTACAGGGAACACACTGTACAACGATATTTTAGTGGATGAGATGTTCCGCTCATATTTTGTAGATAAAAATAAAATTTGTTAATGACGCATGTGTTTTATTGATTCCGTTTTGATGATTCCGAATAGCAAAGTAAGCAATGGTCTATGAACAATAAAAGTATACAATAGCAGTAGCAGTAACAATGAGTAATACATAGAAACGTCAATGCAATCCTAATGAGGGTGAGCGGCCGGACGCACGGACAATAGATAAGAAAAGGCGAACAATGAAAGTCGATAATGAGGTTCGGGTCACCGGAAATGAAACAGATTGTTGTTAATTGATTTCTGTATCTCCGGAACCATGCATCCTACGCAAAAAAGGATTGCAGAAACGTGATCAGCGGACCCCAAAACCTTTTTTTTTTTTTTTTTTTTTTTTTTTTTTTTTTTTTTTTTTTTTTTTTTTTTTTAGGTTTCAAACGCCCTGGACCGCGATTGCGCCAGAAGCGGTGGTGCGCCAGAACCGGTGAGCCACGGGATTGGTGCGCCAGAACCGGCAAATCACTACTACTTATGCGGTCGCACAGTTTGCAATAAATGTGTATAACATGTGGAAATTATAATAAGTTCAAACACATCGCGAACTGTGCCGAAACAATCAGATTACATGAATAGTTCGCCTTCTATTTCATCCTATCAGACATATTCAGGAGCGACAGCAGTTCACAATCGGGGTTTTGACCTAAATAAAAAAGAACACGTATGAAATAAAAACTTTCATACGTGTTCTTTTTTATTTAGGTAGCTAACATGGTCACTAACAGTATCATTAGAACTTAATATTTACCATGTGTATTTATTGTTTTGAGTTTCCGATATTTCGGCACTGTTGCAAGCTCCATGATCACGGATGAACTGAAGTAATTACGGGTGGAAGTTTATGAGCAGACAAATCGGTCTATCCTCTTTAACGAGAAAGATCTCGTTCTTTTTTTGTTAGCGACACCGCTACCACTGTCACATGTATCACTAAACACTCGATTCTGTTCCCGACACACAAAACTCACCGTGTCGACTCGCGAACTTTCTACGGAACTTTTTCGGTTTTTACACATTTGAACCACTGGATTCCAGGCCCTCGACAGTTGAAACCCATTCTCCCTGTTGAAATTGTCGTATTTGGTAATCTCAATCGCTTCCCTTACAAGTCTTGGTATATATATATGTATAGTGGCGTTTTGTCGAGATAACTTGAGGGTTATGTAACTCAATCCAATGGTTCGATCCTGCGTTTAAAAGATGTTGTGCTATTGCCGATTTTTGAACATCATTATTTTTCACCTCCCTAATGTGTTCCGAGATTCGCCAAGCTACGGTACGTTTTGTCTGACCGATGTACGACTTTCCACAGCTGCAGTCCACTTTATAGACACCGGGTGTTTCCAGAGGGAAGTTGTCCTTCGGTAAACGCAGCATCTGAGAGACTTTTTTGAACGGAGTGAAGATGGTTTTGATGGCATATTTCCGTAGAATGTTTGCAACCTTATCTGTCACTCCTTTCACGTACGGCAAGAATGCTGGCTGCCTCTCAACCTCGCACTTCCGGTGTCTAGAACTAGGTTTTTGCCTACGCTGTGCGATATTCACTGCATATCCATTTCTCTGTAGCACCTTCTGAACATGTGTTAGCTCATCATGTAAACGAGAAAGAGGGTAGACCGATTAGTCTGCTCATAAACTTCCACCCGCAATTACTTCAGTTCATCCGTGATCATGGCGCTTGCAACAGTGCCGAAATATCGGAAATTCAAAACAAAAAATTCTCATGGTAAATATCCCGTTTTAAGTTCTAATGATAACACGTATGAAGTTCAGAATAATGTCCTTTTATTATATATATAAAAATTTATATATTTAAGAAAAGCAAGATACATGCTATATATATAAGTATATAGTATTTATTTTGCTTTTCTGACACACTGCGTTTCAGGCTTTTCCTGCAGATACTCGAAAGTTTTACCTGAAAGATATAATTAAAAATTTAAAAACATACATACTTGAGATGTTCATAAGGGCGGATGGGGGGTCATGGGGTCATGACCCCCCCTGCTGGGTCCAGGACCTAGGTGGACCACTAATTAAAATTTTTAAACAATATTGTTACTAGATAATACTCCAGTTTCTGTCGTTGTTCGGCAGTGGATGGCCAAGTGGCAGCGAAGTCAGGAAATACAAATTATAACTTCTTGTGACTTGACCACGATTATGTGACCCCCCCCCCCCTGGCAGCAAAGCTGAATCCGCCCTTGGATGTTCAGGTATATTAGATAAATTTGCTCACGCAAGAGACTAAAGATTTGCTAAATTCTATGAAATATGTGTAATAGATGGTAAGTCTTACTATCTTATCTTCTTACTAATCTTACTAATATTATAAATGCGAAAGTTTGTGAGGATGATATGATGGATGTATGTTTGTTAGGTACTCTTGCACTCAAAAACTACAGAACGGATTTGAATTAAATTTGAATAAGACATAGGCTTATCCCGGAATTCCCACGTGATCGGGATTTTCGCGAGAAAATCATCCCACGCGATCGATGTCGCGTGCAGAAGCTAGTTAATCTATAAATAAAAAGTTGGTCGTTTTTTTGTAGCCCATGGTATGTCCCAGTGGTGAATAAAGGCTTCCCTTGTCGCCTTTTACACTTCTCTGTCTTGTGCTGTTTCTGACCATGCTAGGCCCGCTACTATTTGTGGTCAGACCAAAACCCGATAATTCCATATTTGAAACTAAAACTATTTGAAAACCCTTGCTACTAGCCAAACTGACATTATATTAGTTTAGTCACAATTTTCCTAATCGCTTCGTAAATGACGGAGTTATGCACGAACAAAAAACGCAATGCAGAGTAAACGAAAAGAACGTCGAAGTAGATTTTTTTAGACTTTTGTTGATTTTTCAGAAACGGCGTGTCCGATTTCGATAAAATTTTCATGGGACCATTTGGAAAGTATACCCTTTCCAACAAAAGAAGGATGTTTCAAATCGGTTGGCAAGCAACGGAGTTATGACCGGACAAACATAAAAAAATACAAGCGTCCGAATTGAGAACCTCCTCTTTTTTTAGAAGTCGGTTAAAAATAATTAAATGAGGACTTAAAAACTACAAAGGGTGTTACACTGGGCAGTCTTATCGCTACAAGCGATCTTTTACAGAAAACCTTTGGATGGATTTGACACAGCAGGAGAAAATAAATACGCGGGTAGTCCATGGTGTAATATTCACTTATATACAATAAATAAGTAATAACCTGCATACTCAATACACATATACATAAAAAAACAAAGCTGAGGTATGTAAAATTTTTTAACATATTAAAGAGAGAGATAGCAATCTTTTACCATGTTTTTGAAAGAAGGAAGGGTTTGTGCTTGTCTTACTGACATGGGAAGAGTATTCCACAGTCGTACTGCTTGAGCTGCGAACGACTTACCAAAGAAATGTGTGGAGTGAAAGTGGAGTGACTGATCGGTACCTCTAGCCTCAAGTTTTCCGATGACCTCAGAAATTTGGCATGTGTGTCATGGAGGAACTTGAAATGTTCTTTAAGATAAGAGAGGGTTCTAGGATTGAACAGAATATTGTAAAGCACTTCAGACACGGTGTGTAAGTTCCGGCGAAGACGTATAGGAAGCCACTTGAGTTTCGTACGAAATTCGGATACGTGATCATATTTGCGCAAACCAAATAAAAATCTTATGCAAAAATTTTGAAGTCGTTCAAGTTTATCAAGATGTCTCTGTGAGATCAAGATAACTGACATCAGCGTAGTCTAGGATGGGATGTAAAAGAGACTATGCTAGCGCAATTTTAGCGGCAGTTGGCAGCAGAAAGTTACGCAACCATCTTAGGGAACTGGCAGAAGCAAATAATTTGCGACTAACCTCTTGTAATTGGGGACCCCACGAAAGATATTTGTCCAACCAGACCCCAAGGTTCTTAACTTTCTCGCTTAGTGGAACAGCTGTGCCGTTGAAAATAACCTGAGGTAGCTGAGACCAGTTTACCTGAGATGCCAACCTAGAGCTGCCGACTACAATGACCTGGATCTTTAACGGGTTAACCTACAAACCATGTGCCTCACTCCATTCGCAAACTGAAGCCAAGTCCTGGTTTATTGCAGCATCTAAATCAGTATAAGGCGCTTGTCTGTAAATTTGCAAGTCATCAGCATACAGGTGGTAGGTGGACTGAATTTTTTTTGGAAATAGAATTTATGAATATTGCCAAGAGTAAAGGAGATAACACGCCACCTTTTCCTGTTGACAAATTAACGCTACCTCACTACCTGCCGCTAGATGTCCCTCTTAAATTTTGAATGATGGTTTCGTTGCGACCGTAAAAACAACAGTATATACAACGTGTAACGGAAACCCCATATCTATCCAAAGGGGCTGAAGACAACGTCTGGTATGGAGTCTCTATGCACAGTTTCAGCTCAAAATAAGTGACACAAAGAATTGATACCAAATTATCGGTTTCATATTATGTTTCTTGAATACCTACCAATCATAACAAACGTGTCACAGCACTATGAGGGTCAATAACTTTCCACGTCACTTGACAATACACGTTAATTCTCTTCGTTCTTCGTTAATATGAAAATTCTGCCTCTGGTATCAATGTACCTATTGAAATTTTTATCATACTTCACACATGTAGACATAGGATTATAAAACCCTTGCCATATCGTTTATTATCATCCAAAGAAACCGTGCACTTGGTATGTATATACCTACTCTTTAAATTACACGTTGTACATATATATATATATATATATATATATATATATATATATATATATATTTATTATATTCGATGCTCTAAAGCTTTTTTAAGCAAAAATAACCTATATCCGTCTAGATCTAATCTATTTCTGTACCAAATTTTATCAATATCGGTCTAGTGGACTTGACATGAAAGTGTATCAGACAAATATTAATTTCGAATTTATAATGTTAGTAGGTTAAGATTATTCACGAGTTTTAGTTCCGCCGCTATTATCACCCTGTCCTCCTGTCAACAAATTTACACTACTCGCTGCTAGATGTCTCTGTTATACTTATTTGTAAATGGAATGGTGGTTTCGTTCCGTCTGAAAAAGGTTTATAATCTTTGTTCCGAACTTTGTTTTAGGACTTTGTGTATCTTATACAAACATATCTACTTACGTTATTTATTCTCGATATATGTACATAAAAAAACTAGCAACATTAAATGCTGCTGGTGTTTTTGTCGCGAATCGATTGATACGAACCATTGTTTTTTGTAAGAAAAATATACTTTTTCGTACCACTTGTTCAAAAAAGTGACATTCTATGCCACAAAAAGCGAACATAACAATAGTCATTTTTAATCTGTTAAAAACAGGGAAAGAAAATTGTACTGAATTTTTTTCATCCTCTAGGGGGAGAATGTGATTTAAATTTGGAATATTTACCGAAATTTATACTGAACTAGGGTAACTACGCCAAAAGTCGGCCCCCTAACGGATTTTCTGACTGGGGATCGCTCTGGCGCCATCAGTTTGCAACGAAGGATAGCTTCTGATGCGGTTTTGGGTAGTTTCATATGTCTATTTCATGTTTATAGGCATAAGGTTGTTATTTCTATTAAAATAAAAAAGTTTTAAGGTTTAGATGAGTCGAGAACGAAAAAACCCTAAAGTCGGCCATTCACGGCCCATGGTCGGTCGCGTTTTTCCCAAATGTCGGCCGGGTATAGGATGTTTTAAATTAAGACTGACAAATATTATTAATATGATTTATTTTGGCAGGAGTCTAATATCACACTAAGTATACATTTGTAATTGTATTTTTTTATTACTAAAATATATTTTTCCCCTCAACAATGTTAGGTACTAAAATTATAACAAAGTAAAACATCACAATAAAATAAAATACTTGCAACGTTGTTCGTGGGATGCCAAATAGTTTAATGCATGAATGGACATCCATACCTATTGCCCCAAGAGCTTCTTTTATTTTATTGCGATCGTAACCGCATAATTTTCATTGCTTTCGCGAAAGCCTTGCATCTACCTGCTCTGTCATTGTAGTAACTTAAATTAAAAGCATTAAGTGAAAACGAACGAGCTTTTTGTCACGTGCAGGTTAATGAATCAATGAAAGTAAGTAAACTTCAAAGATATTTTTTAAGCTAATAAACAAGGGTTTCATAGATAGCAAGTTCCAAAGAGCAATTTATATTTATATCCCAAATTCCCAAACCATAATTAGCTACCATAAATATGTTTTCAATATTGTCAATACCTATATTAAAACTAAACTTCTTAATAATATTAATAAAATATACTTGTCATAATACATATTTAAATTTGAGAAAATAAGTTTGATAAATAAATTAAAATTTACTAGCTACCACCCAATCAATGAAAAAATACAAAAGTAATCAGCCTGTATAGTGGCGTCCGAATTTGAGGCTGGTCGACATTACGATCTTTAATATTTCTAATGTCGGCCCCTATTTCGTGTACCTTATTTCTCGAGATTCAACCAGGGACCATTTTGGTTACCCATTGAAAGGGTTTTCGACAGGGTTTTTCTAAGCGGTTAATCAAAAACCCATAAGATATAGGTAACCCTTTTGAATGGCTTAAAAGACCATTTTGGTTATTTATAGGAAGGGTTTTCGATAGGGTTTTTTTAAGCAGTTAATCTAAAACCCATATGATGTAGGTAACCTTTTAAATGGCTTAATGGACCATTTTGGTTATTCAAAAACCCATACGACGTGGGTAACACTTTTGAATAGCTAAATTAAGTCGTTCAAAAGGGTTCCTTACACTTTCAACTCTTTTGAAAACGATAACAGCGTAACATTCCAACTCGGAGCAATGTAATATGATATCTCGATGGTAGGCATACGCTCTAAAATGGCATAGCACGCGTTAAGCGTCAGCGGTGGCGGGGCTCGTTTGGGGTTACCTACTTACCGAGAGCCTTGCAAACAGGGATCTATGATATGATCATTATTGCATGTAGTAGGTATAGTTCTTTTTGGCTTTGCTAGGCGGATATCGAAATGACTTATTATTATGATTTTGTCATGTCTGTACTTGTTTACTACTTTATTGTCATTTTTGTTGTTTGAGTTTTTGAAGCCGGACATCTTTTGCGATATTATTTTTATTATTTTGAATAATTAATATTGAAAAAATGATAAAAACGAAACGAGACGCTGTGATTATTTAGGTATGTGATGCATCAAATAATACAAGTAAAGGTACTTTAAGTGGAAATTTCTTAAAGGTAAGGTTACATTCTAATATTTAGTTATCCTGACATCTTACTTATTTAAATGTAAAACCTTACAATAGGTAGGTACTTATGTTAAAACAGAAAACCAGACAGTACAAGAATTAAGAAATAAAATCGAGGTAGCGAAAGAAAGCGTTAAACGCAACAGAAACGCATTTCGTAGGTTGCGACGTAATTTTATTAGACGATGTCGTATGTGTATTGTCGCTAGAGGAAGGTATTTCAAACAATTACTGTAACTAGATTTATTATGTTATTATTAAAGAAAAAATTATGAATTCTAATAGCTGTTTTTGACTACCCTCTGATTCACTTTAATTTACACTCACGGGATAATATCCGTAATTTTCTTTTGTGTTTATGAGCTGGCTTTTTTTGGGTGCTCATAAATAGAAAAGAAAATCACGGATATTATCCCGTAAATACTTTGAGTGTAGTGAAAAACCGTGAGTGTTTAAAACAGTAGGTACTTTGATTTAGACCTTGCTATGAAAAAGTTAACATAAAAAATAATGAAGCTACAAACAGCTGTGTTACACCTCGTTTTAATCGTCATTAAATAGGTAAGTTTTTTTTTTAAATACAGGGTCATTTTGTGGTAACTAGTTTTTTTTTTTTCAAAATAGGGATTTAAAGTTACAAGTAATTTTACGTGAGATTTAAAAGATATTGAAAAAAGTACCAATGCGCATAAATCATGGTACCTAATATCGTAAAAGCACTTTTGTAGTGATGATATATTTCCTAGAAGCTACTAAACACCATTTATTGTTTTAAAACAGGTACCCATTTTACTTTAATTGCCTATTTATCACAAATGTTGTTTTATTTTTTTCAAGTAATACTCAAATATTCATAACTTCTAAGGTGATCAAGTGAGTACTCAGCCACACAGATATTTTTTACTGCAAATAACCCCAACTATCGCCCTGTTTCGTTTGATCAACGATAACTGCGGGAAGAAAGAGTAACTAAACTAATTTTGATACGTCTTGTAGAAAGTATAATGATTTATTTTCAACCGACGACAAAAAGAGGAGGTTATCAATTCGACGCGTATATTTTTTTTTTTTTATGTATGATCATCAATGATCGGAGTAGGTAGATTGATTTGGGGTCAATGAACTGACACGTATATATTAATATGGATATGACTCCGGGATTCCGGGATTTTGTAATAATTAAGATTTTTTAGGAATTTCAAATATTGTAATGTAGGATGAAGAATATAACAATATGAATAAGAAATGTTTAACCCTTTTGCTGTCTTTTTAATGAAAATGATGATTAGACATATTTTTATCAATAAATATGTTGATTTTGATATAAACTGCTTTTTATTTTATTTTTACCTGTTTTCATATTCATAAAAAGTTATTGCACTGAATGCGAAAAAATATTAAGGAGTATAAAAAGTTATTTTTATTTATTTATTCAAGAATATAATATATAATAATTACAAGCAGCAGATAATAAACTTGCAAGAAATAACTACTACATTAGTCATATGTAAGTTTCGAATGGACGCACAAAAGTAAGATTCACTTTATTACTTGATAAATAAGAATAAAACAATTTTAAACGTTTATCTATCGCATTCTATAAATTTCAATGTAGTAGTTTAAAAATCTTTACATTCACAATATTTGATTCAATCCCGTAAGTACCAAAATGAAATCCCGGAAAAAAGGCTTATCCATGTTATGATTTCTATGACTATTCATGATGCAAGTACGTAAAATCAATCTACCTACTCCGATCACTGATGATCATCGAGTACTCGAAGACGGCTGAACCGATCTGGAAAATTCTTTTTTTGTTCGAATGGGTATACTTCGAAATTGGTACCATTATCACCAAAGTCAGGATCTGATGATGGGATCCTGGAGAAATCGAGGGAACTCTTCAAATATTATAGGCACACCTATGGCGTTTTAGGTATTTCTTATAGTAACTTGTGCAGTTGCTCTCAAAAAGTACCATTTGGGGAAGTGGAACCGATGATGAAGACCGCAGATGGCCGCCGAAACTACTCAATAATAAGTATTAAGTGGATTGCGATTCGATTACTTGAATATGGATGTTAAGCACTTTATGCTCGTCACAATGCATATGGTGATGTAGAGCTGATGGTGAAGTACCAGGAGAACTCCTCAACAATTAACGGCCCAGCATTGGGAAAAGCAATATTTTGTAAAAGGTTATAAGTAGTTGACATTTAGGCTCTTGTAACTAGGTAAATTCAAAATCATCCAACTAAAAAGAGTGAAAAAAAAACTTTTTAACAAAAAATTAAACCGACTCCCAAAAAACACTGCAAAGTGAAAAATAACTTTAATTTCGGAAGTCGGTGCCAAAAGCGAAAAAACAAAACTAAAGACACCGACTACCGAAATTAAAGTTATTTTTCACTTTGCAGTGTTTTTTGGGAGTCGGTTTAATTTTTTGTTAAAAAGATTTTTTTAGATTATTTTTCATTCTTTTTTATAGTAGGTACCTATGTAAACATTCATATTTGTTGTGTTGTCTGATGATTTCAACTACGTAGTTAGGTATAAGTACCTACCAACTTTAGTGACTGCTACTGGAACTTCTGAATGACTAGAGCTAGATGTGCCAAGTATGGGCTCATTTTGTTAGTTATGATGAGATCTTACCTTCGGACTGGGTGGTGTAACCTGATGGTCTACTTCGGTGACTGCTACTGGAACTTCTAGATGACTGATAGTTGATGATAGATGATGATGCGATCTTAGCTACAAGCTTGTAGCTGGTTGAACAATGTTAAAATGTCAACCCCTATTTATTTATGTTAAATGATGTTCCGTTGTTTTTTACAGTTATGTTATCTTTGATTTAGTGTACGTATGTGATTGAATGTCTCTTCGTTAACTAAGCCTGTTAAAGTATGAAGGAAAATCAATTAAATATGTGCACCTTTTTTTCATAGTCACACCATACGACCAAAATCCGCCAAATTCTCATTTCATTACTTAATAGAAACACTAGTAATAGTGAGTTTTTTATACGATACTGGCTACATTTTTGTGTACTATTAGGTACTAATGTACCTACTAATAAGGTTTACCAGTGCATTATTCGGACTGTACTAGTACAGCGCGAACCCAAGTGTCCGTAAGAGGTCTTTCAACAAGGACGGGTCGATGTTGAAATTAAATAAAACAAGGTGTATGTGAGATGTGCCGTCTTGTTGGAACTATAGTTGCAAAACTTCTGAATAATTCCGGAATACTTCGGGGAAAGTTTCTTTAAATGGGAATTATTCAAAATGATAAATTCATTTTGAATCATTCTGATTTAAAGAAACTTTTAATTATTTATTAAGATTTCAACTTTTTTTGCTGAAAAATCGTATTTTGCATCGATCGTCGATCTCTGTGCGCCGGCCGCTGCCGCCGCGCTGGCACCGCGACGCGCGCACCCGACTGCCACCGGCCACGAGTCGTGCGTGCAGGCGATGGCGGTGCGGGGTGCGGTAAGAGGGAGGGGATGCTGCTCCCCGGAGAAGTTTTCACCCGCGCGAGAAAGATTCGTACCCCGCAATCGAATGTTTCCGAATATTTCGCCCGAATAATTCAATGGGAATAAATGTGTTTGCTTGTTGTGTGGTGGGTGAGTTAATTATTGTTCACTGCGAGAGTACGTATGTACGCTACGAGAGTAAAATATAAATGTTTATTTTATTAAAAATGGGATTGATTAAGTATATGTTGATATTTTTATAGATAGATTTATTAGCCTGCGATTAACAGGATTTTTATTCTTTTGTTTTTAGGTAGGTACCTACTATCGGCCAAAGATACGCATACTCACTTAAGAAAATATTTCTGCGGAAGCGCAGCTAGTGACAAACCACATCCCTTCCTGTTTTCGCCCAATTAGAAATAATATGCATTTTGTGAGTACAGGGCGTGTAACATTATATTAATACTTACTATTACGAACACTACTAAAATACGCTTCGTGCATCCTATTGGTCAAAATACATGCATTAGGCGATCGAGTTGTAAGTCGTGCTATGCGATTATAGCCTTAAATTTCAGTTGTGAAATAAAAAAACCAGGCCAAGCATATTTGATTAGCTATTTGAAAAAGGGTTACCTATGTTTTTGGTTAGTTTGTATGTAGCTCTGTACGCATCGCGAGTATTCGCGAGTCGCATAGGTAGGTATTAATCATTACCTACCTACTTAACGCGTATAGCCCAGTCAATAAAAGCAAATAAAGGTAAACCTTGCAAGCAAACGCGTTTTGATGCGGTTTTCAGAAAAGTATTTGTTCTTACCTACTTAGGAGCAGGTTTTGGTATATTAACAGACTTCAAAGGTCGATTTTCCTGTTTTTTTTTGACAGTTGAAATATTCCCAAAGTTTCGGAATATTTCAGAATACTTCCGAAGTATTCGACGGGAATGATTCGGAATGTTTCCCGCCAGCATCTATAATTGTGACGAGCATAATTGTGCTTAATAACCACATTCAAGTAATCGAAGCGGAACACATGAAATACCTATTATTCCTACTTATATATTGAGTAGTTCCAGTGGCCATCTGTGGTCTTCATCATCAGGTCCACTTCACAAATGGTGCTTTTCGAATGCAACTACACAAGTTACTATAAAAAATACTCAAATCACTATAGGTGTGCCTATAATGTTTGAAGAGTTCCCTCAATTTCTCCAGGATCCCATCATCAGATCCTGACTTGGTGACAATGGGACCAATTTCAAAGTATACCTTTTCAAACAAAAAAAGAATTTTCCAAATCGGTCCAGCCGTCTTCGAGTAATCGGTGATCATTATAAAAATATATATATATATACGCGTCGAATTGATAACCTCCTCCTTTTTTTGTCGTCGGTTGAAAAGGCCCTTTATATTCAAACTAATGTCTCAAATTGATGTTATTTCAAGTTACACAAATATCAACTTTATTTTAATGGTGATTAAGTTGAGTTTAGAGTGACTAGCACTATTAAAAAAGTTATAGAAATGTCTGACATTGTAGCGTAAATTGAACTTTATTATGTAGGATTTAAAGTTATTTTTCTATAAACTCATATTTGTTTAAATTTTTGGCAAATAAATCGCGAATGTATATGTATGTGTTCTCTTTGTTATTGTTGTCATTATGAAAGCAATTTTATATTTAGTTTCCGTAATTTTAGTTCTCTAGTTATATTTTAACGTAGTTACCGTCAACTGTGGCTACTTTACCGTATTTTTTTACATTTTTACTATTTACCACAACATGGAGCTAGATATTTAAACTTTTATTGATTTATTTTGTAAAAAATATGTGTCTCTTTTGGTTGAAGCAATGAATTCTACTAAATCTCACATAGAATCGCCAAAAAAACCAAGAATATGAGCGAGGTAAAATTGACACAAATGTGGCAACTTTACCTAGCGTACTGTTTTTATCGAATGTGTATTCCAAAGTGCTTGCAATGTAAAGTTGCCATAGGTCCAAGCGGTAAAAAGCGATGTATTTTATTTTGAAGTTATCATCTTCGTTTGAGTAACCACTACCAATACATAGGTAAAGTTGCCAACAGAAATTCAAAATTATCATAAAAATTTCCGCATTTCATCAGGGTTGTCGAAAAATAATACACATTTTTTTTTAAATTATGAACTTTTACTTATGCATTACTTGGCGTCAAAAAATTAAGTACTTAGCGTAATTATAATCAAAACTAGGTACCTATTCGTTAAACAGTAGGTATGCAAAAAAAAACCCAATCGTAAAATTGTCTCTCCAAAATGAATAATCAAAATACCTAGGTAGGTACATAATTATAATCACAATCTATAAAAGTAATTCAGTCTCTTGTTACCGTAAAAATATTCGTAACAAAAAAAAACTAACACAAATCTTAAAATTCTCTCTCCAACATCAATAATCAAAATACCTAAGTAAGTACAGACGCCAGCAGGTCAACCTATTCGAATCTGTCTTTTACCAATCGAATATTAACCTTTAATGTAATAAGGTTGAAAAAAAATTACAGATTTAGGTAGGTTGTTGTTCAGTGGCGTCTGTACATAAAATAATCACAATCTACAAAAGTAGGTAACTCAGTCTTTTGTTAACGTATAAATATCTGTAACAAAAAATAACTAAAACAAACCTTAAAATTCTCTCCAAAATCAATCAGCAATATACCTACGTAAGGTCGCGCTCCCAGACGTCTTCTATTTCTTTGTTTGACGCTTACTTTTGGAGGCATCTTGAATATAACATCTGTAATAGGATATCAGCCAAATTTGTTATCAACTTAATTATATCACATGTATCCCAATATTTCATGAACGAATAATAAAGTTAGTGCTTTGAACAGCTAAACGAAATTTTAAAGGGTTTCCCACATAAAATCAGATTAGTTATGTAAGTTAAATTTGACAACCCTAGTCACAGGTAAAGTTGCCTTCATGCTGAGTTTGGTAACTTTACCTAACCTCAAATAACATTACCTTTTCGAATAACTCAGGAAATAGAAGATTCTTAGAATTAAATCACTGCGATATACCTACATGACAATATACCAAATACTATTTAATATACGCCACTTACCCGCACTTTAATTTACTGTAGGAAACAGCTATCTTTACACGAAGACGCTGCGCACAAAATTGACCGCACATAACGAAAATGCACTCTATTTTGACCGTTTACGAAGTTGCTAGCCTAAAAATCTTTTTGGGTTACCACAATTTATTACAAAATCCACCAATATCTGCGAAATAACATAAACTTCCACAGACAAAACAAAAATTAAGTTGAACTGGTATAGGGTATGCTTAGGTAAAGATACCTACGAAAAGTAAAGATGCCACAGTTGACGGTATCGTTTTTTATTTTTTTTTGTTAATTTTTTACTCGAATGTTTACTGTACGTAGGTATTTACAACGCGTTAAAAAACATTATTTGCGTTACTTTACAGGACATCAGTCTACATCTATATGTAGGTAATTGTTGTCTTGTATGACTCATACAAGACAAAACTTGTCGCAAATGCGGGACACACACACCTTAATATGAGAGTATCTAAAATCTAAATATTATAACACGGCACGATAACACGTGTTTCGGCTACATGTCTGCAATGTCTAGTGTAATAAAGTCAGTGCGCTAGCGATGGTGTGTGTGGTGCTCCATCCAGCACCTACTTAGCACAAGTCTATTGAATAACCATAATAATATGGTAACCCGAAAAAAACCCTTACCTATACTTTATAGGTTATCTCAATGTAGGGTTTTAGGTATAGAACCCATTCAATGGGTTATCATAATGTAAGTGTAACCCTTTCACTGGGGTTCTTGTATAAAACCCATTCAATGGGTTATCCATATTGAAGAGATAACCCTTTTAATGGGTTCAAGCCTAAAACCCATTCATAAAGTTACATCACGATAAAGGTAACCTTATAAATGGCTTACCCTTTCAAAGACTTAACTCTTAATCGGGGTTGTACGGTCCCTGGATTCAACTAATATCACCCCGGCCGGTATTTGGCAATTAAACGTAAAATAGATTTATTTGCCTGTAAGCTTTGCAAATTCTCTTGTTAAACCAATGGAATTGGTAGAATTGGAATTTATAAAACAGACTGCATTTACTTTAAGTCGGCCACGGCCGAGAATCGGGTTTTGAGTCAAAACTGGCGCTCTATTGACGGCCTCCTATTTTGCCCTTAAAACAATACGCAAAACGTTGAAAAAACTATCTCAAAATATAGTAAAAATAACGTTTTAGTGATAAAAAAGCTCAAAACAAAAATAAAGAAATGTCTTACCGTAGTAATATCAATTCCCGAAGTATGGGTATTCACATCAAGTAAACTACTTTTAACGCAAACTTGACGCTTCAACGGCGCAGTCGCGACTTACGTTCAGTGTGCGAAGAGCGAGTGACGTAATCGAATAGTAACAGTTTGTACATATAGAGTATGAACTAAGGTTGTAATAGAGGTAGCAAAATTGTCACTTAATTACCTTTTGAATGAACGCAAGCTGAAAACGTACAGACGGCCGAAGATTGGGGGGGGGGCCGACGTTTAGCGTATTTACCCTACATCTGTGTTTACACCATTGAGTTTGTATATAAAGCATTATACATCTTTTTGAAAAAGGAATACGCATTTATTATGCAGTTATGATTATTAAATAAAATTACGAAAACCGACGAGGCCGTATGAGATTGATGCCTTTACTTTTCCGAAAATTAGTCTAGGAATTTGCCTCGTTTTTATTTTCTTCAAATACATAAACGTTAAGTTTATTTTAATTGTCATTATTTTTAATAAATGCTTATCTCATATCATTATTGTGTTAATTTTTTCGCAAATGGTACGAAAAGTAGAGTATTTTCCTCGGTGATAAAGCTGTCTTAGTCTTGGGTGAACTTAAATCCCTCGCTACACTCAGGACTCGTCTTAAATCCCTCGCTTCGCTCGTGATTTCAGTTTTTAACACCCTCGCTACGCTCGGGAGTAAACCTCGAGTCCTTCGTTTAATCGTTAAATCGTCACCCGCGACAGAAGACACTGCTTTATCCCCTTGGTTAATAATCTACTATTCTTTTAGGTATCCTTATAAGATTGGGTATCCTATTTATATTTACCATATTTATTCTGTTAAGATTACACAATCTTCTTAGAATCTCTTTGGTTTACAATGTCACCCACACATTCCAAGTCATGCCCACTACTGCCACCATGTCAATAAATAACAAGCTTAATGAAAGATGACGGCATGTCTTCAGCTTTCATTAAGCTTGTTCTTTATTGACATCGATCGAATAAGACTATAGATCTCAAACTTAATTAATTGCTGAAATTTTGAATATCTAAATGTGTGGAATAGAGAAGTAGTAGAATACCTTGCCTGTGTTCAAAGTATGATCACACGTAGGACTTGCAAAATGCGTTCATTTTTACTATCCAGATAATACGAATATTAATATTTTACAGGGATGGGCCGAAATTCGGTTCACATTCGGTTCAACCGAATTTCGGCAGCTTGAACCGAACTTCGGTTGAACCGAATGTGAACCGAATTTCTTACACTTACAATCAGGTTTTATTGAGGTCATTTGTAATAATTTAAAAAAAAATTGGCCAAGTGCGAGTCAGACTCGCCCATGATGGGTTCCGTAGTAACTATAATAATATAATGTAATATGTATATTTATTTGACGAATAAAAAAAATCTTAAAAATATCTTAAAACTTGGTTATTTACATTTTTACAACTACGCTAAATAACTTTGTTTTTCATAGTGTTTGTATGAATTACAAATTTATATTTGCGGTTTTAGAAAATATGCTGTATCTCAAAAACTGCTGACCCGATTTCGTTCAAACCAATTTTGGTTGAAAGTTTCCATTAAGATCTACAGACATATATTTTTTTTAGATTTTTCACTCCATTATTATAGAAGTTAGAGGGGGGTGGGGACACATTTTACCACTTTGGAAGCTTATATCTTTTAAACGATTGACTTTATGAAAAAGTAGTTTTAGAAACCCTTATATCATTTTTAAAGAATTGTCTATAAATACAACACACGCATAGGTTTCATGAAAAAAAAAATTCTTAAAATCTTAAAATCGGAAAGCGGTTTACAGAATACATCTATCTACTAAGTTTTACATGTATAGTCTTAATAGTTTCGGAATAAAATGGCTGTCATATACGGACGGACGGACAGACAGACAGACGGACAGACATATCGAAACTATAAGGGTTCCGTTTTTTTGCCATTCGGCTACGGAACCCTAAAAAGATCTTAAAAAGCTTAAACTATCTAATAAATCTTCTTTCATAGAGGCTCTTAAATGATCGACATGTATCCTGTAGCAGAGCTCTTTCTGCTTCAACACTGGTCTGTACTATTGATAAAAGTAGATTGTAAACACTTTCTAAATTCCTGTTTTTCTGACCATTCTTATCAAATAGTGCCATTTCTACTCGAATATAGTGTCTAAATCATTTGTTGAAGAAGTTGGTCACTACTCAGAAGATGGCTGATTCGTAAGCCGAATTATTTTTAATAATAAGAACCGATCAATTATAATCGCAACAACTTTACAGGTGACAGCTTTTTAATCAATATTTAAAAGAGAAATACAACTATCTGTACATCCGTAAAATCCGGATAGCGATACAAGTAAAATCCGGATTTGAAAATTGGCGAATATTCGGATAGCCGGATTGCAAGCACTAATCACTCGTGTCAGGATCTGTAAATGTATATAATATAAAAACTTTTACCAAAAAATTAAACCGACTGCCAAAAAACAGCGCAAAGTGAAAAATAACTTTAATTTCGGAAGTGTTTTTTGGAAGCCGGTTTAATTTTTTGGTAAAAAGTTTTTATTTCACTCTTTTTAGTTGGTCGATTTATAATTTACCTAGTTATAAAAGCCTAAATGTCAACCACTTATAACCTTTAACAAAATATTGCTTTTCCCAATGCTGGGCCGTTAATGGTTGAGGAGTTCTCGTGGTACTTTACCATCAGCTTCACCATATGTATTGTGACGAGCATATTGTGCTTAATAACATACTACATATTCAAGTAATCGAAGCGAAACCCATGAAATACTTATTATTCCTACTTATTGTATATTGAGTAGTTTCAGGGGCCATCTGTGGTCTACGTCATCAGGTCCACTTCACAAATAGTGCTTTTCGAATGCAACTACACAAGTTACTATAAAAAATATTCAAATCACTATAGGTGTGCCTATAATATTTGAAGAGTTCCCTCGATTTCTCCAGGATCCCATCATCAGATCCTGACTTGGTGACAAAGGGACGAACTTTCAAAAAAAAAAATTTTCCAAATCGGATCAGCCGTCTTCGAGTAATCGGTGATCAATTGATAATACATGAAAAAATAACCTCCGTTTTTTCTTCGGTTAAAAATACGAACAATGATAGAAAAACCTTATATCCTTATAGTAATTCTAAATTGTCGATCATTGTTAAATTCAATTACTTTTTATTGAAAGTTCCGGTATTAAATATTGTCTTTTACTATTCGTAAGGTGAAACTAAAATATAGAATTGATAAGTAGTTCTAGATTTAATAAGTAAGTTATTTGATGTAATAATTTAAAAATATTAGTAAATGTATTTTTAAAATGTATTTTAAAGTAACGGAAGTGCTGTTCTTGGTTGATGACAGTGTGGCATCAAAGCAATGGACAGTACGCGACCAGTTCAATCGAGCCTCGACAAAAGAGTAAAGTAACTATAGGAAGAAAGAGTGACAACTCTGTGGTAAAATTTGCATGTATGGAAAGTGCTGCCACCTTAACTTTGGTGAGCGAACTAAGGCTATAATAAATATACACCTACATATATATGCATACTTACTATGAGTATGTATGTATTTATTCTTTCTAAATTTTATTAGGGTAACAATCAGGGTTTTGACCTAAATAAAAAAGAACACGTATGAAGTTCAGAATAATGTTAACAAAACAAATAACAGTAACAAGTAACAATTCTAACAGAATTATCTATACTAATATTATAAAGCGGAAAAGTTTGTTAGTTTGTTTGTTTGTTTGTTTGTTTGTTTGCTTGAACGCGCTAATCTTCGAAAGTACTGGGTGGATTTGGATGAAATTTGGTATGGAAGTAGCTTGAAGCTTGAGGAAGGTTATAGGCTACTTTTTACCCGACTGCAAAAAAGGAGAGTTATGTTTTTACCGTGATAGAATCCACGGGAGCGAAGCCCCGCGAGAGTACTAGTCTGAGATAAACTCGGAATTTCGGGAAGCGCATCAACGTCAGGAAAGCCAGAGTTGACAATGGCCGACAATGATATTTGTTTGACAAGTTTATAAACAAGACAAAATGGCTGCCAAGTGTTTTTAACTCACCAAACTTAAAATGTCGCTGTCGTCTATTGAAATTGATGACAGTGTTAAGTGTGCCCACCCTGCCTCGAGAACGGATCACTTCTCTTCAAAGATAAGTATGTTGTTTTATTATTATTATGGATTATAAAATTATGTATTTTTATGTGTCATAATATATGAATATAATGTGTTGTATAACTGTTATGTACATTATGTATTAAAGTAGAAGTAGATATTACAACATCTTTTGTATAGTTGTGTACTCTCCTTGCCTCATTATAATCAGAGTTGGGCAAAATTTATTCGAATGACGAATTACGAATAAATAAATTATTTCTATAGTTATTCGCGAATAATAAATAATTTAATTTATTCAAAGGAAAATTATTCGAATGACGAATATTTTTTTTATTCGTTATTCGATTAATGAATAAAAATAAAACAAAGAATAAATAGCAGGGGTAACTCATCGTCCGGTAAGAACCAGGCCCGGGTCGGCGGTGCGTCGTGTTCTATGCGCGCCTCAAATAATCGTCAGTATTAGTGACGGAGCCCCATAGGGCTATTACTTGCCGGGGTTGCGGGAATATTCTAACGAGATACCGCGGCCCTGGAACTTAAAGGCAGCTAAAGGAACATGGTGGGTTTTTAGGCAGTAGAAGTCTGACACTCCCTTCCGCTCCACCCAGAGTGGGAGAAGTCATTCGATGATTTTCCCACACGTAAAAAAAGTACTGTAACACGTTTGTAATGATTTGTATTCAAGAAACATACGAAACCGATAATTTGGTATCAATTCTTTGAGTTGCTTTTTATGAGCTGAAACTGTGCATAGAAACTCCATACCAGATGTTGTCTTCACTCTTCAGCCCTATTGGATAGATTAAGGTTTCCGTTACACGTTGCATACATATATGTATATATTCTTTTTATAACTTATTAATAACAATATTTTTCTTGTTTGCCGCTACCCGCTACCTTTCATAAAATTCCAGGAATCAGGTAGATTATACTAATTGTACCAAATCGCCTTATCCCCTTTTCTTTCATATATTTGAGATCCGCAAAACAAGAGTCTCCAAATATTGGTAATGTGATATAAGCTGTAAAAGTTATTTAAAATAACGAATAAAATCACGCATAAATTATTCGTAACTAATTTAGTTACGAATAAATTATTCATGAATGAATTATTCGCGAATAATTTTAACGCGAATAATTTTTTATTCGAATAATTATTCAGATAAAAATTTATTCGAATAATGCCCAACTCTGATTATAATAATGATGGTCCAATGAAATATATTCAGATACTTACACATTTGTTAAACAAATACTTAGTTTTCCGTGTAGAAATTCACTAGCCAAAGCTCAAATTAGGTCATTAGTAGATTAGTCTAAGAAAAATATTATAGGTGTTTTGATTAGTTTTTGACACATGCATACTCACTTTTTGAAGTGAGAGTGCTTTTGTTATGTATGTGTTTTCAAGTACTATACTTAATTTTAAACAATTATTAATTAATAATATTTTACTGTCTAATTAGTCATTTTAATAGTGTAAGAGCCTGGTCTTCATCTCGAATGAGATCCTATTTACAAGGGTAGAATTTGAGTGTATAGTTGATTTACTAATTGGAAATAAGTAAACTGATGTTTATCAGGATTAACAAGAATTCGACTTCACGGACTACGGACTCCTGTCCGTAAAATAACAAAAAATGCGAAAAATGTAAATTTCCATGCAATTTGCTAAGAGTTCGAGCGATGCGACGATATCAAACCGATCGTAATGATGCTTGCTCGACTACTTTCTTTCGGACCGGGAGCTTTCGAAAATTGAGATCGCCTGAAACGCGCCGTTTCGGCCGCTGGTAATAAAAGTATCCGTAGAAAAAGGTGTACCTACCTAATAACTGGAATTTTGAACTTGACTCGCTGTTCCACTCCATCCAAATATTTTGATTCTTTTATATATTTTATTAAGACACTCTTCAATAACTTACATATAATAGATTGTTTAGAGGCCCTTGACGGTCACCTGGGTGTCACCAATACCTAACGCCGAAGATAGTTACGGATAGTTTGAGGCTAGAGAACCTGACACTAACCTTGCCCAGGGGTATTTTCTATAGGCTTGCGTTTAACCACCATCTCACCTGATGTTAAGCGACGATGTGGTAGAAAATGAAGCACGATTACCTCGAAGACCTACTCACTCTTGACTTAAATATTCCCAGGTTATAGCTATCAGGAAACACACTCAAACGCATAATGAACGTATTCCCAAAACGTTTTGTGCGTATGGGTGAGATGTCCACATCGCCGTTTGTCTTGTAGTCGGATGATGGAACGGGCTTGTCAATTATATCGCACACTCCCAGAAATTTAAAACCGATAGAAAACTGATAGGCTTGCAAGTGCAACACGTATAGAGCTTATCTGGGGGCACGGCAGTGCCCCCGCCAAGTCGAGCAAAAAGCTGCACGGCCGTACAATACTTTTCTCGAAGCAGTTCAGACCATTTTCAACCCCGTATAAAACTAGAAGCCTGAATTTTCAGTAACCAAGCAGACATTGTATAAAAACGGTATATTTCAAATATCATTCAATTTGAACCAGTAGTTTAAGAATTATAACGAGTCAAAGTTTCTTAATTTTGTCACTCACTGACTGACCGATCATCAAAAGTCTAAGGCACTTCTAGCAGACATAGAAGCTACAAATTTAGAATACAATTAGTGTTTAGTGTATGAATCAAGGAAAAACTAAAATATTTTTCAATTACGGTCCAGTTTTCTAGATACATCGACTGCATAAATAACTTTGTAATCCCATATATTTATATGGGATTACAAAGTTACATTTACAGTTAATTACACATGTATATACATGTACATTGATTAATTAACTGTAAATGTAAATAAAATAAAGATAGGTATCTAGGTCTAGGCTAAGGTGTCGGACTTGTGTTCGAGAGGTCGCAGGTTCGAACCCCACCCATTACAGTATTGCCGTGAACCCACTCCAGACACAAGCATATTTAGCTTAGTTGGAGGGGATAACAAGATTGCTAGTAATGTGAATTCTACTCACATTGCTAGTAATCTTTATATAAAAAAAATATATGTTCAAAGGTAACTTGTAAAATGGTAAAATGGTCAACGGAATAAAAAAGCCAGATAGAGGGCTTTAAGAAAATTTGTTGTTGGTATACAAGAAGTAGATGGTACCGGAAAGGAAAAAAGTAGTACTATCTACAAAAAGAAATGAGATCCCATGAAAAACAATACTTGTCAAAAAAACCAAGTCTCGCAACTCAGTTCTTCTACCGTAAAAAGTTGTGAGATCCATGTAATACCAAGTCGGTTATTCGATTATTCAGTCCCTACTTAAGGGACCTTCTCAACCATATTACAGACCATATCAATATTAAAAATCTTTAACGTTTTAAATAATAGATTGACTTGGCAATCGCAAAAACAATCTAATTTATATATTATATGTATGTATTACTTGTGAGATATATTGTGGTTTCATGCGATGGCCGAGTCAATCTATTTATTTAAAACGTTAAAGATTTTTAATATTGATATGGTCACTGTAAGATGTTGTTAGGTTAGATAATTACGTAACAACTTAAGGCGAAAGTATAGCCCAACGTCCTTGAGCATTGAACGTGAAACTAGCGGCCAGTGCTGACCACTAGGGCTTTCATCCCGGGAATCTCGGTCTCGAAAATTTCGAGAGTCTCGACGATTTTTTAGTATTTTCGAGACTCGAGACTAACATCTTCGGTCACGGGAATAACGAGACTTTTGAGACTTCAGTAACATAAAAACTGTATTAAATAATTTATTGAACCAACAGTCAATTTTTATTATTGTTATTATGGATATGGCAATAGCAGCACGGTCGAGCATAGAGTAAAGCTTAGTATTATCTGTGGAGGTTGAACAAACTTATTGACAAATAACACAGATTGTGTCTACATATTATAAACGTAAATTGCTGTGCCCGAAAGGGTCCATGTGAGCTACTACTTATATTAAGATCTTGTTAACACATAATTGTGTTTGCAATAAAGATTGAATTATGGAACTATTACGATTAAATTGAAAGGGGCTCGAACTTTTTTGTATGAAGACTGGCATGTCGACCCACCGCCGTTTTGTTTTTTTTTAGAAATCGGTGCGCATAATATATCAGTAACATGCTACCTCAAAATGTCACATTACCGAGATATTTGAAGGTAAACATCGACATATGACTACAACGACAATCATTAAAAGTAGACTTATTACGTATCGATAAGCATCAGATTGTATCTAAATAATCGTTCCCAGGTTGATTATCATTACTAATGTTTATTGAAAGAGAGTAGGTACAGTCGCCAGCACATCAAGCTATCCGAATCTGTCAAATTTACCCAATTGAGTTTGAACCTTATCATGTTGTAATAAAGTTGTAAATCTATTAAATTATTTTGACAGATTGGAGTAGGTTGATGGGCCGGCCACCGTACATTACACGCTACTAGGAGCACGAGAATATTACTACAAATGATTATTTATCCACTAAATCGCATCGCAATGAAACGCAGTCGACATATCACTATCGCCTGGCGGATCATGTGACATGTTACTCAGCTTGAAAATGTTTTTAAGCAGTAGTTAAACAAAAGGCAAAAGGACTGTCATTTATGTTAACATTTATTTATAACTGTAAGTATGATATCAAACATAAGTGAATATTAATACTAAGATGTGACATTTTAAAAGATTTATAATATATCTAACACGTATCATAAATATTACTATACTACATAATCCATAAATTCAGCAGGAGGTTGGATAGGGGTTCTTGATGCCGAACCTAATCCATGTACTAAAGAAAGACATGTACGAAAACACTTGTTCATTTTATAATACGGTGGGATGAAAGACAGCCAACACGCACGTGTGGAATCCTTTGACATGCGTTTTATTGCGATGTGATACGATTTAGTAGGCAAATACTTAATTAATTATAGTAGCGGTTTTGTCGTACTGCTAGACTAATAAGCTAAATACTAATAAGCGTATGGACGCGTAATGAGTCTATTTTTAATGATTTTCGTTGAAGTTATTTGTCGATGTTTACCTTCAAACGTTTACGTGATACTTTGGGGTACCGTGTTACTGGACATTTTTTGTTCCTCTAGCCATGCATACCACACTTTCGTCATGCACCGCAATTAAAAAAAAAACAAAATGGTGACGTCGATACGCCAGAAAGGTTCTATCCCCTTTCATTGTGAAAGCGCGAAATGGTACTAAGTAGTATCCCTCTAGCGTACAAGCAGAAAGAGCTTTTTCTAATGCGGGTTCCTTTTGTAACAAAATTAGGGTTAAATGCCCTTTGTTTTTTACGTGCCCACTAGAAAAATGAAAAAAAAAAACTGTAACAAATGGTTTTTATTAAATTTGCATTTGTTTATGAAAGTAACTACTTAATTAAAATATGTTGATTTGACTCTCTAATTGCATAGCTTATAAATAAGAAACCTAGTTTTGAAATAGTCTCGAAAGTCTCGTTTTTCCCGGGAATTTCAAGACCACACCTAGTTTCGTTTTTTTTCCCGGGACTCAGTAATGTATCGAGACTGAAAGCCCTACTGACCACCCCGAGCGCACTCGCGCACTCCCCCGAAAGCCATAGGGTGTCACCGGACGCAGATGCGTTCGAAGCATTTTTGTCGCTACCTATTAGCTTTTATCGTCATAAATCGATTGAATATAGGCGGACTCAGAACATTTGCAATGCTTCTTTTGAGAACAAAATATTCTTTAGTGAGTACAAATATTGTAGTTAGAGTGAATCAAAATATAAAAAATATCAATTTGTTTTTGTGAAAATAAATAACAACGCTTTATTTTTATAATAAAAACCTGTCCAAGTGCGAGTCGGACTCGCCCATGAAGGGTTCCGTAGTAGCAAGCAAAGTTTTGCTTTTAACTTTGTTTTCATAGTGTTAATAAAATAAATAAATATATTTCAAACGAACAATATGCATGCCGAACAAGCTGTGGGCGCATAAAGCTCAAGATTGGTGCCCTGAAACAGGGACACGAGGTCGCGGCAGACCACGAAGGAGATGGCGGGACGAACTTGATGTCTTCCTTGAGAATTGGAAAGAATTGGCGCACAACCGGGACCGTTGGAAGGAATGAAGGGAGCAGGGGGACAGTGCAGGCTAAATAATAATAATATTTCAAACAATTGACTTGGAGAAAAAATGGTTTGTGTCATTTGGCTACGAAACAATAAAAAACTAAAATATCAAAATAATATCTTTATTTTTAACATTAAGTTTAGTCCACTCACAATCAACAACTCACAACTAAAAGTAAATATTCACATACGTCCAAGCGCAAACGAAATGTCCGATTTTTAAATAGCTCAACCGTACAGTACACTGTACTTGTACCAAACGTACTATCTGCGCTGTTTACTCTTTGACGCAAAGTTTAAAGAGCGAGGCGCGCTAACATGCGACATAGCCTCTCCGGGCGAACGCTAGGGTGAGACTGGCCCTTGCGTATGAGTGAGCGCGCGCGCCGGGCGCGAATGTAATAATATAGTATTATTGATTTAACGGCACGTAAGTAATAATTTTGTAATATTTTGAACTTAAATTTAATAAAGCAATAAATTCTCTATAATAGTGTGAAAGAAATATTTAAATTGGTTCAGTTATTTGAAAGCAGTAAGCAAATTATTGCAAAAATAAAGAGAATATATTCGATTTTTTTTTCGAGAAAAGTATGAACAATAATAAAAAAATTAAACTTAAAATTTAAAGTCAAATATGTTACGCGTATTAGGTATTTTTTTTATCTATTTGGTCCATCCCTCTAGTAGTAGTAGTCCTTCAAAGGGAGGTCTATTTTGTAGTTTGGCCTATCCTTTCGCCTTAAGGCAGAAGGTCCCTTAAGGCTGCGTTTCCACCAGAGATGTGCGAGGATGCGTAGCGAGGGATGTGTTTGTAAAGATCCAGTAGAATCGCTTCATTTACCTCGCCTCGGTCAGCACAGCTCTGGTGAAAACGGCTCAGCGGAGCTAGATTTTTGCGCATACAAAAAAGCGAGGGATGTGTGCGAGGAATGCGCATTTTCACAGCTCCGCTACACATCCTCGTAGGCACATTTTCATCGCACAGCTTTAGTGGAAACGCCCACACATTTTCACAGCACAGCTAGACATCCTCGCACGACACCTTTCCATCGCACATCTCTGGTGGAAACGCAGCCTAAGTAGGGACTGAATAATTGAATAACCGACTTGGTATTACATGGATCTCACAACATTTTACGGTAGAAGAACTGAGTTGCGAGACATGTTTTTTTTGACAAGTATTGTTTTTTATGTAGTGATTTACACGATAGTAAAAAAAAAACAATCTTCTTTTTGTCTCATATTTATGAATATTAAAGCATATTAAATTGTTTGACAGATAAACCGATTTCAATAGGATTTGCACGTGAAGATAGTTATAAGACAACATAATTATAGGCATTTTCAGGCATTTCAGAGAACTCTTAGGTGGACTCAGCTTAGAGGCCTGTGAAATCTAGATTAGATAGCTCAGTTCATATTCACATTACCAAATTCTTTCAAAGATTATATATTCATTAGAATAGCACTACTAGGTTCATTCTGCACGTGTTGTTATTGAGGAATTATTCGTATAAATATTTGTTTTACATCTTATTAATTATTTTTATAAGCTTTTTCCTACAAACATAAAATTTCCGAACTCAAAATACTCAACGTTTAAATTTAGCATCTACCTAATTAAGTATAGTTGGTACAACCAATAAATATATTATTAATTTATTGCAAATCCGATAGAATGGCTGAGAATTCAATAGTTGAAATAAACTCAGCAATACGGCAAAACTTATAAGAAGTGTCGATTCGTTTACCATCTATTCATACTACAGTGCCTGAGCGAAGCATTGCGCCAACCGTTTAAAATTTATCGACGTTTAACATTAACGTTTGAGTGCTCCCGTCGCCCGCGAGCCTGCTGAGCACCTGATGAGTGATGATCCCGGGATCAGGGCGCGCGCCCTCAATTAGCCGGGATTATCCCGCACGTGGCGCGGGATTACGTGTTACTATCCTACGTCCTATTGAAGTACCTACCTGCAATAATTATATTTTATTGATTTTTGATTAACAATTGCTAAGTAACTCTTTTATAACCATTCGTGTATGAAATTAAAGTCCACAGTCCTAGTTAATTACTTTGAATGATTACCAATTCTATATTTTGTAACGTTCTGACTGAATTCTGTTTTAACTCCGCAAGACGAATTTTATCGGATTAACTTTATTCTTTTAATTATAAACTAACTGTTAATAATGTTTAAGGTGCCAACATAAAATCTATAACGAGCTTTATGACAGCCGTTTTATTCGTAGAAAACAGACGTTAATTCAAGGAAACATATGGATGAAATGACGGTACTCGGTTTCAAAGTGCCGCGGCCGGCGCTCACTGGGTGTATGACGGCTCGTCGGCTATAAAACTCTAACATTTGATGTATCTGCTCTGCAGCCCGACATTTAGGAACACTGTATAAATAAACAGCTTTATCTGTTTTACAACTTCACATAATTAAATGTTGAGTTACGTAAATATCTGATGTCTTTATTTGAAAACATCCGATAAATTTTGTATACTGAAGAAAATTATATCGTTGAGCTTAATCGAGTAATTCCATGTGCTGTTTACTTTCTATACCTGTATGTATCTAAATTGCGTACAAGGAGCGCTGCCGTCAGGCCCGACTCGGGAAGCCCGTCACATACGTGTGCACTCGCGTTACTCAAGTGTGAGACGAGACTGGTCGACTCACGTGTCTCATAGAAGCCACATAAGTTTGGTTTAGATGGGTATCACGTTCAAACAACTTCCAAGTTATCTCAACTTCTCTTAGCGGATCACCATTTTAATATGGTGAGCACTACCATCAGATTGGCCGCTGCCGCTCGGCTTGTTTTTCATTATACATAATGCCAAATCTAAATTATAAATAATTTATAATATTATAAATGCGAAAGTTTAGATGTATGTATGTATGTTTGTTACTCGATCATACCATAATTGCCGAACGGATCTTGATGACATTTGGTACAGAGATAGATTATAAACTGAAATAAACTTTTGTCTCGGGTTCATGTGCGAAATTTAGAAAAGTCGCGGCCGGCATCCATCCTATGTATATTTTTATAAGAAAGTTACCGTAGGTACAAAATAAATAAATAGACAACAATTTCCGTGAGGCTCATCTATCTCCGTAAAAACTGCATTATAATAATTAATAACATCTACGAGTGTTACCAGTATTAACTGTGTGACCACAGCAATCCGTTGAACCATATTGGTTGTAGTTAATAGATACCTAATAACTTGACCATTTGTGTAAAAAGCTGACCATTTTGACCGCAAGGTGTAGTCTCGTGAAAAATATTTGGTACGAAATAAGTAGATAGTATCATAACCAAATAGCCTCATAAGCCGTGCGTGATCGTTCCCACGGTTTGCGCGCGGATTACACGAAATGCCCTTTTGGTGCTTCGCTCCGAGACTGACCTGAGCTTTTTGCGCAAAAAGAATGCTCCGATAAATCACGGGTTCATTGTGAGCCTCTGGATAGCGTTCTCCGATTTATGCTTTGTTACATACCAAGTTTTTTGTGGCATCGATCAGAGATCATGTCCAATAAAGGAGGTACCTGCTCGATTTTGACGGTCAAGGTGCCGTACGTCACAATAAAACCCTGCGATACCATCGCCGGTGTCGATGTCGTCCGGATAATGCTTAGTTCCGCGTATAATTTTTCAATATCTAACAACGTTATCATGATTTTTAAAAAGATATAATGCAGTGGCATGGCAAAAGATTAGTTCTAACAATAACTTTTGTGTCATGTTCTTCCTTCTTTAGAACTTTTTTATGTTACTTTTTAGTACGTATTTCATTCATTCCTTTTGCTTAAGTATGCTTATATCTATTTTAAAATAGGGCTAGATAAAACAAATCTATACTGATATTATAAAGAGAAAAAGCTTTTTGTTTGTTTGAACGTGCTAATATTTCAAAGTACTGGGTGGATAGGCCGATTGCAAAAAAGGAGAGTAATGTTTTAACGCGATACAAACCACAGGAGCGAAATACCCTGTATATCATTAAAAAATATTATCCTCAAATTGCGAAAGTCCCAAAAAATACATTTTTAAGTTTCTACTATAATACCTAAGGGGTGTCTGTTTTAGCTCAGTCACTGATTTAAAGGTCTCATCAGCATGACAACGCCACCCACTTATGAATCTGAAAATTCTATCTAATCATCATCATCGTCATCTGCTTAGACTTTTCCCAACTATGTTAGGGTTAACTTCTAGTCTAACCGAATACAGCTGGGTATTCGTGTTTTACAGAGAGCGACTGCCTTGCTATTGTATTATTGTGTTGTTGTTGTATTGTGTGTGTATATGTGTATTGAGTATGTAGGTTATTACTTATTTATTGTATATAAGTAAATAGTACACCATGGACTACCCGCGAATTTATTTTCTCCTGGTGTGTCAAATCCATCTAAAGGTTGTCTGTAAAAGATCGCTTTTAGCGATAAGACCGCCCATTGTAACACCCTTTGTAGTTTTTAAGTCCTTATTTAATTCTGTTATGGTGTACAATAAAGAGTATATCTATCTATCTATCTATTGCCTGATATCCACAATATAAATACTAGGAATAAGCACACATTTATTGTTCCTTCAACTAGGCTCAAGATAAAAACTTTTTACCAAAAAAATAAACCGACTCCCAAAAAACACTGCAAAGTGAAAAATAACTTTAATTTCGGTAGTCGGTGTCTTTAGTTTTGTATTTTCGTTTTTGGCACCGACTTCCGAAATTAAAGTTATTTTTCACTTTGCAGTGTTTTTTGGGAGTCGGTTTAATTTTTTGGTAAAACGTTTTTATTTCACTCTTTTTAGTTGGTCTATTTTTAATTTACCTAGTTACAAGAGCCTAAATGTCAACTACTTATAACCTTTTACAAAATATTGCTTTTCCCAATGCTGGGCCGTTAATTGTTGAGGAGTTCTCCTGGTACTTCACCATCAGCTCTACATCACCATATACATTGTGACGAGCATAAAGTGCTTAACATCCATATTCAAGTAATCGAATCGCAATCCACTCAATACTTATTATTGAGTAGTTTCGGCGGCCATCTGTGGTCTTCATCATCAGTTCCACTTCCTCAAATGGTACTTTTTGAGAGCAACTGCACAAGTTACTATAATAAATACCCAAAACGTCATAGGTGTGCCTATAATATTTGAAGAGTTCCCTCGATTTCTCCAGGATCCCATCATCAGATCGTGACGTTTATGAAAATGGGACCAATTTCAAAGTATACCCTTTCAATCAAAAAAAGAATTTTCCAAATCGGTTCAGCCGTCTTCGAGTAATCGGTGATCACAAATAAAAAAAAATATATATATATATACGCGTCGAATTGATAACCTCCTCTTTTTGTCGTCGGTTGAAAAAAGGGGCACATTTAGATGTCAATGTATACGCTTTTACAATAAACTTCCCTGTCATATCCAAGAACTAAGCCTAAATAAATTTAAATCGTTTGTGAAGCAGAAACTGCTACTCTAAGTTATCTTTCTAACCTTCCGATACCTGATTATTCTCCTTTTGTCATAAGTCAATTTACTGCTTGTGATGTTAAAAAGAGTGTTATGTCGATTACGTCCAACGCTGTGGGTAGTGACTGTGTCAGCCGTAAGATGATCATTCCCATCCTTGATAACGTTCTTCCGGTCATTTTATACATCCTAAATTTCTCAATTTCTAGTAGTGTCTTTCCAAAAGCCTGGAAAGACGCCCAAATTATCCCTTTACCTAAAAAAACTCGTCCTGCATCTTTTTCGGACTATCGACCCATTTCTATTCTCCCATTCCTATCCAAAGTCCTTGAAAAGCTTGTACACCAACAACTTAGCTCGTTCCTCTCTAAGTATAATCTCCTGAATCCCTTCCAATCTGGTTTCCGTCCTGGTCACAGCACTACCTCTGCACTAGTTCATATTACGGACGATATAAGGTCTGGCATGGAGATGGGGAAGTTAACGGTACTTGCATTACTAGACTTTAGTAATGCGTTTAATACAGTTGACTTCGACATTTTGCTCGGCATTCTATGCTCTTTTAACATATCTCCATCGGTAGTTGACTGGTTTCGTAGCTACCTGTTTGGTCGCCGGCAGCGTATTTCCATTGAGGACTCTTTTTCTTCTTGGTGTGATACCTCTGCCGGTGTACCGCAGGGTGGCGTTTTATCTCCTTTACTTTTCGTACTTTTTATAAATGCTATCACTCAACGACTATCTTCTTTCTACCACTTGTATGCTGATGATCTTCAAATTTACACCCAAGCTCCACTTGTAGAGTTAGCTGATGCCATCGAAGCTATTAATTTGGACCTCGCACGAATTTGTGACTGGAGCGCTGAGTTTGGGCTGAAAATCAATCCTGCTAAGACTCAGGTTATTGTTGTTGGTAGCTCTCGAACTATCTCCAGGATTGATTGGACGGCACTTCCCCAGGTTTCTTTCAATAACACCTTCATACCTTATAGTCACAGTGTGAAGAACCTGGGAATACACATTGACGACACCCTTTCTTGGACTAAACAGTTACAGGAAGTTAGTCGTAAAGTATTTGCTTCTGCAGGCTCCTTGAGACGCCTTCGTAATTTTCTTCCCATCTCTACTAAAATTGCAATTGCACAAACTCTCCTTCTCCCTATTCTGGACTATGCTGATGCCAGCTATCTCGACTTGACCCAAGACCAATTAGACAAGCTAGAGCGACTTCAAAATCTCTGTATCAGGTTTATATTTGGCTTGCGCAAGTATGACCACGTTTCTGATTTCCGCGCTCAGCTCAAATGGCTTCCTATTAGGTTTCGCCGGAATCTTCACTTACTTTCTCTGCTTTATAATGTGCTCTTTAATCCTTTTACTCCTTTTTATCTTAAGGAACGCTTTCAGTTCCTCTGTGACACACATTCTAGATCCCTGAGATCATCGGAAAATTTAGAGTTAAGTATTCGTATACATTCCACTTCTTTCTTTGATAAATCTTTCACTATTCAAGCAGCTCGTTTGTGGAATGCATTACCCATTGAAGTGAGGCGTGCTCAAACGCTACCAGCGTTCAAAAGAATGGTGAAGGAGCATTACCTCTCCCTGTAAGTTTATCCCCTTCTTTCTCAATTATAGGTACATGTAATATTTATTAGTATATGATTTTTGAATTGTATGTATGTATTTTATATTATTATGTTCAATTAATATTATTTATGTTGTTTGTACTCTGACAGCCCTTAATCTGTCTCCTTTAATTTTTGTCCATCCAAAGGTTGTCTGTAAGAGATCGCCCTGTGCGATAAGACCGCCCATTGTACACTAGTTTAAATTTTTGTATCCATAGAAATATTGTGAGGTGTACAATAAAGTATATAATAAATAAATAAATAAATAAATAAACTTTGCCAGAAAGCTTTTTATTCTATCAAAGACTATCTTGCTGACAAAAATGCTTGGGATTGAGCTGCTCCAATTACATTTATATTGTAATTCTGTTTGTTTTTTGTTTTTTTTTTTTCTTATTAAACATTCATTTTTTTTTATTTTATTTTAATGATTATTTCATATATACATTTTACATGACAACATTATTTACTTTTTCAAGTAATAGAATATACTTTTTTTTTTTTTACTTTATCATTTTTAATTTTGTTTGTACAAAATGACAATATTATTTTTTTGTTTTTCAAGTAATATATTTTTTGTAATAGCAAAAGCTTTATTGTGAATGTGAGAGCAATGTGGGATAACAACAAATATTATTAATAGATTACCGCACTGTCTGGCGGCATGCAGTTTGAGTGCTTTATACGGCCCACCCAAATGTCCTAACTTTGGTATTGTTCGTCAAATCTTTGAAGCTCCTTAAGATATAAGTTGATCTACGCGATATTTGACAAATGCTTGCACTGTTTGGACGGGCCTGCTCAAATCTGTATGATTCTGTCCTTTAAAGGGCGCCACAGGCATAAACCTACATGGCTCTCATATGATTTGATTACTACACATTGTATGGACTTTAAAAGAGACGTTGACCTCTGAGTTTGTTTCAGTGTTTCTTCTCAGAGTAGCTAACTACTCTGAGAAGAAACACTGAAACTAGATGAGGCCAGTGTTTCCTAACTAATTAGGAAACACTGGCCTCATCTAGTTTACATTTACGAAAAAAAAATGACGTGTAAAAGTGTTATTTATAACCCATTTGCAAAATAAACATCATTATTTCATTATTATTTCATTATTTCTATACAAATACATATCAATCCTTTTTTTTCAAGGTTGCGGGCGAGTGGCAACAGCATTCTAAAAACTGTGGCGGAGAGTATCGACTCTCCGATTATTAAAAGTTTTGTGAGAAGGACAATCACTAACCATTAATTCGGGGATGTCCTTTTCACAATACTATATGGTCTGTCTTCTTCTCTATTGTATTTTAACTACTAACACTAGTAATAAGTTATATTATTGTTTACTAACACGCTGGATCATTGTTGTCTGAAAATAAAGAATTATTATTATTATTATTAAATCGTTAAGCTCGTTGTTCTCAGTTGAGATATACGTCATCTGACAAATGCTTACACTGTATGGACAGGCTCACTCAAATCTGTGAGCATCTTTCCTCAAAAGATCGCCTCTGACCTACAAGGTTCCCATATAATTTAACCAGTATGGATTGTATGGACAGAGACGGACTCCTCAGTTTGTTTCGATGTTTTTTCTCGGGGTGGTCAGTTGGGACACACCGGCCTCGTCTGATTTAAATTTACGATAAAAATGTAAACGAGTAAAAGTGTTATTTAATAACCAATTTGCAAAATAAAGATCATTTATCATTTATACAACTATCATTCCTTTCTTAGTTCTTTTATTTTCTAACACAATATTTTGAACATTATACAAAATGCTATTGCTCTTAAAATGAATAGCTAATGCGAACAGCGAAAGAATGCGTAAGATTTACGATTATCAAATGAGTATCAAACACTATCATTAAACGTAACAACAGCGTTTAAAACAACTTTAACAATGTCTAATATGTGTTGTGTTTAACGAGCATGAATTTCAACATTTCCTCAGTTCGGTAAATTGCGTAAATGCATATAATGAGCGAGGGCGGGGCGGGGCGTTCGTCGGGACGAGCGCGCAGGTGCGCCGCGCGTGTGCGCTTGCCCGGGTACGGCTGCCACTGTTAGAGGGAAATTAGCGAGAAATAGCCGAGCAGAGTACAATTAACGAAATAAGTTTTATATCGACTATTTTTTATCAGATTGAGCCCACTCTTGACCTCGATCTCGCCTGATGCTAAGCGATAGATGAGGTCTAAGATAGGACGAGTGAGCCCAGAAGATGCCTATTTACTCGTGCTTTAAAGGCTGAAAGGTCATAAGTGGCAGCCTGGAAGTGCGCACAATAATGTGGAGGAGAAGCGCTTGGTACGACAAGACAGTATATCAACCAAGTGTGGATGATACCTAGTAGTGCGTCTGGTAGACCGGTAGTGAAAGGGAGATGGAGGGATCAGGTCATGGAGCTCCTGCGTACACTTCCCGAAGTATGTACAATCTGAAGAAAACCAACAGGCAAGCAACGGTTCGCCGATGAGCCAGGCTATGAAGCTTATCCGATAGCTCCTCGTCGCTTGTAAGCCTTTTAGTCCTGTGCTCGATCGAGTCCAGTGCAGCAAGTTGGTATTTTGCAGAGCCATCCCACAAGTGAAGGAGGAACGGACTTGTGCTTTATATAGATTCAGAAGCTGTCCAGGCGTGAAGTACCGCCTCACCCTGTGTAGGATTCCTAACTCTTTTGCTGCAGTCTGAGCTCTGGACTTGATGGTTGAGCCAAAGTTGAAGTCTGACGTCAATTCCATGCCCAAAAGCTCCAGGCAAAAAGGTAACTGGCGCAGATGCACTTCGGAAAGTAGGGGATAATTGAAATGGGCTCCTTTTAGCGCTGAAAAGACAAGCCTGTGTTTTCAGAGCGTTGAATTTGTCCACTAAGAAAAAAACTTAACAGTTAGTATGAGGACAAGAGATGAAGCGCTACTATGTATGTTTTATTGCTGCTCGAATGAGTACCTCCCTTTTTCACTCGTTTAGTCCTTTCCACTGGTGTCCGTAAGGAGCCCGCTCCGCTAGCAGTCGAACGCAGGACTGTGGCATTTGTTTGAAACATGCCAGCGTTTCATGCCACCAACGACTAATTAGGTATGTCCAATTTCACTAGCGTGTAACTTTCGAGGGATCGCCACCCTCGCATTATAATAAAAGGATATTGAAACCTTCGCAGTGCTCACTCACAACAGGTAGATACTTGATGATAATAACAATATGATATTTAATTTCAACGCTTGGCCGGAAATATTGAGTAACGTTGTCGTGGCACTACGAAATGGAACTCTGAGCATGTAGAAGTAACAAAATAATTTTTTCACATGTTTTTAGGGTTCCGCAGCCGAATGGCAAAACATCCCTTACAGATTCGTCATGTCCGTCAATATGTTACAGCCATTTTATTCCGAAACTATTAAGACTACAAAGATGAAACTCCTACCAAGTTTCTGTTATTTATATGTATTCTGGAAACTGCATTACGATTTTCAAAAATGTAAAAATATTGAGGGGGCTCCCCATACATAGAACTGAATATATTTTTTCTTTTTTCATCAGACTTATACGTGTGAGGTGTTGAGAGTTAGTTATTAAAAAATTGGCCAAGTGCGAGTCAGACTCGCCCATGAAGGGTGCCGTAGTAACTATAATAATATAATAAGGTTTTTTTCAATTAAATAAAACCAAATTTTCAAATTTCTTAAAACCAGCTTATTTACAATTTTTACAACTACGCCAAATAACTTTGTTTTTCATAGTGTTTGTATGAATTACAAAGTTATATTTGCGGTTTTAGAAAATATGCTGTATCTCAAAAACTGCTGACCCGATCTCGTTTAAACCAATTTTGGTTGAAAGTTTACATTAAGGTCTACAGCATATTTCTTTTTTTTAATTTTCGCTCCATTATTATTGGAAGTTATAGGGGGGGGACTCATTTTACTACTTTGGAAGCAAATATCTTTTTAATGGTTAACTTTATGAAAAAGTAGTTTTAGAAAACTCAATGTCATTTTTAAAGACCTGTCTATAGATACCACACATGCATAGGTTTCATGAAAAAATATATTTTCGGTTTAATTTTTTTCTTAAAATCGGAAAGCGGTTCACATAATACATCTACCAAGTTTCATATGTATAATTCTAATAGTTTCGGAATAAAATGGCTGTGACATACGAACGGACAGACGGACAGACAGACAGACATGATGAAACTGTAAGGGTTCCGTTTTTTGCCATTCGGCTACGGAACCCTAAAAATGACATTGAGTTTCCTAACTTTTAAAAGAAGAGAGAAAAAAAATTATATTGGATACTTTCAAAGAAAATGGGTTTAAACAAGATACAGTCAGCAGTTTTTGAGATATAGCACATTTTCAACAACCGCAAATATCACTGTGTCATTTATACAAACACTATGAAAAACAATGTTATTTTGCGTAGCTACTAGAGAACCGCTCAGGAGCGAGTCCGACTCGCACTGGGCCAATTTTTTGAAGTTACGATAAAAAAAGCGAACGCGAAGCGAGAACTCTCTTAATGGAACTTAAGTCAGATGAAGACTCAAGTCTATTAGAAAAGCTGCTTACGCTGTTACGCTCTCGCTACGCAAAGCTACGATGCTACAACGGCGCTTCTACTACGACGACGTCACTATGTTCAGGGTTAAGGCCGTGCGCGCACTGCCTTGCGGTGGCCGCAATTGCGGTAGTTCTACCGCACCGGTAGAATAACCGCAATCTCAGGTGCGCGCACTGCGGTGAGAAAAACGCACCTTTTGTCTCACAATGTTGCCATACATACAGGTTTCTTCGTATTTATACATATTTTCGGTGTGTGTTAAGTTGTGTTAAGTTCTGTTTTAGTTTTAACAGTCACTTTGATCAATATAGTGTGAAATTTGTATAAAAATCTGTATCGAGTGCTAATCTGTATCACACATCAAAAATATGTATAAATACAAAGATATCTGTATGTATGGCAACATTATCAGACAAAACGTGCGTTTTTTTCACCGCAGTGCGCGGTACTACATACATTCCTATGCGATACAAAATATTTGCGGTTGACTCACCGCAACTTTGCAGCGAGGGGCCACCGGTGACTCTACCGCACGCGTTTATTCCAACGCAGTGCGCGCACCTCTATGACATTCCATACTCCACAGATTTTGCGTTTCCAAAACGCAACGCAGTGCGCGCACGGCCTAATGCTGCTACAATTTCGCTTTGAAAATGCTACGCCCCAATTTTACGTCAATACTACGACTTCGCTATGAAAACGCTACGCTGCTGCTACGTAAACGAAACGCTAGGGAAATACGACCCTGATGTTACGTTAGTGTAATAAAATCTAGCATACCTACTGCAGTTATTATTGCTAACACTGCTAGCATAGGCTGAGTAGCCCCTGCATAGCGTTTCCGAAGGAAATCGGACAATTTTCCGTAGTGATTCAAATAACAACGTACTAAAATACTAGTAATATTTTATTATAAAGCAGTTTTTCCACGATTGTGATTTAGAGAACAGTAGCGAGTAAAGCTGGCATCTGAAAACGAGTTGGCGAGCAGCGAGTGTGTAGTTCAGATAGTTTTATCGCTGTACTATCATCTGGTAGGTATCTCGGTGTGAGTTCTGACCCCCAAGCAAACATCGATGATCAAGTATTAGGTATATTTGGCTGGTCTTGTAGCTCAGCCACAAACTATTAGAACGAGTCCTCACCGGCAGAGCAAATAGTCAGCGATCGGCTATTAATATATGCATATCTTTTAATTACACGGATATCTATTGTACGTTTCTTGAGCGACAAACGACAATAGTCGCTTCCTCGCCGACGCGCGACGGCATGGCAGGCCTAAGGCCTGCCTAAGGCGAAGAATCAATTCAGTTCAAGTTAAAAAGAAATTCGTTCGCATAATTATGCAGTAAAGATAACTCCTACTTGAAATCTAACAACTGTACCGCTGATATGGAACTAAAGTCGAGGTGGGCAATGTAGATCAGTGTTTTATGGAATACCTACTACTACTGGCAAACATATGCTAGATTTTTACGAAGGTTGCAATTTATATTCATATTTGAAAGTATGCAAAAGTACGGCCCCCTACAATACCTTTCCTCCTACGAAGTAACTTTCTGACACGGTGGGCGCGGGGCGCCGCTTATCAATGTGATGTCCATAAACTGATTTAATTTTAAGGAACAAACATTAGTAAAAAGAAAACAACCCTGACTCGTTTAAAATTCAGTAATTTTTTATTTACATTTTTATCACAATACTTTATATTTCGCTTATATAAACTTAAAATTAAATAACATGTACTACAAACTGAACAAAAACGTTAATTAATAATACACAACTACAAGTAGATACCTAATGGGAAAAATAATCAATTGCTAACGACTGGATCTATCAGAATATATTGTTGGTACACAGTTTATATATAAATGTTTAAGATCGCTACACGCGTAGGTACACTTGTTCTTAGGTATGTTTCCCGTACTAACTACTACTGAACTAATTAATTGAAATGAGCATGCTGTGCCTGTTCTATAATGAAGCTAAATTACTTATGTTGTAACAAAATAATTATAACTCAGCTGTCCAACATTAATGGTAAGTTATTTGAGTAAATCGACTATTTGCTAATTGGTTAAACATTTAATGATATATTGAATGACGCATAAAGAAAGGTTCTTACGGTTTACATTTTTATATGCAATGAACAAGTTCGTGTTAAGATCTGCATGAATCTTTTAAATGGTTCCGTAAATTCTTTCAGTACATTTCCTTGACGGTTACTATAAAGTTTTTGCTACCGAAACTGCTTGTGGCAGTAGGTACTATTTTTGTGTTCAGTAGCCCTATTTATAATATTATATACTTCATTTAAGCATTGGCAGATTCTAAATACGATTTTGCTATACAACTTTGAGTAAAATAAGCAATTGTTTAGGTTTTTTATGAATGATACTGCAGATTTTCAGAGCCTCAAACGTTTGGTGTGTAAGTAAATTGGTCAGGTTTATATGATTTAAGTAATTACAATTACTACAAATATGTACATTCACTTACAACTAACTACTAGCTAACATTGCATATATCGCCGATGTGTGAGTCACGACCTACTAAAAGAAATACTAACGATTGTTTCATGATTCATTTTTCAAGATTCATCATGATTTACCTATATATTTAATTCAAAATTTGACGAACATAGGTACAGAACGAGTACCTTCGTGAAGGAACCGTAAATAAGATTATAATAGATACTTGATTATATCTCTACTGCGTTTTGAAGGTAGTTGTTAGATAAAAAGGCTATTTCGAATGTTTGTATTAAATAGCCATTTTAACAAGCTGGAAATTTTTTATGATTGGCAGTTAAGCAAAATTAAACGTTCTTGAGACTTTCTGCTTGATAATGACCTATCCGACCGAAAGAAAACAAGACCACTGTTACCGACGAAAACCCACATCACGTTCACCATTAAGTCCCCTAACCATTTTCAATACTAGCTCCTCTCCAGACATATGGAACATGAAACGTATCGTGCTTCTTACATTGCGTTCTTAACAGAACGTTGTCAGCAGGATGACCAATGAATACATGAAAGTTTTCATACGCCTCGAAGTCCTCCCACTGATGAATGGTGTTGCCAGGGCCGAGCCGTCCCTATGTGCGAAGTGTGCCAAAGCAGAAGGGGCGCCGGATGTAATGCCAGCATTAATTATTGAAATTATTTTTGTAAAACTACAACATATTATTCTTTATAATTGAGTAGGTAAAAACAGTGTAAATTTAAACCACAGGCGTGAGTATTGTCTTTGGAGACCCCAAGACAATACTCACGCCTGTGGAAAAGTCTTAGGTGCTTCATAGATTTTGCACACAGGCGCTGTCTTAGGTCAGCTCAGCCCTGGGTGTTGCTGTAGTGACTAGTGGTAGTAGTAAGGAGTCTACGAGATGAGCGCTCCCTGCGAGTGAGGCTTGATATGCACGGGGTGCGGGGGGTGCGGGTGTGGGTGCGCGGCGTGCGGCGCCTGGCGCGGCGCGTGGCAGCGCTGGTGCACGTGCGAGTGCGCGCGCAGCTCCTCGCCGTGCTCGCGGTACGCGCGCTGCTTGTCCTCAAAGTCGCGCAGGCGCTGGTTGTACCGCTCGATCTGGTCGCGAAGCGCCGCGTCCTCGATAGCTGCTCGCTCCTCGTCCAGCTCCAGACACCCGACCCCGTCGAGTCGCTCCAAATCAATCCAGCCGCGCCACCTCACGCACACGCCGTTCATTATAAATCGGGATACGATGTGGGCCTATTGACAAAAATATACTTTTAAAATGTTGCACAAAAAATAAAACAAAAACTGCCACTCTGTTGGTGGCTAAAGTTGAAATGCATTTATCAGTCACATGTGGCTCGGAAGTGATCCCTTAAAAAAAGTGTGTCAGGTAGACGTGTCCATTCTTGGACCACTCTAACAGATCTCGATCTGACGTCTTGTGCTGATTTGCTTTTTTTGTTGACAACTAATTTTTTTAAGAAGGGACACAGTTATTAATTAATACTTTATTTGTTTACAGACCTACAATCTACATAATTATACCCAATATATGTATAGTTGTATATTTAAACATTTTGAAACAACACAAGATAATTGTGAGTTTTGATAACAAAGCAGAAGGACAAAACGACAGAAGGCAGACGTGTGTCGATCCAGATCGCGTGCTGCTTTTGTTCCGGCTGCCGCATCCGCTTCCAACGAACCTTTAATTGTGCCACACATTCGACCAGGGTACAATTTAACTAATAACAACTCCTCTTTAGGTTCCTTTAAACACGTAGGTAATACAGACAACCGACGCCTGCCGTATGTTTATAATTAACATCATCCGTTGTTACTTGCACAAAAGATTATTTTGCCAAAAAATTTTAGTTAAACGGTATTATTGGCTTCACTTGTAAAAAAATTTGCGAATATCGTTACAATATATTTATGTTTATATTGAGATAACTTTAATTCACATCGGGATAATGAGAAGGGATACAGTGACGTAGCGCCGCGGCCATGTTGGCGGGCGGGCGTGGCGTCGGGACGCCCACCAATCGCGTCGCTTTTCCATTATCGATTTCAGGGGAAATGTTTTCCCCCGTTTCCAGGGGTGAAAAGCATTGATGCCATTTTTCCTTATGGCGTGCTCCCTATAGTCACGTGCATGGAGTTTATTAGAATGGGGTGCTGTAACAAACAGAATATCTCTAGGGAGATAATCCAAAGAAGTAAGTTCGCAGAAAAGCATTGATTCAATTTTCAACCGACGACAAAAAGAGGAGGTTATCAATTCGACGCGTATTTTTTTTTTTTTTTTTTTTTTTAAATATGATCATCGATTACTCGAAGACGGCTGAACCGATTTGGAAAATTCTTTTTTTGATTGAAAGGGTATACTTCGATACTGGTCCCATTTTCATAAACGTCAGGATCTGATGATGGGATCCTGGAGAAATCGAGGGAACTCTTCAAATATTATAGGCACACCTATGTCGTTTTGGGTATTTATTATAGTAACTTGTGCAGTTGCTCTCAAAAAGTACCATTTGAGGAAGTGGAACTGATGATGAAGACCACAGATGGCCGCCGAAACTACTCAATAATAAGTATTGAGTGGATTGCGATTCGATTACTTGAATATGGATGTTACGCACTTTATGCTCGTCACAATGCATATGCTGATGTAGAGCTGATGGTGAAGTACCAGGAGAACTCCTCAACAATTAACGGCCCAGCATTGGGAAAAGCAATATTTTGTAAAAGGTTATAAGTAGTTGATAATTAGGCTCTTGTAACTAGGTAAATTAAAAATAGACCAACTAAAAAGAGTGAAATAAAAACTTTTTACCAAAAAATTAAACCGACTCCCAAAAAACACTGCAAAGTGAAAAATAACTTTAATTTCGGAAGTCGGTGCCAAAAACGAAAATACAAAACTAAAGACACCGACTACCGAAATTAAAGTTATTTTTTACTTTGCAGTGTTTTTTGGGAGTCGGTTTATTTTTTTGGTAAAAAGTTTTTTTACTTTATGTTACGTTTACGTTCCTGTTCTCTTTTTCGATTTGTTAATTCAAAATTCGTTGAAATTACAATGCAGCTGGTACATGTTAATCTGTCTAGATATCTGTGAATCGAATAGAGAGAGATTCCCGAATCATTTCAAAACTGTTCAATTGAATACGAAATACTTAGTCGAGTAGTTTGAAGTAGGCTATAATAAAACATCGTTACAAGACGAGGGCTCGTGCACACTCGAGCGCTTTGTTAAATGAACCGAGTGTAAATAAATATAAGTATTCATACAGCGGCGCAGCAGGCGGTCTCAGCTGAGAGGGGCTGTTGCAAGTCCGGTACCAAATGTGCTCCTCTATAAAATAACCGATGCAGATATTACATATATGAAAACACATACAAATAATGTGCTGGTAGATGCATGCTGGCAGAAATGGGTGTGATTTTTAACGGCTAAAAAACCTATTCGATTATATGTTTATTCGATTACTATACAAAACGGTCATTATAGAAAGGGCCGGTTTTGTGTAGTAGGAAGCATGATCGTAGTTTTTTTTTTGTCGATGTAGAATAATGTAGTATTTTCGACTTCACTCCCGTCTTATGTTGAAAATTATCGTAAAAAAACCGGGTCACCCGTGTGCCAAATTTCATCCAAATTCGTTTCAAGCCATTCACGCCTGTTTGACACATACGACACGACCGCGACGGCCGAACTTCCATTCTTTTTGGTAAATTATAATATTACTAGCATTACGTATGTCAACTGATTGTGTAGTCTCTTATACAGATTGTTTTAAAAGCGCTTGGTTATATTTAAGGGTTACTATGATACTTTTACCACTCAGGTATTTGAATGACCAGCAATTACCTATTAAGTGAATCACTGATTCGATGTCAGCTGCATAAGACTGCTTAAAACTTTTTTATTTTGTACTTTTGAGTCGTCTGCATTCGGTTTTCTTACAAGTATTTATTTATATAGATTTTGTTTCTTTATTAAACACTAGCTTTTGCCCGTGGCTTGTTCGCGTGAAAACTTATTTTTTTCAGCGAAAATGGTAGCGTTTCTCCATCTCCAAAGTCGACAACGACAACGATGACAACTCTCTTCCCCAGACAACTGTCTTCCTCACGCGTCAGCTACCACTGGAGTGGAAACGTCCCGGGCGTCGGGGATCGCAAACCGATCTCCGGCCACCGCCCGCGCCGCGGGTTTTCAGACGGTGAGCAGGAGTAGGTCATCGTCCGGTAAGGACCGGGTGCGTCTCTATGAGCAGCTAGCACTAGTGACGGGGCCCGTTAGACCATGATTGCCTGGCGGGTTCTAATGTTCTAACAGGGTACCGCGGCCCTGGAACGCAAGGGCAATTGAAGGAACAGGGCGGATTTTTGGTCCGTAGAAGTCTGACCCTCCCTTACAAGTTCCGATCCACCCAGAGCGGAAGGAATCATTAGATCATATGCCTACCCCAAAAGGAGTAATCTATATCTGAACTAAATTAAGTACATCAAAGTATGTATATGTGTATATTTTGTAAAATAAGATAGTAATGATAGTAACGACTAGGTACAATAAATGTAAATATAAATAAACAATAGTTTTATAGTTATACGAAAATCTGATTCCTTCTAAATTCTAATAAACTATTATTTATTTATATTTACATTTATTGTACCTAGTCGTTACTATCATTAAGATAGTAATTTAATTTAGAAGGAATCAGATTTTCGTACAACAAAAATATAATCTTCCATTAAAAAGACATGTATTAGTTCTACTTGACACTATACAAATATATTTTTGTTTTAATTTATAAATTACGGTTGTTATTTTGTTATCAGGTTGCCTTATGAAAATATCTACGGACATCTCAATTTTAAGACGCTGAGAAATTCATATAATTTGTTATGTTTAGAGGAACTCGTGAGTAAATAGTAACAGCCACACGGTTTGATTTTAAAGGATTTGCAACGCTTGCTGGTGTCTGTTCGTTGATGGGTGACTATCTTACCGAGGGTTTCCGAGGCTCAGTGCCTCGGAAATCATGTAGAACCTCTGTCCTGTCTGTGTGTGTCTGTGCTCCCGGATGTCATATCTAAATTTTTGGCAGTCAATACGGGTAGTCGGAAAAGCGAAGATCTAATTCCAGTCTTGCCGATAGATACTTGGTTCTAGAGATCAGATAAACAGTCATTCCATGTTAAACATTAATTACTCAACTGCATTTGGTAGGTTGGAAGTTGGAAGCCGACCCAGATATAGACTTTTGGAAAAGGCTAAGCATAGCTATAATGATTTGTTTTGTATTAAGTTTAAATTCTGGTCAAAAATCGCTTGTTAGTTTGACGCGATGATACGCGTCATATTCTGATGATTAGCGTATGTATTAAGAATCCCAACATAAAATGAATTGGTATTCAATTCTTGACATACACGTCTGCGTGAATGCGAATGCGTATTTCAGTCCTAACCGAGGACTTTCCCACTTGATTGCGGATTAGGGAACAGTTGAATACCCCTTTTTCGTTAGAGAAACCTTTCTTTTTATCAATAAAGATTAGGAAATCGTAGAACAAAGGTTAACGTTAGAACTTATCATTATAAAGTTTTTCCTGGAAATTTAGATTTGATGGAAAACTTGGGCTAGTGAATTAGTTTCATGTTAATTCTACCAAATAATAATAAAAACAGCAAAACTCAGATATTTTTTTGATATTGAAATTAGTTGTGTAGTGTACAAACTTTTGTTAATCAATCAGATTATCACACATAGTGATGAATCAGATTCATGTAAAGCTTCTTTAGAATCATTAGGCATAAGCGTTCTAGCTAGTGTATTTTAAATATTTGTGTAAATCAAAGTAATAAATCCAATATAAGTACTAAAGTGTTTTTATTTTTACTTTGAATGGAATCAGTAATGATAATGTCAGCTCCTAAATGAATTCGTTCACATGTCCCATCATTATGCACATTACATTAGTCGGACCAGAATGATTCTTTGTGGATGTCATTCACTCAGAGTGTATTAAGGTACGGCTGAGCGTGACCGACGCGTTATATGCGGTGTTACGCCTTCATTCCTTATGATTAGCGGCTACAAAACTTCAAAGTTATTAATGTCTTAATTTTGGTTATGAAAATGTGGGCCGGAAGCTCTGTGCGCTGATGACGCGCGACTGTTGACGAATGAGGCGATCAATTGGTAGGTACCCAAAGGTACACTGATACTACTAAACAGTGAGCGTAATAATTATGATTCATACAGTTTATTGTTTAGTTGTATTTGAGTATTACTGTGCGTGCGTTGGCTACATATTTTTTGGTTTTGATTTCCCTGTTTCTTTCATTAAGCTATTACAATAAGCTAAGTAATTTAAGCTAAGAATTTTGGCTGTTAATAAAGTCTTCCCTAAATTAGTTCCCTCATAGGTTTGATGAAATATACAGATCAGACTTCTCTACTCTTTATCAATATATTTCCTCCTGTCATTTCAATTAATTAAGACGGTAATCCTTGTCACCCTCAAGATACACACTCAGAGATCTCTTCTTGTCCTAGTCTTGTTTGGGGGTTTCTCTATTGCAAATCCTGACGTTGCGAATGTACGATTAGTTTTATTAATATTTAAGAAATTCAAAATACCTTCTGATTAGCTTTGATCTTCAAACCTTTGAAGATAATAAAAATATTTATTTAATTTTGTCAGTGCATAGTAATGATTTGCGGTGCAAATGGGCTACCATTTTAAAAAGAAAGTAGAAAGATATATACTAACATTCTAAGACATGTGTCATAAAGATATCGTCAATTTAGGAAATATACCATATCCAAATCCACCATATATAATTCCATAAATGATGTGATTATGCTACGGCAAGAATAATTTCATCAGAAGAACTTATTTTAAGCTAATCTCACTTCATCTTCTTCTTATTTTTCATCATCGTCTAGCTTCAAAAGCGTGATTTTAGAGCGAATAATATCGAGGCATCCTTTATCATGTTTATGTACCTTGAAAGTATACTTGTTATTTTTTTGTCTACTAATTTACTTAATGTATTGACTGCTTATTAATTTTAATTTAATTTACTACTACCGTATCTTTTATTTATACGAAAGCTCGTGCCTTTATTTTTTTAGTTAATCTTTCGTCTCAAAATGGAGCAACGGATCGATGTGTGAATATTATTAAATATTTTAGTCTCAAGCGAAGGACTATTAACTACTACTTTTTTGCGAGCAAAGCCAAATTCAGAAGCCAGTCTGTTTATATTCAAGAGTGGAAGGACAATTGATAATTCACGTAATTGTAGGATAGCAAAAATATTTAATTTGGCAAAGCATACATAATTATTACTTTTAGATTTTTCAGAAATATCTTATCTGGAAACGTAGTTCCCAGCAACGTGACCAGATGAGATATTCCTATAAATATTGGCTAAACTAGGTATCGAAGTCAAATATAAATGACGAATCTAAAATGGCATGCAAATGTTTGATAATTGCCAACGATACCTTTCACTATAGAATTACTTGTTTGTTACGCGCGGCGAGCACACCTCGCCTCGTTTGGAAAACCCACGGAAAAAACCCTGCTTGATTTTATGAAAACAAATTTGATGTAAATCCAATATTTCTGGATACTAAAATAATAATCAGGTCGTTAGCGTCCTGTTATTCGACTGTTTTGTTTCAATAATGGCTTTAATCATAATGATCTCTATTTATTCGAAGCCATAACGGTTGTTTTGAAATTTCGTTCGTTACCTTGCCGCTCTCTTTTTGGAAGTCGCAGCCTCGGTTATTGTATGGTGAATGGTCGAACACCAGCTGTAGGTTGGTGCCGGTGGCAGTGAAGGCTATCTCCGTGTGGCCCTCACGACAGCCGCTCTGGAACCGCATCTGGCGCTCCTCCGGGGGCCGGTCGCGGTACCCCGTGTACCGTACCTGACGTAACCATTAAAACAATTAGCTACTCACCTACATATTCTTATAGAGTTCGGTCTATGGCATGCCCTTTACATGTTCTTTTATAACTTTGAATACAATAAAGTCATAAAATATGAATATTGTAAAAGGAAAACAATAGAAACGAAACAATTACAATGTTTCTAAACGGATGACTTCATAATTTAACCAATTTTCCTGTTAACTTACGATTAAAACTGTTTTAATATTGTGCTTAATTAGCTATACTTTTAAATTATAACGTTAGAAATTGAATAAGTTAATTAAGAAACATTACGTACCTCGCTTTCTCTGCTCAGTCTTTTGAAGAGATCGTCCGATTCAAATTTTGCTTTCTGATCTGGAACTACCCGCGGCATTTTAAAGATAAAACGGGGTTTTGGCTGTTCGTACAGTCCGATGGAGTCGAAAGGCAACATGCCTGCCAAAGCAGCCGGGTCACTCATGGCGTGCATCACACGACGAGTAAGAATGCACTAGAATGTATTCACCATCACAGCCGAGTGTCACACGCGCACCACACTGACTCAGCGACGCGATGATTCAAATGAGTATTGCTTGTAGCTGTATCCGTGCGCCACGACGCGACTACCTGCTACTGCGACAAACGCTTACTGAATGGTTGCTCGCTCAAAGGTTCAGGGAGAATTTCCACCAGGGCGGAGTCTCCGCCGGGTGGGGAGCAGTGGGCCAATGACGGAGCCCTACGGTACCGCCCGACGCCTTCTCTCCGCGCTTTCGGGAGCTTTCAAGCTAAAAGAGGGTTTTCCCCCTCGAAACTGTTCAAAATAAATACTGTAAACGACAAAACACATGAATTTATAATGATGGGCATTATCCTCTTTCAACGTTTGAAGTGTTTTATGTATTTGTATCAGATCCTTTGTTCCTTTGTAACGAGATAAATGTATGTTATATACAGTTTTATAAAAGGGGAGTCGGATCCCAGGATGCGATAGAGCGCATGAAACGTGATATTTTTGTAAGGCATGAAAGCTGCATTTATTGGACGCCCAGTAGTCTAATTGTATTCCATCATGGAATACATTTCAATAAAAGGGTCTCTCAGCTCGTAGCATTATGTACCTACTAATTATTGTTAACACGTATTTTGTTATCGATATGGCATACTAGTAGGTATGTTAGGTAGGTAGACTGATTTCAGTCAGTAAATCAGTAGACACCTACGCAGTTACTGAGTAGTTTACAGTTTATAAAATAAAGTAGCTTTAGTTTAAATTTGTGTGTGTGACAATTGTGCGACTATAAGTACATATAATAAAACTTCTGCATTCATTTTATGAAAAAGAAAAGCAGTGTCTCTGCATTCACTTAGTGGAATTCAAGCCATAAAGAAATAAACACTACAAATTTCGCTAAAATGTCAAACTATAAATTAGAACTTCTAACATTTTTTTGTTTCGGTTTGTACCTAAGTCCATTTAAAGCCAAAAATATTATCATCATAAATTCTTTCATTTTACTTTTTTGGAGGAAAGATTATTTTTAGTATCATACCCAAAGCATCAAGACTACAAACACAACTTCACTAAGTAGTTACAGCAACTAACAATTGGTTTCTTACTGTAGTTTTTATTGTAGTGTCAGTAAAATGGAACACAATCCTTGAATACACTAAAGAAATCCAAAATTTCGACAGCTTAAGGTATCGCATTTATGCGTAATATATTGTTTTGCAATGGTGTTCTACCGTATTTATGGATGAGACAAATGTAGTGTCAATTAGAAGATATGGATCTAAACATTTGGACAGAGTGAAACGTCTCATGTGTGTCTATTTGGGAACAAAGAGCGGCGCGCCTTGTGAAATGTATCGAGTGTGTTGAAAACGTCCGAGTACGATCGGCACTCGATAAATACGTTAAGTGTCGGAATTGTTGCTATTTTTTGGGCTGAGAATGCTTTTGTTGTCACATTTAATAGGTACTTAAAAGATATCGTCAAACCTAAGACGTTAGTAGAAAAAAGAATCAAATAAAAATTGGCAAGTGTGAATCAGACTCGCCCATGAAGGGTTCCGTAGTAACTACGCCAAATAACTTTATTTTTCATAGTGTTTGTTTTTTATTAATTACAAAGTTATATTTGCGGTTTTGAAAATATGCTGTATCTCAAAAACTGCTGACCCGATCTCGTTCAACCTAATTTAAGTTGAAAGTTTACATTAAGATATACAGCATATTTTTTTTTAATTGTTAACTCCATTATTATAGACGTTAGAAGGGGGCGGGGGACATTTTACCACTTTGGAACCGTATATCTTTTAAAAGATTAACTTTATGAAAAAGTGGTTTTAAAAACCTCAATGTCATTTTTAAAGACCTATCTATAGATACCACACACGTATAGGTTTCATTGAAAATAATATTTTCAGTTTCAGTTCCATGTATGGGGAACCCACTTTATTTTAAATATTTTTAATATTTTTCTTAAAATCGAAAAGCGGTTTACAAAATACATCGACCTACCAAGTTTCACATATAATATTATTATTAATAGTCTTAAAAGTTTCGGAATAAAATGGCTGTGACATACGGACGGACGGACAGACAGACAGACATGACCAAACTATAAGGGTTCCGTTTTTTGTTCATAAAAAATGTAACCTTCCTCATGCTCAGTTATAGGTACTGTATAATTTTATACGCTGTTTTGCAGATTCTATAAGTTCAATCATCTATAGAAAATTTGAACATATTCATAACATTCAAACGCATAATAAGGCTTTTGGCATGGTCATCTTCTTCTAAATATATATAACACAAAGGTGACTGACTGACTGACTGACATAGTGATCTATCAACGCACAGCCCAAACTACTGAACGGATCGGGCTGAAATTTGGCATGCACGTAGATGTTATGACGTAGGCATCCGCTAAGAAAGGATTTTGCGAAATTCCCACGGGATCGCGATTTACACGGGAAAAACTTTCACGCGGGCGAAGCCGCTGGCACAAGCTAGTCGACTTATAAATGTTTCGATCTCAGTAAATCCTTCTTACAAATTTTTTTGCTCATAATCTTTACGTGATTTTGAACGACTTTGCCAAAAGACTCTTTTGAACAATCACGATTGCAAAAGGAGTCTCTAGCTAGATAAAACATACAAGAAGCCCGTGCACGTTTGAGGGTTGTTGATAAGTTCAGCGAAATCTGTATAACTGGGATCTTAAAGGACCTATGTATGTTTTTATCAGTTATTAGAGTCCTTTAATTTAGCCAGTATCCAATTAGATAGGTTTGAAATGGCATTTGTCTTATTAATAGATGATCAAACTCAATAAATTGTCAAATAAATAGATATACTTGCACAGTCCAATGAGCTACAAAGTTCTCATTATACACCTAAACGTTCAAAACAAGCTAAGCGATCGCATCTCAATTAATTAGTTTTGAAAATTCCGAGTAAAAGAAGTATCATTCGTATATAATCAAGGACGTCATTCATATATAATCAGTAACAGAGAGTTTCTCACTTATCCAGGGTTCAATTTACAATTTTTCATTGTATTTATTACAATCTTCCAGTATATCCTGTGGAGCTGCAGATCTGTCTACAGGGCTATTTTTACTAGGGTAGGTACTTCTTGCAGCCATGGAAAGCTAAAATTTATTAATATATTTGTGAGTTTGAACAAATAACTATGAAAATAAAAACTATGTAACTTTGACCCACGCACTTATACTATATATACTTTATTATATTTTTTAAAGGCGTGATCTAACAATTGCAGTACTGATTCCCTTGATGGTAATGTAATTGTTCGTTGTTAGTGGGCTTCTAGTACTTTAGGGTGTAGGTACCTGTGTACCTTAGAAATTTGACGATCATCAGTGAGCGTGGATAGTGATTATCAAAAACAAAAACCCTGCACTGATGCAACTAATACAATAAAAGCTATAGACAAACTTGGTATGTTTGCTTAGTCTTCCAAATTCATCATATCCCAAGAATTTCAGCTACTTAGTACTCAGATGAGGTACGAACCTAAACTATAAGGGTTCATCACTATGAACCCTTATAGTTATAGTGGCCCACTGGCCACATCCATTCTCCGGGCATCCAGGCTCGTCTTGCCGGGAGCACTGCCGTACTACCTGATGAACGAAGGTTATGGAGAAAGAAGCCTATGAAGCAAATGTTTTCTAAGAACTGTAACATTAACACTACCAAGTAACAAGAGTTCTGCAACGGTTCTTCACAAACTGAATTGTCGGTCTAGTCCAGATGATTATATGTGAAAATAAACTTTTGCTTAGGTTTTTCCACTCACACACACATATGCACACAAAATATACATTCACACACACATAAACACGTATAAACACACATTTATACAAAACAGACTCTAGTTGCAGTGTGCGAAACTAGAGTCTGTTTTTAACAATTTTCACACGATTTTCATTATTTTTAAATTATTATTTTTCATTTTTCTTGTAAAAATGTGTAACTTATACCTAATTAGCACAACGAAACAATTGTTAATTAATCGAGGAAGAGCGAGGTTTATCCCATCACAAGTATCATCGGATTACTTTCTGGGAAGCCCCGGCAACTTAATTGTATAGATTTAAGATACTAAACACATTTTTATTTTATTTATTTTATTTGTATTTTATATCTTGGGGTCGGCTTCCAGTCTAACCAGAAGCAGCTGAGTATTATTGCTTTACATGAAGCGATTGCCGATCTGACGTCACAACCCAGTAGCTACAACACGATAACTCTTCGCAAGACCGGTGTCAGATTTTCTGGCTTCTGTCGGTAGCCATTGGTTCTGACTGTCATTTGTACATCTTTGACAGTCTTTATGGGTACCTACATAAAGACTGTCAAAGATGTACAAATGACAGTCAGAACCAATGGTTCAGCGTGCTTTTCAAGGCACGGAAGAATCTTGATTTGTTAAGATGGCCATCTGTGCGGCTGTTAATATTCAGCTACTAGCTTCTGATGATATGCGAAAATATGTATTTATATCAAAAAACGTTTAAACAGGCATAGGTAATATCCTGAGATAAATAATTTGTAGGTATTAAAAAAAACAGACAGCTACAGTCCAGTGTATAATGTTGTATAGGGTACCTAATCATCAATTTCGAAAAGTAATAATTCTAAGGCACAACACTAATGTTATGCTAATATCTTCGTGATATTTCGTGCTCAACATCAAAGAACAACACTTGCCTATTTGTTCTAATAAACGCACTAGAAATATTCATTCGTCACGTATCTCTTGAATATGAAGGGATGGCCACGTGGCGGCCTCTCGCTGTTTGATCTTTATGCAAGCTCCAGCGCATAATTTTTACAGAACTAAAAACACGCGCCAGTAAAGTTCATGATAACTATTTTATCCCGGTTTGCAATTCGTACATATCTTATCACAATATCTTGGTAGTTGTAGTGCCTTTTAGCTTTAAATTTACCGTTACTTAATGTTAAACGCTAAGGCATTTTGTATCCTGGATTATTAATGTTTGTTTAAGGAGAATGAAACTGTCTACCTCGGTATTCAATTTTGCAATGCAATTTGGTTCAAAACTAAATACTTGTGATAAATAATGTATTTTTTTTTAATGATCGGATTCGGTTCAAATCACATTCGGCCCGAATGTGATTTGAACCGAATCCGAACTTCGGCCGAACATTCGGTGAAAATGAAAAGTTCGGCCGAACTTCGGTTAGATTTCGCGCGCTTTCTCTAGAGCGACGTCTTGACTTGTTTACGCATTTACTTCAATTAGCACACCGTCCTCCCTCCGCGTATCCCGAAGCCGGCCGGTCATTAGCAAATACGTCATCGGCATGTCGCGTGCAATTGTTTACATTCAACAAAAATAATTGTTTTAAGTGGATTGACGAAGTTTTAGGTGATAAGTTTTGTTACTGGCTTATTGCGAAAATGAGTGCAAGGAAAAAATCAAGTGTTTGGACATTTTATACAGAAACTGACCAACCAAATAAAGTGAAATGTATCATATGTGATTCGCTAATATCTCATGGTGGTAGACGGTAGTGGACGTTCAGCGTCTACTTCTGCACTGAACAACCAACTCCGTGTGAAGCATAATCGAGAATATACACAATTACAACATCACATTCATTCGCCAAATCCGATCCTACCTTCAATAAGAGCTTCATCTTTGAATACTACTGAGGAGTTACCCGCAGTGGAGTCATCATTATGCTAAGCGATAATTTGACAGAGAGACAATGGGATCTTCTTAAAAAATGTCTTGCTTTACTTCAACCTTTTGAAGAAATCACAAAAAAATGAGCTCTTCCTACTCCTGCATATCAGAGGTCATTCCCAACTTTACGATTCTTTCGAGGTATTTGACCAAAGAAGAAGTTCAAGTGACTTGTTCTAATGTGAACACAATGCGTTTGTCACTAAAAAGGAAGGACTAGATAGACGTTTTCAGGGGATTGAAGATGAAGAAGAAGGGGAGCAACATTGATAGATCCATGCTGCCAAATGTTTTTTTTTTACAACAGGTAATGTACCAATGATCAGACAAACTTTCCTAGCAGAATTTGTAAGAAAGAGCGAGGATATTGGGTCAAGCAGTGATGAAGAAGTTGTTCAGGTAACACAGAGATCCACATCATCATCCAATAACGAAAATACACGCAGAACGTTTTGGAGCTACTACGAGGAACGAGCAGCAGTAAAGTTATTTATTTATTTATTATATACTTTATTGTACACCTTAAAATACACTTAAGGATACAAATAATAAAACTAGTGTACAATGGGCGGTCTTATCGCACAGGGCAATCTCTTACAGACAACCTTTGGATGGACAGAAATTAGAGGAGATAGATTTAGGGCTGTCAGTGTACAACATCATACATAATACTAACCAAACATCATAATATAAAATACATACCACAAAATATAATATATAAATATATACTAATACATATCAAATTCATAATAGGTAGAGAAAGAAGGGGAAAACATTATAGTGAGAGGTAATGCTCCTTCACCATCCTTATGAACGTAGATAGGGTTGCCATCCGTCCGGGTTTTCCCGGATTTGTCCTAGTTTGAAGAGCGTCCGGGGGCGTCCGGGGGTTTTTTCCAGTAAGCGTCCGGATAAAACCCGGACACATTGGTCTTACGGGTACCAAAAAGCACGATCTCTATTATTATTTTCCTATGGTATTTGTCATCTCAATGTTTATGTTACGTTGATTAAATGAAAAGGAAGAGACTGTTATTAAAAAAGTTCTAAAGCTCTACAATGTTATCACTTTACCAGTAAATAAAAACCATAATTAAACATCGTTGTTTTTAGTTTCAAGTTCAAAAATGTATTTTTTACGGTGTCCGGGGAAAAACTGTGATTTTACCCAAATGTCCGGGGTTTTATAAGTCTTTGTTTGGGGCTGGCAAATTTGGTGATGGCAACCCTAAACGTAGATAATGTTTGAGCACGCCTCACATCTATGGGTAATGCATTCCACAAGCGGGCCGCTTGTATAGTTAAAGATTTATCGAAGAAAGAAGTGCTACCACTAGATGTAGAAGAAACCAAAAGTCCGATTGCGTCAGAGCTAGACAGATATCTCAGTGAAGTTCTTCAACTCAAAGACCTATGCCCATATGGCTGCTGGGCTAAAAATAAAGACAAGTTCTGGTCCTGTAACCTCTGTATATTCTTATACTTCTGCCAGATAAGGCAGAGTCTTTGGTGTTTTTGCACCATAACCTGCCTCTAGTCAATTTTTTATATGAATAGATAGATAGGAAAAGTTTGTTTAATTTGATTGCTGAAAAAAATACCCTTTCATTGTAATAAAAAATACTTGAGGTTAAAAAATGTTTAGTTTAGTTTCTGAATCAAAAAAGTTTTTTTTTTATTATTCAATTTACCGACTGTTATCCAGATGTTTACTAGGAGAATTCTAAAATTTCATTTTTGTAATAATATATCTATTTTTTTGTCTTATTAATTAAGTATATTATGAGTGATTAAAAGATACACCTATTTTTATTTTACAGTAATATTATTAAATTTCAGTCAAAAAAGTGCAAGTAGGTAGGTATTATTTTTCTTGTCCCGAATGTTCGGCATCTGAACCGAATTTCGGCCGAATGCCGAAGTTCGGTTCAAGCTGCCGAAATTCGGTTAAACCGAATGTGAACCGAATTTGGGCCCATCTCTGATTTTTTTAGATAAGGATAATTGTCATGTTTATTAAAAGACCTATGCAAATATTGTATTGTTTTAGAACAAATTTGATTACCATAAAAAGGTTATAGTGAGTCAACCTTAAAAGATAGACATAGTTATACCTACTGTCGCGGTTTTTTTAAAAGAATTATTTAATCTACATAATATTATCGTCGTATCGTATAACTCCAACAGTTCAGGTAGCGTACGCCAAGATAGCTCTCAGAGGGCAGGAATATTTCCGACTACGAAGTCTTCTATTTTTATTGGCAAATCGGGTGATAATATTTGGAACGTCTTATTTTACAATATTTTAGATTAAATTTCATTAAATTTTCTTTTAGAGTGTATGATTTTGGACTTCGGACCGCGCCTGCTTTCAACACCATTTTATTATCATAGTCCAAAGGGCTGCAAGGAATTGAGAATAAACTAATTTTGTAGAAAAGTGAACAGCCTCTTTAAGATCGATCACACTGTACGGCGGCCCTTACACAGTCAATCTCGATCGCGATAGTTAAGCTTGATCGTGATCTCGGATCACAGGATCTCATTACAACATTACACAGTCAATCTTGATTTCTTCAGTCCATGTATCGTAACTGCCACGTTAACACCTGTTGTCATGGATTTACATAAAGTTAAAGCGGTAGTGTCCCTTGTTTTGAGAAAAGGATTCGAAAAAGGCGCTGACGCTTATTTTTTTTCTATTTCTCATAGGTATGTAACTATCGCTAAGATTTTTTTAAAATATGATCTTCAATGGTATTACGGTGTATTTTGCTACCGTAATTACAATTCTACGATTGTTGGTAGATCTTTGCTGATTACGGTGTTTTTACCGTAATTACGATGCAGTTGGCAACACTGACTGACGCGATCTTGCGCTTACACGTTCAGTCTTGATCACGATCAGCGGAACGCAATCTGGATTTCAAAATATCTAGATATTTTGAGATCAGATGAATCAATCCGTCAATCTAATTCGAATATTATTAATCTGGATCGCGATCATTGATTTTGATCACGGACCGCGATCGAGATTGACTATGTATGGGCCGCCTACGGTGCCCGCGATACGTATTTTCTAAAGAAGACGCGGGGCGGCGCGGTGCCAGCCGTTTGCAGAATTGCAGCGAAACGGAATTCTTGGTTGCGTGTAATTTTAAATCTGTAACTATAACTATATAACTTCTAAATTACTCATATAAATGGAAAAAAGTAAAGGATAATTTTGATCTACATTAAATGGCCAATGTTACTAATATATTTATTTGGATAAGGATTAATATTTATTAGGAGAAATTAGCTTTTGCAAATAAGGTGATATTTTAAATTAATTATTTAGAGATAAAAATAGGTACTGTGAGTCAACCTTAGGAGATAGATATATGCTATTACGGACTTTTTGTACGCCTTTTTAAGATACACATTTCCGTAATACATTATTTTGACGTATGTCATACGGGTTAGTCAGCGCTTGCAATGTAAGCGCTCGAAAAACGTTTTTTTGACGGCTTCTTCACGAAATATGGAATTTTAACTATTATACAAATACTTAATAATGTTTTACGGGAATAAATTGTCTTAATAACAGTGAAAGATGCATCAAAATTCGTTGCGTGGTTTAAAAGTAGCAAGCTTAGAAACAGACAGACAGGCGGAGGGTGACTTTGTTTTATACTATGTAGGGAATTAGTGACAGTGATATTAAGAAAGTAAGTAAGATAAGATAAGATACTTTATCATTGACTGGCTAGGAAGAAGTACGGAAAAGTGAATTAAGAAAGAACATTCGAGATAACTTCAAAAAGGCGGACTTCAGAATCAGCCTATGACGGTTTTTTATGTAGGTATGCAGAGTCATTCCTATATTGTATATGAACCAATTTTAAGGTGAAGAGTTGATTATGTACCAATTATATTACCAATAATAGTAACCAATAAAGAAATCTCCTAAATGGGTGGGTTTTATTAGACCCTATTTAAACTTTTGATAACAAAATGTTTGTAACATAAACATGAGCATAAACATTGCAAACCCATTGACCAATTGAAGATCTAACAATGTGACTGGGATACAAAATCTCTTGAACGTATAACAACTAAACTTTTTCAAGCATTTTCCGAGCTATTCTAGGCTGCCGTCTCCATCTTCCAGGTCTTACTGGATGCGTAGTTGAGTACCATCCAGTCCCAAGCAGTGACTGATTATATGGCCTCTACAACTCCGTCAGGTCACACAGATTCAGCGCTAGATTTAACGAACGATTAATTAATTGAACAGGATTCCTCGTGGTAGCATAAAATTGGTGACATAAATCTGACTGAACTAAATACTTAAAAAACTGTTAAATAAAAACATGTTGATGATAACGTTGTTCCCACAAGAATATTCTCACGCCCACCAGTTCTAATATCGTCGCTGCCCATATAGGTAGAACATGATAACAATTTATTTTTGATTTAACTTCTGCTTATTATAAATTAATTTCAACGGTTGTTACTTTTCATTACGACTATAATAAAATGTCTTATTTTTTATACGGAACGCTACACATATCCTTAGTCATATAAAACAAAGTCTCCCGCTGCGCCTGTCTGTTTGTTCGCGCTAAACTCCATACCTACTGAGCAAATTTTCGTGCCGTTTTCACCAATGGATAGAGAAAACGATAGAGATTCAAAGGAGAAAAGTTCCGTACCTCACCAGGGCAGAGGTTTAAAAATCTTACTACTTATGAAACAATTATGATGATTGTTTTCTAGTTAAAATTCAGAAGTAGACAAAGATTAAAGATGATGACGATCACCTGTCTTATCATTCAGAATATTTAAAAACAGTATGCCTGTTCCATGGTACGCGTTTACCAATGTAGCTATTATCAATTAGCTAAGGAATTACCTATGAATATTTCAGCATGCACGGCCTTTATCTTCTACAGTGTAAGTGGACATCTTAAGAGTTATTGCAAAAGAAATTTTGACTTTTGGTTAATATCAGTCCAAAACTGCGTAAGCTTTTCGCCGTGTCAGTAATTAGAATAGGTGTCAATGTTCGGTAGTAGGTAATAAACTATAAAATTTCACAACAAGAGTTTGTATGTTGTCTACGTGCAATTCAAAATAATTAATAATATTAACACTTTTACAGTGCGATAACGCAACGTGAACCACATCCTTTTAGATAAGTTCCTGTACTCATAAATTCGTTTTTATGTTTTGTAATGCTAAAGCATAATATATGTTGTTTTTATTTCATGTCAGAATACCTACATACCTATGAGAAAACAATTTACAGCAAGTTCTTTGACTGTCCGCGTAGATTTACTACTATCGTCTACAAATCTCAGCATTCTGTTCCTTCTCTGAAATGTAATTCAAATTATTGGTGTAAGAAAATTCATCTTAACCTTTTTCACTTATGATGACCGATTTATTGATGACTCTGCCCTGTCCGTCGATTCTGTAAAATTCGAACAACAACTCGCATCTCACATAGCTATTCATTGTCACTTCGCTTACGGTTCAAAGTGACCTTGATTTTGCATTCTGTAAACAGCGTCGAAGTGATAGAGGAATTACCTTACCGAATGCCACTTCTCACGTCATCTCATACTTTATCTGTCAAAATCTTTAGTTCGACTCGCTGACACGCTCGCAAGGGTAGCGCTAGTGTAAATTCGAATTAACAACCGAGTTTTTAGAATGCCAATCAATAAACTCACAGCGGATTCAGATTCGAAGTTTAGAATGAGGTCTTACAGAATAACACAGCTGGAGTGTAAGTCTGGTGCTGTTTCACAAACCATGGCGCACTTAATTTCCTGTTTTGCATATCCTGTCGATTGTTCACTGCAGACATGTTCACGTCAAACTTGTTGCCCAGTTTTGGACAGACTCCGTCTAACCCGTAGACAGAGAATGCTATCTGTCTACGGTCTAACCATTTGGCATTGACATTCAAAGAAGAAGGACCTTTTCATGTAAATTATGAATATATTTTTTATTCTGGATGAGCGCACTCTTGACCTCCTTCTCGCCTGATGGTAAGCGATAGATGAGCTCTACGATGGAACGAGTGAGCCCGGAAGATGCATTTAGATTCACTCTTGCTTTAAAAGCTGTAAGGTCATTAGTAGCAGAGAGTTCCATAACTTGGCTGTACGTACAATAAATGTGGAAGAAAAGCGCTCGGTGCGACAAGACGGTATATCAACCAAGTGTGGAAGGTTTCCAGCAGTGCGACTGAAATTAATGCCTACAAGTGATATGTTCCATACTTGTATAGATGGTATTATATTCTAAAAGAAGAATAACTGCACTAGGAAAATTTAAAAAAATACTGTGAATACGTATTGAGCTTTTCCTGTACTTCTCTCCAGTTCTCCTTACTAACCCTAAGTCGGATTCGTAATGCTGTATTTTAGGCGAATAAGATGAGAACTCTGCTTATTGGGACTAGATGGCGTTGTGTGAAAGTTGTCAAATATTATTATTATTATAAATAGAAAAAAAAAACAAAAGTGTTTGCGCCATATTTCCAAACTCGGTAGGTAGGTACATACAACGATGAGCTCTACCGAAAGTAGTAAATTATTGTAAAGATATGTTGTAACAATGGGATATACTTACTCGAAAATTCATATGTGTAGCTTACATTTGTTACATTGATAGTACCTAAGCCGTAGTACCTACCTATTAGTTATAGAAACGAATCCGGTCGGTTCAGAGAGTGTCAGACTTCTATATACTACAAACCCACCCTGTTCCGTCAGCTGCTCAGTGTGGTATCTTTTTACACCATTTCCGCAATTCTAGCAGTAAACTAGGCTTACATTAATCAGTATGCCCATTTTGCGTAACCTCAAATTGTTTACCATCAATAACGTCTTTCTGATTATTCCTCATCGCGCCCAGTCTGGTCTAATCCTGTTTGTCATTGTAAACATGTCATTCGTATTGTTTAACTGGTGCACTGAACAAATGTTCCGTATTTCTCACCTCGGCTGGTACTAGTACAAGCTTTTTATGACCATGACCAATAAATCACAGCTTTGTTACTTGCTGACTCATTTACATATTTACACAGTGACAATGACCGTGGGGACTTTTAATTAATTGATTCATAAACCTTTTCATAGCTGTAGAGCAAAAAGTACGCATTGACCCGTGAATAAAACAAAAAGTACACAATAAAGAAAAGGGTTACACCAGCGTATTCCCATTAACATGTATTTTAACGTGAGGCGCGTTCGGGCAGTTGAGTCATTTGTTACGATCTTTTATTTTATTGCCACCCTTCCTAATAACGTTTTTTGTTCCCTAATTTCTTTACCAATTTCGTTTTGAAACATTTTTCTGTGCTGTTGTTCTTGTGTCAGCTTGACTCCAACAGATGGATGCGGCATTCACGAGCATACTTGCCTTGATTCTGAGAAAACAAAGAAAATTAAATGTACGAGAGCTAGCAAAAACGTGCATTTTACCAGTCATTAAATTTTAAAATTCTTAGGAGAGTATGGAATGATAAAAGGCCTAGATATATTAAGTATTGCTAATCCAATATTCTCTACTATTGAGATCTTTAATCGAAAAATATTTTTAATCCCAAATAGCAGCAAAGTAGCACTGGTTCTCTTAACGTGTCTAAACTCTTCGACAATCGGTACTTCGGGTACTTCGGTATTTCAAGCGTAACGCTGTTTTAATATTTTCAACTAGCTAGCAGTAAAAAGCCGCACACAGTATAGGGTTCCATAGTTTCTCCCATGAATATAAAAGGTGACCAATCCCAGCCACCCAGGTTTTTGAATAATATTTAAAGCCAACAGCGCACTCGTCTCGTTTAAATGTTTTTTTTTTTTTGTTTAATGTATGAAATTTCACTTTATTTCATTATGTTTGTTCCTACTAACTGTATGTTTTGTTTTTGGTTTTTACGTGTTTTATGTAAATTGTATTTTGTGTCTCCTGTTGTTGTACCAAATAAATGTTTTATCTATCTATCAATTTTTATTGCTATTTTTGAGCCTAGTTTCGCCGCAAGTATTCTTAATTTTTCAGTAACAGATATCAGAACAAAAAAAAACCAGACCATATTAATTATTTCTGAGAGTACTAACCAAATAAAAAGACCTTAACTTATACGGGGCGTACTTTTGAAACTTTTTTCACACCATAATAATAAAAGTTAAAGGGGGGGAGGACACTCATTTTACCACTTTGGAAGCGTATCTTTTAAACGATTAACTTTAATTAAGAAAAAGTGGTTCTAGAAACCTCGAGACCTGTCTATAGATAGAGATACTACACACGAATAGGTTTCATGAAAAAAGAAAAATAGTTTTAGTTCCATGTATTATTTATATTTATTTATTTTTAACACACTCTCACTTTAACAGACTCTGTTACATTGTTCTGAGATCTCAACTACCGTTTAATAAATAGCAATAGGATAATCGCTAATTGCAAGACTCGTGCGAGACTCTCGTTTGGGCAACACTACACAGAATAAATAAGTTACACACCTACTAAGTTTTGCATGTGTAGTCTTAATAGTTTTGGAATAAAATGGTTGTGACATACAGACGGACGGACAGATAGACCGGCAGACAGACAGACATGACGAAATTATAAGGGTTCCTTTTTTTGCCGATCGGCTACGGAACCCTAAAAAGTAGGCGACCCTAAAAACCGTGGAAAAATGGACGTACAGAAATTGCGAGATTCTAGATTTCTTTCTATAAAATTTCCAGTCGTATTACGGAACCCTAAAAATAGGTGATGATGCGCGTGAAGTAGGCAGTCAAAGTCCTGTTTACCCTGCTCACAGGTTATTCCAAACCTACCAAAGCTCACTCGGAGGTGTTCCTGTCATATCCCGCTTCTGGCTTTAGAAATTTTCGTATAATCTGTATCATCCGGTGATAAAATTACCCTCATAAAATGATCTAATTGAAACTTGTTCGGTACATCCATCTAATTTAGTGTTTCAAGCATTAATTTTACGAGGCATGCGTGTGCAAATTCCAAGATTATAGCCGTTTCATTAGAGCGGCCGCTTGCAGCAAACCAGCGGCCGTGGACGGTCGTAAACCGGCAAAGAAGCCGTCAGACGTTGTTTATGTGAGCAATTCCGGTCACCGCTTTGTCTTTCACCGCTCGGCCTTCGGACGACACCCTAATAAAAGGCGTGGCAAAAAGTGCCCTAATGGGTGCTGATCCTATTTCAAAGTAATAAAATGCAACAAAATTAGCCTTTGTTAAATTTAGAACTGTAAACGTGTAAACTGCAGACATGCTTACGGACGGGTCCGTCGGGTCCGCGTTTATACGGACTATTGTTTTATGGGCGTGTAACTTTCAACTATTATTGTATTTTAAAACGAGGGTGCAGCGCGTAGCGGTACCTTTTAGCAATGGTTTTCTTTCTGGATACCTGCCAACATTGCCAACATGTTACAACGTTGGATTCACAATCACAATATTTATGAACAAAAGTCACTTTCTCTTTTAGTTTTTGTACCAACTGTATTGAATGCTGCTACAGATTATTGCACATTTCTTACCCTATTATGGTACAGTTAACCCTGTAAAACCTTCAAGAAATCATCTCGTACAATTTCGCTTCACTATGAGTTCTTGTGGTGGTATAATGTGTGTGCGTGTATCTGAGTCATAGACCGTATTGAATGCTAATGTGTAGTACGAGGAGATCCGAACCGGTTTACTTAGTTCCGTTTACGTCGCTCTCGCCGTCATCGATTGTCCGACATGACGTGGGACGAGCTCGGGGATTTCCTTATATTTTTTCTGATAAATTCTTATTTATAATATCAATAATTAAATTAGTGCTGCTGTGACTCAAAATAGATTTTTAATATGTGCATAATTTAGTTCTTAATAATTTAGTTTACTTTTTACTTAAATGTCGAACTTAATCCAATGATATACGCTTATTTCCAATTCCTCGTCTAGAATTGAATTTAAGCAAATGCTGTTGGTAGCGTGTTTGAGTTAGGATTTAGGTAGGTAGCAGTCCATGCAATTACGCGTAAAGTCAATCAATCAAATCGTTCAAGTCCTACATTATTACACAATTTTAACCAACTGGGTTTCATAATTTGAAGTTATTTTTTTTTTCTAGAAACAGAGTGCAGACACGTAGTAAGGACACGTTCCTATATTCTTTTATCTAACGACTGATCTCAAGAATTAAAACTTTCACACAAGAAGTGCTGGACCACAACTTGTACTGCTATAAGGAAAAAGATGTATTTGTCAATTAAATATCGTGAAAGTGAATACGTTCACCACAACATTCGTTCACCTGGTGTCGTCGACCACGCGGCGCGGACCTACCATATTCATGTTTTGGAATTCCCTGCATGGCGCGGCGTGGCCTTGTCGATAAGTAGGCAACTTATTCATTGTGCCATTGACTTGAGACATTGTATGTCAATGATCTCGCTCAGCACGTCATGACGCCTAAAATGATTGCATGTCTTTATAACTACCAAGTATGAGTATAAGAACTACTAAGTATAATGCGCTCCTAATAGCCGTTGTCCTCTTTCTTCTACCTCTTTGTAACCAAATTTCAAAACATATACTCTGAGAGCTTTTCGACAATATTTTATTTTAGTTCTGTTTCTTACCATTTTTACCGACGAAAAAAAAAGGAGGATGATCTAAATTCTGCGCGTAAATTTTTTTATGTATGATCACTTGATCAGGATCACCGATTACTCGAAAACGGTGGAACCGATTTGGAAAATTCATATTTTTTTATTTGAAAGGGTATAATACTTAAGAGGTTGACACCATGTCAGGATCTGATGATGAAATCCTGGAGAAATCGAGGGAACTCTTCAAATATTATAGGCACACCTACCTGTGTGATTGAGATTGAGATTTGAGTATTTTTTATAGTATCTTGTGCACTTGCATTCGAAAAGCACCATTTAGTGAAGTGGACCACAGATGGCCACCTGAACTACTCAATTTGTGTATAAGTAGTAATAATAAGTATGTCAAGGGTTCTGCTTCGATTACTTGAATATGGTTATTAAGCATAATATGCTCATCACAATGCATATGGTGAAGTGAAGCTGATGGTGAAGTACCAGGAGAACGACGACGATACTTTTCTCGAAGCAATTCAGGCCATTTTCGACCTCGTATAACTTCGTTGTTGATAAAACTAGAAGCCTGAATTTTCAGTAACCAAGCAGGCATTGTATCAACACGATATATTTTAAATTTCATTCAATTTGAACCTGTTGTTTAAGAATTATAACGAGTCAAAGTTTCTTAATTTTGTCACTTACTGACTGACTGACCGATCATCAAAACTCTAAGGCACTTCTAGCAGACATAGAAGCTTCAAATTTAGAATACAATTAGTGTTTAGTGTATGAATCAAGGAAAAACTAAAATATTTTTCAATTTCGGTCCAGTTTTTCATGCGATGGCCGAGTCACTATATTTATTTAAAACGTTAAAGATTTTTAATATTGATATGGTCACTATAAGATGTTGTTAGGTTAGATAATTACGCAACAACTTAAGACACCTTCTGTCTTAAGTTGTTGCGTAATTATCCTTAAGTAGGGACTGAATAATCGAATAACCGACTTGATATTACACGGATCTCGCAACTTTTTACGGTAGAAGAACTGAGTTGCGAGACTTGGTTTTTTTGACAAGTATTGTTTTTTATGGGATATTGTGTTTTCATGCGATGGCCGAGTCAATATATTTATTTAAAACGTTAAAGATTTTTAATATTGATATGGTCACTATAAGATGTTGTTAGGTTAGATAATTACGTAACAACTTAAGACAGAAGGTCCCTTAAGTAGGGACTGAATAATCGAATAACCGACTTGGTATTACACGGATCTCGCAACTTTTTACGGTAGAAGAACTGAGTTGCGAGACTTGGTTTTTTTGACAAGTATTGTTTTTTATGGGATTTATTTTACTTGACTCAAGATACACAAACACGGCCACACTATTACAATTTTGGTTATGATGAGACTTCCTCAGTATGTGTATTAACCATTTGATAGTGGTATCGATTACATTAGAAAGTATCGAATCCTGGTGTAGTATCTCAAGCAAAGTAATCGATTACAATAATAGTCGGTATCGAAACAAAAGTGTTGATACCAATGAGTAATCGATTCTTTTTTCGTATCCCTAGACCTAGCATTTCATCGTTTTTGCATATTTCATGACTTAGATTTTCAATAAATGAATATGTTTGTATCTATATTGTAGACTGTGTAATTAGAATTTGTAGAATATATGAGAAACTATGATATTCTACCACCGTTGTTTAAGCGAGACATAGTCTTTCCGACAAGCAGAGTTCTAACATCGTAAAAAACTTAATTTAAACGTAAAGAGGGAAGGAATTTTATATTTAGCAAAGCTTTGTGCCATAGTCGATACGCAATTAAACGTCTGCTGAACGTCTAGAAAGGCAGCAGAGTAATTAATTGTATATTTCTGGTTATATTCCGAACACTTCCAGTAAGCTATAGCATTCAGAAACCTCCCAACAAACATTATATATGTCGCCACAACGTGCCGATTTTAACTTTAAGTTCCATACGCTGGTCGTCTATACGTCGCTATCACGTTGACACGACCGAGAAAAGGACCATTTAATACGAATCAGTGTTGTAATAGAGTCATGTAGCAGTCGTATAAATCACTATATGGTCGTGTAGTGGTCGTATAGATGACGTGAGATCCACCATGGGTCGAATATGATTACATAATGATGTTATTACCGCTGCACTACGGCATTTTATCGAATAAGCAGTGTTCATTACGACTTTTATATGAGATTTTGTTGTGAAGTGATGATAGTAATGTATAGTGAACTTCAAACTTTAAAACCGGACAATTTTGTACTTTGTTACAATGTTTATCATTGAATGGCGAGTACAGCCATTTTATATATTCATTATTACATCCTCGAAACTCATTTTCAAGTCTCTGTTGGGAAATTAATGTTATCGAGTAATATGCGCCAGTTTTCTAAATATAATAAACGCGCCTTATAAATTCATTAAATTAAGCAATATTTTTCACCCATATTTAAACGAACGTATTAACAGTTACCTTTATGCGACTAAGAGTTAAATAATATTTAGGACACAACCGTAATACAATATCTAACGGACTTGTCATTCCGTGCACGTATTGTTTATCTGTGCATTATCAGCCATATTAACTAAATTAGGGTTCATTTAAAGTGAATCTCATGTGAAAAAAAAGCATTTTAAATACATAATTAAACTAGTGATTTATTTATTGCTAGTCTCGGTGATAATAAAAAAAATATATGGATAATTATACAAATATTATAATGGACATTAATAAGTTTTTAACCAAATCAGATTTAATCATATTGATACGTAATACGTATGAATTTGAGATGGCCATGGATGGTCACATGGACACACTTATACGCGCATATCGTTGTTTCGGTCTATCTAGCGACGAAACTAAACCTACAAATTTTAAAGTGACTGAAGAATTATATTGAAAATTATGAATGATACACTTATGATTGTATTTTGTTTTTTTTTTATATTAAATAGAACCAATTACTCTATTTTTAATTTTTTTTTCACTTTTTACTATTAGAGTGGTACAAAATAAATATTTGAACCATACTCTGCGGTAACTAACTCTCTTTATAATTTTTAACATATATACAATCGCTTTTACGTATATTAACAATCGCTTTCAATCTTCTACCTAATACCGTCACAAATTCTTCAAAAATATTAACAAAAAAGGACGACCTTATTGGTTTATCAAATACATAATCGGAATAACAAATAATGATGGTAACTATCACTAAGACACGATGTATATTTCATCTACTTAGTCTTTTTCTAACTTTACTGTTATAGAACCACTTGCTCTACTTTCTGCGCTTTGAGCAACATCATATTCTTTAGACCCATTCTGCACCGAACTTAATTCTCTTAAGTCCAAAATTAAATTTTGTGCGGAACGATTTCCAGTTTGGTTACAGTTGACTTGTCGTACTGGACTGGACGTAAGAAGCGCAGTATAGTTTTTTTTTTATAAAAGCACCACTTCTTTTTACATTTGCCCAGGTTTTTTATTCATTATAACGACGTACACAATATTTTTAGAAAGATAGAAAAGAATGGCTATGGTTGTATATTACTAAATTTAATACACTAATATGACATCAAGTCATTAAATAGTGGCATAAAAGTGTTCAAAATGATCTATTTAAAATCATATAATATATTTTTTTAATTGAATATAGGTTCGCGTTTGACCACTGTCTCACCTGATGGTAAGTGATGATGTGGTCGAAGATGGAGCACGCTTACCTAAAAGTAACCTATTCACTCTTGACTTAAAGACTCCTAGGTTGTAGCTTTCGGGAAACAGAGACTCCGGCAGGGAATTCCACTCCTTAGCCGTACGCACAATAAAGGTATTCCCAAAACGTTTTTTGCGTATGGGTGGGATGTCCACCATGTAACGATGGCGCTTCGCCGTTTGTCTCATAGTCCGAAGATGGAACGGGCTTGGCGGAATTAGATTGTGTCATTCCATCGTACACTCTCCGAAATGTAACCGATAGAAAACCGATAGACTTGCAACTCGTCATCGGTGTTCAAGGCTCTGGAGCTTTGACTCGACCAGTGTATCGTTGCCAATGAGTCTCTTGGCCCGCTTCTCGATAGACTCAAGCGCGTCCAGTTGGTATTTTGCAGATCCATCCCAAAGATGAGAGCAGTATTCCATACACGACCGAACTTGGGCTTGATACAAATTGAGCAGCTGATCCGGCGTGAAGTACCGTCTCACCTTGGCTAGGATTCCTAACTTTTTTGATGCTAATTGAGCCTTAGCCTCGATAAACGGTCCAAAATTGAGTATATAAGTTAAAATCACCCCAAGAAGCTCAATATAGTCGGTTATCGGCACGGTTACACCCAAGGGCGGATCCAGGGGGGGGAGGGTCATGGGGGTCATGACCATCGTGCCAGACTCTGTCAAAAGCCTTGGAGATGTCAAAGGAAACAGCAAGTGCTTCCGCTTGCTTCTCAATGGCCTCAATCCAGACTTGAATGGCATACGCTAGAAGATCCCCAGTTGACCGCTTTTTGCGAAAGCCGTATTGTCGGTCACTGAGGATGTCGTTGGCTTCTAGGTATGCCAGGAGCTTACTATTAAGTACACGCTCTGTAAGAGTATGGAGCGTGTGACTGACGTGACTGAATTAGGCCTGTAGTTGGCCGGGTCAGCACGACTGCCCTTTTTGGGTACAGGTTATACGTTAGCCAGCTTCCATGCTTTCGGCACCTTTCCAGTCTCTAGCAAAAGGCGAAACAGGCATATCAAGATTGGAGACAATTCAGGCACACAAGTTCTAAGAACAATTGCTGGTATCCCGTCGGGGCTACTAGCTTTGTTCACGTCAAGATTACGCAGCACTCTACGGACGTCTTTCTAATGGATGCGAATGTCCGACATACACGTTTAGTATCCAATAGGAGCATCAGGAGGGTGAGCGCCAGTACTATCCAGACGTGAAGACTCCGCGAAGAGAGTGGCAAACAAGTTTGCTTTTTCCTTAGCGGAGTGGGCCAGAGACCCGTCAGATTCGACCGACTTTGCCAGGGACCAAAACGCTTTGCTGCCAACAGGGTATGAAGCGAGTTTATACCCAATTCGGCTAACGTGGTCAAACCGAGCCCTCCGCAAAACCATCTTGCTGGACTTGGCAGCCCTGTTGAAGGCTCTCTTCTTCTGATCCACGTCATTTGTTTTGCAGTTTTGAGCATCGACCCATGCTAGATACGCCGCGTATTTAAGCGCTTCAGTGCGATCACATTCGGCGCCAAACCAAGTTCGAGCTTTGCCGGACATTGTCAGGTCAGAGAACGGAATATCTGCCACGGCGTCTGCGCACGACGATGAATCATTTGAAGAAACGCAAGTAGGCTGCCAAGGATAATATGCAAATAAAGATCGCATGCCATCCCAATCCGCTGACTTGTATCGCCAAACCCGCCGAGTGCCTTTATGGCTGAGATCGGGTGGAGAGTAGACGGATACAGACTTCACCAGACAGTGGTCGGAACTACCTAACGGTGAAGATATCGTTACCAAGTAGCGGTCTGGATCTGTAGTCAGCAGAAGGTCCAAGCAATTGGCTGTGTGTGACTCAACATCCGGCACCCTCGTTGCTCCCTGGACCATCTGAGTGAGATTTAATGCAAGTGCAAGATTGTGCATCTCTCGCCCAGCAAAGTCCGTGTACTGGTATGGGAAAAGCCACTCCTGGTGATGGGCATTAAAGTCCCCCAGTAACACGACCTGAGCTGAAGGGTACCGCTGCTGGGCCGCATCTGCCGCCTCACTGGTGTACTGTGTGAGCCTGGTTGTTTCATGATCTCCGCTGTGCGAGCGGTAGACACAGGCATAAATAATTTTGTCTATGCCCGTGTCCACCAGAGCCCAAAGCGTAGAGAACCTGGAGTCCTCAAGGTTCCGGAGACGCCGATAGCAGATGTCGTCGCGGGCGTACATACATACACCCGCACGTGGTTTAAAGTTGTGCTCCAGGGTAAACCCTGGGTATGAAAGATACGACATGTCTGACGGACATCTGATTTGCGTCTCCGAAATAAACAGCAGAGCAGGTTTTTCAGTCTCGTGGTGGTGGTGGACTGCGACGAGATTTTAGTGCAGACCTCGTACATTACTGAGGTGCACTTAATAGTGCAGCTTATCACCCTTATATGATTGTGAAGTAGAAGTAGTTCTTGCGAATCTAATTAAAATCGTATAAGAGTGCAATTTATCATTCTTACGCGATGGTCACGTAAAAGTAGTTCTAGCGACTCTTTATTTATTTATTTATTCATAGGAAATTCAACAGCTTTTTTTACAATTCTCATTATATAATAATGTCACATGGGGTTCTGAAGCCTATTATAGAGTTTCACAACATGCATGTTAAACTGTACTTCTAAAACTGTTAAACAGTAGTTCTAAAATTTTAACTATTCAACCAAAGTAAAAATAAAAGGAAATATAACAACTGGTAAATAATAATAATAATATACGAATATTATTCATTTACTGGTGAGTATTTTTACAACAGATTTACGAAAAGATACCTTAGATAGCTGGAATATATCCAGAGTTTCAAATTTGTCTATGTATAAGCGAGGCAGTCGAGTCATAACAGCATTTTGTCCATAATTGGACCGGTGTAAAGGTACACTAAATAAGTGAGTGTGTCTTATGCGAGACCTTTGCGTGCAAAATTCTATGCATGACAAAAGGCCACCGCTGTCGATCTCACCACGAAGGATATCAAATAATAGTAGCATATCCAACATTTTACGTCTATCATTGAGGGGCAGCAAGTTATAGTGACTAGAGTCTGCGAGATAAGAAGCATGACGCTTGTTACCTTTAAAGTTTAAAAGTTTTAGAAACCGTTTTTGGAGATTTTCTATTCTAGAAATATACACAATATATAGAGGCGACCAGATTGGACTACAATACTCTAGAATGCTTCGGACATAGGCACAGTATACAATCTAAAGACTATGAAGGTTTCTGAATGGTATACAGGTGCGCATTACAAAGCCAAGATTACGGGAAGCTTTACTGTCTATGTTTTCAATGTGTTCAGAAAACAGTAATTTGGAGTCGAGCATTATACCAAGATCTCTGACTACATTGACTCTTTCAATAATTTTGTCATCAAAACTATACATAAAGTTTATTGGTTTTTTGCAACGGGTAAAACTAATACACTGACATTTCGAGATATTAACACTGATGTTATTTAATAAGTAGTATTGGTATAATGAATTAAGATCACGTTGTATGAGTTCACAATCTAGGCTTGATCAGACACGCAGATATATCTTCATATCATCAGCGTATAGAAGATGCTTAGCATATTTAAAACATGAATTAATATCGTGTAAGTATGTTATATGTTTAATGTTAGTATTAAAGTCGTATAGACGTTACTAAGACGACAGCTCTGTTTGCTCTACTGAAAGTTGTGTAATAGTCATATAATACAGTCATATAGTAGTTCATAAGATGTCTATATACGACTACAAGTTGTATAAAGATTAAAGGCACTAAGTCATATTACACGCTAAAATTACTTCAATAGAATGTTTATAGCATTTTGAGTCGCGTAACTTTTACTTATACGACTGAAATGTTTGTTGAGCTATTCTCAAATTAATATTTATTACGGTTTAATTTTACCTATCATTCAAATTTATTAGTACTTATTTAAATATTGAGGTGCATTCCTGATAGGCGTTTGAACACAATTTCTCAGACAAATTTCTACAGCCTGGAAACAGGCACACAATACTTATGACATCACAAAACAAACAATCCATCGACTTGTCTGAGTTCTGACACACCTCAATCTATCTCTCCTAATATGTTTATTACTAATATGTTTTTAAATAAATAAGTTTCCATATATAGAATTTTCTTCTGTATTGTAGCCGCGTTTCACTTGCACAAACACCAAGAACAGGAACAACCTGTCTGTAGGCCATACAAACATTTTTACAGTGCGGGAATCGAACACGCAACAGCAGGCAACTGCTTAACCACTACGCCATCAGTGCCATCAAATTAACAATTAGGTACGCAAGGATCTTAATGAGGAATTTTCTGTTGAAATAATCAGCACCTTTGTCATCTTCTATCTAAAAGTCGTACTTTTAAATATTTTGTTTGTAAATAAATATATAATTGATAGATACTGTCGTAAAAGTTGAATTCATAAAAAAATAACGTTTTAAAAAACATTCGATCTTTTTTATTGAAAAAGCAAGAAGCTTCTCTGCTCTACATTTTTACATACGAGAGCATAAGTAGGTAGGTACATATGGATATGAGAATGAAGTTTAGGAAAGCCCAGTCTGATTGTAACTTCTATCTTATAAATAGCCATAATCGTGTTATTTTATTGCGTAAGATACACATACCTATCAAGTCTGATTATACTCGATAGCTCGATCTCCGGAAATACCTGAATTGGGGGAATACCAGCTAGATACCTATATTTATCTATATAACTGTTGATGGAGCTAAGAATATGTGTGTATAATATTATTCTCTAGGTATTATTCTACTTATTGATGCTGGAATGCCGGATACAACGCTGTATGCAATTAGAAAATAGTGACAGTTGGTCAAATAAATAATTATAAATAAATTATTTGTTTATAGTTAGAGATTAAAAAAAAAGTATAGCGATAGGTAATTAAGTATCTAAACTTTTCCGAACATACCATAATCCTATATCTATGACCACAATACATACAGAAGAGGCTAGTGTGGTTAAAGCTTACTTGAGTCGTAACGAGGATAAAATGGAAAATACATTGCAAGTTTTGTACTGGCAACGAGAGGCGTTCAAAGATACTTATAAAGTTTTTGCATCTGTGGCGACCATAGAATGTAGCACTGCAGTGTGCGAATCTACGTTTTCAACTTTAACTGCAATCAATAGGCCTCAAGGCTGTCAGTGGGTGACGAAAGAATGGCTGGTAGGGTATTTGAAAAAAAAAAGAACAAAATCAGTTGATCTGAAGTTCTTCGCATTTTTAATACCATGGCGAATCGTAGAATTCAGCTGTTTTAAATATATTTTATTTATTATGTTTGTTTATTTTTTTATTTTTTTTTATTTTTGCCATACAACGAGGCAATGCCGCTAGTATCTTGGGTACTTTGCCAGCCGACAGCGTTGAGGATGATTTTTTTGATGCTTTATTGTAGTTTGTATTTTAGTACATAATTTTGTATATTTGTTGTAATTAATTGTTTACTAAATTTTTTTTTTTTTAATGTTAAGATAATTTGAATTATCTAGATATTGGTGCCTTTCATAGTATCCTAGCTTCATGAAGTTCGGATGCAGCTAGAATGCTATACTCCTTTAATTTTATGTTAATTATTATAATAAGTTTGCAGAAACAATATGATCTAAATCATATTTTTGGTCGTATCTATGTACTCGTATCACCCTCCCCAACAATTAATTATTACCTCACTCTCACTCAGACATCTCATCTCTACATCCAAATCTGGAAGTTCAACCATCTTGTTAGCTTATGTTCTTCATCACTGAGGATTTAATAGTTCTCAGTTCTATGCTCATGCTCTGTCACAAAAATTATTTGTCTACGAATAGCTAATGAATGTACATCACTGACCTAGAGATCAGTGATATATGTACATGGTGATTGATTTAGGAGCCCATGCTTCGAGGGCTGATCAATTATGATATTTTTTTTACTTCCTGTACCTGTAACCAATGCTGCCCTACCTCAAATTCGACTCTAGCTACAGCTATGGGCTTCTTCAATAGTAGGCACACTATAAAATTTGCTACGCGAATTGCAGCTAATCTCATACAGCTGCGTTGGATTCGGCTTATGGTCACATTTAGGTAATATTACATTTTTAGAAAAGTTTCAGCTAATAACAATGAATCATTTTCGTTTCATATTCAATAAACTAGCTGTGGGAGAGTCAATATTTCACTGGAAGATATAGGAGGTTATAGGGCTACTTTTTTATCGCGGAATTCGTACAGAATTGGAATTACCTATGCCGTTTTTTTCCACGCAGAAAGCCCCGTTGAAATCGGTTCAGCAATTCCAGAGATTAAAATTAGTTTTTATTTAAGTATCGTGGCCAAGGCGATATTAGTACCTTGTCTATTCATCACATTTCCACATTTTGTTACAAAATTTACACCTAAATGCATTTATAGAGTATTAACACATATCTATAATTATTGTAATTCCCCTATTTGGTGGTCAAAATATTTCGTATGTACCTATTGCATGATATCGTAAAACCCCGTGAGATTGCGCTATTTACATAATTGAACATAAACAAGACTTTAACCAACAAAATACTGGTTCTGTTCCGGTTAGCTCTACTTCAACAACTTACTTAACGTCTGACTCACAAGGTGTGTGATTTGTACCAAGGATCTGGAACCTGTTAAACATATTAATTATTTTATGAGCAGTTTGATCCGTTAGGTGAAGAGCCACGATTGGTTAGGCCCCGATTGAAATTTATCGAATTTTCTTTACGCTAGGTACATCCTTCGTCTTTTTTCAACAGCAATCGAAATCAGATCATTTTAATTACGGAACTACAAAGACCCAAGAATCAAAACTATCTATGCCGAGTTTACGAAGTGACCCAGCGACTATGCTGAAACCAAGCTGTACCTACGAGGCCACCAAGTAAGGGTTACGCAGCGTCTATGAAGTACCTACATACGCAAAGTACACGGTGAACTATACAGATACTATGTACCTACCAATCTAAATGCTTGTCGCAAAGATACTCTTCAAAACTTAACTACGAAACTAAGTTATATTTAAAATAATAAATACCAAAAAAACAATCTAAAAGCTATGAACTAGCGTTTCAAGTATTAAATTTAGAAGACGCTGACAAATCATTACAGATTACTTTATAAAACTAAGGTAAATAAGGAAAACCGTCAAGTAGCAGGCTGGATTTTACGTGCTTCTAAGAAATAGACGACGCGCCGAGCCTCCGAGAGACCTCGGCGTGGCAGCCGGTCACGTCACGCTACGATCGGAAATACCTCATCCATCGTGACTGTCTATTTCGGCGCAGGTCGCGAGCGCCACGCAGACGCACCTGTGTCATGCATGGCAACTGTAGTGTCGTTCGAGACACAGATTGTAAACAGATTCAGTTACTCGGCTAGTGGCCTCGGTTTGAGACTCTTCAAGTCTTGTATGGCCATGGGTTTTGCCGCTGGCCTAGAAAACATATTAAAAAACGAACTATTCACTAGTTCTTAATAACAAAAAACATATTTCACAACTTTAATCCGATTTGTTTTTATCGATACAGCTCATACAGCATAAAATATCATTAATCAACGGTTTTTACGAAAGCGTTCGCTTACACGTTATTACATAAAGCTTATTTTGTTGTGAACGGACGGCACCGTTTATAAAACGTTATCTTCAAATGAACACAATAACAAGTTTAATAATAGGAGTGATTAATGTGCTTGCAGGATGACGCGCACTTTGCGCGAGGGTTAAGGGAGGCGCGAACACGACACTGCGCAACACTGCTACACTGCCGTCCTGCCGGTGTCTGTCGAGCCCGACACAAATGACCAGACATTATTTAATTGAAATGGAAGTGAAAGGGTGACAATTGTAATAGAAAACAAAAAAAGGGTTACGTTTTTGCGGAACGACCCGATGAAATATTGCGCCAGCCGTATATTGTAACAGTTGTTCCTTACTACCTATTTAGACGATCTATTATGAACATAATGGTGTTTATAATATTAATATCACTGTCAGTTAGGTATGTGACACTAACTTAATATGCAAACATAAACGTTTATAAAAATCTCGACGTTAACGTTCATGAAGAACGAAGGAAATAGTACAGTATGTTCATAAAATAATCGCAATGTTTAGTAGAAACAGTAACAAGTGATACCAATACAAATAAAGCTACCATAAATCACGTTTTAAGTTGCGAGTTGTTTACCTACTTGTTTGACTTAACGTCTTGTAAGGCTGTTTGTGTAATAAAAGAAGCGGATTCGGGCTTGACATTTGCTAACTAATGATCCCGTGTGACAAAGCTCTCGCTCGCTCCCTGTCAGGCGACTTTAAAAGCCCTTTGTAATCAGAAATTTTTAACACTTCAATGTTTGATTTGTGCGAATTTGCGACATCGACAGAAAAAAAAGGCGATTGATATGTCACGTTTTTATTGTTGTTTGTATCGCTACCTGAACTTTTACGTGAAAAAACGAGGGTATTTCGTATTGATTGCACGTCGACAGCTTGGAGCCTTTCACGCCGCTCAACGAAAAATATGACAGTTTCATGGAGGAATCGTTGACTTTATTGTAGTCAAAAGTATCATGTTGGCGGGATAATTGATGCTCATTCGTAGAATTTATTTATATTTTAATACATTTTATAAAGTAGTGACACCCGTTGTATAACCCAGATTGTACCCAACTTTTCATAATTTATTGTTTTATTTTAGATTAAATAAAAAACAAAGACGTGTAGCAACGTTGTATTAATATTTAATATCGTGGCATTGCAGGGTAGCGAGGGCACTAGGCGTGAAATCTAATTGTCAACGCGGACTCCAGTGAACATATTGATATTTTAATTAGATTTACAAAGTCGGTGCTCGTAGTTCCGTGGGCACACCCAACTCTTTGAGCCGCTCTAATGGCACCCCGCGGACTATAGTTAAGGGTTGTCGGACCCCGCTTTGTGCCTCCTCAATATTTACTCCCAAATGCATTACTGCAACAATACTTACTTAGTTTTTTAAGTTTTCGTAGCAGCTTCCGCGTTATCGTTTACAAAAGCTTTAGAAATGTCACTCATGGCGTAATTATAGAGCAGCTCAGCAGGTAGCTTCCACACTAATAGTAGCGACTCTGAACAAAATCATAATTGCTTTTTCGTCTGTACGTGTTAGCTATAAAAACAGTTTTTGTGCGCACCTTTTGTTATTTTAGTAATAAATTTCAAGGAAGAAATAATTACTCGCCGGCACGACGTGGTGTTAAGGATTCTTGCAGGTATATATGAATGCGACAATGTATGGTATCGTAGCCATTAAGGGCAAATATAGATGTAGTTAATAAATACAGGCTGGGACAAGCAATATTTCTATCATATCCGCTAACTTAAGTCTCAACTACTTCTGATATTAAAGACAGTGTATTATATTGTAGTCGAGGAGCTCGTGGCTAAATTATAACAGCCGCACGGTAAGGCAACGCTTCAAATTATAACAGCCGCACGGTAAGGCAACGCTTCAAATTATAACAGCCGCACGGTAAGGCAACGCTTCAAATTATAACAGCCGCACGGTAAGGCAACGCTTCAAATTATAACAGCCGCACGGTAAGGCAACGCTTCAAATTATAACAGCCGCACGGTAAGGCAACGCTTCAAATTATAACAGCCGCACGGTAAGGCAACGCTTCAAGGTTAAGCAACGCTTTCTGAAGTCGGTCCGTGGACGGTTGATCATTCCGAGCCTCGGAAAGCTCGTAAAGGTGTTTGTCCCAGCTGTCATTTTTATTTGTACATCTTGTAGTCGTTACGAGTAATTAAAAGCCAGATTATCGGACACAAGTCTTGCCAAGGGATATCGTGCTACCCAGCTACTAACCAAGCCAACTACTAACCCAATAGCTGAACTTTTAAGCCGGCTCTTCACGTTGGCCAACACAGTGGCGAATGTAGTGGCCAATGCCTATTGGCCAACGTGTAGACGGGGTGTTTGTGCATGTTGGGTGCACAAACACCCCCTCTACACGTTGGCGAATAGGCACTGGCCACTACATTCGCCACTGTGTTGGCCAACGTGTAAAGCCGGCTTTATGTAAACACTGGTAGGTACTTAGCTGCTTCCGAATATACTGGAAGCCAACCCCAACATAGTTGGAAAAAGGCTTAGCAGACGATAATGATGATTATGTAGTCGAGCGACTATACTAATCCATCCCGATAAACAATTACATTAAACTTGCAGAATTTACGTATAGAGCTATATTCATTTGCCACAAAGAACCAAACAACGGTAATTAACAGTTCAAACAGACAAAACTGTCACAGCAGGAGCAAAACATGATGGACATTCTGGAGCTGTAGGGAAAACATATGCACGTGAAAACAAATACGATATGAACAAACATGTGCAAAATCATTTTTGTTCCTAAACAACACGATCAATTTGTCTGAATACGCAATGAGCGGCGTGCAGGGGGTGGCGATGCCCTGCCGCGTCCCGGCGCGCGCCGTCACTTCACGCTGGGCCGTCGGTACACAGAACTCTAATTGACACACTAAAATACTAGAGTCCGACCGAAACTGGTTTTCCGGCCGAAACCGAAACCGAAACCGAACTTTCGGCCGCGGCTTCAGTTTCGGCCGAAACCGAAACCGAAACCGAAACTCACGTGGTCAAGTATAAAATTCCTTAAAATACTGAAATTTGGTGCATTTTACCCATTATTCTGCATTAATTAGAACATGAAATGGAAACACAGTATATTAATTTTGTTATAATCATTTATTTACTTAATACAATATAAAAAATATTAATAATATTTATAAAATTAAGTTCTCATAGCAAAATGTTTATCAGTTATCAATAATCAAATCACTAATTGTTACTGTTTCATTTAATACTAAGTATTGGTATTTTGAAATCTTATTACAATCTTATAATCTCTTTTTTACATGTGACTTGATTTGTTAATAACAGCAAAACAAAGTTACTGACTCAATATTTAACTATATAAATCATTCAAGCACAGAAACGAAACAAAAACTTACATGTAAACAGTTCCATCAAAACATAACCTCTAAAGTATGTTTGCGTCGGGTGCACTGACTAAGTTGTGTTGCTAGAGAGCTATCCGAACGGTGCACGACAATTCCCGAACAGGGCCGCCAGCGTCCGCCAAAGCGTTGCCGCGAGAAACAAAGTTAGGCGAGCGTGCACGACAACTTCCGAAATCAGTTTCGGTTTCGGCAAAAGTTTCGGCCAATTTTGGCCGAAACCGAAACTGCCGCCGAAACTTGATTTTTGGCCGAAACTTGGCCGAAACCGAAACCGAAACCGAACTTTCGGTCGGACACTATAAAATACGTCATGGCGCATAAAAGCATTGATTCCGCCGAGCCCTTGCATTTTGCTAACTAAACTGTATAGCAAGCGAAAGGTTACCTTATTTTTATATTTTTTGGTCACAAGATTTTGTAGACAAACAAATCTTTAACTCTAAACCGGATAGTTGACCGGATACAGTAGGTACAGACTTTTCACTGATGTCCTGACATAACTTAACCGAAAAACATTTCATCGGTTTAAATTGGTTTTTATTTAATATTATTTTAGTAGTACCCAAATATATCTTCGTTTCAAACCTACACACAAGGAGTCGGCAGCGATGAATTTATTAAGAAGTGTTGAAGTAGGCCTATTTCAAAATGTGTTGCAGTACTTGACTGACTTACAATCCCTTGAACTACTCCAACACATTTTAAGGTTGTTTCTGAATCAATCCAGAAAACTAAAAATAAAGCGAAACACACTTGTTTTATTGATAAGTCTTAGAAAATAATTTTATCAAGAGATATTTCGATGCCTCCCACGTAAGTTGTTGTAAACCACAAATAGCAATTTTACAGGAGAGTGTTTCAAAGATACTATTAGCAATAAAAACTGCATTTTTCAACTAATCTTTATACAATTCAATATGTGAATATAGTTAGTAATACTGAATTGTATAAAGATTACTTGAAAAAATGCAGTTTTTATTGCTATTAGTATCTTTGAAACGCTCTCCTGTAATATTGCAATTTATGGGTTACAACAACGTACGTGGTAGGCATCGATTTGTTCGTCCATAGTTAAAGAGAGCTTTATTAAATGGAATTCTCTAAAAGCTCTCATAAAACGGGACTTTTTATGCAGGATCCCCTTGTATAGGTACAATCGTCAGTTGCTTTTCTCGCCCCACGGATGCCCGAGGCAAATATCTGCAGAATGCGTGTAATTATTTATTTGCCCTCTGAGCCCTCACTGCCCGTCTGCCCCCCTGCTTCATTCAGCCTTTCAACAGCCATACTAATAAATATAATGTGAGCGCAATATAACATGATAATTCAAGGAATGTTTAAAGTGGGTTCTTCGCATGCCTATTTGTATTATGAACTAAACATTTTACTATTTGATATTGCTTTTCGTCTGACAAGAAGGTTGCGAGAGTAATATTTTAAATATTACACTTCTCATCAGAAAAATCGAAACACCTTGCAAGTTTATGTTTTGTAAAGATTATCAGAAAAATTTGTATATTTAGGAATATGTCAAATGTCGTTTAATAGTTAATAATATGAGGTTTTCAAATCCTAATGTTAATGTTCTAAATTCAAAGTAAATTTTCATAGGTTTCGTATTTTGTTTAACAAGTCATTTGACCCTGTATGGAGTATGAAGGAAATTGATAAAAAAACACACGTAAATGAAAAAAAAAGCTAATAAACGTTTATTTAATAACTTGTATTCCCTCCCCGAGCTCATATTACTGCTTCCATACAGTTCTTCATCGATCGGATGTGAGTCACTATCAAATGTTGTGGCATTCCATTCCATTCCTCTTTGATTGCAATTTACAGCTGGCTAAGTGTTTCTGGGGCAGGATCTCTCGCACGAATTCGTCTCTTTAATTCATCCCATAGATGTTCAATCGGATTCATGTCCGGGCTTCTTGCTGACCATTCCATAATGGAGATACCGACGTCGGTAACATAATCTCGTACGACGCTCGCGGTGTGAGCCCTAGCATTGTCATGCATGAATATGAAATCGTTACCAATAAAATGTGCATAGGGCATCACGTGAGGCTCAAGATACTGTTTAATTTACCGATGACTGTTTAGTGCAGGCAGACGTGGCCCAGACACAAAGACAAGCTCTGTCTTACCGTCGGCGCTGATTCCTCCCCAAACGGTCCACGAACCGCCACCATAGCTGACCTTTTCTTCAATGCAGCATTGTGTAAAGCGTTCTCCATCTCTTGTGTAGACCTTGTTCTTTCCGTCGTTACCATACAGCATAAGTTTACACTCATCAGAAAAGAGGACTTTGTTCCACTGGATGTATGACTAATTTAGGTGCTCACGTGCAAAGTTAAGGCGCGCTCTTCGATGGTCTGCAGTTAATTTCGGCCCATTTACAGGCTTGTGCAGTACCAGTCCTCGTTCCTTCAACCTTCTTCTAATTGTAGAGTCACTTACAGCCGCCCTACGTACAACATGAAGCTGCTGCTGCAGTTGAAATGCATTAAGGCGTCGATTTCGTAAAGAAGTTGTTACAATAAATCGATCATCTCGCTCAGAAGTGACCCGATTCCTGCCAGATCTTGAACGGCGCGTAAAAAAACCAGTCTCCCGATAGCATTTGTAGAATCTATGAACAGACGTCAAGCTTAGATGCAATCTTTCAGCCACAACACGCTGACTAAGTCCAGTATCCAGCAATGCCACCACTTGGGCGGCTTCTACGGGTGAAATATCCATGTTTTAGAAAAAAAAACTTTTTCAGACGTCCCAAAGTCACAGTAAACAAATAAAGAACAAAAAGTTTTAAGATAAGCGCTCATTTTTAGTTTTCAAAGGTGAAATGTACTTTAAACACAATTTAGTCATTTCATTTATAGGATAAACAAATGAAATTTTAATTTTGAAATTTCGCTTATCACTGTAATGGTCAAACTGCCAGCTATACAATCATGAGATATTTTTCATGGAATGAAAACTCTTTTGTGTTAAATTAGGACAAAACCATAAAAACGGCAATGTTTCGATTATTCTGATGAGAAGTGCATACTCTGTAGCACTGGCATGGCGTACTGAATCTATATATCTAAATTTAAAAAAGCAAAAGATCACTCACTAACTAACTAATTATGAAATATCAAAAACCAGCATGTAGTTTATAGTTAGTAGAGTCCGTTAGATCGAATTTTTGAAAATTCAATTCCAAGGTGGTAAAAATTTGTATGAACTTCTTTAGTCTTAAAGTTAGAAATGTAAAAATTGGTACATGACTTCATGGTTAAAAACAAAATTTTACGGTACCATTTTTTATTTTCAATTATATCCCCGGGGCTAAAAAGAGGCGTAGTGAATTTACATGAAACTTATTCAGATTTGAAATTATTTTATAGATTGGTTTATGACTTACTGCCTCGTTTGTCGAGTGGTCGCAAGCGTGACAGCTGAATACGAGGACTCGGGTTCGATTCCCGGTCGGACAATTGGGTTTTTCTGTAAGGAATTTCTCAGTAGTGGCCTGGAGTTTGAAAGCTGGTGGTGTAATACCTTCGTGCCTTGGAAAAAACGTTAAGTCGTTGGTCCTGGATGTCATTTGAACATATTTCACGGTCGTTACGGGTAGTAAATCTGACACTAGTCAGACCAGTGTCAGATTTACTGGCTTTTTTTCTGTAAGGTTTTTCTCAGTAGTGGCCTGGAGTTTGGAAGCTGGTGGTGTGATAACCTCGTGCCTTGGAAAAAACATTAAACCGTTGGTCCCGGATGTCATTAGAACATATTTGACAGTCGTTACGGGTAGTAAATCTGACACTAGTCAGACCAGTGTCAGATTTACTGGCTTTTTTCTGTAAGGAATTTCTCAGTAGTGGCCTGGAGTTTGGAAGCTGGTGGTGTGATACCCTCGTGGCTTGCAAAAAACATTAAACCGTTGGTCCCCGATGTCATTTGAACATATTTGACAGTCGTTACGGGTAGTAAATCCGACACTAGTCAGACCAGTGTCAGATTTACTGGCTTTTTTTATTTATTTATTTATTAATGTAGGGAAAATTAACAGTTGCGTATTAATAAAAACTTTTTACCAAAAAATTAAACCGACTCCCAAAAAAACACTGCAAAGTGAAAAATAACTTTAATTTCGGTAGTCGGTGTCTTTAGTTTTGTATTTTCGTTTTTGGCACCGACTTCCGAAATTAAAGTTATTTTTCACTTTGCAGTGTTTTTTTGGGAGTCGGTTTAATTTTTTGGTAAAAAGTTTTTATTTCACTCTTTTTAGTTGGTCGATTTTTAATTTACCTAGTTACAAGAGCCTAAATGTCAACGACTTATAACCTTTTACAAAATATTGCTTTTCCCAATGTTGGGCCGTTAATTGTTGAGGAGTTCTCCTGGTACTTCACCACCAGCTCTACAGCACCATATGCATTGTGACGAGCATAAAGTGCTTAACATCCATATTCAAGTAATCGAATCGCAATCCACTCAATACTTATTATTGAGTAGTTTCGGCGGCCATCTGTGGTCTTCATCATCAGTTCCACTTCCTCAAATGGTACTTTTTGAGAGCAACTGCACAAGTTACTATAATAAATACCCAAAATGTCATAGGTGTGCCTATAATATTTGAAGAGTTCCCTCGATTTCTCCAGGACCCCATGATCAGATCCTGACGTTTATGAAAATGGGACCAATTTCGAAGTATACCCTTTCAATAAAAAAAAAAGAATTTTCCAAATCGGTTCAGCCGTCTTCGAGTAATCGATGATCATAAATAAAAAAAAAAAAACGCGTCGAATTGATAACCTCCTCTTTTTGTCGTCGGTTGAAAAATAACAAAAATGCCTTAAACTATAAACTTATCTAATACCCAACCCACAACATTTTCCTCAGATTACTTTAAAAATTTAAATCAAATTGTGAGCAGACATTTGCAGAATGGTTTTCTCGGGGCCCCTGTTCTTGCTTAGACTGACCAAATCGTGTGTGAACTGAGGAAACGCATATTAAGGGCTATGGTTTTTAATATATTTGTTTACTTATTCCCAGATTTTATTTAAAATTGTTTTAATTCTACTACTAAATCTAACGATTTGTGTTTTGTGAGATAACAATGAGGTCCCTAAATTCAAGCACACATCAAATTCTCGTTCGAAGAAACATGTTTCCTTGGTGCGTGCACTGGGCCTGGGCCCTTAGTTGATGCGGGGCCCCTAGGCAGTTGCCTACTCCGCCTAATGCTTAATCCGGCCCTGATTATTATTAAGACTAATAAAAAATAACCAAACAAAACTGATATAAAAACTAAACTTCCGGCTTCTAACACGAAACCCGGGTATACAAAAAGTTTCGTGTTACACAGCTACTGAGTTGTGGAGGTCAGATAGGCAGTTGCTCAATGTAAAACACTAATACTTAGACTGGATCTGGAAGTCGACCCCAACATGGTTGGAAAAAGGCTAAGCAGACGGTGATGGTTCATGAGCTCATGTTAAAAAAATAACCGTAAAATTTTCGTAGAAATACTGCGTAACGTTTTAAATAATTTTTTTTTGCAAAAAATAGAACCGACTTCCATATCAAAACACTACAAAGCCAAAAATAACTTTAATTTCGGAAGTCGGTGTTATTGGTTTTGGATTTTCTTTTTTTTTTCACACCACCTTCCGAAATTAAAGTTATTTTTGGCTTTGTAGTGTTTTGATATGGAAGTCGGTTCTATTTTTTGCAAAAATTTCTTTTTTCACGCTTTTTTGTGGGTCGGTTTGTAATTTATCTAGTTACAAAAGCCATAATGTCAAAGCAACAACTTATCACCTTTTACAAAATATTGCTTTTTCCGATGCATAGCCGTTCATTTTTGAGGAGTTCTCCTGGTACTTGACCATCAGCTCTACATCACCATATGTATTGTGACGAGCATAAAGTGTTTAACATCCGTACTCAAGTAATCGAATCGCAATCCACGAAATACTTATTATTGAGGATTATTCAGTGGCCATCTGTGGTCTTCATCATCAGTTCAACTTCCCCAAATGATACTTTTCGGTAGCAACTGCTCAAGATACTATAAGAAATACCCAAAACGCTATAGTTGTGCCTATAATATTTGAAGAGTGCCCTCGATTTCTCCAGGATCCCATCATCAGATCCTGATTTTGTAACAATGGGACCAACTAGAAAGTATACCCACTCAAACGCAAAAAGAATTTTTCAAATCGGTCCAGCCGTCTCCGAGTTATGAGGTAACATACATAAAAAAAAAGTTCAAGACGAATTGAGAACCTCCTTTTTTTGAAGTCGGTTAAAAACTACGTTAATTTTGAAGTTGGGAATATAATCGCTTTCACAACCCAAAGGGCAATTCCCTCATATAGGCACACATCTAAATTCGTAAACTACATACCTACGTGAAGCAAAAATTTGTATTCCTTTTTACAAAAAATTCAAAAATTTCTCCGACTGAGTAGTCGGATGACGATGAAATTTTGCGCAGTTAAATTTGTATGGAGAAGGAGTGCAGCAAGCTAATACTTGAACATAATATTACATTAGAAATCATTTCAATGGTCGAATTACGAACACTGGCGACCTTCGACCTCTAGTAATGTATCTAATATACAGTTTCTGTTTAACTCGACTTTGACATAAATATGGACAATATTGTACCTATAACGATAATATTATTGTATAATTACTAAGTTTTACGTAAAAGACTTCGGGCTAGGCCGGTATTTTTGTCGTTGTTAAAAACCATTCTATATCCATAACGGTCATAACTAATTGCAAATTGTAAAGTATATGCTCACCTATTGGTTTTTCCTGATGTCACGAGTTTCAAGTAGTGTCGAATGTTTTTATATTTTTTATAATCGAATTCAATAAGTTCGAATCAATGTTACATAGTGATTTAAAAAAATAATGTTGTTAAGAACATTTTTTATAAAATTCAAAACGTTTTTTTATTTGCAGATGTTTCGCTACGTAGGTAAGTACTTACATTCATGTGTTGAGTACGTTATACATAACGTGACCATTTATCTTTTGTCTCAAAACGGGACATTGGTTTATTAAGGTCAATTAACAGGTTGTCAATGAAAACAATTTTTTTTTGAGTTTTTTATTTAGGAATAGTCAGTTAGCTTAAAAGTTACGAAAGATGAACAAATTTGCTTTAATATAGCTGGTGATGATTTTAAGTAAGAATGAAATTCTTAGCACGTTTTTTTATATTCACCTTAATTATCAACATCGCCGTTAGAACTGAAATTTGTAACTGGGTTTTCTCAGACGTCTACAATTTTTGAACAATTTCCCATGCGGGGACCTTTTTTAAATCAGCCCAATAAAACATCTACATTTCTATGGTAAGAGTTGTAGTAGTCTAACCTTCAAGTTTCAATACAGCTTATTGAAAATTTGTTGACTGAGCGTGTAAAAAATAAAGCCACAGTTTGGATGTGGAATCTTCAAAAAAGTTTTTTAGTAACAGGGGACATTTTTCAATAGTCAAAAAGTAGTTTATTAATCGCTGATACATGTTTGAAGCCCTTTCCAAGGCAGGCATAAGAGGCTTTGCTATAGCCGAGCATTTGTTGATATTCCGTTTCAGTTTCGGCTCAAAACTCCTTTAGAGCTTCAACTCAATCGTCTAACTATAAATAAAAATATATATCTTCACAATAATTCTTTCGTACGCGCGATCAAAACATGATTGAATTAATTTCCAGGAACAATCATTAGACCGAAAGCTGCGGTTTTCTTCTATCGTGTGATAATCCCAGACGCCTTCTGCCGCGGCCATATCCAAATCCTTTGAAGTTGGCCCGTCCAATTGCTTGAAAAAGTTTAACATCGAAAAACTAGAAGCGGCGCGCGGCGGCACGATCGGCATTTTTATGTTTTTCAGACTATAAATGCTGTTCAATATCACTGGCACAACTGTGGACAACACTAAATTGATGATCTGTACGACACTTTTCGCATCTGACACAATGATGAAGTATTTATTTGCTTGATGAACGGATATTTTGCTTGTAAGTCAACATTGAACGAACACTTGCGTTTCGGCTTCATTTAATTTATTTTATAAACAATTTTAACTTTTTGTGTTTATATTTTTAAAATTATAACTAAGTAGACACAATAATAAAAAAATTACAGGTACCAAATAAAATAAGTTACAATATACAATTTCAAATAATATTCTAGAATAACACTGTTACACAAATCATATAAATATGTTTTTTTTTATTGAAAATAGGTTCGCGTTTGACCACCATCTCACCTGATCGTAAACGATAATGTGGTCGAAGATGAAGCACGCTTACCTAAAAGTAACTCTTGACTTAAAGACTCCTAGGTTATAGCTATCGAGAAACAGACTCCGGCAGGGAATTCCACTCCTTAGCCGTCCCACAATGAAGGTATTCCCAAAACGTTTTGTGCGTATGGGTGGGATGTCCACCATGTAACGATGGCGCTTCAAACGCGTCCAGTTGGTATTTCGCAGATCCATCCCAAAGATGAGAGCAGTATTCCATACACGACTGAACCTGAGCTTGATACAAATTAAGCAGCTATTCCGGTGTGAAGTACCGTCTCACTTTGGCTAGGATTCCCAACTTTTTTGATGCTAACTGAGCCTTAGCCTCGATAAACGGACCAAAATTAAGTGTGGAAGTTAAAGTCACCCCAAGAAGCTTAATATGATCGGTTATCGGCACGGTTACACCACGGAAAGTAGAAGCCGGTTCAAATTGGCTCCTTTTTGAGGAGAAGAGACACGCTTGTGTCTTAGCTGCATTAAACTTGACCAAGTTGGCATCGCCCCATTCGGAAACAGCCTTCAAGGACAAGTTCAAGCGCCCAACCATGTCCTCACGGAGATACTGGATCTGTGACCCACCAGCTCGCGCGCTGGACACATATCTCTCAGAAACTGTGCTGTAGTCTGCATACCCAAAGGTACTGGGCGCAGATCGTTAATGTGCAACAAGAATAAAGTTGCTGAGAGGACAGACCCCTGAGGGACCCCGGCATTAATTGCCAATTGGCCAGACGAGCAGCTATCAATGACCACTCGAATTGACCGATCTCTCAGGAAGTCTTAAGTCCAAACGCAAAGTTGAGTGGGTAAACCGAAGGAAGGAAGCTTAGCAATAATGCTATCGTGCCAGACCCTGTCAAAGGCCTTGGAGATGTCAAGGGAAACAGCAAGTGCTTCCACGTGTCTCTTAATGGCCTCACTCCAGATATGAATGTTAATGTCAAATATAAACTACGTAAAAAACACGTAACAACAACAAAACAAATATCGAGAAGTGGGCGAACGAAAAATCTGTCAAATAAATAGTCAACAAAGCGCGAGCAACGACGTCTTGGCCATTCTCGGTTATATTCGCATCGACCGATGAGTCCGTTGACGCGGTCTCAGAAAACGGGACAATTTTGCGTCCCAGAGATCATTGCCGGGACACCGGGACTCGTAATTATAAAAAGGGACAGTCCCGTTCAAAACGGGACGTCTGGTCACGTTAGTTATACATATGAGAAGAATATTTAGGTTATAAAAAAGTATCTAATGATTATTCTTTTTTCATATTGTTTTTTACACCGCTGTAGAAACTACTACTACTCTTAGATACTCTGCAATTTTTTGTAATACATAGTTAATAATTTCGTAGCTCTGCGATATCTTGGAAATTTGTCAAAATTAGACGTAACAGCTGAATATAGCGCGTCGAAAACCATCAGTAAATAGTTATACCAGTTATACAGAGTTGTGAACGAAATAAAAGAAATCCTTTTTAAATAGTGAACTATTCATCATTATCCCGAGAAGTTTGTCTCATAACATTTTATGTTGTATAATCTATGCAGTAAGTATGTTGCCATTTCGAATTTCTTTTGTGGTTTAAATGAATTCGGTTCTCATAGCTTTTAAAGTATTATTCCAAGAGCGAGAGAAGCGAGTAAGTGCTTAGCTTGCTTTAACCGCTTTACTCTCTTCTCGCGTTCTGAAATAGGTATCCAATGGGCACCCCGACTCGGGTAGGTCAAGTTCGAAGGGGATGACAGCAGCTAGAGTAAGTGAGTACCCGAAGCTCATATTATCCTGTCTGTTTTTGGTAAAACATAATAGATTGATAAAATAATTATTTACGATGTTTAATTAAATGGCCCAGATTAAATAATCGGAAAACTAATAAGCCTCAAATAGTAACAGTTGCACTTCTTTGCTGAGAGTAAAAAATACACTAATTTGTCATAGGTGAGCTGTGTAATTATTAGAAAAATAAAGCCTACTATTTTATAGTATTTTGACCCTAAGAGTAGGGGAAATAAGAGTCAGTTATTGAGTATGTTTGTAAAATAAAGTCTCGTTATAGGTACATAATTATACTAAAGATACATTCTACTAGTCAGTAGCTATCAATATAAAAATTAAAACAATGTGTATAAATACCTAAACATCCAGGACTGGCAGTTAATTAAGATGTTTATAACGTGCGCTCATATTAATCTTACACTAGGCAGGGAATGCTGGAATGTTTGTTTCGATGTTGTGAACATTGATGTATCCAGCAGCATCGTTTGTTTGTAGAATATACGGCGCTCCACATTTTATTACCGACTCAGGACTTCACCAATCGCCGTGTATTGTATACGTCGTGTTTTATTACTTCATTGTACTAAAGTATAATGTAGTGGCAGGTAGATGCCGAGTTCTTTAACGTTAGTTTTACAAATAATAAAGAGCTTAAACGGTATCGTTTTTCATGCAAGCTTTAGAGAATAGAAAATACACAATGGCGTCTGATAAAGCCGAAGACAAATACAACGCGCCGGGTTGCTACTATTTTGACATTTTAATTTCACCCTTCCTCAAAATCCATTTTGAATGGCGATAGATGGGGGCGCGACGTGATGTTGAGCTCTCGAGATACATGTATCACAGTCACGGGAGAGACTTGATTGACGTTTATCGCCAGGATTAAAATACAATTAAATTTAATTTTAAATTGAGCACAAAATTCTGTGCAACCCTTCACGAAACCCGGGCGTGCTGGCAAATAGGACGAAACGACGTCAGTAGCCTTCAGTTCTACTAACAGCGGTAGTTTCAAAAGGAACTCTCTCAAAAAAAGTATTGTAAAGTTGTGCAAAGTTTTGACAATGGCGTTAAATTTATTGATTGCAACGGTCATTTTGCTGTTACCGATTAGAGGTAATTTGTGTCAATCACGGGCCCATTGTGCCATCACGTCCGCCTGCGCTCGGACGGCCATCCGCTCTAATTAAACGTCGAGCCCCCATTTACAAAAGTCAATCGCGGGATTAAAGTTTGACGTGAACAGACCTTTTCCAACTATTTTTATGGTCTTTTGTAGTTTCTGCTATTAGGACGTCAATCTTTAAGAGATTAATTTTCCCTTTGGTATTAGTTTCGTGAGCAGATTACTTTACAAATTTTATAAGTTGTGCAGTTATTTAATGGCACTCACTCCTATCGCAACTGGGATTTTTAAATTCTACCATTTCCTCGTTGCGTATAGATTGTTTACCTATCTATTTAACCGTTCCCACAGTCCAAAGTTAGCTAAAAATGAAATGTTTATTGCTTTCCGCGTGTAACCCCGTGTCGTAACGTTATTATCGACAATAATAACTTATTTTATCGCCTCCACACAACCGATTTCATGTCCGAATTTGTTTGCATTTTAGATTTGCACAATTCTTGTTTTGCGGTCTACTGAGGTCCTCGTATAGAATGAAAATCCTCTGTCCTTTTTCATCAAACACATTTGTGAACATGGCAAAATGAGACAGCATGGTTAGGGAAGGGTTTTGCAACACAAAGTGTGCAGTGGCTGCAACCCTTTCATTTAGTGTGTGACTAGTAAACAGTAATTTGATTTCACGCTAGTCCAATGATTAATGTCAGTGCCTTATCGCTCCATATTTTACCGATTTGGACCAATATCACTTTTTATTTTATTCTATAAATAAAGCGTGAAAGATTGATATCCAGATCACGATCGATATAACTGCTCAATCGTCTTGTCTTTTGAATATCCACAATAACTCCACTTAATATTAATCTTAAGATGCTTGAGAATCTGTGGAAGTTCTCACTATACAAGGATTTGGATTAAGTGAGTGCCATATGTTTCTAAATGATTATAATATTAATGACTGTTAATAGAAAGCGGCACGCGCCCAACGCACGCGCCTCCTCCCACCTCCCACGCACTGTTTAGGAGACAGAGCTCTATCTGCACTTAGATCACCCTTATTTCATTTTTAAGTCTTATTTAGTGTCATTTGATAAAACGCTCTAAATTTCAATTAACATGTATTAATAGAATATGTTTGTCAGCTTTGAGTACTTAACATATGCTTCTTTTTCAGGTAATTAAACAAGTAAATCTGCAGCTAGATTACATAATATGTATGTAGGATATTAATTCAGAACGCATAATAAAATTAAGAAACTAATTATGAATGAAAGCAGCGATGAGTGAATGACAGAGTAAGTGAACGAGCCAAGACGAAGAGTTAAGACGCAAAGACGTTAAATAATTGTAAAAAGTTAATAAAATAAAAGAAAAAGTTATTTAAAAAATCTAAAATACCCGACTGCTCAACTGAAATGCAAGGAACAAGCACATTTTTATTATAAACAGTGACAAGCAGGCGGGACCCAATAGAACGTTTTTTTTTTTTTAAATTTGACGGATCTGCTTGTCACTTTTTAAAATAAAAATTTGCTTGTTCCTTGCATTTCAGTTGAGCAGTCGGGTTTTTTAGATTTTTTAAATAACTTTTTTTTCAACTTTTCAGTTAAAATATTAATTAACATTTTTTTTAATTTTCCCGGTCGTGTCACATTGGCACCCCACCGGATTCAGAAAGTGAAAGAGCTCAAGTCCATATTTTTATACTTTCTCTTTGTATTATTATTGCTAGTATTACACTAATGATAAATATGATATACCTTTTTGAAATCCTTGTGATAAACTCTTTAATTTGATACCCATTATGTGGCATTCGAAAAAAAATTTTTTTTTTCACTATTTATAATGACTTCGCACAGCCGCCATGTGTGATTTTTTCAAATGTCACCTATCTAAGAACACTTGGGCTGCTAAGACAAATCTAACGATACCTCAATTATGTGAATTCGTTCAGTGGTTCAGGAGATATGAGAATATTTACATACATACATACATACAAGATACGCGCGAAAAACATAACCCTTTCTTTGCAGTCGGGTATAAAGGTGTGAGTTTTATTTCAGTCATCTACACCACCCTACATGTATGTGAGAATTGTCCATAATTTAGGGTTTCAGTATAGACGTTCTAGACCTACATACATACGTTCGAAACAGACGTAGATCAATATTTTTAATGTTCCACTTACAAACAAAAAGATGAAAATTATAAACAGCTATTAAATGACAATTTCAAGACAATAAATAAACGATTGAGTAAGATTTCTTCAGGATTTTTAGGGTTCCGTAGCCGAATGGCAAAAAACGGAACCCTTATAGTTTCGTCATGTCTGTCTGTCTGTCCATCCGTCCGTATGTCACAGACATTTTATTCCGAAACTATTAGGACTAAACATGTGAAACTTGGCAGGTAGATGTATTCTGTAAACCGCTTTCCGATTTTAAGAAAAAAATTAAACTGTAAATATTTTTTTTTTCATGAAATCTAGGTATGCGTGTGTGTGTATATAGACAGGTCTTTAAAAATGACAATGAGTTTTATAAAACCACTTTTTCATAAAATTAACCGTTTAAAAGATATACGCTTCCAAAGTGGTAAAATGTGTCCTCTAACTTCTATAATAATGCAGTGACAAATTAAAAAAAAAATATATGCTATGTAGATCTTAATGTAAACTTTCAACCAAATTTGGTTTTAACGAGATCGGGTCAGTAGTTTTTGAGATACAGCATATTTTCTAAAACCGCAAATATAACTTTGTAATGCATACAAACACTATGAAAAACAAAGTTATTTGGCGTAGTTACTACGGAACCCTTCATGGGCGAGTCTGACTCGCACTTGGCCAATTTTTATTCTAGATAACTTACAAACAAATGACATTACCTGTTTTCTTATGTCACACCATAAAATATTACCATGGTTTTGTATAAACACATATGATTATTATTATATGGTTGCATACTACAGGCTATTATACATTTTTAATTCACAGTAAAACCGATGCTGATGGTTGAAATTTAGCTCAGTTGTGTTATTGTGGTTATAAAGGCTATGCAAATGTACGAGACTTCCTTAAACCGTCAGTGAGAGTAAATTCTGCTTCATTAAAACTGATCCCAAACAAAAGAAAAAGGCGACGCGAGTAGTATCGATCGGTCAGCGCTCCTACGAAATACGTAGCGTGCCTGCCTAGCATATCCCGCGCAGGCGTACGATATAGGTATGCTGCACGGCTACATAAAATTATTTATTAACCGACTTCAAAAAAAGGAGGTTTACAATTCGTCTTGAACTTTTTTTTTTTTTTTTTTTTTTTTTTTTATGTATGTTACCTCGTAACTCGGAGACGGCTGGACCGATTTGAAAAATTCTTTTTGCATTTGAATAGGCATAGTTTCTAGTTGGTCCCATTGTTACGAAATCAGGATCTGATGATGGGATCCTGGAGAAACCGAGGGAACTCTTCAAATATTATAGGCACACCTATAGCGTTTTGGATATTTCTTGTAGTACCTTGAGCAGTTGCTTCCGAAAAGTACCATTTGGGGAAGTTGAACTGATGATGAAGACCACAGATGGCCACTGAAACTCCTCAATAATAAGTATTTCGTGGATTGCGATTCGATTACTTGAGTTCGGATGTTAAACACTTTATGCTCGTCACAATACATATGGTGATGTAGAGCTGATGGTCAAGTACCAGGAGAACTCCTCAAAAATTAACGGCTATGCATCGGGAAAAGCAAAATTTTGTAAAAAGTGATAAGTTGTCGACATTATGGCTTTTGTAACTAGATAAATTACAAACCGACCCACTAAAAAGCGTGAAAAAAAAATTTTTAGCAAAAAATAGAACCGACTTCCATATCAAAACACTACAAAGGCAAAAATAACTTTAATTTCGGAAGGCGGTGTCTTTAGTTTTGTATATATTTTCGTTTTTGACACCGCCTTCCGAAATTAAAGTTATTTTTGCCTTTGTAGTGTTTTGATATGGAAGTCGGTTCTATTTTTTGCTAAAAATTTTTTAACATGTAAAAACCTATGTAAAACCTAGGAGTCTTTAAGTCAAGAGTGAATAGGTTACTTTTAGGTAAGCGTGTTCCATCTTCGACTACATCATCACTTACCATCAGGTGAGATGGTGGTCAAGTCAAATATTTTTAATAAAAAAAAACTAATTTTAAAACATAAAATTGAACTATTACAGCAAATAAATGCGTTTATGATGCTACTAGAGCTTCTGCCCGCGGCTTCGCTCACAGATAAAGTTTTTTCAAAGTAAAATACAGCCTATGTACTTCTCCAAGGTCTAATCTAAATAAAAACTTTCATCTAAATGGGTTTTCTAGTTTAGGCATGAAAACGTAGCAGACAGACAGATAAACAGACACCTTTGTCTGTCTACTTTCGCATTCATATTATTCGAAGACAAGAAGAGATAGTAGGAAATTATATAGGAGCATATTCATAATTTAGACTCCGTATTGTACAAATTAATACTAAACAATGATAACGACAATTAATACGTTCTCAAAATATAACTCACATTACCCATATTTAACAACGACTCAGAATAATTTGGAATAAAATTTTAGTTTGTATTCGGAGAAAATATGCTTTTCCATGTAAAAATGACTACATGAATACTAGCTGTTCTGCAAGATTTCGTTCGCGTGGATATTTCTACCATTTTCCCGGGATAGTCTATCGATGATAATAATCTATCTCTGTGCCAAATTTCATCCAGATGCGTTCAGACATTTCGGTGATTGAGTAACAAACATTTATACATAAATTCATCATCATACATCTAAACATTCGCGTATATAATACATGTATTGATATACATATGTATATATGTACTTACATTATTGTCCCAAGATCGGGATGATTTTGATTTCTGTGGGGATGATTGTGTTGAAATAATATAAAAGTAATTATTTTCCGCGAGTGGATCAATACGTATGTATATTCAAATATTGGTTTTTGTCAGCGAGAACCCGGTCTATTTTTTTTTTCATTGTCTAATAATACCTACTGTAGAATTATTCAAAATAAAAAAGGTTATCTTAAACACAACCATCTTAAAATTAAAGTTGAATAAGGATATAAAGTCTGAAGTTTGCTTGTTTAGGCTACTTTACCGCTTAAATCCTCTTAAGTGAACAGGATTGTCTCTTTTTATGCGATTTTAAGAAAAGACTCCTTCAATGCTCTCATAGTCGTGTATGTGTCTAAGTAATCAAATAACGTTAATACCCAGCCTAATCCTTGGATAATGCTTTTGTTCGAGAGTTTCATGCTCCGCTACGCCCTCGCTCAAATATTTGTTTATCTTTATGCACCCACTCCTATCGCGATCTAAGCCATTGTTGAATTTCGAATGTTTTTTTGGACAAAATAGCTTTTTTATCGAAAACTCGTCCAATGTGTAAGCACGTGTCGGGTGATCGATCACAGGCGCCGTCATACGCTCCGTCACGAAATCTGCGCAGAAATCATATTCCACACACCTAACTTATTCACATTGCGAACAGAAATATTACGCTCTTTGCATAATATATTATTTATGCCATTAGTTTCAATTTTAAGCTTAAAGGGCTTACACCGCTCGGGCTCTGTGCTGTACCTACTCGTATGCACAATCCTCGCGTTCCCTAAGTGTGAACATCTGTATTTGCGTATGGCGCTCCCACTCTTACGCGCATTGCGATAAAGCCGTATTCAAATAACTTTAATCGCTTAAGTACACAAATCCATTATCGCTACTAACGAATTATAATTATTCATAGGCGACGCCGACATCAATCCGTTCCATCTACATACAGTGTTTGCATAATGCTCGCAAAGACTTTGTATAAAATATAGTAAAAGCTAGCCAGTATCCAGTAGTCTCCACGTCCACCAATAAACAGTATCACGACGTATCATGTTTCAATAATTGTTGTAAGTAAGGTTTTCCTCAGCAAAATACAAAGCTATGATATCAGATACATCCTGTCACGGATCATAACATAAATTGCTGTAACAATGCCAGGGCTAGTATCCATTAAACCCTTTTATACAGTTTTTTATTGAATTCAGTCGAACGTGTGCTTTGGGTAATCAATAAAATTATACGAACTCACGCTTCCCGGGCGCAATCGAGTGAAAATGTTAAAGCGGGCTCTTCATTTCATGCTTGGCGGATTCGTGCGCCGTGACATCGGTGACATGTTCCCATGTGACATGTCAATGAGAACATGTCCGCGTCGATACTTCGACCTGACATGTATCATTGTGCAGAATGAACATTGCAAATAAAAAATACTTAGGTATGTATATTCTGAGTTGAATTTTAGGAAATTATTATTGGCTAGTGTACATTTCAAATTAAACATATTTACGTTGTTGGCATAACATAAATATATACCACCTGCTTTCGAGAAAACTATCTAAGTCATATCTCACAAAATCATACCTGGGGCTGGAGGTATGATTTTCTTTTGGAATAAATTAGGAAAGGATTTGAAATAAAAGCATGCTATAAGTGTATACTGAATGTTAACATTTTTATAATATAGGTAAAGAAACAGTATTATTATAACATTAGCGTCCATAACAATAGAGTTTTCATTTCCACCAGATGTGCGATAAACGTTATCAAGGGGGTTAACCGTGACCTCATAAAAAGCAGAATTTATTACATCTCACGACCCTTGCCCCGAAACTAAGACAGCGCACAAAATAATAGAAAAATATCGTAATTAAAATCCAACCCTTCCTGTTCTATATTTTTTATAGAGGGATGAAACTGGAGCGAGGCGCGCGTGACCGACGTGATGATATATGTAGTGAGGCCCATCGAGAGCCGCGCGGGCGGAGCGCCCGCGCCGCCGCCGCCTGCCCTGCTCGCGGCTGAGCGATCTTTAATGACTCTCTTACCTCGTTTATAGTAATGTTAACAGATGACGGTAACAATTTAGTCTCTACGCTATAATTATGTTCGTTTCCGCTCTTTGACTTTCCTAATCAATAAATATGCCTTTTCATAATTATATGGATCCCTCTTTGTAACTGGGAACTGAGGAAGATAAAAACAAGATGATAGATACTTGTACTTGTTTCTGTGCCATCTTGACAATTTCTTTTCAATACCTTGGAAACATCGATATACGCCCAGATATCGGTCCAAAATCGGCCCTGATATGTTTAAAAATTTAAATCATTTCTCAAATTAAAGTAGTTACCCAAACTAATTTCCTGTGATATTACAATTGTGGATAATGTGAGGGTAGTGCGGCAAATAACAGAAGCTTTAACTGCGCCATCGCAGAAGTGCGCGGGCGGGGCGGGGCGGAGCGGTGGACGTGCCGCTTGCTCCAGCACGTTTTGTATTGCTCACTAAAGTGAAGCGTAAACTGGCAGCCGATTACGAATGCCGTAATCACTGTCTTTATGCAGACGCACATAATTGTCTCTGCCGATACAAAATTCAATCAACGTTGTAATTTTAAAACAATAATGTTTCTGAATTGTGAATAAATTGCTACAAAGCGTAGACACACAAATCCTCACAACTATACTAGCTGATGAACAGATCAAACGAGAAATAATGGATATGATTCGATTCTCAATTATGTAAGAAAAGGAACTATTGTGCACTGTAAATGTATTCAGAAACGGATTTACTTTTATCGAATTACTAAAGTAGAGCCAAACATTTCAATAAAAGTTTTTATAAGGACTTAAAGTTGTACAATGGATTATTGGAGAAAAGGTAACATACCCTTGTGTCATGATATGCCGCCTCCGATTTCCTGAGTTTGATACAAAATAGATCCTTATTCTGTTAGCTTAAAGTCGATACTCCAATAAAGCAATATCAGCTATGCAAGAGAGGTGCGATGAGCAAGTTGCAATATTGTTTGTTGTTTGTTAAAGCACGCGTGAATAAGAGATCTTCAGACAAGTATTGATTGGTATTCAATGGCAGTACGATGAATGGCTGCTTGACAATGCGATCTTTCTGCTACTTATGCGTAAATTTATTTCGTTGTAAAATATAAAGAAATACGTAGGTACGAGCAACATCATTTTTTATTTTTAGTTGAAATTGATTTCACATGTGCTTTTACGTAAATGGTACGGTATAAAAGGAGACATACTTCCGTATATGTATAATCATTGTAACCCTAAAATAAGTATCGTCTTTAAGTCACTTCAGAACGATTATTATCTATAGATAGATAGATTATATATATTATAATCTATCTAACTAACTGGGCAGAATTAACACCTTATAGAAATAGATTTAATATCAAGTCATATTCATTGGAGACAGTTATAAAGTAAATGTATGTAATTGAGAATAGATTAACAGGGCTACTACGACGGTGTGCAGAGATCAGTTAAGCGGAGGAGCAAGAGGCACGCTTCACCGCGCAACATGCGAGGCGCCGCCAACGCCGGTGGTCCGCGCTCACTGCTCACTGCCCATCCATGTATTGTCCTATTCTTACCCATGTAAAGCTCTACTCTCCAGAACTCAAGAATCAATGAAAAGCATTTACTGTACACTCGTTATCCGAGTCTCAATCGAGTGCATTATACCGAACAACTTCACTTATTGAGTTGCTAGACACAGCGACGTCACTCCTTTGTTGGGTATTGTTAGCATTGTCCATTTAGATTTAGATACGTTTATAATAGTAACTAAGAAACGGATTCATTTGAATGAAATCCTTTTAGTAGGGCTTACAATTTATTTGAGCCGAAATAATTTTGCTTTTATGTATACTATTCGAATGTAGCTACTGCAATTTTATGGACCATAGTAATCCAGAGGTCCTCCTCCACACTCTTCCAAATTTTGGCATAGATTTTAGTTTAGTTTTATACCGATAAATTGTCATGGGATTTACTGATAAAAAAAATTCATGCAAATGAAGTTTGCAACTTCGCAACAGCTAATAAAGTACATATATTGTGGTTTACAGAAATGAGGGTAACAAATCATCAGAAAAGTTTTTAAATCTCCTTTCCCAATGGGGCTATGAAAATCTGGTCTAATTCAACGCTCTAAAAACAGTATTAACTTTTCAACGCTAGAAGGACCTCTTATCCCTTATTTTCAAAGGTACAGCTGTACTATGTAGTAGCGGACCGTCTGGTGCTTTTGGGCATGGAGTTGAAGTCAAAGCTCAATTTAGGCTTCACACCTGGACAGTTTTTGAATTTGTATAAAGCACAGGTCCGTTCATGTATGAAGTAAAGGGTGTCTCAGAATGTTTTTCGTTTTTAGATGTTTAATAAAAAACAACAATATCAATTAAAACTAGTTTTATTTATTGTTAAATTAAAGAGCAGTTCTTGAAGTTTTTTATGGAAAACAACCGTTTGCAAATGCGCACCATTCACTTGTTCACACTCCTTTAACCTGGAGCTAAAATTTTCAATTACTCGCTGGAGCATCGCTCTTGGAATAGAGTTGATTTCATCAGTGATTCTTTGCTTCAAAATATTCAGGTTGGGTGGCAATGGATTGTAAACTTTACTTTTTAGGTAGCCCCATAGGAAAAAATCAGCAGGTGTTAAATCAGGGCTCCTCGGTGGCCACTTGATGTCTCCTCGGTGACTTATCACTCTTTCAGGGAATAAATCGTGAAGAGCAGCTAATAAGTCATTTGTAACATGAGAAGTGGCTCCATCTTATTTTATTTTATTTATTGCGGAAAACCAACAATCACACACTACTCGTATACATGGTTAATATTAACTTATAATCTAGGTATATTAGTGCTAGGTTATCTTGCTGAAAAAAAAGTGTTGCGGTTGTAATATACTGGTTTTGCATTTCTGTAGCCAAAAAAGTCCGGATCATCAATATCGATCAGAATTAACGGTCTGAGTTCGACCTCGGTCATCCTCAAAAAAATAAGTACTAATAATTCCTTGACTTGATATGGCAGCCCAAACAACAACTTTTGGCGAGTGCAAGGGCTTCTGATTCAGTTCTAACGGATTCTCGGAAGCCCAGTATCTGCAATTTTGTTTATTCACGTGACTGTTGATGTGAAAATTCAATTCGTCGGAGAACCACATGTTATTGAAACTCCTAAAACGCTTTTCATTGTCCTGCAGAATTCGACACGTTTCATCAGGCTTCATTTCTTAAACAATAACAATTTTATAGGGGTCAAAAAGTCTTTCGAAATAATTCAAATTCAAATAGTTTAATTCAGATAAAAAATCCATATTATGTTAGTAATAATAAAACTTAGCCTAATGTTAGTATTAAATTAAATTTATAATTATAATCAACTAATGAACCATTGAGTGGTTCGCTCAATGGTACACTAGTCTATTTCGGTAAGGGTGTCTGAACACTTACCCACCTTCGTAAAAGAGGTGATTCCCACAGATCTGCAAACACATTCATGATTTCATTGGAGGAGAAGCGCAAGCGCGCCATCATGGAAGCACATCGCTTCCGTATGATCGCAGCGAACCCATCGACGCCCGCTTCAGCAAACATCCCAGACGCGCTACATCACCACGGCAACCCCAAAAGCACCCTGAATGCGTTATTGTACTGTACACGCAGGTCGCTGTATGCCCGCTGGGTATACTTGGTCCACAGGGTGCACGTGTGCCAGAAGGCCTTAAAAAGCGTTATCTTCACAGCTGACGTACAGCGTGCAAACCTGCGGGCCAGCATGTTGCAGCGGACAGCCGGCGACCTGCGCTCCCTGTCTATGTCTACATTGTCTTTTAAGTCATCAGTGACCCAGTGACCCAAATATTTGAATTTCGAAACCTGACCTAAAGGAGACCCGGAGAGTGAGAGTTCAGGCAACTGTTTGTAAGTTAAAGTACCCGATTTAAAAACCTACGATTTAAACGATATAATATGATGAACCGTAGATTTGTTCAAATTAAGAGAAGCTGCCTGCAATCTCAACGACTGTCGTGGGTCGTCCATAACAGACTGGCAAACGCGGTCGACGTTCATGCTCGTTCTTGATGTCCTTTTGCGCCCAGACGGTTTTTCTGGCATTGTATTCCCAGTCTCTTCAAACTTGAACACCTAACGCTTAATTAAATTGGCACTTGGCACATGATTTAAGCTTGTTAAATTAAAATGTGTCCTGTAGAGACGACGAACAATAGTGTAGGAATCGTTGTTTTTATAAAATGCTCGCACGAAAAATGCGCTCTGAGGTCCCGTGAAACGAGTGCAAAACGAGTGAATGGCTACTAAAGCAGCCAAGCGTTTGAGACCACTCCCCTCCCCCTGCTACCTGCGGTTGGCGCGTATTGGTCAATTCAAAAACGAAAAACATTCTGAGACCCCCGGTATCACAGCCACTAGTGAGATGGCTCTGCAGAATACCAAATTTCTGCACTGGGCATAGTCGACGAGGCGCTGCTGGACGGAGCGAGCGGAGATGGAGCGTTGCTTGCCTGCCGGTCTTCTACAGATTGTACTTCAGAGAGAGAGAGAGCGCGCAGGAGTCCCACCATCTCATCCTTTCATCTCACTCGATAAGAGCGGGCTCATTCTTTTTTTTTTAAATATGTATGGGTAACTATAAGAAAATCGACATTTTGAAAGACTTGGAAGTGCGATCACCGCAATCGATGCGATGACGATTGATAGAGAGGTTAAGAAAATGATAGCATATTGCACCGACGCTTAAGAATAACGGCAGGAAAATAAGGTACTTCTGTTAGGATGTTAAGTAGTAACGTACATTATTCCGCTTTTTACCTAATAAATTCGTTTCCGTCTTAGCTTTCGTATTCTATATATTATTTATTACTAACTAAATGATTTTTAATTTGGAGCGTGGGCCATTAATTTGTGTTAGTAAGAGTTTGGTTTCAAAAGCGGGGGAAGACATAATGCCTGGAACAAAGGGTGGCGAGAGAAGTCCCGGCCGGCGCGGCGTGTATGTGCACGCGCCGCTCGAGACTCGTTAGCGACTCGCTCCACAATCCATTGAAACAATACGTTACCATTACGCTAATTGCGCAAGTAACTTGTTTTGTTTTCCATCCACTTTTAGATGTTTTAAAACAATGACGTTTCTTTTGTTTAATTAGTTTCATGACTTCAAAAATCATGTTTTTTTTTTTATATAGACCATTGGGTAGCAGGTAGATTTTATAGGTCTTCTTTCCTCAAGCAGATGAATTTCCTATAACAACCTAATCCTAAGCTGTAAATGGTTTTTTACTTATATCTCTTTTTGTTAACATTAGAGTCTGCAGTTCGTTGTATAAAGTACCTTTAGTTGTATCTAACTGGTATATCCATTACATTTATTGTGTAGGCACTTAATTTGTCCCTATTAAATCTACGTTAAGCATATTGTGAGGAGGAACGACGGGCGGCATACGCCAACATGTCGGCAATTAAGAACCGGCGCAGGAGCATTTAACGGCTAATGTATCTATTAACAAATGTATTTGCCGTGTTGAAGCGCGCTCGTAAATTCCAAACAACGAAGCAGTTGTCTCGTGTCGCCTGTAAACATATAATTATCATTCGGCTCTAAATTGTCTAAACTTCAAAGTTTTTTTTTTGTTTAGACTAATAAAGACCTGTTGTGATTAATCCTTTTAATTTTAACATCTATATATCTATATATATATTATATATTTATATATTTTATATATCTATACTAACATTATAAAGCGGAAAAGTTTGTTTGTTTGAACGCGCTAATCTTCGAAAGTACTGGGTGGATTTGGATGCAATTTGGTATGGAAGTAGCTTGAAGCTTGAGGAAGGTTATAGGCTACTTTTTACGCGACTGCAAAAAAGGAGAGTTATGTTTTTACCGTGATAGAATCCACGGGAGCGAAGCCCCGCATGAGTACTAGTGTATTATAAAGCGGAAAAGTTTGTTTGTTTGTTTGCTTGAACGCGCTAATCTTCGAAAGTACTGGGTGGATTTGGATGAAATTTGGTATGGAAGTAGCTTGAAGCTTGCGGAAGGTTATAGGCTACTTTTTTACGCGACTACAAAAAGGAGAGTTATGTTTTTAACGTGATAGAATCCACAGGAGCGAAGCCCCGCGTGAGTACTAGTGTATAAGTAGGTATTTAGATCGTTTAAATACCAACAAATTGTTGATAACTTTCTTTTAAATTAGACTGTTAAATCAAATGGAAATGCAAATAAATTAATGAAGGGAGAGTACTTGAATAATAGGTAGGTACTTATTTAACATCTACAACAAAAGCTTGGTGGTTTTTAAACCACCAAGAGTAGATATCGATTGTCTTAGAAATAGTTTAAAAAAAAATTTCGATGGCAATCGATATCTACTTTTTTACACCACTTCTTACTTCACCTCTACACAACTTATTGCAAATATATTGTATTTTGCTGGTTTCAAAAATTACATACTGTTTATACTCAAAACTTATTTGCAATGAATGGCTTTACACGAATTTTAGAATAAAATGAATGAGACACGGAAATGGACAGATGCTTTGGAACGTCGCCTCAGAAAAGTAACATATTAAATTGCTGCAGAAGGTATTAAAATAACATTCTACGTTGCATCATCTGTCTCCGAAAGCAATATATTAGTTGACAGGCGCTCGGGCCGCGCCTCGTCTACAGTCGCTGCCACCCGCGCCGCGCCCGCGCCGACACGCGCCCTTCGAGACAGCTACTCTATAGACTAATAACTTAACCCCCTTTTGTTTTTCTATACAAAGCGCTCAGTTTATTTATGAGATCTACAGATTATGCTCTGACACGCGTCTCGGCCTAATCGCTCTCAACTAAATGAAATCTCTTAAATATCTCAAGCTTTTGTCAAACAATAATTGAGCAAAACTAGATTTGACGATTTTCTTTTGTTGGAGGACATTTTGAATTTAATTAGTACGGTGATAATGGTGAAGGAATACTGGAATACGTAGCTAGATTTTGCCTCCTGAAAATAAAAATAAACTTGTCTTTATAACTGATACTTTTCAGTTTTATTGAGATACTAGTACGCACGCGGGGCTTCGCTCCCGTGGATTCTATCACGGTAAAAACATAACTCTCCTTTTTGCAGTCGCGTAAAAAGTAGCCTATAACCTTCCTCAAGCTTCAAGCTACTTCCATACCAAATTGCATCCAAATCCACCCAGAACTTTCGAAGATTAGCGCGTTCAAGCAAACAAACAAACAAACAAACAAACTTTTCCGCTTTATAATATTAGTATAGATGTTAAGTCCCCTGTCTCAGAAATTTCAGAATTCAGACTAATATTTTTTCAGTGGGAAAGTCATCAAATAAGCCCTCTAGCTCTGGGTGGGCAAGAAGTGTCAGACTATTACTGACTAAAAACCGTCCCTGTTTCTTCAGTTGCCCTTGCGTTCCAGGCCGTATCTGGTTAGATCATTACCGCAACCTCAGCATGCAAATGGCTTTATCAGGCCTCTTCAATGCTGCTGAAAGGCTACTGACTGCTCTCAGGCGGTGTGGAACCCCTGCTTGCGGTCCGCAAGCCCGAGCCTACGGTGGCCAGAGATCGACTCGCAATCCCGATTGTAATACATCGGTGGGCGATTAGAAAGAAAATACATAGAAGGCTCACCCGCAAACACTAAGATCATTTTAATCACTCCCTCTACCACGCCGGAACCTCGTAGCTCTTTTGCTACGAGCCCTAAATATAACATTGCATTACATTCAGAAAAACAATCTTTGTTTTTTATTTGATTTGGTAATATTTACTAAAATATTTTTCGTTTTAATGTCGAATGGGGGACCACAGTTTAGTCATTATACGTTACATGTACATATATTTTTAACTTTGATGCTATGTGGCAAAGTCTTTACTAAATGTCTGTAGTCACAATATTTTAATTTTTCAGTTTCTTTCTGAGATCTGGCTGATCGTCTGTGAGGACTGAGGGACAGCACTTTATGGCATGTAGTTTTGAATATAATATATTTGTTTTCAAATTACCAGGTATTTTTTACAATTGTTTTAAGTGTACGACCAAATCCTACGACATTTATTTTGCTACATCTATATACTGAATATATTTGTTCATAAATGTCCACGTTTCTTCTACAGTTGTTTTAAGTCTACTACCAAATCCTACGATTTTTATTATATAATATATCAGTGAGGTCAGCACACGCATATTTATTTGTATTGTAGGATTAGGAATCGTATTGAAATTATGATAAAAATTAATAAAATGATTAATTATATTTTTCCCTATTGACATCTAAAATAATATTTATTCATATAATGTGTTATATAAAGCTACTAGTACTCTCGCGGGGCTTCGCTCCCGTGGATTCTATCACGGTAAAAACATAACTCTCCTTTTTTGCAGTCGGGTAAAAAGTAGCCTATAACCTTCCTCAAGCTTCAAGCTACTTCCATACCAAATTTCATCCAAATCCACCCAGTACTTTCGAAGATTAGCGCGTTCAAGCAAACAAACAAAGTAACAAACTTTTCCGCTTTATAATATTAGTATAGATTTCAATATTTTTATGGATTTAAACTCGTGGACCGTCATTAAAATAACTTTAAAATAAAATTTTCGATACCTATCTTCGAGAGCACTTTTACGAAACAATTTTTAATCAAGTTTTCAAATTTTTAAATTGAATATTTGAGACCCTCATTTTCATCGGCAGTAAATGAGATGGTCCCAGTTGCTATTTGAAGTGACATTCATAGAATTGTCGAAAATATTATTACCTTTCACGTCGAATTGCGTACCAGTGTCACATTGCTTGTCATATAAATATGCATTACAATGTAGGGTGACACATCGTGAATGCGCGAAGGACCATTGTCATTGTCAAAACAAAGCACAGCTCTCCCAGTATCAGTAAAGCTTCGACGATATTTATAAATATTATTATTCATTTCTACGTTTAATAACTTTCTGTGGTCTACAGCCATAAAATACCGCAACAGCGAAGTTTCTAAAGATAATTCAGATTCTTAGGAATGATGGCGATGTATGCGGGTGTCGGGACGAAGAGTTGCGGTTTGGCCGGCATGCAACGGCACAGGCACAGGGCACTGCATCGCCGGCCGCGGTCGCCGATGTCGATGGCTACGTTCACTTGTAATTTCGCGGTTTCTTTCAAATATGCAGACATTATTCTCAGCAGATGAAAGCGGTTGTAAATCAAAAAAGCTAGACAAGCAACGGCTTTTACAGTATTCTAGCTTATTCATACTACGTAACTTTATCACTGGATATGAATTTGTAGCTATTCCTTAAACGGTTTTTTATGAACTTGTGCATTACAATTTTTTTTTTTTACATTAAAATACGCCTACGTAGGTCTAAAAGCCAATGTTTAGTATCTATGTAGTTTTAAATTTGATTATTTGTAACAAATTTTTAATGTTATTAAGCCCGATTTACACTTCAATAAGTACAGTAGCGAGTTAGCTTGCGTCATCGGCGAGTTTAGTTGTTATTGTAGTTTGAACGGCAAAAGCGAGTTAAATAGTAGTTATTATATTATATTATATTTATTATAGGTAGTAGTTGTTGATTAAGTTGAGTTAAATAGATCGCGATCCTATTTTTCGGTGAGTCCAGTGCGAAGTAGCCCTCTCTCTCGCGTCTCCCGCACCCCTCCAACTTAACTGGCTGGCATGTAGACGGGCGAGTTTAGTACAGTCGCGCGGCCGCGAACACGTGTTATTTTCTTTTCTTCTTCTCGGGCAACTTATGACTACCCACTCGCCTACGTTTGGACGCTACTTACAACTTACTATTTATTACTTAACTGTCTGAGTTCTTAACTGGCTACTGTACTTATTGAAGTGTAAATCGGGCTTTAGATCTAGTGAATAAGTTGTTGGTGTGTCAATAAATAAATAAATCTGACCTAAATAAATGAATCGGCGATCCCCGATGCGTTGCGAGTGCGACCATGGTTAGCGGGCCTTTGCATGAATGCACCAAAATATCGGCAAATAGGGAGAGATGGCGGGACATCGTGAGGCGAGCTATATCTGGCACTTAAACATTTACTACTTACTTGTTGACCATGACCACTCTGGCAAGAGTGATACGACTGAGAAGAAGAAGAATTATCTGACACTCCCTTCCGCTTCCTTCCCAGAGCAGAAGGAGACATTTGACGATTGTTCCACCGAAACTCAAAAAATAACGATGAATTTAGCCGAATTGTACCCAACTTTCAATTCATCCTTAACTCTAGCCAGTTCTACAACCAAACTTATAATGCTTCACTGTTTTTATAAATAGGTTCACTTTGTAATATAATTATAAATCACAGATTCACAGAAGCGTTTCACGATGATATGGTCAGAGTGTAACCCGATGCCTGTCGGTTTCCATCGAGACCTAACTATTTGATAGATCGGAGACCACACGTGTTGTGGTCGGATGATATCAAGCCGGGCTATCACACACAAGACAAGCAGTGCACTCGGCTAGAACGAGAACTACTAGTAGATGAATTACGTGTTGATCTTCATTGGTAGGGACACTCAGTAATTAAACACTTCTAGTGATTAAAAACTGTATTAAGGACAAGAAGGTAGGTTAAACCTAGGCAAAAACTGGGGATATAAAGCAATGTATGATGTTTGCGTGTCTGTGTGTATGTTTGGCGATTGAGTGTGAGTTGATTAGGTGGGAGGCGTGTGTCACCGGCGAGGAGGGAAAGCTCACCGTCCGGTAAGGACCAGGCCCGGATCAGCGAAGAGACGACTCAAAGAACCATCAACATTAACGAGGAGCCCGATATGGCTATTTCTTGCCGTGGTTGCGGCAATGTTCTAATGGGTAACCGCGACCCCAAAACGTAAGAGCAACTGAAGAACCAGGGTGGGTTTTTTGGCAGTAGAAGTCTGACATTCCCTTCCGCACCACCCAGCGGGTCATTTGATTATTTTCCCAAAAAAACAACATGCTAGATCATTTCTAATCTTTTTATATCGTGGACTTACACGTGCGTGATTGAACTGACCAATGTACTCTATCTGTTTTGTCGTGATAAGTCATGCTTACACAGTCGCACCCGAAGATGTGCGAGCGCTAGTGGACGTCACTTAAAATGTTAACATATTTCAGTCATATTTTTGGTCCCTACTTCATGTGTTAATCTTCACATACATACATAATAAGGACGCACGGAATGTGCTTCCGCAGTGTCAGCAGTTTAGATTTTCTATATCCTGTTAAACCAACTCTATCTTAGGTCTTCCGTCTTTGGGCACGCCGCAATCGCGGCGATAAGTCCCCTCTTTAAGGAGTGGCTGGAGAGAGGCCACGCCGTCCTCACCTTCCGCCTGACGCAGGTGCTGACCGGACATGGTTGTTTCGGTAGGTACCTGTTTCGGATTCAGCGGGAGGACACGCCCGGGTGTCGTCATTGTGAGGACCGCCTGGAGGACACGGTGGAGCATACGGTTGAGGTATGCCCTGCTTGGGCGAAGCACCGTCGTGTCCTCGTAGAGGCGGTCGGCGGCGGCGACCTCTCGCGCCCTGCTCTGGTTCAGACCATGGTGCGGAGCGAGTGGGAATGGGATGCGGTCGCTTCCTTCTGCGAAGCAGTCATGCTAGCGAAGGAGGAGGCCGAACGCGCGAGGGAGAGGCAACTCTCTTCCTCGCGCCCCAGCCGTCGTGGTAGACGCCCTGGGCGACGGGGATCGCGAGCCGATTTCCGGCCACTGTAGGCGCGGGCTTGCAGACGGCGAGCAGGGGTAGCTCACCGTCCGGCAAAAACCAGGCCCGGGTCGGCGGCGCGTCGTGTTCCACGCGCGCCTCAAGGAGCTGTCAGCATTAGTGACGGGGCCTCATAAAGCCATAGCCTGCCGGTGTTGCGGAAATGTAGTAAAAAGATACCGCGACTCCGGAACTTACGGGCAGCTGAAGGGACAGGGTGGGTTTTTAGTCAGTAGAAATCTGACACTCCCTTCCGCTTTACCCAGAGCGGGAGAAGTTATTCGATGATTTTCCCACCCAGAAAAAAAAAGGTCTTCCGTCTTCTACTTTACCAAGTGGAAGACGGAAGACCTGAAATAGAGTTACCAGCTTAAAGAAGTAAATTTTTGGAATAATTGTTTCTTTATTATTTCATTTAAAGAAACTGGCTATTTCATAGATAGCAGGGTTGGAGCTACTGCTATTAATCAATCAGATTTTATGTAAATAGAAATCATAAATTGATAAAATACAATAACGCGTTCAGGGTGCTGTTGAGACTGCCCCGCTACTGCAGCGCGTTAGGAATGTTCGCGGGCGCACATGTGAATTGTTTCTTTGCCACAATGCATAAACGCTGTGCATCCCTGGTGTGTAGGGTATGGGGCAGCAACAACAGGGTCCTGTCCCTAATCGCGAGCAGGCTGGACTGTTCGTACGTGAATCCATGGAATGGTATTGCCACGGTAAAGCGTCGTACAGGACCCTATTTAATAAAACTGACAATTCGACATATATGTCAAAAGTGACAAAATTGTCGCGCTAAGGCTGTTTAATAAAGCTGACAAATATATCAAAAGTTGACAGCCAAAATTGTGACATATTTGTCAAGTAAAAACGCGTTTAATAAACTCGACATATGTCACAAAATATATTTCTGACAATTGTCAGCGACAATTGGCGATGACAATTGTCGGGTTGTCGTGACAATTATGTCGACTTTTGACATATTTGTAAATAATTTTGTTTTATGAAGATAAATGAGGATAAAAAAGAAAAAAAAATATTAACAGAGTAAAAGAATTAATCAATCACTAGTGCAACTACGGTTGTTTGTTTTGAGATTTTTAAACGACATCATCCGACGAGCCGTTGTCACCGTCGGCGTTCCAATATAATATAATATATTGGAATCCAATGGCTTGGTGCATGACGATGGCAAATGATTGGACGGCATGTCATTGTTTCCTTGGAAGATGGGGTGCCTTCCCCATCTTCCAAAGATTCTTTAGTGTGGCATGCAACTTGTGTCGATACTGTCGCGTCATCCCATCCTCCCAGTTCATCATGTTGTGCTGGCGCTCCTGCTGCAGCTGCGGAATACATCAAGCGACGTAAATACAGTAACCTCGGTGATAAATATATTTTCGAGCCATTTGGCGTCGAAACTCTCAGTCCGTGGGGCCCGTGTGCACACCGCCTTTTTACAGAACAGAATATAGTAAAGGCTCAATGACGCATCCCTTGACCCAAGGGCTGGCTATTTCTTTGGCCAAAGGCTAAACATTGCCAAGCAACGAGGCCATACCGCTAGTCTCTTGGGTACGTTACCAGCCGACAGCTTTTATGTTGAATTTTTGATGCTTTATTCTAGTTTGCTTAGTTTAGTAAGTATTTTAGTTTTTCATAATTGTTATAAATAAATAACTTTCTTACACCTTCAAAATTCAAAATAAGATTTCGCGTGTCAGAGGATAATGCGCCTGTCAGAATTGTCTGACAATTCTACAAATATCTCAATATGTCATGACAATTTTCTGGTTAATAAAGCAAATTTGACAAGTTTTTCACGACAAATTGTCACCTGTTGCTTAAAAAGTTTTATTAAACAGAAAAATGTCAAATTGTCGCGATATTCCGACATATTTGTCAATTTTCTACCATGATAATTATGTCACCTGTAAGTTTTATTAAACAGAACAATTAAAGAATTGTTACTTTTTGCCATATTATGTCGGAATAGTCGGATTGTCAGCTTTATTAAATAGGCCCCAAGTCAGCCTCTCTATAGTTCTAAGATCAAATGTAGTGTATTTAGGGTTAAGATAAAATTATTTTTATTATTATTTTTTACTAACATAGGATAAGTACTACTAACCGTGCGAAGCCAGAAAAAAAAAGTACTACTAACAAATGTCATCAGTCAGTCATGAGTAACTTGAAATAATTTGAATAAATTGCTAAAGCTGTCGCTCTCACAGCGCACAGATAAACATGTAGATTATTATCAGTGATTTAAACTATAAAATTTTGAGAATTTTGCAGCAGTCATACACTACATGTGTCTAAACTAATTTATTAAGTTTAGTAATTGATTATAATAACTATTTTATGCCGACAAGTGCAAGATTAATAAAACTTTAATAGTTGACATCGCTGATAGATAATATTTGTATAGAAGCTCCGGCGATCTGGCTTTCTAAACTAATCCAACTAGGATTTAGGAGAAAAGCGAGATCCAGAGGTGGCCCCAAAAATCTTCAACCAGAAAAGAGATCACCATGCAGTGTGTAGGTTGGTTGGTTTTCCGTAACAAATACGTATTGCATCTGATGGTGGAGCCGAAACTGACAAGAAGCGGCTATTTAACTGTATTCCTAAAGAAATTATGATTGCTTTATTATCAATGATTTTTTTTTGTATTTTGTTTTTCTGATAATAGATTCGCGTGATGATAAGCAACGATGTGACCGAAGATGAAACACGCTTACCTCAAAGTAACCTATTCACTCTATCCTCAGGTTACATCAATCAGGAAACACAGACTCCGGCGGAGATTTTTTTCTCCAAAACAGGTTACAAATGACACTTTTATACGTCTTTTTACGTAGGTATCGTATCTTTATGGCCACTTTACACTAGTTTAGGCCGATGTTTCCTAGCTGACTATCCTGAGAAGTAACATCGAAACAATTTCAGAGATCAGTCTCTTTGAAAGTCCGTAACACCGTACAGGTCAATTCATATAAGAATCGTAAAGTGTAGGTTAATGACTGAAGTGGAACAAGATAACTACACGCCTAAGAAGTTGTAAGTATGTATTGTTTTATTTTTTTGGTTTTCTAGCTTCTTAAATAATAACATCGTATGTTGATATTTAACTTTCAGTGTCAGTCGGAAGTCACAAGTAAAATCTTGCAATCCAAACTTTAACCAAGTCGCGGTCGTCTAAAAATCCTTAGGCCGTGCGCGCACTGCGTTGCGTTTTGGAAACGCAAAATTTGTGAAGTATGGAGTGTCATAGAAGTGCGCGCACTGCGGTCAGTCTACCGGTGCGGTAGAACTACCGGAATTGCGGCCACCGCAAGGCAGTGCGCGCACGGCCTTTCACCGCGCCGCGCGCCGTAAACATATGCGTGTTTGGTTTGTTTTGAAGGCAAACTAAAGGTAATTATTAAAATGAACTGATGCCTGCAGCAAAGATTATCATAGTTGTTTATTAGAGTGTGTTTAAACTTATAAAATACTTAACTTTATATAATACTAGCTTTTGCCAGAGGAGAAAGCTCGAGCGAGGCTATGTTTGAGTGTTGAAAAATCGTCCTATTCTCACATTGTGCAGGCGAAAACTGCGAAGGATATATGGGATGCCTTGCAGAAGGCTTACGATGATACCGGGTTGCAAAGGAGATTGTCGTGTCTACGAACTTTTTGCTCGATTAAGCTAGAACAGTTCGATAGCATGGAGATTTATGTCAATGAGATCTTAACATTTACTGAACAACTCAGTAGCGTGAAGAAACCACTTGATGATGAATTTCTGGCTACTATTATGCTCCAAGGGTTGCCTCAAGATTATGACCCAATGATAATGGCTCTGAAGCATTCTAGGATAGACATAACTACAGATATGGTAAAAACAAAACTACTTGATAAGAGAGGGAAAGGGAGCGCAGCTGGCGATGGCTGCTTATTTACACGGAATCGTAGTAATGCAAAGGCTAGCTCTCGAGGCGAGAAGAAAAATGCCTCAAGTACATCAAAACCCCCACCAACTGTGTCCCCACGTTGTCGTCGTGGTGGGGCTTGCGTGTTTCGATGATCTCTGGGGCCATGCCGGTAGAGGCACTCATGCCGGACGGGCCCAGAGGGAGAAACCAGACCAAGAGGGACACACCGGGGGAAAGGCGCGCCGCCTGGAGGATCGAGCAGCTAGCTCGAGCTTCTAGACGGCGCGGGGCCCGGTCTCAGAGATCGGGTCAAGGGGGAGGAAAGGTTCACTTCCGGTATGCGTCTAATCTTTAGACGTAACCGTGAAGTGAACCAGGGGAGTGGAAATGGGAGTAGGGACAGAGGAACTCACCTCTCTAAAAAAGTAAAAAAAATGGAAGAAAAAGTTTTTGCAAAAGATACCCAGGCGGGTCCCAGCTGCTCCGCAGCTGGGGAGTCCCGCACCGGACACGTCCGGTCAGTCCCACCGTACTCTGGGGGGGACAACAAACACTTTTACCCCAGTTTTACCCCGGCAGTCGCCGCATTGAGCCAGGGAGGCTCACGTGCCCGTGAGGTGGAGTCGCTGGACTTGTCCAGCACGTCCACCTCACCGGCACCGAACGTTGAGCGAGCGCAGAGCGCCGCTCCGCGGAGGAAGGGGGCGCTGGTGCTCGGGTCGGAGACCGACTCGGCATCGGACGCCGAGAGCTTCCAGAGCTTAGTCTCTGGGAGCGCAGTCAGGAGTGACGAGGGGGGCGCCGACAGGAGGAAGGAGTTCCTCAAGCGCCCCCGCAACGATGAGTCGTCGTCGGAGGAGGGGCTTGTCTCGGCCCGCAAGATCCCCACTAGCGTGCGGGGTAAAGGCCGAGGCAAGACCTCGGGGAGGGGGCCTCCCTCTGGAGAGCCCAACACTGGTCTGGCCTCGAGCGAGGCCAAACTAGAAGAGGCCGTGGCGGCTGCCATCCGCACCATCTCGCGGAAGCGCAACCGCAAGAGCAAGGAGGACGCGATCGGCGAAGCCACGGCCTCCATCTTGGCGGCCACGCGGACTTACGGCGGGGCTCCGGCTGCAAGGGATGATATGTCCGATCTGCGGCCGGAGGTCACCCGCCTGACTGCCGCCATTGAGGCTCTCCAGAGGGAGAACGCCGCCCTCAAGGCGGACCTGGCCACAATCAGGGGAGGCGGCCAGCGGAATGCGCCGCCGCGGGGCCAAAAGGAGAAAGGCCAGCCCACACCAGCGGAGGACTCGGTTCTCGACCTGGTGCGACAGGAGCTGGCCGCCTTCCAGCAGCGGTTCTCCGTATTGGAGAGCCGCGTGCTGCGACCCCCGCTGGCGGCGACTTCGTACGCGGCTGCGGCCGCGTCCAAGCCTCCCCAGACGACGACGAGGCCGCCTCAGGCGAAGACGGCCACGGTGCGGACGGCACCAGTGACGGCGCCCCCTGCGAGGGCAAAGACGGCCCCGGCCAAGCCGAAATCGGGCCCATCAAAGCCGCCTCCGACCCCGACACCTGCGGGGCCGAAGCAGGCGGCCAAAAAGAAGAAGGCCCAGGCCGGGAACCAGCCGTCCCAGCAGCCTCCTCCAAAGACTCCTCCGGCCGGCGCCGACTGGCAAGTGGCCGGGGAGAAGAGGAAGGCTGCTGGCGCAGCCAGGTCCTCGCGGCGTAGGGAGAGACGGCGGCGGCGAGACGCCGCGGCGCGATTGCGCGCCCCCAAGACCGCGGCTGTAGTGATCACACTGCAGCCGGACGCGGTGAAGAGGGGCGTGTCGTACCGCGACGTGCTGGCGAAGGCGCGGATGGCGATCGACATCACGGAGCTCGGCATCGTTGGCGGCCTCCGTCACCGGGTCACTGCAACGGGGGCTCGGATGCTGGAGATCCCCGGCGCGGCCAGTGGCCCTGCCGCTGACGCTCTGGCCGAACGGCTCAGAGCGTCCTTAAATGCGGAGGAGGCCCGAGTCTCCAGACCCACCAAGCGCGCAGACATGCGCATATCGGGTCTGGATGACTCCGTGACGGCCGAGGAAGTGGTGGCCGCCGTCGCCAGGACTGGGGGGTGCCCTCCCGATCAGGTGAGGGCGGGCGCCCTGCGTCCTGGCTTCACGGGGACGCAAACCATTACGGTTAGTTGCCCCGTCCCGGCGGTCAAAAAGATCCAGGAGGGCCGAAGGCTCCTGGTTGGTTGGGTGTCTGCGCAGGTGAAAGTCCTGGACCCCAGACCCCTGAGGTGCTTCCGCTGCCAAGTGGGCAACCATGCGGCATGCGTGTGCACCTCGGAGGTAGACCGCAGCGATAGGTGCTTCCGCTGCGGTCAGCCCGGTCACAAGGCCGGCTCGTGCTCCGCCCCGCCTCACTGCTTCGCATGTGAGGCGGTTGGCAAGCCGGCCGATCACCGGGCTGGGGGCAAGTCCTGCGCCCCACCCACCAAAGCCAGGCGCAGAGGTAGGCCCTCTGCCGCCGTCGTCACCGCCACCGCCGCCGCCGCCGCCGTCGCTACTGCCGCCGCCGTCGCCGTCGTGGCTGAACCCCCGCGAGGGGCCCTGGAGGAGGCTGCAATGGATCCCGATTAATGGCCCCATTGCGCTTCCTCCAGGCGAACATCAACCACTGCGCCGCTGCTCAGGAACTTTTGCTCCAGAGCATGGCGCAGTGGTTGATCAACGTCGCCGTGGTCGCCGAGCCGTATTTTGTCCTGCCCAGGAATGACTGGGTGGCGGACTTGGACGGCTCGGTGACCCTCGTTTCGTCGGCCGCCGCCGGTACCCCGCCCCTCGATCGCGTCAAGAGAGGGCGTGGGATCGTCGCAGCACGGTTCGGGGAGATCGCTGTGGTAGGCGTTTATTTCTCCCCGAACCGAACTCTCGCCGAGTTCCAGAACTCCCTAACGGAGCTGGGAGACGTCGTCGTCGCCTTCGGTTCCCTCCCCGCCCTCGTCCTCGGGGACTTCAACGCCAAAAATCCGGCTTGGGGTTCCCGGTCCATGGACCATGGGCGGGGCAGGATACTCGAGCACTGGGCCCGTGCGCAGGGCCTGGTAATCGAGAACCGGGGTTCTGTCCCCACGTGCGTGCGGTTTACGGGCGAGTCGGTGGTGGACGTTACGTTCGCCACCCCCAGCCTGTCACCGCGCGTCACCGACTGGCGCGTTGTGGAGGAGGTGGAGACCTATTCCGATCACCGGTATATCCAGTTCGACGTCTCCGCCCAGACCCCAGACGCGCCGGTCCGACGGGACCTGAGTGGTCCGCGATGGGCGCTGAAGCAGATGGACCGGGAGCTATTCCTGGAAGCCTCGATCGTGCAGGCCTGGGGGTCACCCCCGGACAGGCCTGCCGACATAAACGACGAGGCGGAGTGGTTCCGGGAGGCCATGTCGGAGATCTGCGACGTGGCCATGCCCCGGGTCCGGCAAGGACGCGCCCGGCGTCAGCTGTACTGGTGGTCGAGCGAGCTAGCAGCGCTGCGCGAAGCGTGCGTTGCGGCGCGACGCCGGTACACCAGGTTCCGCAGGCGCCGCACCCGACCTTCGGATGCGGCGACTGTAGAGGCGGAGCTGTACAAGGGCTACAGGGCAGCGAAGGCCGTCCTCCGAGACGAGATCTGGCGGGCCAAGGAACTGGCCCGGGAGGAAATGCTGGCGACTCTGGACGGGGACCCATGGGGCCGCCCCTACAAGTGGGTGCGAGAGAGGCTCCGCCCCTGGGCTCCCCCGTTGACGCAGAGTCTCCAGCCTCAGTTCTTGGAGGACGTGGTGAGCGCCCTGTTCCCATCGCGAGGGGAGCACGCTCCCCCGCCCATGGCTCCGTCTCCGACGGAACCTGAAGCTGGCGCAAACGCGGACCACAGCGACGACGACGTCTACGACGCTCCAGAGGTGACCGAGGTAGACTTGAGAGTGGCGGTACAACGGCTCAAGGCCAAAAATACCGCCCCAGGACCCGACGGCTTGCCAGGGAAAGCGTGGGTCCTGGCCTCGGAGACTCTCGGGCCTCGACTAGGGGGGCTCTTTAGCGCATGCCTGGAGAGGGGCCAGTTTCCGCTTCGCTGGAAGACGGGAAAGCTGGTCCTGATCCAGAAAGCCGGGCGCCCTGCGGACTCTCCGTCCGCATTCCGGCCCATCGTGCTGCTCGACGAGGTGGGCAAGCTCTTGGAAAGAGTGATTGCAGACCGCCTCTTCGGGCACCTGAATCGGGTGGGCCCGGATCTTGCGGAGTGCCAGTTTGGCTTCCGCAGGGGGCGCTCGACGGTGGATGCTGTCATGCGCGTGAGAGCCCTCACGACGGGGGACGCGGTATCCCGGGGCAGGGTCGTCTTGGCGGTGTCTTTGGACATCACCAATGCCTTCAACACCCTGCCCTGGAGTTGCATCAGGGAGGCACTCCGGTATCACCGGGTGCCGACCTACCTCCGTCGCATAGTCGAGGACTACCTGACGGACAGAGCCGTCATCTACCCCGGTCACCGGGGAGAGTGGAACCGGCGAGAGATGTCGTGCGGTGTCCCACAGGGTTCGGTCTTGGGGCCGCCCCTGTGGAACATCGGATACGACTGGGTGCTGCGCGGCGACCTCCCTGACGGCGTCAGCGTAGTATGTTACGCTGACGACACGCTCGTCCTGGCGCAGGGAGAGTCGCACCAGGCGGCGGCCGACCTGGCGACGCAAGCGGTTGCGACAGTCGTTCGTAGGATCCGGCAGTTGGGACTCGACGTGGCGCTGCACAAGACCGAGGCAATGTGCTTCCATGGCGGTCGGAACGCGCCACGGTCCGAGTCCCACATAACGGTGGAGGGGGTTCGCATCGGCGTCGGGAGGACGATGAAGTACCTGGGACTCGTCCTCGACAGCCGGTGGAACTTCAGGGAGCACTTCCTGAGTTTGGCCCCAAAGCTGAACCGGGCAGCAGCCGCCTTCAGGCGACTCCTGCCTAATCTCAGCGGGCCAAACGCCTCCTGCCGAAGGCTGTACGCCGGCGTCGTGCGGTCCATGGCCCTCTACGGGTCCCCAGTGTGGGCCCTGTGCATCCGGACGCGACCACTAAAGTTGGTCGCATGCCAGAGGGTCATGGCTATCCGAATGATCCGGGGATACCGCACGATCGCCGGCGAATCGGCCAACCTCCTTGCCGGATTGCTGCCCTGGGATCTGGAGGCGACTGCCCTCCAGCGCGTCTATGAATGGCGCGTGGAGGCGCGGCGCCGGGGCGTATCCCCGCTGCCTCGAGAAGTCGAGGCGCGGCGGGAAGAGCTCCGGCGCGATCTCAGGGCAGTATGGAGGGAGCGACTGTCGCAACCGACGGCCGGGCACGCCGCAATTGCGGCGGTAAGACCCCTCTTTGAGGAGTGGCTAGATCGGCGTCACGGCGTCCTGACCTACCGCATGACGCAGGTCCTCACCGGACACGGAAGTTTCGGGAGGTACCTGTGTCTGATGGGTAAGGAAGAGACGCCTGGGTGTCACCACTGCGAGGGTCGCCCTGAGGACACAGTCGAGCACACAGTGCAGGACTGCCCAGCTTGGGCAGAGCACCGACGTGTCCTCACGGCGACAATAGGCGGAGACCTCTCGCGCCCGGCCTTGGTCGAGGCCATGCTGCGGGGCGAGAGGGAGTGGGAAGCGGTCGCCTCCTTCTGCGAAGCAGTCATGCTTTCGAAGGAGGAGGCGGGCCGCGTGAGGGAGAGGATGGCGTCCTCCCTGCAGCCCAGCCGCAGTGGTAGACGCCCACGGCGTCGGACGTCGGCCGACGATCTCCGGCCACCGTAGGCGCGGGCATGCGGACAGCGAGTAAAGGGCAACTCGCTGTCCGACCATGGACCATGCCCGGGTCGACGGCGCGTCGTGTTTCACGCGCGCCTCAAAGAGCGTCAGCAAACTGACGAGGCCCCCTCTGCAGAGGGCCGAATCCTGCCGGGGTCGTGGGACTCATCCCGTTACCGTGGCCCCGGTATGTAAAGGATTATTGAAGGAACACCGTGGATTTTAGTCAGTAAAAGTCTGACAGTCCCTCCCACCCTGCCCGGAGTGGGAGGACTTATTTGATAATTTTACCACGTTAAAAAAAAAAAAAAAAAAAAAAAGTACATCAAAACACGCTAGTACCTCGTCAAGTACGAACAAGTTGTGGTGTTGGAAGTGTCGTTCTAAAGGACATGTCAAGAAGAATTGTCCTCAATTGGACCGTAATGGAGCGACGTCGACTTCCATGGTGTTGTCTGCACTTAACACTGACAGTTCATGAATTATTGATTCTGGAGCGACAGATAATATGTCAGGACGCAAAGAATGGTTTCAAGCTCTTGATGAGTCCGGGCACGCCGCAATTGCGGCGGTAAGACCCCTCTTTGAGGAGTGGCTAGATCGGCGTCACGGCGTCCTGACCTACCGCATGACGCAGGTCCTCACCGGACACGGAAGTTTCGGGAGGTACCTGTGTCTGATGGGAAAGGAGGAAACGCCTGGGTGTCACCACTGCGAGGGTCGCCCTGAGGACACAGTCGAGCACACGGTGCAGGACTGCCCCGCTTGGGCAGAGCACCGACGTGTCCTCACGGCGGCAATAGGCGGAGACCTCTCGCGCCCGGCATTGGTCGAGGCCATGCTGCGGGGCGAAAGGGAGTGGGAAGCGGTCGCCTCCTTCTGCGAAGCAGTCATGCTTCCGAAGGAGGAGGCGGGCCGCGTGAGGGAGAGGATGGCGTCCTCCCTCCAGCCCAGCCGCAGTGGTAGACGCCCACGGCGTCGGACGTCGGCCGACGATCTCCGGCCACCGTAGGCGCGGGCATGCGGACAGCGAGTAAAGGGCAACTCGCTGTCCGACCATGGACCATGCCCGGGTCGACGGCGCGTCGTGTTCCACGCGCGCCTCAAAGAGCGTCAGCAATATGACGAGGCCCCCCCGTAGAGGGCCGAAGCCTGCCGGGGTGGTGGGACTCATCCCGTTACCGTGACCCCGGTACGTAAAGGGTTATTGAAGGAACACCGTGGATTTTAGTCAGTAAAAGTCTGACAGTCCATCCCACCCTGCCCGGGGTGGGAGGACTTATTTGATAATTTTACCACGCTAAAAAAAAAAAATAAAAAAAAAAGCTCTTGATGAGTCGTCGACTAAGGAGGTTTGTGTTGCTAACGGAAAGAAGTTAGATGTGAAAGGGAAAGGTGAAGTACATTTTCTGCCGTGATTCTTTAAAAGGCAGTCATCTGATAATTTACCGATTTTGAGTTTTTATAAATTTGGCACTAGTATTAAAACTTCACAGCTTTTTATTAAAAAAATATGTCAAAAGCAAAAATTTTCAGAAAAAGGGGTTAGATAGGTCAACGTGTCTTTTTTCCTGATGTAGCTCAATGTTTAACTCAAAATGGGTAAATTGTCAGACTGCCTTTTAAAGAATCACGGCAATTTTACGGTTAACTCTTGTGGACATACGATAGATACTACTTTAAAAGTTGTATTGCTTGTACCTGATCTTACTGTTAATTAAATATCTGTGTCCACCCTTGCTGAAAAGGGATTTAAATTTATTTTTGATGAAAATGGATGTAACATACTTAAAACTGGTAAAGTAGTTTTACATACTAGGAAAGTTGGGAGAGTTTACAGGCTTCATTCTGTGGGTATTTATATGTATCATCTATGTTCTGTGGGTAAAGTCAATCTGACAACGTCATCTACGTCTAAGGATATGATGTTATGGCCAAGGAACTTGTTAGGTAGAAGATCCTTGGTTATGGCCAAGGTAGAAGATCCTTGTGTTATGGCACCAACGTTTAGGTCATATTAATTTTGACAGCTTGGCATCACTTAGGAAGGTACATTGACTAGGTATCAGGTTACTACTCAGAAGAAAGTTTGTGATGTGTGTCTTAAGGGTAAGCAATTGACTGGACGACCCTTACCCAAATCGTTTTTGATGGAGCTGTTATACCTTACTGTGACTCAGTAAGAGACCTTGGTAATTATATTGATAAGGATTTGTCTTGGGGTCCCCAGTTGCAGGAAGTGAGCCGCAAACTGTTTACCTCGGCGGGGTCTTTACGCAGATTGCGCAATTTCCTGCCGACTGTCACTAAAACTGCACTTGCCCAATCTCTTCTTCTCCCTATCCTCGACTATGCTGATGCAAGTTATCCAGATCTCACTGAAGTGCAGTTAGATAAGCTTGAGCGACTTCAAAATTTTTGTATCAGATTCATATTTGGTTTGCGCAAGTATGATCATGTTTCTGAGTTTCGCATTAAACTCAAGTGGCTGCCTATCCGCCTTCGCCGGAATACACATATTTTATCATTACTCTACAGTATTCTTTTCAATCCAACGACTCCCTTTTATCTCAAAGAACGATTTAAGTTCCTTCATGACACACATGGTAGAGATTTGAGATCATCGGAAAATTTGAGACTTTTGATGCCTACACATTCCACTAAATTTTACGACCATTCTTTTACGGTGCAGGCTATTCGCTTGTGGAATGCATTGCCGGTGTCAGTAAGACAAGCACAGTCACTCGCTGCTTTTAAAAGCTCGGTTGCCAATCATTTTCTTTCAAATTTATGATTATTTCTTTGTTATTCTCCACACGATGTTAAAGAACACATTACATTTATATATTTTATATAATTATGTATTGTATTTATATATATATATACTTATATATTTCAATTAGTTTTTTTTTCCGTTATGAGTATTTGTAGTACACTAATTTAGCCCTCCCCAATTTCAATTAAAGCTTTTAAAGTCCTTCCAAAGGTTGTCTGGAAGATATCGCTCTATAAGACTATATATAATATATAATTATATAAGACCATATATAAGACGCTATATAAGACCGCCATTGTAACTTAAGTTATAGAAATAAGGTTATGTAAGTGTGTTCCAATTTTTGGTGTACAATAAAGTATATTCTATCTATCTATCTAATCCCGCGCTCTCTTTGTGACCAATCATAACAAACAGGTAGCCGAGGCGCGGCTGGCGCTCATTCACAGTGATGTCATGGGGCCGATGCTGACAACTTCTCTCGGAGGCAAGCGCTACGTCCTCACGTTTCTAGACGACTACTCCAGGAAGGTGTTCGACTATCTCATTGCAAAGAAGAGTGAAGTGTGTAAGTACACTAAAGATTTTATTAAACTGGTAGAGAATCAGTGTAGTGCTAAAGTCAAGGTAATGAGAACAGATAATGGCTCTGAGTATGTAAGTCATATATCATAAGTCGTTTATTTCGGAACAATATACATCGTGTAGAAATTTTGTAAAATAAAACAATACCATGCAAATAAAACAAACAAAAAGATTCATGTCAAAGAAAATAACAAATTCAAGACGATAAAAGCCCACGTTAATGCTAAGTTGACGGATATTCTTAAAAGAAAGGCATTGTACATCAGCTGACGGTACCCTATTCTAGTCAGCAGAATGGATCCGCGGAGCGCCTGAATCGCTCTCTACTTGACAAGTCTGATGTCTACTGTATAACGCAAATCTTGATGACAAGATGTGGGCAGAGGCTGTAAACACTGCGGCGTTTCTGATCAACAGATCGCCAAGCTCGAGACTTTCTGGTAGATTACCAGAGGAATTGTGGAGTGGTAAGAAAGTGAGCCTTAAAAATCTGCGTGTTTTTGGTTGCGAGGCATTTGCTCATGTAGATGACTGTAAACGTAAAAAGTTAGACCCCAAAAGTCGAAGGCTAATCTTTTTAGGTTACTGTGATAACGTCAAAAGATATCGTTTGTTCAACCCTGATGACAATAAGATCGTTGTATCACGTGATGTGGTGTTCAACGAATCTGTGTTTCCAGAGAGAAATTCAAAAATAAGGCCAAAACGTGTGTTTGAACCTATTTATCTTATAGGAGGTGATGATGAGAGCGAGATGCTGGAGACTACGTCGGTTGAGGCGAAGCCAGAGTATCTGTTGCCTGAGTCGTCAGATCATCCACTTGAGGCGGAATCAGATACAGTTCCTGCAGAATCACCAAATCATCCTGTTGAGTTGGAGTGTGAACGCGAGGCTAGTAAAGATTCGGTAACGTCGCCTGAATTGGCACCAGACTCTACTAGTACACGATATAACCTACGTCCGCGTATACCTAAGACAACCTGTAACATAACTAACGTGTGTAATGTGACAGAGCCCATAGAGCCACGTACTGTCAAAGAAGCTTTGAAATGTGAAGATAAAGTGTTATGGCAGAAGGCCATGAAAGAGGAAATCGATTCTTTTGTCTTACACGGAGCTTGGGAGCTTACTGATAAACCGGTTGACAAGAACGTCGTTAAAAATAAATGGATTTTTACCCTTAAACGAGACTCGGATGGGAACATTACACGTTATAAGGCAAGGTTGGTAGCTAAAGGATATACTCAAAGATACGGTGAAGATTTCCAAGAAACTTTTTCACCGGTCGTTCGTTATTGTTCTATACGATTGTTGCTATCTCTGGAAGTAGAAATGAACCTTAACATTGATCATTTAGACGTGCAGACAGCATTCCTGAATGGAGATTTGCAGGAGAAGATCTTTATGCAACAACCGGAAGGTTTCATATGCCCTGGGAGTGAGAACAAAGTCTATAGATTACGAAAGGCTGTTTATGGGTTGAAGCAAGCATCGTGATCCTGGTACCAAAAGGTAAAAGATATCTTATTTTCTTTGGGATACAGACAGTGTAAACAAGAGGACTGTATCTTCACTAAGAGATCAGGTGAGGAGTCGATTGTTTTTATCGCTCTGTATGTTGACGATTTTTTCGTGTTCTATAATGACAAACGTCTGGCTGAGACGTTAAAAAGTTCTTTGTAAACTCAAAGACTTAGGCCAGGTACGAAACATGTTAGGTATAAAGGTAGAACGTGATGCAACTTCCATCAAACTTAGCCAGGAAAAGCGGATTGACAATATGTTAGATCGTTTTGGCATGACAGACTGTAAACCTGTAAAGTCTCCCATGATAACTAATGTTAGTTCGGAAATTGAGAGTTCTAATAATGCTATAAATAACGTTGTAATGAAGTTTCCGTATCAAGAGTTGATTGGTAGTCTTATGTATTTATGTGTAACTACGCGACCTGACATTTCGTTTGCCGTATCATATTTAAGTAAATTTAACAGTTGTTATACGGAATTCCATTGGAATCAAGCTAAGCGTGTACTGCGATATCTTAAAGGTACTAAGCAAAAGGCTTTGGTATTTAGGAAGTCGAATATAGATCCCGTTCTTGAGGGTTATTCTGACGCAGATTGGGCGGCAGATCCTGACCGTAAGTCGTACACGAGATATTTGTTTAAATACGGCGGTAATTTGGTATCTTGGGGTAGTTACAAACAGTCCTGCATATCGCTTTCGTCCACCGAGGCGGAGTATTGCAGCTTGAGCGAATCGAGTAGAGCAGCGGTGTTGTAAAATAGTAATGTATTGTGACAATCAATCTGCTATACAGCTTGCTATCAATCACACTCATCACAGACGGAGCAAGCATATAGAAATAAGATTTCATTATGTTAGAGATATGATGGTTTAACGTAGAAATTGTATACATCCCTACGGATGAAATGTTAGCAGATGTGTTCACTAAGCCCCTGGGCTGTGTCAAGCACGATATTGTGTTCACTCGTCAGCTTGGTGTGGCATGAAGCCATCATGATGCCCACGTTAAGGGGGGGTGTTGGAAGTGTAACGCTGGCCATCTAGAGAATATACTTCAGATTCAAATGTAAAAGCTACTGTTCGGTCTGTTTGTCACTCTGCAACTATTTTTCCATGAAAACATGTCATGTGTAATTTTATAATAATATGTCCTTACTAATATTATAAATGCGAAAGTAACTCTGTCGGTCTGTGTGTTACGCAATCACGCCTAAACTACTGAACCGATTTTAATGAAATTTGGTACGGATATAGTCTAGAGTCTGAGAAAGGATATAGGCTGCTTTTTAATACGAAAAGAAGGGCTGTAAGGGGTTGAAATAGGGGATGAAAATTTGTATGGAAATTACGTCATTTTTAAAGCTAGAAGCTTGAAACTAATTTTTTAGACTTTTGATTAGATGTTAAGACATACGACATTCAAATTTTCAAAATAATTAGTCTAAAAAAATTAAAATGCTGCTAATTCGAAAGTCACTATTACGCGCGGACGAAGTCGCGGGCACAGCTAGTATTAAATATTTCAGTTCTTTCCAACTGTGTTTATCACTCCACTCCGAATTAAAAATAACAAAGCAACTACAGTCGTGTAAAATTACGCGTATTCATATTTTGAAAATTTCAAAACTAACTACAGGCTTGGTAAAAAAACGATAAGTAGGTTTTTAATTGATACGGTCAACATTACCAACAAAGTTTTTTGTGAGAAGTAGGCATTGAGGTAATATGTACGTAGTACATATTATCTCAATGGAAGTAAGTGCTTTAATGAGCCTAACAGTGGCAAAGAAACTCATAACATCGCTGGCGATTCTTAGAATCTGTGTTTCATTAAATTAACTATATTATTATTGTCAGATTTTTTTATAATAGGGTCCCTAATACAGATATTACGTTAAGGTTAAGTACCTTGTAGTTTATCAGAGTTAAAAACCTAAAAAAGTCAAACTGTCTGAAGCTTTTGGAAAGAAAAGAAATCATGACGACTATCTTTTTGGATACTGGAGGTATCCTTTACACGAACATTGAATAAACGTTTCTATGACGAGAGATTACTACGCTTCCTTAACCGATAGATTAAAAGAAAATGTTATTAAGGAAAAGAGAATAGGGAAAGTGACGAAAGATGTGCTTCTTTTTCACGGCAACGTTCGTGCATACATGCCACGTAACGATGGCTGCCATTCGGTTTTGAACAACAACGCCACCTATCCTACGGACGAGGCTCAGCAACTGATATTTATTTCCTAAAATAAAGAAGCAGTTCCGAGGAACAAAATATAACGTCGATGATGGAGTCAAGACCATAGGCGTAGGAAGGGTGGTCCGTGCCACAGAAATCAAAAATACAGAGAAGTGGTAAGGGGGCGTATCGGTGTCCGCGCGACATGGCCACAGGGCTCATGTCACAGGCAAGTGGCCGTCTCCGCGAACTAGTGCGCTTTCGACGGCGATCGTGATAACATATATGAATGCCGAGTTGTTCTGTGGTATCTTGTAAAAACCGAAGCCAAAATCAAATCTATGTGAATCATGGAATCACTTACCATATGTAAGTACAAGTATTTTACAATATTTGTCTTTAAAATCATGAAAAACAATAAATCGTAAAATATTTCTTGGTTTTACTATGTTATTTTTGTTTTCAAATATCAGAGCGACTGTACTCCTTTTGCTATAAATACATTGCTCCTTAACCACTACCTGAGTTCGTCACTAAGTAACTGGACAAGCAATGTAAACATAACATACGAAACTGTATTACGCGGATTCATCGCGTAGTGAGGCCGCCACTTCTTGCGACGAATTAGTGATGTGCTTGTGCAGATCCACTAACGTAGGCTATCGACAGCAATGTCGATTGACGAATGAAATATTGCTATTATAGTTTAGGGGTTTTTCAACCGATGACATAAAAAAGAGGAGGTTATCAATTCGACGCGTATATTATTATTATTTTTTTATGTATGATCACCGATTACTCGGAGACGGCTGAACCGATTTGAAAAATGCTTTTTTTGTTTGAAAGGGTATACTTTGAAATTGGTCCCATTGTCACCAAGTCAGGATCTGATGATGTCCCATCATCAGATCCTGACTTGGTGTAATTTTTTGGTAAAAAGTTTTTTATAACATACGGAAACCTCTAAGAAAATATGTTTAACTTTTATTTTACATGAGATGACAGAAATAAAAATACGTTGAAAAGTCAAGTGTACAAAAAAGTAAAAAAAAATAAACAATTTATTTTACGCCCGCAGCATGCGTAAGGAGTTCCGACGTCGCCGTCGCTACAATAGTTTATTTTTCAATCTGTCAACCGTTTTAGCCCGGTTGGAAGATCGATGTAAATAATGTTTTTTTAGTTATTTTGATTTTTTTACAGAGTAGTAGAGAAATGCGTAACCAATATTCGTAAAGTAGGTTACTTTAATTTTAGGTTAATAATCGGTGGTGTTTTTCGGTTTAGAATTATCGTATGTTATGCCTTATCCTCATGCTGTTTCTTTATTTTTTATAGTTTTTGTATTTTGCTTCCATTGAAGCTTCGAATGCATTATAATAATCGGCATGGTTCAGTAATATATTTGTGAATTGAGCTTAAAATAAGTCAATATATTCATGCTATTTATTTGTTATGCATGGATGTGTGTTTGTTTTCATATATTTAACAATTTCTCTACTAACTAGGATTTTTCTTATAACAAAAACCTACTAACCTATTACCTGCGGTTGCGTAACACACTTACAGTAGGAATCGGTTTCATTATGCTAAATCAACAACACTCACTGCGGTATTTACGTTGTTGAGCAGACCAATATTTCGAACATATGAAGCAATGGATTAGCAATATACGTCAAAATCATTCAGATCTTGATTTATAGTGTGTTACGTAATTATTGCGATGCTTATTATATGGTGACGTTTAGAAGTAGCTTAGGATGTATGTAAATGATAAGTAAGTGCTTTTCGTACTTTTCAGCTTCCCAAAAGATGGTAACATAAAAAAGGAATGGATTGATGCCACAGGCATGCCACCTAACTGGTACCCTACAAAAAATAGCACCATATGCTCGGTTCACTTCAACGCAGAAATGTTCTAGTCTCTAAAGAAAAGTCGCAGGCTTTTTGAATGGACAATTCCAAAATTAAGAGTACAACTGATATTTGCAGAAGTGTGTTAAATTTTATTTTATTACTGAAAGCTATTCTCATGATTTAGGGTATTCATAAAATCAGTCATTCAACTTTTCAGGATTCTATACAACCTATACGGCTGGTATGTTCCGATCAAGAGCGTAATGTAAGTTAACATCGACTTCTATTTGACCTATCACTATGATAATTAAATATTAAGATTTAAGTCGAAAGCGCCAGGGTAGCCCTTAATACTTAGTAGGTAGTACTTAATAATAATTATGTAATGTTATGTTCTTAATAATATGTTTATTGTTATTGTAATATTTTCTGGACATGCCATTTTTTATTTGGTTCATTTTCAGGTGCCCAAAAAAAATTGTACAATAATAAATGGAAGAATCGATAACTTTCCGATTTAGTCAATCACTAGCGTATATGTAAAATAAATTGCTTTTGCACAGCACAACGATAGCGACCGATGTTTTTGTGTGGGTAAATTCTACGGTGCATGGTAAATACACGCTGTGTTTGACGGAATAAGGTTTATTATTGATTGTATAGTACGTTCTGATTTAAGAAATGCGGGTGTGTGCGCGAGTGCGTATCTATTGATTTTATTAAACTGCATGTGTAGTTGTTGCCCCGCCCAGCGCCTAACTGTAGACACACGGTTCCGATATAATTTCGTCTGTTGACCAAATCTACTTATTTATTTTATCTATGGTCCGTGCACACCCCAGAATGGTCTGGTACCCACCCAAGAATTTTTATTAACAAACAATTATTGCTGAGAAATAAAAAACTAGCCAAGCGCGAGTCGTACTCACCCGTTAGCTAGCAGTGCCTATCTCGTTCAAAGTAATTTTTCGTTGAAAGTTTTTCAATCTTTCAAACAATTGACTTTATGAAGAAATGATTTTAGAAACCTCGTTCCTTAGCTTTTTAACCGACCTCTAAGAAGGAGGAGGTTCTGAATTCAATGCATATTTTTTTAAGTAATAACGATTACTCGAAGGCGGCTGAACCGATTTGGATAATTATTTTTTTTTATTTGAAAGGGTATTCAGACGTGGTACCATTGTCATCAAGTTTGGATCTGCCAATGGGGTCCTGGAGATATCAAGGGGACCTATAGCAATTTGAGTGTTTTTTATAGTAATTTGTGCAGTTGCTTTCGGAAAGCACCATTTGGTGAAGTGAAACTGATGATGAAGATCACAGAAGACCACTGGAACTAGTTAATAATAAGTATTTCAAGTTCCAGTGGCCATCTGTGGTCTTCATCATCAGGTCCACTTCACAAATGGTGCTTTTCGAATGCAACTACACAGATTACTATAAAAAATACTCAAATCACTATAGCTGTGCCTATAATATTTGAAGAGTTCCCTCGATTTCTCCAGGATCCCATCATCAGATCCTGACTTGGTGACAATGGAACCAATTTCGAAGTTTACCCTTTCAAACAAAAAAGAATTTTACAAATCGGTGCAGCCGTCTTCGAGTAATCGGTGATATTAAATTTAAAAAAAAATTAAAAATATACGCTTCGAATAGACAACCTCCTCCTTTTTTTGTCGTCGATTGAAAATTGCTCATTTTTCTGAAAAGGTAAATCCATAAATAATGAAGAAAGTTTAAATCTGGATGAATGTGCAGGGCCAGAACGCTTTTTTAAAAGGCAAATCGCCAAATCCAAAGGTCTTCCTTTAGAAAAAGAGTACCCTGAAGAAAATTTGCCCTTAGCTTCTGTTCACGAACTAATCTTGTAGGTTAGGTTAAGTACTAACATAGAATTAATAAATATTGTTACTAACCAAGAGTTTAGTTACTTGTAATAATAATTGAATTTTAATAAGTTAATTTTGTTCAGAAATGAATGTTTTTTTTTTACATAAAACATTGTTATTATTTTACGTCCACTGCCAGCCAGACATAGGCCTCCCCCAAGCGTGGCCGCACTGATCGGCTCTGTGCATCTCGCATCCACCGGACTTCCGCAGCCTTGACCAGGTTGTCGCTCCACCTTGTATGAGGCCTTCCAACGCAACGTCATCCAGATCGTGATCAATACTCTAGCGCTTAGCCGTCTGCCTTTCAAATTTCTGCCGCAAAACAGCAGTGCATCCACTGTCGTCTTTCGGTTTTAAGAGAAACAGAGCCAGTGTAAGAAAAGGGACGTTGAAACATGATAGACATACACATACAAATATACATACATACTTGGTCGAATACAGAACCTCCTTTTTTGAAGTCAATTAAAAAATTAAATTCATGAAGGTTATCGATAACAGCTGCGCATGTTGCTCGCAGTTACAACACCACAAACGGCAGCCATCTTATGTGCCCGAGTTTTGTAGGTATGCACGCTAATTTCGTAGTTAGGGCAAGTCCAGAGAGTATTTAACCTAGAGAGCTTATAGGCCGATTTCTTTGAAGAACACAACTCACCAATACGGGTTGGGAGGCGAAGAAAAAATGCGCTACTGCAATTGGTCAATTCAAGGTCAAGCTTCATAGATATGCCGAGTTAGGGATTGCTCTACTTGATTGAGGGAAAGTTATCGATATCGATAAAATGAAGTTTAACATTATAAAAAATACTCAATAAAATCACATAATAATATTTAATCATTATCAGTCTCAATTACAAAAAGAAAAACAAGTATGCTGTTATTATTGATTTTTAAAATTAATTAATTTGGTAAATGTTTTTCGAATTAAAGTTAGGGTCCTGATTGTTTTTGGTAAAAATGATAACCGAGCGTCTATATATTTCTGAATTATGCATCTTGCTAATTCAATCAAATTATTGGTAGTTTCTATTTCATATTGATGAAAATTAATATCCGGGAATACATTATACCCAATCAGTGATATTAAAACCGATCTCATAAAATAATTGGAATTATATTTCTGAGACAGCACTTTCGAACCACTCTCGTTGATCGCCCTTTTAATATAAATTTCACAACGACGACAAATTTCTATTACTGTGGTGGATGCGTACAATAACTTGTTTTTAGTGTCTTTTTGAAATTGTAAAGCGTTTTGATTTGTAACACCAATCAACGCTCCAATACAAGTTAGTCATTTTATTTGCTTTATCAGAGCATGGACAATGTAGCCGGCCATATATTATTTTTATATATAAATTTTTATTTTATTTATTTTATAGTCCATAATAAATATATTTTCATTAAAATCAGTTGTGTCAACAACTGTAGCTTCAGCAGGCACTCGGTAATAATTATTTTTTTGGTGGTGAGTCATTAGATAATTTATCTGATGACTCCTCCCTCCTACATACACTTAACCCGTGGACTCGACATCGAAACAAAGTAATCTGTTTTTTTTTTTTCCTGGGTGGGAAAATCATCGAATGACTTCTCCCGCTCTGGGTAAAGTGGAAGGGAGTGTCAGACCTCTACTGACTAAAAACCCACCCTGTTCCTTCAGCTGCCCTTAAGTTCCGGGGCCGCGGTATCTCATTAGAACATTACCGCAACCCCGGAATCAAAGTAACTTATGAGGGCGATATTGTAATGCAAAGGTCCAAGTTAATTAATATTAGACTCCGTCATACTATTTGAAGCCTAGAAAGATTGGATATAGGTATCTTATATTATTTTGACTTTTCTCAACATTATATCAATAAAAACCAAACTAGAAACCAATATTCCCTAGTAACCTTATCCATCCACTTTTCTATTTAATCTGGAATCTTGGGAAATCTAAAATGAAAATATGCATGTCACACAGAAGAAAAAATATCAGAACTTTCTCCTTTTTTTAAAGTCAGTTATTGTAGATAGGTATTTTATGACAACTATCTGAATTTAATTTTAAAAAATAAGTATAATTTTATAATTATCGATATCGGATTCAGCCGTTACAGGTAACAGCACAGATTTTTACGATAAAAATACAAAAAGAAAGACAGGGATAAAAGAATTAGAATTTCGTCGTGTAAGAAAGAGATATTTCCAAAGACCAAACCACCACTTTAAATAGACCTCTGCGGTAGCTTATAATCTGATTAAATGATTAATAATTTTCATATTATTTCATTACATTTGACATGCATGTACTCGTATCTTTGACATTCTTTTATATCAAATATACTAACTTCGTAAGACTGATTTTGTATGCCTATCGGTGGAACATGGTTTGTACAATTGAAGTTTAAAATATTGAAAAACACCTATAATCACCTATGTTCACAAAATGAATAAATGAATTTGAATTTGAATTACTGATGAATAGTTATGTCATCCATTTGGTATGTAAATGTCTGAGAATGTTTTCCACACCACTTCAACGCGCATGAAAGCATTATTATGCGTTATAAATTGGATACAAAAATAATTTAAAATTTGTAATTGTTTAACATGCACACAAGCCTAATACTTGGTCACAACTAAAATGGTTCGTGTATCGTAACCAATATATAAGAGCAAAAACTCTCATAGTTTTCGTGCGTCGGGGCAACGTATACGCGATCAAGTGGTTTTCTAATCTTTGGGCAAGTCCATAGGTAGAACAAGTCAGTGCAATAGACAATCACAACAGCGACATCTGAAGTTTGGTGTGTTAAAAAGTCTTGGTAGCCATCTTGTCTCGTTTCTCAACGGGGCGTGCAAGTGAAAGCTAATCGCAGATGGCGCCACCACCGTAAGAACCTTTGTCACTGTCAGTGTTAGTTAGATTGTGAGATATTATATAGTTATCTGTATCATCTATGGTTATCTGTGGTAATATTTTTTATTTTCATTTCATTGATTTCAATTGATTTCTGTACAATTTTCCGATTAAAGAACATAATACATGTTCTTTAATCGAAAAATTCTCAATAACTGTCTCTAATTTAGGAATTCATTACTGTTCCATAGAGAAACTGCTTTGATATTGGTAAGTGTGCTACTAGCGCCACTTTGACAGTTGCACGCCCCACTTGTCAAACAAATAGAGATGGGCGATTTCGTTAATTTTTGTCATCGATGTGAACCGATAATGAGTAAACCGCATCCGATACCGGCATCGTTTTTTCTGGTATCGATGCCAGCATTTGTCGTGGATGCGATTTGATAAAATAACTGCCGTGTCGGCTGATGACTACGCATAGTTAGGTATTCGGTAAAAGTCCGGGAGCTGGTGACACGTAACGTTCCACGATTTTGTCGTGCATGCCTTTTTAAGGCTTGATAACTAACCCTAAAATATCAATGATAGTCAGGGTTTTAGCCCCCCGCGCGTCCTCTTCATAAGGAAAAGCGCTTTTCTTTGTGTAACGGATTTTCGTGTTTTTCCATGATAGTATATTGCATGCCATTGTAATATATACGGAAGTTTAAACAAATTAAAGCTGTAATAATTAATGGCATGCACTCCGCAGCGGCCCAAGATGATTCTGTAAACCTGAACAAAACTAAAGGGCAATTCCGTGTTTTGAAATTGCATGCCGATATAAACAATGTAAGTTTTTGTAATAAACATACTCTGGAAAAATTGGCATGCACCCCTCGTATGACCAACGGTGGTAAATTTCCGGATAACTCTGTAAAATTTGAACACAGATTTTCCGTGATTCCAAACTGCATGCCATTGAAAGGATACTTAATTTGTATCATTAATTAATAGTAGGAAAATTGGCATGCACACCAGGATGTTGCAAAATAGAGATGAAACTTGCAAAAAACACTGTGCGACTTGCGTGTGTGTGACTTGTTTTTGCATGCCGTTTTGTATTTCGTGAATTTACATTATTTTAAGTCATGAATGTAAATGGCATGCAACATACAAAAATTGTAAAAAAATTGAATAAACATCAATTTCTCAATTGAAAAAAATCTGAAAATGCCGTTACTTTTCATGCATGCCGCTTTGTATCTTGTGTGTAGATACTATTTTAAGCTGAAATGCGAAATGGCATGCATGTAGCTTCATAAAAATTGTTTAAATAAACAAAAAAAGAAGGTCCGATTTTATATTTTTTTTATTTTTTTATGATAAATGAAAGTACAAAATTATTAGCAGCATCATTATTTTAAACATTAAGTATTATTAATTATCGTTATCATCATCATCATCGACACTATCATTATCATCATCGCGGCTATGTACAGACTCTTCTTCCGTAGTGTAGCCAATATCGGATTGGCAATCGCTGTCATCGTCATCATTTAATTCTTCATCCTCTTCATCATCAAAGTTTGCACACATCGATACGACTTCCTCGTCATTAGCGTCGCTTTCTTTTAGGGCTATGAAAATGATAGAAAAACATGTTTTTCAGTTATCATTGTTTTACGTATGTGTTAAACATAAGGAGAAAAGAACTGATTGTACAGTAATGAAATTCCTAGTAGAATAATGACCTCGAATGTTAAAAGATAAAGGCATGATTAGGAAACAATAAGTACCTTCAATAATAAACCTTCAATAGTAAAGGCATGCACGACAAAATCTTGGAACGTCATCTGTCACCAGCTCCCGGTCTATAACGATGCCATAACGATAACTTTTGTTGTCTATTTTACTATAATTTTGTTAATAATCAGATACGATATTTAACGTTAGGTACGACTTCTACTACTAATATTATAAAAGCGCAAGTTTATGAGTGTGTGTATGTTTTTTATTTCTTCTCGCTCAAAGGGCTGGAACAATTTTGATGAAATTTGGTATGGAGATAGCACACTCGACATTCTTTTATTTCGAAAAAAAGAGTGATCCCGCGGTATGAGCAAATAATTTTAATTACCCTATGTAGGTCGTTCGCTAGTATTCATAAATCATGTATATAATATAACATAAGTTAGTTACAATCAAATCAGTCTTTATTTTTGACAAAATATGACTAAGAAGAGAGAAGAGGGTACCTGGCCTTTAAAGCTGCGCAAGTGTCAGTATATTTCTGCGGCATTAAAAATAAAACCAAAGCTTTAAACAAAAACATTTATTATAAAAATACTTAATTGAGTGTAGTAAACAAGTGACGTTATTACCTAGTGAGTCTGTGCTGTGCAAACTTTAAAAGTATACATTTAAACCATTACACTATTGACTATAGGGGATTGAAATCTAACTACCTGTTTGTGTAAAAAATTAAAATATTTTTATTAACTTTCTAATAAACAACTGTGCCCATACACCAGTGCGTGCGCATCCTTATGCAAGTACAGTGAACAAATATAAGGTGTCTGTAATCAACATTAACGCATTGATAAATACTATCAACGCCACAGCTATCAACAGCGACATCTGTTTTATTCTACGCGCACTACGTCGTTGTTTGTTCGATACAAACAACCGAGCTAAATTGAACGTTCGCTATGCTTAAGTGTCGTGGCTGTGGTAGATTTCTCTCGCCGACAGATAGCGCTAAATGCGATATCTGCTGTTCTACCTATCACCGACGATGCGTTGGGGTCAACACAACAGGCCTTATCACGACACCCTGGCACTGTCCTGAGTGCACCAAAAATAAAGTTCGGGACAATCGGGCTGAAACACCCGTGAGAGGACAAGCAGTGGCACCACTCGAGGACAGCCTGGTCAATCTGATGGACACCAGTCCTATCAATACCACGGCCCTAGACGCCACGCAGGAGATGGCACGAGATTTCACGGCGGAGTTGAACAAATTTAGGGAGGAAATTGTTTCTACTGTAAGGCACGAATTCCAATTAATGCGCGATGATCTGGCCGAATTGAGATCTTCAATAAAAAATACCAACGACCGTATGAGTGCTATGGAAGAGAGAGTTTCAGCATTGGAGAACCGGAAACAGGCAGAACCGGAATCTTCAGATGTCGGCGAGATCATCGCTCAACTTCGGAGTGACATCAACGACCGCGACCAAGAGCTCCTGGCTACCGACATACAGGTTTCGAATCTGCCTGAGTCGCGCGGTGAAAACCCAGTCCATACGGTTTTATTAGTGGTGTCAAAATTGGGCGTTGAGGCTGAGGCGCGCGATATAGTGAGCGCCGAGCGAGTCGGGGGTAGGCGCATAAATGCGACGCAGCCGGCGCGGCGCCGTGGTCGAGACTCGCCCGCGATTCCTTGTCGTGCGCTTCGCGCGCCGTGATTTACGCGACGAGGTGTTGGAAGCCGCCCGAGTACGTCGTGGAATGACTTCAGCTGATCTGGATTTGCCGGGCCCGGCGGCGCGCCTATACATCAACGAGCGCCTTACAAAGACCAATCGAGAGTTATTTCGTAAGGCGCGAGAGGCTGGTGGTCGCCTCGGATGGCAGTATGTATGGGCCAAGCGAGGCCGTATACTCGCCCGTTACAAGCCTGGGGACTCAGCTCACCAGATCCGATCCGAATCTGATATTCATCGCGTGTTTGCAGCTGTACCCATACAGGTTTCTGCCGATCGTACTTTGCCTTAATTTTGTAGCCCTAATTTTTGTTTTTTTTTTCGTTTTAGTTTTTCACTACATTTTAAAAATATTTGTGTTTGTATACCTGTCACTAAATGTTACAAATATGGTGCGATATTATTACATGTTATTGTTTTTAAATCTCTTGTTTGTCTCACGGCCGCGCAAATGGAAGTGTCCAACTTGAACCGGTTTTATTACAGTTATTTTCCCCGCACACTAACTATTTACAATCACGTACAATCGCCAAATATGCCTAGTATTATATTTAATCTTATATTATTTTTTCTATTATATTTAACTCATATATTTTCTTCACTTCACATTTCACCTGTGGACCGCGATGAAATCTCACGCATTCTTTTTAATTTGCAATCGAATGCTGAAGGCTGCGACCACATATCGTTGAATATGATTAATTTAACTTTGCCACTTACTTTGGATATCGTCACATACATTGTAAACTACTCAATTTGGAGTTCTACGTTTCCCGACCAAAGGAAGATTGCTACTGTAAGACCTATACCGAAAAATTCAAACCCCTTAGAAATTAAAGACTTGCGGCCTATTAGTATACTTCCCTGTCTCTCAAAGGTATTGGAGAGAGTAGTGTGCCTTCAACTAACACGTTTCTTGGAAGAAAACCAAATGTTACCTGACCTACAATCCGGTTTCAGAAAGCAACGTAGTACTTCCACAGCATTGCTGGATGTAACTGACAATATTTTGGCTGCCCAAGATAAAGGCATGTGTACACTGATGGTTCTGCTTGATTTTTCCCGCGCTTTTGACTGTATAAATGTATCTCTGTTACTGTCTAAGCTAAGCTACTATGGATTCGACGATAATGCTATATAATGGTTCCGCAGCTACCTCAGTGACAGAAAACAATTTTTAAGTGACGGTACTACCTTAGCTTCAGCCCTGGCTTCTTTGGAGAGGGGAGTTCCTCAGGGCTCAATTTTAGGCCCAATTCTATTTATACTGTACTGTGCTGACATAATTAAGTGCCTTCAACAGTGTCAATATCATATTTATGCTGACGATGTCCAAGTATATATATATTTTAAACCGGAGGATTATAGTACAGCTGTTAAGCATTTAAACGATGATTTGGATAGAATCGCTGCCTGGTCAGAAGAGAATTGTTTAGTATTAAACCCGACAAAAACTAAATACATGTTGTTTGGTACAAGGCAGCAGATGAAGAAAGTTCCCTTAACACTGAATCTGTCTCTGATGGGGGAGCCTATCGACCGTGTTGGCGAAGCGCGCAACCTTGGGTTATGTATGGACTTCAATCTTAGATTTGAAAAACACATTGCTAGCTCAGTTCAAAACTGTTTTTACCGATTGAAGCTACTGTACAAAATGAGGCCTTTCTTGTCTGAAAAGCTACGCGAGCAGTTAGTCGAAACCCTTGTACTATCAAAATTAAATTACACTGATACGGTTTACGGCCCTCGCTTGCTAGCTCGTACAGACAGACTTATTCAAAGAGTCCAAAATGCATGTGCACGATTTTGTTATACTGTCCCCCCTAGAAGTCACATCACTCCATTCCTAAACAAGCACTCTGTGCTTAAAATGAAGTCAAGACGTAAACTTCACCTAGCATGTCTGCTTTTTGGTATAATTAAATATAAAAAACCAAAATATTTGTATGACAAGCTATGTTGGATGACCAGTGGACGGGATTGCGCGCCCAGACTCTGTGCAAAACAGTTAACAACGCAGGCTCACAGGACGGCAGCTTTTAGAGGCAGTTTTAGATACGCTGCATCCAAGGTGTGGAATAACATTCCGCCACCAATAAGAGTGGTGGGCACAATCCATACATTCAGAACCCGTTTACGGCAGTACTTGATAGATGCGCAAAGGAAACTGGATATGGTGCAACAGAATATTTCAATAATATGATTTATATTTATCCATTATTACTATTATGATGTGGAACGTAGTCGTGACCCTTGAGATAGTCGTCGCCTGTCGTGGTTGCCTGCTGTTGCTTGCGCGGTTTAGTACGCTCCTTTGGGTGCCTCTCATGTCCCCCGGCTTGGAGCTGGACATACCCACATATACAATGCACCAATTTACTAATGTCACCATAATGTCATCAATAAATTATTATAGTAATAATAATCACACTCATCTCGTATTCTTTCTTTCATTTTCGTATACATATAAATATTAAATTACATTTATGTATCATTTCAATCTAGCACCTAATTAGTTTATTTATACCCAGTCTCTTTAAATTAGAGAACAAATTATTATCTATTTGTAAATTTGTCGCGCCCCGATGCACACAGCTACTCGCAGTGATTGTATAAAGCTTATTTTCTCTTCACCTCTCAAGCAGGACCTGTTGAAAATCAGCGTCAGGCACCAGTTGTCTGGCATTTTGCTGAACAGGGCCTGTTTGGCACTGCCGTGAGTCACACATAGAAATATGTCTGTTATATTATCTTAACTATGTAAGTTTTATTTTTAGTTTTATTTTTTAAGTTTTATTTTTAAGTTCTATTTCTAAGTTTTTGGTTTTTTTTTTATTTGTGTTCGTGTGTACTTGTGGCATGTAGCCAATAAACGTTTTTTCTTTCTTTCTTCTTTCTTTCTTTCTAAACTTCTACTTACACACTGAAAATAAGTCAACATTGCATGTTATGAAAGTTTTGGCAAAACTCATTTAAATTCGTAATAGATGGTATTGTAGTCACGTAGTGGGCATGTATTCTATCAAACTCATGTTAATTTGGTGTCACTTCTAGTAATGATAATTGTGAGCACCGTTCGCGTATCACCGATCGCAATGAGAGTGAGCGAGCGAGCGAGCGATATATCGAGTTTTCGGTTTGTGTTCCAGCGGCACCACGTCGCGTTATTACATTGAGCGGTAAAATGGTGTCTCGCTCGCACTCGCTGATGTCCGCATCGGGTTTTTCGGTCATCCGTTTTTGTTATAAATCGGCATCCGATGCCGTCATCGTGTACTGGCATCGATGCTCAAACACGTTTTACAAAAACGACCATCTCTACAAACAAATATCATTGTCGGCCGTTGTCAGGAGGGGCACACTTAACACTGTCATCTATTTCAATAGACGACAGCGACATCTGAAGTTTGGTGAGTTAAAAAGACTTCACAGCCATCTTGTCTTGTTTATCAACTTGTCAAACATATATCATTGTCGGCCATTGTCAATGTCCACTCTGGCTTTCCCGACGTTGAGGCGCTTCCCGAAATTCCGAGTTTATCTCAGCTAATTCTGTTAAAATTGTTACTCGTTACTGTTATTTGTTTTGTTAACATTATTCTGAACTTCATACGTGTTCTTTTTTATTTAGGTCAAAACCCTGATTGTGACCCTAATAATTTAATAAAATTTAAGAAAGACTCGGTACTCATAGTAAGTATGCATACTAGAGATGGGTTGTACTAGGTAAATTTGGGACTAGGTGCACCTATTCTTAGTATTTAAAAATACGTGATCCAGATACCTATTCCACCTAGTCCACCTAGTCCCTAGTCCACCTAGTATCAATTATTACTTATCGAATGAGGTCATGGTGCACGTACTTAGTCCAAGTAATATTTTTATTGTGGCTACTAATTTTGCAGGAAACTGCTAAACAACAAATGAACACGATATTTTGATTAAATTTTACGATGACAGTCTTTAAGCTTCACGGACTCACCTCGTTGCCACTTCTCCTGTACTTGATATTTCTATTGAACTTAGGGTGTTAACACCAGCAATCAGTGATAAGACTAGGTTGGTACCTAGTAATTGGACTTTATACTCGAGACTAGTCAGTAATCATTCGATCCGAGAATACTCGATCCGAATGAGTACCACCTAGTCTCGACAAGACTAAGTATTACGAAATATCTATTTACTTAGTCTTTTCGAGACTAGTTGGTACTCATTCGGATCGAGTATTCTCGGATCGAATGATTACTGACTAGTCTCGAGTATTGAAAGATAAAGATGGGAAGACTACGGAATAGCGTAGTTAAAAAAGGACAGAATATATATTCTTGCACAACACGCGTGCGCGTTACGTAACTTTTATGTACTTTGAATTAGGGTTTAAATTCAAGTGACTGACAAACGAATGATTTTGACAAACATGAATGAGCGGTAAAGCAGGTTTATAACGTGTTGAGTGCAATTACGCGTTAGTGCTATGAAGCCTAAGAGCAGTTGTATTTCGCAATACTTCATGATACTAGGTGTTGTCTGAGTGAGAATAGGTGCCGCCTAGTATCGAAATTTACCTATTCTTCGGATCTGTTCTAGTAAATACGACTCATCTCTAATGCATACCTACGTAGGTTTATATTTATTAGAGCCTTAAGGACGCATTTACGTTTATCACTCGCTCAATTTTTGGCATCTTAGTAGCAACACAACAACATTGCGCGCACACACACTTACAAACCATTGTTCACCCGATTTTATACATTACTTAACTAATATTGATACTTGAAGGTAATATTATATTTTCTTTAATATTGTTTGATCATAATAAGTTGTAACTTATTGTTTACAAAGGGTTACATGCTTATTGATTAGATGTTAGTTTCAATTTTGTATTAATGTGTTTGACGCCCGATTAGGAGTACTAGGGGACTTTGGAAATAAAATACTCATATGTGATAAAAAAACTAATAAGAAATAAAGAAGTTTCATCATGCCTGTCTGTCTATCTGTCTGTTTGTCCATCCGTCTATATGTCACATCCATTTTCAACCAACGAAAAAAATGGAGGAGGTTAACAATTCGACGCGTATATTTTTTTTAATGTTTGATCACCGATTACTCGAAGACGGCTGAACCAATTTGGAAAAAACTTTTTTTGTTTGAAAGGGTATACTTCGAAATTGGTCCCATTGTCACCAAGTCAGGAGCTGATAATAGGATCTTGGAGTAATCGAGGGAATTCTTCAAATATTATAGGCACACCTACAGTGATTTGAGTATTTTTTTATAGTAATTTGTGTAGTTGCATTCGAAAAGCACCATTTGTGATGTGGATCTGATGATGAAGACCACAGATGGCCACTGGAACTACTCAATATACAAGTAGGAATAAGAAGTATTTCATGGGTTCCGCTTCGATTACTTGATTATGGTTATTAAGCACAATATCGACGCTGGAAAGGAAAAATTATCCAAGCGACATCAGACTAACTTTACAGTAGAGCAGTTTAAAGTTTGAATTTTCAGAAAAAAAATCGTGTAAATTCTTGTTATGGTACTAAAAGCCTAATTCTTAGAAATTTATTTGGATATTTTTTATCTACATTATATTATACGTAACTATTAAAAATAATGCTTAGTTTTAAAGTTAGTGTCGCTTAGTAAAATTTTCCCTAAAAGTAGAAACGGGAAAAATTGACTAACCGACAAGCTTTGATTAAGGAAGGTACTGTAAAAATATATATCTTTTTAGAATTTATATCAGAGTAAAAGGTGCCATACCAAAATAAAAAACATGTGGAAGTTGAGGCAAAAGAACCTAAATATTAATTTAATATAATTTTTTTATATTATCTCAATGCATGTAGGAAAAAAACCAAATAACTCAAAATGACCTAAGCGCCTAACACTATATCGCCAGATACTAGAAAAATTAACTAAGTGGAGTAATTACCGTACGAACAGAAATGTCAAACTTGACCGAACTTCAAAATGTCGAAGCGACATCAAAAGTCGTCGTACAAGGACGTGAGTAAGACCAAACGACGCAGAAAAATCAGGCGATTCCAACAATGTATATAACTCAAAATGGCCAAAAATGTAGCTTGGATATTTTTTCCTTTCCAGCGTCGATATGCTCGTCACAATGCATATGATGAAGTGAAGCTGATGGCACAATTACGACAACCACCAAATTTTCAAAAATGCTCGAAAATTTTGTCGTTTAGTAAGGAAAAAAAAAGTGAACTCTCGCGAACTTCAAAATGTCGAAGCGACATCAAAAGTCGTCGTACAAGGACGTGAGTAAGACCAAACGACGCAGAAAAATCAGGCGATTCCAACAATGTATATAACTCAAAATGGCCAAAAATGTAGCTTGGATATTTTTTCCTTTCCAGCGTCGATATGCTCGTCACAATGCATATGATGAAGTGAAGCTGATGGTGAAGTACCAGGAGAACTCCTCAACAATTAACGGCCCAGCATTGGGAAAAGCAATATTTTGTCTACTTTCTAACTAATTTCAGAAGTCGGACACCGCCTACCTACCGAAATTAAAGTTATTTTTCACATTATAGTGTTTTTTTGGAAGTCGGTTTAATTTTTTTGGTAAAAAGTTTTTATATTCCGAAACTATTAGGACTATACGTGTGAAACTTGGTAGGTAGATGTATTCTGTAAACCGCTTTCCGATTTAAAGAAAAAAAATTAAAATTGTTAAAAAAATATATTTTTCATGAATCTTATGCGTGTGTGGTATTAATAGACAGGTCTTTAAAAATGACATACGGGTTTCTAAAACCACTTTTTCATAAAGTTAATCGTTTAAAAGATATACACTTCCAAATTGGTAAAATGTGTCCCCCCTCTTACTTCTATAATAATGGAGTGAAAAAATATACAAAAAATATATGTTTTTTTGTTATGTGTTCACAATGTGTTTTTATATTATTTGTAATATATTGTTAATGTACAAAACCATTGTATTGTGGCGAGAAATAAACCATTTACTTACTTACTTACTTATGATTCTTAATCTAAACTTTCAACCAAAATTGGTTTGAACGAGATCGGGTTGGTAGTTTTTGAGATACAGCATATTTTCTAAAACCGCAAATAAAACTTTGTAATTCATACAAGCACTATGAAAAACAAAGTTATTTGGTGTAGTTACTACGGAACGCTTCATGGGTGAGTCTGACTCGCACTTGGCCAATTTTTTAGTTTTTGTACGAGCTGAACATTTTGGCATATTGAACCGTATGAAGTAAGCCCAACAAAAGGTTATATTGTTGAGGAATTCCCTCGACTGTCTATGGTCTCCATCATCAGACCTGTAGTGGCACTTATAACCCATATGGGTGCAAAGTTCTCATCAATATAAATGAATTAAGTCCAAACACAAGGTAGCTACTGTATACCGTTGAGGAGTTCCCTTAACTGTCCTTCGTCTTCATCATCAGACCTCTAATGACAGTCACAAACTATCTAGGTGTAAAGTTCTGGTCAATTCAAATTAATCAAGCCCAAACAAAAGGTTACTGCTGTAAATCGTTGAGGAGTTCCCTCGACTGTCAGGAGTCAATCTTATGAAAGGCTCCATCATCAGATCAACTCTAGACCTTCCTTAATTTGTAGTACTTTAAGATACTTAATGAAAAAAAAAAACATTTATACGGTCGAATTGCGAAACCTCCTTATTTGAAGTCGGTTAAAAAAAATTGTTGTTTCATGCTAGGTTCAGTAACCAATATTCATCCAATTCTAAAAATAAGTATGGTTCTCGTTCTTACTTTTGTTTCGGTACGAAAAAGCATCAACGTATTTTAGTCACAGTATACAAGATGCCACTCTTTTTATTATAGGTTTCGACGTATTTATTTTTTCGAGGAAAGCGATACACCCCTGCGTTCACGAGCGCGTCTCAGCGCGGAATGACGGTCGGAGCCGTGCGTTCGGCAGAAAAATGTATGAAGAAATTTGAGACCGATTTTATTTTTCTCATAAATCATAAAGTTTTTTATGTATGTTCAAAATAATTAGCTTAACGTATAGATAAATACATAGGCTATAATTTCTTCTTATTTTGAAGTTAAGAATATGCTCCAGATTTGGCTTATAGGTACGTATTCAGACCCCATTTTTTGTAATTTTCTACGATTATTGCGGCGATAAAAACGTATTTGTGTGAAAAAGATGTATAGGACTGTGTAATTATAATGCATTCAATGTGGAGATGAATAAATTATCTTGAAATTAATACCATAACATTGTCAACATTTTAACTCCTTATGTGTCAAAATGGTACCAGAAAAACATTGATATTTGCGAGAAAACGTAAATGCGTCCTTAATTCACCCACCAAACTCAAAGTAGCAGCACTTTCCATACATGCTTTTATCATACCACAGAGTTGTTACTCTTTCCCTTTATAGTTACTTTTTGGGGCTAAGTATTGTAACGCCGCCGCGCCGGAGACTAATATAATGTCTGTATGGGAAAAATAGTTTCATGTGTCATTTCATCTTTACTAGTCATTCTTTTTTCAGCACATCGTACCTACATCGAGAACTGAAAGGCTGCCAAGACATTTTTACCATGATACTGAGACATAAATTAAATAAACACTCAGAGATTGTAGAATATTCAATTTGAGGCGAAAAATCAATTTAAAAAATCATTTATTTATTTTTTGCTTGATACATTAAATAAATTTAAAAAAATGTATGTGCTATCCTTATCATCTTCATTCATATCTCTAATGCAATTTATTTTTTAACACGCTTTTATTAGGTCGACCTGTATGTAACGAACTATGTAATGGAATCTAAGGTAACTAATTTAACAAACTTCCAAGGGTCGTAGCGTAATGAAAATTGGCAGCTGTATGTAGTTCTGATGACGATACAATAATATGGTACTGTCGAACTGATCAGATGATGGAGCCGGAAGATATGAACTGGAACTCCATGATGAAAACTCGTATCAAAGCTGTTTTGGATTTCTTAGAAAAGTCTTGAAATGAACTTTGACCACGATTAGGTTTCAAGGTCTGATGATGAAGCCGGAAGATAGGCACTGGCATTCCATGATGGAATATCGTATCATAGTCGTGTTTGCACTTGTGAGAAAGGCCACGTAATGGACTTTGAACACGATCAGGTTTGAAGGTTATAACAAACCTAAAGAAAATCCGTTATCGATTTTCTTAACCTTTTTGAATTACCGCGTAATCCATAGATTTATTTTTATAGATGTCACTTTCAAATCCTCTGGGGGGATCGACCGGTTAATTATTCACTACTCGTGGGAATAATATGGAAAAACTACAAAAAAAGAAACAGCAACATTTATTTTTACGTGCATTTATAAAAGCGTGTTTTTCTAGTGTTTTTTAAACTATTAATTTATTTAAAAGGTACTAAATAACAAATTATCCCCAAATAACATGCCAGGCCATACTCTTAAATACTGTAAATAAACTATACTGTTGAAATGGAAATAAAAGAAAATAGTTTTCTTGTTCAGGTGACATTTGGTGGATTTAATGCGGCCATAAGTTCAAGCCGATAATTTAGTATCAACTGTCTAGCCATTTATCAACTGTCTAGCCATTTCCCAATTATATTTAGACAGACTTCGTATGTAACTTAAAGCCGTTTAATAATACTATTTAATTTTAATCAACTGCATTGAGGTGAAATGCAACCTCTATCGAACTGGCCGGTTTACTATGTCTCAAATGACATCGAACACAAAATACTTGTCATTATTACTTATAATCGTACATGTGAAATTTTAAATGAATAAAGCCATAATGTATTGCGGAATAGTTTAATTTACTAAACAATTCCTGTGCCAAATTTCGTCTAAATAGATTCAGCGGTTTATGCGGGAAAAGGTAACATACAGACAGAGTTACTTTCGCATTTATATTGACACTAGAAAAACATCGGCAGTCGACTAAAATTACCGCACAACACTAAGCCTGACAGACGTCAAACTCTGCATTGTCAAATGTCATTATGTCACCCTAAACCTACATTTGAATTCCTCTTAGTACTGTTTGTTTTTCTTTTAATCAAAACATTTCATTTTCATAAAAAGGTAAGATATAGCAGTGTAATATATTATGATTGTTTAATCCAGCCGGTCCCTAGGTGTCCACCTCTATGCATATAAGATATGACTAAAGGCTTTCATTTCTCTACAAGCAAGTTAAGCAGACGACAAGCTCCTCGGGTGACCTGCCATGCTAAATAGGTTCTCTAGCAATCATGCAATTTGACATATTTCCCTTTCAGTTTATCGATAAACTACTCGAGTAACATTGGATCACAATTATGAAAAATCTGGCTAAAATTATGGAGAAATATACTGTGCCGAACATTCCAACTACTGAAGGTGTGTTAGAAGACTTATTTGATGCGGAGATTTTGCAAGTAAAAGATCATCCAATTCAATTAGCCGAAGGTAATGAAAGTTTACTAAATGCACACAGTTGTTTCAAAAATTTCAAGCAATTGCAAGAGGATGTTATGAAACAAGATGGTCTGAATTCTAAATTGGATGAACTAAATCAAAAGTTAGTAGAAAATATAGCTAATATGAAACAACAAACATAGATATTGATTTTTTATTATGTAAGTTATGATTGAAATTGCTTATCAATGTTACATTAATAAATAAATAAAAAAAATAAAAAATCGGTTAATTAAAGCCATATTTCTTTAATTCAAGAACACCGTCACTATCTGCTTAGCCTTTTCTTATGTTGGGGTTGGCTTCCAGTCTATCGGCTGAGAGTAACTGACTACTAGTGTTTCACATGGAGCAACTGTCCATCAGACCTCCACAGCACAGTTGCTGGGTAACAAAATACTCCTTGGTAAGACTGGTACATACTAACAATATGTTAAGATAGTCACCCAGCCAATGGCCGACCTCGTAAGTGCTGCTTAACTTTGAAGATCAACCCATGCAGCTGTTGTTAATTAGCCACAAGCTCATCTTTTTTAACTGAAGAATGTAATACAAAATTACTTTTATGCAAGTCAAACTCGGACATCATAAAAACCTGTTTCTTCCATTATCTCAATGTGTAGAGAATAGTTCCATTGGGGTAGAATGTAACAACTACAATGAATGATTTATAAGCTCATTTTATTATACTGCCAACTTTAACCAAATCTTCTTTGGTCATCAAGCCCAAATGGAATAAACAAACTAAAGCTGCACCTTGTTCAGCAAATTTCTTGTTCTTTTCCCAAAATGAAGATGTATATTTTTTTCCATTAAAAGTAATTATGGTACGGAACAATTTTTCCACCTGCTGTGTTTCATACAATGGTAATTTTTGGCCATTCTTTCCAGCCCATGCATGAAGTTTTGATTTGGGCAAATTAAGGTCATTAAAATTAGCTCTAACAAAACACACCTGAAATATAAGATTTACAATTATATATTAAGGCATAAACAATAGGTGGACTCACAAAATTAATAACATTATATATGAAATGAAATGAAATGAAATGAAATATTTATTTTGTAAATTGGTTATAAATAACACTTTTACACGTCATGTTTTTTTGCGTGTTAAGTTTAGCTAGATGAGGCCGGTATTTCCTAACTGACTACTCTGAGAAGAAACACCGAAACAAACTCAGAGGTCATAGTCTCTTTTAAAGTCCAGACAATTTGTATTTTTATATGAGAAGCATGTAGGTTCATGTCTGTGGTATTCTTTTGAGGAAATAACCACGCAAATTTGAGCGGACCTGTCCAGACAGTGCAAGCATTTGTCAGTTATCGTGTAGCTCAACTATAAATACAATACTCCTTACCTTCATTTGGACAACATCAGTAAGATCAGTATTATTGGGTTTTATTTTTTTCTGTGGTGGCTCCAGGTCATCAGGAGTCACTTGCCATCGTCCCTGTATTCCCCTCTTCTGATAACTTGACTGTTTTTCTTGACAATATTCTCCCAAATCCCAAATGGCACTGAATAAAGTTTACTTTTCATTAGAATTATTTGAACATTTATTTTACAGTGAAATGTGACTCATGAACATTTTATAATGTTTATGTCTAAGTATTCAGCAAATGCAAGCTTGATGCTTGTTCATATGAAAAAATTATATATTGTTAATGAATACCTACCATATTTGTTCAAGTGTTTGACAATCTAAAAATTGCCTCCCCCTGGGAGTATCCTGCAATTCTCTTAAAATGTTTTGCACACAGTACTTTGAGTTAGCAGGTGAATTATCAAAATCAACTGCCAACTTTAGATACTCTCTAATGACTGTATCCATAGGAAGCATGCCTTCTTTCCTGAAAATGGAACAGTTCCACTCTGCTGCTCGTGCAATCATCACACTGGAACATCCAGTCATTTCTTGGAATTTGTATATATCATTATGCTTCTCAATTTCTTTAGAACCACCACTGAAATTATATAAGAAATCATTAATAATACTTGTTTATAACAAAACACATTTTTGAAAAGCTATATTAATTCAAGCTTTTCGAAAGGAGACATACTTTGCTATGACCGGTATTGAAATCCTTTCTGCAACATATTTTATTATATCTGTATGTACAGCATGTTGTGGCCGTTCATCCTTTGTTCTGCCATGAATTCCTATTGCTTTAATTCCTGAACTCACCAGTTTCTCTACAAGCTTTAATGTCTCCTCTGGTGTTGGAAGAATCCTAATTTTGCAAGTCACAGGTATAGATAAATTCTCAACTAATGTGCTTAAAATGCTATGGGCTTTCTCTGGTTGACCTAGCAAAGCAACACCCATGCCTCCTTTTATTGAAAATTCTTTAGGACAACCCATATTTATGTCTATTGCAGCTACATCATTTTCTCTAAAAGCACAAAAAATAACTTTACAATTATGAAAAGTATGGAACCAGAGGTTTGAGATAGTGGCTGTTAATATATTCTCACACTAGTTTGGCTACTTTTAAAGCTCTTTCAGCACTGCATGTTCCTAGCTGTAGTATAACTTTATCTTTTTCTTCATCACATGTCCTAAATACTATGGTTCCATCAGTTTGATCTACAAAGTCGACTGTTTCTAGTATTTCTGAAAAAAGAATAAGGACATTTTAAGTTAGTATATTTATAAGACTTTGACAACAACTTGAGTGATATCCTTTTTTGAAGCTATCTACCTTACATTTGCGACTCTTGGATTTTGTTGTACAATAAAGTATATTCTATCCATCTATCTATGTATATTGGAGGATTATTATGTAATAGTATACAGGGATATTACAATAAAACTAAGGTTATATTGGCTATAGATAAATTATTTTCCACCAATAAGTTCTCACCAAATATACAAAAATGTTCTCCAATTATATTTATCATTGACCTACCATTATACTTGCGCTTTGACCTTAAAAACTTCCAATCTATTAGTTCTTCCGTATAAACCAGATCCGCACCATATCGTAGTGCCAGAATACGCATGGGTAAGGTCCCAATACGCACCATAGGCGCAAGTATTATTTTATTGTCATATGATACCATTATAGGTATCTATTTGAACAGTGCTTATAGGCGATATTCGTAATAATCTTTTAAAATCAGTTATCAGAGACCGAGAAACGTGTAAGCACTAAGCAATGTCAATATCAAAGAAAATAATACTCTCTAACGAGAGGCCAATGTTATTGTGGTCGACTCGAAATCTGTCAAAGTCAACAAGACGTCAAGACAAACATTTTTTTTTTGGGATTTTATGACCTGGTAACTGAACCTTTAGGTCAATCAAGACAAACACGCAATAACTGCTAGTGCTGAGCCTCAGACTAATGAAAACCTATGGACATGAAATAATAATAATAAGGATAAATAGTAAGGCATTTTCACAAAAATGTGCAATGGCGTGTTTAGGCCTGTCCCTCTAGAACATTACCTTTTTTAAACAATTTAACCTTTCAACGCTAGAACAAAATTTAGGATTGGGCTAAATCATACATTTAACTAATATTCTATAATATTATTTAAGCCAGGTATAGTAAATGTATTTAAAAAAAAAATAATAAAGATATTATTATTAAAAAAATATTAAATTAAAAAAATAATTAAGCTATTATTTAACCGTGTCCCTTTGCAGTCTGACGATATTTCAAAATTGCTTTTGCGTATTCGTTGTAATAATTTGCTATGATTGGAATATTTTATTTTTCTAGTGATAGCATACGGTCATTTTATTAAAAATATATAGTAACATAAGCAAAAAATAAGAAATTATAAGAATTTGATTACCGTGATGCATTTTTAAAAATCCTGACACGTCAGTTTTGTTATCGCATTTTTTTCTAAAATACTTCTGTTTCTTTCGTAATCGCAACAGTAACAGCATTTTATTTGGTATTGGTAATTGCAAATAGCGTTGGTTTTCTTCAAAATTTTCTGTAAGGTGCACATAACTCGTAGTGCTTCACTCGGGCGTACATTTTTGTCAAAGTAAGTTACCAATATTTCTTTATACATTAATTATTAAACATATTGTTGTGATTATTTATCCTAATGCAACTCTTAAAGTGACAACCCTATTGCTTCAATGAAGCGTAGGTAATTAGGTCGTCAACTAGTGTTGGGTAGGACACGATTTAAAAAAGAGTTTGTAAGAGTAGCCTCTTTTTTGTATTGAGCCGGTACAATGTCCCACTTCAAATGAGGCGAGGCGTATTGAAGCTCGGCGATACATTTGAAGTAACCAGTAGTGTTGGGTAGGACACGACTTGAAAAAGAGTTTGCAAGAGTAGTCTTTTTTTGTACTGAGCCGGTACAATGTCATAATACGTCATTGGTCCCACTTGACACTTCAAATGAGGCGAAATGAGGCGAGGCGTACCTACTGAAGCTCGGCGATACATTTGAAATAACCAGTACGAATATGATATTTGATGTTATTGTGTTTGTATTGTCATAATATTACACTCTGTTTTTCTCTCAAACCAATATAAAAATAATAAACCACTCCAAAATAATAACACAAACTAGCTAAACAAGCATAATAAATAGTTATTGAAAGTCATTCAGAATAATTACTAAAACTTACATGAATATTAATTGTCACTTAGATAGAATACTTATTAACTTATTTCGCAATGACAAACAATTAAAAACAATAATTTATCAAAAATTTTGCATTAAATTTTTGAATGCAGATTCAAAAACTTAAATTCAAATCGTACCTACACGTTTCAATTCATGCCTTATCGTAGTACATTTATTTAGCATTAGAGTGAATAAAGTATATCATTACTTCTCGAGTCGCGTCGTGTTTCGTCCCTCGGTTTATTGAAAAATGGCGTACTATTGCAGCATGTGCCGCGCTTTCTGTCTCTCTCACCCTTACGATAAGTGACGAGCGTGCACCGCGACCGCGACATAAAATTTGAAGTAGTACATTTTATAGTGCCGAGCCGCTCTTACAAATGTACTGCCTCTTGTAAGTCCTACTCAGTGTTGCCAACAGTTCAACTAGCTCTCCACCAGATCCAACTTGTAAAACCACCAGAAAACCACTAACAAAAATCGGCCCTACTTTAAAAATCGCTAAAATTTACACAACTTTTTTTAGTTTTTACGAAAGAAAACAGTATTTATTTATTATTACTTGTATTACTAAGAAATGTTCTTTAATATGACGTAATAAAATAGTTTAAGTCAGTAAAACAACATACAAGAACTTTTGTCTGCACCATCATCGTCGGTTTCACATTTATATGATGCTTTGCTGCCAATTTCTTTTATAACTTTTATTGGAATTTCATAAGCATTTATCTTCCAATCTTAAACCACAGCGTGTTTTTAATATTGCAGTTAAAATATTCAACTTCATTCTGTTCCTCTGCTTGTTTTTTATTACATCCATTCGGCTAAATAGTCTCTCAATATCGGCATTAGAATTAGGTAGTATTAAGAGAGTAATCGCAAAAGTCGCTAATTCCTCAAATCTAGATTCCCCTTGAGCATCTTTGAAATGCAACACTTCATTCAATTTTTTTTTTTGTATCTTTGCTCTCGTTCCGTTTCTGCAAATGAATTTGTCGCCATAAATCATCAACTCTTGCCATAAGTTCTGCACTTTTATTGTGCCTACGCAGTAAAAGTAAATTATGTACATTAATGAAGTAAAAATAATATATTTCGTAAGGTTTTAGTGGCTTGGTAGTTGAGTAATAGCACTTTCAGTAATTGAAACTGAATTCTACTTGACCACTAGAAAAAACCACCAGCCACTAAAAGCAATATTTCGCCACTAAAAGGGGGGTCGAAACCACCAGTTTTAGTGGAAAATCCACTAAGTTGGTAACACTGGTCCTACTCAACACTATCGTCAACTAGGCTTAGTTTCTGTACTGTCCATCTACACACATCAAAAGTGTCTAGGGATCAACATATATTTTTGCAATAACTTTTCTCCTGATTGATATTAATTAAAATTTTCTTTAAGGATTCATCAAATAAAGTGTTTTCGTTTGTCTCAGTAACGATAAACCAAGTCACCTTTGCATTAATAAAGAAATTTGCCATTTTCCTAATAAAGGGATTTTTGACATTTGAACCACTAACATTAAAGTTCGAAAAAAAGACTGAAATAACAGTTTTCTTTAAAATTTTATTGGGTAACTTAAACAATTAATAATCCGTGTTTCTACCGCGAACACTAACAACACAACATCGGTTTGGCATACTCAAAATGAGTTCATCCAAATCACGCTGTGGAATGGCCGCCCATGTTCGTTGCAACAACAAAAAAAGGTCTTCTTGCGACTGGATACCCTCCATGTTTGGCAGAGCTCTTCTCTGTAGCATATCCCATGCATGCTCAATCGGGTTCAAGTCTGGCGACTGAGCAGGCCAGAGCAGGACATTGATGTTAGCTGCGGCGAGAGTCTGTCTTACAACTCTTGCGGTGTGCGGTCGTGCATTATCATGCATTAACTGAAATAAGGGACCGATTTGCACTTGTAGAGGAACGATGACGTCAGATACAATCGTCTCAGCATAAATTTGAGCGTTGAGGTTGCCTCTGATCCAAATCAACTCAGTTCTTCCGCCGATCCAAATACCCGCCCATACCATGATGGTTCCACCACTATAAGGATGGACTTCCTGGCAGGATTTTAATCGCTGTTGGCGTCCAGGGGTTCTCCAGTGTCGTATACGTCTTGTATCCGGTCTCATACCAAAACGAGACTCATCAGAAAAGCACACGAAACGCCATTGTTCTTCTGCCCAATTTCTATGTTCAAGAGCCCATTGATATCGAATCCTACGATTGTGCATTGCTATAGGTGGTACCCGTAGCGGTCTTCGGGAATGAAGGTTCACTTCATGCAAGCGGTTTCTGACTGTTTGGTCGCTAATTAAGTTCCCTGAAGAGTGATGAAGCCTCACGGCTAACATCATGGCGGTTATTGTTGGAGCTCTTCGAGTTAAGATTTGAATGTATCGGTCTTGTCTCCGTGTGGTGCAGCGATACCGTCCTCCATGGCGCTCAGCCACGGTACCAGTGCTTCGGTAACGTGTCCAAAGTCGACTGATAACACTCTGACTTGTATTCAGAGCTAAAGCCACAGTACGTTGCCGGGAACCAGCTTCTATCATTCCCACGGCTCTGAGCATTTCTTCCCTGCTTAAATGACGTCGCCGCTCCATAATAACGTTGGTTTTAATCAGTAGTAGGGAAACAGTAGCACTAATAATGTCTTCAATGCGTTGTATGTTTTTATAGGGAAAATATTGACAGCTGATTTTCATCTTTTACTCGAATTTGATTAATAGTTCCTGTTTCAAATTATGAAATGCACCAAAAAGGATCCATATAAATTTATAAAATCATAAATTTATTACAAAGCCACATCTCAATCTCAAGAAATCCGCATAAAAATGCTTGATCTCTAGACACTTTTGATGTGTGTATATACTTTGGTGGAGGGTCGTCAATATTGCCATGAAATCTGGTTCGTGCACTGACGTATAAATCATAATATGGACTTGGCATACCTACTACACTTTACTGAGCAGATAAAATGGCGGTTAATAGGGCAGCCCCTATCGATATTTCTATATAGGTAATAACATCGATAAAAGATCGTGAAATATTTTCAAATTTTCACAGTACAATATCTACGAGTAAAAATACCCCAAAGTTTTCTAGCTTAGGCCTTTGAAATGTAATAAATATAATTAAGTATCTTATAATTTTAATAATAATTAATTTTTGTCGCATAGCGCATAGTACCTATCACATTTTGATCAACATACGACCTAATACATCTATGAGCTGCAATTTGCAAAAAACGTATAAAATTTTAATTTCACGGGCTACATTGACGGAACCACCATAATCATTATTTTTAAGGTTCCAAACCTCAAGGAAAAAAACACTAAATTTTATAAATTTAAAGCCCGACTGCGTTAAAAGCGATCTATAAAAAAGATGACCTAATCTCATGCAGTCGGAGGCATTTTCTTAAATTTAACAAATAAACACCTGTTGCCTCCGACTGCATGATACTAGGTCAATTTTCTTAAAGATCGCTTTTAACGCAGTCGGGTTTTTAATTTTTTATACTTAGTTTTTATTTTACAGTTTTTAGTTAGGATTACTTTTCTCCCACTGTACCCATGAGGTAATTTAAAACGCTTTAGGTAACGGTCGTTAAAATTATCTTTCAAAGCAGTACCAAAAATTCTAGGATTTTCACTCGATTTTAAGAATTCTATAATAATACTTATTTTTCACGTTATTATGACATATTACTAATACGATTATCTAAGAACTTTATGATATTACAGTTTTATGAAAATTTAAGTGAGCATGGTTGCTGACCAATTTTAAATCGTTATAGATTCTAAATGGTCATTTAAAATGAAAAACGATTTTAGAAATCTCAAGATGATTTTCAAAAACCTATTCAACGTCCTATTCCCACTTGACATAGTCGACTTAAGTTTTTTTATTTTTCACAATATGGCGTCTGGTTGCCGCCATATTGAATTTTGATTACTGTCATGTCTTTAGTGATACTCACAAGATTAAGCCGAATCAATTGACGTAAGAATCATCAAAATTGGCCCACGCGGGCTTTAGAGCGCCATATAGGAACAAACATACATACATACATAAATAGGCTGATAAATACATTACCCTCCTATGCGTCGCACAGTCGGTTAAAAAGGAACCCTTAAAGGATCTCTATAAGGGTAACTGGTTGCTGTCTGTCCGTCCGTCTGTCACAGCCAATTTTCTCCGAATCTAACGGATCGATTTAGTTGCAATTTAGTACTTACATATAATATGAATTTCTGTGACCCAAACATGGACGTGTAAAGTATATAAATTAATTTTGAATATGGGGGTCACTTTTGGGGGAACATAAACCTGAAAATTTAAAAAATGTTTTGCTAACTGTTTTTGATGTTAAGTTTTCAACACCTACCTTTTCTAAAATGCAGATGATTGTGGGTTTTAATTAAAAGCCAACAATAATTATAATAAAGTATATTAAGCAAATCAATCTCATTCATTTCTAAACAATACAATTTTGTTCAGGTAATTTCTATGAGATATTCTTTCCATAGATTTCTACCCATAATATTTGAATCTCAAATTCATGTATACCTCAATTATGTTGAGTAAAGACTCCTTCAGTGTGTTTATTCGTGACCATTGACAATAGTCTTTACGAACCAAAATTCAAAAGATTGATTGATAGTAAAAAACAAGTGTAGAGTGTTGTGGTGTGTTGTCTGGTGTCAAAGTGAAAATAACGTAATAAATCTGTGCTAAATAGTACTCGATATATAGTGTTAATAAACTGTAATTCGCTGTCTTCTGCACGGTGTAAGGTGTCCCGCTGTATTCCACCAAGTAAGATTAGTTTTTCATAGGTTACGGGCCAGCAAGCCAGTCTGAGGACCCTCATCGGAAGTTAACGACGCGCACTGCAGTTTAAGGATTCGCCCTGCATAATGGAGAATATTACCGGTAAATTACAAATTGGTCTATTAGAAGGGAAAAATAATTGGGATACTTGGAAATATAAAGTCAAATGCCTATTAAAGACCGTCCCGAAAGCGCTTGATGTGGTACAAGGCTCGTTCCAAAGACCCACAGAACCAGTCGCCGGATCTGGAGACGCCGTAATGAATACGTATAACCAGAGTCTAGACTGTTTCATTAAGGCCGATTCGACCGCTCTTCTAATATTAACGACCAATATTCAGGAAGAAACACTTAGGAAAGTTATGCGTTATACGACCGCGCGTGATGTTTGGCTAGAGTTACACCGCCTATTCGATGGTAGTGATGAAAACAAGGCATACAATCTTTGTATGAGCTTTTTTGGCTATAAAAAAGTTGCAGGAGATGACGTTGCTAGCCACATGTCTAAATTAAAGAATATTTGGACGCAGCTGAATCAAGAACTAATGAGGGACAATAACGAGGAGCTACCGGAATTGCTTTTGATCTGCAAAATTCTTGATACCCTTGATGATACCTTCTTTTCTTTTAGAAGCAGTTGGCTGTTGTCACCGAAATCCGATAAAACAGTGGAAAGCCTCACGAGTCATCTGTGTGCATTCGAGCGACAATTGCAAAGCAACAATGCCACTCAACAAGAAGCTCTTCTCACGAACTCCAGCAAGAACACCGCCTCTCAGGAGAAGAAGAAGGACAAGAAATTAAAATGCAATTACTGTCAGGCAATAGGGCATCGAGTAAAGAACTGTCACAAGTGGATAAAAGATGACAGGCCTCCGAAAAGCAGTAATCCGCAACCGACGCCTTCAACTTCTAAAGACGCTAACATGGTCCTGATGTCAATAGAAAGCACAGAAGTTTTTTTAATCGAACGTGATACAGAAAATTGGTACGTGGATAACGGCGCCATGAGCCATGTAACAAATCGGGCTGACTTATACCAAAATTATAAACGTTTTGACGAGATTCGTACTGTAACGACGGCTAATGGCAATGCGATTAGTGCTAAAGGCAAAGGTTCAGTAAATATAGAGGCAAAAGTTCGAGGGAAAGCGATCAGAATTACCCTGCAAGACGTTTAGTATGTCCCAGCCATAAATAAAAAATTGTTTTCAGTTTTGGCACTACACGATAAAATTCCGAACAGCGTATTCTCATCGACGACAAAAGAATGCACCGTCTATGTCAACGGAGAAGCACACTTAATAGGAAGACGGCAAAAGTAAGGTGGCTTATATCGCCTAGACGTGCGCAATGTACCACCGGCAAGACCAATCGAAGTCTATGCGACATCTGCAACGATGCAGTTATAACATGAGAGACTTGTACATCAGAATAAGAGGCATGTGAAAGCTACGGTTAAACGCGAACTGGGCCTAGATCTACCTCTCGACAAGGACTCTTGTGAAGGCTGCTTATATGGGAAAGCCCATAGACTTAAATTCGGTACGAGGGCTAGAGCAACAGTGCCAGGAGAGCTCGTACATACCGACGTTTGTGGACCATTTCAACCAAGTTTTTCGAATTTGAAATATTATGTTTTGTTTAAGGATGATTTCACCGGGTACCGTATGGTATATTTTTTGAGACTCGCCCTCATGATTAATTAGACTAAAGTCGTAGGACATACCATAAAATGCCTTTTGAGTGACAACGGCGGCGAGTTTGACAACCAGGCAGTTCGGCAAATCCTAGACTCACACGGCATTCAGCAACGGCTAGTTGCGCCATACACACCAGAGCAGAATGGAGTCAGCGAGCGTGAGAACCGGACGCTTGTGGAGACGGCCCGATCGCTGATGTATGCGCATGAACCGATGCCGCAACAACTGTGGGCTGAACTAATCAACACTGCTGCATATGTCCTAAACAGAACAGGTCCAACAAACAAAGACAAGTCTCCTTACGAACTTTGGTATGGAAAGAGGCCGATCATCAAACACCTTCGTGTTATAGGATGCACAGCCTACGTCCATATCCCGAAGCAAAAGAGGAAGAAGCTTGACAAGAAAGCGATTAAGGGCAGACTGATTGGATACGATGAAGATTGTTACCGTATTTGGATCACTGACGGCAAGAAAAACATTCTTATTCGTTCGCGCGATGTAATTTTCGACGAGAAGCCACTACCAATTGCAACTACTGAACCGAGTTGTGTAGAGACCGACACAAACACGAGGGAGTACAAGTTACTATTGCCGATGGACGACGCCATTGACAAGGGAATGGCTAACCAAGAATTACATGAGGATCCATTAACAATTCCATCCGAGGGAGACCCAAACAAGCAGTACTACCGAACGATAGTGAACGTGTTCTCGAGGGAGACCCTGAAGATACAGTCTCAAATGACCCTGAACGTGTTCTCGAGGGAGATGACCTGGAACAAGTCCGAGGCGAAGATAACACCATTCATGAGTCTGATGTAGATGATGAAGTGTTTCATGATTCTGTTCCACCGCCACGCTATAATCTCCGCGATCGAAGTCAGTTGAGATGTCCTAAGAGATTTGATGACTATGTATGCGTAACCGAATCATTTCCCGATGATTATAAAGACGCTATGAATCGAGAGGATTGAGACAACTGGCTGCAAGCCATGGACAGTGAAATGAAGTCTCTGAGGGAGCTGAATGTATGGACGCCTTGCGACTTACCTAAGGGCAGGAAGGCTCTGCCATGCAAGTGGGTTCTAAGAATTAAGAGCAACCCAGACGGCAGCATAGATAAGTACAAAGCTCGGCTAGTAGTTAAGGGATTCAAACAGCGGAAAGGCCTTGACTATGAACAAACGTTTAGTCCCTTTGCTAGGCTCGCTACAATACGAGCACTTCTAAGCGTCAGTGCTCAGGAAAGATTACACCTCGTACAGTTTGATGTCGCAACTGCGTTCCTGAATGGTACATTGACAGAAGAAATCTACATGCAGCAACCGGAGGGATATAATGATAATTCATCAAAAGTATATCGCCTGAATCGTAGCCTTTACGGGTTAAAACAAGCACCAAGGTGCTGGAACTCTTGTTTGAAGGTATGTTACTTGATATGAACTTCGACCATAGTGAGGCTGATTTCTGCTTGTTTACAAAGAAAATCGAAAATAAGAAGATACTTATTACTCTATACGTAGATGACGGTTTGGTCGCTGCAACTGATGCAGAACTGGCGAACAGTTTTCTGGACGATCTCAGAAAAAAACTGAAAATCACCACCAAACCTGTCTCTTAATACCTGGGTCTTGAAATTGGAAAAGCAGCGGATGGTTCCATAACTATTAAGCAAGAATCCTACACTAAGAAGATTCTGCAACGTTTTGGGATGGCTGATTGCAATCCAGTCTCAACTCCAATCGAGAAAGAAGGTCTTCAACCAGGGAAAACTTGCAAACAGGAAAATACGTTTCCTTATAGAGAAGCTGTCGGCGCTCTCGCGTATTTAATGGTGGGCACTCGCCCTGATATAGCGTACGCTGTAGGCGTAGTTTCCCGAAAACTGGAGAACCCTACACAGGACGACTGGAATAAAGTCAAACGAATATTTTGGTACTTAAAAGGGACTACTAACGTTGGGATTACGTACAGCAATGCACCTAAGCATCTTTTAGGTTATAGTGACGTTGATCATGGAGAAAACGCTACCACCGGTCGGTCAACAACAGGCGTAGTTTGCTTATACGCTGGCGCAGCTGTATCGTGGCTCAGTCAGCGACAGGCTACAGTTGCCATATCGACCACAGAAGCCGAAATCGTCGCTGCTAGTGAAGCTGCGCAGGAATTGGTTTGGCTTCAGCGGAATTTCAAGAAGTTAACGGGTCTAGATGAGATACCTACACTTAAAGTTGATAACTAAGCCGCAATCAGATTAGCGCATAATCCGGAGTTCCACAAGAGGACGAAACACATTTGTGTTAGGCATTTTTTGTGAGAGAGATGGTGCAAAGTAACACGCTGAATGTCATCAAGACACCATCTGTAGACCAATTGGTTGATGTACTAACAAAACCCGTTCCGCGACCTCGACTGACAGATCTACGCTTAAGGCTTGGGTTGAAACTTCTGTCATCAATGCAATAGAATTAGGGAAAGTGTTGAGTAAAGACTCCTTCAGTGTGTTTATTCGTGACCATTGACAATAGTCTTTACGAACCAAAATTCAAAAGATTGATTGATAGTAAAAAACAAGTGTAGTGTCTTGTCTGGTGTCAAAGTGAAAATAACGTAATATTCCTGTGCTAAATAGAACTCGATATAAAGTGTTAATAAACTGTAATTCGCTGTCTTCTGCACGGTGTAAGGTGTCCCGCTGTAATCCACCAAGTAAGATTAGTTTTTCATAAATTACACTTTTAATTAATTAATATTTATGATTAGCATCATGTTCACTATCCCCAGAATCAAATAGATTGTTTGGTTCGGCATAGTAATCTACAAAAAACTTAAAACCTGGCGCAGCGAAGGTGCTAGTGACAAAATCTAGCGTAGCAGATGTGCTAGGGATAAAGTCTATGCCACTCCTCTTTGAAATCACTGCAGGTTGATTTTTAATGGTAGGATCAAAAACGACCTGAAAACCACTCTTTATTATTAACATAAATATTATTAAAAATAAAAAAATATATATTCAGAAATTATATGGCTTCTAAAATAGTAAGATGGGAGATCCTACTGTTATTAATTAAAAAACAATTACCATATTAGGAGCACCACATCCAGATATTGATAGTGACTTTGTCTGATTTTGATCATTTTCAATTAAAATGCCAGCTATATTTGATCTAATCGCAGACTGTAAACAAGCAATAAAATTATTAGTATTTTTGATGTTTCTTGATTTTATTAATAGGATTTTTAATTCATCATCATTATCATCATTGCAGCCGAAAGACATCCACTGCAGAACATAGCCCTTCCCCAAGCACCGCCAATTCAACCAGTTCTGTGCTTCCCGGATTCCTGTGGGCTTCCTTTTTAATTAGTCTTAAGAAAATAATTAATCCTAAGACCACACTCAAACACATTCTTTACATCACTCTGTGTCCATTAGACAAGTGTTGCAATTGAGGACATCACCATCATTTATCACTACGCAATCATGTTGGACAAAGTTATAACACGCAACGTTACTTACCAATAAGGTTCGTGAAGGTAAAGCATCGTCACGCAATGTTACTTTATTCAGTGTCCGGTTGAAACATGATTCTTCAAAGTGAAGAGAACAAATATGGAATATTTTTGTTGACATCTTTAAATTTTCAACACCAATTGTTTCCAACCAAATTTTCTTTTTTCCTTTTTTAGTAGGCAGCCTTGAAAGAAAAACAAAAATCAATAAAGAACCATAAAATAGCATTATCGATAAATATAAAAGCGTCTAAATGCACTACTCTATTCCTTCAATAATTAAATAATTATTTCATGAAGTACAACTGTTGAAAACAAAGATAAAATGGAAATTATGAATGCTTTACTGTTGAAACTCTTTAACGAATGCAGAATCTTTTGTTTATTATCTAAATCTAAAGATATTTCAACTGAAATTTAGTACGTACTGGTGCAAAGTTATGTTCACAGATAAGTTTAAATAAGTCAGAGACAGATAGGACAGTAATATGGTACGTCTAGTTCCAAAAATATGCGCCAAGCGCTAGTGTCGTAATATCATCTAGTGATGACCCACAGCGTACTATAAACGTCACGATAACCATCGATCGATATCGATATCGAAGTATCGATAGCATAGTGATGCGCCATGAATAATTAATTCTTATAGGGTTAATTTTATTATTTGCAAGGTTCACTGTTTCTTTCGTTAAATCCAATGGATACGAATTTAACGAAAGAAATATAAAAATAAAACGAGTTTTCAGATTTTACTTTTTATTTGTTTTTCCTCTTATCCTATGGGCTTTGTATTTCTTGAAGGCAATTATTGTGGTGCACACATCTGCTACACAATTTTTTCTTGTACACCTCCTTTTTCTTTTCCGAATCACATCTGTAAATAGAAGAAAAATTCAATTCTAAGTAAAAACGAATCAGGTAACTATTTCGGGATCCTGAGCAACATTCTAACATTTGCCATTACACTATTTCTAAAAGCATAGTTTTTTCAGTATTGCTTATAAAATTTCGTTTTTGACATCTCTAAAATAAAATCAATAACAATAAGCACACCATAACGGCTCTGATCAGAATCAATTCCTACTTAAGTATACAAATATACATATTGTAACATATTTATGCAGATATTTAACTTTATGGTTTTTAACTGATCATATTTATATGATAAACTAGTACTCACGCGGGGCTTCGCTCCCGTGGATTCTATCACGGTAAAAACATAACTCTCCTTTTTTGCAGTCGCGTAAAGAGTAGCCTATAACCTTCCTCAAGCTTTACCAAATTGCATACAAATCTACCCAGTACTTTCGAAGATTAGCGCGTTCAAGCAAACAAACAAACAAACAAACTTTTCCGCTTTATAATATTAGTATAGATAGAATATTCTTGATAAGAAATTAAAAGTTGTTAAAAATTATTACCTGTATTGTATTGAGAGATGAAGATGCAGGAGGATTTGCATACATATCTGCAGTTCTTGAATATAAATGATCAACTGAATGTTACACTTGTAAATAATTACAAACACATTAATACAGATAAAGGCATCCCATGCTCTACTTCTTCAGTGGAAAAACGACATGGATAACCATCTTACGATTACCCTCGCCATCCAGTTGGTATTTGTCGAAGTGTTTTTGGGACACACGTTTATTCACTAACTGATACTTTGATAGACCAAGAAGTTCCGAATTCACTGATACCAAAAACGACAGTCACAAAGCCCTAAGTTTATCGTTCTTAGGTAAATTATAAAGGCGATGGATGAATTTTTTGGTTGAAATACAACCGACAACACAGCATTTGATAGGAGCCATGGCCGCGAACCAAAGCACCAGAGCACTGCAGTATAATTCGTATTGAGCAAGGAACTTGGAATCTCAACAGCAATACAGCGAGGAGAATGACTAGTAAACAAACTGTAATCCGGCAGCACACAAGCTTCGACACGAATGACGGAAAATCCAATCTGTTATCTGTCACTCGTCAGTTTTAAAACATAGTGTATTACATTCTCTTTGGTCAGTTTTACTGACAAAATGGCTGCCAAAAAAATGGTTGCCGGCGACAGTAGCGCTATAACGCAGATTTTGGTACTATGCTGTCGCAGGCCTGGTTATGTTCGGGTGATTTCCGCTTCTGATTGATGCCACATCCGATTATATTGCAATTGGGCATCTTGCTATTGACGGTTTCCACTATAGAACCGAGTTCAAACGCAATAACACAGCAAATTACTCCAAAATTCACAAAATAAAAGCACAGCTCAAGAGCTTTTGACAGTTGACGTACCCAACCAAAGAGTATGTGTACCCAACTTTGGTACCAAACAGTGAGAGGATAAAATGGCGACCCGGCCGCAAATAGGTTTTTTTTTTGGCAAGTCGCTATTTGCGCAATGCCATCAACAGAAAACGAGGAAACTTGGTAGAAAATGAAATGGTTAATTTAGGACACGGAATTAGGATGGACATTGGATAGGATTATTAGGAAAGGCATAAACATAAGTAAGAATTATATGCGTAAATTATTGTGAGTGATACTGATAAATGATGATAGATATGAATATGAGAATAATATTTTCCTTTAGTAGTGCTGCTGTCCGCCCACAACTTGCTCCAGGCATCCCAAAGAAAGTTCATTGGCAGATTCGCCAAGTCGTGGCTAAAGTTAATGTAAGGGAACAAATCACCACAGTCCACAGCCTCATTAGCCAGTTGATCGGCTCTCACATTTCCCGCGATACTACTATGGCCAGGTATCCAAGCAAGAGAAATTTGAAGACCTAATTTGGAGCATTTATATAAGAGACCTCTAATAAAAAGAACTATGGGAAATATTGGTTTACATTTAAAAGGATTTATTTTAATAGCCTGTAATGCACTTAGAGCGTCTGTAAATATTATTGTTTTTTCAAATTTCATGATGTAAATATACTCTAAGGCTTTGAACAGTCCAAAACATTCACCAGTAAATACTGATGATTCAGGAGGAAGCTTGATTTTTTGTACTATATTATACTGTGAGTGAAAAACCCCAACTCCAACATTTTCTAAAGAAGAGTGCTTAGACACGTCTGTGTAAATATGATGCCAATTCTCCCATCGCAAGCCTTTGGAAAAGTTAAATGATTCTTTAACAAAATAATAATTTGGATAACATCCGGAGAAAACACCAATGATTCATAAGAATGATTGAAGAGAGGAAATGATGGTGACTGGTAAATTGGAGCTTGCAAAGCCATAAACTTTTTATAGCTTACAGTAAGACAAGGAAAAGATTTATTAGACCAATAACGAGAAGAATTGGTTTCGTCTAAAAGAGACTGCAATTTTTGACGTAACGGGTGATTAGAAAATTGAAATGAACGGAATAGAAAATTGTCAGAAAGATACTGACGTCGAAGTGAAAGAGGAGGATCTACAGTTTCAACCTGTAAAGCATTTATTGGGCTTGATCTCATAGCTCCGGTCACTATTCGTAGTGCTTTTGACTGAATTCTGTCTAATTTTTTAAAAGCAGCTGAATTTCCAGGTTCCAATAAAAATGTTCCATAGTCAGGCACACTTCTAACTATTGCGTTATATATTAATTTTAATGAATAGGGGTGGGCACCCCACCGGACACCCGATAAACATCTCAATATGTTTATTCTTTGTTCACATCTTGCCGTTATATAATCACAGTGTGGAATACCAGTAAGTTTACTATCCAAAACCACTCCTAAAAATTTTACCGAAGATTTCACAGGTATTAAATTATCATCATAATATACAGAAACAGGGGGAGGAAGGCGCGTCCTAGTAAAAAGCACAACTGTACTTTTAGAAGTAGATAGCTCAAGGCCATTGCTATCCATCCATTTTTTTAAAAGGCTAAAACCCGATGTCATGGTATTGCAAGCCGTTTGTATAGAGCTGTGAGGGCAATATAAAAGAAGATCATCAGCGTATTGTAGCACTTTTACTTCATTGTTTAAAGAACTCTCAAGATCGTAAGTGTCATATAATCATCGTAAATGTCATATAATAAAGGGCTAAGAACTGATCCTTGAGGAAGACCTTTCCACACGACTCTAGATTCACAACTAGAATCCTGAAGTGTAAGTTTAATATACCTCTCAGATAACATGTTTAGAATGAAGTTTGTGAGTAAAATGGGGACATTTAACTGCTCCAGTTTATATTTTAATGTTGATATTACAACATTATCATAAGCAGAGGTTATGTCAAGAAAAGCAGAAATTATGGATTGATTCGAAGAAAATGCTAACCTAATATCAGTGACAAAGAACCTTAAACTATCTATGGTACTTTTACCTCGCCTAAAACCAAATTGACTCTCACTGAGTAATTTCTTGTTTTCTAAAAACCATTCTAACCTATTTTTTACTAAATGTTCTGTGATCTTTAGCAAAACCGATGATAGAGTAATTGGTCGGTAAGAAGTGCTACTGGATGGACATTTGTTGGGTTTGAGAATAGGTAAAATATCTAGTGCTTTCCAAGAAAGTGGAATATTTCCGGTTATCATGATTTTATTAATTAGTTTTAAAAAATATAAAAGAGATGTGTCACTCATATTTGATAGAAAAGAGTACGGAATACCATCTGCGCCCGGAGCGGAGTCTTTACTGTGGCATACAACAAGTTTAAGCTCTTCTAAACTGAATGGAGAATTAACGTCACAAAGAGAATCTATTGTCGAATGGGGAATAGAATTTGTAATACTCTTTTCCGGGACGTATGAGGGAGCTAATTTACCTAAAAAACTATTTACCAACTCAGGTGGAAGGAATGCACTAGATGAATCTGAGAACGCCGATCTGAACCTTCTAATATTCCGCCAAACCACAGATGGTTGAACGTTAAGGGAAATAGAGAGGCAAAATGATTTCCAGCTTTCAAATTTCTTTTTTTTTTAATAATTTTTTTGTCTCTGTAATTGAGGTGCTTAAAATATTAAAATTTTCTACGGTAGAATTTTTAAGGTAATTAATTTCACACTGTTTCCTTTTTTGTTAAACAAAACAAATATTATCTACAACTGCTGCAATAACAGAAAAATCATTACTATGAGGTGGTATTGTGAAAAATTAAAATGAATGATGATGTTTGATGAGTAAAGCAACACCGCCATACCCATCAGAGCAGTCTTCTCTGAGACATGCATACCCAGGGATCCTAAACAAAGACCCTGGTTTAAGCCATGTCTCTTGAAGAGCAAAAACAAAAGGTTTATATTTATTTACAATATGAATAATTTCTGACTTTTTATTAATTGCACTTCGGCAATTCCATTGTAAGACTTTGTTGTCCATGATTATTATTAGTTGATGATTGAGTAACTGCATTTAATACAGTGGCAGCGATGGACGGTGAAAGGTGATGTGTTTGAGTTAATGATTTTATCAAAGCAATGATTAGTTCATTTACAGTCAATGCAGACAGATCATCCTTAGCTATGAGGGCACAGCCATCTTTTGATTGAGGAACATTCCTAGCAAGTTGTTGATGGAATTGCTGATCATAACCTTTAGAAAACTGGGGTGGGGAGTGAGGTTTAATAAAACTGTTTTTTTATATGATATTTTATTTTGTTTAGATGGTGAGTAATCAGGGGGAACATAAGCATTGATATGTCTTGAAGTTGTGGGAGAGGAAAGCAAGGCATCAGCATATGATATTTTAGAAATTGTGGGATGAAGCTTTGAAGCTTCAGCATATGAAATACATGATTTGGCCATGGATTCTTTAATGTTTTTTTTGACGTTCATATTCTAAACATTTCTTGCTAGTAGCCTCATGAAAACCGTTGCAAAGACAACAAGATAAATTATCCTCAGAGACTGTGCACCCTTCCCCAGAGTGACCTTGACCACACACACTTATAACAGCGGGGTTTGGACCTGCATTGAATCTTGACATGGCCATATCTACAACAATTGTAACATTGAATTGTTGGGTAAATGTACAGGTCAACAGAAAGTGCTGTATAACACATTTATATACACGCTTCCTTCCGAAGCCTTGGCCATTTGGCCATCAAAAGTTAAAATAACCCCATATAGCCATTTTTGGTCGCAGATTTGTAAAAGGTGTAACAAGTCGCATTAGTTTCGTAACTGATACGACACCTTGCGACTGTGTGGGGGTTCGCTTTTATGTGTCGTAACCGTTTAGTAACAAAGCGACCGAAAGTAGTTTTAGTAACTTTGTGTTGTAGCTGTGTCGGCTTGTTACAGAAAAAATTGTGTACACACGTTTTACACACTTTGCGTATTGTATGTAACTAGTCTATACTTATAATAAATCTGTAGAGAGGTCAATTCTGTACATGAAATATATTTCCAAAATAACTATCAGGGGGTGATTAAGGATCGATACTCATGCCAAAAATGCAATCAGTTAAATTTTTGTCTGTCTGTCTGTCTGTCTGTCTGTCTGTCTGTCTGTCTGTCTGTATAACCGTTATAGAAACAAAAACTACTCGACGGATTTTAACGAAACTTGGTACAATTATTTTTCATACTCTTGAGCGGGTTATAGTATACTTTTCATCACGCTACAATCAATAGGAGCAGAGCAGTGAAGGGAAATGTTGGGAAAACGGGAGAAGTTACTCCATATTTTAAGCTTCCGTCGCGTGTGCAACCTTAATGGTTAAAGCTACACAAATCATTTCATGACGGAAATGTTCTCCTTAAAATTATATAAAAAATATCCCACGACAGCATAATTATGTCTAACTTTTATGGTTGACTCACAATAACACGTGTAACTCCCGATAGCTTAGCAGTTCGAAGCTTTCTGATTATAATATTTGTCTACTCTTACGTTTATAACACTCTCAGTCACCCCTAATTGAAAAAGTTAACATTATAACTATTCCATAAAAAAATTGGCCAAGTGCGAGTCAGACTCGCCCTCGACTCGCATGAAGGGTTCCGTAGTAACTATAATATAATATGCAAATTTATTTGACGAAAAAAAAACCTTACAAATTTCTTAAAACTAGCTTATTTACATTTTTTACAACTGCGCCAAAAAAAATTGTTTTGAAAAAAAAACCTTACAAATTTCTTAAAACTGGCTTTTTTACATTTTTTACAACTGCGCCGAATAAATTTGTTTTTCATAGTGTTTGTATGAATTACAAAGTTATATTTGCGGTTTTAGAAAATATGCTGTATCTCAAAAACTGCTGAACTGATTTCGTTCAAACTAATTTTGGTTGAAAGTTTATATTAAGATCTACAGACATATATTTTTTTTAGATTTTTCACTCCATTATTATAGAAGTTAGAGGTTGTGTCCGCCACACACACATTTTACCACTTTGGAAGCTTATATCTTTTAAACGATTGACTTTATGGAAAAGTGGCTTTAGAAACCCCGATGTCGTTTTTAAAGAACTGTCTATAGATACCACATATGCATCGATTTCATGAAAAAAAATATTTTCAGGTTTAGTTCCATGTATGGGGTAGCCCCCTTTATTTTAAATATTTTTTAATTTTTTTCTCAAAATCGGAAAGCGGTTCACAGAATACATCTACCTATCAAGTTTCACATGTATAGTCCTAATAGTTTCGGAATAAAATTGCTGTGACAGACGGACGGACGGACAGACAGACAGACAGACAGACGGACAGACATGTCAAAACTATAAAGATTCCGTTTTTTGCCATTCGGCTACGAAACCGTAAAAAGAATCATATAAATCGGTATAGAAACACCAAAGTTATACATGAAATACGCTTATAATAATAAGCCATCGCGCGTGAATACTGAATCATGCTATAAGGATTATTTTTGAGAATCGGTCGCCGCGCTCGACACGTCTCGCGGTCGAAGCGTTCTCTAGGTACTTAAGCCTCATGTGAACGTGATCTAAACAATATTACCAATACATTAACTTACGCTGACGGAGTCGCGGGCACAGCTATATTGTATCATTACGCTAAGGCCAATAGAAGCGGAGCGCCAATGAAGAATGCTTCAAAATCGGGGTTAAATTTAACGTTAGCCCAAAGTAACTATTCCACGCGGACGAAGTCGCGGGCAAAAGCTAGTGTACAATATTAGTAACAATGTGTAGTAACTGAGTGATAACATGTGTAGTAACGTTACGTCAATGTTTCGGAATACTTATAACACTAACTTGGCTAGATGGAAGTCACCAGATCAAGTCATTCTCAAACTATTGTCTTGTCTTAACTGCCGGTATAACGTTTAATTAAAAAAAAAAAAATAAGTAAACGACCCAAAATATCACGTAGATTGATAGATACCGATGGACTTCAACATTTTACAGGAGAGTAAACGAATGAACGAACCAAAATAACACAAGTACAAGTAAGTTAATCCTATCCTACTTACTAATATTTATAAATGTGAAAGGTTGTCAGGATTGATGTTTGTCGTCACGCAAAAACTACTGAACGTATTTTGATGAAATTTTACAGTAATATAGCTGATACATCAGAATAACACATAGGCTACTTTTCATCCCACTGCTGGGCATGGGTCCATCGCAATATATCTAAATCCTACGCGGCCGAAGTCGCGGGCACAGCTAGTTATTAATAATATTGTTGGATGTTGTGTTGTTCCTATTGTGACAGATACTTACTCATCATTTTGTTGATTTTTCTAACGTATTCACTACCGAATCCAGAAAATAATGCTGAAGTATCTTGAACTGAAGTGCTTCGTGCTAATTCTTCGCATATCAATATATTTGCAACATCACTTGATTATGATTCAGAAGAATCAAGAGAATACAATTTGCAAGATGTGAAATGTAAGCTTTTATGTATGCTTTGCAACTTCCAAATGGTATTTATTCCTGTATTGACAACGTTAGGGTAAAAATAAAATAAAATATAAGAAGAAACGATTTTTATTTCGAAATCACAATATCATCAATTGCACTATAACTTCACTAGCATTAGCTACTTTGTCTTTTGGGCACATTACCAGTGGACAAAGATGCGCACGAATTTCTCGATGCCATATTTTAGTTTATTTTTAGATGTATATAATGTAGTTTAGGGTTTCTATTTAGTGTTTAAAGTGTTCAAAATTTAATGTTAAAAACTAATAAATATTATGTTCATCAGTTTAATATGCAGTCATATAAAGTGGTATCAAAAATAGTATATTTGTACGTATTGAGTATTGGTTAGTAAACCTAAATAGAGCAATAATAACAACAAAATTTTATAATTTAATTCTTTTCTTATTTTCACATCAGAGAGTATAGTCACTATTTTCGATGCTTTATTGGAATATTTTTTGTGTCTGGCGTACCGTCGTCTGTAAAAGAATTATTAATTTATGTTAAACAATATAATGTATTAATAAAGAATTTTATTGAGACAATAAAACGGAATTAGACGGAAGTATGGTATGGAGATCCAATGATCTCCATACCATACTTCCGTCTAAAACGACTTAGGTGTCTGTTTGTGTCTGTGTTGTGTGCGTGTGCACGTGTGTTACATTACATAATGAGCGTATAGAGGAGGGTGCTATGTGTAAAAGTAATTAAAATAAATTATATAAACTGTACCAATATCATTTTCTTTTACATCTAACTGATCCTCTGTTTCAGATTCATATTTTCTTGTGTTCTTTTGCATCTCCAGATTCGTATTTATCATCATCTACTATATTTGGCATTTTCATTTTTATATTCATCACTTCCTCTTTTTCTTGATCTAAACTTTTATTATTTTCTATTATTCTTTATTATTTATTTATTATTCTTTTATTATTTTATTTTTTTTATTTTTTTTTCCTTTCTCGTTTCGCTCCTTTGTTTTTTCGATGTACTTGTGTTCATTTCACCCCTAAAATAAAGCACATTGAATGATTTCAACTTCTATGCATTTTATATACCTAATCGTATTCTATGGTAATTTAAAAGTCTTGAATAGAATACATTAGAAAACTAGTAAAAACTGAGTTCTTAGTTATTTGTACAGACAACAGTTCTCTCTCACCCACGTACTTGGTACAAGGGATATTAAATCAGAACAGCCTTCTCTAGTTAAAACAATGCAATATGGCATTTTGCCTAGCAAACTAAAGTTTGGGAAACTGTGAACAAAAATCAAGGAGAGACCATTTTTAAAATTCAGTTATTTTGTGACGAATTTACGTAACATGTCCACACAATGTCGACACATAATCGTAACTTTGTAACTTGTTCTGACGAAAATATTTTTCACATAACAAAGAATATATTTTCATTATTTATCGATAGTACGGTTTATTACTGCTAAAATAGTTTGTTATTAAGTATTCAACTGTATTACTGCATTCAAATAGAAGCTTTAGATAATAGAAAATAAAAATATCATTAAAATAAAAACAATGTGTATTTTCGCCCGAATGGTTAAATTATGATATTAATGTGGCGCGTTGATACATTTCAACCTATCCCACTAATTTACACGATGAATTTAATTTCCCATTAAGATTTGAGTATTGAGGACCATAATAATCAACAAAAAAATCTTTGTTTACTTACCTCGGTGATACTGTTAGGCCGTGCGCGCACTGCCTTGCGGTGGCCGCAATTCCGGTAGTTCTACCGCACCGGTAGACTCACCGCAGTGCGCGCACTTCTATGGCACTCCATACTTCACAAATTTTGCGGTGCGGTAGAACTACCGGAATTGCGGTACCGCAAAATTTGTGAAGTATGGAGTGTCATAGAAGTGCGCGCACTGCGGTGAGTCTACCGGTGCGGTAGAACTACCGGAATTGCGGCCACCGCAAGGCAGTGCGCGCACGGCCTTATGATGGCGGTTTCTTATTTTTTTAATAACTTAGTACCAAGGATCTTCTACCTACTAACTGGATTGCTTACGAATGATTCAAAGAATACAGAAAGTCTTTCTTAGCTGTTAAACAATAGAGTATAAACTTGCACGCATAGAACTGAACGAACTATTCGTTCCGAGCGAGACAGTGCCGTGTGTGGATTGTGTCCCTTTCTTCTGTGTGTCAGATTAAAAATATTTATTTCAATGGTAATTTTTTCGACCTGTCTGTTGTAGTAATAACACCTAGTTTTAAACTTCTTTGGAATTCTATCTTTAAAATGAATTGCCATTATTACTGTATGCATAATAATGAAAATTAAAGTTATTTTACCATGCAATCACAAGATGTTTAAAACAAAAAAAAAAATGGAATTTGTAACAATTAGTAGTGATATATTATACTATACATGGCAATTACTACGTTGCTGTCTGACGTTTACTTGACATCTGTATGTTTGTAAATTTGCAATATATTTAATTTTGTGAGTTTTCGTAATATTAAAGTGCAAGATACTGTAACCATGGTAAGAACGTGTTTTGTGGTTAATCGCAAGAGTGAAGGGTACCCCGGGTCTGGGGGTCTACTCCGAAACCACAAAAACGAAGTATCGGCCGAATGTTCGGGCGTTTCATACTACGAACTTCATTCTATTTCGTTCGGTCGGTTCGGAGCCGACCGAACTTCATTTTGACGTTTGTTGTATCGTAAACCCTACTCTGAACGAGAAAAGCCTGACCGATAATTTGAGTTTGAAAAGAGTTACATCGTGAAATTAATGTCAAAATTCACGACAGCAAAATAGGTGTCTTTTGAGTATCGTAAGTATCGAATTTAATAAATTATTACAATTATCTTGAGTTTTATGTTTGTTTAAAGTGTTAAAGTGAATGTGTCATACTTAAAATTGTGGCGAAATGGCAAAGACTTATACAATTATTAGAAAATGAACGAAACTTTTAATAGTAGTAGTATATTAATAGTAGATTATTAACCAAGGGCTGTATGACATCAATTGCATACGAGGTTTTTGGCGCCTGAGCGAAGCGAAGGCGCTAATTAACCCGAGTATGCAATTGATGCTTACGCCCGAGATAAATACTCTGCTTTACATATCGATTGTGAGGTAAGTAAACAACAAGACAGCAGGTTTCAATGAACATTTATTAAGAAGAAAAAAATGTGTATTTAATTAAAATTAATAGTAAAATTATTACAATTTGTAAGAGATATGGTCACGTTCTTTTTAGGTATATTTATAGTTTGAATATGAGTTTGTGATGATAAGACTTGAGTTTGAGTGACTTGAGGTTCTTGCATCGTAAATGGCGGCAGTTGACTGGTACTATTTTCTTCATTAAAAAATGGCTCAGATGATGTGCTTTGACGTGGTGATTTTAAGTTTATATTTTCTGTTATTTTAGAAGTAATTTTGCTTTTGTTTGCCATCGAATCTTCGATATAACCTTCGGCCACTTTGCTGGACTTCCAGCCGCCGTGCCTTTTTAACAGAGTGAGGTTGGCTTCCGAATCAGCCAATAGAGTCGCTGATGTTCTGCGAAAGCAATGCCCGGTGTATAACTCTACGTTACTCAGTTTTAAATATGTGGCTATTTGCTTTGGCATGCCTGTAAATTTGTTTTTTCCTATTACTTGTCTGTGGCATTTTCCTTTACTGTAATTAAGAAAAAAACGATTTGTATCCACGTTTTCAGGCCGAAGAGCTTGATATTTTTCAACATAATTTGCAAATTCTTCATGCACAACAAATGACCGGTCAATTTTAGTTTTCGTGTTAGGCATTTTTATGAGTAGTAATTTGTTATGTTTTTCTACATTTTCTATTGTCAAGTTTGTCAATTCCACGGTTCTGCAGGCTCCCGATATCCCAAAAATTAGAACAACCTGTAAAAAAGACATAAGTTGTATTAAAGGCACCAAATTCGCATAGTATTTCTGTGAAATATTTTGGTAACTTATTAAAAAGGGCAAGTAAATACGTAGGTACCTTTATTGCTAAATAAATTTCATCCGGAGCTTCATTTAAGAATTTCTGTACTTCTTCTGCAGTAAATACCTTCGATTTCTTGCTTTTAAAGCCGTCAGACTGCCTTTTCAAGAAAGCAGTAAGTTTAGAAAAATCTTTCAAATTCACGTCATGTTTTGTCATCATTGTAGATTTTAGCATGGAATAAAAGCACCATAAACTGGAAGGTTGTAGCCTCTTAGATAATTCATCAAAATATGATATAAAAACACTTTCAGAAAGAGATTTCACTTTTTTTTCTGACCGCCATTTCATAAATTCGTCGTATGCCTTTACATATCTTTCTTTCGAGTTCGGCGGTAATATATTTTCGACAACTGTTTTTGCCCTTTCTTTAATAAAATCGGGCGTTAGATCTGTGGGAATGTTAAATTTCCACTGTCGGGAATCGAACCCGTAACTTCGAGAAAGTTCGGTGTGTATTTAGGCGAAGCAGAAGCGTAGCGAAAGGCGAAAGAATGAGTGAAGAACGGAAGATGAAATGAATGATTATTATTAAATTACTTGAACAAAAATTATATTGATTTAAACAATGATTACAGCTATGAACAAAGCAATAAGTAAAATTAGGTAAGCGCGGCGCGACCGACTCGTAGGCTAGTACAGGACGACTGTGTCTCGCTGATCGATTCCTTTCACCACGATGGCTCGGCGCACGCTGTTGTTCGCCGTAGTTCAAGGCCGTCGCGCCTCGGCCGGTACAAATATCAGGCGCACGGTGCGTGCGCGCGGCACGTGTAAGCTCGCCGGCCGCTCACCTCAGCGCGAACAAAGGATCGTATGATTTCTGGTGCGTGGCCCAAGATTCATAAGCGTAGCGTTTTTGTGGCTCGTGAGACTTAGACACGCCACAAGTTCCCCCCGGCCAGACCGTTGCTTACGGTCGATAAAAATCGGGGAATCTTACTCGCCGCCCGCTTTTCGTTCTCTGCTCGCCTATTGTGGTAGTGGCGGCAGTGGTTGATGGCGTCGGAATTGGTGATTTTTCAGCCGGAACCTTGTTATCCTCACGCACCACGTAGGCCGGCTTGAGTCGATCGACGGAAACATCGTTAGGCTTCCCTTGCATCTCGATCGTGTAGTACTTTGCATTCCTCTGTAGAACTTTATAGGGGCCAGCATAAGGTGGTTCCAGTGAGCTGCGGACGTAGTCTCTCCGGAGGAAGACGTGCGAGGATGAGTGCAGGTCTCGAGGAACGTAGAAGGGCGATGTAGTGTGCCACGAAGTGGGTCTTGGAGTCAGTCTGGCCATGTGATGTCGCAACCGGTTCGCGTACTGGGTGACGTCAGCCGCTGTGTAGTCTTCCCTCGAGGATAGGAACTGGCCAGGTAGATGGAGTGGCTCTCCGTAGACGAGCTCGGCCGGCGTAGCTTGGATGTCTTCCTTCCAAGAGTTACGCATGCCGAGAAGTACCAGTGGAAGTGCTTCAGTCCACTGCGAAGAGGTGTGGCACATGATGGCCGCCTTCAGCTGCCGATGCAGACGTTCCACGATGCCGTTGGCAGCAGGGTGGTAGGCGGTGGTGCGGAAGTGGTGTGCGCCAACCAAGGCAGTGAGAGCCTTGAAGAGGTGACTCTCGAATTGGCGACCACGGTCAGTAGTCACCTTTGCCGGACAGCCGAACCTGGCTATCCAGCCGGTCACCAGAGCAGCAGCGCAGCTCTCCGCCGTGATGTCTCTCAAGGGGTACGCCTCAGGCCATCGCGTAAACCTGTCAATGACCGTGAGGCAGTATCTGTAATCAGACGAAGGGGTTAAAGGTCCTATGATGTCGAGGTGAATGTGAGAGAAACGAGAGGAAGGAGTAAGGTATGAGGAAAGAGGAGATTTGGTGTGGCGTGTCACTTTGCACGCCTGGCAATGTAGACATTGCCTTGCCCACTCTCTACAATCTTTGCGTATACCTGGCCACACAAAGTGTTGCGTCACCAGTCGCACAGTAGCAGACATCCCTGGATGATGCAGGTTATGCAGAGAGTTGAATACCTCCTTCCGTAGTGTCGGCGTTATGTAGGGGCGAGGTACATGCGTGGATATGTCGCAGTACACAGGTAAGCTTGCACTGCAGGTAGATTGTATCTTCTTTAATCTTAGCGTAGTACCATTGAGAAGCAAGCCTTGCAGTTCTGGATCCTCGTCCTGAAGTTTTGCAAGGTTTTTGAAATCTATGGCAGCAGATACCTCCTCAACGCGCGATAGTGCATCAGCGACAACATTTTCGCTGCCTGGTAAGTGCCTTATATCCGTTGTGAATTGCCCGATATAGTCCAAATAACGGAATTGTCTCGGGGATAGACTCTCTCTGTTAAGTTTGAAAGCGAATATAAGCGGCTTGTGATCGGTGTAAATCACAAAAGTTCGGGCCTCGACCATGTGCAGAAAGTATTTGATAGCCTCGTATACTGCCAGTAGCTCTCGGTCATACGGGCTATACTTCTTTTGAGCTTCATTTAATTTGTGAGAGTAAAAAGCTAGAGGTTGCCAGTTCTCACCTTTGCGTTGCTGAAGAACTGCGCCTATAGCGGTATTCGATGCATCGGTCATGATGGCTAGCTCCGCCGAAATATACGGATGAGCCAAGAGGGTTGCCTCAGACAGCGAGGACTTGCAGTCGTCGAAAGCCTTCAGCAGTTCTGGAGTCATTTTTACCGGATGTGATCCTTTTACCTTGGGACCAGCAAGGACAGCGTGTAGTGGTGCTTGAAGATGGGCTGCGTTTGGGACAAATCGGCGATAGAAATTAATCATGCCCAGAAATCGTCGCAGCTCCTTGACCGTCCTTGGCTCCGGAAACTCCTGGATCGCTTGGACCTTAGATTTTAAGGGTTTCGTACCTTCAGCAGACACACTGTATCCAAGAAAAACGACCTCAGGTTGGCCGATTTTGCACTTAGCTGCGTTGACGACGATGCCGTATTGTTTCAGGCGATCAAATAGCAGGCGTAGGTGGACTTTATGCTCTTCTGGAGATGTAGAATAAACTAAGATGTCATCTATGAATCCGTAGCAGAAATCTAGGCCGAGTAAGACTTCGTCAATGAACCTTTGGAAGGTTTGGGCCGCGTTCCTCAAACCAAAGGTCATAAAAGGAAACTCGTACAAACCGAAAGGTGTAGTTATCGCGGTCTTCTGGATATCCTCAGGGTTTACAGCTAGCTGGTTGTAGGCTTTTACTAAATCGACAGTTGAGAAGACGGTACAGCCTGCTAGTTGGTGCGAGAAGTCTTGGATATGACGAACGGGGTACCTGTCGGGTATAGTTCGTGAGTTGAGTGCCCTGTAGTCGCCGCATGGTCTCCATCCGTCGTCTTTCTTCTTCACTAAATGCAATGGCGCAGACCAAGCACTCTCCGAGCGCCGTGCTACTCCGCTTGCGAGCATCTCCTCGAACTCTTTCTTTGCTGCCTGCAATCTAGAAGGGTCAAGGCGTCTGGGCTTACATGCTACCGGTGGGCCTGGTGTCGTCCTAATGTAGTGCAGTGTATTGTGCTTCCCCGGTAACTGTCTGCCTGGAGGTCGCGTAATCTCTGGATATTCGCGTAGAATCTGATGGTAGTCTGTATCTCCTACCACAGCCTTTACAGAAGCGATGTTAGTGGAATTGCAGTGCGCAGCAGAGACAGACAGGGAAGTAAGGTTGTCGATCAGACGTTGGTTCCTGCAGTCCACCAACAGATTGTAAAAGCTTAGGAAGTCCACACCTATAATTGCTTTTGAAACGTCTGCAATTGTAAAGCTCCAGCCGTAGTTTCTCCTAAGTCCTAAATCTAATTGCAGTTGTAGGGGACCGTAAGTGTGGATTACCGTGTTGTTGGCGGCTACCAAATCATACTTGGATTGTATGCAGGGCATCCTGACCGCTGATCGGGGGAAAACGCACAAATCTGAACCCGTGTCTACTAAGAACTGCATTTTTGACGTCCGATCGGTAATAAACAAACGGCCTGAAGAAGTGGGGCAGTCGTAGGCCGCTACTTGTGACTGCCCTTCCTGTTTTCCGACTCGAACGTGCAGGGCTGCTTACATTTTCGGGCCTTGTCTCCGTAGCTATAGTGGTAAAAACAGTGCGGGTGATTCTGTGGTGGTTGCTGTGGTCTATGGCTAGAGCGGTCATACCTTCGGTGGTTGCTGCGTGGTCGTGAGCGTGAGCGGTTTCTCCCTCTGCTGTTAAACTGCGCAGTGAGCGAGGCTACCTGCCTCGTAAGCTCACTCACCTGCGCTGCCAGGTCCGTTGAAGCAGTGCTTGAGGATGTGGAAGCGCTCGCAACCTGTGGTGTCATCGGGGCGATCTCGTGCACCCTATCCGCTATCTCCGCTAGCCGTTCGACCTGTAAATCAGAAATTTGTGAGGCGATGACTGTCTGTATATTTTGGGGCAGCCGGCTAGTCCATATACTTTTGACAAAGTCCACGGCACCAGATGGTCCAGCTAGGTTTTGAAGGTGACGCAGGAACTGTGATGGCTTGCGGTCGCCCAACTCTTCATGGACTAGCAATTGTTTAATTCGCTTTTCTTGTGACGCTGACAATCGATTTATGAGTTCGGTTTTCAGCTTTTCGAACTTGTTCGTCTCTGGAGGGTTAGTAATAACATCCTTGACCTCTATAGCATATCTGGATTCTAGTTGGGAGGTTGCAAAATAAAATTTTGTCGTGTCACTGCAGATTCTAGACAAAATAAACTGGCCTTCAAGCTGTGCAAACCATAATGCTGGCTCCTCCGGGCAAAATGGTGGGCAGCGGAGTGGCAGTCCAACCTTCGATACCTCTCCAGAGACAGTGCCAGCAGCCTCTTTAGCATCAGCATAATTTTCAGTATCAGACATAATTACTGTTTTGCAAAAATAAAATTAAAAAATTCAAATCGCTCACCGCTTGTGACTTGGACCAAAGTTAAAATATTTTACCCAGACCCGGACGTAAATAAAACAACTTCACCACAGAAATCACTGCTCTTCTTGATACACCGACTCTGTCTGCTTCTTGGAAGTGCACTTGGATCTTCTACCAGCGCAGCCGTCACCTGGTTCCAACGTTTTCCTGGACTCCTGGACTCCTGTTGTCTTGAGTAACGCGGACGTCGGGGCGCGGTAGTCGGTACTCGGGACGCGGTAGTCGGGACGCGGTCGTCGGGGCGCGGACGTCGGGGTCACCAATGTGGGAATGTTAAATTTCCACTGTCGGGAATCGAACCCGTAACTTCGAGAAAGTTCGGTGTGTATTTAGGCGAAGCAGAAGCGTAGCGAAAGGCGAAAGAATGAGTGAAGAACGGAAGATGAAATGAATGATTATTATTAAATTACTTGAACAAAAATTATATTGATTTAAAAAGTGATTACAGCTATGAACAAAGCAATAAGTAAAATTAGGTAAGCGCGGCGCGACCGACTCGTAGGCTAGTACAGGACGACTGTGTCTCGCTGATCGATTCCTTTCACCACGATGGCTCGGCGCACGCTGTTGTTCGCCGTAGTTCAAGGCCGTCGCGCCTCGGCCGGTACAAATATCAGGCGCACGGTGCGTGCGCGCGGCACGTGTAAGCTCGCCGGCCGCTCACCTCAGCGCGAACAAAGGATCGTATGATTTCTGGTGCGTGGCCCAAGATTCATAAGCGTAGCGTTTTTGTGGCTCGTGAGACTTAGACACGCCACAGATCTATGTCTTCGTCACTAGACATGTTTAAAACTTTTGAAAAAGAACTCAAACAAGAAAATTAATTATTTTCGCGATGCTTTCGCGCCTACTAATAGACTGCCTTTTTTTTTCACGCACGCAAGCGCGTCAAATCTTGCTGGCCAGTTTGATTTTTAAATCGATTCCATCTAACATACGATGTGGAAACAAATAGTTCCATATTTAAAATAAAATCTTTATAAAATAAATTGTCTAGATTCCGATTCGAGTAATTAATCGATACCGAGAAAAAAAAAATTAACTTTTTAAAAATATTCTTCGTGCAGTATGAGTATGACAGTTCTTTTTTCAAATTCCAAAACCTATGCTGTAATGATAGTCATACACCCCGGCATTCAGGGGTGTAAGGGTGTACTTACAGAGCAAGAGATATGTAAACTATTATTATTATAGATTTCGTTCATTTTCTAATAACTGTACGAGTCTTTCTTTCTGTCTTTGTCTGAGTTACTCGAAATGGATAGGTAAACTATATTAAAAACAGTTTCTTATTACTAGTATGTATTAACATTCTTTTTAACTTTATTAGTTTTACATTCAATATATTAAGTAACCATTAGAATGATTATAATTTCTTTCTTTTTTCTTTCTTCTTTCTTTCCATCTCCCATAATAGAAACTATTTTAAGTTCCCATTGGGATAGTGAAGGAGCCGTGGATGGTCCACCTCCTGTGGCAGATGCAGACCGCCGTGCCTCCCCTGCTGCCTTTTTTGCCAAATGCTTTTATCTGTCCACACCTAAAATAAATTAACAATGTAATTAGACCTTGGTACAGTCACAAAAAATATCTAAACATAAAATTAGTCCTATCAGAAACTGGTTTGAATTTTAATACTTAGTCACAATAAAGCACAGATATTCGTAAAAAAAAATACTGGACTGTTCATATAAACATGTAGGTATGGTTGTTCTTGCAATTCACATCAAATACACGCATGCACATAAACTCATGGATGTATGTACAAAAATAAGCTCAACAGACATGTAATGCAATATTTAAGTAAAATGAGTTAGATAATAAATTGCATCCAACTACAATATTATAGTGACAAAACCATGGACATAACAATAATTTATTGAAATTTGGAATGTAAGATATTCGTGTAAATTTTAGTATTTACCTACCTAAGTAGATACGTACCTACTCAATTAATCAATCAATGAAAATTTAATTTTTGCCACTGTTTTGTGGTTTTGGTACAGCCGCCCATAGCATTTAGCGTGGTCCGGTTTTCATCCCACAGTCGATGATTCAAAGTAAGACCGTCGATACTCCTCAAGTTGCCTTTAGCCAGTTCTCGATGCTGCTCAAGGAAATTGAGGAGAGCATCAATTTGTGCCGATGTCGGTCCGGACATGGTGACTTGTTCTTGAAGAATGTTTGTTCATAACTTCATTTTCACCCCTAAGACGACCCACTGACCCAAACATCCAAAACACGAACATGAGAAAACGATAAATCCAAGTAGCATTATTTTTTGTTGATATGATGTCGTAACTTAACTTAAAAACTTAACACTTCAGTCAGTCACTTGATGCTAAACGACCGAAATACGGTTATCGCTATAATATAACGATAGCAACAGACGAGATTTGGTTTGAGTATAAATATATTTATTCCTGCGGTTTTAAAAACTCAAGCACCGTTTTTTTTTTGTCCTACTTGTCATTCTTTGACTTTTTTATTTTGACAATCGGCATAGGCAATCTCTATGTCTGCTGTAAATATCAAAGAGTATAGTAACTAGTATAATGGTAAATATATTGTTTTTTGAGAAATATTACAATTTTCGTAGTTTTAAATACTGGATTAAAAGTAAAGTCCAATTTTCTTATTATAAAAAATAGTTTTATTCTGCAATTCAACAGTTAAATTATATCGAAATGAACATTAATGACTAATAAAACCACAACGATAAAACGTTCAACTCTAGCAGTACATTTCATTCGGTCATACACTCACCGAACATTGGACTATGGTGCCGACCGAACTTTACCAGTCCGAACTTTGTTCGTAGTAGGACAACAATTTAATGTTCGGTCGTCTTTCGGTCGGTCCCGAACATTCGGATGTGTCATTTCGGAGTAGATCCCCTTGAATTTCCTTTTTTAAGTAAGTTTTGTGACTTTGTTTACAAATTGCATTTAGGGTGACTATGTTTTCATTGTAAAAGTGGATGTTCTTCTCTTTATTCTTCTTATTTATTATTGAAGTGAAAACTTCTTTAGCGGCGTTGTGCACTTTTTTTGTAATGGGTAAAAAATGTTAAACTCGCGTCAGGACACGTGACCTGATCGAGAATTCGTAAGCCGGACGGAGAGTCTAAGTGATAAACTTTTTAATGTAATATAAATTGTCATGTTTGTGTACGACAGCGCAATAAATAAATATTGTATTCTACCACATAAATGATAGTACTTTTATACTGATAATTAAAGCAATTTGTGCAAAATTATTCCCTAAACATTCCAAAATATCAAAAATTCACAACGTTAATATTCAAGTTTTCACTTCTGCCGGCACTCCCGGAGTGCAACCCGTCGTTTTTTTTTTTTTTCTCATTATTTATTATTTTTTGTTATTTTAAGCTTTCCTATAAATGATGATCGAGACCGGTGGCTCAGTGTTCTACACAGAAAAAGGTCAGAAACGGTTCCAAAATTTGTAGCCGCCATTTGAAGCCCGAAGAAATATTGCATTTCGAAACAAGATCAAATGATGCAATTCCATCCATTTTCCCTAAAGTAGGTTTTAAATCTTTACAAATGACATGAAGATCACCGTTTCGAAATAGAATATGAATAGAATATGAAAATTCATCTTGCTAAGCGCAAGATGAATTTTCATTTTGAATCTATCTTAACCATAACTATACTAAAAATAATAATACTAAAATATTGTTCTCATCAATCTATTATTATTTTAGATTCCTGTTAAAGCGAAACAAATAAATGTTTTAAGTACTATAATATTGAAACCCACTAAAGAAAAGAATATACAACCTGTACTGGGCACATTCAAAGATCTGGTAAGTGAAAGTTATGAAAGGAGTCAAATTAATAAGCATAAAAGTCGACATTTTAGTTGATTTATTTACTTTTGCTTAGCAAATTGATGGCAAAAATATTTTATATCATTTTGGCCAAAAACTCAGCTACGCAAACTTGCTTACAAGTGTAGTTTATTATATTAATAATTACTTATAACTTAATTACTTAACTCTTATCCACTGCAGTTAGTTAATTTCGACAAATAATAATAATAATTCATAATTTAAAGATTATTTCCATACTTTTAACTAATAATAGTGTAATACATTTTTTAGGGTTGTGTGTCAAGCCAATCTTGTAACAAACCAGCAGCTGCAACATATGAAGAACTAGAAAATATAGAACCAACCTAATAATAATAACCTTATAATTGTCATTCGATCTGCCTCCTTTATATTTAGAATTATGTTTGATAATAATATTGATTTCTAACCTTAAATAGCACATGTGGTGTTAGCCTGTAATTAACTGTTACACTTATAAATGTAATATGACTGTTTCATACAAATGTATAGTGTAAACAATTGTAGGTTAACCTAAATAAATATATACATAAATAAATTATATCTCTTCTGTTATTCTTTCTATTTATAATCATCGTTTTTCATGAAGGGTTTTAGTAGTTTTAATTATATATAAACACTAGTACTAACGCGGGGCTTTGCTCCCGTGGATTCTGTCACGGTAAAAAATTAACTCTCCTTTTTTGCAGTCGCGTAAAAAGTAGCCTATAACCTTCCTCAAGCTTCAAGCTACTTCCATACCAAATTGCATCCAAATCCACCCAGTACTTTCGAAGATTAGCGCGTTCAAGCAAACAAACAAACTTTTCCGCTGTATAATATTAGTATAGATTGCATTTTCAATTCATTTTATTTTTAGTCTACTGGTTCTGACCATACAAATGTCGAATAAACGTAGATTACCAATTAATGCACGTTTATTTGGACGTCTATACCACTGCCTATCAAGGCCAAGCCTTCGAAGAATTGCCAGCTATTGATTCTGTTATTAATTCTGTATCTGCAATAATTGTATATGTATCACGGTTCTTAACCACTTTGAAAGTTTATAATTCAACGCAATAAAGTCTGCTTAACAAAACCAATTTTGCATTTAGCCCGCATAAGGAAGGGTTTATTATAGAAATTAGCGCGCTCAATATAAGTTCCTCAGATATATATTGAGAACTAGCTTTTCGCCCACGTGGAATTCTGTTATATCGCGCTACCGAGCAACTATTCAAAAATCTGAGATAGAAAGAACCCTATATAGATCCCAGGGTTTTAAACTATCTCCATGCCAAATTTTTTTGATAGCGGCTCTGTGGTTTAACCGTGTAAGCGTAACAGACCGACACAGACCTTTGTATTTATAATAGAATTTATTTCTTTCTTTCTATTTAATAGGTTGGTAAGAAAAAAAAAAAACCGGCCAAGTACGAGTCGGACTCACGCATGAAGGGTATTTTTATAGGTAGGTAATGAATGGTACGGAACCATTACCTATAAAAAGCGCCAAAAAAATCACAACTGTTGTATGGGAGTCTCCCTTGAATATTTATTTTATGTAATTAATTTTTAGTATTTTTTGTTATAGCGGTAACAGAAATATATCATTTGTAAGGTTGATAATAAGTGTCTTAAAAAAACCTGCAAATATTGCATCAAATAAAATTGTCCTTACGTTTATCACGAATTGATATACACACTACTAGAAAGAGATAGCTAGGTCCTTCGAGGGTATACTCTTCGGAACGGATTTGAGCTTCGCGTCCGCATTCCAGTTTAGGTACAGTCGGCCAAGAAAGTGGTGTACCACCCTAAGGTTGAATATCGCTTGCAGATTCATAGGTGATAAAGATTAGTTTCGCTTGCAGATCGATCTGACAACTTCTATTGCTGTCTTTATCTGATTATTGATAACGACTATTACTGTTTGTAACGTGACAGCTGTTCTTAGTTTGAACTTGATGGAACCAATGACGTCGTAAAATCAACGGCGGGGGGCTGTAGATTTTGATGACAAAATTGTATCTACAAATTCAGAATTGTAATCAACAAGTTACATAAAATTGTAAAGGCACAAGGCGAGTCCACAAACCTACAATTTCTGTAAACTTGTAATTACAATATCAATAAAAAACAAGCTAAAAATAGATTTATCCTTTTATTAAATTTCTACAATCAATTTTAAAATACTTATAACAAACAAAATTAGGAACGGGTGTAACCGCCGTTGGCCTCTATAACCTCTAAAAGACGAGACCTCATTGAACCAACAAGCCGTGAGCAAATATCGGTTCCCCGCATTTCCTCCCAGATATAATTACAGTGACTAATAAGAGCTTGTTTGGTTCTTTCATTTAGATGCGACCATCGTTGGACCATAAGGCCCCAAAGATTTTCTATCGGGTTGAGGTCCGGCGATCTTGAGGGCCACTGAATTACCCTTACGTCAGTGTGTGAACGAAACCAGGCTCTTACGATCCTCGCATTATGAATTGAACAATTATCTTGAACAAAATCAAATTGTGGCACTTCGTTCTCCGGGTAAACATTACGGACTGTCGGTAGCATTGCATTCTGAAGCACGTCGATATAATTTACAGCCGTCGCTCGAGGAGGTAGAGAACACAATTCTCCTACACCATCCGTACTCATCCAGCCCCAAATATTTACGGAAATTCGACCTGATTCTCTATTTGGGATTACATGATCATCTTTATACCGTGTTGAATTATATCGCCAAAGGTGAAGACGTCCATGCTGACTGGATTTAAACGTTTTTTCATCACAAAACACTGTATTAGACCAATCAAACTCTAAGTGCTCTCTGGCGAAGTTCAGACGAGCAAGTCTGTGAGCATCCGTCAAATATATTTTCTTGGCGTAATGCCTGTGGTGCAACCCCATGTAATGTAGATGATTCCTTATTGTTTGGGCACTCACATCGAACATCTCCGCAAAATGTTTTGTGGGCTTAAAACCATTGATTTCATATTCCCGTCTCATGAATTCTCTATCGTTATTGGAGAGTGCAGGCCGGCGACCACTTCTTCTGTGATCCAACAAACTTCCCTCCTCTCCTTCACGACGAATCCAAAAGTGGACAGAACGCCTCGATATATTCAAATTCCGGGATATCGCACTGATACTGCTTCCCTCATTAAATTGGGCAATTATTTGTGCTCTTTCGGCAATGGTCAAGTTGGCAGGCATTGAGATGATTTTATATGCAGTTGATTGAAAAATAACACGGAAAATATATCGATTTTTTGCATATATTTGACAAAATGTCAATTGTCAGTTTTCTTTTTCAAATGGAATTCGGTTGTCTAAATAGTTTTTATTACTTTTGTTTGGAAACATTTCAATTGCTTTGTAGAAACTAATGTCCTTTTCACAAGGATCTTCTACCCAGTTTTACATACTCTTTGCTTCTACCTACTAACTGGATTGCTTACGAATGACTCAAAGAATACAGAAAGTCTTTCTTAGCTGTTAAACAATAGAGTATAAACTTGCACGTATAAAACTGAAGGAACTATTCGTTCCGAGCGAGACAGTGCCGTGTGTGGACTGTGTCCCTTTCTTCTGTGTGTCAGATTAAAAATATTTATTTCAATGGTAATTTTTTCGACCTGTCTGTTGTAGTAATAACACCTAGTTTTAAACTTCTTTGGAATTCTATCTTTAAAATGAATTACCATTATTACTGTATGCATATTAATGAAAATTAAAGTTATTTTACCATGCAAACACAAGATGTTTAAACCAAAAAAAAAATGGAATTTGCAAGAATTAGTAGTGATATATTATACTATACCTGGCAATTACTACGTTGCCGACTGACGTTTACTTGACATCTGTATGTTTGTAAATTTGAATTATATTTAATTTTGTGAGTTTTCGTAATATTAAAGTGCAAGTTATTGTAACCATGGTAAGAACGTGTTTTGTGGTTAATTGCAAGAGTGAAAAGGGTACCCCGGGTCTGGAATTTCCTTTTTTAAGTATGTTTTGTGACTTTGTTTACAAATTGCATTTAGGGTGACTATGTTTTCAATGTAAAAGTGGATGTTCTTCTCTTTATTCTTCTTATTTATTATTTTTCTTTCTTCTCATTATATATTATTTTTTGTTATTTTAAGCTTTCCTAAAAATGATGATCTTCGAGTCCGGTGGCTCAGTGTTCTACACAGAAAAGGGTCAGAAACGGTTCCAAAATTTGTAGCCGCCATTTCAAGCCCGAAGTAATATTGCATTTCGAAACAAGATCAAATGATGCAATTCCGTCCATTTTCCCTAAAGTAAGTTATCAATCTTTACAAATGACATGAAGATCACCGTTTCGAAATATGTAGAATATGAGCATAGCAAGATGAATTTTCATTTTGAATCTATCTTAACCATAAATACTATAATTTTGTTCTCATCAATCTATTATTATTTTAGATTCCTGTCAGCGAAACAAATAAATGTTTTAAGTACTATAATATTAAAACCCACTAAAGAAAAGAATATACAACCTGTACTGGGCACATTCAAAGATCTGGTAAGTGAAAGTTATGAAAGGAGTCAAATTAATGAGCATAAAAGTCGACATTTTAGTTGTTTTATTTACTTTTGCTTAGCAAATTGATGGCAAAAATATTTTATATCATTTTGGCCAAAAACTCAGCTACGCAAACTTGCTTACAAGTGTAGTTTATTATATTAATAATTACTTATAACTTAATTACTTAACTTTTATCTACTGCAGTTAGTTAATGTCGACAAATAATAATAATTCATAATTTAAAGATTATTTCCATACTTTTAACTAATAATAGTGTAATACATTTTTTAGGGTTGTGTGTCAAGCCAATCTTGTAACAAACCTGCAGCTGCAACATATGAGGAACTAGAAAATATAGAACCAACCTAATAATAATAACCTTATAATTATCATTCGATCTGCCTCCTTTATGTTTAGAATTATGTATGTTAATAATATTGATTTCTAACCTTAAATAGCACATGTGGTGTTAGCCTGTAATTAATTACTTACACTTATAAATGTAATATGACTGTTTCATACAAATGTATAGTGTAAGCAATTGTAGGTTAACCTAAATAAATATATACAGAAATAAATTATATCTCTTCTGTTATTCTTTTTATTTCTAATCATCGTTTTTCACGAAGTGTTTTAGTAGTTTTAATTATATATAAACATTGCATCATTTTATTTTTAGTCTGCTGGTTCTAAACGTACAAGTGTCGAATAAACATAGATTACCAATTAATGCACGTTTGTTTGGACGTCTATACCACTGCCTATCAAGGCCAAGCCTTCGAAGAGTTGCCAGCTGGTGATTCTGTTATTAATTCTGTATCTGCAATAATTGTATTTGTATCACGGGTCTTAACCACTTTGGAAGTTTATAATTCAACGCAATAAAGTCTGCTTAACAAAACCAATTTTGGATTTAGCCCGCATAAGGAAGGGTTTATTATAGAAACTAGCTTTTGCCCGCGACTTCGTCCGCGTGGAATAGTTACTTTGGGCTAACGTTAAATTTAACCCCGATTTTGAAGCATTCTTCATTGGCGCTCCGCTCCTATTGGCCTTAGCGTAAGGATATATAGCCTATAGCTTTTCTCTATAAATTGACTATTTAATTAAAAAATATTTTTTCAATTCGAACCAGTAGTTCCTGAGATTATCGCGTTCAAACAAACAAACAAACTCTTCAGCCTTATATTATTAGTATAGATAGCTGTTGCCCGCGACTTCGTCCGCGTTTCCGTCGTTTTTCGTAAAAAAAAAGTAGTCCATGTCCTTCCTCACGGTTAAGTGATTTTGATGTAACAGACAGATTAACTTTCGTAATTTAGTAGGTGGATGGGCGGTAATGCAACGTATGCGACTTAGAAGTTTTCGGTTACACAATTGACGGGAACCGGCGCTGGTTGGAACAAAAGATAAGAGTCCAGCGTCGTATAGGAAAGGCAGCACTAACCTTGATAATCCAGGATATTCAGGACTGCCAGCACTCTGATCACAGTTCACCACCACAGTATAACCGTTCTTCTGCTACGAATTGGTCGCACAAAACGACGCGACCGTTCGAATGCGATTCGATGCGTGTGTGCTCTAACGCGACTCGACAGCCATTGAAGGTCCGATCCTGTCCATCGGAGGATCCAGACGCGATCGATTTTTCTAGAGCGGTATAGTCTCTCTCCCTCACTCTCGAATAGACGAAGGTCTAGTGCAAGGGAGAAAGGATAATATGCGGAAGGGGAATGTCTAACCAATTAGCGATTATGCGTGTTGCCAATAATTAAAAATATAAACGAAAAGAATCGTATATCAGCGCAACCATTCCCCCGGGCTTGAAGGGATGCCTTCAAGAGTGAGGCAAACCACAAGAAAACTAATCTATTCGATAATTACTATCCTATAACTACGAAACTAAATACCTAATAACTAATATTAACCTAACCTTAAAGACGAATTAAATAAACTACTGGTTAGGCAATGGGCAAAGACGCACCACGGGACGCAAGTAGGATCCGGTGGTTGTCTTAACCCGAACGATACGAGTGACTCCGGTTGAGTCAGGGAAAATTTCCTCCACGACACCCAAAGGCCAGTGTAGTGGGGGCGAGTTGTCGGATATAAGAATCACGACCGTGCCGACAGAGACCGGATCGACCGGCGTGTTCCATTTGCGGCGAGATTGCAAAGTATGGAGATATCCAGTTCTCCAGCGCTTCCAAAACGACTGTACTAACTTATCTAGTAGCTCGTGTCTAGCAGTAAGAGTTCTCTCGTCTATTTCCTCGGCAGGCAAGTATTTCAGAGGCGTGAGATTCAAAAAGTGCGCTGGAGTCAATGCGAGCGGCTCTGAAGGATCACTAGAGAGTGTCCTACAAAGAGGTCTAGTGTTCATTACCGATTCTATTTGAATAAGAACGGTACTTAATTCTTCAAACGACAGAATAGTATCGCCTATGACCCGATATAGGTGTGACTTTAAACTTTTAATATTAGCTTCCCAATTGCCGCCAAAGTGACTAGCCGTCGGGACATTGAGTGACCAATCTATTCGATTTATAGCTAATGTATGACCATATTCCGAATTATGGTACTTCGAACAAAGAAATGCGTGAAGTTCCGAGAGTTTCCGTTTAGCGCCTATGTAATTAGTCCCGTTATCGGAATAAATTCTACTAACCGGGCCACGCCTTGACAGGAACCGTTTAAAGGCGCCCATAAAACTAGCTGTGCTAAGATCCCCAGCGAGCTCTATGTGCACCGCGCGTGTAGTCATGCAGACGAACAGACACACGTAGGCCTTGGTGGAGCGAACACCTCGACCGCGAGACATCGTAACCTTAAACGGACCGGCGTAGTCCGTGCCCGTGTGGACGAATGGCTTAGCGGTTTGAACGATACGACAAGAGCGATGATCGGCCATCTCAGGAAAGCTCTGCTTAGGGCGCAGCCGAAAGCAGGGAAGGCACTTATGGATCCTATTCCTAATTAAATTGCGTGCAGAAAGGATCCAATACTTCTGACGCAAGAGCGACATTAGCAGGTCGGGACCTGCGTGACAGTTCAATTTATGATGATAATCGACTAACAAATTCAAAACGAGGTCCTTGCTTGGAAGCAGAATGGGATGTTTCCCATCATAACTTAAATCCGAGTTTCTTAAACGGCCTCCGACTCTAATGAGTCCGTCTTCGAGAAACGGTTTTAAGTGTCGAAAAGCAGGACTACAATGTTTGCCTTTCCTGAGTTTAACCAACTCAGTGGAGAAATAAAAGCGTTGAAGCTCGCGAAGTATGAGCAATTCAGCGAAGTTGTAATCCGCTGCCGCCATGCGGTAACCAATAGGCAATAGTTTAGCGAAACGACAAATGTAAATTACTACTCGAAGTAATTTACTCCAAGACGAGATACGATCGACCAAAGAAAGAATAGTAGATCTTTCGGTTGGTGTAGCGGAGAGCAACGAATGTTTCTTCTCTTCGGGCACTTCGCATACCGAAGAGGGATTGAAGGGGACGACAGGCCACTTCGAAACGTCTAAGCTGGCCCACGGAGGACCACTGAACCAAAGCGGATGATCAATGATTTGGGAAGGTGTGAGCCCACGTGACAGACAATCTGCGGGATTGTCCGTACCGGACACGTGATACAGGTTTTGTGGCGATAAGTCGTCCTGTATTTTCGAGACTCTGTTGGCCACGAAGGTGTTCCACCGATGGGGCGACGAATGTACCCAACAGAGAGCGACTGTTGAATCCGAAAATGCGAATATGTTGCGAAATATAATGCGGTTTTGACAAGCGACTACGACATTTTTTATGAGTTGAGCTAGCACAAGAATAGCGCACAGCTCCAGACGAGCAAGAGAAACGACCTTTTTAGGGGAGACCTTCGACTTAGCGGTCAACAACCTAACGATATTGCCATCACTATTTTGAACGTGGAAGTAAATAACCCCCCCGTATGCTTTCTCACTGGCGTCCGCGAAAGCCAATATAGTAACCACACTATCGCCGACGATACCAACGTGACGTGGGATCCTTATATTACAGAGCAAGGGAAGCTCTTCTTTGAAGCGAATCCACAGCCTGACTATATCTTCAGGTGGAGTATCATCCCAGTCACAATCAGACAGCCAAAGCTGCTTGATTAGAAGTTTAGCGTACAGGACAACAGGTGCGACAAATCCCATGACGTCCCATATTTTAGCGACACACGACAATATTGTACGCTTAGTACAAATCTGAGCGGGAGTATTAATTTTCATGCCGAAGTTGTCCGACGTAGGTGACCAACACAAGCCCAGTACTTTATGTTGGTCGGACTCATCGAATTCCTTGACAACTGGCAGGCGGTGCGAGGGTGGGATCGAATCTAATACGACTTGGGAATTACTGGTCCACTTAACTAGCTCAAATTGACCAGCCTTCATGAGACCTATCATTTCCGAAGCGGTGGAAATGCCCTCGTCTTCCGTGCGAACGGAATGGACGTAGTCGTCCATATACAACCCCGCAGCGACAATATCTTTGGCCTGAGGGTAGGAGTCACCCTCATCCTCAGCCAACTGCTTAATAGTTCGAAGTGCATGAAAGGGGCTAGACTTAAGCCCAAAAACGACACGATTAAATTCATAAACCTGTAAAGGTTCTTGCGGGGAAAAGCGATACAAAATGCGTTGGAAACGCCGATCAGATTCTCGGACTCCAATGCTGAGAAACATCTGACGAATGTCTGCGGAAAGCGCTATCGAAAACAAACGAAAACCAATAATAATATTGAACAAGTTCCCTTGTAGGTTCTGTCCACCATACAAGAGATCATTAAGCGAGATGCGGGTAGTAGTTTTACAACTACCATCGAGAACGACACGAAGTTTGGTTGTGACCTTATCATCTCGGATCACACCATGATGCGGAATAAAATACGAACTTCCCGCCGAATCAGGATTCGTAGATGAAATGTAGCCCTTTTCTAAATATTCCCGGATGACACTGTCATACGCGACCCTTAATTGTGGAGAAGCTTGCATCTTCCTTTCCAAGCAGTAAAACCGCCGTTCACTTGCTTGGCGCGAATTGCCAAGGGATTCGACATCAGCCTTGAAAGGCAAAGCTACTACGTAACGTCCCTCACTATCCCGAGTGGTAGTGCGGGTATAAAATTCCTCACACAATTGGTCGTCCGGGCTGAATACCGGGGGAACACTCACTTCCTCTAATTCCCAGAATTTCCGGACAGCAGAGTCTAATGTGTCCGCGATACAGCAATGCGATACGGTCGAATTACCGTCAGTACATGCTGGTGCGTCACCTACGATCACATAGCCAAGGACCGTTTCTAATGCGAGTGGCGATAAATTCGAAGTCGATCCTTGAACTCTGTTCGACAAAAGCAGGTGCGGAAAAATCGAAGCGCCGATCAATACGTGAATCGGGCCTGATGAATAATATGTATCGTCTGCCAACGGTAAGTCTTCGAAGTTAGACAGTCGCGAAGTGTCGACTGTCGCGGTTGGCAGACGTTCGGTAATCCTATCTATTACCAACGACTCAATATCATAAGTTATATTATGATCGAAACGAGAATGAATTTTAAATTGTACGGAACCTTGAATGGGTTTACTCGAACCTCCTATACCCCTAACAGTGGAACAAGTAGGTCTATTATTTATGTTTAATCCTAAACGTTGACAGCAATCGCGAGTAATAAAGCTACTCTGAGACGCGCTGTCCAACAATGCACGAACGCAATGTTCGTGACCACGAGAATCTAGAATAACGATACGTGCGGTACCCAACAACACAGTTCTAGAGCCTTTATAAGGGCCGACTGCACTTGAGCATAATGCTACATCCGAGTTCGCGGGAATCGAACCCGCGCTCGGCTCTTCGACTGAGCGTGACGGCGACATATTTGACGCAGGCCTATTTCCAAAACATAGCAATGTATGATGTTTGTACCTACATTTTTTACATGTAGACGTCGACTCACACGCAGACACGCGATGACCACTACTTAAGCAATTTATACACAAGTTGTTTGACTTAACGAATTTAAAACGTTGATCGGGGTTATAACTCTTAAAAACCGTACACTTATAAATGTAGTCATGGTTTTCCTTACACAAACTACAAACGACTGGTTGAGAACTGGACACATATGCGTTAGTTGATTTACGATCTAAAGGCCTTTTATTAGTATTGACTCGAGCAACAGGTATCGAAGTTCGTTCTAAAACCTTTATATGATCACTAACGAAATTAACTAGATCGGAAAACAATGGGATTTCGGATCCATTCGACTTTAATTGATAATTGGATTCGAACGTACGAACGGTGTCTGGGTCCAGTTTTTTAAGCGCGACATGCAATAATATAAAATCAGCCAGGTCACTGACTTTTGTATGTTTTAAAGCAACTACCGACGAAGCGAACTTATCAATAAATAATTCTAAACTACTAGGGGTACCTGATGTAATAGATTTAAATTCAAATATTTGAGTTAAGTATGAAGTTGCCGATTGTCGACTATCTTCATATTTTTTACAAAGCAAATCGAAAATGAGTGGGTAATTATCCGCAGACGGGGTAATACCAGCGAAAATTGTACGAGCTTTATGTGTTAATTTACCTAATAAATAATATAATTTCTCACAGTCTGTTAGAGAAACATTATTATGCACGACATTACGATAACTAGCGACGAATAATGGCCAATTCTTAATATCTCCGTTGAATTCGGGTATTTCAATTGGCGGCAATCGAGGTGACCTTTGGACCTCACTATGAGAGTGAGCCGTCAGGTTCTTCTCAGCCCGTAAAATGCGCCCTAAAAGGTCTTCGAACGCAGAAAGCGATTGATAATCTACAACATATTCAGGGTTTAATTTTAGCTCATGAATAACAATTTCATCCAAAGCACTTTCAAAATCCACACGTAGTGATTGTACTAACGAGATGTCGCACAAAAATGATTCCTTAACGCTTTCATCCGAATGAATGTGTTTTATTTTATCTGCAATACTCTGCATGCGAGCAAAGATACGATCTCTCTTTGCTATCAATCTTTTAAGAGTAATATCGGTCGGTGCCATATTTATGAGCTATGAATATCAAACTAATTATTATAAGATATTTAGTAACTACCCACCGTTTTGCGAAATAACGGCCGGGTGCGCGACGCGGTCTCGAGTAACCTTGACTCGACCGATTGGTATTTACTTTACAAGTAACGATAATTAACTACTAAGCGGGGTTGCGAAATTCCTTACTAATCGATTATTAGCTAGGAAGACACGAAAACGACGTAATGAATTACGATGTACTTACTTGCCACGCGTTGGCAAATAAGTATCTATGCGGGGTTGACTACGAAATACGAATACGAAACTACGATATACCTAGCGAATTCTAGGGAATGGCTGTGCTGATTATTATCCGACTCGGGAAGGACCATTAAATGGATGGGCGGTAATGCAACGTATGCGACTTAGAAGTTTTCGGTTACACAATTGACGGGAACCGGCGCTGGTTGGAACAAAAGATAAGAGTCCAGCGTCGTATAGGAAAGGCAGCACTAACCTTGATAATCCAGGATATTCAGGACTGCCAGCACTCTGATCACAGTTCACCACCACAGTATAACCGTTCTTCTGCTACGAATTGGTCGCACAAAACGACGCGACCGTTCGAATGCGATTCGATGCGTGTGTGCTCTAACGCGACTCGACAGCCATTGAAGGTCCGATCCTGTCCATCGGAGGATCCAGACGCGATCGATTTTTCTAGAGCGGTATAGTCTCTCTCCCTCACTCTCGAATAGACGAAGGTCTAGTGCAAGGGAGAAAGGATAATATGCGGAAGGGGAATGTCTAACCAATTAGCGATTATGCGTGTTGCCAATAATTAAAAATATAAACGAAAAGAATCGTATATCAGCGCAACCAGTAGGGAAATATAATATGTCAACCTATAATACTGTTGAAAAATATCGCAATACGGAACCGTACAATATTATTGTTAATAGCTGTGCCCGCGACTCCGTCAGCGTAAGTTAATGTATTGGTAATATTGTTTAGATCACGTTCACATGAGGCTTAAGTACCTATAGAACGAAATTTTATACCTTCGGCTGAGAGACGCGTCGAGCGCGGCGACCGATTCTCAAAAATAATCCTTATAGCATGATTCAGTATTCACGCGCGATGGCTTATTATTAGCGTATTTCATTTATATCTTTGGTGTTTCTATACCGATTTATATGATTCTTTTTTATGGAATAGTTAATAATGTTAACTTTTTCAATTAGGGGTGACTGAGAGTGCTATAAACGTAAGAGTAGACAAATATTATAATCAGAAAGCTTCGAACTGCTAAGCTATCGGGAGTTACACGTGTTATTGTGAGTCAACCATAAAAGATAGACATATATGCTTTCGTGGGATATTTTTTTATAATTTTAAGGAGAACATTTCCGTCATGAAATGTTTTCTGTGTAGCTTTAACCATTAAGGTTCGACACGCGACGGAAGCTTAAAAAATGGAGTAACTTCTCCCGTTTTCCCAACATTTTCCTTCACTGCTCTGCTCCTATTGATTGTAGCGTGATGAAAAGTATACTATAACCAGCTCAGGAGTATGAAAAATAATTGTACCAAGTTTCGTTAAAATCCGTCGAGTAGTTTTTGTGTCTATAACGGTTATACAGACAGACAGACAGACAGACAGACAGACAGACAGACAGACAGACAAAAATTTTACTGATTGCATTTTTTGCATCAGTATCGATCCCTAATCACCCCCTGATAGTTATTTTGTAAATATATTTCATGTACAGAATTGACCTCTCTACAGATTTATTATAAGTATAGATGAGTTGATTTGAGTATTTCTCTGTTCTTGCGTCTGAGGAACTTGAGTTTCATTGTAGATAGTATACGTCGGAGATAGTGGTGGTGGTGCATCGTGAGTTACGGACGTAGATAAGATACCGGAAGTTGATGGTGGTGGCTCTGATGGTTTAAGTTTTATATTTTTGTTAATTTGACTGCTTAATATGGTTTTATTCACCATTGAGCTTTCGATATAACCCTCAGCTACTCCATCAGAGCTCCAACCACCGTGTCTTTTTATTGACGTAATATCCGCCAAGAAAGTCGCCGAAGTTCTTCTAAAGCAGTGACCGGTGTAGAGTTCAACATCTTTGAGTTTTAAATATTTAGCAATTACCTTTGGCATATTGCTAATTTTATTTTTGCCGATGGCTTGTCGAGTACATTTCCCATTCCAATAGTTTATAAAAATCTATTGTTTTCCATGTTGGTGGGACGTAATGCTTGGTATTTATGAATGATTTTAGTATATTGTCCTTGTACAATGAATGACCGATTTTTTTATAATTTTAAGGAGAACATTTCCGTCATGAAATGATTTCTGTGTAGCTTTAACCATTAAGGTTCGACACGCGACGGAAGCTTAAAAAATGGAGTAACTTCTCCCGTTTTCCCAACATTTTCCTTCACTGCTCTGCTCCTATTGATTGTAGCGTGATGAAAAGTATACTATAACCAGCTCAGGAGTATGAAAAATAATTGTACCAAGTTTCGTTAAAATCCGTCGAGTAGTTTTTGTGTCTATAACGGTTATACAGACAGACAGACAGACAGACAGACAGACAGACAGACAGACAGACAAAAATTTTACTGATTGCATTTTTTGCATCAGTATCGATCCCTAATCACCCCCTGATAGTTATTTTGTAAATATATTTCATGTACAGAATTGACCTCTCTACAGATTTATTATAAGTATAGATTAGCGCGCTCAATATAAGTTCCTCAGATATATATTGAGAACTAGCTTTTCGCACACGTAGAATTCTGTTATATCGCGCTACCGAGCAACTGTTCAAAAATCTGAGATAGAAAGAACCCTATATAGTTCCCAGGGTTTTAAACTATCTCCATGCCAAATTTTTTCGAAAGCGGCTCTGTGATTTAACCGTGAAAGCGTAACAGACCGATACAGACCTTTGTATTTATAATTGAATTTATTTCTTTCTTTCTATTTAATACGTTGTTAAGAAAAAAACTGGCCAAGTACGAGTCGGAATCGCACATGAAGGGTATTTTTATAGGTAGGTAATGAATGGTACGGAACCATTACCTATAAAAAAATCACAACTGTTGTATGGGAGTCTCCCTTAAATATTTATTTTAATTAATTTTTAGTATTTTTTGTTATAGCGGTAACAGAAATACATAATTTGTAAGGTTAATAATAAGTGTCTAAAAAAACCTGCAAAATAAAATTGTCCTTACGTTTATCGCGAATTGATATCCACACTACTAGAAAGAGATAGCTAGGTCCTTCGAGGGTATACTCTTCGGAACGGATTTGAGCTTCGCGTCCGCATTCCAGTTTAGGTACAAGTTCCTTGCCTTTTCATTTATACTAAAGGTTAAAATGTCATGTACTTATATGTGACATATGACGTATGAATACTAAATACATAGGTTTACGTCATGATAATGTTGTCTCTTTCAGTAATATCTTTTTATAACGAACCTTGTTGTAATTTTCGATGACCGGGAAACTAAATCAAAACTGGTACACCACTTTCTTGGCCGACCGTACAAGTTCCTTGCTTAGTACTAATACTTAATAAAATTCACGTCACTTCACGAGTCAATGTCAACGAATGAGCGGTTATGAGCGATTGAATGAATGATTTGTGGGAACTCTGGTTAAAATATGGTAACAATGTTACGACACAGCGACGTATATTAGAAACCGAATGTTACTGTGTCGACTCTTCCCCAATTTTAGTTGCAGCAACTACTCTAATACGGAACGGCGACGAGATTATGTGTCGAGAATAAATCAGTGCCCACACTAGGTGTCGAAACCGTTACGTCATATTCCCAAAAATGGTTATATGGGACTGTTTCGGTATTTTTTAATAAAGGTTTATCATCAAAAATAGTTTTTCTTTTGATTCTCCTTAGCTTTAATATTTTGCCACAACCAATTGGCACAGAGATGTTTTCTAATATTTCATCATCATTCCACTCTACGGGTACGCCTCTGATGACACCCCTGCGAGTCACAGAAAATGAGGGGATAAAAGCTTTATAACACTCCCTTTCCAACAACTTGCTGGTTATAAACAAGTTGGCATCATTATAAGTAGAAAAAGCAATAACCAGCCTGTTTCGACCTATTTTCTTTAGACTACCATTAATAATATTATTGAAAGAATTCCTTTTTAAGAATCGACCAAAAGTAACTGGATTTAGAAAAGTATTGTCATTAGAAGCAGTTTGCTCCCTCTGAACATGTATCAAAAACGGAGCCGCATCGGAGGAATTGTACAAGAGCCGAGCAACTGAAGCTGGACGCTGAGACGACCCACTCAGATCGTCAACGCCAGCCCTTAACAAAGGAGTACGCGGAGGATCAGATGCCTTATTAGTGTCATCTACAGTAATCATTTTACCCATCTCACTACAATCACAATCGTTATGACGTTTCCCGCCATTCTTGCGCCTTTTTTTGTTACAATGTTTGCAAATTGTCGGCCGAGCAAACACCCTTTTGCGTTTTGAGCTATTGTTGGTTGTTAATGATAATGAACAATCAGTATCAACTGCACTGGTTTCATTATTAGAGATTGTCACATAGTGACCTATTTCTAGTGGTGCCGTTCCTCCGGGGTCATCCGGAGGATCCATATTAAAACAACAAAAACTAAAAAAAAACTTGCCAAATTTGAAGAAAACACTACGACTACATTAAAACTAAATAATAAAATGAAATATATACAAAAACTTAATCTAATCCAATATACAAAAAAATAATTTATAGAGAGCCAAAAAAATCACGTCCGCCAAGGTTCAGGTTTCCCGCGCTTTTTCAAAATACTAGGTAATAGGTATTTCAATGACGCTGGAATGAAGGGTTACCATTATAGTAACTGTCAAAAATACCATTATCCTTTTTCATTTACGCAAAATTACGAAAGTTAAAAAGAGATGCCAGTATTTTATGTCCGTAAGGATTGAGGAGCCACATCAGATTTTTTAAATATGATCTCACCATTATTTAGCAGCAATGTAGCTTATTTTGCAGGCCAAATTCTAGATTTAGCAGCAAAATATAACACTAGTTATTTTAATGCAAAAGTGGCTCCATTGAGGAGCCACCTGGAACTCGTTAAGTAATAGATGAATATTTATTAAAATTTTGTATCATTTAGCAGTAATTTTGCATATTACCGTCTAAAAATTTAGCTTCTGTAGCGCTAAAATGAAAGAAATTACAATACTTTTAATATGGCTCCTCAATCTAAACTCAAGAGGTGAATTTCTATTGGATGTGAGCGATCAATTAATATATTCGACATAATGATCATTTAGCAGGTGCTGTGTTTGTTTTTGCAGTATAGGAATAAAATAGTAAAACAGAGTAAATTTTGTATATTAACGCATTTTCTTTGGCTCCTCAATCCTGACGTTCTAATTATATATGTTTGACTGTAGCCACCTGAGATCTCAACGGAATATAAAGCCAGAGATACTAACATTTAGCAGAAATGTCTGCTAAATATATCTGCACAGTTCAGCAATGTATATATCTTGGATTCTGAAAAAACAATACTTAACTATTTTCTTGTAAATTCAGTGTGTTGGGTGACCATATTATACTTGTATTTATGAAACCAGGATAAGTAATTTATTAAATTTATATTTTCATAACAGATTATATGTGTGTGTGTAAAAGGAGCACTCAATCCACACGGATTGAGTGCTCCTTTTTAAAAGTTAAATATATTTTTACGAAATCAAGAAAGAATTTAAGAAATAATTGTGAAAACTTCATGGTGAAGATAAAAAAATTGTGAAATCTATGGTGAGAAAGTCATGGTCAGTTATCTAGAACACTCAATCTGCTAGTTTGAGAAAATACTGTAACTCATGTTTCAACATATATACTAGATATATGGTTAACATTTTTATGTGGAATAATTGTATTGAATTTTTGAAAACTATTCACAAATATTCAATTTATTTTAGCTATTTATTTAGGTTTATTTAGAACACTCAATCCTCTTATGGTGCAGACGGAGTGTTCCAAAATTCTCCAACTTTGGCTTAATAAATGATTAATATTCTTATTCTACTTAACGATTATAATTCAGACTCAATTTGTGCAACAAAGACCTTGACGTAAAACATAATAGTTCGCATAGCACAACCATTCAGTTCATATGAAACTATGTTTGATAGACTATATTAACACACAGTTTGGTTGTTTTGTTGTTGTCAATTTTATTTTTCAGTTAATTATTTATTTCGTACATGAACATTATTCATGTACAAACGAGAATACTTCACCGCTGATGAATGTTTTGTTACTAAATAAATATTATTGTGGGTACGTAAGTGAAATATTAATTTGTTGGTACCCACAAAATGTGGTCACCCTACACACTAAATTTACAAGAAAATAGTTAAGTATTGTTTTTTGAGAATCCAAAATATATACATTGCTGAACTGTGCAGATATATTTAGCAGACATTTCTGCTAAATGTTAGTATTTCTGGCTTTAGATTCCGTTGACTCTGTTTTACTATTTTATTCCTATACTGCAAAAACAAACACAACACCTGCTAAATGATCATTATGTCGAATATATTAATTGATCGCTCACATCCAATAGAAATTCACCTCTTGAGTTTAGATTGAGGAGCCATATTAAAAGTATTGTAATTTCTTACATTTTAGCGCTACAGAAGCTAAATTTTTAGACGGTAATATGCAAAATGACTACTAAATGATACAAAATTTTCATAAATATTCATCTATTACTTAACGAGTTCCAGGTGGCTCCTCAATTCAGACGTTTAGATTGAGGAGCCACTTTTGCATTAAAATAACTAGTGATATATTTTGCTGCTAAACATTGACATATATATTACTTCATAAGGACTGGGCGGACCGCATGTTATAATGACGCCTCGAACTTGGTCCCAAAGTGGTCTAACCTTTATCGAAGTGAACTAGACCGCGATCGGCTATCTTCGGGAGGGGTCGTCAGTTTTACAAGCAAAAATGCCAAATTGTGTCATGAAGGGTTGCGTGAACTACGACGTAAAGCAAAAATATAACATTTCATATCACCGGTAAGTTAAAAATATGTCAACTCAACAACAATCATCTTCTAATCAACTTCTAACATTATTTAAAACAATTTTCTTTCTTGTTTGTCTCAACCTTTAGCATAGACAACGCGAAGCCGCGTAAAAGTGCGACATTACTTTGCAGCGGCGCGCGTTGCAGCCGATGAAATAAAAAGATTTAATAATATTACTATAAGATTAAATTATGTACAAAATTAATTTTTATTGTTTATTAAAAGCAACTTAAAATGTATTTTTATGTATAAGAAATATAAAAATTCAGAAACTAAAAGGTTTTGTTTTATTTCTTTGTACCTCGAAAAATACCACACCCCGCTCTTACAAGGCTACGTCTAGGAGCAGACCACGTCAAATGTTCTGATGACCGTATCTTTACTATTTAAATCAATGCTGCTAAATCTAGAATTCGGCCTGCAAAATAAGCTACATTGCTGCTAAATAATGGTGAAATCAGATTTAAAAAATCTGATGTGGCTCCTCAATCCTTACGGACATAGTATTTTTATGATTTTGGCGTCGATATACCTCATAATTGTATAACTGTTTTTTCTATAGTCAAACATTTCAAGTCCATATGATTTATACGTCAGTGGGTTCGTGTGGCACTTTTTAACCGACTTCCGAAAAAGGAGGAGGTTCTCAATTCGGATGTTCGTATGTTTTTTTTTTTTTATGTTTGTTCGGGCATAGCAGGGCATCTATGTAGTCTGTGGGCATAGCTCCGTCGCTCGCCAACCGATTTGAAAAATTCTTTTTTTGTTGGAAAGGATATACTTCCCAAATGGTCCCATGAAAATTTTATCGACATCAAACAAGCCGTTTCTGAAAAATCAACAAAAGTCTAAAAAAAATATTTACATTGATGATCTTTTCGGTTACTCTTTATTGTATTTTTTGTTCGCGCGTTTTTAGTTTTTTGTAGTTGACATTTTGGCTTAAATTGACCCACTAAAAAGCGCGAAAATAAAAACTTTTTTGCAAAAAAATAAAACCGACTTCCATATCAAAACACTACAAAGCCAAAAAAAATTTTAATTTCGGAAGGCGGTGTGAAAAAAAAGAAAATACAAAACCAATAACACCGACTACCGAAATTAAAATTAATTTTGGCTTTGTAGTGTTTTGATATGGAAGTCGGTTTTATTTTTTTGCAAAAAAGTTTTTTTGTCATACTTCTGTTTTCACCCATCGTGAATCGAGACAAGTCGCCTTTTAAGATTCGTTTATTTCTACGAGGCAACATTTGATAACTGTCAGTGTCAGTCTAGCACAATGTCAGCATGACACTGACAGGACACTACGTTGTTTATATTCAGAATTTGTCGTTTTCGTTCACTTAGTGTTTTTTAGGGTCTAAAATTATTCTTCTTTTTGCCATTACAGCATTGCTGCTTTAAACATGAAACCAACAGTAGCTGCTGATGAAATGTTTCCCGAAGGTGTCGGACCTTACATGGATTTAGAAGAAGTGAGTAACAGCAATATACTAACGAAGAATTTGAGGTTTCAAGTTCAACAATTAATGCAGGCATTGAGATTAGCCACTGTTACTAAAAATCGTCTGCTTGCTTGCTAGTTACGAGTCAATACAACATAATGTCACTGAAAAAATTTCATTTTTCTTTGTACACAGGCTGGTGGCCCTTCAAATCTCCTTATGGACTTAGCAGCTAATGAAAAGGCTGTACATTCCGATTTTTATAATGGTAAGAATAAAAATGATATATCTATACCGTTTATTAATCTCAGAGACAGAATTGACACATGCAAATGTCAAGTTTAGAAATAATGTTGCCCGCTCTTGTGCAGTGTTGTACCTACAATACCAGTTTGTTAAATCGTAACTTTTTACCCGACTGCGCGACGCAAAGGAGGGTAATCTGTTTCAATGTCTATGTATGTGTTTGTATGAAGATAGTAAACTACATTTAGTTTACTATCTTCTAATTTCCTGGTGTCCTAAAAATGTATCTGAAATTACCTTTTTGTTTCAGATTTCGACGATTTATTTGATGATGATGATTTGAAATGAGAATGTTGTAAATTAAGTTAATTAAATAATAATATTATCATTTTTATTGACATTTATTTCACTTATCATTAAAACAATTCCATTTAAAAATAAAAAAATCCCTTTTAATGGTCAACTGGAAGTGATTCTTCATTTTACACACTGAATTGGTTCACTATGATTTATTTTATTATTCAGGCAAAATTTTGCAATGAAAACTAAGAATTGTATTCCCAATTTGTAAAGAAATTAAACAAATAGATAGCAATACAAAACTTGCATCAGTAGAATTATTTCTTGAGATCATTACAATAAAATGACATAGAAAAAGATATATTTCTGTATTTTTCCATATTTTAAACTACTTAATTGTAACTTAAATTACAAGCTAAGGTTATTAGAATTTCTTGGTTTATTTAACAAATATTTAAATTATATTTGCTTCATTGGAATTGTTTTAAATTTAGTATTAAATTATTACATTGTGTCAAAATATGTTTAAGCTAATATAATGTTTGAACTTGTGTGGCATATTACATAAACTTAGCCCACATGCAACAGTAACACCTATTTAATATAAACAAAGTAGTAAACGCGCAGGAATGCGCACGCGTGCTCGCTACACGTCGACGTCGCTACTGTCGTCGCTGTACTCATTGCCCTCCGGTTCCTCATGCTCCTCTTCTACTTCAGCCTCTGCCTCTAACATGTCATCCTCTTCACCTCCTTCATCATCAAGTTCTTCTTCTTCAAGCATTGTTGAAAGTTTTGTTATGACTCCCCTGCCCATTTCTGAAATCAGTGAGAATTGACTTCTAAGTTTCCTTTGAAGTTTTATGATGAATATTGTATGATATTCACCTAGTGCTATGTTATGAATTATGTTTGTTCGGAGTCAAAATAATCAATCCCAATAATATCCTATGATCAAAACGTCAATTCCAAAAATTGCCAACTACAAGTTCAACCTTCGAGAATGTGGTATTTTTTTCCAATAACTTATCAATCAGCTTTTTACAAAAATAGTGAAAAAAAAATCCATACTAATATTATAAATTCGAAAGTAACTCTGTCTGTTACTTTTTCACGCCTAAAAACCGCTGAACCGATTGAGATGAAACTTGGCATGGGAATAGCTCAGGACCCTGGGAAGGACATGGGATAGTTTTTATCCCGATATACGGTTCCAGTGGGATCGTTTTCGAATTGCACGCGGACGCAGCCGCTGGCAAAAGATAAATTAATTAAATTTGATTTTTAAAATTAGTGTGGGAATAGTTTAGGACCCTGGGAAAGACAAAGGATAGTTTTTATCTCGGAAATCATCCCTAAAGGATTAAAAAGGGTGTTGGAATTTCGTATAGGGATTCTGTCTGTCTGTCTGTTACCTTTCACGCCTAAAAACTGCTGAACCGATTGAGATGAAACTTGGCATGGGAATAGTTCAGGACCCTGGGAAGGACATAGGATAATTTTTATCCTGATATAAGGTCGCCGTGGGATCGTTTTCGAATTGCGCCGCTGGCAAAAGATAAACTAAATTAATTAAATTTGATTTTTAAAATTGGAATGGGAATAGTTTAGGTACCTGGGAAAGACATAGGATGGTTTTTATCCCGGAAATCATCCTAAAGGATGTAAAAAGGGTGTTGGAATTTCGTATAGGGATTCTGTCTGTCTGTCTGTTACCTTTTCACGCCTAAACCATTGAACTGATTTAAATGAAATTTGGCATGGGAATCGTTTAGAACCCTGGGAAGGACATAGGATAGTTTTTAAACTCATATAAGGTTCCCGTGGGATAGTGTTCCATACTAATATAAATGCGAAAGTGACTCTTAAACCGAACCGATTTAGATGAAATTTGGCATGGGAATAGTTTAAGACCATGGGAAAACATTAGATAGTTTTTATCCCGATTTAAGGTTCCCGTGGGATAGTTTTCCATACTAATCTTATAAATGCGAGTATGCGATATTAGCTCTGTCTGTCTGTTACCTTTTCACGCCTAAACCACTGAACCGATTTAGATGAAATTTAGCATGGGAATAGTCACGGAATAGATGAATAAGGTTGGAATGGTAATGTGGGCGTGGCAAGCGCGCCACATTTATGATACGAAAATCATAGCGCGACTGATTTATTCAGTCACCGCGTTTAGTGCGCTTCGCATTACTTCGGAACACAGAGCTCTGCTTTAAAATGCCGTGTTGTGCAATTATAATCTGTAAAACTAAAAGTCAGACCGCAAGTATAGAGCGAGGAGCAGAGCCGGATTAACCCTGTCAGAGGCCCTAAGGCAATGGCATTCTCGGGGCCCCTTTTCTTACTTTGACTGACCAAATCATGTGTGAACTGAGGAAACGCACATTAAGGGCTGTGGTTTTTAATATATTTGTTTACTTATTCCCAGATTTGATCTAAAATTGTTTTAATTCTACTACTAAATCTAACGATTTGTATTTTGTGAGATAACAGTGAGGTCCCTAAATTCACACACACATCAAATTCTCGTTCGAAGAAACATGTTTTCTTAGTGCGTGCACTGGGCCTGGTCCCCTAGGCAGTTGCCTACTCCGCCTAATGGTTAATCCGGCCCTGGCGAGGAGGTATATCTTACCGTCGGTAAATCGAAAATAACATTTAATTACAATTTTATTTGTAAAAAACATAAAAATATTCTGATCACTATGAAATTTCGAACATTAACAACATTATTGCAACAAGTTACAAAAAGTATACATTGCCCGTTGTGTACTCGCTTAATCAACGCAATGATCAAGTCCACTTACATCAGGTGGTCAAACGCGAGCCTATTATTAATAAAAAAAGACAGTGTTGTTATAAATTGCTCACTGATTATATAATAAATAATATTCAAATAAATAATGATTTGGGAAAAAAACTATCAATAAAAATATTAAAAGAAAACAAGTTATAGTTAAAATAAAACAGAAATGCATATTTTTACCAAATCTTGGTCAATAGATGGCAGTATTTTAAATTGTAAAAACTTCATCTTCTGAAAATCTATACCATTTCTTAAAATTATTACCAAAATTGTTTGGGCCCTTTACATGGAACGCTGAAGTTCTGTTTTTCTGTCCATATCATCGGTGAAAAATCATTGTTATAATCTATTTAAATTAGAAAACACGGGATACATCTAGTAACTTAAAATGGCAAAAAATTACGTGTAAAAGTGTTATTTGTAACCAATTTGCAAAATAAAATGTCATTTCATCATCATTCGCCAAAAATTTCCATTTTTATATCAAATAATACACTGAAAAGCGAATAGTTAACCAACAAGGAAATCCCTGCTCAAGCGTGGTGTCGACCATACTTGGGTGATGAATCTATAACTGAGTAACGATCTAGAATAAAGCCGTACCCGGCTGAACTATGATCAATGAATTTGTACTTGAGGAATATTCTAAAATTAAATATCGACTCACTACTAGTTTTAAACAGAGATCAGTGCTAGAATTTCGTTCTGTAATACGGGCCTTAGACCCTGGAAAAGACATAAGATAGCTTTGATCCCGGAAATCATCCCTTTAGGATGTAAAAGGGGTGTTGGAACTTTGTATTCCTCCCTCCCAATTCATTCAAATCGCGTATTCAAGAACCACTCGAAACATTTTTTTAAACTACACTACTACATGTAGGCTATACAAATATTTGCTTAGGGCTGGGGTCGAACCCACGACAGTCAACCGTTACGCCAACCGTTTCGTAAGTTAATATACGAATCATTTCTATTTTTTTTGAAGTAGGCAGGTACTTACACTTTTATCTACTTTTGTATATCATATCTAGGTATTAGTCTATACTTGCAGATTAATAATAGATACATACGTAGGTAGTATCTCAGAGACATAAATGTATAGGTAAATTATCAATATTTACCTACGTACGTAAAGTACCTACTCACAGCGCGGCCGGCTACCTGCCGCCATGTGCCAAGTGCCACACACAAGCTATCTAATAATATGCAATGCAATTGAATGTAAAAAAAGTTTTGTTTATCTACAAACATGCGAGTACAGCTGCACCGTGATATAACATCGGGGCAATATGCAGCTGCCCGAAAATAGAAGATCGTGTGGTAACAGATATCAACGGAATGATTTATATGAGCTCTGAATTCTGTAATATAGTCCAAGATACAGATAATTTAATAAACCACGTTTATTTTTATTTTTTTATTGATAATAGGTTCACGTTTGACCACCATCTCACCTGATGGTAAGATGTGCGTGTGAATTGAGAGATCATTTCGAAAAACTCTTCCAATCCCAACCAAATTATAATAGGATTTAGGAAATAATTGTGAAAACTTCATGGTAAGGTATAAAATTTGTGAAACCTAAACAAAGAAAGTTAGAACTCATTAACTGGATCTCTCAATCTAGACAACTGAAGAAAAAGCCATAACGCGTATCCAAGAATATACTGCCTATGTGTTTATAATTTGCATTTTAATTAATTGTGAAGGATTTGTGAAAGCTGCTAAACAAAATTTCGATTCGTTTCAAAGCCACGTTTAAGATTTTTAACGGTTTATATGGATCTCTCAGAGTGGACAATTTTCAATTGAGTGATCTTGTAAAACACGGCCTAATACTGAAAAAGTATGAATAATTATCATATTTATTGCAAATTATGCTTCTGGCAAAATTTGTGAAACAAAAATCGTGATTGAAATCTTACTGGTTCAAGAGAAAATGAAAATCTTGTTTTTTGTCGATCGTACCAACTGAGAGATCATTATTTTGAACTATATTTAATAATTCAAAACTTATAGGTAGAAGGTAGATACATCAGAAATTGTGAAAAATGTTGTACTAAAATTTGACGAATCAGTCGTCCCTGTAAGTGTTAAACTTAAACAGATAAATAATATTTTACAATCCTTGAGGAAAACGTTGAGTAGGGTGACCATATCGCCGGTCGGAATCATTACCGGTACAATTCAAATTATGATGCACTTTAAACGTTTTTATACTAGTAATTTGTGTCTGGTTTCGCTACATAATTTAAATAATATGAAATTACGTTTTTAAATAACAAGTTTCTGCAAAGTTAGGTACTGTATGTGTAGTGCTCTTACTAAGGAATTCAAGTTCGTAATTCTAATTCTAAGTAATTCTTACACACAAAATATACACAATGTTAGCATGAATAGGGTAGTCGAAATAAAAATGGGACAATAAAAAAGTATGTCTACCCTACTCAACGTTTTCCTTAAGGATTGTAAAAAATGACACTAGTTTACAAAATTGAACTTTTTTTTTATACCCCAAAATAAATGTATTCAAATATGTTAATCTACCTTCCTTAAACCAAAAAGTGTAAGTAAAAATATTCTATCACGTCACAAATACTTCCTGCAGTCAAATGTTTTTTTTTAACTTCCTAACGTGGTAACGACAGTTTATTGTTTATTCGTTCGCTTCAAACCACAATTATCTTGTTTCGGATTGATTTAAAATGTCGAGTAGAAAGTGTAAACAAAGTTCTGATCGTTTTTGTTGTTTGTGGACAGTTTATATTTTCAAAAAAGAGAAGACCCATTACAGATTCGTTAAAAAGTGCATATCTCCATTATTTTGGATTTCCTGTTGCAAATCAAGATAAAAAGTGGGTGCCTCATGTGTTTTGCGATTAAGATGCGATTGCAGATTCATTTTCGCAATCGCATCTTAATTTTTCCCTGAAAACTTAGGAAGTATGAGTGACGAACAAGGGGGACGTTTCCATCAAGATTTAAAGGTTTTTGAAGAACGACATCAAGGATTTTGGGATGAAAACATGTTGGGGGATTACTGTTGGTCCATTATAAGAGAAACTGATTCAAATAGCTATAAAAAGAAGGCAAAAATTGGTCATTTTTTTTTTTAGTGTTAATACCAAAATTATGTATTTCAGTTAAGTTAGTAAATATTTCTTAAACTAGACCTGATAGAATTTTTTTATTATTTTTTCTGGATAGTTCTACCTAAATGAATAACAAAATAACAATAAAAGTTGTTATTTTGTTATTCATTTAGGTGGGGGGGTGGGGGCTGGGGTATAAAAACCGTGTAAACTAGTGTGATTTATCTTTTTAAGTATAACACTTACAGGGACGACTGATTTGTCAAATTTTAGTACAACATTTTTCACAATTTCTGATGTATCTACCTTCTACCTGTAGGTTTTGAATTATTAAATATAGTTCCAAATAATGATCTCTCAGTTGGGACGATCGACAAAAAAAAAACAAGATTTTAATCACGATTTTTGTTTCACAAATTTTGGCAGAAGCATAATTTGCAATAAACTTGATAATTATTCATATTTTTCAGTATTAGGTCGTGTTTTACAAGATCACTCAATTGAAAATTGTCCACTCTGAGAGATCCATATAAACCGTTATAAATCTTAAACGTGGCTTTGAAACGAATCGAAATTTTGTTTAGCAGCTTTCACAAATCCTTCACAATTAATTAAAATGCAAATTATAAACACATATGCAGTATATTCTTGGATACGCGTTATGGCTTTTTCTTCAGTTATCTAGATTGAGAGATCCAGTTAATGAGTTCTAACTTTCTTTGTTTAGGTTTCACAAATTTTATACCTTACCATGAAGTTTTCACAATTATTTCCTAAATCCTCTTATAATTTGGTTGGGATTGGAAGAGTTTTTCAAAATGATCTCTCAATCCACACGCACATGATGGTAAGTGATGATGTGGTCGAAGATGGAGCACGCTTACCTAAAAGTAACATATTGACTCACTTAAAGACCCCTAGGTTATAGGTTTCGGATTTGAAAACAAATTTGAGCGATAGAGAATGGCTGCGTGAAAGAGCAGTTTTGCCACTGACTAACGAAATTGTAGGGCAGATCAATGAAAAGATTGTGCGATGTCCGTCGACAATGTCATGGATATTGAGCAAGTGACGTCGTACCCTGTAGAGTTTCTCAACTCTTTGGAATTGTCAGGGGTAAGTTGGGGCTGAAATTTGGTGTCCCAGTCCTGTTGATGCGTAATTTGGACGCACCAAGGCTCTGTAATAGCACGCGACTACAAATTACACACCTTGGACGCAATGTTGTGCAAGCAATAATTATGACAGGAACAGCAAGCGGTGAAAACCTAATTATTCCTCGCATTCCAATCCCGATCGATTTGCCATTTCAGTTCAAAGACTCCAATTTCACCTAAAAGCAGCATTCGCAATGACCATAAACAAAGCTCAAGGACACACTGAAAGTCGCATTCATCGTGTACATTTAGAAAAACACTGCATTTTCCATGGGCAACTTATGTGGCGTGCTCACGAGTATCAAGCCCACAAAATCTACAAGTTTTAGCCAAGGACGGGAAAACCAGAAACATAGTATACAAAAATGTAAACTACCTTTTTGGTTTTAAAAAGATAAATTATAAATACTAACTGTCTGTCTGTTGGATGGACCCTGGTAATGGTTTTTTTTTAATATTATATGCGTTTTTAACCACCTAAAACAGTGGCAACAAGAACTATTGACAAAGTGTAAATTAACGCGGGCAAAAGCTAGTTATTTATAAGTAACAAATTAAAACCAGAGAAGACATACCAGAAATCACTCTTTTTGTACCAAAAATACAATAAAAAAACAAGCTCCTTTACATAAAACCTCCTCCTCTACCTTCATTACATAAAACTATAATTTAATTTATAGTTTTATGTAATGAAGGTAAGACAAAAAAATCCTTTATATATCTTTTAAAATTCTCAAAGATTTACTGAATTGGAAATTGGATTTTTTGACTCTCAACAATTACCTATGGTCCACTAGCTTTTGCCCGCTTCATTCGCGTGGAAAAGTTTTCTCACGTAAATCCCTAACCTGTGGGATTTCCGGGATAAAATCATATGTGTTATTCCAGGATTTCAACAATGTTATATGTGTACTTACCAAATTTCATTCAGATCCGTTCAGTAGTTTGCGTGTGAGAGTTAATGCGAAAGTTTGTGAGGATGGATATTCACAAACTTTCGCATTTATAAAATTGGTAAGATAGATTCTAGTTTTGCATACACAATTTATTAATATAGGGAAAAAGAAAGGTTTGGTGAAATATATTACTAATGTTATAAATGTGAAAGTTTGGATGTTAGTTTGTTTGAGTGACTAAATCACTAAAACTGGTTGAACAGATTTGAATGACATTTGGCAAAGATATAGATTTTAGTCTAGAATAACTTATGGGCTACTTTGTATTCCGGGAAAATAAGAAAAGAGAAAGGTCCTCAAGTATGAAAAAAAATATTACACTTTTAAAGTCGATGGCTAAACATGTGAAATTTATATTTATTTTTCATTAGAGCTACTACTACTACTACATAAAATACGAGTACTACCTAATACACAACATCACAATAGATATACAAAAAATTTAATCATTTTACTAGTTTAATACTACGAGGTGGCGAGGCTCGCAACGTCGAAACTTTTCGGCGTGTCGTAAAAGTCAACTAAGAGACTTATATAAGACTTGCTTGACAACGGCGGTGATACGAGTTCTCTACTCATCACGGTGAGTCTTGCAGAAAGCAGCGAAACGTGGACTATGGATTTATTTGACAATCTGCAGTCTCCGCTCGCGTCTATGGGATTGTGGGCGTGGTTGTATGTATTTATATAGTTAGGTATAACCAAACTGAAAAAATAAATATCAACATCACTTATTTAGCCATCGAATCTAAGAGTGAAATATTTACAGAATGATATCAGTAAACATCACTATCACTAACATTATGAGTTACATTTAGGACTTTTTCCATTTCTCCATTCCACGCGAACGATGTGGTGCCCACATCACATCTAGTTTTGTTATAATTACATAGTACATTATGGCAACACAACCTGCCGGGGCAGCGGGAATGTTCGAACGAGATACCGCTGCCCCGGAACGTAAAGGCAGTGAAGGAACAGAGTAGGTTTTTAGTCAGTAGTAGTCTGACACTCCCTTCCGCTCTAACCAGAGAGGAGTCATTAGAAGATTTTCCCACCGAAAAAAAGGTTTGATACCCAAACGAAAACTGAAACTGATACTTACGTTCTACATATGTTTTTAAAGATTTTGGAACCATATTTTTTGCTCTCTCTATATCCTCTTCTGAACATTCACCTTTATCTAACCCTGCATAAAGAAAAAATAATTAAGTATATGGGACATCTCAAATTAAAATGTTGCACTTTAGATAATTAAAAAAAAATCAGTTCTTCAATATAATGTTGGCTTATTATGAGGTGATATTCGGGAACCATTAATAATGAAATCCCAAGCGCAATTTATGACCAGTACTTAAGATTACCGCAAGCACACAGGTACTAAAGTAATGTACTTTAGGGCCTGTGCACACCACGTTTTTTAAACGCGCTTTTATCCTACAGAGCAGTTTGTTGTCGTTTGTATCGATTCAAACGCGCGGCACCGATGCGACCGCTAGCGCGCGCGCCTTCCCTTTTTTGTTAAATTTTCATCTTCCTTTTTTTAAAAATTAATAACAAAATGCATGCAATCAATGCTGTCACGACCGACGCCATCTTGCTACTGTTGACGAGGTTTTGCTTAAAAACGTATGCCAGCGCGTTTGTATCGATACACACGCGCGTTTGTATCGATAAACACGCGCGGTTTGCATCGCGTCTGTATCGCTAAAAACGCGCGTTTGTATCGCGTCTGTATCGCTACACACGCGCGTTTGCATCGCGTCTGTTTCGCTACATACGTGTGTCTGTATCAATTCAAATGCGTATTTAAATTTATACAAGTGTACAAAGGTCTACAGGCTGCGTCTGACTTGCGTGCGTATTGCGTCTATATCGCTACAAACGCGCGTCAACGGCGCGTTTAAAAAACGTGGTGTGCATAGGCCCTAAGACAGCAGGTCTAGTGCTGCAAATATCACTTACAGGCCGCCTTAAGGATTGTAATAAATGTGGTTTTTCTTACTCACTCTCTAGTGCGCACACGCACCCTATGTGTAATGATAAAAATATGAGGATTCATTGACCCAGAAGAAATATGGACTGTTATATACTGTCCATAGATTTTAGAGGTATCAAATATTGCCGGTTGAATGGCTTGATCTAAGTGACATTTCGGTTTTCGGCCTAATGAAACACTTTACTCTGCACTTTGCTTAAATTAACAGGGCATATCTTCTCGGCAGAGGATCATCATCTGCTTAGCCTTTTCCCAACTAAGTTGGGGTCAGCTTGTTTTACATCGAGCAACTTCTTACCTCCACAACCCAATTGCTGGGTAGGTAACACAATACCCCTTGGGAAGACTGGTGTCAGATTTCCTGGCTTCTGACTAGCCATAACGAGAAAGGTGTATGAATGACAGCAGGGACCAACGGTTTAACGTGTCACAACGTGCCACGGAAGAATCTTAATATGTACATTCACCCACTCTCAAACCAATCTCTGCAACCTTGAAGGTCGACTCGTGTGGCTGTTAATATTTAGCCACTAGGTCCTTGTTTTGCCGTCAGAGGATATGGCGCTAAATTATCGCTCGCATTATTAAGGACCTTTATCGAGGCTTGAATAAATCTACTTTCAACTGTTCAGGCTTCTGTTTTTTCGTCGGGTTTCGCGAGCCGATCTCCGGCCACCGTAGGCGCGGGCTGGCGGACGGTGAGCAGGGGTAGCTCACCGTCCGGTTAGGACCAGGCCCGGTTCGGCGGCGTGTCGTGTTCCATACGCGCCTCAAGGAGCTGTTAGCACCAGTGACGGGGCCCCACAAGGCCATTGCCTGCCGGGGTTGCGGTAATTTTCTAACGAGATACCGCGGTCCCGGAACTTAAGGGCAGCTGAAGGAACAGGGTGGGTTTTTAGTCAGTAGAAGTCTGACACTCCCTTCCGCTTTACCCAGAGCAGGAGAAGTCGTTCGATGATTTTCCCATTCAGGAAAAAAAAAAGGCTTGTTTTGCTTTCTTCTAAACATATCCAAATTGATGCATTTTGCTTTAAGCGACATAATGGCTTTAGTTAAGTGTTAATTAATTTGGCCATTATAATACCATTGCCAGATAACAACATTATCACATTTATCACAGAATCATCACTTACCAAATAGAAGACCCATTCTTTTCAAAATGTCGATGTCATCATGTATTTGAAACTTTTTGTTGAAATTAAACATATATTCTGTCCTGGAAGAATATATTTAAGTAATATTAGTAACTTGTCTAATTAAAATGAGTATTACCAAATCATGAAATGACACAAAGAATTTATTGTTTTGATATTTATTTGAGACTATGAAAATATATTGAACTTACTTATCATTAGAGATACTGCAATCGATTAAAGCTTTATCACTAGTATTCACAACAATAAATGGCAAATGAATTGCTGACGATGGTGAAGGCTTAACTCCTTTGCTCTCGGCTTCTTTGTTTCTTTCTATCAAACTTTTAAATGAGATGTGCTGAAAGTAAAATAATGTTTGATATATGTTCGAATTGAAATTTAATTCTTGCAGGGTTATTTAAGGGTTATAATACTACATACACCACCAGTACCTCGGTTCTGTGAACACAAAAATTTACATTATCCGCACATTGGTCATTCCTATTTTCTTCTACTGCTCTGAAGGCTGAACTCTCAAAGCGACGGGTAGGAGAAGAGTCGACGCTTTCGAGTTGTGGTACAGCCGAAGAAAACTACGCATACCCTAGACAGCCATTGAGGTAATATGTACTACGTACTAGAGGAGCTATCCTAAGCAAAGGATATGTTCCATTTTGACAAGAGTTTAAACTTAAGTTCGCTGCAGCGCTGAAACAATAATTAGTCGTATAACAAAACAATACAAACACGCAGCGCTAAAGCGCTTTTAAAATGTAGTTTTCTCGCGACCAAAAGGTCGGAAGCGCCGTGATTTACATGACGCTTACTCATTTTGTTCAACGTTCTGCTATAACATGTCACTTATATAGATTAAACTGCTGACTACAGATGTGACATAGCTTTATACCTAGCAATCTTCATTCGCACTCTTTTTAGGGTTCCGTAGCCGAATGGCAAAAAACGGAACCCTTATAGTTTCGACATGTCTGTCCGTCTGTCTGTCTGTCCGTCCGTCCGTATGTCACAGCCATTTTATTCCGAAACTATTAAGACTATACATGTAAAACTTGGTAGGTAGATGTATTCTGTGAACCGCATTCCGATTTTAAGAGAAAATTTAAAAAAATAATAAAATAAAGCGGGCTCCCCATACATGGAACTGAAACTGAAAATAATTTTTTTCATGAAACCTATGTGTGTGGTATCTATAGACAGGTCTTTAAAAATGACATTATGGTTTCTAAAACCACTTTTTCATAAAATTAATCGTTTAAAAGATATACGCTTCCAAAGTGGTAAAATGTGTGTCCCCCCCTCTAACTTCTATAATAACTAAGTGAAAAATCTGAAAAAACCATATGTTGTAGATCTTAATGTAAACTTTCAACCAAAATTGGTTTGAATGAGGTCGAGTCAGCAGTTTTTGAGATACAGTATATTTTCGAAAACCACAAATATAACTTTGTAATTCATACAAATACTATGAAAAACAAAGTTATTTGGCGTAGTTGTAAAAATTGTAAATAAGCTAGTTTTAAGATATTTGTAGGGTTTTTTGTTTTTTTTTTTTTTTTTCAAATAAATATATTAAGTACTTATGTTATATTTATTATAGTTACTACGGAACCCTTCATGGGCGAGTCCGACTCGCACTTGGCCAATTTTTTCATACTTAAGTATTAATTGACTTTAACCTAAAAGTACTTAAAATAAAACAATCTTTTGTTTTTGTATATTTATATAATGGAACACGCGATAATGTAACGAGCATTACAATAAGTATGACTGGATGGTAACCAGGTCTCTTCACTACGGTTGTTTTGGAAAAATTTTATCCAATTTTCTCTATCTTTACGGCCCAAACGTGAAAACCTTAAATAAATAAAATATAACAAGTTATGTCTTACAATATGCAATAATTATTTTAATGTTTCAGTTTTTATCTTTTTCCGTTGAAGAACCACAGCCAGTTTTTTCTAAATATATGTTAATTTATTATTTTCCGCTATAAAAAGAATTGTCAGCTTATTCTACCTACGCTTATTACACAAATTGTCACATCTTAATTTTTAGTCTATGACACATGGCGTCTGCCAAATATCATTTTTTAAATTATATTTTAAAATGAATATCTACACTGGTCAGCAAATAAACCGAGCCACCCGCTACCTAGGAACTCTGATTCGATTTTCTCAAAAAGTATAAAACTTACAACTATCAAAGTTATACCTACAAAAATTGCGTTTCATGGTGATTAAAATGACTACAAATTAATTCGAAAGTACCGTCAACTCACATTGTAATCAAGCAACAAACACAATGCTAACGATTTGCTCTGTTTTCACCAGAGTTTGAAATTAGCGTTCTTTTTCTCTACAATGAAGGTAGTCGGATATTTCTTATCATTTCTTTAATTTTTGTCCATCGTTTGCTCAGACGCGTGTGTTTTTGCTACTTTTTTCGATTAATAATGGATATAACACCTCAGGAAGCAGCTCAAGCTGTAGCATTACTTCAAGCAGGCATTGCGCAACGTGAAGTCGCTCGAAGGCTTCGAATCAGCAGATCTTTGGTGCAACGAGTTTACAGACGATACCTAGAGACTGGAGCATTCGATCGCCGTCCAGGTACGGGCAGACCTAGGGCTACATCAGCAGCAGATGATCGTTATATCCACCTTACTGTTCTGCGAAATCGCCACCTCAACGCAGTTCAAGTCCAACAAAGACTGCGTGACGAACGCCAAGTGGTCATAAGTTCAGATACTGTCAGAAGGAGACTTGCTGAACGGAACCTGACCCCAAAAAGAGCTGCAACAGGCCCAGCATTAACGGTAGCACACCGTCGAGCACGACTTGAATTTGCTCGAGAGCATAGGGATTGGACATTAGAGCAGTGGAGTAATGTACTCTTCACTGATGAGACCAGGGTGAGTCTACATGGAAGTGATCGACGTCAGAGAGTATATCGTCGCCCTGGAGAACGTAATTCTCAGTGTTGCATCGAGAAAACTGTTGCTTATGGAGGAGGATCTGTAATGGTCTGGGGCGGCATCTCGTTAACAGCACATACAGCATTAGTTTTCATCGAACCGACGGGCCGTACACGTGGACTGACTTCTCATCGCATCACTGAAATCCTCGCAGACCATGTGGTACCTTACGCAGGATATATCGGACAGGATATGCAATTGATGCATGATAATGCACGGCCTCATGTTGCTCATGTGGTGACCCAGTATCTACGCGACGTCAGCATTTTTACGATGGACTGGCCAGCTCGAAGCCCGGACTTGAATCCGATAGAACACTTATGGGATGAGCTGAAACGTCGGGTTCGAGCCCGGGTACCTGCTCCAACAAGGCTTCCAGAGCTGCGAATCGCAATTGAAGAGGAATGGAATACAATTCCTCAAGATTTTATCGTCAGGCTCGTAAGGTCGATGAGTTTCCTTTCATTTTAATCACCATGAAACGCACTTTCTGTAGGTACAACTTTGATAATTGTAGGTTTTTAGTTTTTGAGAAAATCGAATTAGAGTGCCTAGGTAGCGGGTGGCTCGGTTTATTTGCTGTCTACTGTAGTTACTCACCGATGAAAATTTATTCCTTTGCACTTCGCCATATTGATTGAACTATTAGTGCAATATCGTAAAACAAACGACGTAATGCGTTTAATGCGCATATTTAATGCGTTTGAATGTTTTTTTCCTTTAAAACAAAACAAAATGACTTATGCGCTCAAGATCTGACAAGCGTCTAAGTGAAGTGCAGTCAATAGACCGCACTTGAATGAAACGCAGTAGTGGTGTGTGGTGACTTCTCTAGTACGTAGTACATATAACCTCAATGTAGACAGCGCGTCGCACTAACATCTCGATCTTACAGAAGCTCAAGCAAGACACACAACAGCAATAAGATCCCTCCACAGAATACTGCAGTACTTTGGACATATAGCACGATAAAGAACAGACAACTTGGAAAAGCTCATTGTTACCAGCAATGTAGATGGCTAACGACTAAGAAGACGTAGTCCCACACGATGGGCTGATCAGGTGTCCGAAGTACTGCAGATGTCGTTGTCCCAGGCTCTTGCATCAAGCTATAGACTAAAAATTAAGATGTGACAATTTGTGTAATAAGCGTAGGTAGAATAAGCTGAAAATTATTTTTATAGCGGAAAATAATAATCTAACACATATTTAGAAAAAACTGGCTGTGGTTATTCAACAAAAAAATTAGCCAAGTGCGAGTCAGACTCGCCCATGAAGGGTTCCGTAGTAACTATAATAATATAATATAATATGTATATTATTAGACGAATAAAAAAAAACTGAAAAAAAAAATCTTAAAAAAACTAGCTTATTTACATTTTTACAACTACGCTAAATAATTTTTTCATAGTGTTTGTATGAATTACAAAGTTATATTTGCGGTTTTAGAAAATATGCTGTATCTCAAAAACTGCTAACCCAATTTCGTTCAAACCAATTTTGGTTGAAAGTTTACATTAAGATCTGCAGACATATATTTTTTTTAGATTTTTCACTCTATTATTATAGAAGTTAGATGGGGGGGGCACACATTTTACCACTTTGGAAGCTTATATCTTTTAAACGATTGACTTTATGAAAAAGTGGTTTTAGAAACCCTGATATCATTTTTAAAGACCTGTCTATGGATACCACACACGCATAGGTTTCATGAAAAAAAATATTTTCAGTTATAGTTCCATGTATGGAGACCCCCCTTTATTATAAATATTTTTTAATAGTTTTCTTAATATCGGAAAGCGGTTCACAGAATACATCTACTTCCTAAGTTTCACATGTATAGTCTTAATAGTTTCGGAATAAAGTTGCTGTGACATACGGACGGACGGACAGACATATCGAAACTATAAGGGTTCCGTTTTTTGCTATTCGGCTACGGAACCCTAAAAAGATAAAATCTCAAACATTAAAATAATTATTGCATATTGTAAGACATAACTTGTTACAATTTGTTTATTTAAGGTTTCCACGTTTGGGCCGTAAAGATAGACAAAATTAGATAAAAATCCAAAGTCCAAAACAACAGTAGTGAAGAGACCTGGTTACCACCCAGTCATACTTATATATACTCGTTGCATTTTCACGTGTTTCATTATATAAATATACAAAAACAAAAGTTTATTTTAAGTACTTTTAGGTTAAATTCAATTAATAATAAAGTATGCAAAAAGAGTGCGAAATAAGATTGCTAGGTATAAAGCTGTCACTTCTGTAGTCGGTCAGCAGTTTAATCTATATAAGTGACATGTTATAGCAGAACGTTGAACAACGCGTAAGCGCCATACAAAATCACGGCGCTTCCGACCTTTTGGTCGCGAGAAAACTACATCTTAGAAGCGCTTTAGCGCTGCGTGTTTTTATTGTTTTGTTATACGACTAATTATTGTTTCAGCGCTGCAGCGAACTTAAGTTTAAACTCTTACAAAATGGAACATATCCTTTGCTTAGGATAGCTCCTCTAGTACGTACTACATATTACCTCAATGGCTAAAGACCGTAGTAGATGGAGAAGCCTGTTGCAAAGATTCCGTCGTAGCCATGATCCTCAGCACTAAGGGACCGACTTGAGGAGGAATACTACATACCTGTAATATGAGTTCTTGTAATTGTTGTGTCTTCTTTTGAATCTGTTCTAATTTCGACTGTTTTTCTTTTTCTAATGCAGTACATTCTTGAACACTATTCGTCGGTAGTCCTAGCCATCTTATCTCCTTTTTTTCTTTAGATATTATATTCATTGCCATTAAGACGTTTAATGCATCATAAACTCTTCTACGGATATTCTTTTGGTCATATTGCTGTAATGTTAAATTAATCCGAATTACATTTTTAAATGAATTTGCTGTTTTACTTGCTAAACTAATTATTTATCGATAATTTTCATAAATATAATAATAATATTCCACAACTTTCACACAACGCCATCTAGTCCCAAACTAAGCAGAGCTTGTGCTATGAGTACTAGACAACTGACTGACAGACAAAGAACAAATGATCGTGCTCATCACACAAACATTAGTCCTGGGTGGGGATCGAACCCACGACCTAGCAGTCAGGGCCACTGACCACTATACCAACAGGCCTGACATGAATTGTTTTGAAATTAATCTTGTTTATAGGCGTTTACTTCGATTTTATTTATTGACAGTTTACTCAATATTAACATACTAGCTTTTGCCCGCGACTTCGTTCGCGTGGGAGGTTTTTCCCGCGTAAATCCGGATCCCGTGGGATTTCTGGGATAAAAAGTAGCCTATGTGTTATTCCAGGTCATTAACTACCTTCTTACCAAATATCATTCGGATCCGTTAAGTAGTTTTTGCGTGAAAGAGTAACAAACATCCATCCATCCTCACAAACTTTCGCATTTATAATATTAGTAGGATTAGTAGGATTGTCACTTACAGTACCATTCATTATAGGGTAAATTTTCTTGTTAATGACTAGTTGTGCCCGCGTGTTCGTGCGCGTTATTCAAATATTATATGCCGGGATAAAAAATATTGCCCTTTCACCTCTTCTATCCTCCAGAGAAAGTCTCATTCAAATCGATTCATCCATTTCAGAGATTAGCCCGGACAAACAAAAAGAAAACATTCGATTGTGTTTTAGTATCTTGTATAAGCACTTGAAAAAACAGTTGTTTTTAAAATCTTAGACTGTCTGTCTGTGATTACAAAATAACTGTGTCTTCTATGTGTTAGATATCTAGTATATGTTGGGCAAAATATATCACTACAAAAAAATACCTAGAGTCGTAGCTAAGTAAAAGCAGTGTCAGTATTCTAATTTACTATCGTAGTCTGAGTAGGTATCGGGCCAAGGGCCGTAGGCTTCAGAATGGTCTGTCCGCTACAAGTATTAGTGCGCGTATGCGATGGACGCTACGAAAGGTGGTCTAAACTGATCCCAAACCGTGGCCGAATGCTCTCTTTGTTTTAGGTACCTACATAAGCTAGCTATTAACGTTTCGGTCCAACTGTCTGATCAGGTACAGTTCATCCAGCGTAACCGCTTTTTGGATATTGCCATACGTTTCTAAGCTGCTTCGTTTTCTTTGTTCTATAGCAGTAAAAACATAGCAAATCAGTGGAATTCCCAAGGTTTTTACCTCGCGATCCCGAACTGTTGTGCGTCCCAAAAGCATGTAGTGAAATCTCACGTAAAATTTCCCAATAGTACTGGTTCAGTATGAACTAGTGGAACCAGCATGGCAGAGCATGTAGCGTATCAGTGCGCACTCGTCGCCAAACTGTCTTGTCCTGAAGTGATATGCTCTGAAAGACAGGTAGTCTCAGGGAATTGTATCCTTGAAATTATCTAAGTCACAACACAATGCGTATCGACTTCCTGAAACAGACAATCTAAACATGGGGAAAATTTTTCGTCGGTAAAAACAACAAGTGGAGCGATACACTCAGTCACATATTCCAAAACAATGAATGGGGGCTTGGCAATGGCTAGACATAATATGTGAGAAATATGCACCTAACCGGGTAACGGTTGATGATGCTATTCTGGCGACAGCGCCGCATTTATTTAGTGCCTGTCGGTCACATTGAAAGTAATTGGACTCGGGATGCCGAGCGCACGATTGATGTTTTACCAGAAATAGGGGCTATTACCGTCATAAGGTAATAGGTATTTTTTCGCCCATAGTAGACGGCTATTTTCCACGGTTTGCACAACTTCTAGATTGCATGGTTTCAAAGATCGCACGCTCATTTGACATTTCTTAATTACAGGAATAACCTATCTGCTTCATATCATGCTTCATTGAAATATACATGACGATGACGGTATTTACCGACGGTCTATAATGTTCTGTTCTTACATCCATTTTGAGAGCTAAAATTGACCAGTATACTGAAATATTTCTAGGTCTGCTTCTTAGAATGGATGTAGGGACGGATCCCTGCTCGCCGCCTGCAAGCCTGCGCTTACGTTGGCCGGATATCGGCTTGCGATCCCCGACGCCCGGGGCGTCAATCGCGGCGGCTCGGGCGTGAGGAAGTGAGTAGTCTCACCCCTACGCGTTCAGCCTCCTCCTTCGCTAGCATAACTTCGCTTCACACACCTATTTGATGTGATGTACCTACGGGCCATTGGAGGATAGTCCTTCGCTATCCAGGATATCGATAGATCCCGGAGACAGCGAACCGCAAGGATCAGCTACGGGATTTTCAGGCCCGCAGTCTACTTGTTTTAGTCTAGCCTTCCATACTATCAGTACATTAGGAAGGTTACGACCCAAAGCTGCGAGTTGAGAAGAAGTGTTCGGATTATATCACACCTATACATGAAAGCCTTGAAACTGTTTTCTCACTTACTCAAAAACTAGAAACTGATCAAGCTACCGAAGATAACTGAAACCGGTTACGTATGAATGTTGCGTATGATCTTTTTTGTATTTGCAAATACACAAAGTGACGCTTTCTCATTCTTATACTTCTTTTCCAGAGTTGTCTGTGTTTAGGCTACTCACAAGTTCTATGAGAATATTAGCAATCGATTTTTTAAATTTTTTGGTTATGACTTTTATGTATCGAAACATATACTGAGATCTGATAGTTTTCTGCCTCGCACAGGGTTTTTTTTTAAAAGACTTGAAAAAGGAGGGTGTAGGTACTATGCTCGGCTGGTTGTTTTTTTATATATTCACCGATTCCTCCGCCAAATGTGAATCAATTTTCAAAATAATTATTTTTGGGTGGTTCCGTTATCACCAACACAAAATCTGATCGCGGAAGTCGAGGGAAACCCTCAAATTTTATAGGCTCGTGCATTGTTTGTCATATACTTTATAACGCGATTCAGATATTTATGCGCCGTAATCATCATCTCATCTTGCTGAGCTGATGATGGAAGGTATAAGTTTGGATCTGATCATGGAATCCCAGGAAAATCAATGGAAATTCGACTTTATTTGCACTAACGTTGATATAATAACAACTCAAGATGCACACTCAACGTCTCAAAACCATCCGCATAAAATGAGTGCTTTATGCGCTCATTTCAAATAGTATCGCGTCACTCGCGTCTCGCGTCATACGTCAATAATGCCGATATGTTCTTTGACAAATTGTAAAAATATTACGTAAAGAAGGCTAAAAAAGGATGGGATATCGAATTTTCGGTAAGTAAAAGAGTTTATTGACTAATTATTATTGTTTTTATGACTGATTATAGGAAGCAATATGTGATTTGGATTTAATTTGTCTTAAAATTTCACTTAGCGGTCAAAGTGTAATACGACAAATTTCAATGGCCGCTTTTTCAGTGTCTAAACAATGTATTATGGCATCTTTTTTATCAACCGACGACAAAAAAAGGAGGAGGTTATCAATTCGACGCGTATATATATATTTTTTTAATGTATGATCATCGAGTACTCGAAGACGGCTGAACCGATTTGGAAAATTCTTTTTTTGTTTGATAGGGTATACTTCGAAATTGGTACCATTTATCACCAAGTCAGGATCTGATGATGGGATCCTGGAGAAATCGAGGGAACTCTTCAAATATTATAGGCACACCTATGGCGTTTTGGGTATTTCTTATAGTAACTTGTGCAGTTGCTCTCAAAAAGTACCATTTGGGGAAGTGGAACTGATGATGAAGACCACAGATGGCCGCCGAAACTACTCAATAATAAGTATTTCGTGTATTGCGATTCGATTACATGAATATGGATATTAAACACTTTATGCTCGTCACAATGCATATGGTGATGTATAGCTGATGGTGAAGTACCAGGAGAACTCCTCATAAATTAACGGCCCATCATTGGGAAAAGCAATATTTTATAAAATGTTATAAGTAGTTGACATTTAGGCTCTTGTAACTAGGTAAATTAAAAATCAACCAACTAAAGAGTGAAATAAAAACTTTTTACCAAAAAATTAAACCGACTCGCAAAAACACTGCAAAGTGAAAAATAACTTTAATTTCGGAAGTCGGTGCCAAAAACGAAAATACAAAACTAAAGACACCGACTACCGAAATTAAAGTTATTTTTCACTTTGCAGTGTTTTTGGGAGTCGGTTTAATTTTTGGTAAATTTTTTTTTTTAGTCGCATAATAAAGTTGAAAATTGAACAAGTTAATGGAGTCGATTTTTTTTTAAGTTTGTTTTATTAATAAGTTTATGTAGTTTCGACCTTTATTGTATTTAGTTTTTGGCTAATATTTATACGTTATATAATATAATAAAGGAGAAGAGGTCGTCAATTTTACGGTTTTTTTAATATTCATAAATATTTCATGTATATCGATTCATTATGGGATAACATGGGTTCACGATATGCGGCATGCTAATGATAAAAGTGTGTGTGAGTAATAAGTAATAAGTAAGTAATAAGTTTATTATCAGAAAGGTGGGTACAAAATCATCTATCTTATTCAAAAAACAGTATAAAAATGTTAGTCCCTTAAAAGATAGAGTAAACGATGATGTCCGTGCTAGTATATACTGTGTGACGGACATCAGCGCCTTCCTCTTACAGATTAAAACAACAAAAATTAACATAATTATTTGCAATATAAATAACTACAAGATTCTGATGCGTGTTGATTAAAAATTAGTAGAATATAAATTTAACATAATAAAAATTGCACAATACTTATACTTCAATATAACATTATTTGATTTATTGAAATTGATAGTAATAATATTTTTAATTATAATTTGATTTAATGAAATTGATAACAATAATTATATAAAATAGAATTAGATTTAATGAATTTGATAACAATTATTATATAACATTAAAAAAATAAAATTAAGGCTAAGTTAAAAGCATGCAAGGAAATACTTTGAAGTGAAGGTGAGTTTATAATATTTATTTTGAAATAGCACATAGTACATTATATATTTCTGTTGAATAGTCTTTCAGTTTCGTCGTATGTAAGACCCTGAAGATATTCACTTACAACTCTCTTACATTTATATTTCGGCAAAGAATATATTTTGCAAACTTTATTGAGCGCATTATAAAGGCGACCACTCAAGTTCGGAAAGTGCCGACTTGCTAGAGCAGTATTGGCTTTCATAGAAGTGCTAACCATGTCTTTACGACGTTTATGTGTAAATAGTTCAGGATTATAACTCAGTGAGGAATGAGTACGTAGGACTATATGGAGTGCACAAAGTTGCCTGACGGTAAGCACAGATAAATCCCTGTATAGCTGGATTGTAGAATAACGGAAGGGTTTGTGTAGCATCACCTTCAACACTGCTCTCTGCGCCCTTTCAAGACGAAGCATAAGAGTTTTATATGTTCCGCCCCAAACAGGGATGCAATAGGTCAGAATTGACTGCGCTAAAGCAAAATAAGTGGTTTTCAGCAATGGGGTAGTGACCACGGCTCTAAGCTTCTTCATTGGGAACATAAGCTTACGTACACGAGATACCGTAACGTCAATGTGTTTGTTCCAGCTTAGAGTACAGTCAACACCAATCTCATTAAAAACTTCTTATTTTTATACTTTAGTTTTTCTCGTGACCAAATACGATGCGGAGAACGGACATCAATCGTCAGCCAACAAAGAAGAGAGATTTTTATTATGCCGAATTTTTTGGACGATGATATTATGTACTTATATGACGGAAAAAGGTATAACCCTTATTGAATTAAAAATGTTAATAAACGATTTTAAGAGTTAATATAGTTTTGTTTCTTTTATATACACATGTTCTACCCACGGAATAGATGAATAAAGGTTGGAATGGTAATGTGGGCGGGTCGAGCGCGCCACATTTATGATACGACAATCATAGCGCGACCGATTAATTCATTCACCGCGTTTAGTGCGCTTCGGATTAGTTCGGAACACAGAGCTCTGCTTTAAAATGTCGTGTTGTGCAATTATAACCTGTAAAACAAAAAAAAATGGCCAAGTGCGAGTCGGACTCGCTCATGAAGGGTTCCGTAGTAACTATAATAAATATAATATACTTAATATATTTATTTGAAAAAACAAAAACAAAAAACCTTAAAAATTTCTTAAAACTAGCTTGTTTACAATTTTTACAACTACGCCAAATAACTTTGTTTTTCATAGTATTTGTATGAATTACAAAGTTATATTGGCGGTTTTAGAAAATATACTGTATCTCAAAAACTGCTGACTCGATCTCGTTCAAACCAATTTTGGTTGAAAGTTTACATTCAGATCTACAACACATGGTTTTTTTAGATTTTTCACTTCCTTATTATAGAAGTTAGAGGGGGGGGGACATTTTACCACTTTGGAAGCGTATATCTTTGAAACAATTAACTTTATGAAAAAGTCATTTTAGAAACCTTAATGTCATTTTTAAAGACCTGTCTATAGATACCACACACGTATAGGTTTCATGAAAAAAAAAATATATTTTCAGTTTCAGTTCCATGTATGGGGAGCCCCCCTTATTTTAAGTATTTTTTAAATTTTCTCTTAAAATCGGAAAGCGGTTCACAGAATACATCTACCTACCAAGTTTTACATGTATAGTCCTAATAGTTTCGGAATAAAATGGCTGTGACATACGGACGGACGGACAGACAGACGGACAGACATGTCGAAACTATAAGGGTTCCGTTTTTGCCATTCGGCTACGGAACCCTAAAAACAGACCGCAAGTATAGAGCGAGGAGGTATATCTTTCCATCGGTAAGTCGAAAATAACATTTAATTACAATTTTATTTCTAAAAAACCAAAATATTCTGATCACTATGAAATTCCGAACATTAACAACATTATTGCAACAAGTTACAAAAAGTATACATTGCCCGTTGTGTACTCGCTTAATCAACGCAATGACCAAGTTCTCTCACAGTGCATGCTCTGCATGCGCCACACTTCAACCATTGACGTTTTGTCCTTTGCCCTGATTGGCCGTGATGCACGGCGCATGTTTATCGACAGTGAGTTACAATCAGTAGTAAGCTCTCGATTTAAGTGTGTGTAATTTATTTGTATGCGTAATTCGCATACGTAACGGGCCTCTTGCTTGTAGTAGAGCTAAAGAGTGGGGAGATAAGCGGCGACACGCGTTCTCATACAAATCAGGAACTATTTCCTTTCTAACCTCTTTTATCTGCTCTGTGGTTCTACCCAAAAACATATTTACACTCAGATAAGAGTATATTAATTACGTCTTTAGAACACAATTTAATAAACATAAAATATTACAAAAATTTCTTCTAAAAAATTAAGTAATACTCCACTCAATGCCTTGTCCTACCGACCAACGTCAGTCTTAAAATTGTATTGCCTTTCGCATGCTGCTTTGTAAAAAAAAACTGCGCATCTTGGTTTTTTTGTTCATCAATGTGCACTAATAACGTTTTACATATACTATCTTAAGCAATTCAAATATTTGTGTCTAATAGTTATCTTTTCGTGGTATTCATTCGAGCTTATGATGAAAGTAACAACACTGGAAAGTTTCTAAGCGAGTTATCTCATAAAGTATTGATCCGATTTAGAAGGGGTTTCCACTGTAGAAATTCTTATTTTGTAGGGAATTATAAATTTTGGGCTAGGTTAGTTGAGGTCCAGGTTTGAGCCACTCGCGCATGTCCAGGAACGGAGCGTATGTAGCCTATCAAAACTATCCATTGGCTTGACACCGACTTCAACCAGGTGACTAGGTATCTAGTCCTTATTATAAACGAAATTTGACGTCCAACGATTATTGTTAGCTTTTTAATGGAGTCATGTTTTTGTTTTAAAATCGGTTCCATTTTCTATATATTTTCATGTGTGGTTATGCATGTAAAGCGAGAATAGTTTATGGAAACCGCGTAAACTAAGGCCGCTATCCCACTAGCGTTTTACGAGCGTTGGCGTCTCTCGAACGTATATCTATACTTATAATAAATCTGTAGAGAGGTCAATTCTGTACATGAAATATATTTACAAAATAACTATCAGGGGGTGATTAGGGATCGATACTGATACTAAAAATGCAATCAGTAAAATTTTTGTCTGTCTGTCGGTCTGTCTGTCTGTCTGTATAACCGTTATAGAAACAAAAACTACTCGACGGATTTTAACGAAACTTGGTACAATTAATTTTCATACTCCTAAGCTGGTTATAGTATACTTTTCATCACGCTATAATCAATAGGAGCAGAGCAGTGAAGGGAAATGTTGGGAAAACGGGAGAAGTTACTCCATTTTTTAAGCTTCCGTCGCGTGTGCAACCTTAATGGTTAAAGCTACACAGAAATCATTTATGACGGAAATGTTTTCCTTAAAATTATATAAAAAATATCCCACGACAGCATATATTTATCTTTTATGGTTGACTCACAATAACACGTGAAGCTACACAGAAATAATTTATGACGGAAATGTTTTCCTTAAAATTATATAAAAAATATCCCACGACAGCATATATCTATCTTTTATGGTTGACTCACAATAACACGTGTAACTCCCGATAGCTTAGCAGCTCGAAGCTTTCTGATTATTATTCTGCTCCGAAATTTAAAACCACCACAACTTTGCAATGGAACTCGGCTAAAAGTAACCCAGTTGCAACAAAATATAATCGAGGCTCAAATTTTAACAGGTTGCGGTGCAGGAGAAACCGTCTTTATTCCCAGAATTACTATAATACCAAATAATTTTCCATTCCAATTTAAAAGAACGCGATTCCCAGTATCGGTGTGTTATGCAATGACAATTAATAAGGCTCAAGGGCAGACTTTTCGTGTTGCTGGAGTAGATCTCGTTGTCAGTTGTTTCTCGCATGGTCAGTTGTACGTCGCTCTTTCCCGGGTTAGCAGTTCTAGAAATCTTTATGTTCACGTGCCGGACGGGTCAACTTTCAACATAGTTTACCCGGAAGCTTTGCGCTGAAGTATTGTCGTTCTATAGGTACTTAAGCCTCATATGAACGTGATCTAAACAATATTACCAATACATTAACTTAATAACACACAAGGAGTTACACGCTGACGGAGTCGCGGGCACAGCTATTAACAATAATATTGTGCGGTTCGGTATTGCGATATTTTTCAACAGTATTATAGATTGACATATTATATTTCCCTACTAAATTACGAAAGTTAATCTGTGTGTTACATCAAAATCACTGAACCGTGAGGAAGGAATTAGGCTACATTTTTTTTTACGAAAAACGATGGAAACGTGGACCAAGTCGCGGGCAGCAGCTATCTATGCTAATAATATAAGGCTGAAGAGTTTGTTTGTTTGTTTGAACGCGATAATCTCAGGAACTACTGGTTCGAATTGAAAAAATATTTTTAATTAAATAGTAAATTTATAGAGAAAGGCTATAGGCTATATATCATTACGCTAAGGCTAATAGGAGCGGAGCACCAATGAAGAATGCTTCAAAATCGGGGTTAAATTTAACGTTAGCCCAAAGTAACTATTCCACGCGGACGAAGTCGCGGGCAAAAGCTAGTAGTATATAAGACAGTGTCTTTGAACAAATAAAACAAGAAGTTAAAAATATACAAAGAAGCGTTTTATTATTATAATATTTTAAACAGCCTGTATGAAAAACCCCAAAGTTATAACAAGCCTCCCTTCTGGTGACACTGAAACTCTAAGATTAGTGTCTAAATATCACCTTGAATCACTTTGATCAGATCACTTTGAATCACTTCTAAAAGTTCGTCAAATGTGGTCTTCGGCATTCGCAAATATTTATAAAATTCCGATTCATTATTTTTAATATTATTAGAATACAGTGCGAAATATTCACTTTCTTGTTTTTTTTCACGACTGGTTCTTTTTGTTTTACGTATCTTTCGTCGAAGTAGTAAAACCAACAGTAGTCTTTCCCCGTCGAAATCCATTATGTTTCTGATTGTACGCCTCAAATAGTATCATGAGCGCGACGTAAACGTCGCGTCTGCGCAACGTTGGCGCTGCGCAGACGTTGGAGACGCCAACGCTTCTAAAACGCCAGTGGGATAGCGGCCTAAGGTGTACGGAATCCTAGGTGCAGAGCATTGCTTGAGCTTAAAACTATGCTGAAAACAAAGTCAGATCGAAACAAGGTGCGCCCCTTCAACGGCGTATTCAAATGGATTCAGCTCAAACTTCGACCACTATCTGGTTGTTAAATTGGATGTATCTGTATGTATCCAAGCCCGCTGCATCATCGGACTACGAGACAAACGGCGAAGCGCCGTCGTTACATAGTGGACATCCCACCCATACGCACAAATATATATACATATATTGTAAATACTTGGGCTACATTAACTGGAGATACTGTTGTCCATTTTATTTATAAAAGTATGGTATATGTATTTATATAAATATTTATTCATATATATTATTTATGTAGATTTCTATTTTATGATATTAGGTTTTTTTGTTTTATCACTATTATTATAATTATTTTTCCAATATAATGTTCACGTACATATTGCACCTTCCACTCTATCTCTTCACCACTCATGGTTGACTGGTAGAGAATGCCTACGGCATTAAGTCCGCCTTTGTACCTATGTGCATAAAGTGTAAATAAATAAATAAATAAATAAATAAATAATTGGCTTCAAAAAAGCGCGTCCGGGTTGAAATCGAGTACTAAATGGATACCTAACAACTTGATATTTTTTCTGTAATAGGTTCGATCAAAATATTAGGTGCGGCCGGTGTTATTTTTTCAATAAATTAAATACAAGTTAGTTAAAAAAAATAAAAACCTAGAATATATTGACTTAGGTGCCGCGTCCGGCCCCAGTTTGCGGCGGAAATTATTTTTTGTCTTTTTTCTCCAATACATTACGCTATTTCGCATGTGTTCACAAAGAACTAGATAGTTATTACCTCAATCAATATTATTTCTACACCATAATAGGGATTAAGTTACAGCTGGTTGTCTCCGCGTCCGACGTTTTGAGTTGATATCAGTGGCGCGCATCGATCTGTCTATAAATCCTATATTCTAGTGTCTTCAGAATAGTTGTTAGAGTGATATGAACTTTCAGTCGCGCTGCATCAGTGGTAAGGATACCATCTCTGTGCGTCTCCATTTAAATCTTTTATTAAGGTAAGTACTCGTTTTCGGTGGCTTGGTATACCCTTCAAATTGATTTCGGTGAATTCATTTTATCCAGTACTATTGCAATTAATATTTTTAATCTCAAGAAAGTCTGAACCAAATTGATTGAGACTTTCAATGGAAGATAGAGAGAGAGAGAGAGAGAGAGAGAGAGAGAGAGAGAGAGACGTTTTTAGGGCAACATATGGGCTACTTTTTATCAGGAATTCCCACGTCATCGGGATTGGCGCGAAAAAACCGCGTAGGTAGTATCGACTCTCACGCAAACAAAGTTCCAAGACCAGCGTACATAAAAAAAAAACAATCTCCTTTCTTAATCTAGTATCAATATCTATGAACCACCATCATATCAGTAATTTATTTGTCAAGCTTTGTACTAAAACAAAATTTGGGGCATTTTCACAGCTTGCATTTTACATTACATAATTTTAAAAGGTGTTGCTGTTATTTTTATAAATTGTGATTTGACAGGTCTTTTTTGAGAATAGCGCGTTACTATCCAAAATTAGTAGCCAATGTTGTTACAAATCCAGTATTATTATTATTATTATTAGCACGCAATGTTTAAACACCCTGTATAATAAAAGGTAATACTACAATAATACATACTTGGCTATCTGCTGAACCATGCATTCCTGCAGCAAATTCTAGCACTAATTCATCTGCTACTTCGTTATAAGAAGTGAAGCCTTTATTTCTGACCTTTTCACAAACTTTCATTGAAAAATGCCTTAATCCTTTGCCAACTTTGTCCGCATGTTTACGTCTCTTAGTGGTACTGAAAACAAACATAAAAAATAAATTAAATGGTGATGACGCTGAAAATGCGTATGCGCAAAGATTATGGAGGTTGTGCTCTCATGTAATTTATTTGTATTGCTGGTTTTTATATGGTTTAACTTTTATGGACTGTATTTGTTTATCGGTGGTCCCAGTACACAACATGTTATTACTACTTTGAGACTTTCTTTGGAAATATTGTTTCGAATTATTGTTATGGATCCTATCGACATTACAAAAGTTATTGTAGTGCAGTTATTTGCGCCCTAAACCCATTCTCATCGACAGTAATCTCATTACGTCGCAGGGAGACTGACGTGATTCTCTCTACTGTTACATTATATGAAACTGAGGTTGGAGTAGTCTCGGGTTTCAAAATGGGTCCAGGGACAGTGTATTCAGGGCCTTCCTTATGGCGGCTCCACATTAGTGCCGTGAATTCACGCGCGAATTCTCGTCGTGAATTCACGGCGTAAGTCGTGCCCTCCACATTCACAGGATACTTCAATCGTTCCTGAAACCTGCCGCGAAATAGACGTAGAAGCTGCTGCTACATAATATAAAAACAATCCCCTTTAAATTGCAAATGACTTGAAAAAAAATATCTGCTTAGATTGACCATTGCTGTAAAACAATGTACCATTGCCATCTAGTATAGTGGCTTGAGCTCTATGTACATCTGATGTCCATAATGATGTTATTAAACTGACTGATGCCTGATATCATACTACTGCATACGTCCGTTCGCCTTTGTAATCCGGAGTAAACTGGCATGGGTCCGTGAATGTGGATGACTACGCGTGAACGCCGCGCGTAGAGGGCGCGACCCTTTGTCGCGGGACAAAATACCGATACTGATCGAGGAACACGCGTGAATGCGCGTGATCCCTGCGAAAACCGTCCACATTCACGTTCACGCCTGTTTGCGGGGCTTCACGGCACTAATGTGGAGCCGCCATTATAACAAGAGAGTGAGGTGGTGTGCGCGAAATGATCCACGGGCTCGCCTCTGGGTCATCTCGGGGCGAGTCAAACACTTCACTCCCCTGCCTTGACCAGACTGAGCCTGCAGAGACTAGATAGGTCGGGGCTAGCATTGAAGAGCATTTAAGTGCTGTTGTAGCTCGCGACTTTCGCTCACCACAGGTTAGAGGATATCCATGACAATTTAGGTACACCTCGAAAAAAGATGTAGAGTTATGGTTCAAATTGGACCCTGATACTGGAAATAAGCTTACAATAGTTCGACATTCATTTCTTTTTCAGAGTTCTTTTAATTGTGATGGCGGCTTATTTGCATGAGGGAGAAACTGAAAAAATCTGACTGAAATCAGTAATGATGGCACAACAGTTACTCGTGTCCATGAAAATCACAGTGATTATGATTAAGTGGATATACGGAGCTGTTATGAACACAGTGTTGCTGAGGCTTCAAGCAGTGAAGAAAAGAATAAAGCAGGGCACATTCAATATTGAAGCGTCAATAGCCTAATGGATAAGGTGTCGGACATGTGATCGAGAGGTCCCGAGTTCGAATCCCACCCATTACACTATTGCCGTGAACCCACTCCAGACACAAGCATATTTAACTTAGTCGGTGAGGTTAACAAGATTGCTAGTAATGTGAATTCTACCCACATTGCTAGTTATCTTTTAAAAAAAAAATATTGAAACAAAATATTAAAAAACAACCACATATTTTTTTTAGAGGTAGACTTTTTTTAGTAATTTCGAATTATTTTAGTAAAATAATAAAAGAAAAAAATAGAATAAAAAATATAATTCTCTGCATTATAGGAATAAATGACTCGAATTACAAAATTTTGTGAAGAGGGGATAGGCTAATTGCTGAAGTGACAGAATAAAGGATTAATTATACTCACTATTCTGCAGGTGGATCATTGTCCGAATCATGTCTTCTTCTAGAGGCATGTGACATTGTTGGAGATATGCTATTTGCACTGCTAGTGCTTGTTACTTGGTTTTCTGGCTTTGATGGTAATGACACTAGATCTGGTACACTATGTAAAAATTTCAGTTCAGTCAGTGGTTCTTGTTTAAGCTAGAAAAGAAAGTTTCATATATTAGTATTATATCCAGATCGCAATTTTATTGATCAGTTATGAGTGGTTGCAGATGAGTTAAAAATGATTACCTCCACTTCTTCAACTTCTTTAGGCTCAACTTTAATTTTTTGCAAATTTGCTAAGTTATTAATATGCACAAACTCTGGAAACAGACAAAGTTATACATGTAAGTATAAAAAATCCTGGACAACAGTCTTCCCTATACTTTTTAAAATACAACATATCAAAGTCTGTGTCTGCCTGAAGCTTGTCCAAGTTACCATAACTTATTAAACATTTTTTTAAACTTGCTAGCTCTGTGCAAATGATACCGCATTTTTATACAGATATCCTGAACTTACGAGTGTTGAATTGTTATGTTTTACCCAAACTATAAGTTATCACATAACATATAACACATTAGTACCTGTAACTATCCTAGATTCCAAACACCAAGCTCATGTTTTATGAGAATTGGGCTTCCAAATCTCCAAAAGTGAATATTATATTTTGTCCCAACCATAGAAGGAAACAGCAGAACAGAAACCATTCATCCTATTAAGAAAAATGTTTCTTGCTTTGGAAAATATTTAAGGAACTATCAATGACACATCACACTAGCTGTAATGATAACCATAACCAAAGATAACAATAATTGTGATGAATGTTTCAATTGAAATAAGTTTCTTACTTGATGCACATTTGAGGCCACTCAACTTCACTGCTCGGTACAATGATGTCTGCAAAAGAATAACAAAATAATCTGTTTTTTATGCCTGTACGTGTAGCTTTTTAGTCATGGACAAGGTAAATTTGAAAACGATTAAGTCCTTTCTTTATTCACAAGCTCTGGAGTGACTCTGACCTATGCATGCCAGTAAAGCACCCAAAGTAAACAACATGCTAAGACTATTCTATACTTTAGATCTCATGTAAATATGTATCCAAAAATCACACTAATAAAACGAATTGAATTGAATGTATTCATGATTTAAATGCTGGCTTAAGTAATTTTACTCATAAAGACATGTCAGCATTATTGAGGTATTGGTAGGTACATGATTATAAATCAGTCCAACTAATGAACATCTCCCTGTGTGATCCTTAGCTATTAATAGATTCAGTATTTGTCTTGTTTGAATAAAAATAGGTAAACACAAAGAGAGAATATATTAATTATCAAATTTTAGATGGAATGATAGTAATTATGCCTATAAATCATTTTAAATTAATGAACAAAATCAATTTTGGAATCAACAAAATTTAACCTGTGATAAACAGATTTCTAGATGTTCATTATAATTGATATTAATTATAACATTCCATTATTAAGTGCTATTCTTTTACATTTCTTTTTGGATAAGCACTATAATATTATAGTGCTTAAATATATATAATATAAAAATTGACTTGAAATAAACATTCCATGCGCTTATGGTTTGTAAATATATAAATACTGGCATACCTTATTAATTCCTTCTGCTGCAGTAGGAAGTTTTATAATTTTCACAGGATTAGGTTTAAATTTGATTTGACCAAGCGACTGATTGTTTGTATTATTTTGAACAACTTTTACCATTTGTGGATGCCCTAAAATAAACCATGATAATTAAACATGACGTATGTGGCTTTATAACTATTATTGATACTACAATAAATCTTTACAATGGAAAGAATCTCACAACAAAAGTTAATTCATAAACCGACGAGTTTGGTGAGTAATAAATGCACAAAATAACTGACAGCGGGAAACTGCCCAAGCGGGAGCGTCATGTATCCACTACGGATTCTGTAAATTTTTATAAATTGCATGAACATGGAAAGTTACGAGCAGAACTGTAAACATTATTATGTGATAATAATAAAGTAAAAATAAGCATCACGAAGATAGCTTGGCTACTAACCATTAGCGTCATGTATAAGAAAATTTACAGTACTATTCGTCTGAGACATTTTCTCCGTATTCCTTGCAAATGTAGGTCCATTTACGCAATTCGATAATGTAGCATATAAACATTTGTTGATGACCAAACAAAATAATAATACCTACTAAACTCGATTTGTATGGTCAAAATGGCGACATTAGTTTTGGGTTAACTTCGAAGGTCAGAAAAATCAAACGAATTTCTACTGTATATTCTTTTATATCACTATGTTTTAAAAACAATGAACTCGTCTGAATTAGCTTTCCAAAATGATAACCACAAAGATACGAACAACACACGTAAAAGCCCAAGTTAAAACAATGGAAAAGTAAATAGACAGTGGCGGGCGGGCGGTTTTATGATTTACCAGCTGATTGGACAACTGCTGTTGTGTTCACGTGGTAATCGCGGTGGCATCCGCCGGGAATTTTGTATTCTGGAAAAGGCGCCAAATAAATCTGTCAATACTGCCATCTATTAGGTTACTTTGAACTAATATTTTTTTCGGTTGCAACAATAGCAACTTTTTAAAATAAAATCTCGGAATTGGACCCTTTGATCCCACGTACTATACCCGGACTTTTAATTCGATACAGTAAGCTTACATAAGCTAATACGCCGCTCAAGAGTGACTAAATTTGAGTACCTGGGTAACTGGGTAACTGATAACCTAGGTGGTGGTTTATACGTTATTTGATGATGTTATAAGAAAAATTAATAATAAAATGAGAGTTGCAGGGATTTTCCTGGATTTAAGCTCCGCATTTGACACAATTGACCATGAATTTCTTTTGACTAAAATGAAACATTACGGAATCAGAGGCAGGGACTGAAAACGGTTACGGTATACGGTTACGATACCTGTATAAAATAAATGTACCTTCATAAAATAAAGGTAAGGCTATACCGTTATTTAACCTTTATGCGATATCGGTACCGAAAAACATAGAATTGACCGTTGCAGGACGTGGGACGAGGGGTGTGAGGCACCGGCAAGGGTGGACAAAGCACAGGCGTGCGCGCCGGCATACCTATTAGAACCTGCTTTTGTCGCTTGTCGCCGGACGCTCGCACACAGTGACCACTAACACTCTGTCAGTAAAAGTTGTGTTGTATGTGTCGTTATTTAGAAAATAATTATGGGACGAAAACGTAAAAACGCAATCTATGCTTTCTTTTTTCATTTTCAAAGGAAAATAATTCTTGTACCTGCCAAGTGCTTGGATGCTCAGCCGTAGTAAAAGTAAGTTCGTATCTGATTATTTTATACAATACATACATACTCAATATCTACCGGTCAGTTATTGACATGCTACTTTTTATTTTTTTCGCAGATAAAAAGACCTACCTAACCATACTTTTTTACTATAGCACTAAACAATACTTGAAAGAAGTTATCTATAATGCTGGCTCCAAACAATCGTCCAACATTCCAACACAAACAGGTATATAACCTATTAAAAAATATCCTGTAATAGATAGATAGATAGAATATACTTTATTGTACACCAAAATTTAAACACACCTATTTAACAATATTGCTTATTCTATGGTAACAATGGCGGTCTTATTGCTGAAAGCGATATCTTCCAGACAAGCTTTGGAATGACTTTAAAAACTTTAATTAAAGTGGGGAGGGCTAAATTAGTGTACTTACTACATTACTCATAAAAACAGAGAAACAAAAATTATTTAAATATTAAAATAAATAAAAGTATATGCAAATATATATATATATATATATATATATATATAAATACAATGTAATACATAGGTAATTAAATAATACAATACATATAATGTGTTCTTTATCATCAAGTGGAGAGACAACAAAAGAATAGTCATAAATTGGAAAGAAAATAATTAGCAACCGAGCTTTTAAAAGTAGCCAGTGACTGAGCTTGTCTTACTGACACCGGCAATGCATTCCACAAACGAATAGCTTGCACCGTAAACGATGAGCCATAGAATTTAGTGAAATGTGCAGGCATTGAAAGTCTCAAATTCTCCGATGATCTCAAATCTCTACCATGTGTGTCATGAAGGAACTTAAAGCGTTCTTTGAGATAAAACGAAGTTGTAGGATTGAAGAGAATACTGTAAAGTAATGATAAAATATGTGCATTCCAGCAAAGGCGGATCGACAGCCACTTGAGTTTAATGCGAAACTCAGAAACATGATCATATTTGCGCAAACCAAATATGAATCTGATACAAAAATTTTGGAGTCGGTCAAGCTTATCTAGCTGCACTTCAGTAACATCTGGATAACTTGCATCAGCATAGTCGAGAACAGGGAGAAGAAGGGATTGGGCAAGCGCAATTTTAGTGGCAGTCGGCAGGAAATTGCGCAATCTGCGTAAAGAACCCGCAGAGGCAAACCGTTTGCGGCTTACTTCTTGCAACTGGGGACCCCAAGGCAAATATCCGGCCCCTATCAATATAAATACCTAGGTCTTTTACTGAGTCACAATAAGGTATAGCAGCTCCATCAAAAACGATTTGAGGAAGGGTCGCCCAGTTAATTTTGGAACGTAGCCTAGGGCTGCCAACAATAATGACTTGAGTCTTCGCAGGATTCGCCTCAAACCATGATTCAAACTACTATCAGAAATACGCGCTAAGTCTTTATTCACAATCGTCACCGCCTCAGACAGTTCTTCAACGGGAGCTTGCGAATAAATTTGCAGATCGTCAGCATAAATGTAATAAGATGAGAGAAGTTCATTTGAAATAGAATTTATAAATATGGCGAAAAGAAGAGGAGAAAGAACGCCCCCCTGTGGTACGCCAGCAGTAGTATTGCACCATGAAGATGATGTACCTTCAATGCAAGTACATTGTCGGCGGCCACACAGATAACTACGAAACCAATCAATTGCTGTTGGAGATATGTTAAGAGAGCAGAGTATACCGAGCAGGACATCAAAATCGACAGTGTTAAAGGCGTTGCTGAAGTCCAGTAATGAAAGGACAGTCGACTTCCTATTATCCATACCTGATCTGATATCGTCAGTAATTTTAACTAGAGCTGTGGCTCTGTGAGCTGTGTGGTCCTGAACGAAACCCGGATTGGTACAAATTTAGGAGTTGGTTTTTACAAAGGAAGGCACTAAGTTGATTGTAGATAAGGCGTTCGAGGACTTTGGATAGGAACGGTAATATGGAAATGGGGCGGAAATCAGAGAAAGAAACAGGATTAGACTTTTTAGGGAGAGGAGTTATCTGAGCTTCTTTCCACAAAGATGGGAAAACACCCGAGGATACGGAATAATTGAGGACATGGCAAATGACAGGAAGAATTTCGTCCAGGATAGGGAGTATCATTTTACGGCTAATACAGTTATTACCAACGGCATTTGATGTTATAGATAGCATGCTCTTCATAACATCACAACTGGTAAATTAATTAAAAATTAAAGGAGAATAATTAGGAGTGGGAAGAGAAGAAAGATTATTTAGAGTAGTGGTTTTAACAGCAACATTGAAGCTACAAGAGGTGGAAAAATGTTGATTGAGCGATTCAAGGTCTATATAAGGATATAGACCTTGAATCGCTCAATCAACATTTTCCTTTTTTTTATTCCTAAGGAGGAATAGACTCTTGACGTGACTTCCCAATTCCCATAGATCTAAGAAATTTCCAGACTTTAGCTGGATCACCGTTTTCAACGGACTTATGAATGTGGCGGCGTCGACGTCGGCGACTTCGGATAGCGACGTATTTTTCTCGACTTTCTCGACTAGGTCTGCACTTGAATTTAGACTTTGCTGCTGCCGCCTTTCTTTGTAAAATTACTTTCACGTCATCTGTTAGCCACGGAGCAGGTAGATGCTTAATCTTTACCAAACGAACAGGTGCATGCACGTCATAAAGCTTGTTAAGATTGGAATTGAGGAGGTCAACTTTGTCATCAATCGACTCTATATGAACAAGATCAGACCAGTCAATATTGCTAGCATCTTCCCGAAGACTTTCCAAGTTCATTCCACCAAAACTGCGCTGAAGAATACTTTTGGGTTTTGACTTAGGAGGGCGAATTTGCCACACTATAAAAAAGCATTGGCGCCGTTAATGGGCCTTCCACTTAACTAAATTAACAAAATTATCTTATCTATGGTTAATCATTGTTCATATACTAGATGGTTAAACTAAATAATGATTAAAATAAATAAATGATTCAATTTCAATATTTGTTTTATTAAATTTACCAAATAATCCTAGGTAAGAGACAATCATATGGCTTAGGTACAATTTAATCAGCCGTTCATTAATAAGAATATATATTTTTTTATGCGTCACTTTTCTTCACTATATCCAATATTTCCTTCACCTTATTGTAACGCATGTTTCCGAGAAACTTAGACATCTCCAATGTTACTATTTTCGCAAAGAACTCGTTACATTCAGCTTCTTTTTCTGCACTCATGTTGCAGCCTTCTTATTCCGTCATAGTACCAATTTCTCTTGTTGTTGTAATAGTGTTATATTTATGGGTACACATTTCTCAAGAGTTGGATAAATCATCATTAGTTTGATAATCACGCAGATCCTTATGTAAATCAAAAGTGTAAGGTGCCTCATGGATATTTTTATCGATTTTTCTCGAATATATGAAACCATCAAAAGGTTGAGAATCCGGAAATTTGTCTTGTGAGTAACAGAAGGTTTCCTGGGTATTAGTCGGCACTCTGGATATTTTTGGTAAAGTTTCGTATTCCGTTGACATATTTTCAGACTGGGAATTAAGATTTTTGCGAATGTTGTCACGTTTTTTAATCTTGCTCTGATCTGAAAAACGAATGAGTAAAAATACCTACTAAAGTCCAGTCGAAGAGTTAGCTGAAGAAAATATTATACACTAACACTATTGTTCTACACTTTATTACCAGTATCCACATAAGTATTTATTACTTACCTTTTTCTGTAATTATAACTTTTCGTGTGCTATTTGACATTGCCAAACTAATGCAATTTGATGAGAAACTCAACAACAAGGGCCAGAGGTGGTCAATATCCGTCTCTTTCATATCTTTATTAATTAAGGTTTTAGTACCGCTACCGAAATATACCTTTTTCTATTTATACACAAAAAGTTTCGGTACCGAAATCAATTTAGATATCGAAATAAAGCGGCAACCGTTATTTTTCGGTTTGACGTCATACCGCAATTTAAAGATAGCGTAATTTTTGGGTTATTCAGTCCCTGATCAGAGGAAATGCTTTGCAACTATTCTCTTCCTACTTAAAAAACAGGCGGATGTACGTTGAAATTGACAAAACTCAGAATAATTATAAGAAAAGATACAAATCTAAAACTGTATGCATATCGAAGGGCGTCCCACAAGGATCGATTCTAGGACCTATTTTATTTTTAATATTTATTAATGACTTGATTAATTATTTAAATACAATTTTACCGGGTATTAATTTAGTAATTTTCGCGGATTACACGAATGCTATAGTGGCAGCTAATGACATGGTAGAGTTAACTGAAAGAGTAAATGCTACGTTACAAGCATTTCATGTGTGGTTCGTGGCAAATAAATTATTTATTAATAGTCTACTATTAATAAATACTCAAATAATGTTATTTAAAACTACAGCCCGGAACACAGATAATTTAAATGTTGCCTTAAATAAAGTTGAACTTATGACCGTTGCCAAAGTTAAATTCTTAGGCATACATATTGACCAACTCTTAAATTGGAAACCAGAATTAAAGGCAATTGATGCATCTATATCGTCTGCATGTTACGCTCTGAGAGCCCTTAGAAATGATATCAATATAGAACAACTAAAAGTGGTATATTTTGCGCTAGTAGAGTCCAAAATTAGATATAGCATACTTTTATGGGGAAACAGCTATGAATATAATTGCAGAAGAGCTTTCATATTGCAAAAACGAGCAATTCGGACCATGGTCAGAATCTCACAAAGGGAAAGTTGCCGACAACATTTTATTAATTTAGGCATTCTTACAGTCCCAGGTCTTTATGTTCTAGTACTTTTAAGTAATATGGCCAAATACATTCAAGACTATGAGTCAGAAGAAGAGCGGCAGATTAGGGAAGGCACCCGTAGACTAGATATGAATAATAAAAATTTAACTAATCATAACCTACGAATTGTCAAACACTGTCCACGATACCAGTCTGTAAGATTATTTAACAGGTTGCCTTTAGACATAAAAAGTGCTGTCTATAGTACCGCTTTCAAATCAAAATTGAAACAATTCCTATTGAATAGGTGTCTATATGCTGTAGAAGAACTCTAAGTTATTGGTGTATAATTGTGTTACTTTTTATGGATTTTATTCATTAATTTAGCTGTACATTATATAATTGTTATTTTTAATTCATTGTGACATTATTTGCTATTTTATGTGTAACTAATGTTTTTAATGTAATTTATTGTAAAATTTATGGTTTGACCCTGTTTAATTTTTTGATGATATTTAAATTTATAATTTTTAAATTGTTGACATACATAGAAAAATCCAAATTTACTTATTTTATTTTATTGTAAAACTGTAATATTGCAATTTTGATGCTGTAATACTGTAATATTGTAATTTATTTATGTGTGTAAATTCAGATACAAATTACTTGTTTATGAATAAATGCCAAAAAAAAAAAAAAAAAAATGACAATTGTGATATTGAAAGGGAACGTAGGGCGCTGGCTGTCTAATGTAATATGCTGGCCCGTAGATTTGCTAGGTGTGGTAGGGAAGTCAAAATTACCCTCTTCAAGGCGTTTTGCCAATCCTTCTACACCTGCAGCCTCTGGACCAGTTTTACGTAAAGGGTGTACAGCGCCCTGCGGGTCCAATACAACAATGCTTTTAGGGTGCTGTTGGTATTACCACGGTTTTGTAGTGCCTCCGGTATGTTTACAGAGGCGCAAATTGACGGCTTTTATGTTATCATTAGGAAGCGGTGCGCTTCTTTATTGGGCCGAATACGCACCAGCCACAACAGCATCCTGAAAACATTGGTGGACAGATGGGATAGCCCTGTCTTCGAATACTGGCTCTGCATACATGTGACTCCATCGAGATGTATGTAGACAGTTGTATGCATCTACGCGAATACGACCTTAACCCCGTTGGAATGGGTACGGGTACAGGGGCCTATTGCAAAAATAAAAATAATTATCATGATATATTCGTTTTCTTTTTCACACCACTTTATATGATTATAAAGTGGTGCCTTTTACTTTTTGTTGTTGACAGACAGACATGACGACTCTTTAAGGGTTTGGTTTTTTGCCATTCGGCTACAGAATCCTAAAAACCTTTGCCCAAAAATATCTGTTTAAACTAAACACGACCAAGTTTGGCAGTTTTTGAAGCGCACCCATTTGTATGGTTATTCGAAAGTGAAACTGTAGGCTCACCGCGGCACCGTAACCCAACGTTCCTTCTTCACGACACTTTGGCGGTCTATCGCCACCAGGTGAAAATCCAATAGCCTGAAGGAATCCAAGCAGAGTCAGACAAACGCAAAAACATGGGTGACGGTCATTCTGTCTGTCCAGTCCGTATTTCACAGCTACAAGTTTCGAAAGTATAAAGACAAACGCAAAAACATGGGTGACGGTCATTCTGTCTGTCCAGTCCGTATTTCACAGCTACAAGTTTCGAAAGTGGACTACAAAATTTAAACTTGGTAGATGTATTGTGAACCGGTTTACGATTTTTATACACAAGCAATTAAGCAAATAAAATTAAAAGCAAAGAAACGAGGTTTCTAAAACCATTTCCTCACAAAGTCAATCGTTTGAAAGATATAGACTTCCAAACTGGTAAAATGTGTGCCCCCCTCTAAATTTTAAAATAAAGTGTGCTAAATCTAAAAAAGTATATGCTAGATAAAAATTTACAACGAAAATTAGTTTGAACGAGATAGGTAAGCACTGCCAGCTCAATTAATAAGATATAGAACATATTCAAAAACCGCAAATATGACTTGGTCATTTATACAAGTGGTTGACGAACGAACTTCGTAATTTATGAAAAACATAATTATTTTCGCTAATATATGCTTGGATTCGGAACCTTTTTGATGGGTGAGACTGACTCGAACTTGGCCAGTTTTTTTTTATTTTTCATCATGTTTTCAACTATAATTATTTGGTGGTTAAAAATTCTGGGGTGGGCACCAGACCTTTCTGGGGTGGGCACGGCCCACCCTTACTACGCCCATGGCTGGCACTTTATGCGACACATAATCTTCAGTAAAAACTGGAGTAGCAGCCAGCTCCCTACCTCGACTGGCCGAACGTTCTGCCACCAATATGTAGATTAGTACATATTTGGTAGCACTTTAACATACATAAGTATATCATTTTTTTTAAAATCATTTTTGGGTGAAATTTTGTCATCTAGCAAAGATTCAAGTTTTTCTGCAGTTAGTTGAGCCCTTGCTTCGATAAATGGACTAAAATAGAAGTTCAATATCAAAGTAGCGCCAAGAACTTCAAGATAATCTATTATTGGCAGAATCATAAAAATGTTCCCAGAAAGGTTGAAATGAGGCTGACAGTTAATGACATGAAATATACCTGGATATTCTCATCACCATAGAAATAGTATAAGCTACGAACAGGAAAAGTTTGAAGAAGAAACAGCGCAACATATTGGCAGCTCGTCGAGTCTGACCACCCTGATTTCGGAACCGTGACGAAAACTCGAAGGGTAAGCTTTTGAGGAGAATTTTAGCATCTATTTCTCTAAAATTTGCACGGAAGAACTGATGTATCAGTTTGTCTCATAAATCGTTCGAAATCCTGGTAAAAAACAGCAGCATGTGGTATCAATGATAGGCAACACTGATAACCCAATGACCATAGATGATACATATAAATACTGAGACCTCAGACTAAGTAAAAAAGAATAGACATGAAATACCTACGAAAAAAGCATGCATACCTATGGTGAACGCAGACCTAGCCGCACCGCACGCGCCGCAGTCTTTGCATTCGAATTCTTCATATGAAGTTCTATGCAACCTCGCACACCTACCCGCGCCGCAGTCGCCGCAGTCCCTGAAACGACCGAACTCCCCTAGCCGCAGCTGATGATGTCACCCGCACGCAGCGCGGATGACGTCATTCGCATCCACGGCGCGCAGTGTTGCCAGAGTTATAAAGTAGGCAGAGAATCTCTGTCAACGGTTTATAATAAAATTACTTATTCTCGTATAAATAATTACTTGCTTATTCCCTATTATAGCACCTACAGATAAAATTACACAAAAGAGCAAAATACCAATACCAAATACAGATTTTATACAGATTTTTTAAATCTTCGGTACAGATAATGCTTTCAAAAATCTGGCAACACTGACGGGAACGACTGCAGCGACTGCGGCGCGGATAGATGTGCGAGGCCATTAACAAAAAGCGATGACTGCGGGGACTGTAGAGACTGCGGTGCGGCTAGGTCTGCGTTCACCTCTATTGTGAGTCTGGCACAAAGATGGCGGCTTGCCGTAGAGCTGCGCGCATTATAACATCGATAGTTGAATTGCACGGTGCTTACAGAATAACATTATTTTTAATCTGTCCTGTATGATTTATACGTCAGTGGTCAGGCTCCCTATCAGCTCTGACTAAGGAAAAAAAGAGGACATGGCATAAACATTCTATACGAACAGTAGTTATAGGAATATGATGCATTTCGACGGCATAGTTACTGATATATCGGCATCTCTTTTTAACTTGTGAGAGTAATCATATGTAAAAAAGGACAACATTAGTTTTATCATTGCCAAAAATGGCAACATAACTTTGGTGATGTCACAAAATACCTAACTGCGGCCGGCCGCCATGTTTTGTCACAGCCAACAACAAGTACATCAGTTGTCATCGCTACTTGCTTGTTTCAGTGTTTTTAAGAAAATTTGGTGATAATAGGCGAAAATTGTGCTTGTTTATAGTGTAAGAACTAGCATAATACTGCATGTATCATTGGTAGGTGCAGTGTGTTGGGCTGCCGCATGAAAAGCAACAAAAACATCCCAATAAAACGTTGCACAGGTAAGTAACCGAATTCATTCAAAATATCTTGTTTTTTTCTATTATTTTGAAAGATTTTGCTATTTTTGGGAAAGTTTATAAAGATACACTTGCTTTTATGTAATTATTTACTGTTTTACTGTTGATATTATGTGATTTTTAAGCAAATCATTTGTTAGTAAACAGAGAGTTACACCCATATTCAAAGTCGTGGCCACGAAAGCTGATCGACTCACACCTCATTCGAGGAAGCCTCAAGGAGAGCCTCGAAAGACCCTCAAAATCGGTATTCAAAGTCGACTCGTTGAGGAAATTATGAGGATCCTCGAATGAGTATGAGGTGAGGTAATACGTCACTAATACGTCATCATTTTAGAGGAATATCTTCGAATTTGTTTACTTTGAGAGCAGTTAGCGTGGCCGTTATCTGTGGTTTCCAACTTGAAGTGTCAACACTTGTTAAATGAACGCATAACATAAATAAACAAACCCTTTGTCCGTTAGGATTTTTAATTGGAATATGAGTACAATCAATGCATCCTATAGCTCCAGGAAATCCAGCAATACGGTGAAATTTGATCTTCACATCAGCTCGCTCAGCAATGTCAGGTTTAATAAAGCGTCTTATTTTCAATGCTAGTATTATTTTTAGAAATTTTGGCTAAAATTCTTGAAACTATTGACTGACTGATTTTGTGCAAATGGGGATTTGCACATAATCAGTCAGTCAATAGTTTCATTCAGTAATCAGTCAGTCAGGCAAACAATCTGAAAATACATAATACCAATTAAGTAAGTATGTATGTACTGTAATAAATACTAATTTTAACTGATAAGTTTTTGTTTGTGTGAAAAAGAACAACTTACGTTTCATGTTGGATAAAATCGTAAAGCGGCTAACACTTGGATTATGGGTGGAATTGGCAATCCACGTCTGTTACCAGTAGTACCACCAATACTTTGAAATAATTGCGGCAGCAAGAAGTTCATCACAGCATCTTTATTGAAGCGAAATCTAATTTTAAATTCATTTTCATCATAAAACTCAAGTGGATTATCTGCATCTCGTAAATAGCGTCGCGATATGTAATCGTAAGGGTTATCGTACACATATTCAATAAATTCTTCAAAAGAAATTATGGAAATCGGATAAAATACGCGTATTTTGGTTGAAAGGTCGTTGTTATCTTCCTCAAGGAAGCTTCAAGGTAGATGCCGACGTACCTTAAATTTGACAGTTGGTTCCTCACCTCTCACCTTACCTCGACTGAGGAAACTCTTTGAGGTGAGGAGAAAAATTGCAACTATGAATATCAAACCACCTAAGTTCGGTTGAGTCGAGTCGAGGAAATCATGAGGTTTCGACCAAAGAGTATGTAAAACCTAACGGTAAGAGACGGGAGTGCTATAGAAAAATAGCGATGTATGAAACGTGCACTCTAGACTAATACCAACCTAACAGAACCACGACGTAATACATACTGCCAACATAATGTCATTATTAGTGATGTGACTGGGGTGACTGACGAAAACGTATCGATACCGGCTACGATAGATTCTGGATTTCTTTTTATTTTTACGAAATAAATTAATGAAAGAAAATTTAAACTCAGATACTTTTACTACATATTTATTCAAGACATTAAACACTAAACTACTATTAACTTATAATAATAATAAAAAAAATATTTTAGTATTTAGAACAATCCGTTTCCAGTATGATCGTCTGTTTGTGAGGTTGATGTTGAAGGTTCTGTAACATATATAATTAAAATATAATATAAAAGATATATAATTAAAATATGGCTGTTCATCAAATACAACAAATATATTGACATATCCGTTAAAACAAGTAAACTATACTAACTTGGTTCATATAAAAAACCATGGTGGTAGTTATGTTCCTTCTTTGTAACCGGCGATAATTCTGTAAACAGTTCTTCTTCGTCAGTTCTTCTGGCTGACAATGGTTGACTGCTAGCAATACAATGTAGTGGAAATCCAACTAAAATGTCATCAGATAATGGTGTAGATGAGATTTCCAGACACGGAATAGCAGTTTTCTCCGGAAATGCTTTTCACAAAGATTTTTTTTTATTACTTGATATTTCAACTGAGGCAACTTTTCTATTGGCACATAAACTAAGTCTTCTTTTCCTGCTGCTTTGACCCATTGTTTACACCTAAAAAGTGGGTGATGAGTTATTTTTACATATAAATTACGTATTATAAGAATGTAACAAACCCCTAAGACGAACCATTATAACTACAATATGTATTATCATATGCCAAAATTTTACCACTTATTTTGTTGCAAGGAAATTTATAATGACAAAACAAACTAATTGAGAAAACATTGATTTCACTTTCTTTTTAAGTACCTAATTATCATTTTCATGATCAGCTTAGCCTGTAGATGTCTACTGCTGAACAGACTTCTCGTCATTTCAATAACTAAATATCGATATCGATAAATCGAGGTTGATGGGTAAACACTATGTAATGTTTTGTAAAAGTTATTTTCTTTGTTAAAATGCACTAAACCTTTAGGAATTGCACTAGAATTGACATCTTTATAGAAATAAATAACTAATTATGCCTACCGTTCTTCATCTAATGGAAATTTAGCCATAAAAACACGTTTGTTATCACCAACCCGGTTATGTTTTTATATGACAAATTTCGCACGTTATTTTTCTCATATTTCTTTATATATCACAAATTTCTCATATTATCTCTCATATTTCTCAAATTTCTTCCAACAAAATGATTTTTAAATACACTTTTATGCAATAAACACGCAAAAATAATAACTTTGGAAACCCAAACAAACAAATTGTCAAATGGTAGTGACAGTCTGTGACAGTCAAAATGGCGGTCGATGTAATCCATCTATGTTGTGACGAATCATAGGCCGATAATGCCCCAGAGTTCTAAGTGTTCTTCTTAATTTTATCGGATTATAGAAGCCATTAAAAAGGACGTCCGTTTCATACATCGTTTTTTTGTATAGGAGTTTCGCCAGACTGGTTTCGACTATGAATACGGGTGTTAGAGATACGGTTCGGAATTTTCAATTTATAGATAAAACATATCGACAGGTGAATATTATTTAACTCGATTTCTTTTTATGATTTTAGATTGCCAACATGTAAAGAAAGAAAAGAACAGTGGCTGTATATACTTGGGATTGAAAATTTGAATACTACAACCAAGCATATTTTTTTTTGTTCCCTGCATTATGAAGATAAATGTTTTAACCTAACTTTAAATATAACAAGACTGCGCGATGATGCTTTGCCTTCAAGTGAATTATTGGTAGGTTTTGAAAATAGACAAGTTTATTGTGTTTACCTACTTACTGACAAGTAACCAATCCAAACCAGTTGATGGAGAGAGAGGAGGGACGAGAAGCATGTCAGCAACAGCAGTTCTATATTGCTGAAATACTGGCATAAAGTTTCAGGCTTAAATACACATCAGTCAGAATAAATAGATTTTTTTTTTCTGATAATTATAAAACATCCTTAAAATTCTCATACAGACTGAATCAAAACCTAATATAAGTTACTAGCTTCCGCCCACGACTTCGTCCGCGTGGAAAAAAAATCCCCCGATTTTGAAACATTCTTCATTAGTGCTCCGCTCCTATTGGTCTTAGCGTGATGATATATAGCCTATAGCCTTCCTCGATAAATGGGCTATCTAACACCGAAAGAATTTTTCAAATCAGAACCGTAGTTCCTGAGATTAGCGCGTTCAAGCAAACAAACAAACAAACAAACAAACTCTTCAGCTTTATAATATTAGTATAGATATGATTTTAATTATCCACCTCCTCACACAGATTAAGACACATATACCTGCACTATTTTTACTCCTGATATAGTCATAGCAAAAGGAGATGGATAATGATTAATTTCTGAAAATGATAGAGTCTGGCAAACGAAAGTAGAGACTGAAAAAGCGCGGCAAATTTAAAAAATATCAGCATAGCAACCCCAAAACTACTATGAAATACCTGGAATAACCTTATTTGATACTTTAGAATTATCGGAATAAAAATACAAGAGGTATTTTAGGTAGGTAATAGTTTAGATATTGTGTCTTAATTCGATTTAAAAAAACAACAGTATTCTAAAATAGTTCTGATTTATTCACTATAATCAAAATCTGAATGTAAGACTTCCATGTGGAAAGTTTCATTAGAGTCACTGGAGTCATTGTTTCCTACGTTAATTATAAAACTTTCTAAATTATTTTCTGTAATTCTGTCCCTTTCTTTATACATATTTATTTTCAACATGGATGACATGATCAGTCATTTTCTTTCACTCCTCGGGAGTTATATTTTCAAACGACTCTTTTATAACTTTCTGTAACTCCACTGCAGGCAGAGCAATATTTTTACTTGCCACTTTATGTTTAGCCAAACTCCATACTAACTCATTGGCATTTAGATCACTGTGGTAGGGGGGAAGTCGCAATACCTCGTGCCCATTCTGCTTCAGAATTTCATCATGAAGCGTTTTAAATTTGTTTTCTAACAATATGAAATTCGTTAATTTTGTTACGAATAGCATCTATGTCGAAACTATCTAAGTCGGACACTGTGGGTTTATATGGCCTTTACGCGCACTTTCTTTTTAAATTCTTTTAATGTAGTAACGCTCACTTCTGTAAAGAATGGTAAAACAAAATGATTAGGTTCTGCAAATCATGAATTCAATTACATCTTTATAAAGTTATGTACTCCTAGTAAAAACATACCAGTGATTGAATCTATTTTATCCAAGTACTGGTTCTGGGTTCTTATCCTATCTTTCTGCTCTAAATCCGTAAGTTTTTCAATAGGTTTCACTATCTCATCAACTCCTGCTACATCCACCAGATTTTCTATAAAAGAAAAAAAAATGTTAAAAACCATGCAACATTTAATTGTATGTTAACATTCTATAATGTTAAACATATTATTTACAACAAATAACCATAATGTTTAACATTCTATAAAATGAATGTGAATCAAAATATTTTTCCTCGCTAAAAGATAAATATATTATGAATTACGACAAAGTATCAACTTAGTAGCGTCATACTAACTTGAAATCGAACACCACACGTAAACAATCTTGTTTTTGTTTGAATTCGGCGTCTTTCTCCTATTGTTTTTCTTGATATTTAAAGTTCATGCGAAACAACATCTCCCGTACTCCACTTTTAATAGTTTTGTTCATTTTTCGCTGAATAAACGCTATTAAACAGATCACAACAAATCACCAACAACACGCCATCTTGTTTTGGAAAATTGAGTTTGACATTAGTATAGCATTGCCATATAAAAACTTTGCAAATAATTCGAGTGTCTACTTTCGTTTGCCAGACTCTACAAACATTTACAGCACAATTTGACGAGTGTGAGGAACAACAATCTGTTCCTCGCAGGGTGTTGGAAGAGAAAACTGTTTGCAGCACTTCTAACAATGTAATATTTTTATGTTTGAAATTGTTATGAAATATTACATTGTTAGAAGTGCTGCAAACAGGTTTCTCTTCCAACACCCTGCGAGGAACAGATTGTTGTTCCTCACACTCGTCAAATTGTGCTGGTAACTATACAAAGAATAAGTTCCATAAATATTTAATAATATTTAAATTGCGAATTTAATCACTAACTCACGCTCACATTTGTTTAGCTTGCATTTTAACATAGACACAACATTTTATAACCTGATATGTTTGTATCATTTTCAGAAATTAATCATTATCCATCTCCTTTTGCTATGACTATATCAGGAGTAAAAATAGTGCAGGTATATGTGTCTTAATCTGTGTGAGGAGGTGGATAATTAAAATCATATAACTTATATTAGGTTTTGATTCAGTCTGTATGAGAATTTTAAGGATGTTTTATAATTTTCAGAAAAAAAAATCTATTTATTCTGACTGATGTGTATTTAAGCCTGAAACTTTATGCCAGTATTTCAGCAATATAGAACTGCTGTTGCTGACATGCTTCTCGTCTGTCCTCTCTCTCCATCAACTGGTTTGGATTGGTTACTTGTCAGTAAGTAGGTAAACACAATAAACTTGTCTATTTTCAAAACTTACCAATAATTCACTTGAAGGCAAAGCATCATCGCGCAGTCTTGTTATATTTAAAGTTAGGTTAAAACATTTATCTTCATAATGCAGGGAACAAATAAAAATATGCTTGGTTGTAGTATTCAAATTTTCAATCCCAAGTATATACAGCCACTGTTCTTTTCTTTCTTTACATGTTGGCAATCTAAAATCATAAAAAGAAATCGAGTTAAATAATATTCACCTGTCGATGTTTTATCGATAAATTGAAAATTCCGAACCGTATCTCTAACTCTCTGTTTACTAACAAATGATTTGCTTAAAAATCACATAATATCAACAGTAAAACAGTAAATAAATTACATAAAAGCAAGTGTATCTTTATAAACTTTCCCAAAAATAGCAAAATCTTTCAAAATAATAGAAAAAAAACAAGATATTTTGAATGAATTCGGTTACTTACCTGTGCAACGTTTTATTGGGATGTTTTTGTTGCTTTTCATGCGGCAGCCTAACACACTGCACCTACCCATGATAAATGCAGTATTATGCAAGTTCTTACACTATAAACAAGCACAATTTTCGCTTATTATCACCAAATTTTCTTAAAAAGACTGAAACAAGCAAGTCGCGATGACAACTGATGTACTTGTTGTTGGCTGTGACAAAACATGGCGGCCGGCCGCAGTTAGGTATTTTGTGACATCACCAAAGTTATGTTGCCATTTTTGGCAATGATAAAACTAATGTTGTCCTTTTTTACATATGATTACTCTCACAAGTTAAAAAGATATCAGTAACTATGCCGTCGAAATGCATCATATTCCTATAACTACTGTTCGTATAGAATGTTTATGCCATGTCCTCTTTTTTTCCTTAGTCAGAGCTGATCTCAGACTAAGGAAAAAAGAATAGACATGAAATACCTACGAAAAAAGCGTGCATACCTATTGTGAGTCTGGCACAAAAATGGCGGCTTGCCGTAGAGCTGCGCGCATTATAACATCGATAGTTGAATTGCACGGTGCTTACAGAATTCAAAATTGTCGAAAATGAGTTTAACGTTTAAGAAATTCATGGCCCTTTGCTGTAAGTTTTTACTATTTTTAACTAATTTCCCTATAAGTCTTATTTCGTTTCGCAAGGATTAAAAAAATAGGCCCCCAATCCAGATGCACACGTTTTTTTAGCTTTCTTCAGTTTTATCTACGTGGTAATGTGAGCTATAAAAACGCACACGCTCGAAGAGTGTCACTTTACATGGCAGGCAGGGCACGTGGATACTGAATAGATGCTACTGCAATTAAATTAACTATCTGTATTCTGTACTTGTACAGGTATGTTCATAATAAAACAAATTTTACTATGGTGTGGTATGTCTATCCCATTTATTCCCAGTTGCCACCGCGGCGATCACGAATAAAAAACTGTAGCCTTATGATCGCTGTGTTCATTGCTCGCTTTTTCCTGTGAGCGTAGTATGCGACCGAAATTGCGGCCAGAACAACTGTGGCGACCACGCTCAACATAGTGGGTGCGAGTAAAAAACCTCCTACACACAGTGCCGCCGGCTGGGGAGGATGCCGCGCGCGGCTCAGGGTTACTTAGCGCTTGGAATTAAGATTGAGTTTCGTGCGGACTTCTAGTTTCTGCGACTTGTGCCGGGGCATATGTGTAGGAGCCTAATTAGAGTATCACTATTACTGATTAGCATAACACGACTGCAGTACCTGTACCTAAGGTCTATAATTACCAATGAAAAGAATAAATAAATACAAAATACGGTTTGTTTTCATCGTTTGTCAGACAATACTTATTTTTATTAACTAATAATATAACTTAACATTATTTTTTTTTATTTAAGTACTACTACATGGCTCGATCATTCATAATAAAACAAAAATTATCATTTTACACAGATTTATTGAAAACTATAAAAGCCGTTTATCCCAGTCATACTTAAGTTCTAAAATACAAATATGTATACACAATAATCAAATAAGAGCACGTTGCGCAAATTTTATACAAATATACACATTAATAAAACATGAGCATGTTGAACAAACAAAAAACAAAAACAAAATACAAACCACACAATCCTTACTTATTAATATTATTATAAGTGCGAAAGTTTGTTTGTATGGATGGATATTTGTTACTCAATCACGGCTGAACGGATTTTTATGAAATTTGGCACAGATGTAGATTATAGTCTGGATTTTCTTACTCTGTCTTCTCACTTTTTCATTTAACGTTTTAATTTTTTTCTTCCGATATTCACATTTTGATTTTAATTTTTGAATAATTTCAAGCGCTTTATCCTGAAACAAAAAAAAAAACGAATTAACTTCTAGTTTTCTGCAACTTCGTTCAAGTTTTTGCCGTAAATTAATTTGAAATTACCAGTTACGCTGCCCACAGTACATACAGTAACATATTATAGAATAGAACACTTACATCTGCATAGCTAGAAGTGCTGCAGACAGGCTCCTCTTCCAGTGTTTTGTGAGAAAAAAATGTTGTGCCTCACATTCATTAAATTGGGCTGGTAACTGTAAAGAAATAATAACAATTTTTTATATTGAGTGAGTTTGTATTTAAAAGTCAAGATAGCATGGTAATTACCATAAGGAACATAATTATTATGAAATATTACACTTACATCTGCATTGTTAGAAGTGCTGCAAACAGGTTTCTCTTCCAACACCCTGCGAGGAACAGATCGTTGTTCCTCACACTCGTCAAATTGTGCTGGTAACTATACAAAGAATAACCATAAAAGTTTAATAATATTTACATTGCGAATTTAATCACTAACTCACGCTCACATTTGTTTAGCTTGCATTTTAACATAGACACAACATTTTATAACCTGATATATGTATGTATCATTTTCAAAAATTAATCATTATTCATCTTCTTTTGCTATGACTATATCAGGAGTAAAAATAGTGCAGGTATATGTGTCTTAATCTTTGTGAGGAGGTGGATAATTAAAATCATATAACTTATATTAGGTTTTGATTCAGTCTGTACGAGAATTTTAAGGATGTTTTATAATTTTCAGAAAAAAAAAGTTATCTATTTATTCTGACTGATGTGTATTTAAACCTGAAACTTTATACCAGTATTTCAGCAATATAGCACTGCTGTTGCTGACATGCTTCTCGTCCCTCCTCTCTCTCCATCAACTGGTTTGGATTGGTTACTTGTCAGTAAGTAGGTAAACACAATAAACTTGTCTATTTTCAAAACTTACCAATAATTCACTTGAAGGCAAAGCATCATCGCGCAGTCTTGTTATATTTAAAGTTCGGTTAAAACATTTATCTTCAAAATGCAGGGAACAAATAAAAATATGCTTGGTTGTAGTATTCAAATTTTCAATCCCAAGTATATACAGCCACTGTTCTTTTCTTTCTTTACATGTCGGCAATCTAAAATCATAAAAAGAAATCGAGTTAAATAATATTCACCTGTCGATATGTTTTATCGATAAATTGAAAATTCCGAACCGTAACTCTAACTCTCTGTTTACTAACAAATGATTTGCTTAAAAATCACATAATATCAACAGTAAAACAGTAAATAATTACAGAAAAGCAAGTGTATCTTTATAAACTTTCCCAAAAATAGCAAAATCTTTCAAAATAATAGAAAGAAACAAGATAATTTGAATGAATTCGGTTACTTACCTGTGCACCGTTTTATTGGGATGTTTTTGTTGCTTTTCATGCGGCAGCCTAACACACTGCACCTACCCATGATAAATGCAGTATTATGCAAGTTCTTACACTATAAACAAGCACAATTTTCGCCTATTATCACCAAATTTTCTTAAAAACACTGAAACAAGCAAGTCGCGATGACAAGTGATGTACTTGTTGTTGGCTGTGACAAAACATGGCGGCCGGCCGCAGTTAGGTATTTTGCGACATCACCAAAGTTATGTTGCCATTTTTGGCAATGATAAAACTAATGTTGTCCTTTTTTACATATGATTACTCTCACAAGTTAAAAAGAGATGCCGATATATCAGTAACTATGCCGTCGAAATGCATCATATTCCTATAACTACTGTTCGTCAAGGAACTTGTACCTAAACTGGAATGCGGACGCGAAGCTCAAATCCGTTCCGAAGAGTATACCCTCGAAGGACCTAGCTATCTCTTTCTAGTAGTGTGGATATCAATTCGCGATAAACGTAAGGACAATTTTATTTGATGCAATATTTGCAGGTTTTTTTAAGACCCTTATTATTAACCTTACAAATGATGTATTTCTGTTACCGCTATAACAAAAAATACTAAAAATTAATTTAAATAAATATTTAAGGGAGACTCTCATACAACAGTTGTGATATTTTTGGCGCTTTTTATAGGTAATGGTTCCGTACCATTCATTACCTACCTATAAAAATACCCATCATGCGCGAGTCCGACTCGTACTTGGCCGGTTTTTTTCTTAATAACGTATTACATAGAAAGAAAGAAATAAATTCAATATAAATAAAAAAAAATGCTCGGTAGCGCGATATAACAGAATTCCATGTGGGTGAAAAGCTAGTTCTCAATATATATCTGAGGAACTTATATTGAGCGCGCTAATTTCTATAATAAACCCTTCCTTATACGGGCTAAACGCAAAATTGGTTTTGTTAAGCAGACTTTATTGCGTGGAATTATAAACTTTCAAAGTGGTTAAGACCCGCGATACAAATACAATTATTGCAGATACAGAATTTATAACAGAATCACCAGCTGGCAATTCTTCGAAGGCATGGCCTTGATGGGCAGTGGTATAGACGTCCAAACAAACGTGCATTAATTGGTAATCTACGTTTATTCGACACTTGTACGGTCAGAACCAGTAGACTAAAAATAAAATGATGCAATGTTTATATATAATTAAAACTACTAAAACCCTTCATGAAAAACGATGATTATAAATAGAAAGAATAACAGAAGAGATATAATTTATTTATGTATATATTTATTTAGGTTAGTTAACCTACAATTGCTTACACTATACATTTGTATGAAACAGTCATATTACATTTATAAGTGTAACAATTAATTACAGGCTAACACCATAATTATGTGCTATTTAAGGTTAGAAATCAATATTATTAACATACATAATTCTAAACATGAAGGAGGCAGATCGAATGACAATTATAAGGTTATTATTATTAGGTTGGTTCTATATTTTCTAGTTCCTCATATGTTGCAGCTGCAGGTTTGTTACAAGATTGGCTTGACACACAACCCTAAAAAATGTATTACACTATTATTAGTTAAAAGTATGGAAATAATCTTTAAATTATGTATTATTATTATTATTTGTCGACATTAACTAACTGCAGTGGATAAAAGTTAAGTAAATAAGTTATAAGTAATTATTAATATAATAAACTACACTTGTAAGCAAGTTTGCGTAGCTGAGTTTTTGGCCAAAATGATATAAAATATGTTTGCCATCAATTTGCTAAGCAAAAGTAAATAAATCAACAAAAATGTCGACTTTTATGCTTATTAATTTGACTCCTTTCATAACTTTCACTTACTGATCTTTGAATGTGCCCAGTACAAGTTGTATATTCTTTTTTTAGTGGGTTTCAATATTATAGTACTTAAAACATTTATTTGTTTCGCTTTAACAGGAATCTAAAATAATAATAGATTGATGAGAACAAAATTTTAGTATTTATGGTTAAGATAGATTCAAAATGAAAATTCATCTTGCTATATTCTATGCATATTCTATTTCAAACCGTTATCTTCGTGTCATTTGTAAAGACTGATAACTTACTTTAGGGAAAATGGATGGAATTGCATCATATGATATTGTTTCGAAATGCAATATTTCTTCGGGCTTGAAATGGCGGCTACAAATTTTAGAACCGTTTCTGACCCTTTTCTGTGTAGAACACTGAGCCACCGGTCTCGAAGATCATCATTTTTAGGAAAGCTTAAAATAACAAAAAAAAATATATAATGAGAAGAAAGAAAAATAATAAATAAGAAGAATAAAGAGAAGAACATCCACTTTTACATTGAAAACATAGTCACCCTAAATGCAATTTGTAAACAAAGTCACAAAACTTACTTAAAAAAGGAAATTCCAGACCCGGGGTACACTTTTCACTCTTGCAATTAACCACAAAACACGTTCTTACCATGGTTACAATAACTTGCACTTTAATATTACGAAAACTCACAAAATTAAATATAATTCAAATTTACAAACATACAGATGTCAAGTAAACGTCAGACGGCAATGTAGTAATTGCCAGGTATAGCATAATATATCACTACTAATTCTTACAAATTCCATTTTTTTTTTGGTTTAAACATCTTGTGTTTGCATGGTAAAATAACTTTAATTTTCATTAATATGCATACAGTAATAATGGTAATAAATTTTAAAGATAGAATTCCAAAGAAGTTTAAAACTAGGTGTTATTACTACAACAGACAGGGCGATAAAATTACCATTGAAATAAATATTTTTAATCTGCCACACAGAAGAAAGGGACACAGTCCACACACGGCACTGTCTCGCTCGGAACGAATAGTTCCTTCAGTTTTATGCGTGCAAGTTTATACTCTATTATTTAACAGTTAAGAAAGACTTTCTGTATTCTTTGAATCATTCGTAAGCAATCCAGTTAGTAGGTAGAAGATCCTTGACTGTTCGTATAGAATGTTTATGCCATGTCCTCTTTTTTTCCTTAGTCAGAGGAGCTGATAGGGAGCCTGACCACTGACGTATAAATCATACAGGACAGATTAAAAATAATGTTATTCCTTGTCAAACACTTCGTTCAGGAGTCAAGTAAAGCCTTTGTCTTTCACTAAATAACTAATTACTATAAAACAAAGTCTCCCGCCGCGTCTGTCGGTCTGTCTGTTCACTATAAACTCAAAAATTACTGCATGGATACATTTTCTACTTTTCAAACCGGACATGGCTAAGCAATTCGGTATAAGTATTTCATTTATTACTTTTATTCAATGAAACAATCTTAATTCAGTTATTAAGGTGAACGCAGACCTAGCCGCACCGCAGTCTCAGCAGTCCCCGCAGTCATCGCTTTTTGTGAATGGCCCCTGTGGATTGGACTTCTGCACCGGTGTCGACCATGCACGTCGCTTCAGCAAAGGTTTGTGTTTTCCAACCATAAATATCGGGTTGCAATGTATTGTCCAACACCCTTGCAACTCGTGTACCCTTTAGCCAAGCGCGTTTCGTTCCGCACCGTAAATACAGTCCACTAAATTAGACCGTCCGCGCTACCATTTTTTTTTTGGTAAAAAGATATTGATAAATTGGTTGCTTTAGCAACCGCAGCATCCAGAGCCCTGATAAGTTTTGGGTAGAGCATCCACTATGGAAAAAAGTTTTCCGTGCTTTGACACCATCTTATCAGTTACCAAAAATGATGAAGAACGATCTGCTCATATTATTGAGGAGATTTATTGTTTGTAGATACAGATGCAAGAGGAAATGTTAACCATGATTCCCTTTTTACAATTGAAACTTATGGTAGCCCTGATTTGGTACCGCGTTCCATTCAGGCTCTTCTTGTAAATAGGTCGACGTATTTACATTTGTTTAATTTTATTATTAATACGGTTGGACAAATTTAATTCACGGTGTCTAAAGATGATTAAAACTGTCATGTGTATATAATATGTACATTATTTAAATATCTTTTCATTCACTTTCTTAAATATAATTTGTATTATAAAATGATAACAATTAATTTATTTAGGTTAGCTGTACTGGTATTTAAAAAAAGGACTTTCTGGACACTCGGCTATTAATAACATAAACTTTGAATGAAAATTGCTTGGATTTGACTCAAGATTTTGTGGATTAACAAATCTTAAACATGGAGTTTATTGAAATAAACTGAAGACTAAATGGATTTCCTTAACATGGAAAATAAGAAACTGATGAATATATCTGGATTTGATTATCTATGGATAAATACTAATGACTTAAAATGGAATTACTTACTTATGGATAAATGTAAAACTAATGAATTTTATTGGATTTGCCTATATTATGGATTTACATTTCCAGGTTGGCAGTTCCAGGTTGGCACCTAAGGTAAAATGGATGCAGCTTCCTCAGGTTATTTTCAACGGCACTGCTATTCCATTAAGCGAGAAAGTTAAGAACCTTGGGGTTTGGGTTGACAAACATCTTTCTTGGGGTCCCCAATTACAAGAAGTCAGTCGCAAATTATTTGCTTCTGCCCATTCCCTAAGACGGTTGCGTAACTTTCTGCCAACTGCTACTAAAATTGCGCTAGCACAGTCTCTTTTACTCCCCATCCTAGACTACGCTGATGTCAGTTATCTTGATCTTACTGAGGCACAATCTGATAAACTTGAGCGACTCCAAAATGTTTGCATTAGATTTATATTTGGCTTGCGCAAATATGATCACGTATCCGAATTTCGTACGAAACTCAAGTGGCTTCCAATACGTCTTCGCCGGAACTTACACATTTTGTCTCTGCTTTACAGTGTGCTGTTTAATCCTAAAACACCCACTTATCTTACAGAACGATTTAAGTTCCTTCATGACACACATGCAAAATCTCTGAGGTCATCAGAAAACTTAAGGCTTGCGGTACCGAGTCACGCCACCAATTTCTATGGTAAGTCGTTCGCAGCTCAAGCAGTACGGCTGTGGAATGCTCTACCCGTGTCAGTAAGACAAGCACAAACACTATCTTCTTTCAAAAACTTAGTAAAAGATCTTTATCTCTGTCCTTAAATTGTTATTCAGTATGTCTTTGTTTCTTTCTTTTTTTAAATATTTGTATGTATATATATGTTTTGCAAACGTTATTTATTGTTTTGTATTTTATATAGATAATTAGTACACCGTGGACTACCCGCGTATTTATTTTCTCCTTCTGTGTCAAATCCATCCAAAGGTTGTCTGTAAAAGATCGCTTTTAGCGATAAGACCGCCCATTGTATCACCCTTTTTAATTGTTAAGTCCATAATTTTGTTTTTACTGTTATGGTGTACAATAAAGAATATATCTATCTATCTATCTATCTTACATACTGTGGAATTGAACTGGATCTACCCTCAAGAAAAATGTTAACTGATGACTAGGCAGCATGGTCTAAGACCTTAGCCTGTTCCGTCAGGAACTAATCTACTTAAATTTTTTTTGTCATAACTCACAATAGTGATGTACCAACTCGGAAATAAACACAACTCGAGTTAACTCGAGTTGAAATTCGCGTAACTCGAGTTCAACTCAATATAAGTAACTCTAGTTAACTGGGTGAAATGAAACTGAGTAAATGATTTGTTTACGTAACAATATTTAAAAAAATTGTGGCCCTCAGCAGGAATGAGTCTGTGGTTCCTGTCTTCCTGGATATATCAGCTGCCTATGACTCAGTCCTCCTCCCCAATATCAGGCACAAGCTACACGAGCTGAAAATCCCGGGTAGGATTTCTCGCATTATTGGTAGCATATTTTCCAACCGCACAATTAAATTAAGATTCCCTGGGGCTGACTCCGAACAAAGAACTGTCTGGAGAGGATTACCTCAAGGATCTGTTATTAGTCCCCCATTATACAATATTTATACAGCTACCTTGCCCTCATCTCTTAACTTCAACTGCAAAATCCTTCAGTATGCTGACGATATTGCTTTGTTGGTCTGTGGCAGTTCCATTCAGGATGCCGCTCTTTCAATGAATGTCTCTCTGTCCTCACTAAACCAATGGCTTCTTGATCACGGTCTGTCATTAAGTGTGCTAAAGAGTACAGCGGTCATCTTTACCCGCAAGTGTTCTGTACCCCCAATTGATATAAATATTGATGGACAAACCATCCCAGTTAAGAATAGTGCCAAGTTCCTGGGAGTAACTTTAGACTCAAGGTTGACTGGGGTTGATCACATTAACAGCGTGGTTAAAAAATGTGAAAAATCTGTATCAGTTCTCAAGGCCTTGGCTGGGGTTTGGTGGGGAGCTCACCCCTACACCCTTAAACTGATCTATAATGCATTGACCAGAACTGCTTTAGATTATTGCAGCTTTTTGTTAGAGCCCTGCAACAAAGAAGCTCTTAAAAAATTGATTAGCATCCAGTCAAAATGTTTAAGAATTGTCATTGGGGCCATGAAATCCACTCCCATAAATGCACTTCAAGTTGAATGCGTAGAACCTCCTCTTCACCTTAGGAGACAATACCTGGCAGATCGCTTTCTGACTAAAGTTTTTTCGCTTTCATCCCATCCTTTGCTCCCAATTTTACAACAGATTGACCTCTCAATTAATAACTCTCCCTATTGGAATAATAAAATAGTTCCTCTATTGATAAATAGGTACAGAGAGCTTAAACACCTCTCCGCGCCAGTTTGTCAATACTCAACTCTCCCGGTCTTCACCACCACATATGAAACGATTCATTTCGAACCCAAAGCCGTTTTGGGACTGGGCATATCAAAGAATTCCCAAAACCGCTTAACAGCTGACTCAAAGTCATCTCTAGAGATAACTTTGAGTCAGCTGTTAAGCGGTATTGGGAAGGATGGAATTTATTTTTCACTGATGCTTCAAAACTATCTGATACCGAATCCACAGGGGTTGCTGTTTATTTTCAAAATTCAAAAATTGTTATATTATTTAAAGTCCACCAGAAGCATCAGTATTTACAGGAGTTTTTTTTAGAAGCCATACACTATATAAAATCCCATCAAATAACAAGATCAGTAATTTTTTCAGATTCGCGTAGTAGTATCCAGGCCCTAAAACAAAATCAACTTTACAGCAAAATTAATAGTCAAATCATTATAGATATTAAGAACTTGTTATTTGATTGCTCCCAAAGCGGCTTAGACATCGAGATAGCCTGGATCCCCGGCCACTCGGGTATTGTTGGCAATGAGTGCGCTGATTCGTTAGCAAAGTATGCTACATCGAATCCGGCTGATCGAAAGCACTACGTAGCACAGAACTATGATTTGCAGAATGGTGCCAGACCCAAGTTATTTAACTTGTGGGCTGAAACATGGAAGTCGACCTCAAAAACCAAAGGTAAGTACTATGCCGCTATACATTCTGAAATTCAGAAGAAACCCTGGTTTTTTAAATTCCCTAAATTGTCCAAGAAGACTGTTTCGTCACTCTGCAGACTTAGACTCGGACATTGTTGTAGCCCAGTATTCCTGCATAAAATACATGTTCGTGACAGCTCCCTGTGCGAGTGCGGCCTTGCTGAGGGTACCCTAGATCACATTTTCTTCTCCTGCTCCATAAACAATAGATCCTTTGATTTATACCAAAAACTTCCCAATTGCAGTATTCCTCTCCCAACCATTTTCCATATCCTTCTTACCCACTTTTCTCATAAATTAATTAATCTCCTATCTAAATTTATAACAGATAATGAGATTCAAATGTAATTAGTGCGTAATAAGTGTATAGTTATTGTGTAGATAATAGTTTGTGTTTTATAATATATATATATAGTATATTATATCTTAGCTTGTAGGTATATAGTAGATTATATGTTTAACTCATGTGTTCGTCCTTGCAGCTGAACTAACAGCTACCCTAAAGTACAAAGTTCGACGGCCTACCTTCGCTGCCGTCATAACATGACACTGGCAGAATAGTCGATACCGGCTCAGTTGCCAAAGAAGAGAAGAAAAAAAATGCAATGTTGTGTTGTTGTGACATTGACATAATTGACATTTGTAGCGAATTAAATGAATGAATAATAGTCATAAACACTGACTTGGATACCTACCTATACATAGGTAGTTATTTTCCTATCACAATGGTCAAAAATGATTAGCAAACTTCGCGCCATCTCAGTGTCTGTCATTCGGCTGACCATCGGCTGACGCACTAGGGCGGAGAATTCAAATCGACTAAATCGAGTTTCAGAGAATTCGACACGAGTTAAGCCCAACTTGAGTTAACTCGAGTTAGTAACTCGAGTTGATACATCACTAACTCAAAAAGCTTTGCCATATTCTCTTTGAGCTTTGCCAAATGTCATTGTCATTGCTTTTCAAAAGTTTGTTTCTTTATTTCAAACTTTGTGTTCAATATTGTTGAGTTATTGTTATTGCGATAAATCTTACTTTAATGAATGTTTTAAAAATGTTGCTGCCGCTATATTTATTTTATTTAATCATACTATTTAGTAGCATTAGTTCAATAGGTCTCGATTATCTCAATATACCTCCAGAACATGTAACATATGTTTTCAATGCGTTTCCAAGTGTTGCTGAAGTTTGTCTGTCGGAACCTAATTGTGTATACAAACATTTAGCAGGGATTAAAGAATGTTGGGGTTATGAACATGAGTGTTTTAAAAATATTTCTTACCCTGTGCGGCCGGTCTGCCCTGGTGACCATCGAGGCTGGGTAAAAACGAAAGCAGCTCAGTATGATACATTCTATACCCAAGCAGATTTTGGTAAGTACCGAATACCGATCTAAGAAGCCTTAACAAAAGCCAGAGTGAAACACAAGCTGCTTTGGCTAGGGCCATCCAATACACTCAATGCTTAGAATTCAATCACATGGATGTTGTATATTTCAACACCTAATTCCATAGTGTTTTAGATAAATAATTCTGTTTAAAAGCACATTTATCTGAATAGTAGTTTTTGCCCAGGAGTACATATAGGAACTACTTAGTTTAGTTAGCAGTACCCACCTTACTAAATATGATTGGTTATTCATTTCCTATAGAAATATTTTGGTGTCTAATAGGCAAGCTGGGTTCAATATGTTTGGAAGGAGAAGGTGCTCTTTGTATAAAGACCTTTGACATGCTATTTGACCACCGGGCTATGTCTATGCACTCTGATGCCCTGCACCAATCTTCACACTATATGTGAATGGGAGAATCCTTTTTTAGTTAATGAGAGAGTTGGGAAAAAGGTGTTTGACTTAACATTGAGAAAAATAACCCTGTATATCTTGAGAGCACTAGGAAGTGGAACATTTCAGGTCATAACCATTACTGTAATTAGAACTGCAAATTGCATTTTGATTATAAACTTTTTTCAAACCTTTGAAATCAAATCTTTGGGGATTGTGGGACAACATAAATGGAACAGATGCATCACTCCTCTATCTGAACATCTTATGCATACACACCGGGTCACTTGATTACTCTCACATAAAAAAATTAACTTCTCTTACCTATTAAAGATGCATATTTATAATAATAGGATAAAATAAAAAAGCACATCAATGAAATACTCTTCATGTCATTTAATCCTAGTTTTAGAAAAATAATCAACTAAAAATTCTTCTTCGTATTAAATAGGGAAGGTCACTTGATTACTCTCATCAAAGAAAAACTGAAAGCTAAACCACAGTAATATATTTTAATCCTCCTTTATTTAATATCACTTCATAAATTCGTTGTGGGATAGATTCAGATTCTTAAACTAATTATATACTTTTGCGGTAACTTTGACCAAGCGGACTTAATCGAAGAAATCAACGATTTTCCATCGTTATATTGCATTCCATCAGCATATATTTGTTTTGAAAGCCACCCCCAAATATTTTCTATTATATTTAGGTTCGGTGTGAATGGGCTGGTTATTGAAGAACATCAATTTTATTCTTGTGAAACCAGCTCTGAACAACCCTTGCAGTGTGAATACTGGCATTGTCCTTTTGGAATATCCATGTCTGACTATTAAATCATTTATTAATTTCACTAAATTTGCACTGAAGCATTTGTTTATAATTTTCAGCAGTCTGTCTTCCCGATAAAATCACTAAATTTGCCACCCCATGCACAGAAACGGCACCTCAAATCATTACAGATCCAACGCTACTATGTCACCTCGATAAAAGTTTTTAATTTTTTCTTAAATCATGAAAGTAATAAGCAAATCCGTCTGGTCTGTCCAAGTTAAACTTTTTTTCATCAGAAAAGACCACATTCTTCCACCCATGATTCCACGTCATATGAATTCGAGCAAATTCCAATCGGGAAACACGATGTTGATTGGTTAATGGTGGGTTCTTTTTTAATTTTTTGCGCTGTAAGTTAGTCGCTTTGGCGATTATTCGCCTTACAGTTCTAATACTTACTGAAGTACCAACTCTTGACGCAATTTGTCTCGCTGTACTAGCCGAATTCGATGCTTCTCTTAATATAAGACGACGTTCGGGAGGTGTCGTAGCCAATTTTGTACGTCCTTTGCGGTTTGTTCCGTAATTTTCTGGATCTCGCAGATAATTGTTTACAACCCAAGTACTCCGATGAATCATTCCAGCATTTTTTCTATTTGAATATCCTTCTGATTTAAGAGTAGAAATTTTAGTTATCTCTTCTATGCTCAAGGTCTTCCCTCTACCCATTGTGCTCAACGTATTTAAAATGTTTAGCTATAACACGAAAATGTTTCGAATAGACACGGTATAATGATTTACACAAAAAAAAATCATATGTCTAATGTCAACGATTGCTTCAAAACAACTAATAAGAGTAAACAAGTGTCCATCTCATTATATAGTCCTGGCATACTATTCTAGCAATTTCCAGTTCAAAATAGGAATAATCGAAAGGGTATTCTAGAATATTGTGTAATACTGTTAAAGGTAAATTTTAATGAGAAGTTTCCGCCAAGCTCTAGAATGTTCTATATAAAAATATTAACCCTCATTACCTAGAAGGGGTAATATTTTACTTAAAACTAAAATTTATTTTTCATGGCTTTGTGTCTGATGGAATTCTAGCAGTCTAGTGTCTAGATCTTTCGTAGATTGAGTACCATTATATCATGCTGATAATGTTATGAAAATGAAAGGTCTTGCTAATGATGTGTTATTTGAATAGGGTAAGTGGGGTTGTTTGTGAAATGTACAACATACAATGAAACCTATCCAACATTCTTACAATTTTGAGTAGTCCACTCAAAATTGTAAGAATGTTGGATAAGTTAATTATGCTCCTTATAATTTTTTCCCTGTTTTTTTTCACACATTTTCTGTTATCATTTTATGAGAAGAATGTATATGTCTGTGAAAATAAACCTCCATTTTCAGTTCTGAAAAATTTGTGGAGGTAAATTTGAAGGTGGAGGTATGATTTTTGTAGAATTTAACTAACAAAAACTTCTGTTATTTTTTTTTTATTACTGATGGGTCCACTCTTGACCTTGATCTCGCCTAATGGTAAGCGATAGAAGATGGGACGAGCGAGCCCAGAAGACGCCTATTTACTTCTGCTTTAAAGGCTCAAAGGTCATAAGTGGCAGGGAATACAGAAGCCAGCAGAGAATTCCACAGCTTGGCTGTGCGCACAATAAATGTGGAGGAGAAGCGCTTGGTATGACAAGATGTTATATTAACCAAGTGTGGGTGGTACCCAGCCGTGCGTCTGGTAGATCGCTAGTGAATGGGAGATGGAGGAATCAGGTCATGGAGCTCCTCACACTCCCTGAAGTACAATCTGTAGAAAACCGACAGGCAAGCAACGGTTCGCCGATGAGCCAGGCTATGAAGTTTGTCCACCAGCACCTCGTCGCCTATAAGCCTTTTAGCTCTGCGCTCGATCGAGTCTAATGCAGCAAGTTGGTACTTTGCAGAGTCATCCCACAAGTGGCTACAATACTCCACGCAGGAACAGACCTGTGCTTTATACAGATTTAGAAATTATTTATAATAGTAGAAGTTCCGTTTCAAACCTTAAGCTAAAAAATAAATATATTGTTCAAACTGACTATGACTGATTGCAGGCTATGTGAAGGAACAAATAGATGATTTGATGGTCATGTGTGAAGCTACTTTTCAAGAAGACACTTCACTAGAATGTTCCAAGTATTTGAGGTAATTGTAGTAACAATATTTGAATATAAGCATAGTTTTGCTGTGAAACACCATGGTTAGGTATACATAATTACTGTTTATATCAATTACTAGCTTCCGCCCGCGACTTCGTCCGCGTGGAAAAAAAATCCCCCGATTTTGAAACATTCTTCATTAGTGCTCCGCTCCTATTAGTCTTAGCGTGATGATATATAGCCTATAGCCTTCCTCGATAAATGGGCTATCTAACACTGAAAGAATTTTTCAAATCAGAACCGTAGTTCCTGAGATTAGCGCGTTCAAGCAAACAAACAAACAAACAAACAAACAAACTCTTCAGCTTTATAATATTAGTATAGATGTCTATACAAATATTATAAAGCAGAAAAGTTTGTTAGTTTCTTCGAAATTCCTGGGTGGATTGAAGTAGATGAAATTTTGTACGGAAGCAGCTTGAAGCTTGAGGAAGATTATAAGCTACTAACCGTTGCTTCGTTTCCATGGACTTTATACTGATACTTTGTACTTTATAGTTGTTTTACCAAACTGCAAAAGAATCCATCTTTTGAAGTTTGGTAAAACAACTGCAAAAGAAGGATGGTTATGTTTTTCAACCGACGACAAAAAAAGGAGGAGGTTATCAATTCGACGCGTATATATATATATTTTATGTATGATCACCGATTACTCGAAGACGGCTGAACCAATTTGGAAAATTCTATTTTTGTTTGAAAGGGTATACTTCGAAATTGGTCCCATTTGTTACCAAGTCAGGATTTGATGATGGGAACCTGGAGAAATCGAGGGAACTCTTCAAATATTATAGGCACACCTATGGCGTTTTGGGTATTTCTTACTCTTTATTTCTTTTCTTTCTTACTTGTGCAGTTGCTCTCAAAAAGTACCATTTGGGAAAGTGGAACTGATGATGAAGACCACATATGGCCGCCGAAACTACTCAATAATAAGTATTGAGTGGATTGCGATTCGATTACTTGAATATGGATGTTAACCACTTTATGCTCGTCACAATGCATATGGTGATGTAGAGCTGATGTGATGCTGATGATGAAATACCAGGAGAACTCCTCAACAATTAACGGCCCGGCATTGGGAAAAGCAATATTTTGTAAAAGGTTATAAGTAGTTGACATTTAGGCTCTTCTAACTAGGTAAATTAAAAATCGACCAACTAAAAAGAGTGAAATAAAAACTTTTTACCAAAAAATTAAACCGACTCCCAAAAACACTGCAAAGTGAAAAATAACTTTAATTTCGGAAGTCGGCGCCAAAAACGAAAATACAGAACTAAAGACACCGACTACCGAAATTAAAGTTATTTTTCACTTTGCAGTGTTTTTGGGAGTCGGTTTCATTTTTGGTAAAAGGTTTTTTATCGTGATAAAGTCCATGGAAGCAAAGCTGGTGATTGCTAGTTTAAGTATAAATCTTTAGTTCATCTTAAATTTGTTTGAATTCCAGGTTTTGCCGTGGTCGGAACATAATGTTAAATTTTACCGGCCTTGTGGGACGTGGAGACAACTTGCGTTATAAAATGGATATACTTGGACCTGGTCAGATAGGTAGGTACTTGTGCATTATTTTATAAATTATATTTAAAAATATAGTAGTCATTATAGTTTTACCTGTTCTCTAGAATTAAATCTGCAATAGAATTTCTCGAAAATAGTATTTATTTTATAAACAATATTTCAATTACTTAAATAGCTACTAAGTACACGAATCTCTAAATAAACGGAATGCATGCACCAAACAGTGAATTGGCCGTAGTTATGCAAAAAGGATCCATTCCACACCTTTTCCGATATTGAGTTATATTGATATTTTTAATATATCACCCTGAAGATGCTTTTGGTATATATAACTCAATTTTGGAAAAGATAGATATATAGATATACTCTTTATTGTACACCATAACAGAATTAAATAAGTACTTAAAAAACTACAAAGGGTGTTACAATGGGCGGTCTTATGGGCGGTAAAAGTTTGGATTGGATCCTTTTTGCATAACTACGTCCAATTTTACCTAGTTGGCTTGAATTGGTGAGACCACAAAAGCCTATACACTTTTTTTTTAATTACGGATGAGCCCGCTCTTGGCCTCGATCTCGCCTGATGGTAAGCGATAGATGAGGTCTACGATGTGACGAGCGAGCCCAGAAGATGTCTCTTTACCCTTTGCCTTTTACTCTTGCTTTAAAGGGTGAAAGGTCGTAAGTGGCAGGGAACACAGAAGCCGGCAGAGAATTCCACAACTCGGCCGTGCGCGCAATAAATGTGGAGGAGAAGCGCTTGGTACGACAAGACGGTATATCAACCAAGTGTGAAGTGTGGATGGAGATGGAGGAATCAGGTCATGGAGCTTCTGCGCACACTCCCCGAAGTACAATCGATAGAAAACCGACAGGCAAGCAACGGTTCGCCGATGAGCCAGGCTATGAATCTTGTCCACCAGCATCTCGTCGCCTATAAGCCTTTTAGCTCTGCGCTCGATCGAGTCCAATGCAGCAAGTTGGTATTTTGCAGAGCCATCCCACAAGTGGCTGCAATACTCCACGCAGGAATGGACCTGAGCTTTATATAGATTCAGAAGCCGTCCAGGCGTGAAGTACCGCCTCACCTTGTGTAGAATTCCCAGCTTTTTTGCTGCAGTCTGAGCTCTGGACTCGATGGTTGAGCCCATAGAAATATAAAAAAAAGAGGAGAAGTGGCAAGGGGGCGTGTCCGCGCGACATGGCCACAGCGCCCATGTCACAGGCAAATGGCCGTCTCCGCGAACTAGTACGCTTTCGACGGCGATCGTGACAACTTATAAGAATGCCGAGTTGTTCAGTGGTTTCCTGCAAAAACTGAAGCCAAAACCAAAACTTTGTGTATCATGGAATCACTTACCATATGTTAGTACAAGTATTATACAATATTTGTCTTTAAAATCATGAAAAACAATAAGTCGTAAAATATTTCTTGCTTTTACTATGCTATTTTTGTTTTCAAATATCACAGCGACTGTACTATTTCTGCAATAAATACATTGCTTCTTAACTACTACCTAATTTCGTCTTTAAGTAACTGGACAAGCAATGTAAAAGTAATAAAACGATATTATATTATGCGGATTAATCGCGTAGTTAGCCACTGACTCTTGCAAGGAGTTAGTGACGTGTGTGTAGATCCACTGACGTAGGCTATGGACCACCGATTCGATTGACGAATGAAATATTGCTTTTATAGTTTAGGGGTTTTTATAACATACGGAAACCTCTAAGAAAATAACTTCAACTTCAACTCTTGTTAAATGGCGTTTGTGGAGGACCCGCCACAATTTTGCCAATATCACGTGTAGAATAATAGACCATCAAACGCAGGAGGTTGTTCAGTTAAGTTAACCCTTTAACCGCCATCGCCGTAATATTACGTGTTGTAGGAATAATACCTCAGTCGCCACGTCGGAATATTGCGTCTGCATTGTATTGCAAAAGTCCTGTCATTTAAAAAATGTTCCATAGATGTTCAATTTGCTTACTAAATCTTAGTATATTTCGTGTTATTACTTTATTTTTAATAGTACTAGATACATATTTTAGCTAATTAAATGAAATAATTAATAGTTCTCAATTCGTGATACGTCTTAATATCATCCTACTTCGCCGAACCCGTGATTTCGCGCAGACTAGTGTTGTACCACATGTAAAACTCCTGATGCTAAATTAATAAAAAACATCCTGTTTTTTATCAAACTATCAACTAAACATTCATTCAAATTTCATAGATTATTAACGATTTAATTATTTATTCAAAACCCAATAAGCTTAATAAGTGATAAAGCCCAATAAGTGATATAATATGTAGAAATCAACAAAGAAATATAAATTACCGACTTATGCCAGTACGTCACTAGTGCAGACGATCCGCGAACGCCGTCGCCGTAATTTTACGTGCGGCTCAAGGTCAACTAAAGTCATATTTTGAATAAACGTCAGTTGCGCTAGCGCCATCGCCGTTATAACACGTGCTCTCTTTATTATTATTTCTAAGCTAGTGTCGAGAAGTTGTCGATAATGTTATACGACGACGAAGAACTATTAAATATATTGCACAAATCAATTAATGATATTAGTAGTAGTGACAGTTCAACGGATAGTGATAATATTGTATGCCAACATACAAAATTACATGAAAGACGTCGGAAAGTGTCTTTTAAACTTTCAATGATACCAAAACCAGCCAGATACAAATAGTATAGCCAAAGAGATTTTATTACAAGTTCATACATACTATAATGCGAAAAGACTTTCCCCAACCTTATATTACACGTGTTATGTGAAATCGGAAGAAAATGATAGTACAGCCCTATTTAATTTAACCGAATTAAGATTTTTTAATCAAAGACCGCAAGATCCTCGAAACGAGTATTTTGGTGCACTGATAGCATTTGAAAAGGAGTCTGTTCAACCATAAATTCGGTCACAAGTGTATATGTGTATATATTCAGGAGACTTAACAGAAAATCAAGGGACTTTCAGCCCGTGTCCATCTCCAGAATATTAATTTTTATGAAGAATTAACAATCAAGACTAATTACCTAACGTATGTTTGAAGACTGATTAACGTATGTTTGAAAAAAGAAAAGAAATAATACCTTATTATAAATAATACATTAAGAAATAAACCTTTGATTCAAAATGAGTAAATTTTATTTATTTCATTAGTTTGTTTATCGATAACTATATTTTACAACATTATGCAAAATTGTACCTAAAGGTTGCTGGCGCTAGATGCACTCCACACGAATTATGACATGGCGGTTAAAGGGTTAAGTATCTTGGTTGATGAAAAGTTAAAAAAAAACCAAAATTATTTTGTACGCAAACATGACATGACAGCTTTTGTAATGTGTTACCAGTTCACCAGTCTCTAATAACATATGTTTTTTTTTTTTTTTGCTTGAATTGACAAAAAGAAAAGTACGTTGAAAAGTCAAGTGTAGAAAAAAAGCGCGGGAAACGTTCAACTTGGCGGACGCGTCCTTTTTTAATTTGAGATAAATTATTTTTAAATACGTTTTATAGGATCAGTAGTCTTAGTTTTAGTGCTTTAGTTGCTTTTAATTTATAATTTTGTAGTTTTTTTCTTCGGTAGTGGTAAGTTTTTACTTATTTTTTTGTTGAAGCCGTGTAATGAACGACCCGCCAGACCCGGGGGACTTTGTTCCCCCGGCAGGCAATTTTGTTACTGTAAGCAATGAGTCAGGCATGGATACTGATGGGTCATCCTCGGCTCGTCACCTGAAAAGAAGCCGCGTACATGTGTGCAAGCACTGTAATAAACGCCGTCGCACCCGTAAAAACCACGGTTCCGAGTCGTCGGGTTGTGGTTGCATGGATCCTACAAGTCCTACAACAACTTTAACAGAACCTATTTGCTCTGAAATACCAACCATTACTGCTAATTTTCATACTCCATCCGTAGCTGTTCTCGCGCAAATTGGTCGTAAAGCATACGACAAAACCGACAGTGCACCCTATATTATTCATTTACAGAAGAAAACTATTTCCCCTGATGATGCTACTACATTGCACCCAATCACATTTGGTAAATTTCTTAAACATAACGCCTTTCAAAATATAATTAATGGTAGCGTCAAAAAAATTGGGCGTAATAAAATTTCTCTCGCATTTTCCAATTTTCTGGATGCAAATTCTTTTATTTCACATAGTAGTCTGCAAACATATAATTACAAAGCTTTTATACCCACTTTTAATGTTACAAGGATAGGTCTAGTGCGTGGTATTCCTGCAGAATGGTCTCCAGAGGAAGTTATTGATAATATTACAGTTCCGATTGGTTGCGGTCCAATTTTAAAAGTCAGACGCCTTAATTTTAAATCTGTTGTTGATGGTACAGTCGGCCAAGAAAGTGGTGTACCACCCTAAGGTTGAATATCGCTTGCAGATTCATAGGTGATAAAGATTAGTTTCGCTTGCAGATCGATCTGACAACTTCTATTGCTGTCTTTATCTGATTATTGATAACGACTATTACTGTTTGTAACGTGACAGCTGTTCTTAGTTTGAACTTGATGGAACCAATGACGTCGTAAAATCAACGGCGGGGGGCTGTAGATTTTGATGACAAAATTGTATCTACAAATTCAGAATTGTAATCAACAAGTTACATAAAATTGTAAAGGCACAAGGCGAGTCCACAAACCTACAATTTCTGTAAACTTGTAATTACAATATCAATAAAAAACAAGCTAAAAATAGATTTATCCTTTTATTAAATTTCTACAATCAATTTTAAAATACTTATAACAAACAAAAACATAGCATATATAGTAATATTTAGAAGATATTGAAAATTTTTAAAAATTAGAAACGGGTGTAACCGCCGTTGGCCTCTATAACCTCTAAAAGACGAGACCTCATTGAACCAACAAGCCGTGAGCAAATATCGGTTCCCCGCATTTCCTCCCAGATATAATTACAGTGACTAATAAGAGCTTGTTTGGTTCTTTCATTTTGATGCGACCATCGTTGGACCATAAGGCCCCAAAGATTTTCCATCGGGTTGAGGTCCGGCGATCTTGAGGGCCACTGAATTACCCTTACGTCAGTGTGTGAACGAAACCAGGCTCTTACGATCCTCGCATTATGAATTGAACAATTATCTTGAACAAAATCAAATTGTGGCACTTCGTTCTCCGGGTAAACATTACGGACTGTCGGTAGCATTGCATTCTGAAGCACGTCGATATAATTTACAGCCGTCGCTCGAGGAGGTAGAGAACATAATTCTCCTACACCATCCGTACTCATCCAGCCCCAAATATTTACGGAAATTCGACCTGATTCTCTATTTGGGATTACATGATCATCTTTATACCGTGTTGAATTATATCGCCAAAGGTGAAGACGTCCATGCTGACTGGATTTAAACGTTTTTTCATCACAAAACACTGTATTAGACCAATCAAACTCTAAGTGCTCTCTGGCGAAGTTCAGACGAGCAAGTCTGTGAGCATCCGTCAAATATATTTTCTTGGCGTAATGCCTGTGGTGCAACCCCATGTAATGTAGATGATTCCTTATTGTTTGGGCACTCACATCGAACATCTCCGCAAAATGTTTTGTGGGCTTAAAACCATTGATTTCATATTCCCGTCTCATGAATTCTCTATCGTTATTGGAGAGTGCAGGCCGGCGACCACTTCTTCTGTGATCCAACAAACTTCCCTCCTCTCCTTCACGACGAATCCAAAAGCGGACAGAACGCCTCGATATATTCAAATTCCGGGATATCGCACTGATACTGCTTCCCTCATTAAATTGGGCAATTATTTGTGCTCTTTCGGCAATGGTCAAGTTGGCAGGCATTGAGATGATTTTATATGCAGTTGATTGAAAAATAACACGGAAAATATATCGATTTTTTGCATATATTTGACAAAATGTCAATTGTCAGTTTTCTTTTTCAAATGGAATTCGGTTGTCTAAATAGTTTTTATTACTTTTGTTTGGAAACATTTCAATTGCTTTGTAGAAACTAATGTCCTTTTCATTTATACTAAAGGTTAAAATGTCATGTACTTATATGTGACATATGACGTATGAATACTAAATACATAGGTTTACGTCATGATAATGTTGTCTCTTTCAGTAATATCTTTTTATAACGAACCTTGTTGTAATTTTCGATGACCGGGAAACTAAATCAGAACTGGTACACCACTTTCTTGGCCGACCGTACAACCACTTGGAAGCCATCGCAATCCATAGTTGTTACTTTTGATGGACAGGTTCTACCTAAAAGAATCTTTATGTGTTATAATGCATTACCTGTTGATTTATATATTTTCCCTACTGTACAATGCTTCAATTGCTGTCGTTTTGGGCACACCAAAATTCAGTGCAGGTCTAAACCTCGCTGTTATAAATGTGGTCAAGGCCATACTGGAGATAGCTGTGAAAGGGAATTAGAAATTGCATCTTGCTGTCTATGCTCTGGCTTTCACTATGCCATTAATAAGTCTTGTCCTGAATTCTCTCGACAAAAACAGATTAAATCATACATGGCACATAGCTCAGTTGCTTATGCTGAAGCAGCAAAAGTATATCCCCCAGTAACTAAATCATATGCTGACACACTTTTATCTTCTCCTTCTAAAAACTTTGCAGATACTCCATCAATCTCTTCACCTAATAGAATGCAGGCTTCAAGTAGTTATAAAAAGACTGTCTTCCTGAAACCACGCTCCCCACCCAAATCTATACAAGGTTATAATAAAGAGGCCCATAATGATATTATTAATGATTTTAAAATCCCTCAGCCATCTAACGGTTGTGCTTTTTCTAATAATCAAAATAATGATAAAAATGATGTTAACTTTTCTATAAATGATTTCCTTTCTGCATTACACAATCTTCTTTCTCAGTTCAACATCTCCTCACCGTCCAACGTTGCCTCAACTTTCAATGTACCTCAATCCATTCATAATGGACAACACATCCAATATAATCCAGTGGAACTGCCGCAGTCTAGTAAACAAAAAGAGTGATGTTATATACCTTTTAAACAAATATGAGCCATTTGTCTTTGCTTTAGCAGAGACTTGGCTCAAATCAAATCATATTTTTAAAATTAATGGTTATTTAACCATTAGGGAGGATAGATCTGATGGGTATGGTGGTGTAGCTATACTTATCAAGAACTCTATTCCTTTCTCTATTGTTTCATTACCCCCTCATAGTGAGGAAATTTCTATTGTAGCTATTAAAGTGCACCAAACTTGTTTTGTTTCTATTTACATTCCTCACCCTTCTTCTTCTATTCTTCAAGAGATGAATAATCTCTTTTCTTTTCTTCCAAAGCCTTTCTTAATATTGGGGGACTTTAATTGCCATCACCAATCATGGGGTTGTTCTGTCTCTAATTGTCATGGTGAGGAATTACTAGATATAATAGACTCACATAACTTATGCATCTTGAACTCAGGAGCTGTTACTCGTCGTTCAGATCCTAACCAAAACCAAAGTGCAATTGACCTCTCTATATGTTCTCCAAATTTAGCCTCTTCGTTAATTTGGCATACTCTAACCTCCACTCATGGTAGTGACCATTTTCCAATAGTTATTTCTTACCCTCTTTCCAAATCAAAGGCATCTTCAAGGAGATCTAACCTAAAACATAAAATGCCTAGTAGAAATAATAATGACTGGGAAAAATTTAGAAACATTGTTGACAGTAAGCTTTGCTCCTTGCCTGTAATTTCTGATGGCAATGAAAACAGATGTGCTGAAGCTTTAGCACTTTTGTTAATTGAAACTGCAGATGAAGTTTTTCCTGTAAAAAATAACAAAAGTAGTACAATTCCCTCGCCTCCATGGTGGGACTCTGAGTGTACTGAATTAGTTAACAAACGTAAAGAGGCGGAACACATTTATAACCTTGATATGTCTGATATTAATTTTGAAACTGTTACTAACATAAATAAAGAAACTTATAAACTCTTTAAGAAGAAAAAATTTGAATCCTGGCGTAACTTCTGCTCATCAATTTCACCGAACACCCACCCAACGATTGTCTGGCGTAATATTCGTAGATTCAGATCCATTTATAAGAACCCTTCCCCTATACCTGATTCTTTAGCCAGCGAATTTTTAGATAATATAGCGCCGCCTTGGGTTCCTGAGGCTATTAACCCTAACCTGTCCTTACCAATACCAATACTGTCAATAACCAACGGATCCCATAACCAAAACACACATACGACTCTAGATGGCCCATTCACTCTTACTGAATTAAAGGGTGTTATTCATAAAACTAAGGATTCTGCACCAGGCAGTGATGGCATCCCATATTCTTTTTTTGCTAATTTAAATGAAGAAGCCCTCAGTTATTATTTACATCTTATCAATTCTATTATGACCACAGGTAACATACCTGTTGAATGGAAACGTCAAATAGTGTTGCCATTCCTTAAACCAAATAGAATCCCATCTGACGCTTCTTCATACCGTCCCATAGTTTTGTCTTCAGTTCTGATGAAATTAGCGGAACACTTAATTAAAAATCGCCTAGAATGGTTTGTTGAAAGTAAAGGTCTTTTGGCTGAATCACAATATGGCTTTAGAAAAGGTAGAAGTAGCAATGACTGTTTAAGCATTTTAACATCGGATATTCGGATTTCATTTTCTAATAACCAATCCACGGTCGCGGTTTTCCTTGACATTAATTCAGCTTATGATAATGTTGTATTATCAGTTTTACAAAATAAATTAAGAGCCTTACGAGTTCCATTGAATTTGTCTAATTTTATTATTAATATCCTGACTGAACGCTCTATTAGTATGTTAATTGGAGATCAAGAGATATCTCACCTTGTGTGGAAAGGCCTTCCACAGGGTTCTGTGCTCAGTCCCCTTCTATACAATATTTACACTTATGATTTAGACTCGTCCTTATCTGACCATGTTAGGGTTCTTCAATATGCCGACGATTTGTTGTTATATTCTTCAAGCCAATCCGTCGAACAAGCTAGTCAGGCTATTAATTCCTCCTTATCTAATTTGGAGTCATGGTTGCATCTAAACGGCTTGGATATATCCACGTCTAAAAGCGCGGCCGTTTTATTCACCCGAAAGAGAAATATTCCCACAATAAATATATTTTATAAGGAAATCGCTATACCGATTAAAGATAATTTCAGATATCTAGGTGTAATACTTGATTGTAAATTAAGTAGTGTTCCTCATTGTGATTATATAGTTAACAAATGTGAAAATCACCTAAACATGCTTAGATGCCTCTGTCTGGTGTGTGGTGGGGCGCACATCCTTTTTCTCTAAAATTAATTTACAACGCTATAATCAGAAGCACATTAGATTATGGATTATTTATTCTCGAACCGGGTAGTGTTATGGCTTTTAAAAAATTGGACCGCATCCAGTCTAAAGCACTACGAATTATTGCGGGTGCTATGAAGTCGAGTCCGATAAATGCCTTACAGGTCGAATGTGGGGAAGCTCCTTTATACCTTAGAAGACAGTTCCTTTCTGATAATTGTTTGTTCCGAATTATTCAGTTCTCAACTCATCCTCTCATTTCTAAACTTGACACTTTAGTGACGCTGTTTGATTCTTCAGATTACTGGTCCCATAAAAGAGCTCCTTGTTTAGTTATAAGCTATAAAAAATACCTTTCTCTATCTTCTCCAATTCACCGCTCCAACAAACTTCCCATATTTAGCAGTAGTTATGATAGTTTACATTTCAATCCCATTGTAAAATTTCACTGTTCCAGTAAATCTGACCCAGTTTGTCATATAACTTTCAATAATTATCTGGCTGAACACTCGGAATATCATCATATTTTTACGGATGCTTCCAAGCGTTCTCCGACGGGCTGTGTAGGCATTGGCACGTACCACTCGCAATACAATATAGTTCAAAAAATAAAACTTCCTCCGGAGACTTCCGTTTTTACAGGAGAATGTTTTGGCATTTTAAAAGCTGTTGAATATAGTCGTGTTTTTAAGCTAAAAAAAGTCATAATTTTTTCAGATTGTCTAAGTGCTCTTCTAGCCATCAACAAATCTCCAACGACACATAAATTCCAGTTTCCTATAATTTATCTAATTGTATTAGGGAGGCCCTACGCTATCACCAAGTGCCTCCCTATCTCCGCCACGTGATCGGGGCTTACCTCACAGAAAGGGCTGTCACCTACAGGGGAAGCGACGGCAGAGGCCGGCGCGAGATGTCGTGCGGTGTTCCACAGGGCTCGGTTTTAGGACCACCCCTGTGGAACATCGGGTACGACTGGGTACTGAGGGGTGTGCTACAGCCGGGCGTGAACCTGACGTGTTACGCTGATGACACGCTGGTCACGGCTCGGGGGAGCTCCTACAGGGAAGCAGCGTTGCTGGCTACAGCGGCGGTCTCACAAGTTGTAAGCCGGATCAGACGCCTGGGCCTGAAGGTGGCCCTGAACAAGTCTGAGGCCATCATGTTCCATGGCCCCCGACGGGCACCACCGCCGGGATCATACATCGTGGTTGGAGGGACCCGGATCGCTGTCGAGTCAACCATGAAGTACCTAGGATTGGTGCTCGACGGCCGTTGGGACTTTGGCCCTCATTTTCGGCGGCTGGCGACCAAGTTGATGGGCGCGGCAGGCGCGCTATCAACGCTGCTTCCCAATCTGGTTGGCCCGAGCACCGCCTGCCGGCGGTTGTACATGGGGATCGTGCGGTCCATGGCCCTATATGCGGCCCCAGTGTGGGCAGGTGACCTGACGGCCTGCAGCATCGCAATACTGAGAAAACCACAGAGGGTGATGGCCGTCAGGGTCATCAGAGGGTATCGCACGATCTCCTACGAGGCGGCTTGCGTACTGGCCGGATCCCCGCCGTGGGACCTAGAAGCGAGAGCCCTCGCGTCACTTCATCGGTGGCGTGAGGAGGCGCGGAGTCGGGGCATAGTACTGGTGCAGCAGCAGCTCACGCTGCGCCGGTCACAGCTCCATCAGGTCCTGTTGGCGGAATGGCGGGACAGGCTTATGCGCCCTACCGCCGGCCTCGTTACTATCGAGGCGGTCCGGCCAGTGCTCGATAACTGGCTCGAGAGGAGGCACGGCTCTCTATCTTTTAGGGCGACGCAGGTGCTCTCGGGTCACGGCTGCTTTGGGAAGTACCTGCGCCGCATAGGCAGAGAGCCAGACGCACGGTGTCATCACTGCGTCCATTGTCGGGAGGACACGGCGCGGCATACGCTGACAGAGTGTGCAGCTTGGGAGAAGCCGCGCCGTGCCCTCGTTTCAGAAGTGGGAAACGACCTGTCGCTGCCGGCTGTGATTCGTTCCATGGCCAGCGGCGCAGCGTCTTGGGACGCGGTGATCTCCTTCTGCGAAGTTGTCATGTCGCAGAAGGAGGCTGCGGAAAGGGAGAGGGAGATCTCGAGTGCTCTCTCGGCCCGCAGAAGGCGCACCGGGCGTCGACAGAGGGCAGACAATGCCCTCTGGCGGCCCCCCTGAATGGGTCCAGGGACGGTGGGCTTGGGGATACCCACCGTCCCCTATAACACGAGACCCGAGGTGGTGGCGCGTTTTGTTCCACGCGCGCCCTTCTCAGAAGTTACAGGGGAGCCAATATTTAAAAGATGGGGCCTGCAGAGGCGGGCCGGCACTAGTCGGGGGCCGCGATGTTGAATACCTATGCGTTCCCGCAGCCCCCGGCGCATGTGTACGAAGGAACACGGGGTGGTTTTAGTCAGTTGGAGTCTGAACAGACCCCTTCGCCCGCCCCAGGGCGGAGGACATCCATGAGGATTTCCACCTCGCAAAAAAAAAAAAGGTAATACATTGGAATTCGCGTGGGTTCCAGCTCATGCTGGAATCGAGGGCAATGAAGTGGCGAATTCTCTCGCCGGTGAAGCGGTGCAGTGTGGGGACATAGCTCCATACATAAATTTCAATTCAGATATTGTAAATCTACCTAAAACTTTTCTTTTGGACACCTGGAAGGTGGCCTGGGAAATCAGCAGTAGACAAAAGGGCCGTTATTTTTCTTTGATCCACCCCGGCGTTTCGGAAAAACCGTGGTTTGGCAGGGCTAAGTTTGGCAAGATGGAGACGTCCGTTCTTATACGGATGAGGCTCGGTCACGTTAGCTCTCCAGCTCATCTTGCCAAACTTAAAATTATCCAAGATCCCAATTGCTAGTGTGGCACAGATGTGGGCGACTTGAACCACATTCTTTTCTCCTGTTCTCTTTATGACCGTTCTTCCTTTCTCCATGATCTATTGTCTCTCCGTATCCCTTTTCCTACTTCAGTTCTTTCTTTATTTTGTACAAATAGTTTTCCTGTATATAAATGTATAGCTTCATTCATCACCATTAATAATATTAAATTGTAATATTTAGTTACTTAGCTTTATAGCCCTACTGATCCTATACTTTCCTAAATTCCGTTTTTTATTTTTATTTTTAAATATTGATAAATTCCAGTTTCCCTACCTTTGTCTCTCCTACATTATAAATAAATAAAATAACAAACATGACATTGGCTAAATGCACAAACCGTGCGAAGCCAGAAAAAACAAAAAAAAAAAATAGTCAAGTGTACAAAAAAAAGAATAAATAATTTATTTTACGCCCGCAGCATGCGTACGTAAGGAGTTCCGACGTCACCGTCGCACAGTGGTTCGAAATCGACGCTCCGTGGTCATTGAAATCAATATTTCTTTAGGCGAGAAATAAAAATCGGAACGGCTTTATTTCAGTATTATTTATAATATTTGGTAATATGACAGCTACAGACAGCACCATCTCCGTAAAAAAAAAAAATATTTTTTTTGTATGAAGAAAAACACAAAGGTTGATTTTTCTCACAACTTAATGAAACTTAAAGCCTGCGGCTTACATGGGGTGTTGTCCCACATAAGGCGATTCCGAAATGCTATAACACGCACACCCATGCGCGCCGCTTCACTCATAGCAGAGTGTTGAATTTCGAGAAATTCTGTTAGAGATTTTTACGTGTGATCTTGAAAGTATACAAAGTAATTGACTTTAGTGTGCTAGTTTTATTAATTATAATGAGAAATAATGGAATATACAATATAAAAATACTAAAAAGAATACTCAAATAGAGACTCATTTACAATATAAATAGATTTTGCAATATTTCTTATGATAATTTAATTTGTTGTTAGTAGATTATGTCAGTAGATACAAGTTTGACTTCATAATTAACATAAAAATATACATATATATTTTTAGTACAAAAACTTATAACTAATACAGAAAAATACTAAGAATAGGCAATTGTATAATTGAGAAATATATAAAATTTACACCAAAACATCAAACATTAATATCTATTTCGTCATCGCTATCAAAGAATTCAAAATCAGCATCCTTTGCACCTCAACAAATTCAATGTTTTCCTTATCCATGGTATCCGGGTCAATTAAAAGAAGAAACTTCATTTCTTCAGTTAAATAATTTCTACTCTTGTTTGTCAGTTAAAGATGTCTTGGTTTGTCGCTCTGCGATAAAATTTCCGCGTATAATGTTCCCTGAGTTTTCTAAAATCTTTGTTTCGGGCCTGAGATGCCTCTTCTGATAGGTTTCCTATGGGCAAAATGTTGAAATGTTTTATTATTTCGGCTCCATTTAGCAGAATTTTGTGGATACTGGAAGGCATGAAATACCAGCCATACAGTTCCATATACAGCTGCGCAGTTTCATCGAGATAATTGGCAAACAAATCAATATTAATAGACTGTCCTGATGACACAACACGGAGAATAGTTGCGAATTTTTGGATGAGCTCCTGACTCACTCACTGGTATTTCTGAATAAAAGGTTCCGCATGTTTTATTTTTTGTTTACAAAATATTATTACTGACTTTTCCTAAACTTTGATTATTTTTGGGAACTAGCTACAATACAATTAATTAGTCTAGGTATCAAATTTATCTAAATAAACCTGCTTGCATTGTTACGTGTATCATTTACACACTTGTTGGTTTTTTACGTAGTTGTCCTTTTGTAGAAGATTACTTTGTAGATAATTATTATTTACAAAGTAATCTTCCACCCCCCCCTATTTATTCAATTCACAGATCGAATCACGTGCTCTTGAATCGATCTTCTAAAAATTCATTAAAAATCGTAATCAAAATTTTAAATAACATTTAACACACCTTTATTTTATGACATATTTACAGTTGCCAGTCAGGTAGGTAGGTACGTCTAAACTTTTAATAAATAATAATTGATTGACCTTTCCGGCGGCTTTCTCCCAGATGGTGGATGGGGAGGTGGGTATATTTTGACAGATTCGTAAACAAGTAACTCTCAAACCTACGGGAAAAGTGCCAAACCCCCCCTTTTCCCCCCCTTCTCCCCCCCCCTATCGTATCTCGGAAACTACGAGACCCGTATTTTTTTCTTTTTACGGATTCGTATAGAGGAGGCTCGGTAAAGTAAAAACCATTTTTCAAAGTCCCCCCCCGCCCCCCTTCTCCTCCCCTTTAGGCGGATCTCGGAATCTAAGAGACTTGGAACATTTTTTTTTTCAGATTCATTTAGAGGGGCAATGCTTTAGTCGAAATACTTGTGCAACCCCCCCCCCATCACCCCCCCCCCCTCTTTTTTTTTGTTTGTTTTTTTTTTCACAAGCACGCGAGGTGCTTGCACCTCGCGTAACACGCAAATACTAAACCCCCCCATCTCCCCCCCCACTTTTTTTTTTCACAAGCACGCGAGGTGCTTGCACCTCGCGCAACACGCAAATACTAAACCCCCCCCATCACCCCCCCCACTTTTTTTTTCACAAGCACGCGAGGTGCTTGCACCTCGCGCAACACGCAAATACTAAACCCCCCCCATCACCCCCGCCCCCCCACTTTTTTTTTTCACAAGCACGCGAGGTGCTTGCACCTCGCGCAACACGCAAATACTTGATTTAGAGGGGCAATGCTTTAGTTTTTTTCACAAGCACGCGAGGTGCTTGCACCTCGCGCAACACGCAAATACTAGTTATTATTATACTATATAATGCTAAATATTACTATTATACTATATAAAGCTAAATTACCACTGACTGACTGACTGACTGACTGACTCACTCATTGACATAATTGTTCTCCCAGATGGTGAATGGGGAGGTGGGTATATTTTGACAGATTCGTAAACAAGTAACTCTCAAACCTACGGGAAAAGTGCCAAACCTCCCCTTTTCTCCCCCCTTCTCCCCCCCCTATCGTATCTCGGAAACTACGAGACCCGTATTTTTTTTTTTACGGATTCGTATAGAGGAGGCTCGGTAAAGTAAAAACCATTTTTCAAAGTCCCTCCCCCCGCCCCCCTTCTCCCCCCCTTTAGGCGGATCTCGGAATCTAAGAGACTTGGAACATTTTTTTTTTCAGATTCATTTAGAGGGGCAATGCCTTAGTCAAAATACTTCTGCAACCCCCCCCCATTCCCCCCCTCCTTTTTTTTTTTTTTTTTCATAAGCACGCGAGGTGCTTGCACCTCGCGCAACACGCAAAAACTAAACACCCCCAACTCCCCCCATTACCCCCCTTCTCTTTTTTTTTTTTTTTTTTCACAAGCACGCGAGGTGCTTGCACCTCGCGCAACACGCAAATACTTGATTTAGAGGGGCAATGCTTTAGTTTTTTTCACAAGCACGCGAGGTGCTTGCACCTCGCGCAACACGCAAATACTAAACCCCCCCCCATCTCCCTACCCATTTTTTTTCACAAGCACGCGAGGTGCTTGCACCTCGCGCAACACGCAAATACTAAACCCCCCCCATCTCCCCTCAACACCCCCTTTTTTTTTTTTACACAAGCACGCGAGGTTCTTGCACCTCGCGAAACACGCAAATACTAAACACCCCCCATCTCCCCCACCCCATTTTTTTTTTTTCACAAGCACGCTAGGTGCTTGCACCTCGCGCAACACGCAAATACTAGTTATACTATATAAGGCTAAATTACCACTGACTGACTGACTGACTCACTCACTGACATAATTGTTCTCCCAGATGGTGGATGGGGAGGTGGGTATATTTTGACAGATTCGTAAACAAGTAACTCTCAAACCTACGGGAAAAGTGCCAAACCTCCCCTTTCCCCCCCCCTTCTCCCCCCTCCCTATCGTATCTCGGAAACTACGAGACCCGTATTTTTTTTTTTACGGATTCGTATAGAGGAGGCTCGGCTAAGTAAAAACCATTTATCAAAGTCGCCCCTCTCCACCCCCCTTCTCACCCCCTTTAGCCGGATCTCGGAAATTAAGAGACCTGGAACATTTTTTTTTTCAGATTCATTTAGAGGGACAATGCTTTAGTCAAAATACTTCTGCAACCCCCCCCCCCCCCCATAACCCCTTTCCCATTTTTTTTTTTACTAGCACGCGAGGTTCTTGCACCTCGCGCAACACGCAAATACTAGTTATACTATATAAAGCTAGATTACCACTCACTGACTGACTCACTCACTCACTCATTGACATAATTGTTCTCCCAGATGGTGGATGGGGAGGTGGGTATATTTTGACAGATTCGTAAACAAGTAACTCTCAAACCTACGGGAAAAGTGCCAAACCTCCCCTTTTCCCCCCCCTTCTCCCCCCCCTATCGTATCTAGGAAACTACGAGACCCGTATTTTTTGTTTTTTACGGATTCGTATAGAGGAGGCTCGGTAAAGTAAAAACCATTTTTCAAAGTCCCCCCCCCCCGCCCCCCTTCTCCCCCCCTTTAGGCGGATCTCGGAATCTAAGAGACTTGGAACATTTTTTTTTTCAGATTCATTTAGAGGGGCAATGCTTTAGTCGAAATACTTGTGCAACCCCCCCCCATCACCCCCCCCTTTTTTTTTTTTTTTTTTCACAAGCTCGCGATGTGCTTGCACCTCGCGCAACACGCAAATACTAAACCCCCCCCATCACCCCCCGCTTTTTTTTTTTTTTTTTTGCACAAGCACGCGAGGTGCTTGCACCTCGCGCAACACGCAAATACTTGATTTAGAGGGGCAATGCTTTAGTTTTTTTCACAAGCACGCGAGGTGCTTGCACCTCGCGCAACACGCAAATACTAGTTATTATACTATATAAAGCTAAATTACCACTGACTGACTGACTGACTCACTCACTGACATAATTGTTCTCCCAGATGGTGGATGGGGAGGTGGGTATATTTTGACAGATTCGTAAACAAGTAACTCTCAAACCTACGGGAAAAGTGCCAAACCTCCCTTTTTCACCCCCCTTCTCCCCCTCCCTATCGTATCTCGGAAACTACGAGAACCGTATTTTTCTTTTTTTACGGATTCGTATAGAGGAGGCTCGGTAAAGTAAAACCCATTTTTCAAAGTCGCCCCCCTTGCCCCCCTTCTCACCCCCTTTAGGCGGATCTCGGATATTAAGAGACTTGGAACATATTTCTTTTCAGATTCCTTAAGAGGGGCAATGCTTTAATCAAAATAATTGTGCAACCCCCCCCCCCATCACCGCGCCCCCTTTTTTTTTTTTTTAAGTGAACACGCATTTACTAAACCCCCCCATTTCCCCCTATCACCAACCCCCATTTTTTTTTTCTTTTCACAAGCACGCAAGGTGCTTGCACCTCGCGCAACACGCAAATACTAAACCCCCCCATCGCCCCCATCACACCCCCCTTTTTTATTTTTTTATTTTTATTTACAAGCACGCGAGGTGCTTGCACCTCGCGCAACACGCAAATACTAGTTATATTATATAAAGCTAAATTACCACTGACTCACTCACTCACTCACTGACTCATTGACATAATTGTTCTCCCAGATGGTGGATGGGGAGGTGGGTATATTTTGACAGATTCGTAAACAAGTAACTCTCAAACCTACGGGAAAAGTGCCAAACCTCCCCTTTCCCCCCCCCCTTCTCCCCCTCCCTATCGTATCTCGGAAACTACGAGACCCGTATTTTTTTTTTTACGGATTCGTATAGAGGAGGCTCGGTAAAGTAAAAACCATTTATCAAAGTCGCCCCCCCCACCCCCCTTCTCACCCCCTTTAGGCGGATCTCGGAAATTAAGAGATTTGGAACATTTTTTTTTTTCAGATGCTTTAGTCAAAATACTTCTGCAACCCCCCCCCCCCATCACCCCCCCTTTTTTTTAGCAACTTGTTGTTGAGTACCCTTCCATTACTTTACACAGTATGGAGGTTAAGGCGATTGGTCTATAATTGGCAGGATCGGCACGGCTACCCTTTTTAGGTACTGGTTGCATATTGGCAAGCTTCCAGGACTCTGGTACCACTCCGGTTTTGAGGGAAAGGCGATACAAGCGAGTCAATATAGGTGACAACTCTGGAGCACAACTTTTTAGGATTCTGGCAGGTATTTCGTCCGGTCCACTGGCCTTGTTCACGTCTAGACTACAAAGGGCTTTACGGACTTCTTTAACGTGTATTGCGATATACTGCATATATTCGATTGATTGTTTGTGTGCAGGTTGGGGATATAATAACTAAATACGAAGTTTAATTTAAGATCATATGGTCCTCTCCACGCTGTATACGTGTATATCTATCTATCACCTGCAGGGCAAAGTCGGTTTAGCTTTCGTAATGGTAATCATTGCCCGTACAGTTTTATAATGTTTCTTTATGCTGTACGAGGCATGCCTTTTAAGTTCTATCGTTTCCATATTTCCCGGCAATTTTGAATTCGGAACCGTTCTATATTCGAATGTGTTTAAATTTTTAATCTCAAAACAGTTAAAAGTATTAGGATTAATGCTATTGTTTAGTCACAGTGTCGATTGGAATCTGTCAGGTTACGTGCGACAATGAATCTATATGTATCATCTATGCTTTCTAAGGAAAATGTTCGTGCAATAATTTTCTACAACTTTAGAAGAGGCCCGACACGGCTTCAGTGTTTTGAAGAGCTAACATCTGTGTTCAGTGATGAAGCCCCATGTCTGTGGACTGTCGAACGCTGGTATTTAGAATTCCAGCGTGGCCATCCTAGTGTTGGTGACAAATCTCACGAAGGACGCCCAAAATCTGCCTTCACTGAAGATAACATCATTGCTGTGAGATAACTCATTCTCGAAGATCGTCATGTGACGTATCGAGAGATAGAGGCTCTTTTAGGCATCTCAGGGACAACCATTCAGAAGATCTTCCATGAAGCGCTTGGAGGGCGTTGGATACCGCATCTGCTTTCCGACGATCATAAGGCGGCCCGCGTCAGATGGTGTAAGAAAACTCTGCAAAGGTTCAACCGAGGAGAGTCAAATCACGTCTACGACATCATCAGTGGTGACGAATCTTGGATTTATGCCTACGATCCTGATTCCAAACAACAATCTACAATCTGGGTCTTTCAAGACGAGCCAAAGCCAACTAAATTTGTTCGTTCTCGAAGCTCTTCAAAGAAGATGGTGGCCACGTTCGTTGGAAAACCCGGCCATGTTGCGACTATTGCACTTGAAGATCGTAGAACGGTTAACGCAGAGTGGTATACCACAGTTTGTTTACCACAAGTCATTGCCGAACTTCGAAAATCTAACTCAAAGCGACGCATCATCCTGCACCACGACAACGCAAGCTCACACAGCGCTCGTCAAACGATTGAGTATTTGAAGCAGGAAAAAGTAGAAATTCTTGACCATCCTCCATACAGTCCTGACCTAAGCCCTAACGATTTCTTTACATTTCCTAAAATTATGAAAAGTCTTCGTGGTCAAAGGTTCCAGTCCGGTGAAGAAGCAGTCGACGCTTTCAAGTCAGCCATTTTGAACACCCCCACTTTAGAGTGGAATAAATGTTATTATAACTGGTTTGAGCGAATGGAAAAGTGTATTATGCTACGTGGTGAATACTTTGAAAAACAATTAAAAGTACTATAAGGTTCTAGTTGTGTTTTTTTCTTCCAACGACAAAACTTAAAAGGCATGCCTCGTATAAGCTGAAAAATAAGACAAAATTATTCATATTATTACTTATGTATTGTATTGTATTTATATATTTGTATATATATATATATATATATATATAATTTTCTGTTTTATGAGTACACTAATTTAGCCCTCCCCACTTTAATTAAAGTTTTGAAAGTCCTTCCAAAGGTTGTCTGGAAGATTTCGCTTTTAGCGATAAGACCGCCATTGTAACCATAGATTTAAGAAATAATGTTAAATAGGTGTGTTTAAATTTTGGTGTACAATAAAGTATATTCTATTCTATCATGCATTTTTCTAATGTTCCAGGTGGATTCTGCGATTTTTATTCTGAGCGTCTAATGAAAGAAGCAGAACATATGAGTGCCCTACAATCATGGGGTCCCGAACTTGTGCATTTCGTCAAAACCCCTCGGAGACCCATAGCTGATGGAATGTGTGATATAGTTATAGACAAACCAACATACATTATGAAATTAGATGCAAGTATGTTAGATTTCTAATGTGTAATCTACTTCAACCTCAACCATGATATCAATAAGATTAATGAGATTCTTCTGTGTTTCAGCTGTTAATATGTATCACCATTTCTGTGATTTCTTCAACTTGTATGCATCTCTGCATGTGAATTCCACTCATCCTTCTACTTTTTCTAAAGACAATCACATATTGGTGTGGGAAACATTCACCTATGAATCCGCTTTTCAAGAAACATTCAAAGCATTTACTGATAATCCTATTTGGGACTTAAAAACATTCAGAGGAAAAGTAGTGTGTTTTAAAAATGTTGTTTTACCTCTTCTACCTAGGATGATCTTCGGTCTTTATTACAATACTCCTTTGGTAAGTTGACTTCAGTTTTTTATGATTTGGTCAAAAATAACTAAATATATATTAATGCCATAATAAAGTCTTCTCTTTTCTTAATTTGAGGTAATTTCCATCCTTCAACATCATTTCTAGTATCAATAATGTTGGGTATTTTAGGTATATTTGTAAAAATAAATATATAAATTTCCACTATATTGCTAACTCCATTTCATGTATTGTATTTAAAATCAAATTCAGTATTAGATAATACTGACTATTAGTGAAAAGGAAATTAGAAAACTAGATTATGTATGTGAGCATTAGTACTAACAAGTCCATACAAAAGTTTAGGTTGTGATGGAGTTAGAACTTTGTCTTGCATATTCAAATATATACACATTTTTAACAATGAATCACGCTGCATTTTTGTTTAAAATACCAATTTTTTTCCGTTTTCTATAGCCAAGGCTTATTTATTTAAACTTTATGTACAATAGTGGTACATGGGCGGACTTAATGCAACAAGGCATTCTCTACCAGTCAACCTTTGGGTTAAAAAGACCACACTGTGGTAGGTGTACAAGTAAAATAAATGTCATTATCGATATAATATATGTATTAGGGTGGTCCTTATTTTTCGACTTTTGAATTATCCTCGGGCACTTTCTCATTTGATTATAATTTACCTGAATTGTATCAGTTTGCTAAATTTTTTAAATATTGTATCAAATGATACAAGTCAAGCTATATCCCTCATGAAAATATATACTTATGGTGTAAATAAATACAAGTTTTAGGAAAATAATTAACATTTATTCATCTTCTTCAAATCCATTAATTCACTTACAAATAAGGCACAGTTTTATCAAAATTCTTAAGAGAGGTAAATTGAGATCTTTTCAAAGGCAAGTAGTTTTAAACTTAAAACTAATAAATGGCACAGATCAGTCTTACACAGGTATCACAATAAGCAATGTGAACCTACTCAGTACAAAACATAGTATCACAATAATTGTCTAAATCCTAAAAAATCTAGAAAAGTAAAATACACAACAAAATTGCTAACACCTTAAAACTTACACAGCACAGTTAACAGCTTAAGAGCGGTCAACCTATCCTTTATGCAGTAATTCCGCTCTATGAGATGGGCAGTTCGTAGTAAATGAATATAAACTAGAAATTACTCATCACCAGAATCATCATTATCCGGAGGAGTGTCTTTAACATAATTCGTGCAGCTTAGATGATAGATATATTCTTTATTGTAAACCATAATAATAAAACAAATAAGGACTTAACAACTAAAAAAGGTGATACAATGGGCGGTCTTCTCGCTAAAAGCGAGCTTTTACAGACAACATTTGGTGGGATGGATTTGACACAGAAAGAGACTTCTGTAAAACTCATGAGCGCTTTCATGAAAAAGCATAGCAAATCTAATAAATCGTTCTTTTTTTTTTCCGGACGAAATAGTAATGTTGGAGTACCATACCGCTTTCGGTACCGTATTTATTGTAATAATATCGTAATTAGTTTTACCCCGTTTAGAACAATCGATGGTCATGTACTCTACATTCTTGAATTAATCTTTGTAAAAAAAAATCGGGATATGTTTTCCTTGGTATACAAAACAGATAGTAGGTACGACCCACCACATAAACTTTTCATTGGTTGTATTGGTTTTTCTAATAGTAAGAAATTGTTTCAAAAATGTTGAAATCATAAAACATATTCTGAGACATCTCAATAACAGTAAACTTGCTGTTTTGTTTGAAACTGTACGCACTAACTGGTACCAATCTCTTGGCAAGTAAATACATACTCGTATGCTTCTTCTTACGCTCAAACAACGCATGGTCGGTGTCAACCTTTTTTTTCCCCTACAAACCTTTGGACCAACGAAAATGTACTGCATGTAAAAAAATATTATCTATGCATAAAGTACTTTCAAAATAAATTAATTTTATGTTGTTTCAAATCACACCCCGGACCACGGAAAGAGAGGGGGTTGCAACCCTCGATTTTTTTCCTTGTCGCATGATTTTTGTACGGCGTTGCGGAATAATGGATTAGAAGCTGTATTGAAATAGTATGAAACTGATGCCGTACAGAATGAAATGACCAAATTTACCCTGGAAAAAGTCAGAAAAAAAACCGACTTTGTGGCGCACCATTTTTACGGCACTGCGCGCTTTCTTATTATTTTTCATGGATCTATCGATGGTAAAAATGCCGTACAAAAATATATGACCAAAATGTACTCACTCTACCTGCACTTTTGAATTCTCACCAGCACTCAGTTGGACAGCTTACAAATGACGGCATAGTGCTGAATCTTATTATTTTATGCTCTTATATCGTCCTATATACGTCACCTGATGGTTCATGTGACCCATCCATTTTGGACACGGGCCTGTAGTCTATAAGAGAACTTGCAATAATTATATATATGGCGAAACCAAACTAAGAATGACAGGCTTTTAAGTAGTGGTTTCTCATTTTACGCTTAAAAGAGAATTTGGACTCGGCCGTCTTGATGAATTTGACCTTGTTTATCCCACGGCTAGGCAAAGGCTTCCCTTTTTAAAAGCTCAGCGAAGGTTCGCAACCCATAGTATTGTGAATATTTACATATGTGGACATTTCCAAGCTATCAGCTCCCCAACGGCCTCGCCCTTGGCCGTTTCTATTCTGCTTTGGCCGCAATGCTAAACTCTGTCTACTTGCATCAAACGTATTACTTTCACACACTGTGTCGAACCGAACTGTTGTTTCTTTTAGCCTTGTAATGTGTTTCGCACTTTTGTGGATATGTGCGTCAGTCAACTATTTACCGTTATTAAAAATAATTAATCATAATATAGTCACTTTGAACGAAAAAAAATTTTTACTGTTTTAACATGTGTTGAAAAACGTCGTTCGATACACGTCGGTATTTGTCACGACTTAGTTTGCCTGCAGGAACCAAAATGTGCAATTATATTACTGTTTATCGTTTTCAGATATATGGTTGCGAAAAAAGTGGCTTGTTCCATGCCTTCTCAAAACACATTATTTATTCTTTGAACATCAAAATATATTCACGGACCAGTGACAAAGTAAGAGTAACATTGCTATCGCGAGGAACCACATATCGATCGATATTGAACGAGAAAGCTATCATTGATGCCTTGACGAAAGTGGAGGGGTATGAGGTGAAACGGGTGGTGTTTGATAAAACTGTCCCTTTTCTGAAGCAGCTGGAGATAACTCATAATACGGATGTTTTCATTGGTATGCATGGTGCAGGATTAACGCATCTTCTCTTTTTACCTGATTGGGCAGCCGTGTTCGAAGTGTGAGTATGATTTTTGGTAAAAAAAAAAACACCAAATAAACCCCAACGAAAACAATTTATATATACAAAGTGGAGAAGACAATACGATCATAAATTTACCATAGCCTACACTGCCGTCATAACTAAGAATGCAGTAATCGCAAAATTGCGGTTACGAGATAAACTCAAAAAACATATTTCATATCATCTGAGCAAGATGTTCGTATTTTATTGATTATGACAATATATATCTAAAAATTTGGAAAAAAATCAAGCTCTTACAAGATAATTTTCCTTTATTTAATTTACTAATATATGCAATTATAATACGTATTACTGCGTTTCGGTTTAGTATCAGGTCGTTTCCGAGTCACAGGATACTAAAACTAAATGCATCACTTGCGCGTATTACTGCATTATGTCTTAGCACAAGTCGATTACTGCATTATTTTCTAGTAATTATTGCCATTATTATATGCTCGAAACTAAGTTGAAGTGTACTGTGTCTTCTTCTCAAGGACTTATATAGGTGCATTTTAAGGTTAAGGTTTCTTTAGTCTCTTAGCTACGATGTAAGTTTTTACATCGTAGAATGCAAATAAAGTATTGAGTAAACTATACGGATGTTAAAAACCTACGTCATGTTCTTATAATATGCAGCATTAGGGTGAAATAAAAAAAAACGTTTTTGCAAATTCAGTTTTAATAAGAAAATAATTATCACGACATTATATAAATAAAAATAACAAAATTCAGCCAGACTGTTAATTAACATTAATTAAGTAGGTACAATATTGGCAGACGCGGCAATGGATCGCACTGCTACGACTTCGCAAGCCTTTACTACACTTAAATGCAGTACCACCACTGCTCAAACCTGACGGGTCTCTGGCTCACTCCGCTGAAGAAAAAGCAAACTTGTTTGCCGCCCTCTTTGTGGAGTCTTCACGTCTGGATAGTAGTGGCGCTCACCCTCCTGATGCTCCTATTGGATGCGAGACGTGTATGTCGGACATTCGCATCCATTAGAATGACGTCCGTAGAGTGCTGCGTAATCTTGACGTGAAAAAAGCTAGTGGCTCCGACGGGATACCAGCAATTGTTCTTAGAACTTGTGCGCCTGAACTGTCTCCAATCTTGACACGCCTGTTTCGCCTTTCGCTAGATACTGTAAAGGTGCCGAAAGCATGGAAGCTGGCTAACGTACAGCCTGTACCCAAAAAGGGCAGTCGTGCTGACCCTGCCAACTACAGGCCTATTTCAGTCACGTCCATACTCTGTAAGAGTATGGAGCGTGTACTTAATAGTAAGCTCCTGGCATACCTAGAAGCCAACGACATTCTCAGTGACCGACAATACGGCTTTCGCAAAAACCGGTCAACTGGGGACCTTCTAGCGTATGCCATTCATACCTGGAGTGAGGCCATTGAGAAGCACGGGGAAGTACTTGCTGTTTCCCTTGACATCTCCAAGGCCTTTGACAGGGTCTGGCACGATAGCCTTATTGCTAAGCTTCCTTCCTTCGGTTTATCCACTCAACTTTGCGTTTGGATTGAAGACTTCCTGAGAGATCGGTTCATTCGAGTGGTCATTGATGGCTGCTCGTCTGGCCAATTGGAAATTAATGCCGGGGTCCCTCAGGGGTCTGTTCTCTCAGCAATTTTGTTTTTGCTGCACATTACCGATCTGCTGATTCCCGGTACCTTTGAGTATGCAGACGACAGCACAGTTTCTGAGAGATATGTGTCCAGCGCGCGAGCTGGTGGGTCACAGATCCAGTCTCTCCGTGAGGACTTGGTTGGGCGCTGGAACTTGTCCTTGAAGGCTGTCTCCGAATGGGGCGATGCCAACTTGGTCAAGTTTAATGCAGCTAAGACCCAGGCGTGTCTTTTCTCCGCAAAAAGGAGTCAATTCGAACCGGCTCCTACTTTCCGGGGTGTAACCGTGCCGATAACCGACCGTATCGAGCTTCTGGGGGTAACACTAACTTCTACTCTGAATTTTGGCCCGTTTATCGAGGCTAAGGCTCAACTAGCATCAAAAAAGTTGGGAATCCTAGCAAAGGTGAGATGGTACTTCACACCCGAACAGTTGCTCAATCTCTATCAAGCCCAGGTTCGGTCGTGTATGGAGTACTGCTCTCATCTTTGGGATGGATCTGCTAAATACCAACTGGACGCGCTTGAGTCTATCGAGAAGCGGGCCAAGAGACTCATTGGCAACGATGCACTGGTCGAGTCAAAGCTCCAGAGCCTTGAACATCGACGACGAGTTGCAAGTCTATCGGTTTTCTATTGGTTACATTTCGGGGAGTGTGCGATGGAATTACACAATCTAATTCCACCAAGCCCGTTCCATCATCGGACTACGAGACAAACGGCAAAGCGCCATCGTTACATGGTGGACATCCCACCCATACGCACAAAACGTTTTGGGAATACCTTCATTGTGCGTACGGCTAAGGAGTGGAATTTCCTGCCGGAGTCTGTGTTTCCCGATAGCTATAACCTAGGAGTCTTTAAGTCAAGAGTGAATAGGTTACTTTTAGGTAAGCGTGCTCCATCTTCGACCACATCATCACTTACCATCAGATGAGATGGTGGTCAAACGCGAACCTATTTATAATTTAAAAAAAAAATTGGAGTACTGCGTTTTAGTTTAGCAATTTCCACAACAACTACAATTTTTTTTTTTTCACACAACGCCATCTAGTCCCAAACTAAGCAGAGCTTGTGATATGGATACTAGACAACTGATAAACATACATATATATTTCTAAATACATACATATTATAGATAAATTACACCCAGACAAAGAACAAATGACCGTGCTCATCACACAAACATTTGTCCTAGGTGGGAATCGAACGATCCGGGGATACCGCACGATCTCTGGGGAGGCGGCGAACCTCCTTGCCGGATTGCTGCCGTGGGATCTGGAGGCGGTAGTCCTCGCGCGCGTGCACAATTGGCGCGCGGAGGTGCTAAGCCGGGGTGAAACTCCGCTACCGCGGCAAGTCGCGGCTCAGCGGATAGAACTCCGGCGCGATCTCACGGCAGTATGGAAAGAGCGGCTGTCGCAACCGAAGGCTGGGCACGCCGCAATCGCGGCGATAAGTCCCCTCTTTGAGGAGTGGCTGGAGAGAGGCCACGGCGTCCTCACCTTCCGCCTGACGCAGGTGCTGACCGGACATGGTTGTTTTGGTAGGTACCTGTTTCGGATTCAGCGGGAGGACACGCCCGGGTGTCGTCATTGTGAGGACCACCTGGAGGACACGGTGGAGCATACGGTCGAGGTATGCCCTGCTTGGGCGGAGCACCGCCGTGTCCTCGTAGAGGCGGTCGGCGGCGGCGACCTCTCGCGCCCTGCTCTGGTTCAGACCATGGTGCGGAGCGAGAGGGAATGGGATGCGGTCGCCTCCTTCTGCGAAGCAGTCATGCTAGCGAAGGAGGAGGCCAAACGCGCGAGGGAGAGGCAACTCTCTTCCTCGCGCCCCAGCCGTCGTGGTAGACGCCCCGGGCGTCGGGGATCGCGAGCCGATTTCCGGCCACCGTAGGCGCGGGCCTGCGGACGGCGAGCAGGGGTAGCTCACCGTCCGGCAAAGACCAGGCCCGGGTCGGCGGCGCGTCGTGTTCCACGTGCGCCTCAAGGAGCCGTCAGCATTGGTGACGGGGCTTCATAAAGCCATAGCCTGCCGGGGTCGCGGAAATATAGTAAAAAGATATCGCGGCTCCGGAACTTACGGGCAGCTGAAGGGACAGGGTGGGTTTTTAGTCAGTAGAAGTCTGACACTCCCTCCCGCTTAACCCAGAGCGGGAGAAGTTATTCGATGATTTTCCCACCCAGAAAAAAAAAAAAAAAAGGTGGGAATCGAACCCACGACCTTGCGCATAGCAGTCAGGACCACTGACCACTATACCAACGGGCCTGTCTACTGAATTTGTCTACTGAATTTAAAACAAAATAATAAGTAGTGGATATTACTGCATTCTGTTTTAGGGTATTCTTGCAAGTACTGCATTCTTTCTTAGGCCATGTTTAATACTGCGTTTTTTCTTATCATTGAAGCAGTTTACTTGCATAGTACGGCGAAAATCATTACATAAAAAACATTTTTCGAGTGAATTTTTTTATGAAAATATATTTTTTTCATGTACATGACCTCTTGGGATGCCATTTCTGGAAAAAAGTGAAAATCTCAAAAATGTCGATTACTGCATTCTTTGTTATCAGGGCAGTTATAGCCTAAATGATGATCTCCTTAGTCCGTACAAAAAATGTATTCATGATATTATTTCTATTTTCATATTTTTCCACAGGCTATATTTAGCTACTGTGCTCGCGGTGTCAAATATCCTGCGTTTAAGCACAAAAAACTCTCACACCATGAAGATTTTAAGTCAATTCAAAGCATCTTTCACTATAAAACGGCAATTTCTTACTTTTACCTGTATTATTTAGATTATTTGAAAATATTTTTTTTTATTTTATTTTGTTGTCACATCTTATTTTATCCTCACTATGGTTTCCTCGGGATTAGTATAGTCGGTGTTTTCTTGTCGTATCATCTTCCCCACCTTGTATATACCTATTTTTTTTACACAATGTCTTATAAATATTTTGCCATATATGAAAGCCTCTTAGGGCTTATTGGTGTGCTGGTGAGTCGTAAGCAATTCTTTATTTGATTATACAAAACAAAAAAAAACAGGATTACTAAACATTAAAATTAAAAACTATTAAAAACTATTTCTTACTAGCTTCTGCCCGCGACTTCGTTCGCGTGGAAAGGTTTTCCCGCGCAAATCCCGATCCCGTGAGAATTTCGGGATAAAAAGTAGCCTATGTGCTATTCCAGAATGTCAATTATCTACTGACCAAATTTCATTGAGATCCATTCTGTAGTTTTTGCGTGAAAGAGTAACAAACATCCATCCATCCTCACAAACTTTCACATCTATATACTTATAATAAATCTGTAGAGAGGTCAATTCTGTACATGAAATATATTTCCAAAATAACTATCAGGGGGTGATTAAGGATCGATACTCATGCCAAAAATGTAATCAGTTAAATTTTTGTCTGTCTGTCTGTATAACCGTTATAGAAACAAAAACTACTCGACGGATTTTAATGAAACTTGGTACAATTATTTTTCATACTCCTGAGCGGGTTATAGTATACTTTTCATCACGCTACAATCAATAGGAGCAGAGCAGTGAAGGGAAATGTTGGGAAAAAGGGAGAAGTCACTCCATTTTTTAAGCTTCCGTCGCGTGTGCAACCTTAATGGTTAAAGCTACACAAATCATTTTATGACGGAAATGTTCTCCTTAAAATTATATAAAAAATATCCCACGACAGCATATGTCTAACTTTTATGGTTGACTCACAATAACACGTGTAACTCCCGATAGCTTAGCAGTTCGAAGCTTTCTGATTATAATATTTGTCTACTCTTACGTTTATAACACTCTCAGTCACCCCTAATTGAAAAAGTTAACATTATTAACTAATCCATAAAAAAATTGGCCAAGTGCGAGTCAGACTCGCCCATGAAGGGTTCCGTAGTAACGAAAAAAAAAACCTTACAAATTTCTTAAAACTAGCTTATTTACATTTTTTACAACTGCGCCAAATAAATTTGTTTTGAAAAAAAAACCTTACAAATTTCTTAAAACAGGCTTTTTTACATTTTTTACAACTGCGCCGAATAAATTTGTTTTTCATAGTGTTTGTATGAATTACAAAGTTATATTTGCGGTTTTAGAAAATATGTTGTATCTCAAAAACTGCTGAACTGATTTCGTTCAAACTAATTTTGGTTGAAAGTTTATATTAAGATCTACAGACATATATTTTTTTTAGATTTTTCACTCCATTATTATAGAAGTTAGAGGTTGTGTCCGCCACACACACATTTTACCACTTTGGAAGCTTATATCTTTTAAACGATTGACTTTATGGAAAAGTGGTTTTAGAAACCCCGATGTCGTTTTTAAAGAACTGTCTATAGATACCACACATGCATCGATTTCATGATTAAAAATATTTTCAGGTTTAGTTCCATGTATAAAATATTTAAAATAAAGGGGGGCTCCCTTTATTTTAAATATTTTTTAATTTTTTTCTCAAAATCGGAAAGCGGTTCACAGAATACATCTACCTATCAAGTTTCACATGTATAGTCCTAATAGTTTCGGAATAAAATTGCTGTGACAGACGGACGGACGGACGGACAGACAGACAGACAGACAGACAGACGGACAGACATGTCGAAACTATAAAGATTCCGTTTTTTGCCATTCGGCTACGAAACCGTAAAAAGAATCATATAAATCGGTATAGAAACACCAAAGTTATACATGAAATACGCTTATAATAATAAGCCATCGCGCGTGAATACTGAATCATGCTATAAAGATTATTTTTGAGAATCGGTCGCCGCGCTCGACGCGTCTCGCGGTCGAAGCGTTCTCTAGGTACTTAAGCCTCATCTGAACGTGATCTAAACAATATTACCAATACATTAACTTACGCTGACGGAGTCGCGGGCACAGCTATATTGTATCATTACTAAGGCCAATAGGAGCGGAGCGCCAATGAAGAACGCTTCAAAATCGGGGTTAAATTTAACGTTAGCCCAAAGTAACTATTCCACGCGGACGAAGTCGCGGGCAAAAGCTAGTTTATAATATTAGTAAGAAAGATGTAAAAACATAATGTAAACGTAAAACATTTGTATCTATACTTACAACTTTTCACATTTGTTATGTATTGCGTTTGTAATTCCTCTGGGACTTTGGTTCGCTATATTTATTTTTAAGGATTATGTTTCTTAGGGAATTCGGTCTAGTTTTTTTCCGTTAGCAGCTCGGACCTTCAGCAAGGATGGAGAAAAGGATCTTGTTGTACACACTCATCACACTACAGTATTTAAATAGTTCTATTCACTATTTTCAAATTTCTTTTTATTATGTTACAAATTCGTCGTTTGCAAAACTTTGTCAAATATACATTATTTTATTTCAGTTATAACTGCGAGGATCCTAACTGCTACTTAGATCTAACGAGACTCCGCGGACTTAAATATGTAACTTGGGAAGATAAAACGAAACTCGTGCAACAAGATCAGGTAAATTTTCTTTACTTAACATGTTTCTATTTACACTTCAGCTTTGTGCCTTTAGTACTGCTATCTTATGGCTGATAATAGACGGGAAATATTTTTTTTTTTTTAATTTAAAATAGGTTTGCGTTTGACCACCATCTCACCTGATGGTAAGTGATGATGTGGTCGAAGATGGAGCACGCTTACCTAAAGTAACCTATTCACTCTTGACTTAAAGACTCCTAGGTTATAGCTATCGGGAAACACAGACTCCGGCAGGGAATTCCACTCCTTAGCCGTACGCATAATGAAGGTATTCCCAAAACGTTTTGTGCGTACGGGTGGGATGTCCACCATGTAACGATGGCGCTTCGCCGTTTGTCTCGTAGTCCGATGATGGAACGGGCTTGGTGGAATCAGATTGTGTAATTCCATCGCACACTCCCCGAAATGTAACCGATAGAAAACCGATAGACTTGCAACTCGTCGTCGATGTCCAAGGCTCTGGAGCTTTGACTCGACCAGTGCATCGTTGTCAATGAGTCTCTTGGCCCGCTTCTCGATTGACTCAAGTGCGTCCAGTTGGTATTTAGCAGATCCATCCCAAAGATTTTTTGAAGAGAAGAGAACAATCCTTATTTGGTAATTGGCTAAATTGGTCGAGTGTGGTTTAAACTGTCTCGTTGGTGTAGTGGTCGCTAGCGCGATTGCCGAGCATTGAGGTCTCTGGTTCGATTAGGTTTTTATATAAGAAATAACTAAGTAATAGCCCGGAGTTTGGAAGTTGGCGGTGTTATACTACCGTGCCTCGGAATGTACGTTAAGCCGTTGGTTCCAGCGAACATTTGGACATCTTTGACAGTCTGTACGGTTCAGAAGACAGAAAATCTGACACTGGTCTGGCCAAGAGGTATCGTGTTACCCAGTTACTGGGTTATGGAGGTCAGATGAACTAACTATGGAAGAAGAAATTTAGAGTATGAGGGTGTTACAATTTATAATAAATTACCATCAGTAATAAAAGAAGAACAAAGTTATGCCCGGTTCAAAAAGCTACTAAAAACTCACACAATCAATACACACAAATAAGTGAAGAACGAAAAAAAATCAAATAAATATATATATATACAACTGAAATACATAGAAACTAATATACATATATATATAAAAACTAAATAAAATATATGTCAACATTTATAAAACACACAAATTATATAGATTAAATAAAAATATACACTAGAAATTACTTAAATTAAATAAACACAAATAAAATCCAATACTATCTTTTTTTAATGAATACCATTATTACAAGTACCTAAAATATATAAACGGAATAATAAACTAAATTAAATAGTGTTATAATAACAAACGTGCTAATAACAGACAGTGCCATCAATGCCACATCTAGTAAAAATCAAATCATACATCCATGTTGTGCTTAGTTAACTTACTTACGATCGAGTTAATGTTATCCGTTTACCCACGTTTGTTTTTTTTTTTTACTTTGTTATTATGTTTTGTTATTTTATATGTACGTACTCATCTGTGCGCTCTAATTGTTAATTTTAGTTTTAGATATTGTTTCTCAGTAAGTGAATTATGTATGCAATTCTTATGAGAAATAAAGTTATTCTTAAACCTTAGATAGGCACATAGGCAGATGTAAAACATGTAAAACACTAATACTGAGCTGCATTTTGTAAGACTGGAAGCCGATCCCAACTTAGTTGTTGTGGTCGAATGTTTACTTGCATCTTGTTATTTTATTGTATCACTATGCATTTATATATATTTGTGGACGCGAGGGCGGTGCTCCATAATGCATGCACACTTGAATAACTGGTCTTTGGTGGAATTACGTACGCGATCTCGGAATTTTGTTGGATGATAAACTGCACCTTGACGGTCTTTAGTAAAATAGTGACATATTTGCCATAACATCATGTCGCACGAATGCTGGCAAACGCGCGTACTGCTAAATTTAATGATATATTCAACAATATTGATATCTTGGCTGTGCATACCGGAAAGTTTCGAAGTCTGATCCGCAAAAAAATTGCTGAAATTTCAACTGAATGATGTATTATTATATAATTACATGCCTATTTACCTATAGCTTTGCTAACATGTTTGAACACATTTTAGATAGAACGTAATATTTACTTAATAATCGCATTCGCAAGACGATTTATATTTAATCATTACTTTTTCTATAATCCGTGGAAAATGTTGTGGGTTATACATTTACTCACCCTATATGAATTGTCTTTGTACAATTTTAGTGTGTAACTGTTTATATTCCCAAATAATAATAAAAAATAGAATTAACACTTGATATTTATTATGTAGTAGGTATTAGTTTGGTATGCACTTCCGCTAAGTAACACCTGATTCCATTATGTATCTGGTAGAATAGTATTTAGTAAATTCTAAACGAAGCTATTTCTAATAATGCATTTTATAATTTTCAGGGTCACGGGCCCGGCGGAGGCTCACATGCCAAATTTACGAACTATTCTTTCGACGTGCGTGAGTTTCTGAGATTAGTTGAGAAATGTGCGGAACATGTTCGTAAACAAAAAGCCTTCAATGATTTCCTAGAGGCATCCGGAGTAAGGCGCACTCACGAAGAGCTGTAAGCTGGTTATCGTAGTTTCTGTTTCCTAATTTGTGTTATCTAATTGATTTTTCTTTTTATCACTCCGATTTTAGTGAAATTATGTTTAAGTATACTTTTGTTACGTATTTTTGAATCTTGTTGTAATGTTAATTGTATTGAAGCCCAGTATTAAATGCGTATGGCGCATTGACACAGCAGATACGCTAGCATGATACGTTATGTGCGATAGTAATTAACATTAGGACATAACAATTAATTGGGACATTTGCAATTTCCAAGTGATAATTGCTCGCTCCATCAATCTTTCATATGTATCACGTCGTGAGCGAGTTGGTGTACTTTATTGATTAGGATTCTCCTTTAAATTTATTTAAGAAAAGAAAAAAAAACATTGTTTTGTAGAATCATGTGTACGGCATGATGGGGTTGGCGTATCCATTGGGATAAAAGCCCCAAATTAATTTAATAAAGATTTAAAAAAACATGTCGCGGAGTCCCCGATTAGGTTTTGTTATTTGAGTACGTTGGCAAATAATAACAGCCGCATGGATTGAGTTTAGAGGTGATATGGCGTTTACCGAGGTCGGCACGTGGATAGGTGACTATTTATTACATACTGAGACTATTTTTAACCGACTTCTGAAAAAGGAGGAGGTTCTCAATTCGGATGTTTGTTTGTTTTTTTTTTTTTTTTTTTTTTTTTTTATGTTTGTTCGGGCATAGCTCCGTCGCTCGCCAACCGATTTGAAAAATTCTTTTTTTGTTGGAAAGGGTATACTTCCCAAATGGTCCCATGAAAATTTTATCGACATCGAACAAGCCGTTTCTGAAAAATTAACAAAAGTCTAAAAAAATATTTACATTGATGATCTTTTCGGTTACTCTATATTGTGTTTTTTGTTCGCGCGTTTTTACTTTTTTGTAGTTGACATTTTGGCTTTTATAACTAGATTAATTACAAATTGACCCACTAAAAAGCGCGAAAATAAAAACTTTTTTGCAAAAAAATAAAACCGACTTCCATATCAAAACACTACAAAGCCAAAAATAATTTTAATTTCGGGAGGCGGTGTGAAAAAAAGAAAATACAAAACCAATAACACCGACTACCGAAATTAAAATTATTTTTGGCTTTGTAGTGTTTTGATATGGAAGTCGGTTTTATTTTTTTGCAAAAAAGTTTTTATATTTGAAAAGCACCGTCAAGCGTATAGTAATATACTCCACCTTGTATTATTTTCCCGTGACAGCTGGGTCACGTGATTGGCCTTTTTTCTTTTTTTTCTTGTGTTGTCAGTTGGGAAAATCATCGAATGACTTCTTCCGCTCTGGGTTAAGCGGAAGGATGTGTCAGACTTCTACTGACAAAAAACCCACCCTGTTCCTTCAGCTGCCCTTAAGTTCCGGGGCCGCGGTATCTCGTTAAAACATTCCCGCAACCCCGGCAGGCAATGGCCCTATGGGGCCCCGTCACCGGTGCTGACAGTTTCTTGAGGCGCGCGTGGAACACGACGCGCCGCCGACCCGGGCCTGGTCCTTACCGAACGGTGAGATACCCCTGCTCGCAGTCCGCAAGCACGCGCCTACGGTGGTCGGAGATCGGCTCGCGATCCCCGACGCCCGGGCGTCTCCCGCGGCGGTTGGGGCGTGAGGAAAGGAGGTGCATCTCCCTCGCGCGTTCGGCCTCCTCCTTCGCTAGCATTACTGCTTCGCAGAAGGAGGCGACTGCATCCCATTCCCTCTCGCTCCGCACCATGGTCTGAACCAGGGCCGGACGCGAGAGGTCACCGCCGCCGATCGCCTCAACGAGGACACGGCGAAGCTCTGCCCAAGCGGGGCACTCCTCTACCGTATGTACCACCGTGTCCTTCGGGTGGTCCACACAATGACGATACCCGGGCATGTCCGACACCCGTGTGTGTCCTCCCGCTGAATCCGAAACAGCCGTGACGTGATTGTCCTAAAAATACGTCATCAGCTGCGATGCGGTTCTCAAACTTTTTTAATGGAGAAAAAGATAAAAATAATACAATAGGTACTCAATTATTATCCGATAGGTCCTCGTTCGAACTAAACAGAGTCCTACCTCATAATGAATTTGAAGATACAAGTCCTTTGTGGCATCATGGCAATTGCAGGCATTGATATTAATAACTTATTAAAGTCAATGCTTGTTGTGGTGCATTTTGTGAAGTTCATTAATTATCAAAGTATATCTATCCGTAGTTATAAGTTTCATATTGTATATAATGTTAAGAAATTATTGTATATAGCGTAAAGATTTTGTAACAATGAGGCTGACATTGTCGATATACGACAAAAGTCTCTAATAAATAAAGAAAAAAAAAAAAAAAAAAAAACAATTACAGTCAAATTTGTGAAAATGAATTTACCATCGTGCAATCCATGTACCGTGTTATTTATTAAATTCTTTCTCCATTATATCAGCAACCCTGATTAATTTTTTGCAAGGATAAATTAGTTTTCCCCTCGACACAAAAAAAAATACAATCATAGGCACGGCTACCTGCATCAATCTTTCGTGTCTCGTCTCCATGATATTTCGTTTCTCGTCTCCATGATGTGGATATTTTCTTAAAAACCTAAAAGCAACATAACTGTTTATATATTTTAGGCCTTGATCTCTGATTTCTTCAGCAGCTATTTACATTTCGAAATTGTTAAGTAATAAGTTTTGGTCATTAGTCGGAATATATGAACTAAGATTGTGATTAAAGTCTACAGCATCTTCGCTCACTTCGTCAATATCCATTTGCATTTCTATATATTTTAGTAACTGCTCTTCATCTACCATCAGTTTATATTTGCTGAGATCATTTTCGATTGGTAAGATCAAATAATCTTCGGACTCAGTGTCGTCATTGTTAGATTTTATGTATCGATCTAACACTTTCGTTATAATGGCAGGATCATTGCGAATGTTGCTTGTATATGTGTATACATCTGTGGAATGTTTTCTTAGAATGTGTCGTTTTAGTCGGTGTTTAAACGAAAGTCCAGTATGGTCGTCGTTAGTAGTGCCCATGCCTCTTATGTGAAAAAACCTCCAAATGCCCTGATCCAATCGAGAGGTCAAAATACATTAAAATTCCTCTTTGAAAGGGAACTTGTTTGATTTCTTTTTACCGGTTTTTGTATTCTTGATTAAATCTTTCAATTTTCTATTGCTTCATTTTGCAAGGACACAGGTTTATCCCGTATGCTTTTTTATGCCCCTCAAATTATTGAAAGTTTTTGAAACATGTGATAACACGCATTAGCTAGCGTCTCTTTGAGAAAAGTAAAACCTTATTATACCGCCTTTTTTATTTCTGTTTTTACAGTTTTGTACGGAACAAGTAACCATTTTTCTTGTGAATATTTCACAGTTCACTACAAAATTTTGGTAATCACAGTATTTTACTCACCGAGTGGAACATCGCTATTGATGTGAGCGAGATGACGATTTGTGTTTCCTGATCGCTATAACCTGGGAATCTAAGTCAAGAGTGAATAGGTTACTTCTAGGCAAGTGTGCTCCATCTTCGACCACATCTTCACTTACCATCAGGTGAGATGGTGGTCAAACGCGAGCCTATTATAATAAAAAAAAAATTCGATGTGTTGTCACTGGGTATGATTGAATTATTTTAATACTAAATACATGAATCACATGAGTAACTAAATAGTTAAGCTAGTTAGTCATTTATTTTATTTTCATTAACCTAACTAGAAAGTACGTAAATTTACTGAAAAGGGCATTCAATGGTAACACTTATCGTGACGTAGTCTTGGGCCATAGTGGAAAGAGAATACCAGGAGGAGCATATTATTATACCATGGGTGAATGTATTTTTTGATAGCGGTGATGTTCTTGATAATATGGCACTCTGTGAAATGAATCTAGTACATTCGTTTAGGCTCTTCAAATATATTTTTATCAATTATTTAGATACTAATAATTGAATTGAACTTTCCATCATACTTTTGTCAGGTTTAGGACTGACTGCTTTATGAGAAACCTATAATTAAATAAAAGTAATATTATAAGGTGTACAATATTATTAAGTATATAATAAATAATAACAAACAATAAATAATAATGTACGAGTATTTACAAGTTCAATAAATTCAAAGTAATCTTTTGTTTCGCTCGTTCATCTATTGCTACATCACGCCCGCAGTCCCGTATAGCAATCTCATACGGTAGCTAGTTGAATCAATTAGAACCGCATATGTGATAATACGATACGGTATTGTGTGTTGTTCTGTGACTCGTACCAATCATCATCAGCGCATTAGATACGCGGAAACCTGATATATAGAGGACGGACGGGCAAGAAGGATATGTTAATTTGAACAATAAACATATTTATTTATTCAAATTTTAATTGTTTTTACTATTACAATCTTTGGTCGTTAAATAATCACAAAACTTAAAAAAAATAACAAAATTTGAAACTCATTAATTTATAAAGCTTTTTAAAATTTGCTACTTTGTCCGTTTTACCCACCTATGGCGGGCAAAATGAATACACCGGTCGGGCAAAACGAATAATTGACACTAATCGAAGCAGTCATCGCAGAAGCATGATCCTCGGTCGGAATATGACGTGCAACCTTCATGAGTCCACTCATGACAAATATCGCGCTGTATCCAGTCCTCTATTGGGGGTAGAAGTACTTTTCTTTGCATACAGTGCAAAAGTAGTCTCGTTCTTTGTTTTACTTGTTTTTAGATCGATCTGCTTTATCTTTAGCACGTGTATTTCTTTTTTTTAATATTCGATGGGCCAGGGGCGTTGAATTCAGCACTTGCCTTTATGTTTTGAATATTCGATGGAGCAGGGGTGTCTAATGAAACTTTTTTTTTCGCTGCTTCAGCATCGTGCTGGTCAATATTTCTGATTTTTGTTGTGTACGCCGAACTTACGATTTCTATTCTTTACTTAGGCAGATATGGGCCGGATTTCTTGTGATATCTAGAAGTGGAGAGCGAGGGACCGGCCTCTGTTCTGGAGTGCCAGTTACTGAACTCGGTTGTGGAGAACCAGGAGCTCGATACGGTTGTGGAGAGGCAGGTACTGGACTTGATGGTGCACCTTGCGAGGAGTCCGGCAGTAGACAGCTGTTGGCTGATGATGATGTATTTTGCTCATTTGTTTCAGATATATTCGCAGAATTGACTTGGTAAACCTCGGTTGGCGCAAAATGTTCATCACCAATCAAATGCCTATTAAATGGGTATATGCCACTGGCACCGAATCCACTTATTGCATTCAAGGGTGCAGCGCCTTTTAAATATGCTCCAGTAAATACTTTAGCAATGTCGTACTGATTAATGATCCTGCCGGGGTGTTGTTTTTGGACAGTGTTGACTTCTATCTCGAAATATTTTTTTATTGGCCAATAGACTGCAACATCTAATGGTTGTAACTTATGAGATGTGTGCGGAGGGATAGATAAAAATATGACATTGTTTCTCGTTGCATAATCAAGTGCTTCGTAGCTTTTATGCGATTCATGATTATCTAGTTTTAAAAGTGCTTTATGATCTGCAGAAGGACGAACTTTTTGAAGAAAAATTTGCAACCAGTCTAAAAACTTCTGAGCGTTAATCCACCCACTATCGGTAGTCTTTGCTTCTGCTCCAGGACGAGCACCATCTAAGAGCCTCGGATTCAGCCTCTTTCTCTTAAAAATGAAAAACGGCGGGACAAATGTTCCAGAGGCAGAGCAGCAACAAACTACTGTCGTCAAGACTCCTTTTTCATTGCTGGAAACAATTTCAACCTGCTTCTTTCCATAGGTTGATAAAACTCTAGGAGGTCTAGTTGATGAGGTCCTAATTCCAGTTTCATCCATGTTGAATATCATGTCAGGTTCAATATTGTGTTTTTCTATGACTTCTTCTAACAAAGAATAAAATCTCTAAACAGCTACGCTATTGAACCCTTTGACTCGAGCTATGATGGTTGTTGGTTCAGGGGATCTTAAGTTAATGTTGGATGTCTAATTTTGAAATTTTTTAACTAGCCTTTTCCGGCTATATTTCCGGAAAAGAATTCCAGCTTTCCTTTTCTTTTTAGCAATGTCTTCAGCTATTTGCATGAATTCGATTCGCGTGAGGCCATAAAACAATGAATCCATCCTTTAAACATAGCTCAACGGCTCTTCCTCTTCTGGGGTAAAAACAGGTACAAATCGGCCTAATTTATTTGTTAAAGAACCAGATTCAGATTCATTTATTTGCATAAACATGTGTATACATACAAGAATAAAAAACGTGCATGCAAGGTAACATAATAAAAATAAGGTACATTCATGTTTGCCAAATATGGCCTACAAATATATTATTATGAATTTAAGTAACCTACCAAGAGCTTGTGCGAATAAAAACATTTTAACTGAGTAAAATGGGTTAGCAAAGATCGGGTTATTTGAGGTTTTTATGTTTTTACTAGTTTGTTTTTAGTATGAAACTAACAAGTATTGTACCATTTTACAATCCTGATTAAATGCACCCACTTTTAATGGCACTTGCCAAGATACTAGATATATACTAGATATATATTTTTTAAAGGAGGGCCTTTCAAAGTCAGCAAATTTTGAAAATTTTAAATTCATAGTTAAATAAGTCTTAATTCTAGGAAACTTGGGGCAATCGTTTCATTATTTTTGACTGTGATTCTTAGAAATGTGTATTTAGGGTTACGGTTCCAAAGTTTAAATGAACAAAAATAATGAAAATTAACCACAATAACCGAAAAAAGGTTACAGTATGACCAAATTTATAAGTTTTTCTTAAATGCCCATAATTTTCAAATTGCATGAGATAATATTTTTCTGATTTTTCTCATGATGTTTACAATCAATCCGGTCGCCCCGTTTCGGCTTGACGTTGAGTTCTGGGACACCCTGTATACAACGTGTAATTTAAAGGGTATATACATACCAAGTGCACGGCTTCTTTGGATGATCATAAACGATATGGCAAGGGTTTTCTAATCCTATGTGTACATGTGTGGAGCATATTAAAAATTTCAATACATTGATACCAGAGACCGAATTTTTCAAATTAAGAAGAACGAAGAGAATTATCGTTTTATTGGCAAGTGACGTGGAAAGTGATGGACCTCATAGTGCTGTGACACGTTTGTTATTACTGGTATTCAAAAAACATTCAAAACCAATAATTTGGGGTCAATTCTGTGAGTCACTCATTTTGAGTTGAAACTTTGCATAGAGACTCCATACCAGATGTTGTCTTCAGTCCTTTTGGATAGATATGGGGTTTCCGTTACACGTTGTATATGTTTTGCCTAGAAGCGTACAAATATGATTTAACTGACAGTATTTTTTACAGTATTAGTTCTAGTACATGCATATTAATACATTTTAAGTTAAGTCAATTCCAATAGATTATTTTACATGTCATAATTATAATGTCTAAAATACAAAATCGTCTAAGATGGTATTGTACAATTTTAATAGTGAACAAGTCAATATTAATAGAAAAATGTATAGCAATACAAATTTAAATTATAATCAATTTCAATAAACGTCAAATAAATTTGATTACATGTCATATTAAGGCTAATGTCAAACAGAAATCAAAATCGTCTAAGTTGATGTACAATTTTCTGAAGTAGTAATTATAGAATTATCGTCCAAATATTCCTTTACTGAGTAATAGCATGTGTGTGCCGATGTAATGTACCATGAGGAATGTTATACATCTTGTTTGCTTTTAATTTTGAGGTCTTCTTTGCTTCTTCTACAGCTTTAACTAAGCGTTCTTCAGACCAGCTGGCCCGCTAAGTCTTTCGTTTATACTTATACACCATGTGGAATAAACATAATAATTATTAACACGATGTAGGTACAAACAAAGGCCTTGATAATTAATGAACAATAAAAAAGAAGGGCAAACCGGACACTGTCCTTTTTGCCCGGGTTTGTCTTGCCCGTCGGGTACTTTATGATATTGTAGCATACGTAGCATACCCTTCGCTTTTGATAAGTTGCCGATCATAAACAAACGTCTGAGACATGCGCACCTAGAACCGTCAATACAATGCACAAAGGAATATTATTATAAATACTATACATTAAATATAATGTAAACAGACATACGAGACGCCTGCCTTGAGAGCGCGCTCACACAGTGACCACTGTTTAATTTATGTAAAAATTTACCAATTATATATATGTATATACACAATTTTATTTTAATAAAGAACATTCATTCCACATTTATTACTGCGACTTCACGCCTTGTCATTGCTCTCCCTAACTTATTCTCCAAAGTGCTGTCTAAAGTACTTCTCTGCTACCTTTAATATAATCTCTAAAAATAGTGCAACCATAGCACTAAAATATCTTTGTTGGCTTTACCTCAATCCCAAAAACCCATAATTTTTGTAAAAAATCCAGTCATTGAGGATGTTGGACCTCAACAGGTGATAAAATATTATCATCTACCATTTTCTGCTTTTTATCCAAATTATATATCTGTAAAAGTAACGTAAAGTGCCTCCCATATGTGCTGTACTCTTTTACGAGTTAGGGGCAAGCAATTTTGATGATTCGTTTCAAAATATTTTATACTTTTGGAATGTTTCCACAGGCTCTGTGGCTACGTAGATGATGAATAAATATTTATATAAATACATACAAATATATTTACACTGTAAATATATATGTCCCTCGTTTAAACTAATATACTGTATAATATACAGTATATTAGTTTAAACGAGGGACATCTTCAAACCCACAATAGTGTATGCTTAGATGATACTAATAAACATATGAACAAAAGAAAAACACTGATAAATAACAGACAGAACCATACCAAAAATTTCGCAAGTCTCATAACGTGTATACACCCTTGCGCTAACGTGTTAATATTATCGCAGAACATGTACGCGGGTCAATGACCTTTAGGTAGAATCCATTTTCCCTTCATACTTTAAATCTGGCAAAAATATCTAGGTACTAAACAAACAATTAAAAAATCTTCAATGCAAATGTGAATTGTGATCCGCAATAATTCAAGACAAAGATATGATGAGGCAAAGTTAATCATTATGCTTACTTAGTATTTTTGGCATATTTAATCCATCATAAAGAGGTTTTGATAAACACTAAGAGGCACATCGTCCAAGATTTCATCTACCACACTGTTTAAAATGTTAAGGTATGATACACTATCAAGTCTTCCATCAATAAATTACGGGCCTAATAAATAGTAGGTACATTGTTCACCGAGAGGAGAAAGTGACCGATTAGTGACTTTCTACCGTAAATTTGATAAAGTATCAAGGTACTTTCCAAGCAAGTGTAGTATAATAATTATTTAAAATACCTGCCCACACATTAACATCACACATTACACATCTCTCGGTACAAATGAATAACTCTTAGTATACTATCATTCGATACGAACCATATCCCAATATTCAAATATTGATAAGACCTCATTTTTGGTTAGTCAAGAACACGTTTATAGAACACGCTTATCGCGAAGTAAGCGGGGTTGTTTGCGGAAGCGCAATAGACAGGCGGGAACAGCGGCGCACTCGCATAGACTGCGGCGCCCGGCGCGACGGCCAGCGCAGGAGCATGCCCTCGGGGGGACTCCCGCAGGTTTCCTGCAGGGTTTACGCATGAGCTTCCTTTTTTGGAAGGATCGGCGCGTGTTTTGCCACGTGATTACTTTAGGTACTGTTTACAAGTTCATTCACTTGCGCTCAGTGGTCATAATAAATTATTTTAAAGGACAATTACGTCAAAATTTTAGGTTATAGGCTTTTCACATATTTGGGACGAGAATCGAATACTGAATACCCTCCCTCAATAAGTCCCTCGTTTAACCCAACATACTGTATACTTAAGCAAATGAAAACTAAATGTGGAAGTGTGCTTATTGGTGTAGAAAAAATTCTTTCCTGTTTGATTCTCTACTAATGACTTGTATGCCTTAAAACTAGTAAATGTTTCATCATCATAAACATGAGCCATTCTACTGTAGTCATCGACGAACAAGAGAAAATATTTGGAACCACCTAATGATCTTTCTTTCATTGGCCTACAAATATAAGCATGCAGTTTCTAGAATTCTGTACTCGTATTACCAGCATTTGGGAATGATAGCCGAGCCTGCTTTCCCTCACAGCACACTTGGCAACTTGATAGATAGATAGACAGAATATACTTTATTGTAAGTACACCAAACATTGAAACACACTTAAATAACAATATTGCTTAACAATAACTTTGGTTACAATGGCGGTCTTTATCGTTGAGAGCGATATCTTCCAGACAACCTTTGGAAGGACTTAACAAGCTTTATTTAAAATGGGGAGGGCTAACAAATGTAGTAATATTCGGTGTTATAAATGTACTTAATACTTCTATAGTATTAGTATACTTACATATACGATACATGTTTTTCTAATAATCATCTATTATAATAACGTTTCAAGTTTTCTTTTTATTTGTAAAGAAGAAGATAATCACTAGCACTTTTTATAAGTCGACATTAATAATCAATAATATGCACGCACGTCATCCTGACAATGCACGTAATATTTATTAAAAGAAATAAAATGATTATTTATTGTGGGCTAATAATAGATTTTCATTAATTAATATTGAAATTTAATTAATGGAAACTTATATTTTAAAAACAAAAACTGAGATGCCTTTTAGCTTGGAGTCTATTTCGTGAAGGCTTATAAATAATTCCGGCTCTGCTAAACAATCGTTCGCTGAGTACAAAATCTGGGGGAGATGATAGGAATCTCTGAGCAAGTACAGATAATTTTTTATATGTAGTTCTACCACGAGTTGTTCACCAGCCAAGTAGATTTTCTGATACAGTATTTTTTTTTCTTTGCTGTATTGCTTCTGCATATTTTTTTGTTTTGAATTCATATTAGTTTTAAATTCATATCTGAAGATTCATCGATATCAGGAATTTCTTCTTCATCACTCGAATCTAGCATAACTGCAAGTTCATTTTGCAGAGTTAGTCTACAAGCATTGTTTGTTGAGGAGGGTTTTTCGCCTCCTGTTTCTCTTTCTGATACCGACCGTGTTCTGACAAATAAATTATTATGACGACTGAAGAAATCAAGACATTGGAATTGCTTAATTCTCATGTGCTTTCCTCAAAAGGCTTGGGGCCTTTCACATCTACACAATTTTGCATTATTTTCCACTCTGGGTAAAATGGCTGGTATGTCATGGCTATTACTGTACATACTCAATGAATCCCTAATTTTGAAAAATCTCTCCATCATATAAAAAGAACTGTTCCACCTTGTGACACAGTCTTGAAAAGCAGATAATTCAGGTTGATTGAAAAGTTTCCTGCAGGGTTTACGCATGAGCTTCCTTTTTTGGAAGGATCGGCGCGTGTTTTGCCACGTGATTACTTTAGGTACTGTTTACAAGTTCATTCACTTGCGCTCAGTGGTCATAATAAATTATTTTAAAGGACAATTACGTCAAAATTTTAGGTTATAGGCTTTTCACATATTTGGGACGAGAATCGAATACTGAATACCCTCCCTCAATAAGTCCCTCGTTTAACCCAACATACTGTATACTTAAGCAAATGAAAACTAAATGTGGAAGTGTGCTTATTGGTGTAGAAAAAATTCTTTCCTGTTTGATTCTCTACTAATGACTTGTATGCCTTAAAACTAGTAAATGTTTCATCATCATAAACATGAGCCATTCTACTGTAGTCATCGACGAACAAGAGAAAATATTTGGAACCACCTAATGATCTTTCTTTCATTGGCCTACAAATATAAGCATGCAGTTTCTAGAATTCTGTACTCGTATTACCAGCATTTGGGAATGATAGCCGAGCCTGCTTTCCCTCACAGCACACTTGGCAACTTGATAGATAGATAGACAGAATATACTTTATTGTAAGTACACCAAACATTGAAACACACTTAAATAACAATATTGCTTAACAATAACTTTGGTTACAATGGCGGTCTTTATCGTTGAGAGCGATATCTTCCAGACAACCTTTGGAAGGACTTAACAAGCTTTATTTAAAATGGGGAGGGCTAACAAATGTAGTAATATTCGGTGTTATAAATGTACTTAATACTTCTATAGTATTAGTATACTTACATATACGATACATGTTTTTCTAATAATCATCTATTATAATAACGTTTCAAGTTTTCTTTTTATTTGTAAAGAAGAAGATAATCACTAGCACTTTTTATAAGTCGACATTAATAATCAATAATATGCACGCACGTCATCCTGACAATGCACGTAATATTTATTAAAAGAAATAAAATGATTATTTATTGTGGGCTAATAATAGATTTTCATTAATTAATATTGAAATTTAATTAATGGAAACTTATATTTTAAAAACAAAAACTGAGATGCCTTTTAGCTTGGAGTCTATTTCGTGAAGGCTTATAAATAATTCCGGCTCTGCTAAACAATCGTTCGCTGAGTACAAAATCTGGGGGAGATGATAGGAATCTCTGAGCAAGTACAGATAATTTTTTATATGTAGTTCTACCACGAGTTGTTCACCAGCCAAGTAGATTTTCTGATACAGTATTTTTTTTTCTTTGCTGTATTGCTTCTGCATATTTTTTTGTTTTGAATTCATATTAGTTTTAAATTCATATCTGAAGATTCATCGATATCAGGAATTTCTTCTTCATCACTCGAATCTAGCATAACTGCAAGTTCATTTTGCAGAGTTAGTCTACAAGCATTGTTTGTTGAGGAGGGTTTTTCGCCTCCTGTTTCTCTTTCTGATACCGACCGTGTTCTGACAAATAAATTATTATGACGACTGAAGAAATCAAGACATTGGAATTGCTTAATTCTCATGTGCTTTCCTCAAAAGGCTTGGGGCCTTTCACATCTACACAATTTTGCATTATTTTCCACTCTGGGTAAAATGGCTGGTATGTCATGGCTATTACTGTACATACTCAATGAATCCCTAATTTTGAAAAATCTCTCCATCATATAAAAAGAACTGTTCCACCTTGTGACACAGTCTTGAAAAGCAGATAATTCAGGTTGATTGAAAAGTTCTTGAATCGCATTCAATTCTTTCTGTGCTATTATTCGTGGTCGCCATTGGGAAATGCGCACGCGCAATGATCTTGCGAGAAGTCTTGACAGCGTAGAATGTTGACTATTTAATTTACGCAGCATAAATTTTATAGCCGCATCCGCAGATAATAGAGTTGCATCACTCCGGCACATTGCTTCCACTGTCACTTTGATATTATTCGGACTTTTTTGGATATTAGCCAAAGTATCAAACTCACTGTGTGAACGTGATTGATATAAACTCTGATGAGTTAATGTCAATCAGTGCTTTGGAAACACATGATCTTAACCTATTGAATCTATCTACCATAGTAGAGATTCTTCCCTAACGAGTCTTACAATCGGCTAGTAGCTGGAGTTCTTTTCCCGTATCCTATTTTGCATGTTTCTGTAGAAGCATGTCAATCTTCACTGCAGAATTTTTGACTACTGCACGTACTTTACTGATGACACTTTTATAGTCATTATTAAGCTGGTTTGGGTTTGACTTCACAGGTATTAATTAAAATCCTCCGGTTTCGTCTTCAGTACTATCTGCATAGTTCTCGAATTCGGAGTCACTTTGAAAAGCTTGTAACGCAAATAAAATGTAGCGCAAACAATAAAATCGGATTAAATTTGCCATATGAAACACAAACTCGATTGGAGTTTGTGTTTCATATGGCAAATTTTCTGCTTCGGATTTAATTTTATTTATTTATTTATTTATTTATTTATTTATTTATTTATTTATTTATTTATTTATTTACTTTATGGAGGACTTACAGCTAATAAAACCATAAAAAAAAGGAATACATAGTCGCCAGAGAGCCAATAACAAGTCCTCACGTTTAGACTTATACTAAAATAAAGTTATAAGCAATAAACAAGCAATAATAAATCTAATTATAAATTAAAGATACAATTTACACAGTAAGAATACATAATATATAAAGATTTGCTTGCAATGAGTCAACAGCATAACATAACCACTAACGCTTGAAAAAGTTTAAGCTTAAGCACCTTCTGGCTGAGTTCACACTAGTTGTGAAAGGATCCAAATCATACTGCTTGCATATCTCATTAAAAGTTCTGCTTGCGCGCACAATATAGCTATTTTGCCTATAATTAGATGATGAATGAGGTATACATATAGGAGGATTAAAGCGCAATATTTTGTTAGGTACGTTAAAATAAAATTTAGAAAGTAGTTCTGAACTATCAATATTATTGTGGAGGATTTTCAATAAATACAAACAGTCTGCAATATTACGCCGATCTACCAGTGGCAACAGGTGGTACTTCTTACAGAGTTGATGATAACCTGCTGAATGATAAACTAATAACGGAATCCATTGTACTTCAGCAGATGATAAGTTAGGAACAAAGTCGGAACACCGAATTGTCTTATCATTTCAAATAGTTTTTTTTTTCGCTTTCCCAGTGAGCGGGAGAATTTCTGATTCGGCCAAGAATATCTGTCATCATGTTAAACTAAGTTGTCTGCAAAGTTATTTTGAAGAATATTGCACGCGAGCACATGCGCATCTCTGTCAGTTTTGTTTTTACGCAAACGGGTTGTAATACTGTTTTTATCAACACACCCTTAGAGTTTGTTGTTTTTTCAGTGCAGTGAAAAGGTAGTCAGGTCTAACAGCACGCCTGTCGTTTCTGGAGATTTCTCATCGTATGATCTCAGAACGACTTAAGTTGACATTGAATTTCCGCTCAACACCGCAATCAACTTTTATGAATGCAGGCTCTCCGATGATCGAACAGTAAAGAAATTGACATTTCGCCCTCACCCTGGAGCCATCATTATTGTAACATCTTGATTATCATCTTACAGACTTTCTGGGCCTTCAAGATTAACATTTATTTATTTATTCACATTCCTCTTGATTTGGTGACTTACATAGGTACTTATTTCTTCGGGCTCGTTATTGGTCCAAGAATCTTCAAGTTCTATGCTGTATCTACGAAACAATCCACATGTCAGTAAGTATTCCGTAGCTCGTCGTATTATTTCCGGACGGATCCGCTCTTTTCGCCTAAGTTTGTAACTATCCCATCATCAGATCCATCAACATGCAAGTATACCCTTTTTTTTGTCTTCGTGTTTTCTTTATTTTTGTGTTTTTTTTTCAACCTTCAACTCAACCAAAACCTCAACCATCAACAAGCGCGGCATCGCCAGTGGCACTTCGGGAACCAGTTGCCCTTTTGTCACCACAGCCTTCCACTAATGCAGTGCCAATAGCAGAGGCACAGCAAGTAATCTCTTCTGCATTGTCTCAAACGGCAAAGTATTACATTGAATTTTAATAAATGTAACAATTGAAGGGTTATTTGGAAAAACAGCTACTGTCAGTTCTGGTAAATTTTATAGTAGAAGCAAAACACGTTTTTGTGCAGAATAGCTGTTTTATGAATTATGTATAGGTACTTATGCGATAAGTCATTGAGCAACATAATTTTTATGACTATAGTCATGAAAGAAATTTGTGAGAAACCCATGAAAAATACGGAAAATAACTTTGACAAAGGTACTTTTTCCAAATAAATTATGTAAAATATTGACAAAGGCTTTTTTTATAAGTATGAAAAAATAAAACAAACTTTTTATACGTACTTCAAATTTATTTGATTTTACCCACAACCATCACTGTTATAATCCTCATCAACTTCAATGTCGACATCAACAAAATCATTGTCACCATCACTACTTTGGCGGCAGTAATCGCGACTTTCTGGCTTACTTAAATATTTACTGAGGTTTAGTAAATTAGCTATTTTACTGGCAGTCATTTTTATAGGTTCCGTGTAAAGAGGGTTAAGTACAAGCTCTGGAGGCAATGTTACTCTTTTGCGAACTTCACAGCGAGTAGAAGGTCCTGAAAATATTTCTTTCACTTTAATATGCTGGTATTTTTCATTAGTTATGATAATACGTACTCGACGCAATCCAAGTGCAGGTCTTGGAACTATAAGGAAGTAAGGAGTCAGTGAATCTTTCATATTAAAATTTAAAATCAATTAAATTTATTTTGAGTAGCAGTAACCACTTTGAATGGGGTTGGGTATTTTCTTGCTGCTTCAATGATTTTATCCCAGTCAGCTGGTATTTCAGGGGAACAGACTCCCCCTTTTTCTTTCCAATTAATGCGAAATCTGCATCGTTTGGAACATATGTATGTCCTCTCACATGGAATATATGCTTTACAGTTTTAAACAGCTTCAGGACTTGTACAAGAAAGTATTGGAAACATACCATTATATGGTTCTTGTTCTGGTCACTGCATCCATCACTCAACAATACAAGGTTCTCCGATGTTAAGTCATTAGTATTCAAATAATGTAGTAAGAGAGAAGTAACATCAGATGCACCTTTTTTTCCTGTAACTTCTGTGTAACAGTACATTGTTGCATCATCGTTTGACAAGTTGTGGACTCTGAATACATAATACCACATCTGGCGTGAGTAAAACACATCACTAGTTTCAATGTGTGGTAAAGGAAGATTCTGCATATAATCAAAAGATACATACATTCTCCTCTTTTTGCCTTCTCTTTGTAAGAGTTTTTCAATTCTCGAAATTTTTTTGCTTTCTGTAAATGTAACGTTTTTTGAATATTGAGTTCATTTTTTTGGTGGCATCAGTCTCACTCAATATTTTTAATTTCAGTTCATCACACATGCTGCATGTGTCAGATCTTGGATGGCCAAATTTTATGTTGAAATGTTTTGTAAATACGGAGTAATAATACTATATAAGAAACACTGATTTGTGTTTCATTCAAAAACAATTCATGCATTTTTTTCACGCTCAAATCTTCTGGAAAAAATACCACATTTGGGTTGTCACGTAAGGAGTAGTGAGATTGCCTTCCCTTGAAGCTTTTGATGTGTGATTTTACTAACTCCAATATTGGAAGTGGTACAGCATGAGGTCTTGTGGTATGTTTACCTCTACCATCTTTGGGTAACTGACCTGAGGATAATTTAGCTAGAATTATACGCTGCCTTCCTCTGGTAATTCCATGCAAACTCATGAAAGCTTTAACACATACTGGAACCTCTTCATTATTTGTTCGCACTTTGTAATAGTATGCTAAATCATGGCTAAACAAATCATCCTCTTCATCACGGTTCTGTCTGGGTCTTCTTTGTTGGACACTTTTATATGATATTAGCCCTGAGAGATGTGCATCTTGATCATCTTGATCATTTTAAAGTCTATATCCATACGCTTATTGTCTTGTTCATAAGTTTTTTCTTTTATGTTAATTTGGTCCATATTCAGGTTCACTCTTTCCGTCTTTTATTTTTTTCCAATTTCGTCCACGTCCAAGATCACAATTTCTTCTTTCTCTTGTTCATTTGAATTTTCATTTTCTATTATTTTAATTTCGTCAAAACCTGAGTTTACATATTTTTTAGTTTTTTCATTTTCATTCATTTGTGCTACATCCTTGTTCAATATTACACCTTGTTTCTTCTTATATTTATCAGTTTTTTTGTTTATATTAGTTTCATCTATCTTCAAGTGCACATGCGTCATTAATATAAAATTCTTGAAATTCTTCCTTTTCAGTTTCTCCATCAACAGAGAAATCCACGTCATTTATATCTGGCAATGTTTTACTAATATGATAATCAGTCTCGTACTTTTTGTTATGTTTTAAAATGGCATATAAAGCTGTCTTCATCTTTAGACATGATTTTTTCTTCATCTGAGGTATCTCGTAGGGAATAATTATCATCTTCATTTTCCTCGTCACTGTCATGATCAACTTTCCGTTTTTTTGTTTGAGTTTGTTTTCTGTTTGAATTTTTTCTTTGGATCACATTACAGGTCCCAGAAGTAGATGGCACTGGATTTTCATACTTATACGTATACTTTCATAGAGTGAGCTTAGATTTTGCATCAATTTTTTCTAAATTGAGTGATCTACATTGTTTGATATCAACATAAGCTTGGTTTTCTGGTAAAATTCTAACATCTGATAAAATAGTTACACGATTTTCATTAGTTTTTGATTCATTCGACTTTTTAGTTTCTGTTTTTATCTCGTTTTTGTTCCACACATAAGATTTTCTGCATCTTGAGATGAAATCGAGAATCCGGGTTCTAATTTCAATTTTTTGTTCGCTGTTGTTCTCTTAAGCGGATCATCTCTTAAGCGGCTTTGGTTTTTTTTTTCAGAAAATCAAGAAGTGCTGAATCTATTTTATATTTTATTTCTTCTTCATAATCTGGCAGTTTCCTGAGGAATTTTTGGGGGTTGAATGGAACAATGCCCGTAGCTTTAAAACCCGATTTAATGTTATCTTTATTACTCATTCTGATTTCTGCTAGTAACTCCTCGGACAAGTTGGTTTCATCGTAATTTAATATATTTTGTGGAGGAACGTCTATTAAAGTGCGCTCAAGATTATTCAAGTAATCCGTAAATTCATCTACAATTTTCTCTGCTCGTGCTTTCTTAATGTTCTGCACTGCTCGCTCCGTCAGTGCATGCTTGTGTCTATTTAAAAAATGTCTTACCCACCATTTACCTGACATTTTACCGGAAAATAGGCCAGAGCGACGATTTTTATTCAGATATTCAAAGATTAGTATACGTAGATCTAGTCGAGATAATGGGGAACCAAAATCTGCAGCGGCTATCAAAACATCCACGATGTCCTTTTCCTCGGAGTCGCCAAGGCGCAACTGAGCACCAGGAGGTTTCATAAGGAGTCCCTTCGCTTTGTTCTCTATTGTACGTCGAGGTATGAGAAATCTTTTTTCGGCTTTCAATGACGTTATGAGTTTTTGTTTTACTAGATCTACTGCTAAGTCTAGCATTTCCTGGGTGTAGTTTTTATAGGTTCTTGATCCTAGTTTTCGGCGACTACGGCGATCCCTCTCCTAAAAAGTAAAAAAATACATTTGAACCTACAACTGCTAAGATCCTCATGCTTATATTGATGATTATTATGAGTAGGTACTATGAACTACATAGGTACTTAAGTTAAATTACACTAATATAAAACGCGCTTTTGACGTGGAGTTGCGGACACCAGCCCGTTAACAATACAAGTTTACTAGTAATACACCTATGGCGTTTTGGGTATTTCTTATAGTAACTTGTGCAGTTGCTCTCAAAAAGTACAATTTGGGGAAGTGGAACTGATGATGAAGACCACAGAAGGCCGCCGAAACTACTCAATAATAAGTATTTCGTGGATTGCGATTCAATTATTTGAATATGGATGTTAAGCACTTTATGCTCGTCACAATGCATATGATGATATAGAGCTGATGGTAGTTCCCTCGATTTCTCCAGGATCCCATCATCAGATCCTGACTTGGTGACAAAGAGACCAATTTCAAAGCCCTAAAAAAATATACCCTTTTAAACAAAAAAAGAATTTTCCAAATCGGTTCAACCGTCTTCGAGTAATCGGTGATCATACATAAAAAAATATATATATGCGTTGAATTGGTAACCTCCTCCTTTTTTTGTCGTCGGTTGAAAAAAAGAAAGCATTAACATAAACTAATTTAAACATAACCCTTCCTTTGCAGTCGTGTAAAAAAAAACAGGAACAATAACAAGAGTGATTAATCTATGTATCAAATAAACTATCAGTAAAAAGAGTATTCTAGCGCTATAGTGGTGTGCATAAAAGTGGTTGAGTATGGGTGGCGAAGGGTGAAAAGTGTAGATAACAATATGATGTGTAGGTAAGTGAGAACGTTGTGTATGTATTTGTAAATGTAAGTTGTAATGTAGATGAAATACAGATAAAGCATTCATTTCCTAGCGGATGTTTTTTTACGGATCTTCAGTCTCAGCATAAGTTTTTGTAAGTAGCCATTCAGATACTTTTTTGCACTCAGATCTAGATAGTGGATAAATGTTGCAGTGTTTGTTGACAATATTATAAAGATGGCTTATCACATGGTGGTGCCTTGCGGCTAGACGACGTTTATGCGTCTGAGGTTTGCAAACCATGTGCCACCTGCGTCTCTTTACAATATTGACGTCATATACCAAAGAGATATTGTGTTTCCTTAAAACTGTTTCTAGTATGAAGAGATGTCTGACACTCAGAACTTTACTGTTATTATAAAGCTGAGAAGTAGGGTACCTAAAAGGTACCTCCCGAAACAGCCGTGTCCGGTAAGTACCTGCGTCAAGCGGAAGGTGAGGACGCCGTGGTGTCTCTCCAGCCACTCCTCAAAGAGGGGACTTACCGCCGCGATTACATCGTGCCCATAAAAATCAGCCCTATGTCTATAATATTGATTGTTAACAATAAAATCACCTAATATGTCGAACGATTAGTCGACTGTTTTGTTCTCTATCGGTAACGTCGTCAAATCTTAGGGCTTGTATCAGAAACCGGAATCTATTTATTGCCATTGTGGCATATATAATTTCCAAACCAGTACCCTTAGAGTTATCCCAAAAATTCGTTATGTTACGCCGTCCATTTCGCGACACTCCCATGACGTATAATATGCCCCGAAATGCTCTCATTTCTAATACTTCAGTGAGTTTCGCATCCCTGTTTCTTTGAAAATCGAATTTTATTTTAACTATATATATGTTTGTGCACCTTACCAAGATGTCCAAGATATCTTGCGTGAAAAATAATTCAAAACAGGATATCGGAGCCTTAGCATTCTTAGCTGCATCGCCTTTTGGGCTTGGTGCTCTTATCCTAATGTTTTGGGGTCGAGTGCGCGTTGCTAGTGGAACATCTTTGTGCCAAATAGTTCCGTTCGTCGATTTATAGACTGGACCGCGCCTACGGGTTGCTATTGCGAGAGTGGAACGTCATCTGAACCTGATGTTTCGTCAGATTCACTCATTTTTTCCTCTTTATATTCACGGAGTTCTGACTCGCGGACTAGGGCTTGCAAGTCTGGTTCTGGCTGAACTTCATCATCTTCCCTCTCAATCACTTCTTCATCTTTAGTATCAGTATTTATCTTTTGTAGTCACCTTTCCACTTGTGAATTTTCCATGATGTAATCGAAAATACAAATCTGTAAAAAAATGAAAATAAGAATAAAAATACATTTTGCAATTTGTAACCTATATAAAAATAATAATATGTAGAGCATATTATAATAGCGTTATAAATTGATAATACATCAAAAGTTACCTGAATTTGGTACAACAATACACGCGCGGACTACTTTACTAGGCCCACGTTTTTGGCGCCAATTTGCTAGTGCTATAGAGCATGGATACCGGTTTTCGATAATATCGAAAAACCGGAATATCGGACCATTAATCTGATATTGAAAAAAGCGATATTGGATTTCAAATATCGGTGTATCGATATTTTATATGAAACAAAAAACCAGACGCACTTGAATCTTTCTTACTTATTTCATTGAATTTAATTAATGTAAACAATACCTATCGGTTAATTATAATAATATGTTTGCTACAGTGTCATTTATAAATGATTATTTCTATATATAACTACTACAAAAACTTGTGTTGATTTTTTATTTAATGACATAGCAGAGTATGTTAAGAAATTGATATTTTTTGTTTATCATACTTTGAAATTCTAATTGATATAAGATTGCAATGAAATATTTTGAATAATAAATGACAGTGATTTAATATTTCCATAGCACACTTTGATATTTGATAGTCTCTAAAATCTAATATTTGCACCCTTACAACGTTAAAACGAATTTGATCATTTTATTTCCATAATATCGGAAAAATATCGAAATACCGGAATACCGATATTAAAAAATTGAATATCGAAACAAAACCGGTATTGGGAAAAGGTTCCGATATTCCATTCCACTAGGTCATGCGAACGCGCTGGGGTCGCGCGGGGTACTGAGGTTGTGACAAATATGCCAGGTGAGGCTTATCTGGAATCACTAGTTTCTAACGCGCTGTACTAAAAAGTTATTGCAAAAGGAGTTACCCTGGTCTACTATAGAAGGCTGCGCGTGTACTGCAGTGTTAAACCTGCCATTTACAACTCTACGACCCAACAGCAAATAGTGACTGCTCTTGATTTGTTCGCGTCAAGTGTTGACAGCTGTGTTTCACCCTACGCCAAGGTAGCAGGCACGTATGCCCTAATTTCTACCAATTCAGAACCGGCACCTCATCAAATATTTGACGAAACTGAGCTTTAGTCAACCCAACCCAGGTATGCACTACGTGGTCTTCCATATTATCAATATTTCCAAAATTCAAAAAGCTTTCTTTAGGCGACTCTTTTAATGTCATCATATCTTGGATATGCCTTGCAGTAAATATTTGTAAATAATTACTCCTTAAACTATCAAGGAAGTCCCATGCCTCAATGACCAAATGTATATCACAAAGTCGATTATATTGTGGCACTTGGTATTTATGTTCATTAAGTAACATTTTTCTTGTTGCTAGAGGAACTCTATATCGTTCAGTTCTCTGGCAACCTCCTGTGAAGCACCGTCGCTCTGATTCAATTGTCTGCATGGAATCTGGCAATACAATTGTTGATTCAGGATGCTGCCATCCTGGTTCGACAATTGGGGTACCTGGTGAATGTAGTTGCACTGAGGGTTCATGTACATCATCATTACCTTGATTTTGTTCTGGTTGAACGGAAACATTAATAATATAATAATAACGTTTATTCACAAAAACACACAGATTAATAAATCTGTAGGTGAAAGTTAAATGACCTTAAGTCCATTTTTTGACATTTTTATATTTTAAATGATACTTATTCAGAATACCCCAATTGATCAAATGGTAAAAGCCATAAATTCCTACAGCCGTTAATTTCGCAGATGTAAAATTATAAATAACATTAAGTCCCTAGACGTGAAAAAGTAAATGATCGTATGGTTACTTAATATTGTTTACTATTTAAACAATAAATATAGATAAATGTTAAATGATTGTATGTGGGACTTACTGTTCTTTACCATTACGCTCGCGGGTTAGATTTGCGCGGGTGCATCGTACTTACGATTCCCGCCGCGCTCCCGGCCATGCTTTCCCTCCGTTTGTTTGATTTGTGTTTCGTGCAATACTAGACGTACTCGAAGACGTACTCGCGGCTGCAATCACTCTCTCTCAAAGTGCACCTCAGCAATATCCAGGGTCTGCAAATCTCGTTGCAGTCCACCACCTCCTCGAGACTGAAAAACCTGCACTTTTGTTTCTTTCGGAGACGCAGATCAGAAGTCCGTCAGACGTGTCGTATCTTTCATACCCAGGGTTCACCTTGGAGCACAATTTCAAACCACGTGCGGGTGTATGCATGTACGCCCGCGATGACATCTGCTATCGGCGTCTCCGTAACCTTGAGGACTCCAGGTTCTCGACGCTTTGGGCTCTGGTGGACACGGGCATGGACAAAATTATTTATGCCTGTGTCTACCGCTCGCACAGTAGAGATCAGGAGCACAACCAGGCTCACACAGTACATCAGTGAGGCGGCAGATGCGGCCCAGCAGCGGTACCCTTCAGCTCAATTCGTGTTCCTGGGGGACTTTAATGCCCATCACCAGGAGTGGCTCTTCCCGTACCAGTGCACGGGTAATGCTGGGCGAGAGATGTACAATCTTGCGCTTGCATTAAATCTCACTCAGCTGGTCCAGGGAGCAACGAGAGTGCTGGATGTTGAGTCGCACACAGCCAATTGCTTGGACCTTCTGCTGACTACAAATCCAGACCGCTACTCGGTAACGACATCTTCACCGTTAGGTAGTTCCGACCACTGTCTGGTGAAGTCTGTATCCGCCTACTACCCGCCCGATCCCAGCCTTAATGGCAAACGGCGGATATGGCGCGGATATGATACAAGTCAGCGGATTGGGATGGCATGCGATCTTTCTTTGCATGTTATCTTTGGCAGCCTACTTGCTTCTCTTCAAATGATTCATCATCGTGCGCAGCCGCCATGGCGGATGTTTTGCGACAGAGAATGAAGTACTACATTCCGTTCTATGACCTAACAATGTCCGGCAAAGCTCGATCAAAAGCTTGGTTTGGCGCCGAATGTGATCGCGCTGTAGCGCTTTAACACACGGCGTACCTAGCATGGGTCGATGCTCGAAACTGCAAAGCAAATGACGTGATTAAGAAGAAGAGAGCTTTCAACAGGGCTGCCAAGTCCTGTAAAAAGGTTTTGCGGAGGGCTCGGTTTGACCACGTTAGCCGAATCGGGAACAAACTTGCTTCATACCCTGCTGGCAGCAAAGCTTTTTGGTCCCTGGCAAAGTCGGTCGAATCGAACTTCTGTCACCCCTCACTACCACCACTGCTTAAACCTGACGGGTTTCTAGCCCACTTCGCTGAGGAAAAGGCAAACTTGTTTGCCGCTCTTTTTGCGGAGTCTTCACGTCTAGATAGTAGTGGCTCTCACCCTCCTGTTGCTCCTATTGGATGCGGGACGTGTATGTCAGACATTCGCATCCATCAGAAGGACGTCCGTAGAGTGCTGCGTAATCTTGACGTGAACAAAGTTAGTGGCCCCGACGGGATACCAGCAATTGTTGTTAGAACTTGTGCGCCTGAACTGTCTCTAATTTTGACGCGCTTGTTTCGCCTTTCGCTTGAGACTGGAAAGGTGTCGAAAGCATGGAAGCTGGCTAACGTGCAGCCTGTGCCCAAAAAGGGCAGTCATGCTGACCCGGCCAACTACAGACCTACTTCAGTCACGTCCATACTCTGTAAGAGTATGGAGCGTGTACTCAATAGTAAGCTCCTGGCATACCTAAAAGCCAACGACATCCTCAGTGACCGACAATACGGCTTTCGAAAAAACCGGTCTACTGGGGATCTTCTAGCGTATGCTATTCATATCTAGAGTGAGGCCATCGAGAGGCACGGGGAAGCACTTGCTGTCTCCCTTGACATCTCTAAGGCCTTTGACAGGGTCTGACACGATAGCCTTATGCTAAGCTACCTTCTTTCGGTTTACCCACCCAACTTTGCGTTTGGATTGAAGACTTCCTGAGAGATCGGTCCATTCGAGTGGTCATTGATGGCTGCTCATCTGGCCAATTGGAAATTAATGCCGGGATCCCTCAGTGGTCGGTTCTCTCAGCAACTTTATTCTTAATAAGAAATAGAAGGAGATCCCTAGAAGACTTTGCCATGCCTATATTGCAGCCTATTCGATTAGGCCACAAACTTATAAGCACTAAAAAATTTCAGGATTCACAGAAAGCTCTGCAATGGATTTCACCCATTTTTCATAATTTTTATAATACATTAGCCCACGAGGGTACAGCATGTGACTTACCAGAATAACATTAAGTGTTTTGTTTAATTTCATTTATTTTATTAAAGATTTTAAAATACAAAGATTTTTTATTTTTGTTTAAATAAAACATATTATGAATAATGTTATTTCATTTTTAATGTCATTAAAACTTTTTAATATATATTTCTATGATGTTGTATCGTACCTAACTTATAAAATAATAAAATTTACTATACATTATTGATACAGGAGAGACTTAAGTACCGTCATACTATAAGATATCTAGTAAAGCTTCAAAGTTAAAGAACCTTAAGTCCGATAATACAGCCTTAAGGAACTATATTTGTTAAAAAAATATCTCAATATAATAGCTTAAGTACCCATCATAATCATACTTTTTATTCGACAATGATACGATAATTACTTTTTATACTCTGTCGATTTTAATGTCAAATTTCGGGTATGGACATCTTAAATGAGCTCTACTGAATACTTTATAAAATGTGACTTAAGGCCCTTCACCTTTCACCTACAGAAATAAAGACACGTATAAGTAAATGAGGAATAGTACATTTTAGACAGGGGAACAGAAATGATAAAAGAAGCCCATTTCAAAATCTGTACAAAATGTATAAAACTCTGCCTCCTAAACTAGGGCAACCTGTATCTTAGGAGACAGTGTTCAGCCATGTAATTCTTGAGCTTAATTACATACAACAAGTAGACGTTGCCTATCTACTTAACTATTTATATATAATTACGTCTAAATCATGTACATATATTGTATCGGTTTCTATAATAATTACTTATGATATGTTAAAGTGTATGCTACGTTTATGCTTTGTTGTGATTTTTAGTGTGTGTGTGTGTATGCATGCGTATCTTTAGGTATCTTTGTAAGAGGAAGCGTGGACCTAGAGTGTGAGTATGAGCGCTTGTTTCTGTAATTCCTAATGAAAGTGTGTGTGAGATTGAATATTGGTTGATGTAGGTAAGTAGAGACTGTGTATGCAGTCTTTTTTTTGTCTTTCTGTAGTAGCCAGTCTGTTACTTTGGATTTGACTGTGTGTGTTTGTTTAGATTACGGATATTTAGTTGTTTATCTATTTGTTGGTAGATGTGAGTACTTAAAGTGTAGAATTGGTGTTTTGCGAAGATGGTTTTATGTTTAATCGTTGGGAGGAGATTTACCCGTTTTTTGGATTAAGTGGTGGTAGGCCAGCGTGTGTCCTGAGAATCGAACGAAGCACAAAGAGTTGCCGCACCGTTAGGATTTTACAGTCAGAATATAGGTCAGTGGTTGGGTATCTATATGGCTTTTTCATCATAACAGAAACACTAACTGATGATTGGGCTGGCGGTGGTGAAGGGGGTTTATATCCAGAATTATGAAATAAAAATGCTTCCGATAACTTAAGAGCTGTATTCCGTGCAAAGACAAGGTGAAGAAGACTAAGAGTAAAAATTTAACACAAGTAGTAGGTAGGTTGGACCAATCTTAATACCTAATCGAATGCAATAAGACGTATTCGTGTGTATTGCTTGTTACAAAAAAAATAGGCGCTTTGCGATACGCATTACTGTTTCGAACATCCCCCGGGCGTTGAGAGCTCATCTCTCAACCATAATTTTCTTCGTGAGATAAAGGTAGTGGGCATATCTTGCTGAACGCTCGACGAACCACTCCACAAGCCGTCATGATATCAGCGACGCGACTGATGCTGTCAGCTCCAAGGTGAACTTCCGTGATCCTGCCCAATCGCAATTTCAAGGGAGGTAATTTGTCATCCTTTATGAGCACGAGAGTGTCCTTCTCTAATAGCTTAGTGTTAGAACACCACTTCACTCGCTGCTGTAACTCGGAAACGTATTCCTTGCTTCATCGGGACCAGAAATGCTGCCGAAGTTGCTCTATCCTCGTGGTCGTGGGTATCTGGTCAAGTAAGTCACGGATCGGTTCTCAAGGTTTGGTGCAGGCAGTGCTGTAAGTGGCCGTCCAATGAGAAAGTGTCCAGGCGTAAGTGGCAACAAATCATTTGGATCTGACGAAAGTGATGTGAGTGGGCGAGAATTAAGTAAGGCTTGGATTTGAACGAGCACAGTGTTCAGTTCTTCAAATGTAAGATTACAATTTCCCAATACTCTCTTTAAATGATACTTAATAGATTTAATGCCGGCCTCCCAAAGACCGCCAAAGTGAGGAGCGTAAGGAGGGATGAAATGAAAATTAATGTCCTCATTAGCCAAATCACTAAATAAGGAATAGCAATTACTCTTTAAAAACGTGCCAATTTCATTACATGCTCCAACTAACGAAGTCCCATTATCGGAGAAGAGATGTTTAGGCTTTCCTAACTGCTAAAAAATTATTGCTTGTTAAATCACCCGCCAACTCGATATGTACTGCCTTAGTTGTAAAACATACAAAAAGAACTATGTATATTTTATTAAGACGACAACCACGTCCTTGTCTACTGGCTGACATGATTGGTGCAGCATAATCCACACCAACCGTTTTAAAAGGGTAACCCCCGGGATCCAAACGCTGCTGAGGTAGATTACCCATGATTGGAGAGACTACTTGTCCTTTCATGCGACAGCATAAAATACATTTATTATAAAATGCCTTAGCTAGGCATCTACCGCCAATGGGCCAATAATGTTCTCTAATGGTGGTAAGTAATAGTTGAGGGCCCGCGTGCATCAGTTGTGTGTGCATAAATTCAAATAATAATTTTGTGACTATGTGAGTGGACTGTATTAACCCGGCGAGGATGTGGTGAAAATAGTTACGTGGAGGTTGTCGAGGGTCTTTTTGACGATTCATTGGGACTAAAATAGCTTTTCTTTTTTTTAACCAACGTTTCAATAAGTATTATGTAAATTAAATACTATTTGTATGACTTGATAAATAAAACACGCATATAATAATACAAAATATTATAATTAAATCAGTTTTGGCAAAGTACTACAAAATGATCAAATTTTTCATAAAATTACTCAAGTAAAAAAAATAACAAAAATTAGAAAACTTCTTTTATAAATAACCTTTAATTTGTTACATATGTAGTAGAGATCAATCAGTTTAAATTACAGCCTTATAATCACTTATAAACTACATGTTATCATTGTCTGTCATTGCAGCACAATTCTGGCAGAACGAAACGGTGTGTTCGGGACAAATATATGAATGGCATTCGTCACAAACATTTGCAGTCTTGCGATGGCGAGCATACGGAAATATTTGGCACCTTTTACGTACACCTGGAACTCTGACAGGTGCTTCAGGTTCAGGTTCTCCACTCAATTCTCTGATCCTCTTGCGTAGCTGTTTCGGCAATTGAGGTATTTTATTACGACACTTCAAGTGTTCGGTAACAAGTAACCTGCCCAATGTTTTTATAAAATGGCGACGTTTTTGATTGGTCGCAGTGTTAGCCCCATTAATCTAAATATATATAACTCTATGAGTTAATTAATATTAATTCACAATTAATATTTTAACAAAAAAGTTGAAAAAAGGAGCAGTCGGGTTTTTTTAGATTTTTTTAATAACTTTTTTACTATTGGAGATTTTTATATTGCTGTCTTTGGAATGCGTGTAATTTGACGCAGATTCTGATAATGGCAATAACTCGATTTTGAATTTGTGCTACCCTTTATCTAGCAGTGCGACATGTTCCCGAATCAAAACAAAATCTTTAACATGTCAAATAAAATATTTAGTATCAAAAAACTTTTTGAAAACGTTTTTTGAGTAATTCGAATACTACCCCGACTCCCTTTTCACCTGCAAGGAATAAACAGGTTCTTAACATGACAGGTAACTCGATGGCTTTGATGGATGTTGATGAGAGAGAGCTTGAGATAATTATAATGGGTCTTCGCAACAATTGTGCAGTAGGATGGGACGGAATCCCAGCCAATTTTCTGAATGAAATACGAACATTTATTTTGCCTTCCCTTACACATGTTATAAATTTGTGTTTCTCGAACGGTGCATTTCCTAGGGTATTCAAGAGAGCTCTTGTGCATCATATCTTTAAGAGTGGGGATAGAGGCAGTGTCACAAACTACAGACCGATCTCAGTATTGACCACAATCTCTAAAGTTATAGAGAAAGCACTCAATACACGTTTAATTAGCTTCTTAAATACAAACAATATTCTTTCACAAAATCAGTTTGGATTTAGACGTGGTAGGTCTACTGAAGATGCTATTATTGATTTGACAGAACATATCAGTAGGAAACTTGATTCTGGCAACAAATGCATCGGTATTTTTCTGGATCTGTCCAAGGCTTTTGTCTCCGTGCCCATCCTTCTCGATAGACTAGAATCCATAGGAATTAGAGGAGTTGTTCTTGATATCTTCCGTAATTATCTTGCTGAACGCAGCCAGACCGTTAAGATCGGTTCTCTTATTAGCAATGAGCAGCGGATCACGTACGGTGTGCCCCAGGGCAGTGTGCTGGGTCCCACCTTGTTTTTAATCTACATTAACAATCTATGCATGCTAGCTCTGCCCCATACTAAAATTCTGTCATATGCTGATGACACAGCACTGCTAGTTGATGGTTCGGACTGGGAGCAGATCAAAATATGCGCTGAGAAAAATCTTAGACTAGATATGGGTTGGTTGTCTGATAACCTTTTAACACTTAACCTTGATAAAACATAAGTTGTATGTTTTTCTTTATCAAAAAAATCCCAACCAGAGACATTCTCCGTACGGGCACATGGCTGCGATTCTGCAAACCCCTATTGCGATTGTTTGTCCATTGGGAACAGCTTAAGTGTAAAGTACCTTGGGATTCAGGTGGATTGTTTGCTAAGCTGGAAAAACCATATTGATGCACTAGTTCCTCGTATCCGTAAATACATTTATGTGTTCAAGAGTCTCAGATCTGTAGCGGATACCAAAACATTGAAAACAGTTTACTTTGCGCTTGCCCAATCTTTGCTGGGCTACTGTATTTCTGCCTGGGGTGGCACCTTTGCAGTCAGTATGTTACGTTTAGAGCGGGCACAAAGAGCAGTCCTAAAAGTCATGTGCAGAAAACCCTTCAGGTATCCTACCACACTTCTTTTCAAAGAGTGTGAGGTCTTAACGACTAGACAACTATTTGTGCTCCAAATAACATTACGCAAACACACCACCATATCACAGGCCTTAAAATTACGAGAAGGAAAGCGCAAAAGAACGAGGTTGTGCAACACAGAGAGGCACAAATCTACTCTAGCTCAAAGGCATTACTGGATTTTGGGTTCACATGTTTATAATAAAATAAATGCGGTCTTGGATATCTGCCTACTTACCCGACATCAATGCAAAATCGCTGTTAGTGACTGGCTTAAGAGTCTCAATTATAAGGAATCTGAGAGACTTATCAAATTGGGGTGACTCTTAGAATCATCAAATGTTACACATACACAATCGCACACTATACACACAGTTGCAGTCTATACACATTACCACACACTCTACATACAGTCGCGCACTACACACAGTCGCACACTACACACAGTCGCACACTACACACAGTCGCACACTACACATACAGTCGCACACTATTCACACCTGTTTTGTCTTGTATAAGTTCAATGTTATTTTAATATTTTTGTTATTTTAAGTTATTGGTAAATTATGTTAATGTCTTTTTTTTTATATAACTTTTATAGAGTGATATTATTTGGTCCGGAGGAAGGTGACGGCATTCGTGTTACAGGGTAATCCTAGTACGAATGACAAAGCACTCCTTTATTAAGATACTATATTATGTACCTACAAATAAATAAATAAATAAATTTTTTTCACGCTTTTTAGTAGGTCGGTTTGTAATGTACGAGTATCTTCTACAAAAGCCAAAATATCAACTACTTATCACCTTTTACATAAAAACAAACTTTTCCCGATGCAGAGCCGTTAATTTTTGAGGAGTTCTCCTGGGACTTCAGCTCTACTTCACCATATGCATTGTGAAATACTTATTATTGAGTAGTTTCGGTGGCCATCTGTGGTCTTCATCATCAGTTCCATTTCCCCAAATGGTGATTTACTATAAAAATTACCCAAAACGCTATAGGTGTGCCTATAATATCTATTTCAAGAGTTCCCTCGATTTCTCCATGATTCCATCATCAGATCCTAACGTGATGACAATGGGACCAACTAGAATGTATACCCTTTCAAAGTAAAAAAGAATTTTCCAAATCGGTCCAGCCGTTTTCGACACATAAGGTAACATACATAAAAAAAAAGACGAACTGCGAACCTCCTCCTTTTTTTTAAGTCGGTTACGTATAATTTGTTGTTTTATTTTAGCGCTATGTGTCAATGTTAATGTCACCGTAATCTGTCACTTGTCATTTATTGTTTAGTCATGTAAATATTTTTAAATATTCAACTCTAGATAAGTGGCTTTTGCGGAGGAGCCGCTACTATTTTGCCTATAACTCATAGGAATAATTCAAACAAATAGTAATGTAATAATGTGATATCTTCTGTAGTTCTGTTCCACGTTGTGTAGTATCCCTGTTTTGTAATTCTTAATTTTCTTTTTGTGTAATTTAGTATATATCGTTTTGTTCATCTTGTTTTGTTCCTCGCTTTGACTATAATACGTTTTTCCTATTTTGTTTATATATGTATAATTGGAAACTAGTGTCGCTGGTGGGTGGTGCACAGATAGTAGAGTCCGACCGAAACTGGTTTTCCGGCCGAAACCGAAACCGAAACCGAACTTTCGGCCGCGGCTTCAGTTTCGGCCGAAACCGAAACCGAAACCGAAACTCACGTGGTCAAGTATAAAATCCATTAAAATACTGAAATTTGGTGCATTTTACCCATTATTCTGCATTAATTAGAACATGAAATGGAAACACAGTATATTAATTTTGTTGTAATCATTTATTTACTTAATACAATAAAAAAAATATTAATAATATTTTTATTATTTTTTCAAATTAAGTTCTCATAGCAAAATGTTTATCAGTTATCAATAATCAAATCACTAATTGTTACTGTTTCATTTAATACTAAGTATTGGTATTTTGAAATCTTATTACAATCTTATAATCTCTATTTTACATGTGACTTGATTTGTTAATAACAGCAAAACAAAGTTACTGACTCAATATTTAACTATATAAATCATTCAAGCACAGAAACAAAACAAAAACTTACATGTAAACAGTTCCATCAAAACATAACCTCTAAAGTATGTTTGCGTCGGGTGCACTGACTAAGTTGTGTTGCTAGAGAGCTATCCGAACGGTGCACGACAATTCCCGAACAGGGCCGCCAGCGTCCGCCAAAGCGTTGCCGCGAGAAACAAAGTTAGGCGAGCGTGCACGACAACTTCCGAAATCAGTTTCGGTTTCGGCAAAAGTTTCGGCCAATTTTGGCCGAAACCGAAACTGCCACCGAAACTTGATTTTTGGCCGAAACTTGGCCGAAACCGAAACCGAAACCGAACTTTCGGTCGGACACTAACAGATAGTGGTGTATCACCGGAAGGTAGTAAGGTAGTTTAAGCATAATATATTTATTTATATTTTTGTTTCTTTATGTCTTCTGATGACTCTTTTCATTCTGCTTTTGATTCCGCAAACTCTTGCAATGCTAGTTTTAGTTCCTTGACTAACACTCTTACTGACTTTGTGCATCGGAGCTTCAGCCAACAAAATAAAAATTCTTTTAATGTCTGCCATATAAATGCACAGAGTATTCCGAGTCATTATAGCGATCTGTACGACGCCTTTTCTGACGCCAATGTACATGCCGTTCTGGTTTCTGAGAGTTGGCTCAAACCCCACCTTCTTTCTACCACCTACTCTCTTCCTGGTTTTATTCTTATCCGGAATGATAGAATTGGAAAGGGAGGAGGTGGTGTAGCTATCTATCTTCGCAGTGATTTTTCTTATAAAATAGTTGCCAGTTCTCCTTCACAATATAGCGCTTCCGCTGAATACCTCTTTTTGGAAATTTACGCCAAAGGTGTCAAGGCCCTACTTGGTGTTGTCTATTGCCCGCCTGCCGTTGACTTTTTTTCCGACCTTGAATTGGCGCTTGAATCCATAGGTTCTGAGTATGCACAATGCACATTGCGTCATCATGGGAGATTTTAACACGGACCTTTTTCGCTCAACCCCTTTCTCCCGAAAACTCCTTCACATTATTGATTCCGTTAGTCTTCATGTTCTTCCACTGCAGCCCACCCATTTTAATGTGTCAGGTGTTGATACGTGGCCCGACTTGATTTTAACATCCACTCCCTCTTTGGTTGCATCTCATGGCCAATGTCCTGCACCCGGCTTTTCCCATCATGATCTCATTTTCCTCTCCTATATCTTAAAGCCACCAAAACCTCTCCCTAAAGTTCTGCACATGCGTTGTTATGCGCGCATGGATGTTGAGAAGCTGCGTAAAGATGCGTCAGAAATTGATTGGGGCCACCTTGCAGCGGCAAAGACCATTGATGACAAAGTTGGTATCTTCAATAGGTCGTCCTTGCCCTCTACGATGAACATGCTCCTGTTAGGAATGTTAAACAAAGGCGACTACCAGCTCCTTGGATGTCACTAGGGGTTCGTTTAGCGATGAGGTGCAGGGATCGAGCCTTTCGGAAGTATAAAAGGGATCGCAGTGAAGATAAAAAGAATGCCTACAAAGCTGCAAGGAATCGGTGTAATCAGGTGATACGCAACGCTAAACGCCGCCATATTCTTGAAAACATTTCAACTTCCCCACCTGCCGATATCTGGAAATTCCTTGGAACTCTCGGTATTGGTAGGTCAAGTCATGTAGATTTTCTTAAGCGATCGTTTTGGATGATATCAACCGTCATTTTACTACAACTTGTCATTTGGACCCCCTTATTTTGTCTCAGACGGTTGATTTCATCACTTGTTTACCTGGTCCAATCATTGAACCATTTCAGTTTTCACCAGCGACCTTGGATGAAATTAGAAAGATTATACTATCCGTCAAATCCAAGGCTGTGGGTCACGATGAAATCAGTCGGGGTATGATTACCTTGATCCTAGACTGTCTTCTCCCACCAATTTCCCACATCATCAATTATTCCCTGGATTCCGGACAATTCCCATCCTTGTGGCGTATGGCCTATGTCCGTCCACTTCCTAAAATATCAAATCCTTCACTACCTAACCATTTTAGACCTATATCCATTCTCCCTTTCCTGTCAAAAGTGCTCGAAGCCTGTGTTCACAAACAGTTTTCTGGATTTGTTTACCGGAATAATCTTGTAAGCTCATTCCAGTCTGGATTCAGACCCGGGCACAGTACATCCTCTGCTCTTCTTAAAGTGACTGGCGACATTAGAGAAGCTATGGAGGATACTAAAGTTACTGTATTACTATTAATTGATTTCTCCATTGCCTTTAACGCCGTCAGTCACGATATACTCCTAGCTATCCTCTCCCATCTTATGGTTTCTCCCGAGGCGCTGGAATGGTTCACTTCTTATCTTCGGGGACGTCAGCAGTCGGTCCGCGTTGATGAGAGATCTTCGAATTGGCGTGGTCTGGATGCCGGTGTTCCACAAGGCGGTATTCTTTCTCCATTATTATTCTCTGTCTTCATTAACTTTATAACTCACTGTCTTCGGTGTTCGTATCATCTTTACGCCGATGATCTACAATTATATACTGCTGTGCGGGTTGAAGGTTTGTCGGATGCTATAAGGGATGTAAACCGAGATTTGGATGCTATTAGTAGCTGGTCTGACAAATTTGGGGTGTCAGTAAACCCCTCAAAATGTCAGGCTATCATTATTGGTAGCTCACGCATGATGGGTAGAGCGGTGGTTAACTCTCTTCCACCTATTATTTTTAATGGTGCCGTCATTCCTATCAGCCCTAGCGTAAAAGATCTCGGTTTGCATCTTGACGCGACACTTGGTTGGCAAAATCAAGTTTCTAGTGTCAGCCAAAGGGCCAATGGCACTTTGCGTTCCTTGTATCGTCTGAGAAACTTTTTGCCTGTTAAGACAAAGACTATGCTTGTGCAGACTTTAATTTTCCCATTAATCGACTATGGTGACGTGTGCTACTTTGACCTGAATGCGGTCTTGCTCGATAAGCTTGATCGTCTCCTCAATAACTGCATTCGGTTCATATTTAATTTAAGGAAATATGACCATGTCTCAAGTTTCAGGTCTGAGCTTAAATGGATGACCATTCGCCAGAGGAGAAGTTTGCGCGCTTTGACAACTCTTTTCTCTTTACTCAACTCTCCCAGCCCTCCTTCTTATCTATTGCCTCACTTTCAATTTCTATGTTCTTCACACAATAAGAATCTACGTTCATCCAATAATCTTCTCTTACTCTGCCCTTCTCATACATCTGACTGTTCATTCTTCTTTTTATATCCAGTCGATTCTCCTCTGGAATGCACTTCCTCTAGAGATCAGAACGGCTGACAGTCGCTATGCATTTAAAAAGAAATTGCGGATCTATTTTCTACACCAATAAGCAGAATTTCCACATTCGGTTTTCATTTGCTTCTTTATTATATATATATTTGTATATATTTATTTATGTAGATTTCTATTTTTTAATGATACTATGGTTTTTGTGTTATTAGATACTATAATAATATATATTTTTTTTTTCTAATTTTACATCACACGTTCATATTGCACCTCCCACACTATCTCTTCACCACTCATGGTTGACTGGTAGAGAATGCCTACGGCATTAAGTCCGCCTTTGCACCTATGTGCATAAAGTGTAAATAAATAAATCAACGGACACTATTACGGACACATCATCGATGGATGCGGCATTTGGGGTGGGAACTGTGTGGGCGACACTTTCTATTGTGCTTCGTCGTTGAGAGAGCGCGCTGTCTGAGACGGGATCCTGCCGTTTTGCCGAAAAGATTTTGACAAAATTTCATTACCCAAACAAATTTTAGCAACCTTTTTTATACCATTGCAATATTTCGAATGATTTTAGTACGCATATTTTTATTTGGTCAAATTTTTACTTGGCAAAATATTACCAAGTATAATGTCATTATGGCATTTGGTCTTTAATCAAATGATTTATTACAGCAAACAATCTTCAGACAATAAACGTTTGGTGAAATCGACTCAGAGTACCGGTTATTTTTTTTAAACCACCCAGAAATAGGAGCCCCGCGAAGCGGGGCTCCGTCGACCTATCTTAGCACAGGTGGTAATCAGTTACTAGTTATGTTTAATATCTACTTAGGTTACTATTACCTATAACTACGATAGAACTTACAAGATTTTGCGTAAAAAGTGAAGTGAAAATTTGTCATATTCCTTTCGGTCAAACAAGGGAGACCTGTCTGAGACGCATAGTGAGGAAAGCAAATTTACCACCTTATTTTGAATTGTTTGGTCAAGTTTTCATACAGTTGTGGTCATTGTCGCGCATTACGTTTTCTTTATAAAACAATGATTTTATAGATTTTCTTTAAAACTAAGTATACTATTTTTCGTTTGCTTATCATAGCCAAAGATTGTTTGCGCATAAATAAAGTTCATAAAACCTACCTACATAAACTTATAAGTGAAGGTCGGCAGTAACTTACAGGCAATAATCGTTGAAAAATTACAATGAATGTTGATGTAATCTGTTTAATTTATTATTTGGTGAAGGCACCGCATGTTTAATTGTAACAGCGCGCGTCGAACGTTGAAGTTCAATAATTACAGTTCGCGATATTCAGATAAATGTTCACAGCGTCGGCAGAGCCCGTGTCCACTTGACTTATTTACATGTACGGTTACAGTCGACATTAAGGTCTTATAATACTTATATTCATTTTAGTTCCTGCTATATTTTTTTTCTGGGTACTACTCGTATAATAGAGTTGATTGTGTTTTTGTAGAGAGAAGTAAATACAAGAAACAATCAAATAGTAATAGGCTTAGAACAAAACAATATAAAGATTTTTTTTAAGCAGTATACGGTTGCTTTATATAAATATAAGTAGATTATCCCTTTAAAAAAATATTATGTAAATTAAAATACTATATGGCGAATCAGTTACATTTTCAAGAGTCATGTATATACAGGCTGTCCCAGAACTCAACGTCAAGCCGAAACGGGGCGACAGGATTGATTGTAAACATCATGAGAAAAGTCAGAAAAAAAAATGTATCCCATACAATTTGAAAATTATGGGCATTTAAGAAAAACCTAAAACTTTGGTCAAACTGTAACCATTTTTCGGTTATTGTGGTTAATTTTTATTATTTTTGTTCATTTAAACTTTGGAACCGTAACCTTAAATAACATTTCTAAGAATCACAGTCAAAAATAATGACACGATTGCCCCAAGTTTCCTAGAATTAAGACTTTGTTGAAAAATGAATTTAAAATTTTCAAAATTAGTCGACTTTGAAAGGCCCCCTTTAAAACAAAAATGTACTAGAGTGCCTTGGCAAGTGCCATTAAAAGTTGGCGCATTTAATCAGGATTGTAAAATGGTACGATACTTGTTAGTCCAAAAAGAGAAGCCAAAGTTGTCAGTACTAAATCAACACAAGCGAATACGGAAAGGTACGCAGTAGACGAATGAGCGAAACGTACTAACTGGTGCCAGACTGGTAGCGTAGCCATTTGCTTGGTATGGCGTCTGTATCTGTTTCATTCGCACTCGTTTAAACGACGTATCTTCGTCTCATTGCGTGGCGTCACTATCTGTCTCTCTCACTCATGGCAAACATGTCCACTATCCATCTCTCTCATCAGTTTGCCGTAAAATTAAGAACCTACCAAGAGCATGTGCGAATAAAAAACATTTTAATTGAGTAAAATGGGTTAGCAAACATCAGGTTACTTGAGGTTTTTATTTTTTTACTCGTATTTTTTTAGTATGAGACTAACAAGTATTTTGCAATTTTACAATCCTGATTAAATGCACCAACTTTTAATGGCACTTGCCAAGGCTCTCTAGTACATTTTTTAAAGGAGGGCCTTTCAAAGTGGACAAATTTTGAAAATTTTAAATTCATAGTTTTACAAAGTCTTAATTCTAGGAAACTTGGGGCAATTGTGTCATTATTTTTTACTGTGATTCTTAGAAATGTTATTTAGGGTTACGGTTCCAAAGTTTAAATAAACAAAAATTATAAAAATTAACCACAATAACCGAAAACTGGTTACAGTTTGACCAAATTTTTAAGTTTTTCTTAAATGCCCATAATTTTCAAACTGCATGGGATAGATATTTTTTCTGATTTTTTTCATGATGTTTACAATCAATCCTGTCGCCCCGTTTCGGCTTGAAGTTGAGTTCTGGGACATCCTGTATAAGGTGTATCTATTCATAAACGAAATATTTTAAGGGATATACCTATAGCTGGTAAAGAAACCATAGCAACAAAAAATATCTAGGTATATTATTTAAAAAATTAAATAATTTAATATTACTTGACACAGATAATAAATACTGGTTCTTTCTTATTTGTTGACATCCAATACGCCAGTTTACGCGGGCGGCAGTGGTATTTGAGACGGTGCGCGGCTTTTATGATGATCAAAGAGAGTTTTTCTCCTTGATTATATGAAATTTATAATAATTACGTAAAATAAAAAACATTGAGTTTAATTTTTTTTCTGTTTATAGTTTCTTTACCAGCTATAGGTATGTCTCTAAAAATATTTCGTTTATGAATAGATACACCTTATATATGTATTTTGTCCCTGTTATAATCAATAAAAATTGACGAAGAAAACAAGCGATCAAAGGCTAAAGCGAATAAGATTTTTTAGATATATATTTTTTACTTTGTAATGGTATTGTATTATCTACTTTCTCAGTTGTGGAATCTCTCCATGTAATGTAATTATAATTTTGTTATAGTAACGTCATGTCAGTATTAGACACAATGATGGTGTTCATAAAATGAATACTAACTATAAAACAACTATTATCATCAAAAGTGCAAAAATTAAAAATAGTTTTATATGTGAAAAAAAAAAACTGCGAACTATGAATTATTAATTTATAAAGTACAAATATTGAATTTTTGTCACTGTGATTTGTGCGGACCCCTAAATCGAAAAGAGGTCGGAGGAGGCAATATTTGCAGAAGGAAATTAATGAGAGATGGCCGCGCGCCCTGCGGCCTTCGAGTTCATAACTTTTTGGCATAACCAGATCGTATCGCGAAGTAAAAAACAAGGAATAATTGAAATAATGTACATTTTCAAATTAAATAACGTTGAATTGTGTTGTATTACTATAATAGTAATTATAATAATATGTCTGTGATCTGTGTGTGTATGTGGGGATATAAAATGTATGTTTAATTTTAGTTCCAACCTTTGTGATACGTAGATAATTAATGCATTTACGTTAATGAATGTTTTCGGTTTTTTTAATATCGCCTTGAATATAATTATAGCGTTTTATATCAGTATCATTAACTGCATAGTAACTAAGACCTAATGTTTTGTACTTATATGTTTATATAATAAAGGTTTTTTTTTTTATAAATTGTTCTTATTTTTTTGACGCCCAAAAATAGCTGACCTGAAAACCAAACTAATAACTTTACACAAAACTTCCTTTCATCTTTTCAGTAAAACTTTGTGCCAAGACTGACGGGTCTCGAGTCCACAATTTCAATGGGCTACCAAGTCCTACCCGAACTCTAGTTCAAGTAAAGTAAAGTAATAATACAACTTAAGCTCTAGCTTAAGTTGTATTATTACGTTACTTTACTTGTATGACTATAATCTGTGTGGAGAATAATGTGAGGAGGTGTGTAGGTATTAGAAGCATTAGGGCAAGGGCCAGGCGTAGTGTAGGCGCAGCGCAGACTGCGGCCGCGGGCTCGAGCGCCGCGCGGTGGCGCAGAGCCGGGTGGTCGCCGATGCGACGACGCTGATTCATGTCACTGATAGCAATCGCAGGCGCCGGCGCCCAGTGCTATTTTCTAAATTTATCACCGCTCGTATTCGCCTACCACGAGTACTGTAGCTTTGAATAAAGGCATCTATAATTCTAACTGAAGAAAAGATCTTAGCTCGATCTGGACCTGGATTTGATTTATGAATCCATAATATTATTATTATGGAATAAAGTACTCCAGAATTATTTTGTAAACAAGTTAATCAGACGGATGTAAAATATGCTTTGAAGTTAATTTATGGGGGTCTAACTAACTTAATCGTAATCTAAATCATAAATCTGGAAAATTGCGCCAAGCTAGGTAGTTCGTTGGGCATTCCTTGGGCTTGAATATTAAGCCATGTCTTCATGTGCATCGAGTGTATCGTGATCCTTCAGAGAAATAATCTAGCGATCATACAGAGCGAGTCATTGCAAGAGACTAATGGCCATCCACAAAGTCTGCAACGTCCTGCTATCCACTTTTAGTACTTTTAACAGATGCGGTAGCGATGCTCCACTTTACTGTAATATCTTCTACAAATCGCACCCAGGAGTTCGTTTTCATGAAGCTAAAGTTTCATGCGATTGGGCCATCTGCCAGTTTGTCTGTTCTATTGAATAACTTCATTTTCAAAACGAAATAACAGAATGACGCTTTATTAATCAATTCCATTGCAGTGTGTAGAAGTGGTTATCGTTCTGTAGCATGCGTATTCTGTAACTGACGATGTAGTCACTAGTTTTCAAATAAATAATAATAAGAATAATTGAGGAAGGAAAAGGAAAAGGAACCTCCTCGTATTGTGAGGAGGCCGCTACAGCTGCACAGTGCAGCTGTACCAGCTTGGCAGGGCAGGATCGAGCGTCGCATTGCTGAGGCTAGAGCACTTATTGGTAAACTTATTTGCTTCAGGCAGGGCAACACTTGGCCTAGAGTGATGCGCTTTGTGAGACGGGCGTTCGCGGGGACTGATATTGGTCCTCGAGATTATCTGACCCGGGTCACAGAGCGTATCGACTTCCTGAAGCAGAATGGGCAAATCGAATACGAAGATATAAGCAGCGGGTGGAGCGATACACCCAGAATCGCACATTCCAAAGCAATGAAAGGTGGGTTTATAGGGCTTGGGAGCGACCGTGTGATTGATACTCGCCTACCGGATGATGATGTGTTCGTTCTGGCGCAGCATCTGGTCGGTGCCTGTCAGACACTGAGGGTGACTGGATGAGGGAGATCAAGCGCACGTGCGATCTTATACCAGAACTGGGGGCAATTACGATCAGCCCCCAAGATGTAACCCATGCAGTCCGTCCGTTATCCAACTGGAAATCTCCAGGACCAGACGGACTGCACAATTTCTGGATAAAATGGTTTCAAAGATCGCACGCCCGCTTGGCATTTCGGTTCCAGTCTGCCTTAGAGTCAGGATAGCTACCTCAATTCCTGACTACAGGAATAACCCACCTACTCCATAAATCAGGTAGTACCGCGGAACTTAAAAATTATAGACCGATCACGTGCTTACCGACGGTCTAAAGTTCTTACTTCCATTTTGAGAGCCAAAATTAATAATCATATTGATACAAATTCAATCATGTCTGCTTCTCAGAATGGATGTAGGAACGGGTCCCGTGGTACTAAGGAGCTTCTCCTCATTGATATTGCCATTAACCAACAGGTTCGTCGTTCCCGAAAGAATCTGTCGACATGTTGGATAGATTATAAAAAGGCCGGCAGGCGCGGTCGCAGCTTGCAATTTGGGGGGGGGGGGGGGGGGTCACTAATAATAAGTCGTGTAAATTTGACTTTATTGCGCAATAAACCATTTTATTCCATTTTTAGCGGAAGGGAGTGTCAGGCTACTACTGACTAAAAACCCACCCTATTCCTTCAGTTGCCCTTGTGGTCCGGGGCCTCGGAGTCTCGTTAGAACATTCCCGCAACCCCAGCATATAATGGCTTAACACGACATGCCGTCAACCCGGGCCTGGTTTTTATCGGCTTATCCGGGTAAACCCGGCCATCCTTCTGGCTTTCCCCGGATTTGTCCTAGATTGCAAAGCGTCCGGGGTCATCCGGGGGGATTTTCCCTGTAAGCGTCCGGGTTAAAACTCGGATACTTATTGCTCTTACAGGTGCTAAAAAGCACAATCTGTATTAATTTCTTATGGTATTTCATCTCATTGTTTTTATAGTGTTGATTTAATAAAAGGAGACTATATTTAAAAAATCTAAAAAACCCGACTGCTCAACTGAAATGCAAGAAACAAGCAGATTTTTATTTTAAAAAGTGATAAGCAGGCGGGCTCATCCCATTAAAAAATATCCCATAAAATCTGCTTATTTCTTGCATTTCAGTCGAGCAGTCGGGTTTTTTAGATTTTTTAAATAACTTTTTATTTCAACTTTTTAGTTAAAATATTAATTAACAATTTTTTAGTTTTCTCGGTCGTGTCACATTGACACTCCACCGGATTCAGAAAGTGAAGTCTATATTTTTAAACTTTCTCATTGTATTATTTTGCTAGTATTACACTAATGATAAACATGATATACCTTTATGAAATCCTTGTGTTAAAATTTTCACGATATTTAATGACTTCGCACAGCCGCCATGTTTAATTTTTTCAAATGTCACCTATCTAAAAACATTTGGGCTGCTAAGACAAATCTAACGATACCTCAATTGTGTGAATCCGTTCAGCGGTTCTGGAGATATGAGGTAATAAAGAATATTACAAACATACATACATACATGCAAGATACGCGCGAAAAACAAAACCCTTCCTTTGCAGTCGGGTAAAAAATATAGCACTCTATAATGTTATCAGTAAAGTTGATGATTTTCCGCAGCAGCGGAGTATCACCTTGGCGCGCCAATTGTACAAGCGCAGGAGGCATACCACCTTCAGTTCCCACGGCGGCAATCCGGCAAGGAGGCTCGCCGCCTCACTGGAGATCGGGCGGTATCCCCGGGTCATCCGGATGGCCATGAACCTCTGGGACGCAACCAGCTTGCGGGCTGGTCGTCGCTGTAAATTCAGTGCCCACTCAGGGGCCCCATAGACCGCACAATCTCCGCGTAGAGCGTTTGGCCCTTAAAATGGGCAGGAGCCACTTCAGTGTTCGAAATGCATCGCGCTCTGGGCAGAAAATAACTTTTTTAATTTGTAGATTTTTTTTCAATTTGGCTTTGGGTTTTAGGGGGATCATGTCCCCTGTGACCCCCCCCCCCCCCTTCGGTCCGCGCATGGCCTATGATTCTGTTCCACATACATGGCTCAAGAAAGTGTTGGAGTTGTATAAAATAGACCCTATACTACGCAATTTTCTTGAGTCATGTATGGGGCAATGGAAGACGGTCCTTTGCTATCCAGGATGTCGACAGATCCAGGAAAACAGCGAACCGATTAGGATTGAGCGTGGCATATTTCAAGGCGACAGTCTGAGCCCACTGTGGTTTTGTCTGGCTCTCAACCCTCTCAGTACATTGTTTGAGGGTTCAGGGCTGGGCTACGAGGCATGCCTTTTAAGTTCTGTCGTTTCCATATATCCCGGCAATTTTGAATTTGGAACTGTTCTATCTTAGAATAACAACGCATAGAAGGATAGTACGAGTGCAAAAAGTGAGGCAACTAAAACTTAGCCATTTTTGGCTAACTTTGCTCGACGAGCCGTCAGTATTCAAGGTCACATTCTGCCGAACAGAGCTCGCGAGTAAATAATTTAAAACGACAGTTTGTAGCGTAAAGGGATGTCATAGTCCTACAGGAAAACAAAAAACATGTAATCAAATTACATTTCACAAGTAAATACTTACATTTTATACATTATATTTAAGTAAATCGACCATCAAACAAAAATTCTAATAACCTAACTTATCACAATTCAATGTTGCTATCCGTGAGGAAAAAAATACCCATATTGATTTCTTTTGTGCTTATTTTTGTTTAAAAAATATAGTTTTGGCGGCAATTATGTATGCGTCAAACTAAACTATATTTATTTACAGCTACTACCTACAGTGTTTTATAACTAAAAGTTACTGTTAGTTCGAAGAGTGGCATCATAAAGATGACAATTTTATTGATTAAGATTTTTTTCATTTAAGTAATGTTCTCAATAAGTAATATTTTTCTATTTCATAAATACAACACATACTTTTAATTGATATCAAACGAGATTTTTCAAGCAATTAATACATTTCTATAATATCATTATAACACATTACACATCAAACATTCTAAACGCCATAAACGATATCTCATTTCGTTTACCTTCCGTAAATATATGTCATATACGTCATATTACATGAAAAAACATCATCTTATTTAGTTTCATAACATAAAATACTTGATTTGATCCAGCAACATAATAGTGCGTTTTCCCATTTTTGTGGTAATGGTACTGGTAATGGTATCACTGAAAGCTATATTTGTGTGCGTTTGAAGAACGTAGACACATTCGGCTCACGCACACAAAGAAAATAAAGTGGACACACGAAGTCGCTCGTGTTTTGTTCTAGACGCCTCTTCTATGCGTTGTTATTCTAAGTGTTCTATATTAGAATGTGTTTAAATTTTGAATCTCAAAACAGTTGAAAGTATTAGGATTAATGCTATTGTTTAGTCACAGCGTCGATTGGAATCTGTCAGGTTACGTACGAAAATGAATCTTTCTAAGGAAAATGTTCGTACAATAATTTTCTACATTAGAAGAGGCCTGACACGGCTTCAGTGTTTTTTTTTTTTTTTTTTTTTTTTTTTTTTTTTTTTGTTTTTTGTTTTCCACAACTTTCACACAACGCCATCTAGTCCCAAACTAAGCAGAGCTTGTGGTATGAGTACTAGACAACTGATAAACATACATATATATTTCTAAATACATACATATTATAGATAAATTACACCCAGACAAAGAACAAATGATCGTGCTCATCACACAAACATTTGTCCTAGGTGGGAATCGAACCCACGACCTTACGCATAGCAGTCAGGGCCACTGACCACTATACCAACGGGCCTGTCTCAAGTTTTGAAGAGCATCTGTGTTCAGTGATGAAGCCCCATGTCTGCGGACTGTCGAACGCTGGTATTTAGAATTCCACCGTGGACATACTAGTGTTGGTGACAAATTTCACGAAGGACGCCCAAAGTTCGCCGTCACTGAAGATAACATCATTGCTGTGAGACAACTAATGCTCGAAGATCGTCATGTGATATTTCGAGAGATTCGAGGCTCTATTAGGCATCTCAGGGACAACCATTCAGAAGATCTTGCATGAAGCGCTTGGTGTGAGAAAGCTAGTTTGACATCGGATTCCGCATCTGCTTTCCGATGATTACAAGGCGGCCCGCGTCAGATGGTGTAAGAAAACTCTGCAAAGGTTCAACCGAGGAGAGTCAAATCACGTCTACGACATTATCAGTGGTGACGAATCTTGGATCTATGCCTACGATCCTGATTCCAAACAACAATCTACAATCTGGGTCTTTCAAGACGAGCCAAAGCCGACTGAAGTTGTTCGTTTTCGAAGCACTTCAAAGAAGATGGTGGCCACGTTCGTTGGAAAAACCGGCCATGTTGCGACTATTGCACTTGAAGATCGTAGAACAGTTAACGCAGAGTGGTATACCACAGTTTGTTTACCACAAGTCATCGCCGAACTTCGAAAATCTAACTCAAAGTGCCGAATCATCCTGCACCACGACATCGCAAGCTCACACAGCGCTCGTCAAACGATGGAATATTTGAAGCAGGAAAAGTAGAAATACTTGACCATCCTCCATACAGTCCTGACCTAAGCCCTCACGATTTCTTTACATTTCGTAAAATTAAGAAAAGTCTTCGTAGTCAAAGGTTCCAGTCCGGTGAAGAAGCAGTCGACGCTTTCAAGTCAGCCATTTTGAACACCCCCACTTTAGAGTGGAATAAATGTTATAATAACTGGTTTGAGCGAATGGAAAAGTGTATTAAGCTACCTAGTGAATACTTTGAAAAACAATAAAAAGTACTATAAGATTGTTGTGTTTTTTTCTTCAAACGACAAAACTTAAAAGGCATGCCTCGTACCAGTTGAGAAGAGTTGGTCAGCCTAGGTCATATCACACTTGCTTTACATGGATGATTTGAAAATCTTTGCCCCCAGCAAATTGCAACTGATGGAGATAGACAGATAGATAGATAGAATACTCTTTACTGTACAATAAGCACACACTTGTAAACACACACTTGATTTACAATACTGCAAAATATGGTTATAATGGCGGTCTTATCGCCGATAGCGATATCTTCCGGATAACTTTTGGATGGACTTTAAGAACATAAAACAAAGAGGTGAGGGGAAAGTCAGTGTACCTACTTCAAGTATATAACATACACAAAAAGTAACTAAAGTGGTTAAAATAAGTATATATATATATATATATATATACATAATACAATACAATACATAAATAAGTATACATAAATATATGTGTTTTGTATATACATATAAATATGTCATAAAGAGAGAAATACAAGGTATAATCATAGGAGTGTATTAAAATGATTGACAACAGAGCTTTTAAAAGCAACAAGTGACTGTGCTTGTCTAACTGACAACGGCAATGCATTCCACAAACGAGTAGCCTGCACCGTATACTTACGATGGGTCATAAAATTTCGTGGAATGTGGAGGCATTGAGACTGTCAAAACCGATGATCTCAAATCTCTAGTATGTGTCTCATGAAGGAACTTAAAACGTTCTTTGAGGTAAAAGGGAATTCTCGGATTGAACAGAATATTGTAATGATAAAATTTGCACTACTGAAGGTAACAGAAACTTTCAGTAGCGCCATCGGGATAGAATTTGGGGTGGACAAGTGTGCGGTCATGCATGTAAAGCGAGGGGAGATTATGGAATCCGGGAATTCAACTCTCGGATTCCATACACCTAAGATCCCTTGGAACGACTAAAACTTACAAGTATTTGGGTATGTCAGAAGCGCTAGGCATCAATGCTGCTTATGTTAAACAGTCATTGAAGGAACGCTTCTTTGGCCGCCTAAATAAAGTACTGAATAGTCTTCTATCAGGCGGAAACAAGGTGCGTGCCTTCAATGGTTGGGTTATGCTAGTATTGATGTATTCTTTTGGCATACTCAAATGGACTCAGACTGAACTTGACGCCTTGGACAGGCGAGTCCGCACAACGCTGACTATAAATCGGATGCATCACCCACGTTCATCGGTGATGAGGCTGTATATTCCGCGGAAGTGCGGAGGTCATGGCTTTTTAAATGCAAAGACCCTACACAACCGCGAGGTATGCAGCCTCAGGGAATATTTCCTAAAAGCTGACGTTACCCACGTCAGCTTTTAGGAAATATTTCCTAAGGCTGCATCGGGATGTGGCAACGGTGGACAAAGGCCTCACCCCGCTCTTCTTAGGTAAGGAGATTTGGCGCAAACCTATAGTATTGGATACTAATGACTGCAGAGAAGTATGGCAGAGCAATGCGCTTCACGGACACCATTACCGGGCCCTTCACGGGTCTGAAGTAGATTTATTGGCGTCCGTAGCCTGGCTACGTTTTGGTGACCTCTTCGGGGAAACCGAAGGTTTTATCTGTGCGATTATGGACGAAGTTATGATGACAAATAACTATCGGAAATATATTGTGAAGGATGGTACGGTAGACACATGTCGGGCATGTCACAAACTGGGAGAATCCATTTGTCTTTGTTGTTCTCATCTGGCTAATGGAGAATACTTGCATAGACACAACCTCGTAGCCAGGATTATTCACCAGCAATTTGCTCTTAAATACAATCTTGTGGAATCAGAAGTACCATACTATAGGTATGTACCCGACCCAGTTCTCGAAAATGGCAATATTACACTGTACTGGGATCGGTCTATCATCACTGACAGAACTATTGTTGCCTAGTAAGCCTGACATAGTGGTGATAGACCGATTAGAGCGTCGCACAATGATTGTTGATTTAGCAGTCCCCCATGACGAGAACCTCGTGAAAGCTGAGTTAGATAAAAAAAATAAGTATCTTGACCTGGCGCGCGAGGTTGTCGACACGTGGGATGTGGAGATAGCAATCATTGTGCCGATAGTCGGCACAGCCAATGGTATAATAGCCAAGAGCCTCGACCAACATCTAAGGAGGATCTCGTTGGGCAGCTGGATCAAGGGCTTGATCCAGAAAGCAGTACTCCTGGAAATGGCGCGTATTATGAGGAGGTTCCTCTCTCAAGAGCCCTGTCCACTGGTAGCTTGGACCCTGTTCCCGATACCGGTGGACTTGGTACTATTTTTTATATTTTTAATGTTTATATTTTTTATATTAATATTTAAAAATGTAATTTATATGTATATAGATTAAATAAATGGAATAAAAAGAAATGTTTTATTTGTCAAAAAGTACACGTTACATAATTATGACACTTATTTAAAATTCACGGAGACATGTTAAAAATATATGATCAATGAAATGACAATGCCGGGTCCTGACCCAGACATGGTTATCATTTACAGAAAAAGTAAAATGATGAAAATAATTGTGACAAATAAAGAACCTTTTCATAATAAATTGTTTTTCTTTAAAAGTTGACGTTTACAATTTTATGAAAAAGGGAATTCAATCCCGGATACTACTTTTTGTCATTTCCTATTTTCTGAAAATTTCCTATTTTCCTATTTTATGAAAATATCATTCATCTCTAAAGGTGTGAAAGTAACGAAATAAAGCGTATGTATTCGTTACTATATCCATTAGTACTCGTTACTATCATATCGTTAAGTTACTCGTTACTTTTGATACGTCATCTATACTAATATTATAAAGCTGAAGAGTTTGTTTGTTTGTTTGTTTGCTTGAACGCGCTAATCTCAGGAACTACCGTTCTGATTTGAAAAATTCTTTCAGTGTTAGATAGCCCATTTATCGAGGAAGGCTATAGGCTATATATCATCACGCTAACACCAATAGGAGCGGAGCAGTAATGAAGAATGTTTCAAAATCGGGGGATTTTTTTTCCACGGGGACGAAGTCGCGGGCGGAAGCTAGTTCATAATATAGCACCAACGCATCGAGTCGTATTGCGTATTCGTGTGGTATGACGTCGCGGTGTCGCACTGTGGAAAATCGTAGAACAACTGCTGATTAAAAATGGTTTTTGTCAATGTCGCTACTGCCATGCTTTTTTTTATTTTAATCAATAGTTTAAGGACCAAACTAGACTATAATATCAAAAAATTATACATATTATATGAAATGATTTTTTTACAACACCACAAACTTTATAGTTTTGACGGACGTCCATGTTAAGCCCGTTCACTTCATCACTTTCAAATTGATTTTATTGTTATACGTTACAGGAAAAGGTATAATGTATTATATATTTCTGGAAACCTCGTCTTTTTAAGAATATGAAACAACTAATATGTATTTAATATTATGTTAACATTTACCTTAAAATAATTGCAAAATAATATATGGTGAAAAAAAAGTTTTTTTAAAGTTCATCGAGACTTGACAGTTGCCCACGTTTACCCCTGCTTTACATTTAATGTTGATTTGTAGCCTAGCTATCCATAAACATAACCAAATAAAAAAAAGCTGCGGAAATTTGCGGTTTTCGGAGTAATTAGTAAAAATGTGATAAAAGTCAGAAAACGGAAAACCGCTCGCTATCTATTGCGGTTTGAAATGTTGGTGTTTACATCAATAGTTTGCGATAAGTTTTGTAATTTACCATTGATATTAGGGCGTTTATCTTTTTTTGCACTCATTTTGCGTGTGAAAATATTAATCAACAAGATGCACACTACCCTCATATTTCATATAGTATATAAACTGTTGTTTCATTTCATTGTAAATAACAGAATAGTGGTGAATTAACAGAAGTGTAATTGTTACGAATACAATATAACTAACTAAGTGTTTTGTGGATTCTTCAAAATGTCTACTTTTAAGTGTTCTAAACGTGAAATAATACTTTCGTATATCGAAGGAGGAAAATCATTAGAGGCATTATCAACAGTTTTAAAAGAAAATTATCATGTATCTGAAGACAACTTATGTTTCATCCTCAGTGATTTTCAAAGACATATTATTCCCGCTTTTAATAAACGATGGACAGAAGCTTCACGGAAAAAGGATAGTTTTTTAATGAAAAACAGTAATTGGTTAGAATCAGAATATTCAGTAACTTTACCGAACACTGAAGACGTTACAACCGTCTCCACACCATCTACTTCTTCTGGAAAACGTGGGAGACCGTGCGTATCTTATCCAGACTTGTCAGAATCCAGTAAAAGAAGAAAAAATACAATGTTACTTAATGAATATGGATTTGAACACGTCTATAATGCATATCTTCAAGGGTTACGTTCGATAGGAGAAGGAACAGAAGCTAAACTTGTGGAAACATTAAGGTTTGCTGAAACTGAAAATAAGACCTTATTCTCGATTCTCATAGAAGAAGCAAGGCAGACAAAAATGTTAACGGATGAAGAGGCATTGAGCGTATTTATTGACTTGGATTTAACGAAAGCACAGTATTTGTACGTGAGAAATTTAACAAACGAACGAAAATGTTTTGTGTTTCCACCATATTACAAAGTGAAAGAAGTTAAAACTACTTGCTATCCACCATCTTCAGCTATACAGGGCAGGGGCGAGCACAGGATTATGAGACTAGTAATGCGGCTAGCGTTGCCAACTTTTTTTGATGAAAATGATGTACGTCTACATACCTGTTGTCATTAAAACTACTTCTTGCACAGGTGTTGTAGTCGGTTGGGTGCTAGATGGGCCGGGTTCACTTAACACTTCCTGCATCAGTGTGTCTTGGCACTCTTGAATGAGTTGGGTTCTTTGTTTTTTAACAAATACATGTCTAGAAGTACTAGCATCACTCATCCTTTTTCTGGGGTCTTCCTGGCAATAAAATTTTGTAAGCACAACTCCATCTACCATGATTATACTCTTGCTTACTCCCATATTATATTGATAGCCATATCTTTCTCAATCTGAAATATTTTTAAATGTTGTTTTAAAGCCATAAATGTTGATGTATTTAGTGGTAATAAATATAATTGAATATTGAAATATTTGTGGCTATTCAGGTATAATACAAAAAACATCTCAGTTATCTAACCTTAAAACAGTAGAATAACTATATTGTAAAAATGTTTTAAGTTAGTAATAATAACATGTTTACTTACATCAAAATGATCCTGACAGAAGAAAATTACCGAACTATCCTTTATTTCTTTAGTATTTCTGCGTGCAAGTTGTACTATTACGAACTTTAACATTTTTTGGAACGGTTATAAATAGCTTCTCTTTCTTTATTATTACGTTATCGTTGTATTTGTGCACCTGGTACACCATTTATAACTCATTTTTTCCAGTAAATTACAGCCAGAAACTCTATTAAACAAAACTCTCGATTTGACTTCTCCAATGTTGATATACAAACGTGTAACCACAGAACACAGATACTCCTAGCGGAGCGTGCTCGTTTTGACAGCTTATATAATCTTAAACACTATATTTTGTAATGCTTTTTTTTTAAACGAAATATTTATAAAATATGAAAATAAATATTATTTGTAGGGTCCTTATACACCAATAAATAATATGAGATGGTTTTTAGAAACCAGTCAAATAGCCTATTCTGTCTATTATTTTTACTCGGAACGCAGTATCTCTATGTAGTCTGTGGTATCCTGCCGCATGACCGGCGGCTTTAGAAAGTCATGGGTGTGTGCGTTTGCGAACTTGTACGAACACTAAAATTACGTCACACATGCAAACAAATCTCCTGCGTGAATCCGCGGCATTACTTGGGAATTAGGTACATTAATTCGCAGCGCCTGGCAAACATAATGTTTGTGTGGGTGCTATTTATAAAATATTAGGCGTTTTTAAGTTATTATATTTTGTTTATTCATTTATTTACTATTAATTAAAGTCATCTAAAACGTACGAACGTTTTATTAAAATATCTGTGAATGGCAAGTAAAGCACTGCATTTATGCCTTCAAGGAGCGCACGCCTGTGATACAGGGTGTCCCGTAAATAATGGATCAAACGTAACGGGTAGGTAGCTTACCTAATTTCCAACAACTAATTTGAATATTAAAAAAAAACCGTTACAGTAACCAAGATATTAATTTTTTTTCGAATTTTACCATTTTGTCTTCCAGAATTAAGTTTTTTTAATGCTGTTGCTGCAAATGATGACATTTTTAGGTATGATTTTTATTTAACATTTCTGAATAGCTTACTAATGTTATAAGATACCATTTTTTTGAATACCGTTTTATTTGCCTTATCAATTTAATTTATTTTCTGTCTTCTTCATCACATTCATAGCAATATCTTTGTAACGATAAGGACTAGACGTAAGTTTTATATGAATTTGCAAACCTTATTAAATGTACAAGTTTTTGAAATAATGGTCGTCTTCGGTGTCATACATTTTTTTACAGGAGAATTTTTTCAATTTGGTCCTAACATCGTAAAGAAAAAACTTTTCGACTCAAGATTTTTTTTCTAAGGCAAATAAAACGGTATTCAAAAAAATGGTATCTTATAACATTAGTAAGCTATTCAGAAATGTTAGATAAAAATCATACCTAAAAATGTCATCATTTGCAGCAACAGCATTAAAAAAACTTAATTCTGGAAGACAAAATGGTAAAATTCGAAAAAAAAAATAATATCTTGGTTACTGTAACGGCTTTTTTTTAAATATTCAAATTAGTTGTTAAAAATTAGGTAAGCTACCTACCCGTTACGTTTGATCCATTATTTACGGGACACCCTGTAGAAATTACAGACACAAGTGCAAAAATATTAAGACTTCAATATTTATTAGATCACACTGCAGCTAGAATATTGAAAATAGATCAGTGTATAGGAATGGATTGAATAACTTACTTTTATACAGTAAATGGGGCTGTGATGGCTCATCCGGTCAAAGCCAGTACAAACAGAAACTGCCTGAAGAGTCTGAACTAATTTCTGATGCAAATTTATTTATCACTTCTTTAGTGCCTAATTAACGATTAACTTAATTAACGAGCTAACAGGTGATGTTGTCTGGCAAAATCCGGTACCGCCATCTGTTCGTTTTTGCCGGCCTATATTAATAGAATTTTGCAAAGAAACTCCCGAGAAAACTAAAGCTGTTGTGGATGAAATAAAAGGTCAAATAAATTCTTTGGGTCCATCATTAATTAACAAAGAAGGTGAGGGAGTGCAAGTGAAGCATGATCTCTTTCTTACAATGATAGATGGCAAAGTAGCTCAGGTATTAACAGATACGCCTTCGGGTTCCACATGTACAATATGTGGAGCTACTCCACGCCAAATGAACGATTTGACTAAAGTGACTGCTAGGCCTGAAAATGAAGATTCTTATCAATACGGACTGTCTACTTTGCACGCCTGGATTCGTTGTATGGAAATGATTTTACATATTTCCTATAATCTGTCTTTCCAAACATGGTCAGCCACAAGCGAAGAAAAGAAACGACTAAAGCAAGAGAAGAAAACCCTGGTACAAAGGCGTTTCCGTGAAGAGCTAGGATTAATCGTTGACAAACCAAGACAAGTAAGTGGTAATTCTAATGACGGCAATACTGCCAGAAGATTTTTTCACAATGCAAGCTGCTCTGCTGAAATTACAGGAGTGGATATAAATTTGATTAAACGACTTCACATAATTCTGCAAGCTCTTTCATCGGGTGTAATGACAAATGCTGAAAAATTTGGCAGTTATGCTCTGGAGACTGCCAGGATCTATGTGAGTAATTATGACTGGTACTACATGCCATCTTCAGTTCACAAAATTTTGATTCATGGAGAAAGTGTCATAAAGCATTTTGCAATACTTCCTATTGGTCAACTTTCGGAAGATGCACAAGAATGTCGTAATAAGGATTATAAAAATTTTCGTCTACATCATGCTAGAAAATGCTCAAGATCCGCTACAAACGAGGATGTATTTCATACTCTTCTTTATACTTCAGATGCTTACATAACCAGCATTAGAAAACCATATACTAAAAACGTGAAGGAACTTGATGAAGACACCTTAGATCTTTTGAAAGTGAACGAATTAATTTTAGATCCCGAAGTTCATCAAGTATAAATAACATAAAATTTAGTAAACATTACAATTAATTAATAATTAATCTGTGTTCGATTTTAACCACAACATCTTTTTTTTTAATGTTTTTATTATTTAAATTGATTTGTATTTTGATGTACTATATGATATTTGGTTTTTGTAAACATTAAAATAATAGTATTCATTGTTAAAAAATAAATATTGGACATTTTTGATAATTTTGAATTTGTTTTATTTTTTAATGTATGGTTTCAAATCCAGTCATAAAAAATTACATTCCATTTGAAGCCATATACACTATTCTATATTTGTGCAAAATTTTAGAACATAATATTCAGAAATAAAAAAGTTATTGATTTTTAATCAGAAACAGACCTTTATTTTCCATAGCGTCGCATCATTCGTAATTTGTAAAATGTAATCTTAGTATGCGTGACATGTAAGTACATAAGATGCATTTTATAAATCTGAATTTAGTTTAATTAAATATGTATAGGTTGGAACTACAAATAAACTGAGACGAAATCAACTGAATTTACAATAGATATAATATTTGAGAATTTAATGTTTATTTGGGAGACTTTTTTAATATTAAGTATTTGAGAATCATAAATTATATATCACACTAATATATCACAAACAATGCAGTAAAAACACAGTGGAAAAACTTGGATGAAGAATTTCCAAAAATCTGCTTTGTTTAGTAAATAAACATCGTTCTTTGTAACGTATGTTTTTAAATACAACGCGCGCGCATGCGTAATTTTTTTTGTGTTATTATTTGTTTTTCATACCGACGATTTTACTCACTAACTTTGTTTTATGTTTGTGCTAGATAATAGTTATCACGGATTCCGATTATTGTTTGTGATTTGGTCAATGATGTTGTCGTCTAAATTGTTACCTGAATATCGACAGAATGTTAAAACACATTGTGTCTCATTACAAACTCTTCTTACTTCGTGGGTTGTTGCAACAGGTATGTATAATCATATGTATAATAATTTATTTTAACAATTATGTAGCTACACGACCTAACCTATAAATCAATGTCTTATTGTTTTTATTGTTAAACGAAAACCGTAATCTTTACAGGTTTCAGGACAAATGTTTAGTTATCAGTAACAAATATACAATAAGATGCTGCATATTGCATGCTTATAAATAACTTTTATTGAGTGGGGCAAAGGTCTATAGAGCAGCTGGCATTCTTCTTTGATATCTCGTCTGTCAATTCTGGGGAATCTACAAGCATAAACACGAAGAGATTGATGCTTGACTAGTTATTACTCTTGCAGTTGATATTATGCAAACGATAATTTTCAATCTAAACAAAAGTTGCGACATTCGTACTAAAGAAAGAATAATTTGAAGCTTAATATCCTCAACAGTTACATGACGGAATGAACCATATTTAGAATCAACTATGTCAAGTGGTTTAACGGCACCAGAGAACGCCAAGTGTATCAAAGAAATAATTATTAATCTAAAAAATTATTAATGTTGAGTCTACAAGCACTTATTTATATAATAGCTGCGAGAATTAAGGCAACAAGTCTCAGATTAACAATAGCAACAAACAAACGGAAGGTAACAGAACGAAGACAAACATTCGTGGCTCTTTCAAAGGCACACAATAGTCTTCATCAATTACAGGCAATAGATCGCCCAACATCATTTGTCCGTCCGTCCGTTACTCGACTGGGGCATTCCCACGGCTCTCGGGACGATCGTGTTTGTTGTCGGAATATGTCCAACGAGAAATAGTAATAGAAAATTGTTTCTGAATGCCTCGCTCTCTACCTACTTTGATGGCCTACTCGTCCACGTTCCTATTTATCTTAGGTAGGTAGGTACTCATGGTACTGCTGATCTTTTGTTAGTCTTCGTACCGCATCAATGTTGTGCAGCCCTTCTGCTAAATGTCATAATGCCTTTAATCCAGGAAATCTTTGTCGCTGTCTGCTGTCCAGTAAAGTTCGTTTTGCCTTTCAGAAATGTTCGGCAGATACCTGCTAAGGTTTATGTCTTGTCCGACGTAAACAACAACATACCAAAAATAATAACGAATGCCCTGAATATGAACTCACACGGTAAAATCACGGAGTAAATTCCAGGTTTATAATTATGCAGAACGATGCAAACCGTTGTTCTCCAGATGTTATCAGACACAAGACCGAAGAGAAATTGCTCCGATCAAAAGATAATCTCGCCGGAACCAAAACTGATCATTGATAGGAGGTGCGCGCGCGTCCTGCCGCCTGCCACCAGCCCACGCCCACGACAATGTTAACTCTTTTTTAATTTCAAGAACTTTGTATCTGAAAATTGGCAATTTATTTTAATAACACAAATACAAGGAAATATTTATGTAGCAGAAATCTACTTCCAATGATACTTAGTATATAGATACTGACTTACTGAGTATCATTGGAAGTATCTTTCATTCATTATCGTCGGTGATTCGCGTGTTATCATTTTATGCATTTTGCACCCTATATATAGATATAGGGTGCAAAATGCATACAATGATAACCGCGGAAGAATATGGGCATAGTTTGTTGTACAGGCTATAATGGTAGGTGTCTAAGCTACACATATTATTAGCCTGCATATTTAGGTCACCTCTCAGTACAGCCAGCTTCATTCGATCTCTCGGTCAATAAATATCAGATTAAAGTGCCGCTATTGTAGCCTTCACGCACAGACTAGTACCGTGGCTTTCAATAACGGTTCGCACTATGCAGATTATCACTGGGCCGATAACCACGACGCGAAAGCGATAGCGGCGACACGATGCAGTGGAGCGGGTGGCGGGTTGGCGGCGCTGTCCCGTGGCGCACAAGTGCTCGCGAGGGACGCGTGACATGCCGTGACGTGCCGTGACGTGACGTCTCACCCAGCACACCGCCAGCTTCAATAACTCATACCTGTTGTTCGTCTCCTGTTTCTGAACATGTCGTACCGTGCACGATCTGTGCTTGGCCCAATTAATTAATTTGACAGCTTTGTAGAACGTCTGTAGCAGGTAATGTTTGTTAATATGTGTGGAATAATTGTTGCTAGACAGGAAGAATCATTCTTCCTAAGTCAGAGGATCTGTTACTAGACACGGTTGTCTCTACGAGATTCTTTTATGGAACATTTAAATTACTTTTAGGTAGGTAAATGCGGTACAAAAGATCCTTAATTTTCAGCGCCGTTATGATTATAAATCTAAGATGCGGAAGTGGTAATGTTATTTTGAGAGGGTTTGTTGATGTTCCCCATCAGGACATGGCCATAAATCTGCGTTTTGCTTACAGTTTATTTGTAAATTTTCTAGCTGTAGACAGTGACTTGGGTCGCGTGGAAATTGCTGTGTGGAATGATCATCGTCATTATGTGCTTAGCTTTTTCCCTCCAGGCCAGGCTTTTAGTATATCCGGATGCAGGATGCATCAAGACCAGTGTCGGATTTTCTGGCTTCTGAAAACCCGTAACAAATGTCAATGTGTATGGTGAATGTACAAGTGACAGCCGGGACCAAGAACTTAACTTGCTTTTCGAGTAACGAAGAAATTTCGATTTGTTAAGATAGTCACCCGTGCACGGACCGACCGGGGCAAGCTGTGCTTGTCCTTGAAGATCAACCCGTGCGGCTATTTTGTTTAGCCACGTGCTCCGATATGGGAAATTATATGTGAAAATAAAAATTGTAATAACTATGTATTTTTGTGCTAAATTTCATCCAGATCCATTCTGACATTATAGCGTAATTGAGTAACAAACATCCCTACATCTAAACTTCCCCATTTATATTAGTAGGTTGTAAGGAAAAAGTATAAGATATATGGTCATAGGATTCACGCACTACTTGTACTTTCATCCCCTATTTCATCCACGTAGGGGTTGATTTTTGAGCCTATGTTTAACACTGTATTTTCAATACCTAATCGCCATGCCAAATTTCGACATAATCGGTCCAATTGTTTAGCCGTGTAAGCGCAATAGACAGACGGATTTACGCATTTATATTACCTAAAGGTAAGGTATGGATTTCAATTCGCATGTATAAAGTACAAAACAAACGCGAACCTAATATCAATAAAAAAAAAACCCAAACCCTGCCCAAAGCCAAAAGCCAAAAGCCCTAGTTTAGAACCGTGTAGGTTCTAAACTAGGGCTTTTATAATTACTGCGAAAACGCAATGAGCAGGGAAGCCATTCAGCATTTTGAACCTCATTAGGAATGTGTAGGCAGATGGGTAGGTTACACCCACACTTCACGCTGTTCCGGTCTAACTAAAAGCGAAAGAACCTAGCTACCTTATCCAATTTCTATAGGTATGGTAAGCTGATGAATAAATGATGAATTTGTGTAACGAGCTTACGAATACATAAGATTGTAGAAGATTTCAAAACTTCCAAAAGGTCAGTGTTAATCTTTGATTCGATGAAGTAGTCAGTAATGTCATATCACAATTATTTGGATTTCACAAGATTAGATGAGGAGATTGGCGTTTGACCCCGAACTTGTCACTTGCCAGGTTGAAAAGCAAACGATGTTTATTGAAAAGCGCATCTTGCAACCGATATCGATTCATGCATTGCTAAATCATCTTTTTATATTTTTAGTCGTTTGTGTTGATGTTATTATGAGTATTCAGACACCGCCTTAACAGACCTACATGGCTTTAAGGACTGGGTCTGCCATCTACAAAACATCGTCCACAGATGCCGCCGACCAAACACCGCCGAGTTACGTATCAACGTCAATTTTTAAAATCTCTTTTTTTTTCTTGTTGTTTCCGATCACTACTATCACATCGCACGCATCTTTGTTCTAAACTATACATATTGTAATATTCGCAATACACTGAAATTTCAAAGTAATTCCTGGTGTCGACTACGTTATTTAAAGAACCTTCAGTCTCCACACACGCAGCACAGCTGAAATCTCAACAATCAGCAATGAAAGTATTTATGAAGTAAATGAATCTATTAGTTTGTTATTGCGCGCACCATTGCCTCCATATCACTAACTCCAATGTTATCCTATCCTACTAATATTATAAATGCGAAAGTTTGTGAGGATGAATGTATGTTTGTTGCTCTTTCACGCAAAAATTACTGAACGGATATCAATGAAATTTGGTAAGTAGATAGTTGACACCCTGGAACAACACATAGGCTACAGATCCAACGGGATCGGGATTTATGCGGGAAAAACTTCCTACGCGAACGAAGTTATGCCAAAAGCTAGATCTTATAAAACTCCTTTCTCAATAAATTAAAAGCAACAACACATCCATTGTTTCATATGTTTAAAAATTCGTCTGCTCGACAACGCAATACACGCAGTGACTACAGTTCCAATGGCAAAACTGAAGCATAGTAGTAGGGCAGGGATGGCGAACCAATGGCACGCGTGCCACTGATGGCACGTGACATGATATTTTGGGCACGTCACCGATCACGACATTCATTATGCACTAAGAAAAAAAGTCTGAAATATATATTTTATGACGAGCGACCGCGAGTGACCCTACACTACAGAGTTTTCTATGAGAAATATTCTAAAAATTACCTTTTTGTAATAAATAAAGGGTTTTGAGTTGATACTAAGCTTATTATTATTATTTTCCAATAACAAAGTCAAAATTATTTCACGGCACGCTTACGATCTCATTAAAAATTTCTTTACAAAAAATGGCACATTGATACATAAAGGTTCGCCTACCCTGTAGTAGGGGTACCTATACGGCCAGTCACATGCATCCAAATGAGAATCACGTTACCCTCCGCAGTCGGTTAAAAAAAGGAACGAAACCTTTGTAAGATCACTTCGTTATCCATCTGTCTGTCTCTGAAGACGTGAAGTTGTAATTTGTATTTAACTAGCTGATGCTCACGAATTCGTTCGCGTGAAAATTACACACATTTTCCCGGAGCAAAGCCTATGTGTTATTTCATGTTGAAACTGTATTATGTGCATCAAGTTTCACCCATAGTCGGAAGCCATTTTTCGTGATTAAAAAAATGCAAACTTCCATACTTGCACATTCATAAAATTAAGTGTAGGATTCCTACGTATATAGCGCATTAAATTTAGAGCTCTATAAAAATCTAAGTCAACGCAATAAAAATAGTCCATCTATGCGATTTCTTGATCTCTCTACTCCCGCGCTCCCTAGAATCTGAAATTTATGATTGAAGTTTGTACTTCAATCCTTCATATCATACGCGTGATGGGAATGACCAGTGCTTTCATAATTTTATTTATTTAAGACTTGCTTATTTAATTATTCGTTTACGTCATTGATATCATTTTCATGGCCTGCGGTTGCTCATAACGCAGAAGGGTATAAAATAACGTGTGTTGGCCCGACTGGCACTTGTGTGCATTTGGCTATATTCGGTACTCAATAAAGCTATAGAAGAATGAACTCAAATGCAACTTTATCAAAAAAGTATCTATAAGGTAATAATGAAGATTAAGGGCAGAGCTTGAAGGTCAGCTAAATAAACTTTTACGAGTAGGAAAATGGAAAACATACTTACCCACAAGATAATCCTAGCTATTCTACTTAAAAAGCTTCTGGCAAAGGCTGTAGTCAACTACGAGGGTGCGTTTTTAACTTCGCGGAATGGGAGGATAGATGATAATAATAAATTAATAGTTTAAAAAACACTAGAAAAACACGCTTTTATAAATGCAGGTAAAAATAAAATAAAAAATAAGGAAAATATAACCTTGAAATCTGATCGTGTTCAAAGTCCTTTACGTGACCTTTCTCACAAGTGCAAACACGACTATGATACGATATTCCATCATGGAATGCCGGTGCCTATCTTCCGGCATCATCGTCAGACCTTGAAACCTAATCGTGGTCAAAGTTCTTTACAAGACTTTTCTAAGAAAACCAAAACAGCTATGATACTATTTTCTATCATGAAGTTCCAGTTCATATCTTCCGGCTCCATCATCAGATCAGTTCAACAGTACCATATTATTGTATTGTCATCAGAACTACATACAGCTGCCAATTTTCATTACGCTACGACCCTTGGAAGATGGCTAAATTAGTTACCTTAGATTTCATTACATAGTTAGTTACATACAGGTCGACCTAATAAAAGCGTGTTAAAAATAGGTCATTATCGGCCTTCAGCCACTCAATATTAGTACAAATACCAGGTTTTGTCTTAATTGGGTGATGCCAACCAAGGCATACCCTAGTCACTCCCGATGACGCAATCACCTTGCTCCACGAGAGCAGTAGGGAAACCAGCAGGGTACAAATACAAAAACCGAACGTCCTTCCGTCCTCGCCGCCGAGGACCGCCGCGACGCACGTTGGGCTGAAAATCGGCTTTCATAGACTTAGGGATTTTAATTTGCAATTGCCAGATTTTTTGCTGGATATCGCTTCTGTTAGTTATAACTATATACAAAAATGACGCCCGAGTTAATTCAGCACAAAAACGAAGGAGTTATAATGTTTTTTACGAAAAAATAGTGTGAAACTTGCATGAAAAATCGAATTATCTCGTAAACGGCAAGGAAAGCCGTAATATCCTTACAGATGGTTATAGGACTAATTATCTATAATGTTTTGTCATTCTCCAGATAACAGTTATCACTGCTGATTTTTTTTTAATTATTAAAATATTTTTGTTTATTTTTACAAATTAAACGGTTCCGGTAACGGTACGTTTTAGTGTCTAAGTTGAGGAACACAGACTTTTAACAACACGTAACATAACCTATATCCCCGAAGGAGTAGGCAGAGGTTTACAGTACATCCACACAACTATGTTTGAGCTACATATTACTATTATATACTTTGTATACAACCAAAATAGATACCAAATAACAATTTTTTTAAGCTTCTACTGAGTCTGAGGACAAGTGATTAAGTAATCCGCGAGTTGACAACTTTGCAAAAATTGTTTGTAACGCTTCGAAACGCTTTACGTGCACTCATAAAATAATACTTTATTCATTACTTAACCTTTTAATTAAAATATACGTATATGTTTAGTTTATTAAAAAACTATGGCCTAAATCGTGGCATTGTGGTCACGAGACTACGTATGACGTCATCGTTCAAAAAACAACTTTCCCGGCATTTGGCACATAAATGTACTTTGGGTATTTTATGATATTTTACTCTATTATGAACGTGAAAAATTATTATCAGTGCTATGCAGTACCTTGTTGTGGGAATACTACTATAAAAACGCCCACGAAACTATTTATTCATGATCCTTTAAAAAGAGATATTCGCAAGAAACTTGCTCGAATTATGCAAAAAACCGGTCAAGTGCGTTTCGGGCCACGCGCAGTGTAGGGTTCCGTAGTTTTTATAACAGCCAAGTGCGTGTCGTATTCAATATGGAACTAGCGCGATACAACTGACGCTTAGCGCCATCTATCGACATTTCTATGGAGTTGATCGAAATTTTCGAGTCAAATGTATGTATGTGTGATAGTTTTCCTTTAAACTTCGTTATATATAGGTACCACTGCCGTGACATTTGAATTTCTAACTACAACCGTTTAGTTGGTAGAGGGGACACTTGACTCTAACGAAAATTGGTACTTTAAAGCTTGATAAGTCACGATTGGTTTACTTAATCAAAAAATAGTCTTCTCAAACCCCTAATATTTTTGAAAGACCTATCCAACGATATCCCACACTAAGGGAAGAACGAAAAAAAAAATTATGATCCCACTTTACATGTTGACTACGGAACCCTAAAAATGTATCAGCCAAATCAAATTAATTTTTTGTGAAGATCGTTTCGATGTAAGTAAAAAATAAGATACGGCAAATGAGTTAGCACTATCTATACTAATATTATAAAGTGGTAAAATTTGTAAGTTTGTATGTAGGGGGTAATCACTGAAACTACCGAACCGATTTTGAAAATTCGTTTACATGTAGCTGCATTATCCCTGAGTGCTATAGGCTATAAATTATCTTTATATCATGCATATTAGCCAAGCTATTAGTCTTTGTCAAGCAATTCGGAAAATTGTACCTCTTGAAATATAATTATTTGCATGCGCTGCCTAAACAGTTGCATAAAACTGAAAACAATTTATGGCAATCTGGTCCGTCTTAAACAAATATATTTTATATTTTAGCAGATATAGGAGGATTTATGTAAAAAAAAGCTTTTTCAACATACTTACGTTTCAGTTTCATTGGAGCAGCAGTCGGTATGTTTAATTCGCAATAATGGGCCCCTTGGACAGTTATTACAGAATACGTCGCTGATAATGTGGGATGAATGCACAGTGAGCCATAGAGCTCATGTTGAAGCAGTGGATCGAACGCTTAAGGACTTGAGAAATTCAGTTGCTATCGTGGGTGGTGTCACCTTTGTGTTTGCTGGTGACTTTCGGCAGAAACTTCCCGTCATCACAAAAGGGACCAGTGCGGACATCATAAAGGCGTGTCTTAAATCGTCACCTCTATGGAGTATAGTCCAAACTTTAAACTTACGAACTAATATGAGAGCCCACCTAATCGGAAATACAGATAACGATTTTCCACAACAGCTACTCAAAGTTGGAGAAGGGTCTTTTTCTTCTCAAACCTTGGGCACTAACGTTGCGGTAAATCGTTATAAATTAGACTGTAGGCCGAATAGTTCACAATTTGCAGCAACTCATAGATTCAATTTATCCAGACCTTGAATATTTATTAGATAGAGACATTCATTGGCTTTGTTCAAGGGCTATCGTCTTACCAAGAAACGATACAGTCAATGAAATCAATAACCTAATTTTACAAAAAGTCCCCGGTCAATTCAAAATTTACAAGACCATTGATACAGTGTGCAATGTCGAGGATGTAGTCCAATATCCGCAAGAATTTTTAAATTCCTTGAATCCATCTGGCCTGCCACCTTACGAACTGCTCTTGGAAATTGGAACGTCTATTATGCTTTTAAGGAATTTAAGCCCGCCCAACCTGTGTAATGGCACAAGGCTACTAATTAAAGATTTAAAAGATAACTTGATTGTGGCGACTATTCTCATCGGACCAGGAGCTTGCCAGTTGGCGCACATCCCGAGAATTCCAATGATTACCGCCTATACCGTTTAAGCGACTCCAGTTTCCCATAAAAACATTATTTGCCCTGACTATAAACAAGTCCCAAGGACAAACTTTCTCTTTAGTTGGCATTGACTTACGAAAATAATGTTTTTCCCATGGGCAAATCCCGCCAGTCTTTTGGGCACATTACCAGTGGACAGCGATGCGCACGAACTTCTGAATGCGATATTTTAGTTTATTTTTAGATGTATGTAGTTTAGGGTTTTTATTTAAGTGTTTAGAGTGTTAATAATTTAATGTTAAAAAGTAATAAATATAAGCCAATGGGCAATTATATGTCAGTCTATCACGAGTTGGATCATCTGAAAAGCAGATTATTTTGTTACCGGAAAATAAAACAACCTCAAATACTGTATACAGAGAAGTTTTAAATTAAACAGGGCCCTTACTAAAATTTTATGCTATTAAATATTACCTACGTTTATATTATTATCCGTATAGTTACGGTATAAAAACACTCTATTAAATCTATCTAGCCAGCGGGATATATTGAAATATTTTGCCTACATTACCTTTGAGTCTCCTGTCCAGCCGTGGGACATTAAAGAGCTGAAAGCTCTTAGATTAGCATTGTATTTAATTCGAAAAAAAAAAAACACTGCCTGTAAAAATTGCACGCGGACGAGGTCATAGGCGAAATCTTTCATATTTAAAAATGGGATTGTAAATCTATATCTATAATAATATTATAAATGCGAAAGTTTGGATGGATGTTTGTTATTAAATCACGCTATAACGGGTGAACGGATTTGAAAGAAATTTGGCACACAGATAGATAAATATGTCCAGGAATAAAACATAGGATATTATTTATCCCGGGGACGGGATCCCGTGGAATATTTTCGACTTCTACGTGGACGAAGTCGCGGGCAGAAGCTAGTACTTACATAAAAGTTTTAACATTTCTGTATTCAGAAGAACTAAAGTTAGAGTTCGTGGCAAAATGGTTCGCCACCATAGCGTCTACTTTAGGCAAGTTTGTACTGTCAGCTCTTATAAATCCTTGCCCATCTTTAAATTTTCACATCACCAAAACAATATATTTGGTCTTACGCACCAACCAAAGATAACCTGTTAGCTGTCAAAATATGAAAATATTGAACAATGACGTCACGTTTTCTGATTGGTGTTTCTAATCACGTGACTCAGAGATAAAAAATCTCATTTTTCTCAAGGGAAAATAAAATAAATTAATAATAATCTTTTCTTTATTTGTACTACTTTGTGCTTCATATCAATAGATTTACATAATGAAATAGTTATTTTAAATTTTTAAACATACTGTCAACTCGCGGATTGCAATGATTTAGTTTTCTAATGAGTCTGAACAGGTGATTAAATGATTTTCAATATCGCGCAACTATGCCAACTATGGACTACATTCACCTTTTCCTGCTATGTAAGCTAATTTGTTGATTCAACGAATAACTTCTCTCGCTCTAAGTGGAGCAGAAAGAATAAAGTTTATTTCCAAACAAATATACAAAATTATGTAAAAAATATACAAAATAGAATAAAGCATCAAAAAATTGATCCTCAACGCTGTCGGCTGGCAACGTACCCAAGATACTGGCGGCATTGCCTCGTTGTATGGCAATGCTTAGCCGTTGACCAAAGAAATAGCCAGCCCTTGGGTTGCGGGAAGCGTCAACGAGCCTTTTACGATATTTCTTTAGCACATTTGTTGATTAGTTGAACTTTGATTTGATTTCTAAAAATTTTTTTGAGGATAATACAATTTCTTAAGCACTCCTTTTAAAATTATAATGAGGGTAGTTAACTGATTCGACATTTTTCAATAAAAGGGCTAAAATTATGCTTTACAATTTAGATTGGCATGAATACAATGGTAATTGTACCATGTCCACTTTGCTGCTATTACCAAACTCATATTATTGACTTGCAAATATAGATACAATACAAAAGCTTATGACAGCGAAAACTATATTTCTGAATATATGCTCTGAAAGTTCAAAGGTGAACTGCTTAGATTTTGCGTCAACTTTAGTTAGTTTAGTCTCTTTAATCTATATGTCGATGCGTTGATTGGCAGGCTCAGCAGCATCAGGGTCGGTTGTTATATCTAGATGGAGTCTGTGTTAATAATATCAGTTACGCAGATGACATGGTGCTGCTGAGTGCGTCAATCTGTGGCCTTAGAAAGCTGGTGGCTATTTGTGAGGAGTATGCTAACTCACATGGTCTAATTTACAACTGTAAAAAAAGTGAGCTCATGGTCTTTGGGGCCAGGGGTAGGTATCCTGTTTATGTACCACCAGTTTACCTTAATAGTATGCCATAAAAGAGGGCATACAAGTTTAACTATCTAGGCCATGTACTTACCCCTGACCTGAAGGACGATGAGGACATTGAACGTGCGTGGAGGGCTTTGTCGGTTCGAGCGAACATGCTGGCCCGCAGGTTTGCTCGTTGTTCAGCGGAAGTTAAAATTACTCTTTTCAGAGCGTACTGCACTACGTTCTACATGAGCAGCCTGTGGGTTAGGTACACTCAACAATCGTATAGTGCCCTCCGTGTGCACTACAATAACGCATTCAGGGTTCTGTTGAGACTGCCCCGCTACTGCAGCGCGTCAGGAATGTTCGCGGACGCACATGTGGATTGTTTCTTTGCCACAATGCGTAAACGCTGTGCATCCCTGGTGTGTAGGGTGCGGGGCAGTAATAACAGGATCCTGTCCCTAATCGCGAGCAGGCTGGACTGTTCGTACGTGAATCACTGCTCCACCATTTCCCATGGAATGGTGTTGCCGCGGTAAAGCGTCGTACAGTTCGGCATATGTAGTTCTTAAAATTAATTTTAGTGTATTTCAGTTTAAGATTAAATTATTATTATATTATTACTAACATAGGATAAGTGCTACTAACAAATGAGTCATAGTAACTTGTAAAATAAATTGAATTGAATTGAATAAAATCGAAAAAGCTCAGTGAATGACCCCATGTGCCAAGGTGGGCATATATCTAACCGGTAAACGTCTGTGTGGAAGTAGTACCTACTCAATTAAACAAGCAAGGCTATCTTCTGTTAATATGTAGCTTGAAAAGTTTCAGTTATATTGCAAGGGGCTCTTTTAACAACTATTGTAATATTTCAATGAGTAATCTTCTTCAGATATGATGAAATATATACATTACGTTGCTTATAAAGGTATTGAAGGATTTATATTAGCGCGGTACGTTGCAAATCGATTCGTGGGCTGATGCGTCTGAGATTAAATTAAGACATCAAACTTGTAGGTAATGGGTACCTATCAAAAGTGTTATAGAAGTCGTAATAAAATTGAATTTCATATTGAATTGATTATAGAGTATTGAATGTCTGCACTAGTTGAAAGCACTAAGCTTAGAGTGGCGTGGGTGCTATTCGTAAACAAAATATAATGAACTGAGTAAAGGCTTCAACGGCACTTAACCTTTTGTCCACGTGCGGCTCTTCAACAAGCCATTGTGGCCATCTGAATGCTCGTTCTTTTACTACTCAAGTGTTTTCTTGGTACACCAAAGCATTGTTGTTATAAGAATCTATCGGGGCCATACAGTGTGTGATATGTTTATGTGGTTTCGATCCATGTGATTTATTGTTGATTGTCAGGTGCTATCGATTTTAGTATCTTGAACGAAAATTGTGCGCCGCTTTCACTCGTAGATGACTCAGTCACACTCCGTAGTGCTGTTCTTAGTAAAGTAGGTTTTGTTTGTTTCACTGTGTCGATCTATATAAATAAGACCTTTGTAGTTAGCTTTCAAATTATGGTCGACAACACTACAAGAATAAAAACCAAAACATTAGATTACTCAATCACGAAAATTTTAACCTATAGATAATTTCATAAATTTTGGAATTACAAAGTGTAGATTTTATTTAATAGCAATTTTTTTTATAAATTTATGGTGTTTCTAAAGTGCATGGTCATATTTAAAGGTGATGTTCTGTATTTGAAACATTTGCGAAAATAAACAAAAACAAATTTTGACTTGACCGCAAATGATATCCGAACAAATCACTTTTCTAACAGCCTGATGCCGTAATTACCATCTGTGCAGTAATTAAAATCTGTGATAGGAATAAAATCAATTCTACCAAATCCACCAGAATGCTTGAAGAGTAATATTATTTGAACTTTTAGACGTCTTTTGCGGTCTAGCTGTAGCTATAACTGATGCCAAACGTCACATTTAAATATTCTTAAATACCACGCATTTCTGAAACACCTGTAAATCATAATTCTCACTTTTTGGAAACTCTACAATGTTACCTACTTTTTTAGAGTTTACGCTTATTATCTATTTGAGAACGGTAATAACATGACAAAGTGTGATGCGGCACAGATAGCGAGTGCGTGGCGTTTGCTGTGGACACGTCTGATGCACGAGATAAGTCGGGAGGCAGCGCGTGTCCTGCGAAGCACCTAATGGCCAACATCGCCGCGGGCGCAACGTGCCTCACAGTTTAAATTGAACGTCAAGCTATCGATTTGCATAAATCACACCGTTACCATTTTCAATTATTTGACTGGTTACATTTAACTCGGACAATCAAAACATCTTTGATTGGTAGTGACGTTGATGCTCCAGATCAGCTACCGCCGGAATAGATGTAGGCACAGTCCGCATACGTAGATACGTAGATGATCATGTTCATATGGCATACTATAATGTATGTCATGCCGAGTCTTCATTTGTTGTCCTAATTTGATAGCACTTAATACGACTTGATAAAAGTGATAAATTATGTATTTATTTTCAGACTGCAATGTTTTTAACAAAATTCATATTGTTAAATATGTATGACATGAGTATTAAGGGAAAGCTGACGACGTGAATAATTTTTTATTGCGTCGATTCATTTATTATTCGAAGTTCGACTTCCATAAATTACGTCCTTTTATTTTAACAACATACGTTGTGAGCAGTATCTTTTGAGTAATACTTACTTTCAATTACGTTGATGCTTGCGCTTCATTTCCCTTGCTGTGAAACAAGTTGATGTGATTATTTTTGCTAACGAATGCCGCACAGGCTAAGGTTGTGTTTTGTTAAATGTTTCGCGGAGGTGCTGTGCTTATGAATTGATTTGAATGTATCAAAGATGATATGTGAAAATCGTCGTTAGCAGTATATGCGGTGCGGATCGACACTCGGCGAACAATGGCCTCAGTATAATGTGTCTCGCGCCGCGGAGCCGCGACCACGCCTGCCGCTTTCCGCGAACAACTTGACGGCTCTGATAAACGTGTACCTTATTTAAATATTTATGAATGCGACCCATTCGGTACCTCGTCATTGAATGATAACATAATTAAGACACAAATACTTATTATTATGCAGGGAGGGCTCAGTGAACGTTTTCTACGATGACGATGCAGAATTAATAATCTTGTAAGAGCCGCCAGTAATAAATTTGTATCTACTCCACTCACTGGATCAAGAGACTAGATGTGCCTTCTTGGATAAGCGGGCATAACAGGCAGGCGTTAATATTGCCATTACTTCCATGTTTTCGATTTTCAATCCAGAATAACCGGTGCACTTAGAATAACAACGCATAGAAGGATAGTACGAGTGCAAAAAGTGAGGCAACTAAAACTTAGCCATTTTTGGCTAACTTTGCTCGACGAGCCGTCAGTATTCAAGGTCACATTCTGCCGAACAGAGCTCGCGAGTAAATAATTTAAAACGACCGTTTGTAGCGTAAAGGGATGTCATAGTCCTTCAGGAAAACAAAAAACGTGTAATCAAATTACATTTCACAAGTAAATACTTACATTTTATACATTATATTTAAGTAAATCTACCATCAAACAAAAATTCTAATAACCTAACTCATCACAATTCAATGTTGCTATCCGTGAGGAAAAAAATACCCATATTGATTTCTTTTGTGCTTATTTTTGTTTAAAATAATATAGTTTTGGCGGCAATTATGTATGCGTCAAACTAAACTATATTTATTTACAGCTACTACCTACAGTGTTTTATAACTAAAAGTTACTGTTAGTTCGAAGAGTGACATCATAAAGATGACAATTTTATTGATTAAGATTTTTTTCATTTAAGTAATGTTCTCAATTAAATTTTTGTATTTCATAAAGACAAAACATACTTTTAATTGATATCAAACGAGATTTTTCAAGCAATTAATACATTTCTATAATATCATTCATCAAAACATTCACATCAAACATTCTAAACGCAATAAACGATATCTCATTTCGTTTACCTTCCGTAAATATATGTCATATAAGTCATATTACATGAAAAAACATCATCTTATTTAGTTTCATAACATAAAATACTTGATTTGATCCAGCAACATAATAGTGCGTTTTCCCATTTTTGTGGTAATGGTACTGGTAATGGTATCACTGAAAGCTATATTTGTGTGCGTTTGAAGAACGTAGACACATTCGGCTTACGCACACAAAGAAAATAAAGTGGACACACGAAATCGCTCGTGTTTTGTTCTAGACGCCTCTTCTATGCGTTGTTATTCTAAGCCGGTGCATTTATTGTAGAGGTGTCAATCAAATGAACTATATAACCACTGTCGTCTGTCCTATATTACCTGTATAAGTACAGACTATGCTAGAATAGTCATAGTCTTACTGATATTATTTCGAATGGTCGTTGATGGGCCTACTGGAAGTTTACAAATCTAGCTAATATGACGGTGTGTGTTCTCGATTATCGCCTGCATTTGTTCAACGTGGGTGTTGATAGTAGCGGCAAAGAATCAGAAGGTGGACCGAGGCATCTAATAAGATCGTTTATCATCAGAAAATATTTAATATTTTATGATTACTTAAACGTGTTGATAATCAAAGATAACATAAAACTAGGGAATATATTATAGTAGTGTTTGTAAGAAACAATATTTACGGAAAACTATAAAAGTCGTAAGATAAAGGTGCAGCTTGACGATGAAATACTGATAATATTTATATTATGCTCGATTTCTGGATTCTGAACTTTTTGTCTCTAATTAAGCCTGAAGGTTAAGTAAAAACACGAGTTTTGAATAATTTTGAGAAATTGTCAAATATACTTTAGCCTGAGGTTGAATTTTGAATTGGAATTTTCTACGTTAGCCCGAAGTTGAGTATGCTTCAAACTCTGCCTGAAAACCTTTAATTAAAGTAGGTTTAGAAGCGGTATTCAATCATAATTCTCAATCTGACTGAATCAAAACTGACTCTTATTGTAAGGATGATGTATGAACATGAAACTACTGTATGCATTTTAAACACAGTTTTCACTTTACATATTTCTCAAGCAGCTTCCTGTACGTGTTAACATACGACTGAGACGAAGCCGTCGCATGCCCTTTTAACAAATTAATACCAAGAAGAGCTTGGTTTATCCAGAAAGCAGTACGGGAAAGTGACTGATGCATAAGTTTCTTAATTTTTTTCTACATAATTTGTATTTTATACTTTATTGCTTTTAATACCAAATTACCTTTGAACGATTCCAAAATACCTCATAAATACCCTAGTTCTTACAAATATTTATAATGCTAAAGTCGGTAGATTTGTATGTTTCTTTGTTAATCAATAAAGTCTCAACGGTTGAACGGATTTGGTGAAATTTAAATATAGATAGACCATGGCATGGACCAGGGTATGGGATATTTTTATCCCAGTTGTACGCTTCCTTAGGATAATTTTAGATAATTACGTGGGCTAAGCCGCACATAAAAGCTAGTGGAAAATATAAACTGGTAGGTATAGAGCTTGCGAGAGTTCTGCAACAAAATGAAATATTTAGTTATTTTAGAGTAGATATTTTAATTTTTCTGCTTTCTTGAGTGGCACTGTAATTGGTAACGGGCACGCGACTGCTGGTTGTTCAGCTTAGCCGCACCGCGCAGCGCCCGCGAGCCGTAACCGATAGAGCGGCACTAGTAATTGACATTTTATGACTCGTTTACTTTGATAATCCGTTTTATCTGTTTATAAGATCTGCTGGTAAGAAAGATGAAGCAAAATGTATCAAGTTTCTTTATATTTATTGCTATTACGGAATGTTTATGATTTTCTGTAGAGTGACTAGGTAAGTAGGTAGTTACTACATAACACATTTAGTTTGTTTATTTATGGGCACAAAGGACTAGAGGCTATGATGTCTAATTTATTTGTCAATGTCACTAATGACAGTACTGTATAAGCAATATTAGCTATACCAAGCAACACGTACTTTTTCACCGATTTGCAGTTTTATTTATTAAATAATCCATAAAAGTCAAGTTCTCCAATACTGACACTTACTGAATTTCGAAGCTTTCATTTGGATCTTGGAGCTTCATATCCTAACATTGTTATAAAGAGGTCGTATTTTTCTTCTGGTTCAGTTTAGTAATACTAAAAGGTTTCATTTACTTATGCTTCACACTTAACGAGTAAAAATAAAATGCTAATATAAAACCCTTTTTACTTCATTTGTTTGTTATGATACTCTCGCATCTCTATTCCACGTCTGCACCGAGACTTGTTGCATTCTTATTTAATCAAGCACTATTAGCGTACCTGGAAAATTTGCTAAGAAGCATGCGTTAACCGCCGGCAGCTCAGAGCCGACAATTAAAGCAATCATAATTCTTAAACAAAACAAGAATAATGTCTACTTAAACTTAAATACCCTGCTTTAAACGCTACAATAATAAACAGCCGCCATTTCCGTAAATACATATGTACAGGAGAGTGTTTGATACTCGCGTGTGTTGCATTACGCTACGGACATGTTAAAAGTGAGATATTATCTTTTGGAACTAAATACTCCGCGCCGCCGTGTATGGCTAATTGACAGTGAGGCAATGAGATTAACTGTGATAGCTCTGTCTTGTTGCTGCCTCACATACGTACATTATTTTACAATCTTACAATTCTGTAAAACTTGTTTTTGAGACTTTATAGGCCATCTATACGAAAAGGCAGGGTCAATTATTTAAGTAAGTAAGTGGTAAGGCACTAATGCCAGTTTTTGTTTATAAACTGTGCCTGGGTAGGTACCTGTACCTTGGTAATTATTTAAAGTAGGTGAAGTTGATGGTGCCTGCCATCATATAGTCCCGATTAAGTGTACCGTGGTGTTTCCGCGCGCCTCTCTAATATTATGAAAGCATGTGGAACTGCTTACTAGAGATGGAGTATGCGTCTGCAAAACAAACAATGCTAGGGTGATTGTGGAGAACTCCAACGTGTCCCCCACCCAAGCAAGAAGTGACGGCGGACGCCGGCGAGCAGGGGTAACTCACCGTCCGTCCGGTAAGGACTAGGCCCGGGTCGGCGGTTCCACGCGCGCCTCAAAGAACTGTCAGCACCAGTGACGGGGCCTCATAAGGCCATTACCCGCCGGGGTTGCGGAAATATTCTAACCACGGAATAGATGAATAAGGTTGGAATGGTAATGTGGGCGTGGCGAGCGCGTTACATTTATGATATGAAAATCATAGCTCGACCGATTAATTCATTCACCGCGTTTAGTGCGCTTCGGAATACTTCGGAACACAGAGCTCTGCTTTAAAATGCCGTGTTGTGCAATTATAACTTGTAAAACAAAAAGTTAGACCGCAAGTATAGAGCGAGGAAGTATATCTTTCCATCAGTAAGTCGAAAATAACATTAAATTACATTTTTATTTGTAAAAAACATAAAAATATTCTGATCACTATGAAATTCCGAGTATTAACAACATTATTGCAACAAGTTACCAAAAATATACATTGCCAGATGTGTACTCGCTTAATCAACGCAATAACCAAGTCCGCTTACAATGTACTGCATGCATTGCGTCCTCCACACTTCAACCATTGACGTTTCGTCCTTTGCCCTGATTGGCCGTGATGCACGGCGCATGTTTATCGACAGTGAGTTACAATCAGTAGTAAGCTCTCGATTTAAGTGTGTGTAATTTATTTGTGTGCGTAATTCGCATACGTAACGGGCCTCTTGCTTGTAGTTGAGTTGTGGGAGTGGGAGACAAGCGGCGCCACGCGTTCTCATAAAAATCAGGAACTATTTCCTTTCTAACTTCTTTCACCTATTCTGTTATTCTAACAAGATACCGCGGCCCCGGAACTTAAGGGTAGCTGAAGGAACAGGGTGGATTTTTAGTAGAGTAGTTTAATAGAAGTGTGACACCCCCTTCCGTTAAACCCAGAGCGGAAGAAGTCATTCGATGATATTCCCACCAAGAAAAAAACACAAGAAGTAACGAGGAGAAGCGCCGTGTGCTAGCCAGTAGGAGTGCGACAGACCCCTTCGGCTTTCCTAAGGAGGATTTCAAAACGTAAAGAAGTTGAAGGTATACGAATACTTATGAAAATCGATTCAGTAACTTAACGGTGAATGCATAACGGATAGACAGACATACTTTTGCATTTATAATTTTAGTATGGATACTCAGATACAGGCACGGATGAATCATATTATTGTACAATTGATCTCAGTTTAATTTGTTGTTGGATGTCATTCGTTACTGATTCCATTTTGGGAACGGAAATATTTAGTTGACAATTAAATAGAAATCTTCTACCTACACGTTCCCTAACATAGGTGTACGATATATTCTCTCATTATACAACACACTGTTAGGAGAGGCTACGATTTGAATTTGAACACGGTTAAATAAAGAATAGTTATGATTTGAATTTCTGTTAAGGCTCGAGTCTCAACCGGCCATTGTCTGAGACATTATGGCCCAAATACGGTGTGCACACCTGTTAGTGTTGCCCGATACCTTACTAACTTAACCTACTTTATTAACATAGTACTCTAATAAATGCATTACCAGTTTACTTAGTTAAGTTAGAAAGTCCGCACGGTATGGTAGTTCCATTACTGATTTTAACGAATATGGCAGTAAGAAAGTAGAGACCTGCATAGTTAGCAGAATCCAAATAATATGTTGCGACCACAGAGATGTCTGTTATAATGTTGTGTTAACCGTCTAATCTTTAATATACACCATCTAGAACAAGGTAGTGACTGTTCTTGTGGGATTTAGAGTTTACGTCGCCGTAGGCAGAAAACGAGGCGCTAGAAAAGGAGCGTTTACATTTGCAGTAGGGGTCCTAAATTGGCAGTGCGTGAAGAGTAGTATGGGATGCGTGTTGTAGCGGTGTAGATTTGGATTCCGTTACAATATGTATCGGGCCGTGTTGCGGCCTGCGGGACGGCGATGGCCGCTGCCGCCGTGGCCGAGGTGCGACAAGGGCGTGCGACGGACCGTTCCAATTTACGGGTCACGAGCGGACCACTCGCGCGCCGACCTATCTGCCTTTCCTCCATAATTGAATCCAATGGCGTGGGAGACTCGATACAACTAAATAAAATATTTCATAAAACCTACGCTATCGATTACCTTGTCAGTGGCATTTTACTTTTACAACATTTGAGACATTGAAGCTTTATTGAAATTACATACGAAAAAATCTGGTTGCATAGACATATGTAGGTACACTGCACAAATATATATTTATTATCTTAACATCTGTTTACGCAAATCGGAAAATAGAGCAAGTTACAAACAACAGCTAGTTTTAAATTACTACGTCCGTACGTGTCTTTTTTGAAAGTGCGTCGGCGTCGGCGCCGGCGCGGCGAGTGCAGGTGCGCGATTGTCGCGGATTGGTCGCAGATAACGTTGCAGCATTCAACTTAAATACGAGATCAAACTCTGAACACTTGTGCACTACGCTATTGCAATTGATTGCCTGTAAAATTACTTGGTGATTTATCAATAAATGTCCATAGGTTCAACACTTTACTCAGGTTTCCTATTACGCATTCTCGGTGGTCTATTGTCTTGTAACCATTTGATTACCTATTTGATTACTTTTCTCAAAACTATGATAATTGGACGTTAATTATCATGATTTTATAATTTCTGTGGTCCAATGATAATACATTTGCAATTTATTTACATACCAAGATTCATTGCGTGATATTCTCTGATGTGCTCTCCGTTGTGATGCAACAGGCAATAATACCGGTAGCGCTAACCGAAGTAAATACCTACAAAAATAATGTTACTTCGGACCGACTACTGTTCTTTAGGCAAGCAACATGTAATCTACTCCAGTCGCTATAAAAGTTGTTATTATGTCTTCCTAAGCTGTTTCTGTGGACGGTATCATATTGAATGTCTGAAGAGCTATTTTCCTTAATTGTGAAGTGGTAGCTATTGCTCCAAATTTAGACAAAACTCGCAGCCGTATAAGCTTGTAAGGAGAGCGCATTATAAGGCGCATAAACCGCGATACGGCCGTTGCAAAGGTTAAGGGCACAAGACACCACGTGGGAGGTGCCAGTTTAAGAAATCCGAGATCCTGTCTTGTTCACAAATGGCGTCCATTTTCACTGCAACTTTGTCCTGGAAATGCATTAAACAGGTACTATAGTTTACCATGTGGAAATATGGATACAATAAAATGTACTTGAGATAGTTGGTCGAGTAAAATGTGGAATGGGCTATTACATTATTATCAATAATATTTCTGTGTAATATTAAAATACTAGGATTGGTACGGACCTACCTAGCAAATTCTAATATAACAGGGTTATAATAACATGCTACCTATGTTTGCAACTGAGTTACCAACTTAATTTAATCTTGATTTACAATTGAGATATTTAAAAGACTCAGTAGGTAATTAGATATCAATTTGATTGATTTCATTTGAATGTATGTTTCAGCGGCTACACCTAGCCTTGACTGTTTGAAGTGCTCCGCGAACTATAATAGCAACGTACCAACACCCGCCGATAATATCTGCTACACTCGTAAGGTGTTCAGCCGAATATTATGTGGAGGGTTGTTTTATAAGGTAGTGAGGTGAGCAGTGAGCACGACTCGAAGTGAGGATAGAGGATTACGTGTGAGTGCGCAGTCGAGTCGTGCACACGAGCTGGTTCATTATCGCGCGTGATGCATTTGCGCCTGCCGCCCACCGTCGCCGCGTGTCCCATAATGTTCGCTCTCCAATATAGCAACAATCATCGTTGATTTCGTATGTAGAGGTCTTGTATTTATTTGTTCAGTCTCACCAAAACACATTTCAGGTTTTTTCCATCTTTTTACATATCCAATTATACTACGTTTTTGATGATATTGAAGAATATAATCTATACTTATAATAAATCTGTAGAGAGGTCAATTCTGTACATGAAATATATTTCCAAAATAACTATCAGGGGGTGATTAAGGATCGATACTCATGCCAAAAATGCAATCAGTTAAATTTTTGTCTGTCTGTCTGTCTGTCTGTCTGTCTGTCTGTCTGTCTGTATAACCGTTATAGAAACAAAAACTACTCGACGGATTTTAACGAAACTAGGTACAATTATTTTTCATACTCCTGAGCGGGTTATAGTATACTTTTCATCACGCTACAATCAATAGGAGCAGAGCAGTGAAGGGAAATGTTGGGAAAACGGGAGAAGTTACTCCATTTTTTAAGCTTCCGTCGCGTGTGCAACCTTAATGGTTAAAGCTACACAAATCATTTCATGACGAAAATGTTCTCCTTAAAATTATATAAAAAATATCCCACGACAGCATATGTCTAACTTTTATGGTTGACTCACAATAACACATGTAACTCCCGATAGTTTAGCAGTTCGAAGCTTTCTGATTATAATATTTGTCTACTCTTACGTTTACAACACTCTCAGTCACCCGTAATTGGAAAAGTTAACATTATTAACTATTCCATAAAAAAATTGGCCAAGTGCGAGTCAGACTCGCCCATGAAGGGTTCCGTAGTAACTATAATATAATATGCAAATTTATTTGACGAAAAAAAAAACCTTACAAATTTCTTAAAACTAGCTTATTTACATTTTTTACAACTGCGCCAAATAAATTTGTTTTGAAAAAAAAAAACCTTACAAATTTCTTAAAACTGGCTTTTTACATTTTTTACAACTGCGCCGAATAAATTTGTTTTTCATAGTGTTTGTATGAATTACAAAGTTATATTTGCGGTTTTAGAAAATATGCTGTGTCTCAAAAACTGCTGAACTGATTTCGTTCAAACTAATTTTGGTTGAAAGTTTATATTAAGATCTACAGACATATATTTTTTTTTAGATTTTTCACTCCATTATTATAGCAGTTAGAGGTTGTGTCCGCCACACACACATTTTACCACTTTGGAAGCTTATATCTTTTAAACGATTGACTTTATGGAAAAGTGGTTTTAGAAACCCCGATGTCGTTTTTAAAGAAATGTCTACAGATACCACACATGCATCGATTTCATGAAAAAAAAAAAAAATTCAGGTTTAGTTCCATGTATGGGGAGCCCCCCTTTATTTTAAATATTTTTTATTTTTTTTCTCAAAATCGGAAAGCGGTTCACAGAATACATCTACCTATCAAGTTTCACATGTATAGTCCTAATAGTTTCGGAATAAAATTGCTGTGACAGACGGACGGACGGACAGACAGACAGACAGACAGACGGACAGACATGTCGAAACTATAAAGATTCCGTTTTTTGCCATTCTGCTACGAAACCGTAAAAAGAATCATATAAATCGGTATAGAAACACCAGTTATACATGAAATACGCTTATAATAATAAGCCATCGCGCGTGAATACTGAATCATGCTATAAGGATTATTTTTGAGAATCGGTCGCCGCGCTCGACGCGTCTCGCGGTCGAAGCGTTCTCTACCAATATCACCAATATTACCAATACATTAACTTACGCTGACGGAGTCGCGGGCACAGCTATATTGTATCATTACGCTAAGGCCAATAGGAGCGGAGCGCCAATGAAGAATGCTTCAAAATCGGGGTTAAATTTAACGTTAGCCCAAAGTAACTATTCCACGCGGACGAAGTCGCGGGCAAAAGCTAGTTACAACTAAGTGCATTTTTAATGCAACAAGAAACGAAAGATCCTGTCTATCTGCGTATAGAGCAGCGAGGTTTACCTTGACACGTATCACATTGAAAAAACTGCTTCAAAACGTAATTTAAATAAGATTCGGTCGTTTCCTGGAGTTCGCATTAATAATTCATGAACTTAATAGTATGAATCAACAACAGTAGTCAATTTAAATGATTCTGTTTTTCAAGTAACAAGTTTGTTGCATTTTTAATTCGATTAGGGTCGTGTCTCTGTATAGTAGGTAGTAAAAATACATAGGTAGGTAAATAACTGATATAGTCAATATATAGCTTCATAATAAAACGTAGTTGAATCAATTGAGACATGCAAGGACGGTAAGTAGGCATAAACACAGCAATACCATTAAATTATATGGACACAAACATAAATACGTTAGACAGATCAAACACAATTGTTTAGTGCTGGGGCCACTCGTAATTTTCACATCATGTATCCAAGGATACATAGGTATTCCTTATGCTTTACCTGGTTTTCAACAGCGCCACTTATTTGTTATAAATCTTTCTTCTCAATAATTAAAATTAATATGACAGCAAAGCTTTTCTGATATTTTGATTATGTTTCAATAAAATAGAAAGTAATATAATTTAAAATATAAACACAATTTATGTATAAGACATAAGTACATTATGTATATCTGCGTATTTATTCACGAGTTAGATACCAATGTTATTTCCTCCTGCATTTAGAGTAGAGCTTAATTTTATTAGCGGCAACAAAAAATATTCATTTTAATCTGGTATATGTCACACATTTCATCCATTATTATCGACTTCGTCAACAAATCCTGAACAGTTCAGTCGACCGTGGTCTTAATTCCGATCAATGATTTACAACTTGTTAATAATACCGCAGGCGCAGGTTTAAACCGCACATCCATAAATCAAGATCCGAACTGTAGCTTGAACGAAAATATTGATTGTAGTGCTCCGGTTTACGCGGTTCGATGTTTATATGTAAGAGATTTTTGCTTGAAGTAAACGAATTTATGATGTAACGGTTAAATCGGCCCTTATTCTCCCTTAAGCCCTGGCCTCCATTTCTCCCGAGAGTAATGATAAGTAACTATGTATTATTAAAATTTCAGTGAAAAGCATAATATATCAGGTAACGGTTTTTGTTAACATCATTAAGGTGATGTTTCTCAAACAGGCTAATTGATTGTTTGATGCGGCGAGCACAGCCGAGCACTTGAGCAGGTATCACGCGGCAGTCATTACCGCAGTGACAGATGGTGGTAATAAATACAGTTTGAGCACGCTTAGGAGAAAGAATTACTTGCAAGAGAGAACACATCCGTGCCGGACATATTAGTAATAGTAACGCAGGTGTAATTTGTGCAGTGATGGGCGTTCTGCTCTATTGCTGTTTTTAATTACTGAAGGTAAACTAACCGCTTCATATGTGCGATCTATTCCATTGTGTTATGAGACCGAACTGGATTCTTTAATTTACGATAAATGAAACGTAAATATGAGTGCAGAGAGTGCATATAAATGTGACTCTTTGTATGATGCGTGTGTGTGAACTGTAGGATTCTAATGTTGCAATTTCCAATGTACTAAGCCGGCGTGCGACGCGCGACTTGGACGGGCATTGTACAGCTGATTTACTCAACGACTTATGAATATGGAATGACTGGGACGAGCGTAGATGACAGTGCGAACCACCGAATAACTCATGACAATAAATATGTGCTTATGGCTTTTAGCTCAGTTCATTTGGTACTATTGAAATTTATTGTTCTCGTTAGTAGGTAAGTGGATTAAATATTGTATTAGGTCTTATTCATGGAAATATAATTATTAATTAAAATATCGCACGTCTTTACGTAGGTACCTAGCTGTGGGAGGAAGCGTAGGATTACTATTTTAATTTTCTTTTTCTTTAAATTCTGACATGATAATTAACACATATCAATTAATCTTAAATTTTAAATATCTCATGTCAGTTGTTTTTATCATACATAATTTATTAAAACTTATTTATTCTGAGCATGTATTTGTGTGTAATAACTATGAAGTTAAGGTATTCAAAATATTTCTCCGTTGTTAGTAATTCGTTAGTAATCCTGAAAAGAGATAAAAAAATATTAAAAAGAAACATAATCAACAATTATTCTCCAAATGCATGATTTTAGCTAGCTAGATTATAATAACGCGTTTTTCAAAAAAACAACAGAAAATCATAAAATATATACGTAATGATTAATGTGGCAGATAGCTCAATAAGCGCTGTATGCTACTTGTTAATGAAACATGTCGAGTTAGACACGTAATAAGCAGCACTCGTCATAGGTCGGGAGGTGGAACAATGAGGCTGCAGGCTGCAGCGCGCTGGTGGCGCGAGCGCCGAGGTGAGCTCCGGGGTCACTGCTCTGACCTGCGCGTGGGCGCGCCCGTTTCCGCCCGCGAAACCGAATCATTGCGCCCCACACTCCTAATCTTTAACGATATAGCACATATACACACACGGCCTACAACACTTGCTGTTATGCCTTTATGACGGACATAAAAACTTATTCAACCGACGCGATTCTTTCAAAAAGGATGTTCAAGTAATGTCACTTGTCACAGTGAAAGTTGTCATTTACTTTGAGTGAATTTTATGAAGTTGCATATCATGAAAGTTGTGCGCCTACAGGTGTTTACTCGATCAGAATGCAATTTATGAAAGCGGAACTCCTCCTGAAACAATTGAGTCTATACTGGCGACGAGCAAAGAACTGTGTCAAATCTCTTTCACCTTTACAAATTAGTTCAACCACTGTATGTGTATGTATATGAAATATACTTTAATAACTACGTAGCGAGAGACACGATGCGTACTATAAATTATCGTGTGGTGAGACGTTTAACAGGCCAAACCTTACATCAGTGCAAAGATTTTTCCGGTTTCATTGTTACTTATTGCGTGTATTGTTCGTGCCACTATCGTTACAATTAATAGTTTAAAACAATTGCGTTTACAAAAGCTCCGTTAGTTCACTCTATCTGCGTCAAGAGAGCTCTGTGCCGAAATATGTTTATCGACCATCACCAGATCGAACGCTCGAAAGTCCTACGAGACGCTCGTTAAGTATGGAGGTGGCTTGTCGTTATTAAAATCTAATCTTTGTCTATGTTCTCGTCATGTCTTAATCTATAAAGTGCATATCTGCAAAGTAAGACATCCCTACAATGTATGAATCCTTTTTATGTACGCCTTTGACAATGTTGTAGGCGTTTCATTACTCTTCTGGTACATAATACAATGAATCTGTTTCCATGTTGCTGCATCTTAACCAGATAATAAAAAGTACATTTGCATACGCACGTAGGAATCACAATGGCCGATTTAATTACGGTTTCTTTTTTTATGAATTAATAGCAGGTCCAAATGTGAATGGGCCTTCGTGAAGACCTGTTTAATCTGACCTGTGTAATGCGAAGCTTTAAATTAAACTTTGTTTAGTTTAAAGCTTCGCATTACAATATTCAACAATTCAACGGATTCAATAAATATTTAGATTTCAATCTGACGTATAAATATTGCGAAAAAGAATCTATTTATATCAATAATCACAATTCAACGGATGCAATAAAGATTAAGATTTCAATCTGACGTACTTATTAACATTGTGAAAAACTACCTATTTATTTGTTATGTTTAGTCTTGCAAAGATTAATATAATTAATATTTTCTTGATTGGTCCCAAAATTGCATTGCTTTGCGAATTTAATACCTACTAAACTGCTTTATTTTTATCCTCTAAGCTAATCAGGTCTTAAGAGCATCCCACTGTATTCTAAAAAGCTTGTCTTTAACAATGATCGATATCTTCCACTATCAAAATCTTGTCAGTATAACCTGCTTGAATGTCAACCGAAAGCGGTAGCTACATTTATCTCAGTTATAACTCAACGATTTAAGTACATACAACAATGAATAGGCATGTACTACCTACAGTCACTAACATATAACTAGACGTGCTACATTGTCACAATGTGCTGTATGCATATACTTATTCATAATAATAAATCTAAAGAGAACTTTCATAAAAGCGTTCGTGGTAAGCGTTTACACTCCAATATTTTTTGGCACCAGACCATTGTATGCAAATGAAGTAATGAATGTTTTCACTGCAACAACACGAGTAACGGTTCCCTTAAGTGAAGATTTGTCGGCCAATAATAATTATCACCGGCTTGTAACAAATCCACGCGCGTGTCGGTACTTGGCTTATCAAGTCAATAGTGTGTAGGTGAGCTATGGTAATCTTGCTTTCGAAAAGTGACAGAAATTAAATTGTTACTAGACATATGAACGACTGAACTTTTAAAGAATGAAACCGTCAACGTTTCAAAACGAATAGATCGTTTAAGTTTTGTAGGCGCCGATACAGGAAATGTTCTTCTGTTATTAAAGCGTAGTGACGCTTTTATCGGTGGGTGGTACTTGAAGCGAGCTGAAGGGGGTCAATAAGATGGAGTTAAGTATCGAGTAACAAGTGTCTGTAAATAGAGACGATGTTGAGTCAGAGTTATGATGACGCTCACAAAATGCAGAGTGAGCGGGGTGACGCAACACGTGATAACTGCACGGAAACATTCTACTCTACTGCATCGTGGTCATCGCAGATTTAGAAACTGTCTCTTAACTGATGCATTATATTCTCATCGGATGAGATTGGACTTAAGATGCCCATAGTTGCTTATCGGGCTGCTACGGGCTGCTACTTGAGCACTCATAGCCACGTATTGTCGGCGGTATCGCGGTTTCATCGGAGATTCTTCGAAATCTGTTAGTGCGATAACGCGGAAGAAATCATAATTTCGTCAACTGAAAGTGACGTCAAGCTGTAGTTACCATGCATTCATGGTTCTTGAGACATCGTTGGGATCTGGGCAACTCTGGTTGTGAACAGAAATATTTTTTTCTAATTACTTAGTACATTTTACATGCGTTTACGCAGAACAGCTACGAGTTTCTCGTAGCCTTCTCGTAGCAGCTACTACGAATGCCTTAGCATAGGTATGTATGTATATCATGAAGATTAAACTTCTATATTACATATATATTTATAAATAAACAGTTTTTTTTTTCGAAACTGATTTCTTTTTTAACTATGAATGATTTATTATGCACTTAGGTACTATATTTTAACTCAAATGTTGACTGGTTGAAAATGCCTTGTAAAATAAATACTAAATAAATATTTTATTTCAGAAAAAAAAATACTGATTATCTAAGTGTTTTTAGGGTCCCGTACTCGAATGGCAAAAAACGGAACCCTTATAGTTTCGATATGTCTGTCCGTCTGTCTGTCTGTCTGTCCGTCCGTCCGTATGTCACAGCCATTTTATTCCGAAACTATTAAGACTATACATGTGAAATTTAGTAGGTAGATGTATTTTGTGAACCGCTTTCCGATTTTAAGAAAAAAATTAAAAAATATTTAAAATAAAGGGGGGGTCTCCATACATGGAACTAAAACTGAAAATATTTTTTTTCATGAAACCTATGCGTGTGTGATATCTATAGACAGGCCTTTAAAAATGATATAAGGGTTTCAAAAACCACTTTTTCATAAAGTCAATCGTTTAAAAGATATAAGCTTCCAAAGTGGTAAAATGTGTGTCCCCCCTCTAACTTCTATAATAATGGAGTGAAAAATCTAAAAAATACATGTTCATAGATCTTAATGTAAACTTTCAACCAAAATTAGTTGAAACGAAATCTTGTCATCAGTTTTTGAGATACAGCATATTTTATAAAACCGCAAATATAACTTTGTAATTCATACAAACACTATGAAAAACAAAGTTATTTAGCGTAGTTGTAAAAATGTAAATAAGCTAGTTTTAAGAAATTTTTAAGGTTTTTCTATTCGTCAAATAAATATACATATTATATTATATTATATTATTATAGTTACTACGGAACCCTTCATGGACAAGCCTGACTCGCACTTGGCCATTTTTTTTTATTTGGCTAGCCAATAACTGTTTATATTTACTTATACATTTAAATAAATAAATTAAATATTCTACAACTATCTTAGGTTAGTGTAACAATTTCTTTAAGGTTAGCACCGCATGCCCCGTTAATGTAGTAAGTAGTTGCACCACAGACACTGTCTGTCTTCGTCGTGTGTCGTCGAAATTTTCGAGTCAAATACAATTGGTCGACTATTACTTGTAAACTTGTAAAGCCCACTTATGTGTGATAGTTTTCCTTTAAACTTCGTTATATATAGGTACTACTGCCGTGACATTTGAATTTCTAACTACAACCGCTTAGTTGGTAGAGGGGGTGGGACACTTGACTCTAATGAAAATTGGTACTTTAAAACTTGATAAGTCACGAACGGTTTACTTAATCAAAAAACGTTCTTCCCAAACCGCTAATATTTTTGAAAGACCTATCCAACGATATCTCACACTATGGGAAGAACGAAAAAAAAATTATCATCCCACTTTACATGTAGGGGAGGTACCCTAAATAATTGTTCTTTTCAAAAAATTTTTTACCACTTTTTCGGCGTTATTAACGTGTATACTCATGCCAAATTACAACTTTCTAGTACCAATAGTTTTTGAGCTAAACCGCGGACAGACAGACAGACAGACGGACATGGCGAAACTATAAGGGTTCCTTGTTGACTACGGAACCCTAAAAAGGATTAAAATTAAGTATCACTAGCTGTTATTTTGTGAAACTTGCTATATGAGTCAAAATTAATGTCAACAAGGTCACTGTAACTGTTCAACAATTTGCAAAGCCGTGGGATAATGGAGTTTGCACCAAAGACTGTTCTGCGCGGTGGAGGACGAAATGGAGTAATAGGAGTACGAGGGAGTCTAGGAGGAGCTCGGAACTGAAACTTACTCAATAGTTGGGGACAATCAATTTTGAATCTGAGTAGTTTATAAAGGAAAATAGAATCACTGATTCTTCGACGTTTCTCCTATGATACCATTTTAAAATGTGATAATCGAGCTTCGTAAGATGGTTTGCTTTTGGCAACACTGCAGGCATAAGCTAGATGCCAAAAGAATCTCTTTTGTATACGTTCCAGTCTGAGGTTGTGTGTGGCAAAATGAGGTCTCCAGATTGTGTTGCAATATTCCAAAATATTACGCACAATACAGTTGTACAACATGATCTTGGTACTACTACGCTTAAAACCAGTGAAATTCCTTTCAACGAATCCCAGCATTTTAGAAGCCTTTTTAATGACGTTTTCAACATGAGGCACGAATGTCAGTGTGTTGTCGAAAACAACTCCTAAGTCTCTTATTTGATCCACCCCTTGAACACCGTTTGGGCCCAAATGATATACACTAGCTATTGCTTTTTTTTCGAGTGTATTTCACATGGTAACACTTTTTAACATTTAAGCTCATTTCATTATCGTTACACCATTGAACCAATTAGTGTTGCCCGAAATCAGTCTTGGTCTTGCAGTTAGTTCAGACTGTCGTTTTCTTTATGTTATTATTATTAAAATGAGAAAACTTACATTGTAAAAACATAGAGGAAGGGCGAGTGATGCGGGGGAAACAATGAAACTTAGGCAGCTTAAAAGAACTGTTTATGTGTTCTTCGACTGGATCGTTGTCCAGAGCCGGATTATTCGATGAGAACGTTAATGCGCTGACTCTGACGGAGGTGCTGTTTAAAGTTACTACCACCAACAGTGATACAGGTCCGGCAACATCGCACAAAATTAGCACACACAATATTCGATCCATGGTTTTTTAAAATAAGAAATCAGCGGAAAAAGTTAAGTTGTTGTAGTTAACTTCATATTTTTCAACTTAAGGGCCTATATTACCTCAGCGTTTCTCACTCTTTATCTCGCTCGCACACGGCCACGGTCACGCGAGCAAGCGAGACAGGGTGGCAGGGAAAAGACTCCAAAACACCGATAATTTAGTTTATTTCTTTTTACGGAGAAAATAATGGTAATTTAAAAAATTAAATGACATAACACCTGCTTTATAGTTAGTTCAATTAATATGCAAAGTTTCATTATCTAATTTAAAGTTAATTTTGAATACCAGCGGTTTATAGTTCGGTTTGCAGTAACGTTGTTTATAGTAAATTTGGAATTTTTTTCTATCAAGAAAATTTTATGGAATCGTGTTTTTGTCAAAATTATTGCTGCAGTATTTTCGATATAACGGAGGATCATGCTAAGCTATTAGATATAAGCCCTTAATTTAAAATTTCAAAGTGATTTCTAGTACCTTATATTCAATGAAGGTCAGGATAGCCACTGTCCCGCGGCGGTGCCTTTGCCTAGGGACAGGAATTTTTTGTATCGATTCATTTATGCAGTTTTAAAGCGTAGGTATCAGTGCAAGAAAATGTTAAAATGTAATCATATATATAAAACTATCTCGTATTTTTTTCGTTAATATAAGTACTTAAGTAATAAATGACAATTGATTTTCTCAATAATTAAACTAAATACAGATACTGATACTTTTATCTCGTCTGTATTAAATAAGTCAGTATTGTTGTTTCACAGTTTTCATTGGATTTTATTACAATTTAATTTTATTTTTTGTCGTGTCGAATTATCGTGATTAGTTAATATTTATGTGTATTATTATTATTTTTTATTACGAATGAGCCCGCTCTTGACCTCGATCACACCTGATGGTAAGTGTAAGATGAGGTCTACGATCGAACGAGCGAGCCCAGAAAATGCCTATTCACTCTTGCTTTAAAGGCTGACGGGTCATTTGTACGATATCGACTTATGCGCACTACGAACAATAACATAAACATACATAAAAAGAGTGCATCCCTAGTTTTGACCATCGCGGCACTTTGATAGTGCGCAGCTTTGTTGTCACAGTCAGGTCGGAAACTATAACTTATCAAAAAAAGTTTGCATCTATTCGGAAGTACAAGGTCAAGATACGAGTGCCTATTGATATGGCATACAATCGTCGTCACCGCGCCGCACTCCCATATGAGAAATATTATAAACACTTGTGTGTAAAAATTGTCTACAATACTAATCAAATGAGTGACGTCACGTCTACGCATATTTTGTGTTTTAAAATCACACACATCCTAAAATTAATTGAGATTAGCATTGTCGGTTTATCATCTTCTTTTTTTTTATAGTTGATAGGCTTACGTTTGACCATAATCTCACCTGATGTTAAGCGATGATATAGTCGAAGATGAAGCATGCTTGCCTAAAAGTAACCTATTCACTGTCGTACTCTAGTAGTTATTAAGTACCTACACAAATACAGTAGGTAGCGTACCTAAATTTAATTTAATTAATGTAGTTTAATTCCATCAAAAGAAGAACATAATACACAGAATATTATTTACATAATATCTCCATTTTATTGCTACGTAGGCACACTATCCCTATCTGGTAACGCATCTGTTATATTAATCTTCCAAAGAATCATTATTTTTATCAAAGAATGCCGTCTTTTATTGGTATTTCGGTGTGTGTTTATAAATAGGAGTATTTACTTCAATTTTAGTAATTATAAATTGAGCTGCGCTTCGAGTTTAATGTAATAATTGGTTTTTACTCTAATCCTTGTTGTTCTCGGACTAATAAGTTTACAATTTGACATGAGTGATGAATATTCAAATACAGTCAAGTTAATGTCAATCATTTGTTTTTTATATGTTTTAACCATGTTTTAGCACATTTAAGCTTATTATAAATGTAAACTTTTATTAAGAAACCAATGGACTTTCGTGGGACACGGTAGGTAGCTCAGTTGGTTAGAGCATCGGTACGGATCGCCGAGGTCGTGGGCTTAGACCATGAGGTCTGAACACACAGAGATTATGTGTCAATTGATATTTCGAATTTTTTATTAAATTTATTTTTATATAATTTGGTTGGCCTTTACTATGCCTATATCAATTAATGGTGTTAAAAAAATGTACCTACTCTGTTACATTGTTCTAAGATCTAAACTACCGTTTAATAAATAGCAATAGGATAATCGTAAAATCTTGCGAGACTCTTGCGCAAGACCAAGACTAGGAGCGCAAGACCAAGACCAAGACTGGCTAAGTCTCGTCTTGGTCTTGCATTTGGGCAACACTAGAACCAATGAATCTACATCCCTCTGAAGCAATGTAGTATCGTTTCCTGACTCGATTATCCTAGACAATTTAAGGTTATCTGCATACATGTAACGTTCAGAAAATTTCAGACAGTGTGGGATATCGTTAACGAAAATATTAAATAGAATCGGACCTACGTGTGAACCCTGAGGGACCCCAGAGAAGGCCTCGTAAGTACCAGATTGAAAACCGTTGACCACAACAAAGAAGAAACGTTTTGCAAGATAAGATTTTGCAGAAGTAAATGGTGGGGTACGCGATCAAACGCTTTGCTAAAGTCCGTGTAAATTACGTCGGTCTGCTTACCGCAGTCGATGGCATTTCTGTAAAAGTCGCTAGGTCTACGAGCCACGAAACCATGCTGAGAGCTGTTCAAATAAAGATTAAAGTGTGACTGAATATACGGACAAACTAAGGACTCAAAAATCTTGGCAAAAGTCAACAAGAGAGAGATAGGTCTATAATTTTATATATTATCCTTTTCATCACTTTTATAAATTGGAACAACTTTCACTTTTTTCCATAAGTCAGGTGTTAGCTGCATTTAATGTGTAGCGGGCCTAGTTTGGTTGTTTTTAATCGTCTTCCATAAATGTCTTTGGTGTTCAGCCTAATCAAATAATGAACAATCGACACATTCATTTATTTTGTTATTAGGAACTCAAACTGAAAAGTGAATATTCGGAATTTGTTGTCAAAAACCGATGATACACACTATAATCGTTGACTATTCTTTCATGGTTGTTTACAGTATTTCATAGCTAACCTTTTTCTTGGTAATTACTTATGACAATTTTTTATTTCCTACTTTTTTTTAAAAAGTATAATGTACACATTCATTTTTTCTTTAGCTTAGTGCATCAAGTCAGAGGACATGTGAATATTTGAATGGAGTAATTGTGGTAAAAGTTCTTGTTGATGTTAGTAATATCAACGGAACACGTCCATCTGTACATTATTGTTCCATACCCAAAAGGTAAAACGGGACCCTATTACTAAGACTCTGCTGTCCGTCCGTCTATCTGTTCGTCTGTCACCATGCTGTATCTTATGAACCGTGATAGTTAGACAGATGAAATTTTCACAGATGATGTATTTCTGTTGCCGCTATAACAATAAATACTAAAAAAAACAGAATATTATAAATATTTAAGGGGGCTCCCATACAAAAAACGTGATTTTTTGCTCGTTTTTGCTCGTTGATAACGGCAACAGATAGACGCTTGAAATATGCACAGAATATTAAGTTATATATTCACTTTAAAAATAAATAATAAAATTAAAATAAAACAAATATTTAAGGGGGGCTCCCATACATCACACATGATTTTTTTTGCCGTTTTTATAGATAATGGCACGGAACCCTTCGTGCACGAGACCGACTCGCACTTGACCGGTTTTTTCATACAGTTCTCTTAGTAAGATTTTTATTTCTAGAAGGTAAACTGTGGTAGTTAACTATAGTTTTTGAGTCTCATACTTCTCATTTCCAATAATAAAACGAAACACACGGCTCCTGCGGTGTGATTGCGTGGGAAATTGGGAATAAGATGGTAACTAAGGGTAATATTATTTTGAGAGAGAATTATGACATTTATCACGAGCACTGTCCCCTAATTGTCCTGTATTTAGATAGTCCGATGGGGGCCCTACAGAGTGCATGCCGGTGGCGATGACTAGCGACTGATTCAATTAGTGATTGCGTTCACTTGTCGGCGGGCGCGGACGTGGCGCACTGCGCAGGCGCGGGAGCCTGCGCGCACTCCGCACCACTCACTGATCCAATGATACCATCTACTTTTCAACCGAGACAATGTCGTGATGTTTTAAGCTGTGATCTAAAAAGTAAATGGCCGGTGTTTTTAGGTTGCCATTAGTCGATCTTTATTGTTAGGGTTGTTATTAAAAAGAAAACATTTAAACGGTCCAGCGTAAATGTTTAGAACTTTAAATGCCACATACGTATTTGAACAGAAGTTACCTGCGTTAATGTAACTTGTTATGTCGTCTCTTACTAGACATCTGGTATGTTCATTTCATCATCCAGGATGTATGCAAATACGATTTTAATAACTCTTGTTTTTACTTTCGTAAAGAAATTTATATCTTTCGCACGTCGTCATAAAAAAGAATACTTTCGAATGTAAAATAGTTCAGACTGCATGATGCCAGAAGATTAAAAGATGTAGGTAAAGTATTATAATAAATAATAATTCGCTTCTAGCAGAGACTAATGTCAGCCATTATTATTTTAAAACGCTTAAAATATTTTAACGGTCTCGAGATTATTAGGTATCTGTCATCATTATCCGATTAAATGCTCACTCTAATTGATGGAACCGAGTGGAGCGGGCGCGGGGAGGTCTGCGGAATCAAAGAATGTACTACTTATTAAACTGCCGAGTGCAATGACTGTTTGTGACTGTTTACATACAAGTAACACCGTGCTTTTATTCATGCGCCAGTGAGTTTTACTGATCGTAATACTCAATAGTTGAACGACGGCGTCCACTCTCAATAAATATGTTATAGAAGCAGTGGCTTGTTTTATCTTTAGCATCTGAATAATCTATTTGCTTAGAAATTAATGTGCTAGTATTTCGACAAATGAAGTTTTATTGGAGAATACCAAATGGAATGAACAGCAAGGTTTGTATTTGAATTGTTTGTCTATCATGGATGCAAACGTAAATTTGTCTGGCTAGATATACGCGCGCGTCGTACATTGGCGCACTACAATGATTGTCTTGTCACTCCGCCGGAGTTACGTGCTCCATCCTCTCAGTACATTTGCTTTATGTGGGATCACCCATTCCGGGGATGCATGCATGATATTATTTAAATAGAGATAACGCTCATTACAAACTGCTCTGCTGTCATAATTAATTCTCGTACAATATACATAGTCATAGTCAAATCAAGTCAAAAATATGTTATTTCACATAGGCACCTATAAAACTTCAGAAGCTACTACAAGGTTTCAAATTGGTAATTTCCTATGGAGAAGAACTGTCAAGTTCTCCATGGTTGTTCTTTTCAAACCTTAATTGATTTTTACAATGTTTCCATAACAGTTTTTAGGTATGAGAACAGTATAGACCAAGTAACATAGTAAAAATAACCATATTATTATGTTTAGAATATTGATATGCAAAAAATGTGGTGTACCCTCCATTTAATACATCAATGGGTGTACAGTTCTAAGTTTAAAGAAACAAAGGCAGAGGTAAGTACTTTCGATAAAATACCTCGCTAAGCATACTGGCACAAAGATTTTAACTTAAGACGCATTATAATCCCGTTGACCTTGCTCAATCGGGCGCACTCACAGACACATCACAGAGAATGCCCCGCGCACCCCCTCATTTGAGGGGGTGAAGCAGATGAAGTGGGACACGAGTAGTCCCGCCTACCGCGGGGTGCATCGCGCGAATTTCGTCGATGCGTGTTTTTCATTACATTTAACATCGTAATTTCGCGACTGGTTTACAGAGCTCGAGCGGTCCAGTGTGTCACCGTTCGGGTTTCGCAGCGCGTTTCCGCGGCGATCACCAAGATCGAATCTCATTCGCGGTATAGCTTTTTGTTGTCTTATTTATTAAATATTATGTATTTATAGATATTTACATATTTTCGTGTTGTTATGATTTTAAAATATGTGCATAGTTTTGTTCTCTTATTTTTTATTTAATTCATTAGGTTATCAAAAAAATTTTTAGCAAAAAAATAGAACCGACTTCCATATAAAACACTACAAAGGCAAAAATAACTTTAATTTCGGTAGTCGGTGTCATTTGTTTTGTAGTTTCTTTTATATTTTTGACACCGCCTTCCGAAATTAAAGTTATTTTTGCCTTTGTAGTGTTTTTATATGGAAGTCGGTTCTATTTTTTTGCTAAAATTTTTTTTTCACGCTTTTTAGTGGGACTGTTTGTAATTTATGTAGTTACAAAAGCCAAAATGTCAACTACTTATCACCTTTTACAAAATATTGCTTTTCCTGGTGCAGAGCTGTTAATTTTTGAGGAGTTCACCTGGTACATCACCATCAGCTCTACATCACCATATTCATTGTGATGAGTATAAAGTGCTTAACATCCGTATTCAAGTAATCGAATGGCAATCCACGAAATACTTATTATTGAGTAGTTTCAGTGGCCATCTGTGGTCTTCATCATCAGTTCAACTTCCCCAAATGGTAATTTTCAAAAGCAACTGCTCAAGGTACTATAAGAAATACCCAAAACGCTATAGGTGTGCCTATAATATTTGAAGAGTTCCCTCGATTTCTCCAGGATCCCAACATCAGATCATGATTTCGTAACAATGGGACCAAGTAGAACGTATACCCTTTCAAACGCAAAAAGAATTTTTCAAACCGGTCCAGCCGTCTCCGAGTTATGAGGTAACATACATAAAAAAAAAGTTCAAGACGAATTGAGAACCTCCTCCTTTTTTTTTTGAAGTCGGTTAAAATCAATAATTTTTATTCCTATAGATATTTTATTTCAGAATCAAGAATAATATAATGAAAAAAAAAAACATCCAAAAAGTTTGATGGTGGATTCTGAAGAAAAATAATATACAGGGTGTTACAAAAGAGTTTAAGTAATACCAAAGGAGGTTATTGTACTCATAATTATGAACAAGTTTTACTATGGCACCAGCTCTGAAATCGCAATAAAAACAGCTGTTTCAATTATTTTTTTCCAAGTGAATAAACCTTTTGTATAAAATAGCAGTTTATTTTCGTCATTTTTATTTTCGCAATATACGGTTTATAAGAATACAGCGTGTGAAGTGAACATACCTACGGATGCGAGGAGAGACGAATAAAAGGGTGGGATACGGACTGGGTGGATGGATGGACAGGTGAACGAACAGGAAGGATACATAAAAATTAAACAAGCTAATTATTATAATTTTATTTTGTGATTTTTTGACGTATTTACGCATACGGAGCGCAATGTTAATACAAAAATTTTGTAAAAAAAATTACTCAAGTCACAAATCTTCAAAATTTCGTTTTCTACTACAACAAGTTTTGTTTTTAGGCATCCAAAACAAATACTGCCTTGTATGTGCTCGTGCAGAGAAAAAACAAACTGCTGCACCGGAACAGTTTGCTTTCATTCCATTTCGCTTTTGTCTTTTTTGTCACTTTTATCTCTATCTGTATTTTCATCTCTATTTTCAACCGACGACCAAAAGAGGAGGTTATCAATTCGACGCGTATATTTTTTTTTTTTTTTTTTAATGTATGATCATCGATTACTCGAAGACGGCTGAACCGATTTGGAAAATTCTTTTTTTGATTAAAAGGGTATACTTCGATACTGGTCCCATTTTCATAAACGTCAGGATCTGATGATGGGATCCTGGAGAAATCGAGGGAAATCTTCAAATATTATAGGCACACCTATGTCGTTTTGCGTATTTATTATAGTAACTTGTGCAGTTGCTCTCAAAAAGTACCATTTGAGGAAGTGGAACTGATGATGAAGACCACAGATGGCCGCCGAAACTACTCAATAATAAGTATTGAGTGGATTGCGATTCGATTACTTGAATATGGATGTTACGCACTTTATGCTCGTCACAATGCATATGGTGATGTAGAGCTGGTGGTGAAGTACCAGGAGAACTCCTCAACAATTAACGGCCCAGCATTGGGAAAAGCAATATTTTGTAAAAGGTTATAAGTAGTTGATAATTAGGCTCTTGTAACTAGGTAAATTAAAAATAGACCAACTAAAAAGAGTGAAATAAAAACTTTTTACCAAAAAATTAAACCGACTCCCAAAAAACACTGCATAGTGAAAAATAACTTTAATTTCGGAAGTCGGTGCCAAAAACGAAAATACAAAACTAAAGACACCGACTACCGAAATTAAAGTTATTTTTCACTATGCAGTGTTTTTTTTACGTATGGTTCACGAATTTTCATATTTCTTGAAATTCGGGGATCAAGTATCTCAGGTAAAATACAGTCTAAATAGAACTTTTTCAATTTTTCTTTCATTTCTCTTTCCCAAAATGTATCATCTCTTTGAATGATTTCCGTCTTCAGCTTTTCTTTTTCATTCTCCCATACGGCAAACAAACAATTTTTTTTTTGGATTACGTGTAGCTGTCCTTGAACTCGGTAATACCAAGCATGTTTTTTGTTGATGGCTAGTTCACTAGTTTTTGTTTTTTGCTAGAAGTTTACTTTTTTATTTTCAATTGCTGCTGCTAGGCCCATTTTGTGGGCTGTCAAAAGACACTTTACTTCTACAACAGTATTTACTCCAATTAATCCATCAGGCGTTGCACCCAAGAAACATAGTTCTTGGTCTATAAATAAACCACAGGGTCTAATCGTTTTGCGCTCTTGTACAGCCAATTGTGCAAGTGCGATTTTTTCATTCAATTGGCCATGTCTAATAGATTCCACGTGGTCAATTTTGTTCCGATAAAGAATATCTTTGACTAAATTAGCACATGGTGTATTAATACGCCTTTTTATAACTCTGCCGAAATTGGATGCAGTCAATAACGATCTTCACATCTCTAGCCATTCTCCACTATCACTTTGTAAAACAGTTTTTCTTTCAATTGTTGCTCGTTCCAAATCAGACTTTTGAATTTTTTTCATAAACTCGTTTTTCAGCTTATCCAGTATTTCTACCGGCATATCGGGCTTTTCACAGGACTGGCCATAATCCTTATCGTCTTGTTTTTTACTGAAAACAAGCCTTCTTTTTATTTTTATATATCTTTTACTAAGGAGTTTTTGTTTCTTCTTTCTTTCTTCCCACAGTTTCAGTTTGCCTCTTAGGCTCTTATTGGTAATTTTTTTATAAAGCTTCGAAAGTGCATTTTCTTCATTGAACGACACTGCTGACGCAATGCATCGCGTCTGATATGAGTTTTTGAGGGAAAAATTAACTCTTTTTCCTCCTACATATTTTGCTATGATGCTATGATAGCGTTCTACAACGTTACTGTCCACGTCATGAAGTAAACTTCGAGCATGGCCAGCAATAATTTGTATCATTATACTAATTCTCTGCCACAGAGAACTTAGCTGAAAGTCACTTGGAACATCATTTTGCTTCAAATCTCCCGTTTTTTTGCAGAAATGTGTTTTGCATTCAAGGTGGTTTCCAAAAGCGTGATGATGTGCTTGTAAAATGTCCTCAAATAATTTTTGCTCTTCTGGGCAGGGATCATTTTTATTTTTTTGTATTGCTTTGGTTATGCAGGATCTCATGCTCAAAACTCGCGATATGGTCAATAATTTTCTGTGACTTTTTAAAATGGTTTCAGTTTGCAATGTCATCATTTTGTTACAAAAATTCCTCAGTAAATGATTTCTGCATTCTACTTTTTCGACGGTAATATCAAGGTAAGGTCTTGCCTGCAAAATTTTGAAATAAGTACTTGAGTCACCATCAGATATTAGTCGTCCGTAAATCAAACCGTGGGTAGCTAATGACTGCTTAAAACCTTCCACTATAATTTCGCTCTCCATTCCTGTGACGGACCGGAATAGTTTTTCAAACATATAATGTTCAGGCACTGTTGTTTTTTTCTTTTCGGCACGATCACAATGGTAGCAATATTTATTTCGGACTCCCAAATATAAAAGTTTGCCTGTTTTTCTACCTATGATTGCAGCAGCGCCGGATAAAGCTGAATAATTTTTTTGTACGACCTTTTACCGTACACACCATCTGCTATCACATCTATGATAGGCGTACCATTCTTTGTGACCCTGCCTTCTGCTATAGCCATAATTTTCTCTTCCTCAGCTGCTTGATCCATGGACTGTTGTGCCAGTTGCTGCCAGTTTTCCGACAGTAATTTGTGGTTCTTTTGGTATGTTTTTTGGGAAATCATTGGCAAATTCATGGCTGATGAAAATTCTTGTAGCTGAGAATGACCACAACCAATAGAAATTGCACCAGCTACAGCACATGTATTTATTGATAAACAATTATCATTGTCGTTAATGATAACAAATTGTTGTTTACACATTTTACATAAAAAAGTAAATTTGGAAGATAAGCCGTGAAGCTTTTCACCAACTAACTCAAGAGAAGATAGCCCGCAGTCTAATGGTCCGTGATTTGAGATCTCACACAGCTTTAAAAAAAAATAGGAAACATTAATAATCCTGCGTCCAATTTGTATGTTCTTTTTAGGAGTATAGTTTTCCGTCTGTAAAATTAAATGAATAATTTTTTTTTATACCATAAAACATTGTTTTAACTTAAAATAATTTTAAATAAGTATGTTTTCACGGAATTCTTTAACGATTTAATTCTCGAACTTCTGCACTATAATTTAACCCATCAGTTTCTTGGTTTTCAGGTTGGACATCACAATGACGTTCTTCAGTAGCACTAGCCACCTAAAATTGAATTATACCATTTTTATTTATAAAACTAATTCTACACAACTCGCAAAATTATGTTACTGTAACGTGCGGTTGAAGTTTTGAATATTACCTGTGTATTAAAGGTTTCTTCTAATACTTGTTCAGATGAATATGTACTTTTATCAATAACTTCACGACCTTGATCATTCTGTGATGCCACAGTTTCCAATCTAAAAATACAAAAAAGTTTGTGGTAATGAAATTCATTACAAATTAAAGCGGGACATTATTTACCATGTTTGTTATTTGTTTCGAGTTTCGATTGTGAAACAACTGAAAAAAATTGGCCAAGTGCAAGTCAGACTCACCCATGAAGGGTTCCGTAGTAACTATAATAATATAATATAACATGTATATTAATTTGACAAAAAAAGACCTTACAAATTTCTTAAAACTAGCTTATTTACACTTTTACAACTACGCCAAATAACTTTGTTTTTCATAGTGTTTGTATGAATCACAAAGTTATGTTTGCGGTTTTAGAAAATATGCTGTAATACAAAAACTGCTAACCCGATCTCGTTCAAACCGATTTTGGTTGAAAGTGTATATCTACAGACATATATTTTTTTAGATTTTTCACTCCATTATTATAGAAGTTAGAGGGGGGGAGGGAGAGACACATTTTACCACTTTGGAAACGATTTACTTTATGAAAAAGTGGTTTTAGAAACTTCAATCTCATTTTTTAAAGACCTGTCTAAAGATATCACACACGCATAGGTTTCATGTAAAGAAATATTTTCAGTTTTTAGTTCCATATATGGGGAACCTTCCATGTATGGGGAGGTTCCATGTATTTTAATTATTTTTTTCTCAAAGTCGGAAAGCGGTTTATCGGAAGACGGACGGACGGACGGACGGACAGACAGAAACAGACAGACAGACAGACAGACATGACGAAACTATAAACAACAAATACAGGGTGGCAGGGACATCTACGCGCAACCGCTTACCATGGATTCAGTACATGATTCTGGACCCCCCTGCGTTGATAGTTTTCGTCGGCTTTTTCTTAATTTCATAAAATTACGAAAAATCCGACGCAATAACAAAACAGTAAATTCACTTATTTCAAACAGTAATGTAAACCAAACTCGAAAAGGCTACCTGTTTAGTTAATATTCCACAAATAATAATATAATAATAATCTCGCAAATTAACCCTAGCAAAACAGCTGATCAGGTAGCTCTTTCGAATTTTATTTACATTGCTGTTTCAAGTGAAACAAGTGAATTTTATATTTTAATTAACAATGATTTTATACAGTTTTCAGTAAAAAAATACTGAAAAATCCTGAAATTTAAAAAAAAAAACGACGAAAAATTCCAACGCAGGGGGTCCAGAATCATGTACCGAATCCCTGGTAAGCGTTTGTGCGTCGATGTCCCTGCCACCCTGTATATTACTTGTGCCAAAATATAGTAGTAAATATCCCGTTTTAAGACAGATTTAGTGACCATGTCAATTTTAAAACTGCGTGAAAATGTCAATTCTAAATTTTCTAGTTCTGTGGTTCAGAAGTTGGTACATTTTAGATTTCATTTTTTAGGGTTCCGTAGCTGAATGGCAAAAAACGGAACCCTTATAGTTTCGATATGTCTGTCCGTCCGTCTGTCTGTCTGTCTGTCCGTCTGTCCGTCCGTCCGTATGTCACAGCCATTTTATTCCGAAACTATTAAGACTATACATGTGAAACTTAGTAGGTAGATGTATTCTGTAAACCGCTTTTCGATTTTAAGTAAAAAAAATAAAAAATATTTAAAATAAAGGGGGTCCCCCATACATGGAACTAGAAATGAAAATATTTTTTTTCATGAAACCCATGTGTGTGTGGTATCTATGGACAGGTCTTTAAAAATGATATGAGGGTTTCTAAGACCGCTTTTTCATAAAAACAATCGTTTAAAAGATATAAGCTTCCAAAATGGTAAAATGTGTGTCCCCCCTCTAACTTCTATAATAATGGAGTGAAAAATTAAAAAAAATATATGTCTGTAGATCTTAATGTAAACTTTCAACCAAAATTGGTTTGAACGAAATCGATTCAGCAGTTTTTGAGATACAGCATATTTTCTAAAACCGCAAATATAACTTTGTAATTCATACAAACACTATGAAAAACAAAGTTATTTAGCGTAGTTGTAAAAATGTAAATAAGCTAGTTTTAAGAAATTTTTAAGTTTTTTTTATTCGTCAAATAAATATACATATTATATTATTATAGTTACTACGGAACCCTTCATGGGCGAGTCTGACTCGCACTTGGCCAATTTTTTGTATTCATTTCGTAAAATTGTTGAGCTACAAATAAAAGATTAGGCAACTAACATTCATAGTTAGGTACATACCTATTCACTTACTTAGTTATGTATGACAATAAGCAACATCTGAATTTTCAGATCAATCAGATATTTTGTCATGCACATTACTGCCCATATCAATAAACCGCGGTCTTGAAACAAAATGTTTCTTACTTTGTTTTATTCTTTATAATAGCCTAGATAATGTGTCGATACTTACTCATTGAAAATAACTTCGGCGTTGACATTTTCGACTTTCTTTCTCCTATAAAAAAATGAAAACGTTTCTTTTTTTATTCAACAAAATATTTACAAAAATATCTAAATATAATATAAAAGTACTTTCAATAAAATAGAAGTGACAAAAAGACAAAATAAGACCCTAGGTTTGATCCAGGACACTGGCGGTTGCCAATCCGATTCACTACTATACACGCTAATAGAACTTAGGAATTGTAATGAAATAACTGACCGTATTCGAGTAAAATAAAGTGCTCAATACTGAGACGGTTCCAATAATGTGTCATAATATTTTAGAAATAATTTAGTAATCTAAAATATTCTTACCTTTTAACATCGTTCATATGTACGGCGTTTGATTTATATGAACGTTTTTTAGTCCTTTTAACTGGCTTCACTTTATTTCCCATATTTATAAAATAAAATTGAAATCAAGTTACGCTATTTTAACCTAAAGTATTTTATATTTACAAGAAAGAAGATTATTTATAGAAAATTGATATAAAAAATGAATTTATAAATATAATAATTAATTTACAGACGAAACTTTACAATAACTACAAACAATTCCGAGTCGAAATAAATCGGCGAGAAAAGCGACACGTCCATATAGCAACAGGCGTTGGCCGGCACTGTCGGTACACAGGCGTTTACGCACACATGCGTACGTATTATATTGCGAAATAATAATACGCGATTTACAGAAAATGTATTGATTGGATTAAAAAAATAAAACACTATTTCGTTAGTATGTTTCTTGTTGAATAATTTGTCAAAAAATCAGAATGATCGTATGTATTTTAATATGGTTTTTATTCGTTAAAAGATTTTTTTAGAGGTATTTTTGTGATTTTTTTCTATGAATTAAAATTTGTTGTATTATGTTTTCAACACACTACTTAACTAGATTATATCCTGAAGAATATCATATATTTTTCTGACTGTGTTAACTGCAGTGAATCATATACTTTAACGCATTATAAAACTCGCGTTTAGCTCTTGTAGTCCCCTTAATGGACTGTTTATGATCAGCGCAGCGTGGCTGAGCCGCTGAAGCAAACTAATCGATAAAACTTAACCGTACGTGCATATTGGCAATATAAACAAAAATGAGCCATTACGTTACAAACCTATAATAAAGATAATAGTCAAAAAACAGTCCACTAAATATAGTGGTGTAATTTGCTTTTGTGAGCAGGTTGTCAGTGAGGTGAGGTCACGGCGCGTGAGAGCACTCGTGGGCGGGACTGTTCTGACTTTTGGTAATTACATTCGGACACCTTAGACGGACATTTGGATGAAATAGGCAATTACGTTTCATCATAATGTTGTACTTACGGTTTACCTATTCGAGTGGCGCCTTGTGTTTCCATAATTCAATGTCAAGCGGTTAAGGTGGCGGAGATTTATTGGCCTCAACCGTATGTTAAAGCTGATTCGTAATATCAATATCAGACATTACATTGATTTGTTTACGATTCTACCTATAATTACATGGTGTGCTCGAAGATTATACCACGAATTGAAATGCATCAAATATTCAAATCACATGTACCTATACCTACCTAAGGCATAGGTACATGTGATTTGAATATTTATCATAGTCGGTTATATTTCTCTTTTCGAATGTTGTATCTAGATTTTCTGTTATGTTATTCATTCGTTCATGCTAATTCGATGAAACATACACGCGATAAAATCGCAAAGCGATGTGAATGTAAAGCAACCTTTTAATGAGATGGCCATAACTTTATAACATAAATTATTATTTTAGAAATAATTAATTGCGTGTTTATTCGCCGGTTACTTCGATCTCCTTTGTTTTACGAACAATAGGAGAGGTCAGTGGGAAATCGTTTTATTTTCTGTTCTTAAAATGCACTTTCACCAATAAACTGTGTTGTCCAAAAGCGCCAATTTGCAGAATGGTTGCCATTTAGGGCTATTATTAATGTTTTTCGTATCAAATAACATTTTGAAAACGGAATGCAAGCTTTATGGTTCAGTTTTTATTTTGATTGTATTGAATATAATAATCGATCTGATGTGCAATCTATTACAAGGTAGAACTTCATTGTTTCAGTTTGGTTTACTCTTATGCTAATATTATTGTTAAAGGTGAATATAGGCATCCGATTAATCTGTCAAAATGAGAGCAAACGTCACGGCATGGCAAGTGGCTACTATAGTTTGTAACTGGACTAATATTTTTTGCGTGAACTTTAGCAGAATAGTTGGGATTGTAAGTTGTGTTCGGTGAGTGTCGCCGGGGGCGGGGGTGGGAGCGGAGGCCGGGGTCCGCGGTGCGGATCGTGCGCGTGCACTCGTGGACCGATGATCATGCCCCGCAGCCTCCCGATCGCTGACACACGATCTATTTTCAATCGATCTACAATTCACTTCATTTGCATGCTTTACCTACTTTGCTTGGTTTTTAGGAATTAGCCTTGAGTACGAGCGTGTGTTGTGTCTAAAGATGGTTGCGTTGCGACGGCTGTGCTTGCACAACCTTTATTTTATGATGTTTTGTTCCAAAACTAGTGAACTTTACCCACGAGTAGTTGATTTTAACTAGCCTTCAGGGCTCTTTTCAAATATCTTAAAGAATCAGGCTGTCGTAAATATTTTCTTGATACCAATTCAGATTTTACGTGTTTTGATTAGCGCCAGTCTTTCAAAACAACGTTCCATATTATTTGTTTCTTAAAAAACATAAAACGCTGCATTGATTATAATTTGAGTATCGAATAAGAAAATAACCAATTAACATTTATGTTAAAATTAATAACATCTATTAATTTGAGACGTTGACAGGCGAATAAGCTTTGTCCATGGCAACATTGTAAAAAAGCCGGTATTCTAATTTTATTTCGTTAGAGTTTCTAAGAAGCGAGACAAAGAGCCGAGTTGTTTATACTCACCGATAGCCTACATTCACAGTCTCGTCTTGATCTCCAAACACCTCGACATACCTACGACCTGTTATATAAAGGATTGCCAGTATTTATAGGAAACGCGTAACGTATGTTCATTATAAAAATATTTGTACCAAGTATTTGTGGAACGACGGCTCAAAAGCGCCGATAGTCGATTGTTGTGCCGGTGCCCTGCCGGCACGGCGGACGTAATTTTTCGATACATATCTATCTATCGTGGGATTTATCACCTTGTTCGATGCGTGGATATCGTGTTGCTACAGATTCAAATGGTGTTACTGTTTATATTATCTGTAAGTACCATTATTCAAAAAGTTATGGATGTTGAGCCATGAAAGTAAATCCTTCAGCATTTAATTTAACTTCATTTAAGAATATAAATTATAAATCAATAGAATCCATTAATTATTTCGCGGTACCATGCATCCTACCTATTAAAAGAAAATATTCATTCTCTAGAAACCTCACTTTGATTTGCGCGATAATGTCCACAACCTGTTTTGTCTAACTCAAAAGGGCCATCATTTATGATGGGTAACTAAGATAGATTCAGCTACTTGACATGATTAAAGAAATTAGGAGCGTTTTAAACGATGATGGATTAACACGTTGTAGTGGGTTGTAAGCAGCGCAGCGGCGGGCGGTGCAGTGTGATGCGGAGCGGTGTGGCGCGGTGCTGTGCTCAGGTGCACACAACAGTTAAATGAGACGTTCACCCCGAACGGCGCGGGCGCAGCTACACGCGCCGACCCGATCCCGCGCCGGCTAACTATGTAGATCTTCCCACGATTTATGCCGAACCACCTTCGATTTCTTCTAGTGCGGACCTCCAACTATGTGGGAAATGGACTAGCTTCGTAGCACACAGTGGACTACATACTTTTTATAACAATTTTAGACAAATTGTTATAACGGCTAGTGAAATATTGTTTCCGTACTTGATTTTAGATCGTTATATCTATTTTTGATGTCGTTGATGTCTTTTGTTCGGTGTTCGTTTTGATGTTTCTTCTCAGGGTAATCAGATGTTTTTTTTATCTGCGGCCACTCTAGTGTAAATTTAATTATGTGTAAAAGTATTATTAATTACCAACTTGCAAAATAAAATGTGCATAATTAATATCTAGAACGCTTCTTTACAAAAAACGCGCAGTGAATGATCCACCGTTTGAAATCAGTTACAAAATAATTTAGTTACGGTGTCAAGGTATTTTATTATAGTTAACGCTCTTTATTACTAGATTACGAATCTCAACTGAAAGAATGAGTGATCAGCTTTGCCCTGCAGAGGGACAGGTTAAGTAGCACCAAAACGTGCCTGCAACCATAATAAGTAAACAGTATCAGTGATTCCTTTGGTACGTCCTCTTCACAATCGAAACATGATTGTTTTGCAGTTACGTCAGGTTCGCGATGCCAAATCGATAAAGCTGAGCGTGACTTAGCCAACTTCGTTACTTAACACGATACACGCTTTTAACACAAAAGAACTTATAGATATCTAATCATAACTCATTTGTGTATACATATAATTAATTTTAAAATATGCTCTGATGGAAATTAACAAAGCAAAAGCTAGCTTACACAATCGAGTTCACTTCGAGTGCTACGTGCAGGTTCCTTTATATGCAGTGATTAGTAAATATAGTGTACATTGATCTGAATCTAGTTTATCGTAGAAAAAAGATTACAAAATTGCGCTTCTTATCCACTGACAAGAGAGTTGGTTGTAAAATTTTCTCGTTAGATACTGGTGAGAAAGTTAAGGAAAACTCGAGGTAGCAGATCTTAAGGCTCTTTTGGATTAATATTTTTTTATCAATCTTTACCTTCCGGGGCTGCATACCGTTATTTATTTTTTATTTTTTTGGGGTGGGAAGATCATCGCTTGACCCAGAGCGGAAGGGTGTGTCAGATTTCTACTGACTAAAAACCCACCCTGTTCCTTCGGCTGCCCTAAATTTCCGGGGTCGCGGCAACTCGGTAGAACTTTCCCGCATACCCCGAAAGGCAATGGCCCTATGAGGCCCCGTCACTGGTGTTGACAGCTCCTTGAGGAGCGCGTGGAACACGACGCGCGGCCGACCCGGGCCTGGTCCTTACCGGACGGTGAGCGACCCCTGCTCGCCGTCCGCAGGCCCGCGCCTACGGTGGCCGGAAATCGGCTCGTGATCCCGGACGCCCGGGGCGTCTCCCGCGGCGGCTGGGGCGCGAGGAAGAGAGTTGCCTCTCCCTCGCGCGTTCGGCCTCCTCCTTCGCTAGCATGACTGCTTCGCAGAAGGAGGCGACCGCATCCCATTCCCTCTCGCTCCGCAACATAGTCTGAACCAGAGCAGGGCGCGAGAGGTCGCCGCCGCCGACCGCATCTACGAGGACACGGCGGTGCTCCGCCCAAGCAGGGCACACCTCCACCGTATGCTCCACCGTATCCTCCAGGAGATCTTCCCAATGACGACACCCGGGCGTGTCCTCCCGCTGAATCCGAAACAGGTACCTTTCAAAACTGCCATGTCCGGTCAGCACCTGCGTCAGGCGGAATGTGAGGACGCCGTGGCCTCTCTCCAACCACTCCTCAAAGAGGGGTCTTACCGCCGCAATTGCGCCGTGCCCGAGGGCTGCATACCTAACCACCATGATATGTCTATTATAATTAAGGTCTCTTTGCGGTCTCCTTTATTATCTAGATCGAATTTTATTTTAGTAGATATTTTCCTACTATAGGACTTGTCCCATATCGTGCGTGCATTTTCACAAAAACCTAGAATAGAATAGATAAATCAAACATCCCCTACAAAGTCGTATCCTCTCCGCCGGCAGTCAGTGGCAATCCCCAATACTTAGTCCTTGAAATTGATGTCAAGGAGATTTAGGCTATTATTGGAGTAGATCAAGCAGACTGAGAGCAATCCTAGAATGGTCAAGTCTATCTCTTCTAACGCCTAATCCAACTCATCACAATCTTGACACAAGCGATTCCTGGCTTGACCTCATGCTCACTTCTTCTGTGAATCTGGTTGTTAACCATGGTCAGGTTGCTGTTCCGGGATTATCTAGACATGACCTTATTTATTTCACGTATAAAATTAAGCCTCCCAAACAGCGGCCTGCCATTGTGTATCTCCGTAATTTCGCGAGGATTGACATGGGCCAGCTTAACAGAGATGCTAGAGCAGTTGATTGGATCGAAGTTGAACAGGCATCGACAGTGGATGAGAAAGTAGAAATGCTAAACAAGACAGTGCTCCAGGTCATTGATGCACATGCACCTCTGAGGGCCGTCCGTGTTAAACGCCCCCCGGCTCCATGGATTAACCCTGGAGTTCGTATGGCGACGGCGTGACAAGGCCTTTCGAAGATATAGAAGGGATCGCAGTGAGGAAAACTGGAACATTTACAAGTTGGCTAGAAACCGTTGTAACCAGATGGTAAGAGCCTCTAAACGCCGAGGGTGATTTTCAAAATTTTTGTACATTTTGTTGTGTGAAAACGTCCACTCCAATATCATCCAGAAAAACTGCATTGAAGTGATCAAACTAGTATTATTATCCTTGAGAAACATTTCTTCCAGATAGGTATCAACATTTCAGATCATAATAATAAATAGTTAATAAAAAAAATGATGTTCAGTTCTTCAACCCCATAATGTTTTCATACAGCAACCCAGTGTCTCCAAGCAAAAGAGCGTTACAAAAAAAAGCATAAAGAAGAAACTACTCACATATTTACAGTTCTAATTGCACAATATCTTTAGGACTCTAATTATGATTTCAATGTGTAAAATATAAATAAATAACCCAATGCATAATAATAATAACATTGTTTCAATGTGTGTCTTTCTTTTCATTCATTTTTGTTATTCTTTATTGTAACACCAACATTAGTAGATATTTGAGATTTTCAACTGGCAAAATTCTCCATTTAAAATCGTCCAATCAGATGACAACGGAACGTCTGTCCACCATTTTTTCAGCGGGTGCCACCAACAATAAAAGTGGGTTTGTTCCTGTGCAGTGTTTTTTCAACAATAAATCTTTCATTTTGGTTGATCAGCTATAAAAACAACGATAAGTCTATCTCTTATAATTTTTGCGTAAATTTAAAGAATAATTTTTACCAACTACTAAAAAGAAGCTGGATAATTCCAATAGTATTATTTCTAACCTCCAAATGTTTGAGATTGTTATTCAACTCATGGTTAATTTCATTTTTCTAACGATTTGTTACGTTTTTTTGTTGCGTAACAAAAATGATGTAACAAAAATGAAGGAAAGCCGATTTCATACAGAATTATTATGTTTATATAACTTGACGGATAATGCTTCATTTATTAATTTTATTAACACATATTTTTTAACATTCCGAAAATATTAATTTAAGAATCGAAAAACTAGTTACCAAAAGTATCAGGACAACGTGTTGTACGTTGTCCTGATACTTTAGTCAAAAATTTGTTGATGTAGAAGCTTAAGACGGAGAAGAAATTCTTGGACCAAATTTAACGCCTGAATCTAAAGTAAATTCAATTATGCAAGAATCGAGTATTAACAGATAAAAAGATAGAGATAAAATAACGAGTGTTATTTTAGAAAACATGGTCTTTAATGAAGCTTTAACAAAACAATGTAAATTCAATATAATATAGGCCAATATAAAGAATATAAAATATATTTTGTTTGCACCATAAATAATTATGAGAAGTAAAATACAATTTTGTTATATTACACGATAGTTTCTAAAAGTTAAAACTTTATTCTTGCTATATGTTAATGACTTGACTAAAGTAACTTCCCACAATTGCATTCTATACGCTGACGATACAACCCTCAGTATTATAAACGAAAATGACGACATTGTTGAGTACCAAAATGAAATAAGCATGACATTAAATAAAATTATCACATGGCTTGAACGGAATAATCTTCATATAAATATTAATAAAACAAAAATGATACAGTTCCAGACATATAATAGTACGCGTCCACGGCTTAAAATACAACACGGAAATGAGACGATAGAAGAGGTCGATAACGCAAAGTTCTTGGGGATAATAGTTGACAAAAACTGTAACTGGAAATCTTATATTGATTACCTATGTAAGAAATTAGATAGATTTGTATTTGTCTTATATAGACTAACACGTGTGGCTGGTGTTAATGCGGCATTATGTGCATACCATGGCTACGTCTCATCAATTTTGCGCTATGGCATTATAATATGGGGTAATTCGGTAGAACTTGAAAGAGTGTTTAGAGCTCAGAAAAAATGTGTGCGCTCAATTTGTGGAGCGCACCCACTGGACAGTTGTGTTCCACTATTTAAAAAACTAAATATCTTACCTCTTCCAGCACTGTATATTTTTGAAATTTGTGTTTTTGTACACCATAATAGACAAGAGTTTGACTTGCATAATGATGTTGTATCCAGACCTAGTCGAAAAGTACATATGCTTAATGTTCCTAGGCGTAGAATTAAACTGTATTCAAATAATGTATACTGCATGTCCATTACTGTTTATAACAAATTACCTGATGACTTCAAAACTCTTAACCTCAGAACATTTAAACTTAAATTATTTAACTTTCTTTTAAGTAAATGTTATTACTCGACTGACGATTATATGAATGAAAAATTCACCAAAATATTTGACATTGATGCCTATTAAATCTGACTTATATAATTTTATTATCATTAACAACTGTTGCACCATTAATTTTATGTATTTGTAAACTCCATTCTAATTTTATTTAATTTGATTGTATTTTAAAGATTTGAACCATAAGTTTACATATTTGTACACCGGAAACGGTAGAATATTCTGATCTTAATTAATAATGCACTTAACAACTTTGTACAATATTCTAACAAATAAATGTTATTCTATTCTATTCTATTCTAATAATTATAGCAAGCGACTATTGATTATTGTTTCCTACTTAATGAGTGGAGTATGTGATATTGATACTGTGTTTTTTAATTATTTTATTACAAGCCTTTCCAAAAAAAAAGTTTTGTTGAACAATATTTCCCTTAACGCCCTCGTCGTATTTTTGGTGTTTTTTTATTTATTTTAGAATTAAAATATTTTAGAATAATTATGGTTATTATTAATTTTCAACTTTAGATTTCTCGACAGTATTTTTATTTTGATTATTATTATTATTTGGTAAGACAGACTCGATCGGGCTAGACATTCCGATAGATTATTTAAAAAGTGTTAAGAAATAAACAATTTATGACTGTAAGTCAGCAGACTGATTATATTACTAATAAATGATTAAAATGCGATTTCGTTGTTTTAATAATTGTCGTCTGTGAAATAGCCCTAATATTTAATTTTTGTTATCTTTTTGTGACGTAATTAATTTTTGTAACGGTATTCCTTTTTGTTTCATTTTTGTAACGGTACAAAAATTTTGAAAATTTCCCCGATACATCTCTGAAAATGTTCTCAACTCTTCACCGGCTGATATATGGAAGTTTCTCAAACCCCTCGGCATAAAAAAGTCCTCTTCTAATGTTATTTCTTCTAACGTGTCCTTAAGCGATTTAAATAAGCATGTATCTTCGTCCGCTATGCTTGCGGTTGCTATTAAAAACCACACCATTCATAAGATTACTTCCACGCCAATCTTACTTCCTGATTCCTTTTCTCTTTCTCCTGTAACCGACCCTGAGATCCTCAAGTGGTTCAATGCGATTAAGTCCAGGGCTGTCGGCTGTGATGGTGTCAGTAGAACTATGTTATCACTCATAATTAAAAGTATTCTCCCCATTATTACCCACATAATCAATGCCTCCTTACAGACTGGGGTATATCCTACAATCTGGCGTAAGGCCTTTATCATCCCTCTCCCTAAAATATCCAACCCGAGCCTACTTAATCACTACCGACCAATCTCCATTCTCCCTTTCCTATACAAGATCCTGGATGCAGTTGTCCTTAACCAAATAAATCTTCTTTTGTGTTTGGTAATAATCTGTTATCCCCTTTCCAATCAGGCTTTCGGCCTGGCCACAGCACAGCCACAGCTTTGCTTAAAGTTACAGAAAACGTTAGGAATGGCTCGGAGAGTTCAAGATTAACGGTGTTAGTTTTAATTGATTTCTCCAATGCTTTCAATACCGTTGATCACAACATTCTCCTGGCTATTCTGACACAAATTGGGATGTCTCCATTTGCACGGGATTGGTTCTCATCATATCTTCGTGGTCGCCGGCAAACGGTTCGTGCTGATAAGAGTTTTTCTGATTGGTTCCACAAGGCGGTATACTCTCTCCACTCTTATTTTCTCTTTTCATAAACTCTATCACCACAATCCTCAAATGCTCTTACCATCTGTATGCTGATGACCTACAGCTGTACGCGCAAGCAGACATTGACAACTTGGACAACTGTATCTCATTGCTGAATGCAGACCTATTAGCTATCAGCGATTGGACAAGCAGATTTGAAGTTATGGTCAATGTCAGTAAATGCCAGGCCTGATTGGCAGTTCACATGCGCTACGAAAATTGGACACTAGCCAACTACTCCCACTTAGCTTCAACAATACCGTCATTGTACTCTCGCCACACGTTAAAGACCTGGGCTTATTCATTGACGACAGGTTAAGCTGGGATAAGCAGATTGCACAGGTTAGCCAGACTAACATTCGCACTGCGATCTCTCTATAGATTCAAGTATTTTCTTCCTTCTAGCACTAAAACTACTTTGGTCCAATCGCTTGTGCTTCCTGTTATTGATTATGTTGATGTTTGCTACTCTAATCTATCCCAAGAAACTGGATCGACTTCTTAACAACTGTATCCGTTTCATTTTTGGCCTTCGTAAATATGATCACATTTCTTCCTTCCGTTCTCAGCTTAACTGGTTGCCTATCCATCAAAGGAGATCCCTCAGATCCCTCTGCATGTTCTTTACTATTTTGAATGATCCTTGTGCTCCTGATTACTTAAAACAAAATTTCAAAGTGTTAGGCAATTCTCATAGCCTTAACCTTCGTGCATCCAAAAACTTACTTCTTCACATTCCTTCTCATCGAACCAGGTTTATGGCTAATTCCTATGCTAGTTCTACCATTAAACTCTGGAACATGCTACCTCTTGACATCAAGAAGGCCGAGTTTAAATTCTCTTTTAAGCGTAAAATGAGAAACCACTATTTAAAAGCCTGTCATTCTTAGTTTAGTTTTCGCAATAAATATAATTATTGTGAGTTCTCTTCTCTTGGTCAGAAAGATTACTATAAAGCACCGTATTTATTAGTCTATCATATTAACATATATATGTATTTTATTATTTATATATTATTGTACATATATTCTTTCGATAATGACATTTATTTTAATTGTACACCTACCACATTGTGGTCTTTTTAACCCAAAGGTTGACTGGTAGAGAATGCCTTGTTGCATTAAGTCCGCCCATGTACCACTATTGTACATAATTTTTAAATAAATAAATAAATGTTTATTGCACTAGTTTAATTGTCTTAAGATATGTATGTTGTTGTGTCATGTTCATGTCACGTTTGGTCCACTAATGTTCGGGAAGGGATCTTTTGGAGCCAGTTATTTGGTATCTCATCAGGTGCAGGCCTGAAATTACTTATATTTTACAAACGCCTAGACCCGTCACAACTATTTCGAGGCCATAAAACATTTCTTCAAATGTACGAGAAATTGAACCCTGGCATATACCGTAGCAGCTTATCGCTCAACCACTGAACCAAACGTGTTCTATCTTTTGTTTGAATTTACACTGGAAAATGTCTACAAGCAAGATGGAATCAGAATTTTTTTCGGAAAGTTTCAGGAAGCGTGTGTTGATCGGCATGTGATCTCCGTAAGGTTGTGGTATAGTATTTCGTTCCGGCGTGGCCACTGGTCGCCGCAGGTAACCGTTGCAGGCTGCGGTGGCGGTCGCTCCCGACACCCTACACTAATTAACAACTACGACACGTGTCGGGTTCGCGGCTGACACTATGCGCTTTCTCCTGACATTCGAGTACTTGTAACTCGGCGGTATGGCGAGCTTTCTTGTCTTCAAGAAAATCGTTTACCGTTTATTTTTCTAACACTTGAGTGGAAGTATTATTTATAACTATATAGCCGTTCGTATCAGCGAATCGCTTCAAGAATTATGACATTTTTTTATTTAAAGTTAGCAGTAGTACCAGGGTTTTTAGTAATGTTCTAACGAGACACCGCGGTCCTGGAACTCAAGAGTCGGAACAGGGTCTGTTATTTATTAGTCAGTGGGGTCTGACACTGCTTTCCTCTGCTCCACACAATGCAGGAGGAATAATGCATGATTTTTCATCAGAAAAAACTATAGGAAGTTCATTTAAACTCAGGGTGAAAAATTATTCTTTGACATTTGAGTCAGTAAACACACTTATAAATATAAAAGAAAACAGTCGATTCGACTTTGATATACCTACCAACTTGTCAATAAATGAAAACTCCGTATATAAATAAATAATAAACTAGAATAAACAATTCATTGCATCTCTTTAAAATATTTTAAAAATCTACACCATGTAGTCCTAATGTTTTGCAAAATAAATTAGTCGATATAAAAAGAACTTTATCAATAGTACGATAAGGACCGGTCTCATGAGCTATTATCGTGGTAATGTTGTTTGCTATGGCCGCTAATGACACGGGCCGTACGAGCTGCGTCCAGCCGCGGCGAACTAATGGCACCTAATCTGAATCTACGGCTCTATAAACATGGCGAGCGCTGCACTTAATGCCTATGGACACTCGTAAAAATCATCCCTTCGTCATTTTAATAGTGACAATACTACCAACACTTCGAACTATATTTAAAGTAGTGGTCCTTTTATCCTAAGTTATAATATGAACCTGTCCTGGAATATTGTGCTACTGCTCTGAATATGTATCGTTTAGTTTACTAGATTGTGCAATGGAAATTTATTTTCTAAAACCATCTAAAACACTATTATTTTCATAAACAAAGATCGACGTTACTTAATCTAAGTTATTAACTATCATAATCGTGAGCGTCTGTTCGGTAATAGCATAGGCTCATCACAATGCAGTCATCAAAAATCAATAATTTAGAAAGGCAACTATCTTAATATTGTATAAAATCGGGCTTTGTAGGACGATTGGCCGTGATCTTTATAACGGTTTAACTAAACTGCGATGGACAGAGTCCACGACTAGTTTTTATTACACGCTAATATAATAATGGGTGTTTGCTCTGTTCTTAAGTAGAACCCAAATAGATGTCGATCAATAGCGCTAGAACTGAATTCCTCGAACAACTACCAATAATAGCTCACGCCGCTGCTGCAGCCAATAACGAGGGCGAATATTTTTGAATAACTAACAAATATTCTAATATCGAATGAAGCCATCGACAGAAACTAACGAATGTCTAACTTCTAGGGACCTTCACCATTGGTATTTATATATCACATGTACTGACACTACGCCATGTTATAATTTGTGCGGCCGCGGATTTCCACAGGCATATTAGTCACACCGTAATGACTTAACTGTCCGATTTCATCTGAATAATTACAGGCGTTTGTGATATAAGAGGACCATCGATCACAATGTATCATACAGTTATTAAGGGGAAAATACTCGTATGTATATTAATTTATGCTCATATTTTATTCGTGGAAGAGATTCGACTACGCATCCATTGATATTTAACGTAAGTCCGTTGCGTCACATCACATGTGGATGCTGAGATGCAACGCTGCACAAAGAGAAAACATTGCATCATTCACGAGGTTATTTTAGGTATGGTAATGTGCTGTACGTAGATTGTTGACTAGATTTCACGAGCTGCAGTAAAATGTTATGACGGGAGAACACTGCTACTTACAAAAGCCAAATGACTTAGCTTGTTTGTCTCGTGTGTTACTTAACGAACGTTAAGTAATATAAACATTTATTACATTAATACACAAATTATGCTTCTCGTAAACGCAAAGTAATAATTGTATCTACAGCAAGTAATTTTATGTATATAATTATAATCCTATAAATCAATCGGTACAAAATTTAGGAGGGCATCCTGTGCCTTCATTAGCGGTTTAACGCTGCAATTTGTTAGTACCTAGTACATCAACGAACATAGACTGATTTACAACTTGGTATAAAAATGTAACACATTACCCACTTTGGATGAGACCTTGAGCAGTATTTTTAGTGCAAAATGTTGTAGAAAAAAAAATGTTAGCAAAAAATAGAACCGACTTCCATATCAAAACACTACAAAGCCAAAAATAACTTTAATTTCGGAAGTCGGTGTTATTGGTTTTGGATTTTCTGTTTTTTTTTTCACACCGCCTTCCGAAATTAAAGTTATTTTTGGCTTTGTAGTGTTTTGATATGGAAGTCGGTTCTATTTTTTGGTAAAAATTTTTTTTCACGCTTTTTAATGGGTCAGTTTGTAATTTATCTAGTTGCAAAAGCCATAATGTCAACAACTTATCACCTTTTACAAAATATTGCTTTTCCCGATGCATAGCCGTTAATTTTTGAGGAGTTCTCCTGGTACTTGACCATCAGCTCTACATCACCATATGTATTGTGACGAGCATAAAGCGTTTAACATCCGTACTCAAGTAATCGAATCGCAATCCACGAAATACTTATTATTGAGGAGTTTCAGTGGCCATCTGTGGTCTTCATCACCAGTTCAACTTCTCCAAATGGTACTTTTCGGAAGCAACTGCTCAAGGTACTATAAGAAATATCCAAAACGCTATAGGTGTGCCTATAATATTTGAAGAGTTCCCTCGATTTCTCCAGGATCCCATCATCAGATCCTGACTTCGTAACAATGGGACCAACTAAAAAGCATACCCATTCAAACGCAAAAATAATTTTTCAAAATCGGCCCAGCCGTCTCCGAGTTATGAGGTAACATACATAAAAAATCGAATTGAGAACCTCCTTTTTTTGAAGTCGGTTAATAATCTTCAAGTCATATAGAAACTCAAATCCAATTCAAAAATCAAGTGCATGGTTGTATGTGTACAGACCTCTGCCCCTTACAAAGTTTGCTTTTACTGTCGTTGATTTGCGGCTTGCTCTATAATAGCAATAAAATTAATACGAGCATTACGTAGCAATTTAGTCTGTGAGCTTTAGGGTTGCTCACCTAACAGTCACATTCCATTTTACTTATATTTTTTTTTCGTTTTAATAATTTGAGATGCATCCATAATTTTATTCGTTGAATGTAGATAGTATCTATAGCAGAATACAATTGAAAGCTTCCAGCTTATACGGTTATAAATAAAGCCTGCGCTGAAAACGTTGTGGCGACTCGTTTCATGTGATATACTCGTAAATTTGTAAGCTAACATGGTCACTTACAGTATCATTAGAACTTAAAACGGGATATTTATTTACCATTTCGTTTCACGCGATAACTATCTATGATAGTATTTAATTACATATGTTTTAGAGTTGCAAATAATTGGTGAGACGGACGGAAATCAACAGTAACAGTATGTACTCTGTTTGACATATTTTGGAATTCGACAAAAACTGTTAAAAGAAAATCCAGATCCAGCGCAGAAATACAACATCATTCAATTTTATAGTTTGTTGTAATACCGATGTTGATTCTATCACCTGTGTTATGATATCTTGTAAGCGATTCGAGGCATGTCTGTAAAACAATTTACGATGGATTACACAAAAATACGACACATAAAAATATTTCATCCATAAATCATGGTCATAAATATTGTCACTTTTATAGATGTATTACCTATTCGCGTCCGTTTTTCAATGAGATAATAAAGATAAGACTTTTTTATGTTGATCAGCAGAGCTCGTGCCGGAGCCACCCGGGACGTGATGGTGGTGATGTTGTGCTTGTGGAGGCACCACGGGGCTGTGCCCCAGCCGCTAGCAACAATGTGTCGTTGAGTGTGAACGTGTGCTGCGAGTGATGTTGTGGCTCGAGATATCTTCCGGTCAGCGACGTTGGAATTAATACACTACAAATCTTCCGTGTGTTCAGTAAATCAAGGTGTTTATGAGTCATTCAAGTTGCCGGTGCGAGACCGCGCGAGTCGCGACCTCCGTACTGATTTGCAATCTTGAGTGCTTATTTCTCAGTCCACCTCTGCTCTTCTATCTATATCTACTATGTTATCCTAAACATTTATTTTGTTGACAGAGAAAGTTAGGGTTTTCAACATTGATTATAGGATTCTATGACTGTAATAACTAAGAAATCATCTTAATGTTTATGTGCTACCAGGTTAGAGCTTACTCTTACCAAATTGTCCTGTAATATTACGCACATAATTATGTGATACCTTTACCCACATTCTTTGGGATCATTCACACGGCTTAGAATATAGGTATTGAGATATTATATGGATAGGGGGATTAAAACATGGTACATTATAGGTCTTAATATAATTACATAGATCATTCATATAATGTTTGTTCTGTCAAAAGTATATTTACAATTACGTATGCGGTATCCCTATACAAAGTCTTAGCAATTAAGTAGTGGTTGTTTCTGTCATGTCATGTGTAAGCATTTATTAGACATGGGCTCGTATGCTCCTTTTGTAGAGGGCACTCTAGGAGCGTGAATGCTGCCTTCCAGTTTTGGGAGCGAGCGCGATGACTGGTTCCATGAATATTTAGTTGGGCTTCATTAGTGCACTCACTTGTTCGAAGGAAGAGGGCGTGGTGAGATGTGCTCGCACTGTGTCGTGTACCATCATAAACCACTGCGTCTAATGCTTAGCATTAAATTTGTTAGCCGACTATAGTAAAGGTTATCATATTGATATTTTTTCGCAGATATCTATATGTTCTTAGCAAAGTATTTATAGTAGGTAATCATTGGAACTCTACCACCAAAACAGTATCCATTTAACGTAAGAAATCAGGCCAGGCTAGTGTGTTTTTAGAACTATTCATTTTAAACTGGAATTTACATACAACTAACAATGATCATTCGAAGAATTTGCCATTTGTCACTGATAATAATAAAATGTTAAGTGTAAAATTACTGTGCTTTCACACTATTATTATTCATCGTATAATAATCTCCACTGTCAACTAGGCAAACCCCCGCGAATACATCACCATTGTTCCGACAACGAAATGAAAGTTCTTTATTTGCATATCTTAAACGCTATAGTTATCATGCCAGTCATCGAAATCTTAATATAATAATATCTCTGCGGAGCGTATTAGTAACTACAAGTACATCATTGAGAAAGTCTGGTTGATGTACCTACCTACATCACTAGGTATATGTCATTCATATAATTATGACCTTACCTGTACACATATAGGTACTGACACCAATTTTTTGTTAAGATATCGCAAGTTAATCTTAAGCTCAATTAATCCAAAAATGTAATAATTTCCATCTTACACTTTAACTGAAAGTTTACTCAAGGTTTAAATAAGATCAGTGGATGTAAAAGGCAAGACATCATAGCAATCGTTGCAAGATTGTAAATCGCAATGCACGTAGCCGACAGAGACGCGTGCCTTATTGTTGTCCAACATGATGAGTACTTGACGTTCGCTTATTACAATTGTGAAAGTAAGATATTTAAGTGTCTGAGCATCGTACCAGTGACACGGACAAGGCGCTGTTCCTGGCAAACGCGGCGGCGTGGGCGCGCGGCTCCCGTACTCCGCCCCGACAATACGCCGCCGCCGCACGCGCCCCGCCGCCTCATCCGCGCTCGCCAAAACTAACAAACCTATTGTTCCACCTGAACATTCGTGTCAACTTCCGTAAACCACCCGCGAAAGCCACACAATGCTGTCTTGACAATTATTACCAGTAGGAGGTGCACTGCTTCTGAGCCAATCGTCAAACTCATCTGGTAAACAGCTCTGAGGTGGAATTCTAAATAGCTAAATAATGATGTATAGCAATCAGTATAAGTTGGTTGATTTTAACATGAGTAGCATGTTCGTGAGGACGTGGGAAGTCCATGCATTGTAGCAGTCAACTTTCGTATTCGAGGAGTCAAAACAAGAAATAAAAGAGGATGTTCATCAGACACAAGACCATAAAACGAGCCCTAAAATGTTAAACGACTGCTCAAAATTGGTGGTAAGAAGAAATTACAAAATAAAAGGACGAGATTACGGTACTTTGAATGAATTTTTGAGAGAGAGAGACCGTCTTAACCTATATTTCACTTTATGGGTGAACGATTTTTACAGCCTTCTCGCGGACAATCCAAATGACTACGGCTCTGTAGAAAGTTTCTGAAATTGTTTCGAAATTATCAGACAATTCAGAAAGCCATTTTTCCTTATTGCAATGACCTCGTCCAATTTTTTTTTTTTTAGGCGATTGGATGTCATCCAATGTTTCCCTCCCGATCTAGGCGAAGCGGGAGGGTGTGTCAGACTTTTACTGACTAAAACCCATCCGTGTTCCATCATATGCCCTTCGTGTTCCGAGGCCACGGTAACTCTTTCGAACAATTCCGCGTCCGGAGGATGGGTGCGTAGCCTGCGGTGCCTGGTATCGCGCAGCCACACACGCCTCGCGCATGTTTTCCAGCTCACGCGACCACCAGTACAGCTGACGTCGGACGCATCCAGGCTTGACCCGGGGAATTGCCACGTCGCATATGTCGGACATAGCCTCCCGGAATCACTTCGCCTTATATGACCTCGTCCATGGCTTGGCAACTTTTCATTGAGTATTTTTTATTTGTCTAGGAATTAGATGTAGAGCAAGCGCAGGTTACGCAGAGTTCATGATGCCTGCAGGCGGTATGTGGTTTCATACAAGTAAGTAGTTCGTAAGTTTATTGGGTGAGGTACTACGCACGCTTGTCAGTGGGTCGGGCGAGCCCGAGTGTCGCAGTTAACAAATCGGAGCAGGCTGACAAAGCGTGTCGGCCGGTGATCGACGCGTCGTTGTCGCGCCCGCTCTCTATGACAAACGCAACTCTATGAGTGATTGTGTCCGCGGCACTCGATCTCTTTGTGTTCTCAAATAATCCGCCGTGTCGTGATCTGGAGTCTAACGGTGCAGCTCTGCGAGCCTATTGAGTGCGCTCTCTGTAATAGGCACAATTTTTCAAGCTTTCACATAAGTCTACGCTAATACCGGTTAAGCCCAAAACCCATGAATGATGTATTATCCAAGATTGCTGATTTGTGAAATAGCTGTTAATTAATGGTTATTCGTTTAAAAGTACAAATATATATCTTTGTTGTGTACCTGTGTGGCTTTGAAGATTAACTCTAATGCCGTGCCAAATAAAGCGTGACCTATTAACAGATTACAATATTATCCGTTTGTAAATACCGTCTGATTATCAAATTGAATTAGCTACATACCTATATGTACTGTACAGGTGATCATCTAAACTTGTATTTTTGTGCTCAGCTCAGACTTTCGCAGTCTTTGGTAAGGCCCATAAAAGTCATGCTAGAGCACCCCACATCGTATTCGTAGCTTTATATTTTGAGTGTCATATATTCATACTATCGTACTTGATAAGAAATGAGTATTTGAAACTGATCATCAGCTTAGCCTCTTTACAACTCTGTTGGGCTTTCTCGCTTAGTCGTTTTTATACCTACTTATATTATGATCGACGTGTGTGTGGATGTTTGACACGATTTAAGACAAAAAAAATAAACATATGAAAATACTTGATGTAACTTGAAATAGGACTTGAAACAACAAAAACAAAAAAATAAGAAAAAAAAAACCGCTGCTTATCGGAAGCGATATTGGCCCCAAATATCTTCGCGAAGGGAACACCTATTTTTATTCCTTTATTTCAGTCTTCAAGATCAATTAAGAGCTCGTTATTTAAACGTTAATTTAATATGTACAACATCATCAACTAAGGTTTTTACTGCCCTGACTAGTTCAGTGGCCGTAAGTGCGACTCGGGTTCGATTCTCGGGTCGGACAAATAGTATTATTGGGTTCTTTTTTTTTTTTTTTTTGGTGTGTTAAAGTCATCGTATGACTTCTTCCGCTCTGGGTCAAGCGGAAGGGTGTGTCAGATTTCTACTGACTAAAAACCCAAAATAGTGTTATTGCGTTCTTTTTACACCTAAGAGATTTCTTAGTAGTAGCCCGGAGTTCGGAAGTTGGTGGTGTGATACCCTCGTGCCTCGGAAATCACGGTAAGCCGTTGTAATTGGCTGTCATTTTGACATCTTTGACAGTCGTTGCGGGTAGTCAAAAGGCCAAGCAGATGATTTATTTTATTTATTTATTTATTTATAGTTAATTAAAACGGTACAACACCAATTACATTAATTAACATAGAAATATAAATACATTTAAGATAACAATAGTAATAATTGTGATTGAAAATTGAAATTAGATAAAATAAAATTAAAATTAACATAGAACAGTAGACACTCTTGCATACTTCCTCTCACAGAAGACCAGACATGCACGCATAATTTTACTCCATTCGTCAGCAAACACATCACATTCAGGGTTGGTAGTCAGGAGGGCATTGAGCATCCTTAGAGTGCGACATACTGGGGATTCAGCATGCGCGTGCACAGGATTATGACAGGGTATGCGGCGGAGTAATCGGTCACAAAAACTTTTATAGATTTTTAGCATAGCCACAGCCACGCATCGCCACCATGCTACGATGCGTGGCTGTGGCTATGCTAAAAATCTATAAAAGGCAAAGTTTTTGTGACCGATTACTCCGCCGCATACCCTGTCATAATCCTGTGCATGCCCCTGGGATTCAGCTCTGGCGACAGTTTTGGAAGTCGGTGGAGCAAACAAATTGTGCAAGTGGTTCTGACGGTGTCCGATGTCAGGCATGATCTGCTTAGCCTTCCGCAACTATCTTGGGGTTGGCTTCCAGTCTAACCGGAACCAGCTGAGTAGGTACTAGTGTTTTGCCTCTGACCTCCACAACCCAGCTGGGTATCATGATACCCCTTGGCAAGGATAGTTTCAGATTCTCAGGGTTCTGACTACTTGTAATTATCATCAAATATACAACGTGTAACGGAAACCCCATATCTATCCAAAAGGACTGAAGACAACATCTGGTATGGAGTCTCTATGCAAAGTTTCAGCTCAAAATAAGTGACTCACAGAATTGACCCCAATTTGTTGATTTCGTATGTTTCTTGAATACCAATAATAACAAACGTGTCACATCACTTTCCACGTCACTTGCCAATAAAACGATAATTCTCTTCGTTCTTCTTAATTTGAAAAATTCGGTCTCTGGTATCAATGTATTGAAATTTCTAATATGCTCCACACATGTACACATAGGATTATAAGTCCCTTGCCATATTGTTTATTATCATCCAAAGAAGCCGTGCACTTGGTATGCATATACCCTTTAAATTACACGTTGTATACAAATGACAGCACCGGCACCAACGCAAGGGCTAAGCGCGCTTTGTTAAATGGTCACCTATCTCCCGATCGGGCTTGGCAAGCGTTGATTATCCTTGAAGATCGATCCGTACGCATGTTAATATTCATCCCCGAGCTCCTCACATACATCTATACTATCTATACTCATATTATAAAGCGGAAAAGTTTGTTTGTTTGTTTGTTTGCTTGAACGCGCTAATCTTCGAAAGTGCTGGGTGGATTTGGATGCAATTTGGTATGGAAGTAGCTTAAAGCTTGAGGAAGGTTATAGGCTACTTTTTACGCAACTGCAAAAAAGGAGAGTTATGTTTTTACCGTGATAGAATCCACGGGAGCGAAGCCCCGCGTGAGTACTAGTAATATTATAAAGCGGAAAAGTTTGTTTGTTTGCTTGAACGTGCTAATCTTCGAAAGTAATGGGTTAATCTGGATGAAATTTGGTATGGACATAGCTTGAAGCTTAAGGAAGGTTATAGGCTCTCTTATCTGACTAAAAAAGAAGAAGGTTGTGTTTTTATCGTGATAAAGTCCACGGGAGCGAAGCCCTGCGTGACTTCTAGTGTATAAATAAATCCTTATCCTTACATATTACAAACCAAAGTCTTCCGCCGTGTCTGTGTGTATGTTCGCTTTAAACTCAAAAACTACTGAACAGATTTACATGCAGAATAGCAAAAAAACAAAGAGTAATTCATGAGGAAGGTTTTGGTGTATAATTCATTAAGGTTTTGTGAGAATTGGCAGAATGAGGCTGTATGAATATACAACGTGTAACGGAAAGGGTATATACATACCAAGGGCACGGCTTCTTTGGATGATATCAAACGATATTGGAAGGGTTTCAACTCAAAATAAAATACTCAATTGATACCAAACTTTCGATTTCGTAAGTTTCTTAAATTGAAATCATAACAATCGTGTCACCGCACTACGTAGGTCAATAACTTTCCACGTTACTTGCAAATATCACGATAAATCTCTTCTGTGATATGCTTATTTCAATTTTAAAAGTTCGGTTTCTGGTATCAATGTATTAAAAATTCTCATTACTTCCGAACGTGTAGAGATAGGATTAAAAGAATCCTTCCAATATCGTTTAATATCACTCAAAGAAGTTGGTATGTATATACCCTTTCCGTTACACGTTGTATATTCGTAACCATTTACTTTACTCGTTTTGATTGCCAAGTTACCTACGAAACAGTTTCAGCTGTGTTAGGTACCAGTATATCTTAGTATTTTTGTAACCTAGGTAAAATTGTTTATTTCAGGATTAATCTCTCGGACTTTTGATGAGTAGGAATTCTTCCGTGGTTGGAAGCATCGCCATCGCTAAATGCCGAAGTTCTATGTTATTAATTATATAAAAGCGAGTTGTATCATACATATCCAATTATTATATGGCTTATGGCTTACCACGGCCTAGTTTCGTCACACCTAAGGTATGGAATTATTCTATGGAGTAATTCAACTGACAAGGATATACCTTTCAAAGCCCAAAAACGGTGTATTAGGACGATGTTTAAATTAAAATCGACTGACAGTTGTAAACCATACTTCGTTAATTATAATATACTGACGTTACCGTCTTTATACATATTAGAGGTTGTCATGTTTGTAAAATGTAATCGGCAATTATTTCCACGACTGGCAGACAAAGTCATAAGTCTTTGGATAAAAAATAAATTATTGTATTGTATTGTATACATATACAACGTGTAACGGAAACCCTATGTCTATCCACAAGGGCCGAAGACAACATCTGGTATGGAGACTCTATGCACAGTTTCAGCTCAAAATAAGTGACTCAAAAAATTGATACCAAATTATCGGTTTCATATGTTTCTTGAATGCCAATCATAACAGACCTGTCACAGCACTACGAGGGTTAATAACTTTCCACGTGACTTGGCAATAACACGATAATTCTCTTCGTTCTTCTTAATTTGAAAGATTCGGTCTCTGGTATCAATGTATTGAAATTTCTAATAAGTTCCACACATGTAGACATAGGATTACAAAACCCTTGCCATATCATTTGTTATCATCCAAAGAAGCTGTGCACTTGATATGTATATACCCTTTAAGTTACACGTTGTATACCTATATATAATTTAATGTTCTCTTTCAATTAACAAAAACATGCATCGAAGAGTTAATTAATGTAATAACCAACTCGATATTTATGTATCGCTATATCATCTCAGCTTTATTAATCACTGGTGGACATAGCCTTTTCTCCGCGAACCTCCCACCTGATTATCCGTTAAAATTAATCTCGTTTGAACCGTCATGGTGATTTCTGATAAGTTACGGATCTTTTTAAAGTATATTGAACAACTTGAGATTGTTTTTTATTTTTATTCGTTATTAAACACATGTTTAACCCTATCGCCTGAAGCTCTACCTCGTAACTGGGTTGTGGAATGAAATGAAATGAAATATTTATTTTGTAAATTGGTTATAAGTAACACTTTTTCACGTCATGTTTTTTTGCGTGTTATGATTAGTTTAGCTAGATGAGGCCGGTATTTCCTAACTGACTACTCCGCACTCTGAGAAGAAAAACTTAAACAAACTCTGAGGTCATATAGTCTCTTTTAATGTCCATACAATTTGTATTTGTATATGAGAAGCATGTAGGCAAATGTCTATGGTGTTCTTTAGAGGAAATACCCACGCAAGTTTGAGCAGACTTGTCCAACAATTTTACGAACAATACCAAAGTAAGGACATTTGGGTAGGCCACACAAGTAGGTACTCAAACTGCTTGACATCACTAAACAAATTATAGTGAAAGTAAAAACAACGAAGAAAGAATAACCTACATAGTCCTCATATTAACAATAATGAAATAATTATATAACAAAAAAAATAGGTATATACAATACTTGTCATAGCAAATATTATAATAAATTAAAAATAAATCAACAATTAAAATTAAAAATAAAAAGGCTCACGTATATCACTGGAGCAGCTCATTCCCAAGCCTCCTCAATATAATCTTTAACTGTGTAAAAAGCTTTCTGACATAGCTTACATTTTATAAATAATTTGAATTTATTAATACTTAGTTTTTGAATATAGCTAGGAATTTTATTATAAAACCGTATAACCACCTTTTTTAACCTTGTTTTAGGAATGACATATGTGCCTTTGTTCCTCGTATTTACACTATGAATATTAAAAAAATAAATTTGTCTCTTAAGGAGTGCTTAGGACTTAATTTATAAATTGCACGAATAGCCCTTTTTTGTAATACAAATATTGTGTGAATGTCGGCGGCATTTCCCCAAAGTAAGGTGCCGTATGACATCACACTATGAAAGTAACTAAAGTAAACTAAACGTGCTGTTTCGATATCAGTTAATCCACGTATTTTTCTAACGGCATATGCTGCAGAACTTAGCTTTTTAACCGACTTCAAAAAAAGGAGGAGGTTCTCAATTCGGATGTATGTTTGTTTTTTTTTTATATTTGTTCGGGCATATCTCCGTCACTCGCCAACCGATTTGAAAAATTCTTTTTTTGTTAAAAAGGGTATACCTTCCAAATGGTCCCATTAAAATTTTATCGAAATCGGACAAGCCGTTTCAGAAAAATAGACGAAAGTCTGAAAAAATATTTACATAGACGATCTTTTCGTTTACTCTGCTGGTGAAGGTGATAAGTAGTCGACATTTTGGCTTTTGTAACTACATTAATTAAAACTGATCCACTAAAAAGCGCGAAAATAAAAACTTTTTTGCAAAAAATAAAACCAAATAATTTTAATTTCGGTAGTCGGTGTTATTGGTTTTGTATTTTCTTTTTTTTCACACCGCCTTCCGAAATTAAAATTATTTTTGGCTTTGTAGCGTTTTGATATGGAAGTCCGTTTTTTTTTTTTTTTTGACAACTGAAGCTTTGCATCCAAAGTTATGCCCAAGAATTAGTATTTTCGGGTTTCAACATTTCGCCCTTTATTGATAGGGGGTCAAATAGTAGCTTCATGTAAAATACAAATTCTCAGCTGAATCTGGTTAGAGTGAAAGCCGACCCCAATGTTGGTTGGCGTAGTAATAATAATAATATAATAATAATAATATAGTAATAATAATAATATAGTAATAATAATAATATAATAATAATAATAATATAGTAATAATAATAATATAATAATAATAATATAGTAATAATAATAATATAATAATAATAATATAGTAATAATAATAATATAGAGCGATTGGCATCAGCGCTGCGTATTCCGGGTTCAGTTCAGTACCGAAACGAATGTGTGTATGGCCTACAAATAGTTGTTCCAGTTCTGGGTTTTTTTAAGCATGGGAAATCATCCAATCACTACCTCCCGATCTGGGCGAAGCGGGAGCGTGTGTCGGACTTTTACTGACTAAAACCCATCCGTATTCCGTCGTTTGCCCTTCGTTTTCCGAGTGTAATGGGCGGGGTTCGATCACATGTCCAAAGCCTTAGCCATTATAATATGAGTTGAAGATTTGATTTAAATCACAGTCGCCACCTATCAAAAATGCTCTTATTCACAACATTTTTAACAAGTTTTTGACACTGAATAAAGCTAAAATAATAATGAAACTGGAAATATTGGTCTTCCGATGAATATGAGTATTATATAAATAAATGATTGAAATATTCTAAAATTGTTTTTGTTGTGTTTATTACGTCAATATTCCCGAGGGTGGAGCCCGGGATCCTTTGCAGCAGAGCAACGGCTGCAAATAATCCCTTGGATAAATATTGTTTGTAATAACAAGTTTTTAATCAAGTTGAACATAATTTTAAAACCTATCAATGCCTATACAATAGATTTTATATTATTTTATATTCATTAATTTTCTAAAATACTATTATTTAAAAAAAATAAACATAACAATACTTCAGAAATTCATGTCATAATAAATTATTAAATGGGGAAACAAAAATCTTCATAAACCGTAAACTTTTAACTATCGGATCGAATTTCTATAAAAAATATGTAACTTGATTTTACTTTTCAAATAAAAAATTTGGAACATGTTAATTGGCCTGGTAGCACGCGTAATTTTTCACACTGAGGTGAACCTGACGCAAGTTAAAATCTCAGGTCTCACCTGCACACGGCCAGCCACCTGTTAACTGCAACTCAGCAATATAAAAAAAAGAAAAGGAGCGAGCGCCAGCCAGTGCAAAAAACGAGAATCGAAGACGACACGTTTTGAAAATAAAAAAAAGCTCTCGCCCACCAGATGGTCGCCTCGACGCGTCGAGAAACCCGCTTTTGAGCAGGTTGTGACTTACCACGCATATTTATTCGCACTTTTGAATACAGGGAAAATTGAATAACAAATACGATTAATCGTTGCGAACTGTGAACAGCCAAATGTCTCTTGCACTGTAGGCGGAGAAATTTATTCAAGGTCGTAACTCTTCGTCCGCATACTTAAATTTGCATAGCCCTAGCAGTATAGCACCCTGTCAGTACCGATATTACGTGCTTCTTGTCTCATTTAAAACGAGTACATTCTGTATAAGAGGACTCGTGCCATACGGCAGTGCAGATCCAGCATTTTATTGCACCTTTCAAATTCGTTCCAAATGTGATCATTTAGAAGCTAGCAGAAATTAATAGGCCATATGTTTTCGTTATTCATTAAATAGCCTATTTTAGAGACGATAAGACTCCATATGGTGCAATATTTTTTGTGTCCCTGTGCAAAAACAGGATGGAACTACACCCACAAAACAATCAGACAACGAATAAAAAATCGGACGTATGGACCTGTTTCAAATTTAAATAACGTGTCAAGTCATCTCATCGCCTTAGTTCCTGTTCCTTCTTTTGTGTTGATAAACAGTTTATTCTTTGTTTAATCCAATTCGACGTTACCCAGAGCATATTATGATCTTGTTGTTTTCCATATAGGCAGGTAATGTTTAAACTAATTGCGATTCCTGGTCAGGTTAATTGTGAAACATAATACTGTCAGTCTCCTAATTACATTAACAAGTAAATAAGGCAACAAATTGTGGGACATAGATAAATAAGATGATCGTTATTTGTGACCTGTGTCATCTATCTGTAATGTACTGCGACGAGCGGATCGGCGCTGTTGATCACGTTGTGAGTATTAATTACTTCGGCACTAGCTAGGAAATCGGCCCGCCTCCGCAATCACTCCCTAGCTTACTAATGCTCGTGTAACTTATTGCCGACGATAGCAGCCGTCTCATGTCGCTCATTAATGGATAGTTTCCATTACTAATCGACTTCAAACAACATTTCACATTGTTATTTAAGAGGCTGGTAGGCACCTAATTATCTCATTCGACTATTATTAAATAACCATTGAAATTAAGCAAGTTAAGGCAACTCGTAGGTATATTTATGGTACTTACAACAATTTTAGATAAAACTAATAATGCTAACAGCGGGACCGTTAAAGATGACTATCGTAGTTTTTTTGGCACCCTTTGGTTATAAGTGTTAATCAGCACCATCTGTGGAAGCAATTATTTTTTGTGAATCTTTGGTTTTGGTGATATTGGTCAGTGCTTAGGAACACAGGTGGACAGGAGATATGAGTTGAGATCGGGAGAGTGGCTACCTGGCGGCCGGCGCGTGCGCACCTGTGCCCGCATGCTTCTACATAAATGATGATCACGCAAACACGTAGCACGATGCATTCGTCCACTCACAACATACTTACTTTTAGAATAGTATTTATTATTATTACGTGGGTTCAAACGATGTCGTACACACACCAAACCACACGCAGCGTAATGAACCTATTCATCACCATATCAGGTGAGGAGCCTGTTACTTCCAACTCTGCGTTTGTCACGAACATCGACTATCTCGCAATATACTGCACAGATTGTAGAAAGTAAAAATAGCACAACTTACCTGAAATAAAGTTTTATGCTGTAGAAACTGACCTCCTTATCTAATTTTCAATCGTTCTGTTTTAATTTTAATATATTTTTTTATATTTTATTGTTTCACAAAATAAATAGCGTACATACATGTTTAGTACAAATACAAATTTATGTGCATGAATTAACAGATATTGTACTGCTGGTACTTAAAGAAGGAAACCCTGAGCTATACGTACCAGTAAGTACCAGCAAATGAAAACATAACACGATTAAAAATTATCTTCCAAAAAAAACTCAAAATATGGTACTTTGATGAGGATGCGAGTGTACCGTTGCATGTCGAACACACGGCGGAAGGTTATGAGGCTGTATTTAAATTGAATCAGTGTATTTTCAAGAATATCTGAGATACGTCTGTCTGTAACATGAACTGAATCTAAAACAAGATTCAATCATACGATAAAATAATAAATGATCCCACTGCCGCACATCAACACTTAAGTCGTTAAGGGCACTTCACATAACACTGCGCACGCGCTACTGCCTGCACTTACGTCGTCGTACGTATTGCGGTGGATTCCAATATATTTTTTACAAATGTTGAGTCACTATAATTGGTAAATTTGAGAAACGTGAACTTACTGCCGTGGTTTTAATTTGTTTTATGACAGCTTACTACTTAACGAAGATAAGTATGACTCGTGTTATCACCAATATTAAAATATTAAATAAAAGTTACCAATACAAATGGTTTCAACCTCTTTAATTGTAGGGTAATGTTTGTAAATCTAAATCTATGTTTATAAGAGGATAGTGTGGCAGATAGAAAAGATTAAAGGCTACGATGAAGATGTCTTGGGGCTAGTTGCATGGGGGAGGGGGATGCGCGCGGAGGTGCGCGGGGCGCGGAAGTGGTGCAAAACGACGAGTAAGGCCGCTCGGCTGCGTCGGATCTTATCGCACTTATCTGCTATATTGATTGCGCCCGTGTCGAAAGCCTCGCCTGGCCAAAAGCGGCGCAAAGCAGATTGAAACCTGAACGTACACGATGATTGATTATAACGTAATGGACACCGACGCCTGCCTGCGAGTGCGACTCACTCAATACGGTATTTTAAATACCATTGCGACTACACTATGGAATTTGTAATGCGAGTGCAAATATTCCAGGTACCTCCATTGATATAGTTTGAATATTTATTTCTTTTTGTATGAGTTTAAAAATGCTTGGTAATCATACTAAATCATTTATAATTTATATGCCTGTGTATTTATATAATTAATCATAGCGTATTCAACGGTTAAGCTTTATTTTTCAATAAAACATTGTTTTTATTAAAACCAAAGCTGTTCGTACAGAGCTTTTGTTTCAAATATTTCGAAACGAATAAAGATGGCACTGAGTTCTGTTGGTGCCGATACCAGAGAAGAAGATGCATAAATATCCGAATGTGCGGATGGTGCGTACCTATACTCGATGCGAAGATACCACAACATTACCAATTACCCGAATTTCACGCTGTTATAGGCCCATAACGGTGGTGTAATGAGTTTTAAAGGGTTTTTTCGGTCCGTGGAATTCTTGCAAACAGGCAGGATCTTAATCTGAAGATCCGAGATGTACTCCTGATGCGCTGGACTCGTTTATAGTGAGACTCGTGTTCTCCGAAACATCCTTCACGGCTTCATGTGATTTATGTTCGCGTTCGGGAAACTATTAAGATGGAAATAACGCGTTGGTCTGCTGGACTTAGATATTTATTTATTTATTTATTGGCCTATCTACAATTGTTACACTGATTATCCTTATATAACATGCAATATGTTACAAACATAGTGTACAATATGTTGCGATAGACACAGCATGCAAAAACAAAATTATAACATCAATAGAATATAATACTAGTGCAGAAATAACGCTAACAACATTACTAGTTTATACAGTAGACATAGAAAATAAAACAGTACGGTAGATTATTTTTGATGGACTTGGCGCTTGATTTTTTAAGTGTTGTGGAAAAAATGTCTATTGATTCATCGCAATTATTAAGAAGCCTGCAAATTCTGGGGATAGGGGAATTGGATATACAGTTTTGCGGAATAGGGGATGTATTAGTTTGATAGGGTGACGCGGATAACTGTGGGGAAGGTTAAAATTAATCTTACTTAACAACTGGGGGCAGTCTATTTTACTCCGAAGTAATTTAAAAAGAAAAAGTAAATCTATACCATCTCTTAGTTTTTCGAGTGAGATCATGTCAAATTTTTAAGACGTTTTGCATAGCTCGGAACTTTTTTTGGCTAATCTCGCACAATATGCAAGATGGTACAAAAATCTTTTTTGAATCCTCTCTAACCTAAGACTATGTGTTGCACAGTGGGGCCGCCACACAACCGAGCACTATTCCAATACGGTACGAACAAGGCAGTTAAAAAGATAGATCTTAGTTTTAGGTTTTCGAAAACATTTAACATTACAGAAGCTGTGGGGAATAAATGTAAGTTTTCGGTCAAGAAGGACTCCCAAATCTTTAACCTCATCAACTTTTCTGAGGTACGTACCATTCATATTATAATTAACATCAATGAAGTTAGCCTTGCGAGTAAACGTAATTTGGGAACATTTTTCAACATTGAGTAGCATATTATTATCCTTACACCAGTTTAAAAGTCTGTTCAAGTCATCCTGAAGTAATATCGAATCGGCGAGAGAATTTATGACGTGTACTATTTTCAAATGATCGGCGAATAGGAATGGCATGAAGTTAAAGAAGCAATAAGGAAGGTCGTTTACAAAGATGCAAAGCCGTACGCAGCAAGTTTTTGAATTAGCACTTCATGAGAAACTTTGTCAAAAGCCTTGCTGAAATCGGTGTATATGGCGTCGACTTGCTGGTTCGAGTCTAGTGAAGCTGCAATAACCTCCACAAAAGCTACTAAGTTAGTGCAGGTGGATCTTGCAGCAGTGAAGCCATGCTGGTGGTCAGACAGATATTTCCTATAGTAGTAGTTTTGTATGTCAGGGCAAACTATTGCTTCAAAAACCTTGGCAAATGTCGAAAGAATTGATATGGGACGATAATTTTCCACTAAATCATCAGCACCTGATTTGTAAATCGGTACTACTGTGGCCATCTTCCATTGCTTAGGGAAAATACCAGGGCTGAGAGATTTGTTAAAAATCAAGCATAAGGGGCTAGCTAGTTGGTCGGCGCAAGTTATGTTAAAGTTAGGGGGAATTTCATCGCTGCCGGTTTAGATATGTCTAAACTTTTAAGATGCTTGGCTATTTTATTTTTTGAAATCTGGATCAGGGAAAAGCTGTCCGAGTTACAAAGAAGGCTTTCAAAGAAAGGTGAAGTATGAACCACGTCATACGCATGGGTAGCTGGACTGTAGACAGTAGAAAAATAGGTCCCGAACATGTTGCACATCTCATTGCCATCACTAGTTTTGGTGAAGCTATTTGACATTGAGGCTGGATAAGCATTAGTAACACCACGTTCAGACTTAACTAGCTTGTGCCAACGGCTTCGCCCGCGTGGGAAGTTTTCCCGTGTAAATCCCGATCCCGTGGGAATTTCGCAAAATCCTTTCTTAGCGGATGCCTACGTCATAACATCTACCTGCATGCCAAATTTCAGCCTGATCCGTCCAGTGGTTTGGGCTGTGCGTTGATAGATTACTATGTCAGTCAGTCAGTCACCTTTGAGTTATATATATTTAGATGAAGGACCAAAACCTTGGGATTTGTTGTTATTTTCTGTTCAATGCTATTTATATAGGAATTGTAACATTATTTTGCCATTCGGTCACAGTGCTTACTATACCAACGAAGAGATATCTTATCCAAAGGGTTTTTGTACATACTATACCTTTTTCTGACGTTATTCTTTTCACGCAGCAATCTCTCCAACTTTTTTGTGTACCATGGTGGTCGCGCATTACTTTTTACTGAAGTTGATGGGACAAATCGCTCTATGATCTGATAAAGTACTGTATAAAACCGTTCCAACATTATACTGGGGTCGTCTGTATCCGCGAATAATGCAGACCAGTCAGTATTTTCTAGTTCTGGTTTAATTGCAGAGTAGTTAGCTTTTGTGAAGTTTAATCTTATGTTAGGTTCGGGTTTTAAACAATTATTTACATTAAGGCGTAGGGAAATTTCAAGAGGAGGGTGATAAGGATCGACCTTTGTCAGACTATTGATTCCTTCAGACACCTTACATTCGTGAAAGTTTACAAGAACCAAGTCCAGGATTCTATTTTTAACATTACATACATTGTTATATTGTTTGAGGTTATTTATGTGGATAAAGTCTAGAAAGGCCTAATTAAGTTTACTATTATTCCTTGATAAAATGGGATGTGTATAAGTAGCGCCACTGCTATTTATTTGATTGATTCCAATCTATATTGCTTAAATTGAAGTCACCGATAACAACGGTACACTAATCATTTCTTTCTGCTACAGTATTATAGCTATCTATAAAGTGCTCCAAAATTGAATAATGCACAGGTGGGGGTAAGTGAAGAGCACAAATAGCTGTTTTAGAGCCTGTTGCAACACTTACAGTGACCCATAAGTCTTCGCACCCACTCTCCCAAGAACATTGCCTGTCAGCAGCGGACTTTTTCGATACAGCGATCAAGACACCTCTTCCCTCTTTTTTAGCATTAAAACTTGAAGTTTCTCTGTCATGTCTGAAAACTTTGTACCTATTATCAAAAAGTTTGCTGCTGTCGATACAATTATTGAGCCAGGTTTCTGTTAACACTAATGCGTCAAAATTTGAACATACCAAATTACAATAAAATTCATGAGTTTTAGATCGTAATCCACGAGTGTTTCTCTCTCTTCTATGGTTTTCCCCAGCTGAGTTATAATATTGAAAAGGATTATATATAGATATTTATTTAAGAACTCGCGTAAAGGCTTTTCACTAAGTATTTATGCAGCAATGGAAAGGCAATATAACTTATAATCTCGCAGGTATGCAAAAGCTCACGAATTTCGCGAGGTTAATGCGTTGTCGCCGTACCTACAACATGTTATTAAGAATAATAACGGGTGATAAAGCTGTAAATTGTGGTACGTGAGTTCGAAGCACTCTCGAGATTCCTCGCAGTCCCTCGCGCCGGGTCCACACTCAATTGGAAGGATCGGTGGCCGACAAATAAATCGTCAGAACATGCAACTCATTTACACTAGTCATGAATTCACGATTGATCCACTTCTGTAACATTTAAAATTGATATTTAAAAGTGACATATAAACTTAATGTCGCGTTTGTTATACATGGAGATAAAGCACCCGTTAAGTCCTCATGAAGGCCACTTACAGTTAAAACATTTTGTCTGCTAATGATATCTGCTTGCAAGTCGCGGTCTTAGTTTCAGCTGATCAATCACCAATGACGTTTACGGAAGAATAACAGAAAACGATAGTCAGTTATTGAAATTAGGAAGTGAATCAGAGAGCAATCAGAATCAAGTATAAAACGGCACTTTTTATTACGTCGAGACATTTATTCATGATTGTTTCTCAAGCATTCTGAGAAAGAAAAACAAAAAGATCGGACACAATTTTTAAATGAGCCTCAAAAGAGGTTGATATCTGCATCGAATAATACACTGGTATAATATCACAGTCTTCAACCTTGCGCCGTATGACCCATAAAGTGAGCTTTGAGAAGTACAAAAAATAAACTAGCACTTCGTTTCTTCTAGCCTTTTCAATTAATACATATAATAAAACAGTAAAAAAAACGTGTGTCTGTACTCTGTACATTGAAATTTGAAACAATATTTACAAAAAAAAAATGAGAGGGAAAGGGAAAGAAGGGAAGAAACAGAAGCAGAGCAAGAATTTCAAATATCTGTCTGTTTAAATGTTTGTACACGCTAATTTCCGGAACTACTAGACGGATTGTAATGAAACTTTCATCGTTAATTAGCTGATAAAACTGAGCAACATATAGGTTATAATAGATTTCAGAAACTGGAAGCCTCAGGCAGAAGTTAGTAAGTACTATGAGTAACTATGACATTAGGACATATATGTAACGTAGCGTGACGTGCACCTGTCGCGTGCCGGCGCGTGCCAACTGCCAACACGCTCAACCGTGGCGGAGCCAGCGGTCGCCTGCACTTGCCACCGAGCGCACCCACCGTGGACAACACCTGACGCCACCAGCGCCGCATAGCGTCACCCGCGACGTTGCCATGACAATCTATTACAGGAGGATCGCACACACCTAACGCAAGCTTACGAGTCTTACGTGTCTAATTTGACTAGCAATTCAGAGGTTGACTGCAGGTTGGGGAGATATTCGTATACGTGTTATGCTACGATGTGGTTTAGCAATGAATTGCTTAATTGTCCGTTCATAAAAAGTAGCCTATATGTTATTCCAGGATGTTAACTATCTACATACCAAATTACATTCAGATCCGTTCAGTAGTTTTTGCGTGAAAAAGTAATGAACATCCATACATCTATACATCCATCCTCACAAACTTTCGCATTTATACTTAATAGAAATTATACTGAAGTGAAGATTAAATACCTACGTAAATTTAATAGAATTTAAAGATTTATTTGTCAAGGTTTATTGGCTTTCCGATACTTTAATAGTGTTCCGACATAACAGTTAATACTCGCAGGTCCTTCTTTGCCTCCAAAGCCCAAGTTTACGTCTTCTTTATTTAACATTGTGTAATAAACACATTCCTCGGAACCTGAAGGTCCTTCCTTATCTAATTTAGGTATGGCTAGGTTTACTTTATTTGCCGTAACTTCTTTATTGTAACCCTTAAGTAGCGATGAGCGATGATGTTGAATTCGACTACATTTGTTACTCTTGGTGCATCCTCATACAGGTAAACTTTTGCCTTCACTTATTCTTAAAGTGAGAGTACCTAAATAACGGTATTAACTTATTCGCTACAGATCATACCTTCTCAAAATAGCGTTTCGTTTAGTTAACTTATTTCGTGAAAAAGACATTACGTACACAGTCCTATCCTAACATTCCTAACACAGCGCATCATGTTTCTATAAATGAGTAAGAAGGTAATTGCTAGATTATATTCTTGTCTTGGGTTCAACTTACTGAAGGTGCAATTAATGCTTTACCATTAAACCTTCAGTCAGTTATACCTGTGCACCGGCAAGTGTCCCTGCAACAATTCTACGATTCAATTCCACACCGCATGTGTTCTAGAAATCATGCGGGTACCCGCTTAACTGCACACATTCACCTGTTTCTAACCAAAAATAGACAAGACGCTAGGAGGATACCGATCTAACGCGTTGCGTTTATTACAAAAATAGTATAGAAACGTATCAAAAGTGATACGTCTTTGTTCTAGTTTGTCTTGTCAGTCTGTTTTGTCTAGGCATCCTAAATTATCTTCTTCAAACAACCTATCGTCGTTTAAAACGTCATAACATATAGTGAAATACGCCAAGATGCATTAACTCAATCATAATTTGCTTTAAAATAAACATTAATTGGTAAAACTTTCCGGTCCAGAATAAAATATTCTTATTTTGGAAAATAGTGTGGGTTTAATAATTGATATATTTTTAAAATGCCATAAAGAAATCCAATAAAACAAGAAAACATGTAAAAATATGAAGGATAATATCTGCGCACTGGGTGGCCGCTGTGAACAAACAACTAGATCGCCTACGCTAACTTCATTTGAGGCAGGCGCCAAAGGTTATCAGCGACCACCAGTTGCCATGCAAAAGAGTTTACGCAACATACGGTTTAGTTTGCGCTCGTTACTTGAGCAGCGGTAACAAGGAATAACGTCAAACGGTCCAGTGAATGGAAAAAGTGACGAATTCAGCACGTGCTGGTCGTGTGTAGGCGCGCGCATGTCTTGCGCACGCGCCGGCCGCCACGCTCCGCCGCATCACACCCTCTACCCCTATCCTCTATAACACCACTTTTTACATTTTTACAAACACTCTTCTAACCGTCATGTGCGCGACAGTTGGACTTAGACGCTGATAACTGATAGCGTTGTATTAACACGCCCGTGTAATTAAAACAACGAGGGATGTGTAAGCTATGACCGTGCACATTTAAATATATAATTATGTCAACTCGTCCGAGACCAGGACAGTTAATTTAAGCCATCGTACACAACACACCCAATTTTTCTAACAAACCCAAAGAATCCAAGGCTGATGTGTGTCGAACATAATAATGAGCACCGAAAGATGGAGATGCAGCGTCCACGAGACCTGTGCGCTACGAGGCGCAGAAACGCTTAAATTATATTATTATACTCCTGTCAATAAAAACACATGACCTTATTATACGAAACCTCTGAAAGCAGATGGACATAAACCTTCACCTCCTTTTAGAAAAGCGATTGAATCTGTAAAAGTAACGAAGTCTAAACAGAGAACCAACATCAACAAACAGAGAACATACATCTCCACCGCTGCATAAAATTAAGTTTTGGTTTACTTTTTCGACAAGTTACCATAAAGCGGCATGGCCAAGTGACTTTTATTAAACAACTAAACGTCCAAATAACGTCCATATCCTTGCATTAGTGGGTGAGCTTGTATTCGTAACAAAATTTGGAACGAGTGTGTATAAAAGTCCATATAGGGACAATAATGCACTATTGTGCTCTGAAAGCAGTGAGTAAAGTGATACAGGTTAGGTGTCGGGAGGAGCGCGGTGCGGCGAGACGCGGAGCAGCGCGGTGCGGCGCGGCTGTGGTCGCGACACGCGGGGGCGGCGGCGGCGTGCGCAGTTGCCGTATTTTATTTATAATTACGGACGACGACCCGAGCCCGGACCTGTCGAGATTTCACCTGCTATTATTGCCATTGTTATTGCATTTATTACGTTGCTTGTTACAGATTTTACTGTCTGCAGGTTTTAACGAATGGCTCTGAATGTTAAGACTATATCACCGTGCTGATTTCTCCTTGTAAACGGGCACGTGTAACGATCTCATCTTATAGTGAGCCGTGCCGATTTAATTGATATGATTAAGTTTTTAATGTTCCACCAGTCCAGATACACAATGTAAAAAGAAAGTAAAAGAGAATTTACCATTAATGTTTAACTTTCATATAATAAATGTTCTTGTTCCTTTTGTTGATATTGATGATCTTTTCTTTAATTATTAATATTCTTGGGATATCAATTTAACGTCGACTCATGTCAGGACATATTTTCTACATACTTAATTGTTCATTTGCGCACTTGCGCAACTAACACGAAACATTTATACTAACAAATAACATTAACAATAAAATATACTTATGATAGCCCTGAAAGTGATCTGCCAAAGATACATTTAATTTCAGCGTCAAAAGCAAGTATTGAGTTTCTTACTGCTCACAAAAAACTAATATGTAATACCTAAGTATCTTTGAGAAACAGGTTGTGTTTTTATTTTTTGCAGGCAGTTACCTAGACGTCCATTTAAAATCTAACCGTCCCATTGTGTCGTAAAAACACACCAAAAAACACAAATCGATTACAAGCAATACAATTTGGCCACCTGTCTTGTAATACCTACAACTACATAGAACGCCAATGTACGAATTAATTCGGGAATTGAAACGGTTTTAGCGTAGCCTACGGTACACATAGCAAGACTTAATTTAACAGCATGGTAAAAGGATCTAATGTTTGCATCAGTACCTCAACGATGTTACCGTAGTATAATAATATTCTAAATTAATCTAACATTGTTGACATGTTAAAAAGTCTAGTAGTAGTAAGCTTGAAAAAGGCGTAATACCGGAATGACATAATTATGAATACGTGAACCTGATGCATCGTCGCCGTGATCCGAGGTAGTCGGCGGGTCAGAGGTGAGGCCGGGCGGCGGCGCGAGGCGAGGTGCGCCTCCTACGCGCGGTACCGTTACACACCGGTTAATTTTTATGCAGACACCAGATTATTGTATTAACGCCCGCGCCCTCTAGCGAACAAGGAAACCGACCGAGAACAAAAGACCGCTTCGATTTGATCCGAGTAACTGTCCCGATGTGAAATGTAAAAAATAACTCATGCCCCGAGCGCTTTGTAATAATCATATTAAATTCGTATCACAATTTCACATAAATGTCACGTCACTCAGAAAATGTAGATTGCGGATTACGTTCGTTTGATTCGCATCTTTCTTTGTAATCATTTACAAAAGCATTCAGTGTGTGACTTCAAAATTAAAACTGATTTTTCTTCGTTTCGACGATACGTGTCCTCTTTCTATCGAGCCGTAAAGTAATAAGTAAGTATATTAATATACATAGATACATACATAATTATGTATTTATTTTGCATACTATCCCATTTCAATTTATTTACTCATGCTGTGGTGAAACGACTCATATCTCAGCGACGCAAAATGTATAGGTATGGGTAACTTATTTCTGTATTTTATCATTTTGTTTTTCGACGGTAATATATCCTATTTAAAATTATAAAATTGACTGTCATCACTGACAAAAACGGCGAATAAAAAGTTGGTCGCATATTTTATTATCTGGTTCGCATAAGTATGTACATACGTACATTGCGAGACGGCGCAGGTCGCGGACACTTCGTAATTAACATTGGATGCTAATGTTCGCGGGTGCTCACTGCCAAGAAGTTTGCTCGAGTATGTTTTTATTGCCAGTGTTGAGATGCTCAACGCGTGACTCAGCCTGCCTACACACTTCCATAATCTTTGTTTATTTATTGGTATCAAATAAAAAATGTCAATGAAAGTTACGAATAGCAGATTATACTTCCGATTTTATATCATCGTGATAAATGAGTGACTGCTATGTTGAAAACTGTTTACATTTATAACCTTTGCAACGATTTCATGTTAATGACGTAAACGCGTGCCCGTTGATGTCTTTTGTTAGCGGCCGGCCACTAACTGTCCGATATGTTTCTTTTATGGACGAAATATTTCAACTTGATCGGATACAATTAAGTAAGTCGCAGTTTAACATTTGCATTGAACCATTCCTTTTACGCTTTTGACTTCCATGATTTTAAGAGACGACTTGATATTTTTTATTGTTAAGCGCCGCTGGGCCAATATTCGTATTCTCAGCGAGGACGACCCGTTTACTAAAGTGGTTTTGTTTGAATTGATAAATTTTATTACCTATTCATATTCGTGCACATCTAGTTACACTAATGTGTAGATTAGGTACAAACTAGGTACTATAAACTGATACTGAGGTGGCCCTACTTAGCAGATGGTAAGTGCGGCAACTGGTGCACTTTGCGTCTGTCTTTTGGTATCAGATCCGCAACGAATTCCTGGGCGATAAATTAATACATCTGGCAAGTATTGTATCAAAACAATGCAATTCCGAGCTATAAATATTTCCTCTTATTTCACTGCTGTTTATCGAGTTGATACAAAGCTGAGATTGCGCAATCACAGCCTCCAAGCTTAAGAAAATAAAGCATCAGAATCCATTTACTCGGATCTACAAAGCATCGCTACCGGTAAATAATCTTTTCAGAGTCGTTGAAGCGCGACGTCGCCGCCTACGCGCGCTGCTACCCATAGCTCACAGGCGCTGTGTCGTGCTTATTGGCACAGGATCGCGGGATTTATCGCGTCGCCGTCACACCTCCGCCCCGACACTCGCTCTCCGGACACCGCGAGCACCGGGACACTGAGGCACAGCACTGGGACACTGAGGCACAGCACTCTAGAGACACATGTGGCTCGCGCCTCCATCACCGCACTAACGACACCATCTGTCTCTCGCGTAATCATAAAACACATCCTATGATGTACTCACACGTTTGAAAGAACTATCTCTGATTTTAGTCGGCTGCTACTGTCGTTTATTATGAAATATTTTAAAATCAGTCTCAGAAACTGTATATCTTTGTGATTTTATTCAGTCATTTATTTTTCAATAACGTATGCTATATATATAAATAAAAAAATGAGTTATAACTCATTTCAAGTTATACACAACGGTGCAACAAGCCACAGTCCAGTGGTTTTACATCGCAATTTAACGACTTTATGGGTACTCGCTTATAAACTGATCAATAATATTATTAGTTATTATGAAACTCGGAGCAGAGGATATCAAACTCAATTAACAGAGCTATAAATTATTGTCACTGAAACATTAATGTGCTTGTGACTTTGTGACATGACTGTCATATTGGCTGCGGCTTGTAACTATTAGTGCCCTAATGGGGAAATACACATATTTATAGATCGGGTGTTTAAAATTTATCAAACGTCTTGGTCTTGGACAATTCAGGGCCATGGAGTCCTAGACCGTTGCAAGGCTGCATGCCAGGGGTCGATGCCATCTCGAAGAGGCTTAATGACTCATCCAACTGATGAAGATGTGCACTATCCAAGTAAAACCAAGGAAAATTCCCGGATGGTGCAAGACTGTTGAGAAGTATAAACACAAAAGACTTTAAGTTTCAGGTATCTCCGAAGAACTGATGAACTGAAAATACTTTAGCGATTGTTTAGCAACAGGAGTGGAGTGGTATAGTATGGTGGTACAGCTATCAGACCAATGCCGAATATCCACTCAAGCCAGTAAAGGTGATGGGAGCGTGAGTGTGTTATTGCACAACACACTTGCTACTCTCAAAAAGATAGGTAAAGTTTTACTCTAGTAAACTAAAGTAGCAAAACTAGCTTTATGTTTTTGAGTTTCAAAGTGACTTAAGTGGTCTATTTCAAATGTGTTTTCAATTTTTCGTTTAACATAGAACAGAGGTATGATCTTAGCATGTCAGAGATGAGGAACACGATTTTTGCCAGGCGATGGGTTTTTGGGGTCGCTACTGCCCAACAGTTCCTCCGAAAATGGCCGGCACATTGTATTTTTCTTAGTCCAAGCTGACAATTCAGAATGCCTAACCCGGATCTAATACAAGGAGGATTTCATCCTTCATCATTGAACAGGTTTGCATTTGATGTTCTCTAAAAACAAGCAGTATTAACATGCATCATTATTGTCATCTGCTTTGCCTTTTCTCAACTATGTTAGGGTTTTACACAAAGCGACTGTCTGTCTGACCTGAAAACTTGTAGGGATATAGGGCAAAACATGAACATAAATTGATTCCTTTGCGGGTAAGGTAAGTAATAGCAATAAATCACTCGTTTTATCATAAAATCATAAACCTGGTGATTATTTTGCTATCAGTGTCCTAGTACCTATAGGCACAACTTAATATTTTAACAGTAGTTTAATAGTATTACCAAACCAAGCAAAAAGCTGCTATAATGCTGTACATATCACGAGCAATATTCCTGTGATTACTACATGTGACTGTTACTAACTTTATTGGCCATGTTCACAGTATTGATTAATCGTGCTACAATTTTATTATTGTGTAATTGCAATGCGCCATATAGACACGCCGAGTCATATTAAACACACCTATTAATAATAGCAATCAACACTCAAGTTATTGTATGATCTAACAAAGTGCTGAATGTTCTGCAGCGGATATCACCGTTCTGTCTGAAAAGTGCGATATGACTGTAAACAACATCATGCTGACGTCCGTGCATGTTCCAGACAACGCTTGCAGGCGGAAATCGTCAACATCGAAATGTATCGAGTGTGTGAGGAGATTATAAATCGTTACAATGTCATATCAAGAGTGGGTTAGATAATTTATTGAGAGGTGCACATTGAAATCACATTTATTTGTGCGCACGCGCCGACGCGCGACGTTACAAATCATGCTTATCGCCGCAGCTTGACTTGGTCCATTGCCGCCGCCAACCCTAAATCTAGACGGATCTAGATACTTACGTACGACGCCCAGACGTGGCCTCTTCAGCACTACACATAACATAGCACCGATCGGTAACGTCTCGCGCCGACCCGCCTTGCGCAACTCTGCAAATTGGTTTATTTCACGAACAACAACCAACGTACACACGTTCACGTTATTATCTATCTAGAATCTCCGCACTACATTAATAATGTTTCTAGTTTAAAAGATATAAATAATTAAACATAACAATACCAAAGCTCTTCTCGAACGAGGCCAAATTAGTGTCGAAACCCGTTTGCGTTATCTTTAAGGCGATCACTTATAAGTTATAACTAATAGAAAAGTTCAAAGTTCTATTAGACTATTAGGTGTGAACTCTAATTGGTACCGCATATCAGCGATCGATATCGGATTAGATAATCACGATGCAAATAGGAACAGAATTAATTAATGAGAATGCATTGGATTGGACCGAGTGCGGGGACGCAGCGCACGCGCCGCGCTCCGTGCGGGCCCGGGCGGTGGTCGCCGGCTCGTCGGTGACCAATCACTGCGGCTCGCACACGCATTCGCGCTCTCCACAACACGTCTTCACTGACTGCCACTAATTGGCACCACTATAAGATAATGTGTATTTTCACCTATTATTGCTACCGTTTATGTCCTCGCACTATTATTAACGTTATTTAACTAGGCTCCAGGAAGATTGTGTTAAGGCATGGATCTATCGATCTATCGTATCATAACGAAGGCCTAATTAGATAAATACTCAAACACATTGTAAGTACTTAAAGATCCAAGTTAAGGTTTTTTCTAAATAAACTAATACTACTAGTAGAGACTGATATTAAATCAGATTTAGCCAACCACAGTGATTATTTACTTTCAATAACTGTCTGTAGTCGTCAACAGATGTCGCTACAATTTAAAGTCTCGAACATAACTATGCTTAATTGTTACAATATAAGTTTCGTAACTTGCTTCGATAATATCTTAATTTCAAACAAATCTATAGAAAAGTGCCAATAATAAGTACCTATCTGATGTCTTAGAAACGTGCACTTGCCTGACAGGGTCAAAGGTTAACGGAGAGATTAATATCTTATTGGACAACTTTCGTACCAGTAACCCTCATGATCTGCTTTATGTTCTGATAAACTTATTGGATTATGATGTCAATTAAATTTTAAATGTTTATTCATCGAATGAGTCAGTGGTTTGTGTAAATGTTGGGAAACAACCGCTTGCGTTTGATGATTGAATTACATAGCTCAAATAGAAGACAAATAATTTCAAAGCTAGTGACCTGTTTATAAAGAATTTGAATGAATTTCCATAAACTATATATGCAAGTACGGGTTTCTAAGTAGACCTCATAACTTCTAATACCATACCAAGAGTACCTGACCAAAGTGTGATATACTTGATGTTCACTTTTTCTAGGCGCTTCTTTTTATTTTCCGGTACTTTGTTACGTGTAACGAAATCGTCTGTTTATTAAGGTCCACATGGAAATAACCGTTTGTATTTTCCCCTTTCTTGAAAAATCATAGTGTGGTAAGTATCAAGAAAATCATACGAAGTACGGGATGCTAGTCAGTATATGCTCGCTGCCTCATTATTGTGAACCGTAAAGTACCTGCATACTTAGTTAGCCTTTTCTTCTTACCGCGCACGCGCAGAAAAGTGATTATAACGGTCGCCTTGATATCTCAAGGATAGCTTTATTTACGTATATATGTGAGTGCGTTATAGAAATTTTAGATACCTACAAAGAATTGCTAGTGTTGGGAATATGATTATCGTCGTTTTAAAGAATTTACTAACGATGTACCATGGCTACGGCCCCGTGCTTTTTTCTGGGTTAAAACCTATGTCATTCAGCAACAGCACGACTTTCGGTCAGTTATCTTTTTGGAAATTAGATTACTGCTACTAGAGTGTACCGCCAATAAAGTAAATGTAAATAAATTTATTTTTGTTTTGAAGTTCATTTGACAAAGTTGAAGAAAGTTTAGTATCTACCCGAGTGTTGAGTAATGTTGGTGGACTTTTAGGTATTTCTACTAATTAGGCATAGGGGAGGTGGCGGTAGGTGCGGGCCCGTGGTGACCTCGTGGCCGGGTGACCGTCGGCGGCCTGGCGCCCACCGTCTAATGCCCGCCAGGCGACCCACATCAGACCGGTGCCCCGGTGCTTTGCGCTATTGTCTCGATAAACTCGCTGCCGCTAAATAACCACTTACTGAACCACAAATTGCGTCTAAAGTAGACGCGACGCGAACTTTGTTTGTTGCCTATTAAAACATTGCTTATGGTTTATAGTTTAGATCGTTGTTTATTTAGCGGTACGGTAAATGATGGAAGGTTTGAGGTCCGGTAAAATAAGATTGTTTTATATTTTGACACATTGATGAGTTGTTTGTATTCTTATACACACAGAATTATCTTATTAACTCCCGAGTTAATTACGGGTCCATTATACACATATTTGTTAGTTAGCCTCGTGTTACCAACTTATTTTACTAACTATCTCACCATGTGTGCCTCTTTGGGTCTTTTGCCTGCTCATGTGCTCCCCACAAGATCAGGTAATTGTCTAGATCACGTACTTCTAAAATCTAAACGCCTTGCCACAGTATTAGTCCTTGAAAGCCATATCACCGATCACCTCCCAGTCATCCTTTGTCTTGACACGAAGAAAATATCCGTAGCTAAGACATCAGCTAACGTGCTCCGTTATAATTTTTCAGAAATTAAAGAATCACTGGATAGCACTGACTTCAGTCATGTGCTCAATGAACAAAACTGTAATCTTGCCGCAGATTTACTTATATCTACCATACAAGGTGTTATTACAAAGCATAGCTATACTGCTCGAGTTTCTAGGAAATGCAGGATTCTCAAGCCGTGGATGTCCCCTGGTTTAGTTCGCTGCATCAGAAACCGAGACCGGCTTCACAAAAAATCTAAATCATCCCCCGATAACGATATTCATAAGACAACCTATACCCGATACCGAAATTTCCTCAACAATCTTTTAAAAAAATTGAAAAGATCATACGACCAAAACAAACTATATAAAGCTAAAAACAATACCAAGGCCACATGGAAAGCTATTAACGGTATAATAAACCAAAACTCTCTTCCGCAGTCGTCAAGTGCGCTTCTGCAAAGCTCGACAGACGCTAAAACATCTATTAACCGTGTAAATAGCTTTTTTGTTAGTGTGGGTGAAGATCTAGCCTCAAAAATTAAATCTCCTCCTGGATCCCGTTATGTTGAATGCTCATTACAACCCCCGCCGCGCAATTCTCTTGTCATTATGCCGGTCGACGAAATGCAAGTAAAAGGGGTTATTGACAGCCTACGCAGTGATTGCGCCACCGGCTATGACAACATCCCTGCCAGTGTTCTCAGGCAGTCTAGCTCCGTCCTAGCAGTTCCCATAACACACGTCTGCAACCGCGCCATTGAGTCGGGTACTTTCCCCAGGGCGTTCAAGAAGGCTGTTGTTCACCCAATTTTTAAGAATGGAGACAGATCCAATGTCACCAATTACCGGCCAATCTCCGTTTTGAGTTCCCTGTCTAAAGTACTTGAAAAAATACTTAACAAGTGTCTTTCCACATATCTCTCGAAATATAAGCTACTAGCAAATAATCAGTACGGTTTCAGACAGGGAATCTCTACTGAGGATGCGGTTCTTGACCTTACTGGTACGGTGGTGGGCAAGTTGGATGAGGGGTTGAAATGCTTCGGTGTCTTTCTTGACTTGTCAAAGGCGTTTGACTCGGTTTCTGTACCTATACTTATTTCTAAAATGGAGGGCATTGGAATACGCGGAATTGCTCTTGGTATCTTCTCAGACTATCTGACAAATCGCTCGCAATGTGTTAAAATCGACTCATTGTATAGTGACTATGGGAGCATCAATTTCGGTGTGCCACAGGGCAGTATTTTGGGACCTACCCTCTTTTTACTCTACATAAATGATTTGTGCCGCCTGTCAATACCTAACTGCGATATATTCACTTATGCGGATGACACGGCACTGATCATTTATGATGATAACTGGGATGACTGCAGATTGAGGGCGGAGCGGTCGGTTCAACGAGTGATGACATGGCTCTCTGCGAATTTGTTAACCCTTAACGTCGAGAAAACCAAGATTGTTCGCTTCACTCTCCCTCACACGATCAAACCTCCTGTGGGTACTGATATTGTCAAAGCCCACACTTGCCAGAACTCTTTGGATCACAGCCCGAATGCTTGCACTTGCCTAACCCTATCACTGGTTCCAAGTACCAAATACCTTGGAGTTCTTATTGATAAGCACCTTAGCTGGCGTCCCCATACTGAAGCACTCTGCTCGCGAATTAGGAAATTTTTATATATTTTCAAGGAACTCAGACACTCAGCTGATCGAGAAACTCTTTTCCTTGTGTACCAGAGTCTGTGTGTCTCTGTTCTTACTTACTGCATTTCCGCTTGGGGAGGAACCTGCAAAACCCACCTAATTCAGGTTGAACGAGCCCAAAGGGCAGTCCTAAAAGTAATGCAGTTCAAACGCAGAGATTATCCAACCGCTCTGCTCTACTCTGAGTCAAAGGTCCTTACGGTGCGCCAACTGTTCATTCTGCGTGCTGTTCTACGCCGTCACTCTTTGCTTCCTCTTGACGACAAAATTTTAAGGAAACGCAAAGGTCATCCAGTCTGCAATCCTACCCAATGTCGTACTTCATTCGCGGGCCACCACTTCGGAGTACTCAGTGCTAGAATTTATAATAAAATCCATCGTATTCTCCATATATATCCTCTCACCAGAAGTACATTGATGACCAAACTTACCAATTGGCTCCAGGACTTATCTTACGATAGTACTGAACGGGTCCTTATAGTTAACTCATAGTCCTTAATGTTATAATATACCTTTTACAACTATTCTCTATAACATCATTATCTAGGCGTACAGCAATCTAACACCACAAAAACACACACACATATACACACACATACTCACATCCATACACACATACTTCACTTACACCTAACACACCCCTCATATTACTTACCTCCCAGAACACTGAACTTGCCGCAATTAAAGGTGTATTGCTCTAGTACGACCTGACATTGTTAATCGGGGTGGGGACCTGGTGTCCTATAAAACAGGCTATTAGCCTAGCTTAGGCACCAGTCTCCCACAATATTGCAGTTTAATATAATTGCTAAACAATATTACCATGTAATCTCTTTAAATATTGTGGTGAGAAAATAAATAAAATGAAAAATGAAAAAAATGAATTTGAATTTTGAGGTAATTTTTGGCACAATTTGGACTTGATAGTGTTTTCAGTATAGAGAATAAATAATCAGTAGAGCCTTTCGAGGTTTATAAAAATAGGATGATGTCTGCTAGCTACATCATACTTACTAGCTACATAATTATATTCTTTAACGCATAAAGGCATCTGGGCTTATTCTTTTTTCTCGTAGATATTGATGTTGTTCATCGACTTACATCTCCATGAAGTTCATCTCATAGTCACCGATACCTGTATACCTGTGACAATTTGATTTGTCTTATTATGGTTAGCCCGTAATGCTATTATTGGCAAGGCAATGTTCAGGAATGTTGTAATTTTTCAATTTCTCTGGATTTTGTGGTAGTTTATTATTTTGATTGTGCATAATTATCTATTGTTAGAGTAGGAAGAGTATCTACCGAGGAAGTAGATTTCAGACTATTTATAGAATATAGGTATGCTTCGATTCTGACCTACATAGGTACCTACATAATCTTAAATCTTCAATATTTTTAGGTCGATATACGATTTTTTCTCTAATAACGTGCTATAACTTATGGTTCATGTTTTTGTAGCGATTTCTACACAACAAACTTGTAAAAGCACTTATTTCCCAAAATGGAGATCACTCATCTTGATCGGCATGATCACGCGCATCCCGCTTTCGTTATTCGGTGTACTAACCATTATTTCGTAAAACGAAATATGGCCGTGCGAGGAATCTATATGATTTGTGAAATAATGGGACAATCGGGGTTTAGAGAAGAATACAGCTCGTTAAGTTTATGACATGTTTATTTTCTGCCTACAGAGGTAACAGAAAGGAACGCGATTAGACCATCGGCTTAGCTATAGCCTCATTGATAAGTATTATTTTAATACAGTACATTAAAATAATAGCATAATGTTATACTTTTCTCAGAATATATTAATCATTTATACTTAAGGCACTTTGTACATGGCTTAGGATACGAATATAATTTTAATAAGTGTATGACACTCGGCAAATGCCATATGACTAGCGTAGCCACGGTGACGCGACTGAATATAACCTTACCATAAAATTATTCTAACTTACATCAAAAGTTTAAATTTACATTGGTCCCCTATACACTAAACATAAATATATAGGTAAATTTACACACAGTTGAGATTTAAACCATTTACAAAAATAATTTAATTTTAAATACTTAGACTACTAGAGCGTCGTTCAGCTAACACTTAGAGGATGATACAGCTAAATAAGAGATCGAGGATCCTGCGGGGCTCAGTCTTTTTAATAGGCGTGGACAGGAGCGGGTGGTTGGAGGGGCTGGTGTGAGAGTGGCGAAGACATCGACTCCGGGCGGTACTCGTAAGGTGAGGCCCCGGGGACGCCGCAGCCTCCCTCAAGGTGCTTACTCAGCAGGGACATTCGCGAGAACGTCTTGCCGCATCCGGAACAAGAATACTTCTTCACGTCGGAATGGGTTTGTAGGTGAGCACGCAAGTTCGACCTGTCGGCGAAAGCGCGGCGACAGTGATGGCAGGAGAATGGTTTCTCCCCCGTGTGCGTGCGGATGTGGCCCTGCAGCAGCCACGGCCTGGAGAATGCCTTGCCGCAGAGATGACATTTACAAGGCAGAGTGTGGGTTCGGATGTGCATCTTAAGCGCTCCGAGAGATGTGTACACCTTAGCGCAGTATTTGCAGCTAAATGATTTCCTTGCGAGGCTTCCCTCAGCTGCGGCGCAGTGGTATTGCTGATGTTTCGACAAACCGGAGTAAGTCGAGTAGGACTTCGCACAATCAGGGCACTGGTAGCGAGGGCGTCGTGGTGCTGAGACGGATATTCCGGAGTCTGAGGACACTGATCCGGGTGAGCGTAAATCTTCTGGGCAAGGTGGCGGTGACACTGATGATGGTGGCGAGGCGGGCGAGTAATGGTGCGCGTAAAGTTGCGGGTGCGCAGGTGGGGACAGAGAAGGCGCTGCCGGGTACAGCTCTTCTAGAGGATAGGGTGCGTACAGCGTCGGCAGGTAGGCGTACTGCGGCGTGGGGCGAGCCAGCTCGGGCGCGGGCTCCAGGCGCGCGCGACACGCCGCCAGGTACTCCAGTTGCTGCTGAGGCCACTCGCGAGGTTCCACCTTTACAGCTGCTGTAGACACTGGTGATGAAGCTTTGCTTGGATAGTTGCCAGTTTTAGAAAGGTCTTCAGGCTTTGTACTTAAATTTTGGGGTTCATCGTTTTCTGTGTCACCTGTAGACAAAATAAAGGAAAAATTTAGTGGTGATATCTTTAAAACACAAAATGTGTTTCTTTTAATGGATAAAAGATTTTAAAGTTTCAAGAATATTACAAAATTTGTTTTATCAGGAAATCCTGAGCTGTACTCTAAATAATTTATTATTGCAGTTAGTTATAAGTGTTACTAATTGTTTTATAAATATTGGTTGAAGATGTTTCTATTTGACGGTAATTGTAAGTTAATTAATCACATAACACGATACTTACAATGATAATCGTAGTACAGTCTGGTGGCGAGGTGGGCGGGGTGAGGCGGCGAGGTGGGCGGCGTCGCCGGCCGCTCCTCCCGCACCAGCACCGGCCGCTTCTTCAGCGGACAATGTGCGTACTTCTTCGTCATCAGAGCGCGACTGGTCTGAGAGTCCTCCACGAGCATCTTGCACAATATTCACTAACACTCAATAAAAGTCTTCAAAAATTGTTCGTAAAACGTATCACAAGTTCACTTATAATCGAAACAATCCAAACATCACAAGATATCGTCGAAATCGTGTTTACAGTGTCGTGTTCGGGACGCGACAAACGTGTACGTGCACTCGTCGGCGTCTTGAGCTCGAGTGGTGCGGTGAGGGAAGGTTCGTCGCTTTTAAAGCGCTCCCCGTCGGCGGCGCAGCCAGGTGGCGGCGGGTAGGCCTCGCACGTGCGCCGTGCCCAATAGGCTGCGGGCGCGGGGCCGCGGCCAATGGCGGCGCGGCGCGGCGCGGGGCGGCCGGCACCTGCGCCTCCGCACCCGGCGCGGCGGACCGCTGCCTCTCAGTGCGATATGCCCAGCTTCTCCATCGCACCGGTGCGAACGCTCTCGCTGCAAATGAAACGATTTTTTGCACGAAACTTGGGGTTAAGCACCTTTGAACTGAACCAATGCCGTTTTTTGAAATGCCTCCGATACCTTTGTTCGGTTCCATCTATTGTAAATTTAACTTGACGACATCAGCAACAGCTGGACCTTTCTCATATGAAATCTGTACTGTATCCAGAATACTTATGTTTTAAAATAAAGCTATATTATATATTATGTGTATGTGTAGATGAAGTAACGCTAAATTGGCGATAAAATTCTGGGTTGCTATTTTTTGAAACACAAGCAATAAATAAAAAATCTGATCATATTACCGTTAGTTTTGTATCGTACTTACTTATTTCGTAGTAAGTATCCATATTTTCAAATGACCTAGTTAAACTAGAACATCCTAGTTCCTACTTTCTGGTTGATATTAAATTATTATTAGATGTATCTTACAACTTGCCAGTAATAGTGGTTATGAATAAAGTTTACAATACACTAAATGTTTCCTTCCATCGAAGCACGAGGAGGCGCCGGGGCAACATAGGTATAATATCGATTATTAAGACGAACGAATGTTTACGTACTTCTAACGCAGTATATGCAGTTATAAATTTACAAGAGCTTGGATACTTATGTATGTATATCGAAGTATGTAGACGTATCTATCTGCAATTACTGATATAAGTAGCCAAATAAGATTTAGTCATTCTTCATAATATCGAAAAGGCTCGTTGACGCTTCCCGCGACCCAAGGGCTGGCTATTTCTTTGGTCAACGGCTAAGCATTGCCATACAACGAGGCAATGCTGCCAGTATCTTGGGTACGTTGCCAGCCGACAGCGTTGAGGATGAATTTTTTGATGCTTTATTGTAGTTTGTATTTTAGTACATAATTTTGTATATTTGTTGTAATTAATTGTTTAAATATATCCCTGTATGAGATGAATTCTTCATAAAAATCAATGATTTTCATCAAGTGCCGTAATAAACTTATTCTTATAGGTACATATTATTATTATGTATTAGGTAGGCATCGCTGTCAATGCGGTGCGGTAGTCGACCGCCTCGGACATCATGGTCTTTCCTGCAGCAGAAGCTCTGGTTGGATAGCACGGCATGCCAGCATAAATAACATCATTCTTCGGGCTCTTGTCACCACAGGAGTACCATCTGTTTTAGTACCCAACGGCTTGGCACGGGACGATGGGAAGAGACCAGACAGGATGACTATAATGCCTTGGACGTTGGGTAGGCTTTTGGTGTGGTATGCTACTTGTGTTGACACCCTTGTGCCATCCCATCTTCTCAGTACGACGGGCTGTGCTGGGGCGACAGCTGCAGGTGCAGAAAATCTCAAACAGCGCAAATATAACAACCCTCTGTTGGCCTTTTCTTTGGGCCGATAATCAGTTTTGCCATTCAACGTGGCAATGCGGCCAGTGTTCTGGGCACTTTTCCCATTGATAGCGATGTTGACAATTTTTCAATGCCCTAAAATTTCTGTTTATTTTCGCCTGTACATATATGTATACTTTATTTGACAAAATTTACCATTATTGTACCTAATACATAACATATATTTCAATAAGTTAGGAATTTAATTAAACTATTTTCGGGAGAATTCCGTGTTTTAAATAGGTATGACAACATATGCATTCTACCTACCTAACTACACATAGATAGTTCAGTCTAGATAACTTAAAATTTCACGCGACATACTTACGACTGAAAACACAAACAAAGCAATATGACTAAGTCCTACCTAATTAACACTGCTAAGATGTAATCAAACAAAGAAGCCAGATACCTACATATACCAGGCTACCAGGGATCATAGATAAATGAAACATGATCGTATAGCTACAGTAATCAAAATCATATAAGAGCGATATATCGGCCTAGTTAGCGAAAAAGGTATGTTATATGAGAACACGATGACACACGGCGACTTATTATTAATTGCTCGACACGGAGCGGACTTATCGTCTCATTGACCTTGTCCTCCTTCCTGTTGCGATTCGTCTTCCTTTTACATTTCCGCGTCACAACCAACAATTACATAAGAGTAACGCTTATCATATCTGTACAAGTTACACGGAATGAATTTTATTTGCATATCTCACCGGCACTTGCCTTGATCGGAACTAAAACATTTAATGGAAGAGGACTAATGCGTGTGATATCTATATCATAACAATTACATATATGCATTGTTCTTATGTATTTCAAACAGTTGTAACTATGTTATTATGGCAGTTAGTAATAGTTGATCAGCATTGTATTATCCAGACTTTCGAAGCAGTCAGAGGAAGAACAAAAGGAGTCATTCAATATTATTTATATATTTAACTAATATTATAAAGCGGAAAAGTTTGTTTGTTTGTTTGTTTGCTTGAACGCGCTAATCTTCGAAAGTACAGGGTGGATTTGGATGAAATTTGCTATGGAAGTAGCTTGAAGCTTGAGGAAGGTTATAGGCTACTTTTTAAGCGACTGCAAAAAAGGAGAGTTATGTTTTTACCGTGATAGTATCCACGGGAGCGAAGCCCCGCGTGAGTACTAGTATTTAATATAGTTCTTTAATTGGATATAACAGAAAATAACACAGCGAATAAATGAATTAGTTTCAACTGTAAAAACATGTTTGAATATGTTATATATTATTATGTATGAGTTTTTATTTGTATTATTAATTACGGATGAGCCCGGTCTTGATCTAGATCACGCCTGATGGCAAGCGATAGATGAGGTCTAAGATGGAATGCCCAGAAGATACCTGTTCATTCATGCTTTAAAGGCTAATAATAGTTATAGTAGTCATAAGTGTCGGCAGAGAGTATGAATACATCAATGGTCAGGTCTCGTAATATACCTAACTAGCTTCCGCCCGCGACTTCGTCAGCGTGGAAAAAAATCCCCCGATTTTGAAACATTCTTCATTAGTGCTCCGCTCCTATTGGTCTTAGCGTGTCTTAGCCTTCCTCGATAAATGGGCTATCTAACACTGAAAGAATTTTTCAAATCAGAACCGTATTTCCTGAGATTAGCGCGTTCAAGCAAGCAAACAAACAAACAAACTCTTCAGCTTTATAATATTAGTATAGATAAGTTCGTGTGAAAGTGTAACACCTAGTTGAAGTTCAACTCAAAAATACAGAGCTCAGATGAAACACCTCCCGGTACATGTCACAGAATCATTTTGGAATGTCTACTCCGAAAATCACACGATCCTAACGGATTACTAATTCAGTAATAGTAATAAACGGGAACCGGAAGGCTGAGAACCCGTTCCTACTGCAGATCGTTAACAAAAACAGTTCCTTGTGTGTATCAAACCAAACAAGATATTTTTACAACCCCTTCCCAACGCGGAAATATAACGTCCATAGAAGCTTTGTTATATTTTTTATACCATCAGTGTTAATTCCCACAGGTCAGACTGTTCGTCGGGCAATTTGGGTTTCTCACAGAACAAGTTCGCAGTACAATGACAAAGTGCTATGTGCATCGTTTTCAGACAGGTTATTATGCACTAATGTATGTAGAACACTACTTAATGTTAATGATACATGCGACTTAAATTGTGTAGGTACTAAACGTTGGTAGGTATATTTTTAGCATGGTGTTTATAAAACACGAACATGAACATTGACCGTGACGCATCTGATATTGTCACGAACAACGACAGCGAACCACCTGCGAGACGATTTATTTTGTTCTATTTTTGGACATTTGTGAGTGCCCCTCTTACAATTGTATTTTAAGATGAAAATTCAGTGCATGAAATAGCAAGTCATCAAGTTGGCTGCTTGTAGTAACCTTAAAAAATAAATGACGTTAATACAAACAAAATTTCTAAATCCCATGCGGATATTAATTTACTTAATATTATTAATATTTTACTAACTAAATTACCTATTAAATAAAAGTAACGTTCATATCTATATACGATAAAGTGACTTTGTTTTCATTCAAAACATGTATTGTTGATAATTATATATTTATCGTTTCATTGTGAGCTTTATATGAATAATCGAGGAAGTGAATCTTTGCGATATGATTTCACTTCATATTTTGCTGGAAGTGCAAGTTCAACGTTCAAATCGCTTATGATATCACGATGACGGGCTCATGGCGCGTGGTGAAATGCACCTCGTGACTCAGCGTACCTAGAAGGATGTTTCAAGGGACGACATGTAATTGACATCAACATCTCGGTTGTATTTAATAATATTGTGACTAATCGTCGCGATCGATCGTCAACAACAATACCTGGTATGGCAAAACAAGGGCTCTTCATCAGCGAGTCATCGCTGGCTTTCGACACTGTAAGTAGGCGATAATAACACCACTACTAACAAACAGACGGTCACTCATTAACTAATTATTTCGGGTCCCTATGAATGAAACGTTATCTCGATTACGCCTGGGAAACGTAAACATAACACCGGAAGATGGTTGATGGTAAACAACATTAGACATATTGTTTTATCGAAATGAATGGCGTATTGATAATTGTTGATAATGGACAAGTAATTAAGTCAATTCGTTAAGAAAATAAAATAGTCTCATTTTACTAATGTTTATCACTTTATTTACACAGACAGAGCTAATAATCAATTCGTGGAATGAGTACCGTACAATTTTATATTACGTATTGTGTAAAGTCCAACGGTTTTGGCTTGTGTTGTGTTTAGAAAATAGACGCTGGCGAAGAAGTCAAGAAATAAAATCATATTTTTGTAAAACGTAATTTATATTGAGGTATGAACTCTTGGTATGTACTTAATAGGTGTTAAATACGTTGGTGTCATCGGATGTTCATTATAACAAGTGTGATATGCGTCGGGGCGGCTGCTCGTCGGGCGGCCAGGTGCGACGTCGCGGGGGCCGGGCGCGTGCGTAACGGTCGCGGCACGAGCGGGGCGCAGGGGCCCGTGCGCTATGGAGTATAGCGGAAATAGCGATGGACAGGGGCGCCGCGCCCGGGGCAGGTGGTGCCATACAGCGCTCAATGTCACACAATTGGCGGTTAATTCCTCGCATACATTACATATAAATAAAATTAATGTGCAATGGTTTTAATTATTGATACTGATTTTAAATTATTTTTTTAGTTTTTGTAATTGCATAGGAACTCTTTTTAGCATCATGATAGTTTAGGCATTAAAGGTATTTTCTTAACTTTAGTTTCTTACCTAAAATGTTTGTCTCATGGCACGCATTAGTTTGTAATAGGGAACGATATCTAGTTATGTATGTAATTTTGTTCTAGAGTTTCTAAAAAATAAATTCAGCTGATATCAAAGTAGATACCCGTTGACCACTTAAGTAGCACTTTATCAGCAGATAAATTAAGTTTACGTGCAAAAGTAAGACAATGAGTAAGCCATAAAATGTTATCAGTATTATTATCTATCTAGACGATATCTGTTATTATTACCACGTCGAACTAACGACCGACCCATGGCACACCTGAACCGTACCTACCATTGTTGTTGTACGGATTTGTATCATTGTTTGTTGAGCTTGCCTACACATCAATGTTATACAAAGCGTAGGCACCCACGAGCTGAGTCCGACCCTGCATTGTATTGAATCAGTGCGCAGCTATGCCAGCAGCTGGCTGCGCGTGCAGAATCACATGTCTGTACCCGAATCGCACATCTGCATGGAACCGCCGGCTACCAACCAAACAGTCTAAACGCCACGCCAGCCCCTACAACTCATCGACACGTAGCACCTTCTGGAAGTAAGCACGTCGATTAGGGTCTCCCCCATTCATTGTTTCACTCACAGACTACCAAAGGTCTTAAGTACAGCTTTCCTTATAGCAACTTTGCCCCTTTGGTATTGACGAATCTATTTTTCGATTATACAGGGATATAACCAAAGATAAATCGTAAGAACATCCCTATATGGTTTTAAATCGGCTGCAGAAGGGTGCTTTAGTAAAAATAAAATTTCAGTCGTAAGGTCCAAAATTGAATTGAAAAATGGTGTATGAGTTATGCAGTTTTGGTACCCAGAGTGTTGCGTGCAGGTAGGTGAGTAGTTTAATTTTAAATAATAGCATAGCTGTAGAGTTTTCTATATAAAGCACACAGGGCCATTCAACGCTTTTATAAACACTTTTAATACAGATGGATTGAGTCTTATACAGGCTGTTCAATAAACAAACTTTGGCTTTAAAGATATTTGTGAGCAGTTCTTTTTTTATTATGGCATTTGTATCTGATAGCTATTACAGTTCGCTTTATTTCTAATACTACTACTACTTTATAATCAATATCTACAGAGAATCACTTTGCGAGTACAACTTGTATGCCCCTGACTTTTCTAAATTACACAAAAATAAAAATCTCGTATTCATGTATCAAAAAGTTTGGCTGACCAAGATTACCTTTGTTACAAATTGCACTTCTGTTTTTGGACTTCCCAATCCAATACTCAAACAAAATATTTGCAATTTTTAACAGAAAATAAACATTCCGTAAAAGCACCACCCCGTGCAGTTTGTCGCGGCAACAGCTGAGATTTGGGCACACGCTACGCGGCCGGTGCGTCACCGCTCCGCACCGGCCACCTTTCACCCCTCGCGCATTCCCTTGCGACTTGCGGCCTTCTTGTATGCGCAGACGCACTATTTATAAATATCTATCTACGCATATGCGCCACGATCGTTCGAAAAAATTAATGGTTTTGGAGGTACATAAACGTCAATTAATTAAAAGCTTCGATCTCGATTCATCACTTATCGAATAAATCTAGTCGACTTTTTATTATGAATCTAAAGAGCAGTCAGCAGCATTGACGGGGCCCAACAGGTCCATTGCTTACCGTGGTTGCGGGTATGTTAACGAGATACCGCAGCCCCCGAACCTAAGGGCTGTTGAAGTAACAGGGTGGGTTTTTAGGTAGGTACCTAAGAACCCATCCTGTTACTGTGTTGTACTACTTAGGTAGGTAGTACAAGTCTGATACTCCCTTTCACTCCAACCAGAGCGGAGTCATTAGATTTTCTGACCGAAAAAAGTACATTGGCGATATTATTCGAGATTCAATATAGACGATGTGCGATGTTTTAGGTAGGCACACTTTTACATACATATATTGTGAAACGAATAGTTACTTGAGTTCAGGATATGAACAAAACTGAAAGTTCCAATTAAATAGAAGCAATCTTCACATCTTCCTGACTCAAACAATGTTTTTTAAAAGCGAATTTGGGATAGTTTTTAGACTTTAAAAGAAGAATTCAACTCGCCTTGGCAGGCAAATTACCCCGCCCATAGATAAATAAACATTTTTGTTTGTATAGGTATATATCCGTTAAATCTAAGGATAACTGCAACGTCAACCTACTAAGTAGATACATATATTTTACAAGGAAGGCTTAAGGATATTGGTAGATATCTATGGAGCACAAATGGCAAATTAAAACGATTCAGTAGTCTTGACGTTTAATCAACACATAATAATGATTTTAGAAATGGATTTAATAAAGGCTTATTTTTTGGTGAAATGTTTATTTTTCAAAGTTTTTCAAATTAAAACGATTCAGTAGTCTTGACGTTTATTTAATCAATACATAATATGTGTTGATTCACAATGATTTTAGAAATGGAATTAATAAAGGCTTATTTTTTTGGTGAAATGATTAATTTTTCAAGTTAAAGCTACCGGTACAAACAAAAACGTTGTTGGTAGTAATCTAGGTATAAAATATTGTGCCGCCGTTTGCCGAAAAGCCATTTGTGGTTGAAATATTTGGTTTGTATGATCCAAGTGACCATTCAGTTTTCATCAGCAAACAGGGAAATCAGCAAACACTGAGTCGACTAACGGCCACAATCAAAGGCTGGCTTTTTCTTCGGCCAAGAATCAGCATATCTCCCTTCAACTTTCCAGTATTGTGGGCACTTTTCCTATCATTATTTATTTTATTTTATTACAACGGTTGGACAATTACACTAATTAAACTGACTAACAACTAGGATTACGTACAAATCAAACAACATATGCGATGAAGATGGTTATTTTTAATGCCCAATTATTTATTTTTGATCACTATCAGCTTCATAAGAATATACATATATTGCATTTACCTTTAGATTTTAAATAAGTAAAAAGTAACTTAAAAGAAAACGGGCGGACGGACAGACGGAAGATGTAGAAAGGAGAGAATTGGATTTAGTTATTAGCTTTTTTTAATTATTAGTTAATAGCTGTTTACAACTACCTAGTTAGTTTAAAGATAAGTAGATACATAATAAAAATCGTAATTGGGACAGTCTGGCAAGTTATAATCGGCATCTATATGCAGTTTCACTTTTTTATCATTGCAATATTGTTCTCCACAAACTGTAAACATTTTGGGGTTTTTCAAAGGAGGAAGTATTTTATTTTTTAAGTTTATTCGTCACGGGCGTGACGTGTAGCTGCGTTATTCTGCACATGTGATGCCATTCATACCGTTACAACGTATAGGAACAATAATATTGCGATCTAGGGAAACGGGAATCGTCCGTTTCCCACATTCGGTATTTTTTTTTCTGATACTCACCGTTATTGGGATTTTTTGCATTTCTTAGCACGAAAAGGTATTTATAGTGTTACGGAATGAAGGGGAGAGAGACCTGGGGTCGAGGGGACAGCTGCATCCCTGCGCCGGCGCAGGCTCCAACAAGTAGATCACTCGTACAGGATTAACAGGACCGTAAATGACGAATAACGGTTACGTTATTATTTTTTATCGGTAACAAATGGGGTACTGTTATTACCTGAAGCAAGGGAACGACAATTTTAACCTATTTCCGCGTTGGTGGTTGAGTTTACATTGAAAAATTATAGTTCATAAATGTTACAAAACATTGTAACTAGTACTAATTTCTGCCCGCGGTTTTGTTCGCGCGGAAGGGTTTTTCCCGAAAATCCCATTCCCGTGAAAATTTCTGGATAAAAAGTAGCCTATGTGTTATTCCAGGATGTCAACTATCTACTTACCAAATTTCATTCAGATCCGTTTAGTAGTTTCTGCATGAAAGCACCAACTTTCCCGTTTATAATACTAGCTTCTGCCCGCGACTTCGTTCGCGTGGGAGGGTTTTCCCCGTGATATCCCGATCCCGTGGGGATTCCGGGATAAAAAGTAGCCTATGTGTTATTCCAGAATGTAAACTATTTACTTGCCAAATGTCATGCAGATCCGTTCAGTAGTTTTCGCGTAAAAGAGTGAGATAGTGGTCAAACACGAAACTATTTTCAATAAAAAAAAGTAACAAACATCCATCCATCCTCACAAACTTTCGCATTTATAATATTATAATAAGATATATATATATATACATATTATGAGTGAATATAAAAAAAAATGTACATAAGAAAAAGTTCGGTGTCCTCATTACTAACACGGGCGTAAAAAATCCTATTTAGTGAATAAACAAGACGTTCTTTTTTTTTAAGACTCTTTATTATTCATGTTTTCGTATATAAATACCAGATCAACAGAATTAGGCAAAACAAATAAAATAAAAATGAAATACATATAATGATGTGGAGATTTTTTGTTATGCAAAAAAGAGTTGTCTCGATGTGCCAATTTTAAAAGAAAAAATTAGTACTTTTTAATAATCGAACTAATACAGATTTATTTAATACAGTATACTTGGAAAATGATCACTGTGCATGAGAAACCTTTTAATTTCTTTATAAACGTTGTAATAAAAGAGAAAATTTAAGTAAAAATGATGTCTCCGTATTTCGTTGTTTTGTGTGACGAACCTTGTGTGACGAAATTATGTGTCCTACATAGATAGTTCTGAACGTATCCGCATTTTATTACATCTGAAAACATTCGATTTACTGCCAACCCTACAAAAAAAACATGAGCCATTTTACTTTTGATGTATTGGCGTCTAAACATGTGTTTACCGTTTTGTCGCTTTATAAAATATATATTTCTGTGACGCAAAATTTCCGGTAAGTTAAATGATTTTATTACAGATATAATATCATTAGACTCTATTTATAATAGGTAAATCGTGGAATTGACAAGAATTGTGAAAATCTTTTCACTTTTTTTGTTGTGCGTCGTTTCTTGTTTTGTAATTTATATTTTGCTTCCATTGTGTGACATTCGGTGACGTCACACAAAAAGATCAGGGTGCATACTCATTGGTTATTTTTTTGTTCTAAAATTTACGTAACTAATAGTCCATATTACGTATTCTGAAAAAAAAATTGAAAGTTTTCCCGAAACATGTTGTTTTAGGAAAAATTAACGTTGATTTTTTAAGTATTGTGGTTTTTTGTGACTTAATTTAAATTATATATTTTTTATGACAAAAACAAATTATGCAATAATATACTAGATATTTCGGAAATGTTCTCAAATAACTTTATAGATTTATGTATATCCTGCTTATGCGTAGGAAGTTTCATTAACATCGGATCATTCATTTTTAAAATAAAGAGTTGAAAGTTTGTCCGAAACGTCGTATAATTCGTTAATACTCTTAACTTCTGTCAAAAAAATGGCTCAAATAATTATTCTCTATAGATATATTATTAAAATCGTTCGTGTCTGTTGAAATCGCCACCAAATAATAGTGTCAATGATTACTGTGATTAAATTTGTTTTGTTTAATTTTGCTCTTCATGTTGATTTTTAAGTAAAATGTTTGTTTTATGTTTGATAATAAATACGGATTTTTATTTTCACATTTATTTTTCTATAACACCTACCTGCCCTAAATAAATACCTGTCTACCCTAAGTATTCTACATGTTAATTAAATTAAAATTCATAGTTATGCATCTAATGTATTTGTATAAATGTACCTTTATATTCTTTTGTGTGACACATATTCCTTTGTGTTACAGATATTGTAATATTCCATTGTGTGACGTACAATTTTTTTTATATTCACTCTTATAGTAAGAAAGAAGTACGATTAATAAGAAGAAGTAAAATAAGATTGAATTATAGAAAATTTTTCTAAAGATTTAAAACGTACTTTTTCCCGTCGATTTTTTTATAGGATTGTAACTTTCATATATGTATCTACTTAAGGAAGAGGGTAGTGCTTCTACCGCCAAAACGATTTTCTAAATAAACTTGTCTTAATTAATTTCACTATTATTTTTCAGCATAACATTTTTTATTAGAGTAACGTGTAATATTCAATATAGAACTAGGTATATCAGTATAGGTACGTATCATACGTACACATACAGATATACCTAGGACTACGTACACACGTATACTACGTAGCTAGCATTTAAGCTACGAAAATTAATTAACAGCGCCGTTCAAAGGACAAAGTTAGTATGTATTTAGGCATAGATACCAAATGAAATGTAATTACTTTGAGCAAACGACGGACACACCCGTTCCGGGACACCTTTTCATTTAATCAGAACTTGTTTGCGCGCCCAACAAACGGCGGAGGGAGGCCGATCCGCGCTGCATAGTTGCACCCGAACAGTCGAACACCGGTTGATTTAGTCGCCATCTTTTGATAGATCCTTTTTTATAGGTAGGTACTGAAATTTATTAAAAGCGCACCGAGGGGTGCGCGTGCGCAGCGACAACTGCCGAGATTGTTGCGCGCACCTGGCCCACGCGTGCCTTACTCGCTCAGCACATGTGATGTACTCGTATGTACCACCGTGTCCTCTGCCCTTGTCAATTATGTTTATGTAATGATTTAAATAATACATATCGATCAAAACCATTAAATTATTAACATTTAAACGCTTTTTGTGTTTTATTTGGAAACCCAGCAGATATTTAGAGCATATTCATTACAACATAGCTTTAAACTGTAAACTTAATCTATTCGAGTCAATAATAAGGTTAATAAATTATGAGATTTAGCAGTGACTTTTAAGTCTTCAAATAAAATCTTTACGCAAATTAATATGTATGTAAATATATAAATAGTATAAAAAGTCAATAAAGGGTACAAAAATTAGCTACAATTTTATTAGTTCATTTTATAAGTTTACTCGACAGCCAAACCCTTTCTTGTATCACGATGTTTATATAATTATGTTTATTTGCACCCATACTTTGTGGAATAGGCTCTATGTGTAAGAAGAAAAGTTTTAAAATTAAATGCCTAATTAACAGAGGTCGGAATTAGGTAGAGTTATTTTTATGTACTTGCATTGAAATGTTGATATTAATATGGATCTTCCCGGGATTTCTAATAGACAATCCCGTGTGACTAATAATATTATGTTAATTTGGCAACGTCGCGCGTGCAGTGGTTTAAATTTTGTAAAAACTTTTTATTTAATTAATCACGGGATTTTTCTGCTCTCCAAAATTAATACCGGGATTTGGGGCACATCCACTTTATTCTTTCGTTGTATGAAATCAGTGTAAGTACATAAATAACACAACCTAATTCCGACCTCTGCTAATTACCCAATACTCATACGATTTAACTTTCCTTAATAAAAAGAAAAAAAAAATACTATGGTATGCTTAGGTACCTACTAGTTGGAAACGATACATAAATTTGCCACGACTGCAACAATTTAGTACAATGCGGCCGTTCTAAGTTGGTGAGTGTGAAGTTAGGCTCTGCGAACTTTAACGCTTGTGCACTCATACAAAAATAAAGGGTTTAAAAAAATAAATGCAATTAGTAGCATTCCTGTTAACAACTGTTATTGGCATTTATTTTTTTAAAACCTTTATTTTTGTACGAGTGCACAAGCGATAAAGTTCGCAGAGCCTAACTTCACACTCGCCAAGTTAGAACGGCCGTACTGTAGACATAGTATGTCGTAATATTAGTAAGCTCTGGGGCCTCTGCTGAGCGCAGCGTTAACTGAAGGACCACACGGCCGGCGATCTTGTGCGCATATTCGCATAGCGCAAGACACTGCGTCACTTTGTGCAGAGCATTGCGTGCGCGTGGTGGACGGTGAGTGCTGCGGTCCTCGTGTACGCTAATGTTGATACGTGTCATGTTATCGACCGCCCACCGAGCACTGACTATGTGGTCTCATATCCTACGATACTGTCGCCTGCCTAGAAGCGCATGCGCCTACTCAACCATCAGGATTTTCCATTGACCCACAATGACCGTTTCGTTTACCACAATATCATTAATGAAGAAAGCTACACGAAATCAGAAAGTTTATATCTCAATTTAAAGCTATTATCGTTTACAAGTACCTATAGAGGAATGAGTAGAATCATCCAATTTTGTGGCTGCGCAAGTATTTATTTACAACTTCATCATCCCGGATGTAAAGACGTGAGCTTGCCTGAACGGTATAAGTACGCACTTACATACTGAAACATACAATGATGCGGTTTGCTTGCGGAAATTATTCGTTCAGACTTTTGTGTATTTTTAACCGACTTCAAAAAAGGAGGAGGTTCTCAGTTCGTCCTGAATTTTTTTTATGTATGTTACCTCATAACTCGAAGACGGCTGGACCGATTTGTAAAATTCTTTTTTCGTTTGAAAGGGTATACTTTCTAGTTGGTCCCATTGTTATGAAATCAGGATCTGATGATGGGATCCTGGAGTAATCGAAGGAACTCTTTAAATATTATAGGCACACCTATAGCGTTATGGGTATTTCTTATAGTACCTTGTGCAGTTGCTCTCAAAAAGTACCAATTGGGGAAGTGGAACAAATGGTGATGTAGAGCTGATGGTGAAGTACCAGGAGAACTCCTCAAAAATTAACGGCTCTGCATCGGGAAAAGCAATATTTTGTGAAAGGTGATGTTTTAGTAGTTGACATTTTGGCTTTTGTAACTAGATAAATTACAAACCAACCCACTAAAAAGCGTGAAAAATAACTTTTTTGCAATAAAACCGACTTCCATATCAAAACACTACAAAGCCAAAAATAACTTTAATTTCGGAAGGCGGTGTCAAAAAAAAAGAAAATAAAACCAATAACACCGACTAAAAACCGAAAAAAATAAAACCGATTTCCATATCGATCCTCCCAAGCAATAACCCGGTAATCGAACAATCAAAATTTTACAGCAGAAAACATTTAGTGATTTTATCAAATATTTTGTAACTAGTGGGATTATCGAAGTCATTGATGTATTAAATGGAAGCAATTTTTTGACTGTTAAAATGTTCACTGTGTCATTGACATGAAATTTTATTTAACAAAAAAAAAAAAAATACCTGCAAGCCGTCTCGCGTTTGACCACCATCTCACCTGATGGTAAGTGATGATGTGGTATATACTTGTACAGATTAAACAACGCAATGACCAAATAAGCAGTAAAAATGTAAGCTGTAAATTAAAATCGTGTTAAATGTTACACAAAACCTGTATATCTTGCTTACTCTATCTACCGGTAAAACACGCTCGTTTTTAGAAATACTTCGTTATGTGCTTCTGTTGTAAAGGTTATGACTCCACCAATTTCTTTGGTAAGTCGTTCGCAGCTCAAGCAGTACGACTGTGGAATACTCTTCCCGTGTCAGTAAGACAAGCACAAACCCTTCCTTCTTTCAAAAACATGGTAAAAGATCTCTATCTCTCTCTTTAATTTGTTACTATTTTTATATAACTCAGCTTTGTTCTTTTTATGTATATATATGCGTGTATTGAGTATGTAGGTTATTACTTATTTATTGTATATAAGTGAATAGTACACCATGGTCTACCCGCGTATTTATTTTCTCCTGCTGTGGCAAATCCATCCAAAGGTTGTCTGTAAAAGATCTCTTTTAGCGTTAAGACCGCCCATTGTAACACCCTTTGTAGTTTTTTAAGTTCTTATTTAATTATGTTATGGTGTAATCTATCTATCTATCTTGTCGCGATTCTGAGTCGGGTATTGAGCGAGTTTCTTATCAAAAATACATATTTAGTTATTGAATACACTGGAGCCAGGGAATTATGAGTTCAGCAATCATATTCATTTCAGAGAATTGATCTGAATGTCGATGGAGGTCGGCTCCGGCGGGTCGGCCGCCGCTGTTGCAATGGGTGCCTTTGTCCGCGAGGCATCAATGTCGTCCTCGTTGGCGGTTCGAGTATAATGCGGAAACAATGCGCGGTCCACATTCGTGCATCGCGACCGCGACCGTGTCGTGTTCGGCTGCGGCCCGATGTTTGTGCTCATAAAGTGTCATTATGGTAACAGTACCTCATTGTTGTTTTCGGCGATGGCCGCCTCCCTATTTTCTTCGCTGGTCGTGTAAAAGCTCGGCGCGTCACGGCGAGTTATAACCGAAATGGGTTACGACCGACTCTTGCGAAACTTTTACGGGCTATCGTCTCCGTTGAAATCTCGTTCGGTTTAATGGCCTTCGAATTTTAAGTGCTAAAGAAAGGTAAATCACTTTGACGTGTCTTGAACTTAAATCCGTGATTTGAGAAGGACTCGATGTTTTGGGGCTCGTAATAACTGACGACCAGTCGGTAATTTCTTGAAGATTTTTTAATACGTATTAAATAATCATGACCGTGTAAGATCATTTTTTTTAATTGAATACGTAAGGTACTTAACGATTTTATGTTCATTGAAACTGGGTTGGAACGTATATGTAGGTATGTACACCAACCGCGAGTAAAACCACGTAGCCTTTGATCATACATTGCTGATTGTGTTAGCTATCAAAAATATCTTTTGCTTTTAGTATCCCACTTTATAATCGAGTCTGATGCCATCGTCAGACGGTTTCAAGAAATTGGATTAAACTAAGTATACTTTCTCATCCTCGGCAAACAATCGCAGCGACATAATGAAACAATCACAGTTCTAAATAATCATATGACATTTCAATGCGCACCAGTTTTATCTAGCCGTGGTCTGTTGGGTTACTTCTTAGAGATGTTGGTGAGCACAGGCTTAGTTCAGATCGATACAAATTATAATACAGTAGAGGACTCCGGTTACAACTTGACCTGATGTTTATTATTAGGTACATAATTCCCCTTTGTACTTTTTTTCTGACTCAGGAATTTTGTTGCAATATTAAACCGAATCAATTAAAAAAATTATAACATACTCGCGACGTTCAACGGTGCTTTGTGACTTTGTTTACCGCAGAAAAATAGTATTTTTAATCATCGCTATAATGCCAATAGGTATGCGTACATAGCACACTCATTGTAATGAGCTTAAGTATAATCCTGGTGATAAGTGCTCGATACGCGTAGAGATAGACAGCACAAACATTACAATCAATTAATGAGAACGTCTGAAACAATAGAAAGTCTCATGTAACCCACTTTCTTTTCACGTCCTACGTACCCGGAGCAACCCCGTTATCGCTTTCTGTTTAAGCAAATTATAAAAGAGTCGAGGTTATTATTAGCATTGTGATTACAGCCATTGTTTGTGATTCATAAAACAATGATTATTGAAAATCATTATGAAGATGTCAGCCACTGATCAAAGTTATAATAACAAATGATAAAAGCACGCTTGAACAAGCAAATATAATGGCCTTAATGATATGGAAGACAATGGGATGGTCCTCAGGGCGCGCGGGCGCAGCGTCGCGCCTCAACTGCGCGGGCGCACTTACGCTTACGCATCGCCACTTGACTGGAACTTGACTCGCTCGAATAGAACGAAGACAGTCCACTGTCTTCGTTCTATTCGAGCGGCATGTACTGTCATTTTGTTTTACTAATAGCTATCATAATATTCGTATAGTTAACATCCGGTTTGATCATCAACTATCTTTACGTCAGACTTTGCTCGTGTATAACATAAATTCTGATTTTTATGTGCAAAAAATATGTCGTTGCACTCAGCAATACTGTGGCTGTGCATCGAAATTGTTTCACTACCTACTTTTTGATATATTAAGTCATTTACTACTAACATATCACATAGCGTTAGTAGTGGTATGTCCTTGGAGATAGATAAGAGACATACCTAGTAACTAGTTTATGTCCATACATGCCTTATATATAAGTCTAGATTATATAACACATCTTTGAAACATCGCGTTTTAGTTGAGAGGGTTCTAAATTAGGAATTATGTTTAGAGTTCCCTATAATCACGTGATTATAGTGGACTCCAAACACGTGCTTCTTTGGAGAAAAAACTTGAATTATTTCAGTTGATTTATAGTCGCTCGTTTATAAAGGGCCGATGAATCGTTCAGTCGAGAGCAGCGGAAGTAGCGCTCAGAGAGAGTCATGCGGCGGCGCGTGCGCACTGCAGCGGAAGCGGATATGGCAATTGCATTCAATAAATCTACACTGTAACTAAATACTTTAAATGGCACTTTAATATTCGCATTATTACTATTAAGATTATATAGTAGAATGTAAAAATTACCATGTCTTTTAAATCATAAAAACATTCTTTTTTCCGGTAGATATATCCGGCTAATATGAATATAACGTCCGTAAGGATATTGTCAATATATTCAAGCATTATCTTCCTTCTAGCACTTAAAATACTTTGATCCTATCACTATCCTATTTTTGACTATGTTGATGTTTGCTACTCTGTACTATCACAAAAGTCAAAAACCGACAAGACCTCCCATTGTACACTAGTTTAAATTTTTTGTATCCATATAAATATTGTAAGGTGTACAATAAAGTGTATAATCACTACATAGTATAAAACAAAGTCGCTTCCCTGTCAGTCTGTCCCTATGTATGTTTAGATCTTAAAAACTCCGTGGCGGATTTTGAACAAATATATAAATATATAAACTTAATTTAACAATCGTGTTGTCATGCGAGTATGTTTATGTGTATATCTGTGAATGCATTTGTGTGTTTGTGTGTGTATGTTTGTGTATATGTATGCGTGTATATCTATATGTTTGTGTGTATGGTGTGTGAACGTGTGTGTGTTTTGCAGAATAGATTTAACATGTTTTTAGAAGATTCTCTACATCATTATATACCATTGTCTTTAGCCAGGTATTTAAGTCTTATTTAAATTTATTATTACTGAATTGGCTGATTTTCTGGACATTTTTTAGTTTATTATAGACGTGCGGAGCTAGATAACTATAGTGCCTTTTTTGAAAATTATGATCTGGCACGAGGGACAGCGTAGCATTCTAAGCGCTTTTGTGTAGTGGGTAAGTTCGGAACAATTATTTTGTGGTATCTGCGTAGCATTTCGTATACGAATAGCTTTCTTACAGATAACACTTCTGCCACTAAGGACGTAGGATGTCGGTATGGTAAGTATAAAATTACATTAATCACCAAACGCTGTGCCCGCTCTACTTCAATCATATGAGATTTTAACCATTATCAGGTACTTATTGTAATAAGTAGGTACCTGATAATGGTTTCGCACAATGCTCGGTAAGTTTGGCGAAGAAGACTACCATTTGCAACTGTGCGCAGTTTTTAGGGTTTCGTAGCCGAATGGAAAAAAAACGGAACCCTTATAGTTTCGTCATGTCTGTCCGCCTGTCTGTCTGTCTGTCTGTCTGTCAGTCCATCCGTCCATATGTCACAGCCATTTTATTCTGAAACTATTAGAACTATACATGTGAAACTTGGTAGGTAAATGTGTTCTGTGAACCGCTTTCTGATTTTATGAAAAAAATTGAAAAAAAAATAATATAAAGAGGGGCCCCCATATATCTCCTCATATATCGATTCTCCTCTGGAATGCACTTCCTCTCGAGATCAGAACGGCTGACAGTCGCAATGCATTTAAAAAGAAATTGCGGATCTATTTTCTACACCAATAAGCAGAATTTCCACATTCGGTTTTCATTTGCTTCTTCATTATATATACATCTGTATGTATTTATATAAGTATTTATTCATATATATATTATTTATGTAGATTTCTATATTTTAGTGATACTAGGGTTTTTGTGTTATTAACTTATTACTGCATTTTATTATATATTCTTTTTTTCTAATTTTACATCACACGTTCATATTGCACCTCCCACACTATCTCTTCACCACTCATGGTTGACTGGTAGAGAATGCCTACGGCATTAAGTCCGCCTTTGTGCCTATGTGCATAAAGTGTAAATAAATAAATATGAAACTGAAAATATTTTTTTTTCATGAAACCTATGCGTGTGTTAGATACACACGCATAGTCTGCGTCGGTATCTATAGACAGGTATTCAAAAATGACATTAAGGTTTCAAAATCCACTTTTTCAGAAAGTTAATCGTTTAAAAGATATACGCATTCAAAGTGGTAAAATGTGTCCCCCCCTCTAACTTCTATAATAATGGAGTGAAAATTTTCAAAAAAATATATACTGTAGAGATCTACAGCATATTTTTTTTTTTGAAATTATAATAATAAATTATAATAATTTTGGTTGAAAGTTTACATTAATCTTAATGTAAACTTTCAACCAAAATTGGTTTGAACGAGATCGGGTCTGCAATTTTTGAGATACAGCATATTTTCTAAAACCGCAAATATAACTTTGTAATTCATACAAACACTATGAAAAACAAAGTAATAGGGCGTAGTTGTAAAAAATGTAAATAAGCTAGTTTTAAAAAATTTGTAAGATTTTTTATAATAAACATACATATTATATTATATACTAGCTTTTGCCCGCGACTTCGTCCGCGTGGAATAGTTACTTTGGGCTAACGTTAAATTTAACCCCGATTTTGAAGCATTCTTCATTGGCGCTCCGCTCCTATTGGCCTTAGCGTAATGATATATAGCCTTTCTCTATAAATTGACTATTTAATTAAAAAATATTTTTTCAATTCGAACCAGTAGTTCCTGAGATTATCGCGTTCAAACAAACAAACAAACTCTTCAGCCTTATATTATTAGTATAGATAGCTGTTGCCCGCGACTTAGTCCAAGTTTCCGTCGTTTTTCGTAAAAAAGTAGCATATGTCCTTCCTCACGGTTCAGTGATTTTGATGTAACAGACAGATTAACTTTCGTAATTTAGTAGGGAAATATAATTATGTCAATCTATGTGTAATGTTGAAAAATATCGCAATACCGAACCGCACAATATTATTGTTAATAGCTGTGCCCGCGACTCCGTAAGCGTGTAACTCCTTGTGTGTTATTAAGTTAATGTATTGGTAATATTGTTTAGATCACGTTCACATGAGGCTTAAGTACCTATAGAACGAAAATACTTCAGCGCAAAGCTTCCGGGTAAACTATGTTCAAAGTTGACCCGTTCGGCACGTGAACATAATTTCTAGAACTGCTAACCCGGGAAAGAGCGACGTACAACTGACCATGCGAGAAACAACTGACACCGAGATCTACTCCAGCAACACGAAAAGTCTGCCCTTGAGCCTTATTAATGTCATTGCATAACACACCGATACTGGGAATTGCGTTCTTTTAAATTGGAATGGAAAATTATTTGGTTTTATGGGAATTCTGGGAATAAAGACGGTTTCTCCTGCACCGCAATCTGTTAAAATTTGAGCCTCGATTATATTTTGTTGCAACTGGGTTACTTTTAGCCAAGTTCCATTGCAAAGTTGTAGTGGTTTTAAATTTCGGAGCAGAATAATAATCAGAAAGCTTCGAACTGCTAAGCTATCGGGAGTTACACGTGTTATTGTGAGTCAACCATAAAAGATAGATATATGCTGTCGTGGGATATTTTTTATATAATTTTAAGGAGAACATTTCCGTCATAAATGATTTCTGTGTAGCTTTAACCATTAAGGGTGCACTCGCGACGGAAGCTTAAAAAATGGAGTAATTTCTCCCGTTTTCCCAACATTTCCCTTCACTGCTCTGCTCCTATTGATTGTAGCGTGATGAAAAGTATACTATAACCAGCTCAGGAGTATGAAAAATAATTGTACCAAGTTTCGTTAAAATCCGTCGAGTAGTTTTTGTTTCTATAACGGTTATACAGACAGACAGACAAAAATTTTACTGATTACATTTTTGGCATCAGTATCGATCCCTAATCACCCCCTGATAGTTATTTTGTAAATATATTTCATGTACAGAATTGAACTCTCTACAGATTTATTATATTTTTAAGTATAGATTATAGTTACTTCGGAACCCTTCATGGTCGAGTCTGACTCGAACTTGGTAAATTTTTTAAAGATATACACTACTTTCCAGCTTAGTAGGTCATCCAGCGTTACTCCCAAATATTTCACAGAGGTGACTTGTGAAAGCGTCGCATAGTCACACCTGATAGTGGTTTCTCGTCTATTGCACCAAAAGGTATGTATTTTAAGCAAGTGCGATGCAGCTATTTACCTTTATGTGTTTTGCTAAAACAGACATATTTGGTTTTACTGGTGTTCAGCGATAGTAGATTATTCTCCAGCCAGGAGGTAACCTTTGGGGTGCTGGACAGAAAATCTTCTCATGTGCCCGAGAGCTGGAGTTCCTTTGCGGACACATCCGGGGGAGGACCAGTTTTCCGAGCCGGTGCACCCTGGGATACGGGCAACAACGGGTTGTAGACTTCAGATAGGCAGTCGCACCATGTTAAAATCATAGTACTCAAGAACTCAGCTGCATCTGGTAAGCTGGTAAGATTGGAAGCTTATCCCAACATAGGGTGTTTTTAATATCGTGCGGATTTCATCACGCACGCGGGATTGCCCCGCATGCGTAACACCCGCATGTGTCCTTTTGATACAAGTATTTATTGTAATGCGCGGAATACGCACGCGGGACGCGGGGTGTGATCCGTGGCAACAGCCCCGTGCGGGGACTCCCCGCGCGTGAGCACTTCTATGAAAATCAGTGTGCGTTTTACTGTCATGCGGGGTGCACGCGCGCGTAGTACAGTCACATTTAAAATGAAAACATGTCATGTCATGTCTCACGCTGCGTGAAATTTTCCGCATGCAGGCCAATCCCGCGTGCGTGATGAAATCCGCATGATATTAAAAACACCTATAGTTGGGATAAAGCTAAGAGATTATGATAATATTTGTAGAAATTTGATATTTTTTGTACCTACATTCAATCTAAGTTAACTTTACTTATGTCTGTAATTAGCCAAGTATTGGGTAAATTTATACCATAGCTATACCTTTTTTTGTCGGGGGAAAGCCTGATAAAGGTGCTCAGTCTTAGGAGAAAAGACCATTAAGTTTGGGGCTTTTACTTTATTAAAACCACCTAGATGGTCACCATCAGCAAATAGAGGGTAGCCGTGCCGTGGGCCCCCTTAGAATATCGCTCCGGAGCTCCCTGTGCAACGCCTGTAAGGACACCTGCGAAGTAGAAAGCCTGTAGATGGGTTTCTCTCAAGCCTCGGTGTATTAATCACGTGACCACTGTGCCACTACCATTCTCGGGGTCACTTAGTGGGTGGGTCCCATGTGTGGCACAGGGGTCACGTGATTTATACACCGAGTCTCCACTTTTAGGACCTACGACTCCAAAAAAAAACAGCTTTTTATTTATGTTGTATAGTATTTTGTACGTCGACGCTTTCACATAAGAAGGCTACATCCCTCCAGTGTTTTAGCTCATTGGTTATCAGAGTCTGTATGGCCCAGTGGACCGAAAAGATATGGATGCGAGGGTCTATGGCCGAATTGGTGTCATCTGCCAAAGCGACATGCGGTTTCTATAATCGCAATATTCCTTCGAAGCTGGGCTGAGTAGAGGGGAATACAACTCTTACAGGTTCCAAACTCCGCGGTGCTATTAAGATGTTTTCGATACTATAATACTCATAGCGTTAATTTACAGTATTTACCTAAATACGTATTTAAATGAATGTGTATTATTAAAACTTTATCAAAAATAAATTACCATAAACCGGTGCCATTTGAAATGGAATAGGTTTGCAAGTTAACATATTGGATTGGATATCTACATAATAACATAGGAGTGATTTATTAATAGGAACAGGTTGTGTAGTATGGCGCAGTTGAATGGCGGTGTAAACTGTAATCAGCGCTATTGAGCGGCCGTCACCTGCAGGACTCGTTGGTATTGTGACTGCGAGCTCTGAGCCATCACACAGGTGAAAACAGAAGGCCTGTTTCATGAAACAAGCAGAGACACAAGCACATATAATCAATTACGTATTGTGATATCGAAAGTAAAATTAAACCTGAGAATACTTTCTCTATTTATGCATAGACTTGTGTCTATGTGTTTTCATTCATTGTTGATGGATCAGATCTTCGGTATTTATCTATATTGTGGATCAGAGTAATCGGGTCTGAATGACGCTGCGGGCCGCGCCTTCGTTTTGTCGCGTCGGGGTGCTCTGCTAGGATCACCAACCATCAGGGATTTTATAAAATATCTTGGTATTCAACAGCTGATGATTTTACTCATTCTAAAGAGACTTTTCACGCGAAAAAGGTTTTTCATTTGAAGCTCATCGAACTTTTAATAATAAAATGCAAACAGCTTATGTGCGTTTATGCGTTTATTTCTCCTCACAATACAGGTATATACATTTAAATAAAAAATAACTTAATATGTTTGTATATGTGAGGAGCTGGTGTCTGAGTTAGGTTTGGCCCTGTATTACAAATTACCAGGTCCCCACCCCTGAGAATTTACAATTTGGTTCGGGTAAGTTTACCATTAAAAAAGACCATGTACTAACAATAAAAAAGGAGATACAAATGTCGAAAAACCAAGAAAAAAACATTTATAACTTTTAAACATAACTAATAAAATATTCATAATGTTGACTATGACCTTGTGTGTTTGTGTGTGTGTAATTCTGTGTGCATAGATTGTGTGATTTTACTGGTATTTAAGTAATTTTTCAGTATCCGTGTAGTTAAGCTTTTGCAACCATTCTTTAACTAGAGATTTACACCTATTTTTTGAGAAATTGATAATACCTTGTTAAGTTTGTTGTATAGTTTACTACTTTGATAGCAAAAGAAGTGATGCAAAAAACTTGTGTGTAAGCGTTTCCTTTCACAGACGCTACCTTTTCTTCGGATATTTTTAATTTTGACCGGATCGTAAGTCATTTGGCAGTGCGTTTTAATAACCGTATGGACAATATATAGCTGACGAACCGTTAGCACTTTTGCCAGCTTGTAAACATCGTCAGTAGGGTGAAAGAATGGGAGACCTTTAATACAGCTCTTTGAGCTCTTTCAACTTTGAGAAAGTGGGTATTTGCAGTACCTCCCCACGATACTGGGACTGACACAACGCTATATATACAGATTTGAAAAGCTCTTTACCGGCCACTTGTCGCAAATTCTTAAAAATTACCATAAGCTTCCGTATTCTCGCGGAGAGCATATCTATATGACGGTGAAAATCATGTTTCTCGTCGACCATAGCACCAAGATATTTCATTGTCAAGGTTTTTTGTAGCTTTGTACATGTGCAGTTGGGGTCTTCCTAGTTACATGAATGGGATGTAATGTGATGTTGTAAAAGACTAGTCGTACTAATGGGTTGAAGGGAGAAAGTTATATATTTAGTTAAGACGCCACATTCTCTACAACTGTACTGTTGCGGTAACAAAATTTACAGCGAGCGAGCTTTAAAACCACTCCAAAATCAGTTTGTACAGGCTTTTTCCAATTTAGGGAGGCCGACACAAGGCATCCACTATGTAACTGCTATGCCCAAATTGTAGAATACGTACGACGCGTTGGCTACGACAGTCAAGCCACAATACGTTACACGGCCCTTCGCATCAGACAAACATAATCTATTACGCAAGCTACTAGTAAACGCTACAAAATTTTGAAATAAATGCAATGCTTCTCCTACAGAACCGCTACGTTTTTGCTGCTCCCTAGCTACGAAAAATTGGTTACAGCAGGCTTGCTGCAAAAAGCTACTCACAGCGATACGTTACGGTATTACGGTACTGGTTCGTAGCCGCTACTGAACTGCAACGTGGGCGCATATCAACTAATATAGAAACGCTACGTAAGCATGTAGCATCGGTTTCCATCACGCTGTAGAAACGCTGTGAAACCGTTTCGTAGTCGCTATGCAATTCGAAGCCAGAAACAATACATCCGCTACGGAAACGCTACGCATGTGCTACGGCAATGCTACGTATATTTCCAGGAGCCGCTACGCCTGCGCTATCGCAACTGCTACGGCTAATCGGCATAGTAGGTACTATGCGAGACTGTTTTGCAAACTTTTTTGGAATTTTTGGAAGATTTATTACGATGAATTTCACCCTAATATTATGACCGCGCTCTGACGAAACATGTGTAGATGTTGTTATTATCAAGGTCGAATCACCTAAACTGCTAGCCCTCTTTAAACTTCGAGTTCCCTATGGAGTACGACGTGCTCCAATCACACCACTATGGCCACCACTCAGGAGGACTACTTCAGGCGCCAACTCTCCTTGCTCGAGACTGTAAAATTATAAATAGCTGTAGTGCTAAATTGGACTTGCACTCAGATACATTCAGCAAACAGAAGTCGATTCTATGTTGCCTCATAAACCTGAAAATAAATTGTTAATGTTATTTTTGATTGTTAGTATAGTTGTTAATATTATTAGTTCATTTAATTGATCCTTTAAACTTTCTCAATTGTCACTTAAGAAGAGGCTCCCTAAATTGTATGTAATTCTGTATTAATATTCTGAAACAATCACGCATACAATCAAAATATAACTTTAGTATATGATTTATTGGATCTTTTTCTTTCCATGTCTAGACCAGTTTTGTAATTGGAACATTTTCGCTCGATTCATTTTTTAATCGAAAATCATGTCTTTTTTAAAGATTATTCAATATTTAATCAAGATTTTTGTGTCTTGTGGCTTTTGTGTCTAAAATTAGTATTGGCAGTAAGAAAATATAGTTTATTATCCAAATATAGGAAAATTTTTTCTATAGATCAATTATTACTTTAGTTATAAACGAAATAAGAATTGAGACTTACGACATTTAGTTTCGAACCCGAATTTCTTTCTCGAAGCAATTCAGGCCATTTTCGACCCCCTATAACTTCGTTGTGGATAAAACTAGGAGCCTGAATTTTCAGTAACCAAACAGGCATTGTATAAACACGGTATATTTGAAATTTCATTCAATTTGAACAAGTAGTTTATTTAAGAATTATAACGAGTCAAATTTCTTAATTTTGTCACTCACTGACTGACCGATCATCAAAAGTCTATGGCACTTCTAGCAGACATAGAAGCTTCAAATTTAGAATACAATTAGTGTTTAGTATATGAATCAAGGAAAAACTATAATATTTTTAATTTCGGTCCAGTTTTCTATATACATCAACTGCATAAATAACTTTGTAATCCCATATAAATATATAGGATTACAAAGTTACATTTGCAGTTAATTAATCAGTGTACCTGTATAATATAATGAAATAATAGATGTAGATGGGTACTTTTTTTTTTCTTGGTGAAAAATATCATCGAATGACTTCTTCCGCTCGGGTGTGTCAGAATTCTACTGACTAAAAACCCACCCTGTTCCTTCGGAAGCCCTAAAGTTCCAGGGCCGCGGTATCTCGATGGAACTTTCCCGCAAACCCCGACAGGCAATGGCCCTATGAGGCCCCGTCACTGGTATTGACAGCTTTTTGAGGCGCGCATGGAACACGACGCGCCGCCGACCCGGACCTGGTCCTTACCGGACTGTGAGCGACCCCTACTCGCCATCCGCAGGCCAGCGCCTACGGTGGCCCGAAATCGACTCGCGATCCACGACGCCCGGGGCGTCTCCCCCGGCGGCTGGGGCGCGAGGAAGAGAGTTGCCTCTCCCTCGCACGTTCGGCCTCCTCCTTCGCTAGCATGACTGCTTCGCAGCAGGAGGTGACTGCATCCCATTCCCTCTCGCTTCGCACCATGGTCTAAACCAGAGCAGGGCGCGAGAAGTCGCCGCCGCCGATCGCCTCTACGAGGATACGACGGTGCTCCACCCATGCAGGGCACACCTCGACCATATGCTCCACCGTGTCTTCCAGTGTAGATAGGTACCTAGATATAATAATTATGTTCAAAGGTAACTTGTTAAATGGTCAACGGAATAAAAAAGCAAGAAGTATTAAGAGTATTGGGGAGTAGCCCGAAATTGCATAATTACTTACTTATGGATTAACTTAAACCGAGACGTTTGACGAGTGCGGCATTACTTATTACTAACTAATGCAAAAGACGTACGTGCGTATTCATATGTGCGTATCAAAAGCCTCCGAAAAAACCCATAGAGACAGGGAGTGGGCTTTGAAAAAAACTTTAGCTGAAGTTCAAGAAGTAGTACCGGAAAATAAAAAAAGGAAGGCTACCTACAAAAATAAGAAAAGCTCATAAGTCAGAGAGAGGGCTTTAAGAAAATTCGTTGTTGGTATACAAGAAGTAGAAGGTACCGGAAAGGAAAAAAGTAGGACTTTCTACAAAAAGCAATGAGATCCCATAAAAAACAATACTTGTCAAAAATCCAAGTCTCGCAACTCAGTTCTTCTACCGTAAAAAGTTGTGAGATCCATGTAATACCAAGTCGGTTATTAATTTATTCAGTCCCTACTTAAGGGACCTTCTGTCTTAAGTTGTTACGTAATTATCTAACCTAACGACATCTTATAGTGACCATATCAATATTAAAAATCTTTAACGTTTTAAATAAATAGATTCACTTGGCAATCGCAATAAACAATTTAATTTATATATGTATGACTTGTGAGATATATTGTGTTTTCATGCGATGGCCGAGTCAATCTATTCACTTAAAACGCTACAGATTTTTAATATTGATATGGTCACTATAAGATGTCGTTAGAAGTCGGTAGAAGAACTGAGTTGCGAGACTTGGATTTTTGACAAGTATTGTTTTTTATGGGATAACATTTTACATATTTAACTTATACATCTATTGTCATGGTGAATTTGTCACTTAGGTATAGAATTACACAGCTTAAACATAAATAAATAATTATAGTACATACAAAACTATGAGATCAGAGACTTTGCTTGTACTTCGCATGTTTGAATTTGTTACGTTATTAAATGAATTAATTAAATATTTATTTTTATGATATAGAATTTTCTCCTGTTTGTTATAGATAGATAGATAACTATATTCTTTATTGTACAGCATAACAGTAAAAACAATAAGGACATTACAACTAAAAAGGTTACAGTAAATACTAATTATATGTTGATAACTATAAATTTGCAACACTTTTTATATTAATTCATATCAATACACCAATGGCCTGACAGCCGTCAAATCTCGGTCTTATAATATTTAATTTGAAATATTTTATAAGATAAGTTTTTAAAGAATTCACCATCATTATCTGCTTAGCCTTTTCCTAACAATGTGGGACCGTTCAAGTATTACGTAAGTACTATAGGGGGGCGGGGGGGTCTTTGCTTTGCTTATTTTTGATGACATGGGGGGTGGGGGGGATCTAGATGGTGATTATGTCAGCAGTAATTATTTACTTTTTAACACGCTTTTATTAGGTCGACCTGTATGTAACTATGTAATGAAATCTAAGGTAACTAATTTAACCATCTTCCAAGGGTCGTAGCGTAATGAAAATTGGCAGCTGTATGTAGTTCTGATGACTATACAATAATATGGTACTGTCAAACTGATCTGTCGATGGAGCCGGAAGATATGAACTGGAACTTCATGATGGAAAATCGTATCATAACTGTTTTGGATTTCTTAGAAAAGTCTTGTAATGAACTTGACCACGATTAGGTTTCAAGGTCTGATGATGAAGCTGGAAGATAGGCACTGGCATTCCATGATGGAATATCGTATCATAGTCGTGTTTGCACTTGTTAGAAAGGCCACATAATGGACTTTGAACACGATCAGGTTTCAAGGTTATAACAAACCTAAAAAACCTAGAAAATCTGTTATCGGTTTCCTTAATCTTTTTGAATTACCGCGTAATCACTCACACATGTCACTTTCAAATCCTCTGGGGGATCGACCGTTTAATTGTTCACTACTCGTTTTGTTTTTACGTGCATTTATAAAAGCGTGTTTTCTAGTGTTTTTTAAACTATTAATTTATTTACACACTAGCTTTTGCCCGCAACTTCGTTCGCGTGGGAGGTTTTTCCCACGTAAATCCCGATATCATGGGAATTCTGTGATAAAAAATATCCTATGTCCGTCTCCTGGTTCTAAGCTACCTTCCTACCAATTTTCAGCTAAATCGGTTCAGCCGTTCTTGAGTTATAAATAGTGTAACTAACACGACTTTCTTTTATATACATATATAGATTTGTGTGTTTATATTTTGTTTATGTGTAAATGTATCTCTATATGGACTTTGGTCTGAAAATAAAGTATTTTATATATGGTAATTGGACGGGGTAGCTGAAGAAACTCGCGCTCGAACGCTCCGCCTTTTTATACCTTCGGCCGTGAGACGCGTCGAGCGCGGCGACCAATTCTCAAAAATAATCCTTATGTATCCATTATGGAATAGTTAATAATGTTAACTTTTTCAATTAGGGGTGACTGAGAGTGTTATAAACGTAAGAGTAAACAAATATTATAATCAGAAAGCTTCGAAATGCTAAGCTATCGGGAGTTACATGTGTTATTGTGAGTCAACCATAAAAGATAGACATATGCTGTCGTGGGATATTTTTTATATAATTTTAAGGAGAACATTTCCGACATGAAATGATTTCTATGTAGCTTTAACCATTAAGGTTACTCGCGACGGAAGCTTAAAAAATGGAGTAACTTCTCCCGTTTTCCCAACATTTCCCTTCACTGCTCTGCTCCTATTGATTGTAGCATGATGAAAAGTATACTATAACCAGCTCAGGAGTATGAAAAATAATTGTACCAAGTTTCGTTAAAATCCGTCGAGTAGTTTTTGTTTCTATAACGGTTATACAGACAGACAGACAAAAATTTTACTGATTGCATTTATGGCATCAGTATCGATCCCTAATCACCCTCTGATAGTTATTTTGTAAATATATTTCATGTACAGAATTGACCTCTCTACAGATTTATTATAAGTATAGATTATATGGCAAATGTAAAATGTAGAAACATAGAATGCTGTAATCTAAGAAGTGGCTTATTTAGTTTAAACAACAGGTTTCTTCCACCACCAGTAAAAGTAAATCAAACAGTTGGTAACTTGGTCTTGGATGAAGGAGGGCAATTTCTCAATCTTCCAGTCAGTTTAGCTCTACGCTTATTTTTTCACTCAAAGATTTCCTGCAAATGCCCTAAGATTTTTTTTTTTCCGACGGTAAAACTGAAGCTGTCTAGTCGAATATGCAAAACGTGTGGCCTTTATCATGCTTCCGTCAAGTCACTAAATCGTCACATCGAGAAGATCCATAAAAAGTAAACACACACACTGATATAAAAGTCAGGCCTATAAGAGTGGCTGCTCGACCCCCTGATCGTATCGGCCGCCCGATACAGACCCTCCAAGATTTCTCGGGTTCGTCGCCCGCGTAACGTCCTAGACGAGCCCGACGACCCCACCACCATCCGACAAGAGAGCAGTAGGGAAACCAGCACTCTTAGAAAATACACATACAAAACGCGTTCCGTATTCCGGCCTCGCCGACGAGGCCCATCGCGACGGCCGCGTACTTGTAATGGAAATCCTCCCCGACCTTTGCCAAACGAGCCAGCCCGCGATGCTGAGCCAGTAGCAATAAATACTCCCCTAAATACGACCCAGCCTGTCCCTTTGCTGCCCTCCCAAAATGACCCCGCTATGCCGAGGCCCGTACTCCACAGGGAGTGCCCTTAGCGTGCGGTCATTAGCTTGTAAGTATATTTTAGTTTGTAAGCCCTGGCTGGGGGCCTTTAATTTATTAGAGGTCACCACAGGACAGACCGGTTAAGTTGACGCACAGCCTTACTGAGCTGATCTACGAGTGGCCCTACCTAAAAAAAAAAGTGGCTGCTCGTCGTGCTAATGAACTGATTTGCATTATTCAAAACTTAGAGCATCAAGATCACAATTTTTATACTGTGTCAAGAATCAAAAGTTTGTTTTGTTTGTAATATTACTTAAGATTATAATATTTGTAATTTACTGTTCAGAATCAGAATATTTATTTGGGTAATATTTACATGTTGAATTCAGTGTCAGTAAAGTTTATTTAAATTAATATTATGTGCGTTACAGTCCTCTATTCCAAACCTATTTCTTATTTCTAGACTTATAATTGCTGCTCATGAATCAAGCAATTGTACTAGGGATGTTAGGGAGCTCCGTAACCGTAACCGAAACTTTCGGATACCCGATATAAAAAATTATCCGTAACCGTAACCGAATCCGAAATAAAACTTCCGGATAATATCGGATAGGGGCGGAGCCTAATTGAGACACGTTATGACAAGTTGTTTTGATGGGCCGGGCGGCGGCGAAACACACAAGTAGACATGCGCAAAACAGTGCGTTAAAAAGTGATGTTATATGACATTACATTTAGTACCGGAGAATGTTGCATTACACCATGACTCCAAACATGACGCGTAATGAAGCGCCACACGATGGTTATTGTAATCAAATTCTCACGTTATAAAATGTAATACATCATTACATAAGATGAGATATCGCGTTATGGTATGATGTATCTATTTGTATTTTACTTTTCAAATTCCTTAAAAATCCAATATTCGTAACCGAAATTATCCAAAACTAACGGATAATCCGAAATAATTTTATATCCGTATCCTTATCCGTATCCGGTATAATAATCATTCCTATATCCGTATCCAATCCGTATCCGAAATTTCATATCCATAACATCCCTGAATTGTACCAATGTTTACGTAAGCATGGGGGGAGGGGTAAGAGCTTTGCTTACTTTTGTGTGGGTGGGTTAATAATTTAAAGAAATCTGTTTACGTAATACCTACTTGAACGGCCCCTGTTGGTTTCGGCTTCCAATCTGACCGGATACAGTAGGGTACTAGTGTTTTACATGTAGCGACTGCCTATCTGACGTCCACAACCCAATAGCTGGGTATCAAGATACCCGGCTATATACTTGGCAATACCAGTGTCAGATTTTCTGACTTCTGACTACCCGTAACTTTGTAACGATTGTCAAAAGACAGCCGGCTTTTAACGAATTAAAAAGTATTAATAATTATAACCAGTGCTCGGAATAGGTAGAGCTATTTAGGTTCATTGACCTCAAACATTGATGTTAATATGGATATTCCACGGGATTCCTACTGATACTACGGGATTTTATTGAATTTCATTATTTTTGTCAATATGTATAAAATAAATAGTATGTATGGTAATATGTTTTTGTACAACTTCAGAATAAAAATGTTTAATTGATTGTTGATTCTTGAATAAGAAATTTTTACTTAAAAAAATATATGTGGTTTAATGAATCAAGTTTATCTATTTATTATACTATCCTTAATCCCGTCCCTCCTATATTTACCCGCCAGAAAGGAAGTGTAATCTTTTAATAGTCCCGAAGGCGACAATAGTTTTTTTTATGATACTACTTAAAAACCAAATCCCGGGACTCGGGGAATATCCATATTATTCTATCCTATGGCAAGTACATAAAACAGCTCTACCTATTCCGATCTATGATTATAACTTAGATTTCAACCTTTAGTATCTTTAGCAATATAAGAGGGGCGTTAATTTTTCTTACATAGCACTTTCTAGTTCGATAAATTTTGTGTCACGACAAAATAGACGAGCCCAAGTAATAGGCTCATTTATTTTTTGTATAAAAGTATCGCAACGTTTAGACAATATCTTTCATCCGTCTCTGGTCACCACCAACTGGTAAATTCACTGCGCATAACTTCTCAAAACAAATCCAATGGGCGCACACACGATGATTTGGTTTTCCTTGGTTGAGAAGCACCTGTCGCTACATACGAGTACGTACCAGTTTCTTTGCCAAAAGCTGAACAGCAAAGAGAATCAATTTTTATAACACGCCTGTCACACTATTCCCAGCCACTGCAACTCCTGGAAGCCAGAAATAACAGTAGCAAGCACCAAAAGAATGCCGAGTTAATGAATCTCGACGAGATCTACAGAAATGATGAATCTGCCCTGGATCATAGGGTACTCAAACGCTATGATCTAATATTGTGGATTTCTGTCTCCATCATGAGATTCTAAGCACGAGGTGTAATATCACTAGTACCGCGTGCATATTTTATGAGCCCATGCAAACACGATACGATAAGTAATTTGGAACTAACTAAACTAGCTTCTTCCCATGGCTCCACTCGCCTAAAAACATTTTTTCAACGAGAAAAGTCTGTGTTTAAAAAATTGGTTAAGTGGTTTAGACGTGAATGTATGAAGACGTGAAGTAAATATAGGTACCTACACAACATTTTGTAAATGTGAGTCTTAGATACTGCAGCGTAATTGTTTGAATACATGCGTAATGTTATGTGAATGTAATGTGACTTACACGTTTGTAATTCCAAACCCATCAAGGCAACAAACATGCGACCGGCTTACAGGTACACTTCCGTCCCATCTCAATGTTCGCTCATAATCTGTTCGCGGTATTCCTGACGACGACACTCCGACTGAAACGAGATCCGCCGATAAATCGTAGGATAAGTTGCGCAAGAGCGCCGGATATCGCGCCATGACCGGAAACACTTGTTTGTGCGTACTCGCAGGTAGGTGTACATACATTCATACACACGGGAGCAGTTCCGTGGGACCCTTTACTACTTTACTTTGAACACGTGCATGCACACTGAACTGACTGAACGTACTCACCGTAATCCCCTCGCTGAGATCCGGATTTTATTACGTCGTTCTTCTTTGAATGTTTACAAATCTCTCACATAAGTATATATATATATCTTTCATACTCGCGGGCGAACAACGATCACTGTGCTATGTGACCTACACTGAAGTTAAGACGCACATGTATTTAACGTTACGTGTAGGAACACCAAATCATTAAAACCGATTCAAAAACGCGGCCAATTTATTTGAAATTTTGTTCGTTCGCATCTAGTACTCTTTATCCACCATCTTTTAATTTCCAGCGCCTTCAACAAAATATATCAAGACAATTTACTACGATGCCGTAGTACCTATAAACAATGTATAACAAGTTTAGGACAGAATGAGGACACACCAGCCAATCTATAAACTCCTCGTTACATCACCCGTGACAAATAATAATATATCAAGTTGTTCACAGATATTATTAATCAAACAATAGGCATTCCGTGAAACAGTGTGTCGGCAAGATGGGCGATAAGGGCGGTACTCCGGTAGCGCACTCGGCGCGAGCGACTCCCGGTGCGCCGCGCTGCATTGATTCAGACGCAACGAGTATTTCATGTTTATAGTTGAATGGTTCAGAATAATTGAAGAAGTTATTTATAAGTTTCCTCTTGAGAAGCGAATCGTGTACGCGATCGGAGCCGGATGCCGCCACCCTTCGGAGGGCATGCCTTCACAAAGGCATTTAGTCTATTTAAAGACATCCTGCTTAGTGCGGGGGCCCAGTCCGCTCTCGCACGTGCGTCAAGTGTCCTGCGCCGACCTGTCAATTACTGTCACCCTCACCTATCTGTGCGCCGCGTCTGTCTCCACGGGTAAGCCGAGCGAGGCCATCATTTAGAACAGCGTCGCCTAGCACAAAGTGCCACTCGGCAGGACTTCGCTCAATCATGCGATCGTTCAGGATACAAATCAGATTATGCTGGTACCTACTATTTACATAGAATTGTGAGTCGAAGATAAATTCACATAAAATTTGTCGAACAATCATGTCTTAAGGAAATTAACTTGATCGGTATCCTGTTTCGCTCAATCAAACACAATATTGCTCAACGACGGCTAAATTTATCGAAGGAGTATATCTGACAATATAATGGAGTTGGAAACAATACTGAGCGATTATAAAGAGCAGTGGAGCGAAGATTATGGCGTTCGCATGAGACAAGCCCGGGCGCGGCCGCCGGCCGACCGCGGTGGCTAATGGCTCGGAGCAGCGAGCCACTGAGCACGGAGCCACCTAGCCACCAAGCACCGAGCACCGAGCCACTTATGCCGACGACACCTTCATCAATAACATCTAGATGCCGAACAGATCCAAACAATAAACGTTTCATAACTACTTCGATGTTGCGAAATATAGGTTTGCAAAATATTCAGTAAAGTGTAATCAATAAAAGATGCGCCAATTAATTGTATCCACTTTTGAATAATAGTGATTGTTCAAGTTACCAAAGTTATGACTTTCAATAGTTTCAATTGATTACTGCGATTACCAAATTGAATTGAACATTTAAAAAGACGAACAAAGTTACTGATTTTGTCCGAATAAAAATGTCTCAAAATTTATATGTTGTAATCTTATATGACGATGCCCCGCAAACTGTATCTATAGATGACAGATCCCGTTAAACCCTTTAATTCCCAATGTACTGGCTGAAGTGCTAAACATGTAAATCATAGCTCATAAACATGAAGTAGAAAAGCTTTGGGATAGTATACGTTATGTTGTGACTAACAAGCGCACGTACCATAAAATTTAAATATCATTGTAAGGAAATCGTACACCGGCTGATATCGCGAACAAGATCGCTCTGTTCGTACATACATATATCTGTTTATTGTTTATTTTATTGGCAATGTCTCTCTGATCTAACAGGACATCAATACATATCGTAAAATAGCCAAACGTTATAAATCATCATCATAAGCCAGTCACTAAGCTTCATAAAATACGATACTGTAACATTACTGCTTGTAATCACTAACTCGTACACCAGTGAATCACTAACATGTTTCATTATATCAACCCCCTAGGTCTTAGAGGGAAAATTTAAACAAAAAAGTATGGTAATAACTCATTTATAAAACCCTTGTCTGTTGCATTTGTTATGTAATCAGGAAAGCTGAAACTTGATAGTGTTGTGTTGTTTATACTTAGGTAACAGTAAACATATTATTGTTGGTAAATATAGGTATTCTATATAAAATTATTTTATTACATAACAAAATTGCATGGAAAGTTATCGCATAATAGTGATGTAAGCAATTTATTTAATTTACTTTGAACAATATTCTATTTACCTACCTACCAAGTACCAAGGTTTGTGTGGAATTTACCGTCATAAATGCAATGTGATACGCAAACGCCGGCGTGAAACATAATTGTTATAGTTTTAAAGCAACAAACATTTTCTTAATTGTTTACCCAGTTCATCATAATTACTTCGAATAAGTTACTAAACCAGAATGTTCCAATTAAGCAATCAAAATTAAATGTCAAGCGCGAAATTAGGAAGTTCGTTAGCCTATGTAATCTATAGTCGTTTTGTGTTGCTGAATTCGGAATTACTGAACGAGGAGAGATTTTGAGGAGTTGTCTACTACGGCATCGGCAGCGTGTAGGAGGATGACACCTGCGCGGGCGCTTCCCGAAGTGCGCACACAAGGCGACCTCACATTATCCCACATGAGCGTCGCACCGCGCGGTGACAACCCTCTTTTACATCAAACAGAGCATTGACCCCGGCGCGCAGCTTGCTCCCCTCATGAAATTCAAAAATATCGGAACCATATGTTCTTGACCTTTCTCTTACTTTTACCGAGCTTAGTGAGAAGAATAACGACCTCTTCCGATCCGTATCACATGGCACGGATTGGTACATGGATAAAAAAACTCAGGTGTGTCATGTTCTCCAAACAATTTTTTCAGTTGCAGTTCCTTGACGCAGCTGAATAGAAAATACACAGTCATCTAGATAAAGTCACATGCTGTTTTTAGTCAAAATACCCATTTTTTAGTGTGAAACGTTTTAACATAGTACATTGTATACATACATTCCTATGTATGTGCACTCGTACAACCTATATACTTACGGCGGTGTAGGTACCTTTACTCCTCATTAAGTAACGGATGATGATCGGGTTTACCTAGTTTCTCATGTGTAGGCATGTGTAGTTGTGTAGGTAGGTGCATGCTACTCTTTCATTATTTGAGGATATTGTGAAAGAAAAATCCTGAGTTATAATGAGCAATCTTCAAATACTGTCTTAATACGATCATCATCAGAGTTTAAAAAAACACAAAATTTTAAATAAAAATCACATAAATAACAATAACGGCCACTCTGCAATTATCGTGTAACTACGAAGCCTTCAATCAATTACATGCCGGTCGGACTGTGGTTATGTAGTCATTGAAACGTACAACACCATAATTTGTTGATTAAAGTAATGGTAACTACGCCGTACATCTCAATTTTCTCATATCGTTTAACTGTTTTTACCATTCCCATTGATAATGAAATAATTCGATAGTAGAACAATCACACAAATGTTTTGTTTAATGGTGTCTGTTTTGTTTAGTCGGGTATGTAGGGGCTTCCTGCACAGTCATCTCATTGATTTCAAATTTTTCGTTTCTTAAACTAATAGAGGTAAAGAATGATTTTCGAGCGTTCCTCGCCAGTCGTTAATCTTGGAAATAAATTTATTGCAATAAATAATTTTTATATGTAAACACAAGTAACATACTCTTACTTTAGTTCTCCAAGATACAGGCATAGCCTAGTTTGGGAATCACCGGATATTTATATAAAAGTGTAACAATGGTCTCAATAAATAAAGATAACTAGCATTGTGGATAGTATTCACATTACTAGCAATCTTGTTAACCCCTAAACGAACCCGTCACCTCTCGATCTCAAGTCCGACACCTTATTTATTAGGTGTTGGACATTAGGCTTTCAATTTTTAATTATATTATTTTCACACATAGGTACCCCAGCTTCTGTATTGAAAGATTTTACACAACAATAAAAAATAATAGTTGGTTATTGTAGTAAAATAATAACAGCCAATCATGTCTCATCAGGCCAAAATTATCCTTTTTAACCGACTTCAAAAAAGGAGGAGGTTCTCAGTTCGTCTTGAACTTTTTTTAATGTATGTTACCTTATATTTCGAAGACGGCTAGACCGATTTGGAAAATTCTTTTTTCATTTAAAAGGGTATACTTTCTAGTTGGTCCCATTGTTATGAAATCAGGATCTGATGATGGGATCCTGGAGAAATCGAGGAAACTCTTCAAATATTATAGGTACACCTATAGCGTTTTGGGTATTTCTTATAGTAACTTGTGCAGTTGCTCTCGAAAAGCACCATTTGGGGAAGTAGAACTGATGATGAAGACCACAGATAGCCACCGAAACTACTCAATAATAAATATTTCGTGGATTGCGGCTCGATTTCTTGAATATGGTTGTTAAGCACTTTATGCTCGTCACAATGCATATGGTGAAGTAGAGCTGATGGTGAAGTACCAGGAGAACTCCTCAAAAATTAACGGTTCTGCATCGGGAAAAGCAATATTTTGTAAAAGGTGATAAGTAGTTAACATTTTGGCTTTTGTAACTAGATAAATTACAAACCGACCCACTAAAAAGCGTGACAAAAAACTTATTTGCAAAAAATAAAACCGGCTTTCATATCAACCACTACAAAGCCAAAAATAACTTTAATTTCGGAAGGCAGTGTCTTTAGTTTTGTACATGTTTTCGTTTTTGACACCGCCTTCCGAAATTAAAGTTATTTTTGGCTTTGTAATGGTTGATATGGAAGTCGGTTTTATTTTTTGCATTTTTCCATGACCTGATTCCTCCATCTCCCTTTCACTACCGGTCTACCAGACGCACGGCTGGGTACCACCCACACTTGGTTGATATACCGTCTTGTCGTACCAAGCGCATCTCCTCTACATTTATTGTGCGCACAGCCAAGCTGTGGAATTCTCTGCCGGCTTCTGTGTTCCCTGCCACTTATGACCTTTCAGCCTTTAAAGCACGAGTAAATAGGCATCTTCTGGGCTCACTCGTCCCATCTTAGACCTCATCTATCGCTTACCATCAGGCGAGATCGAGGTGAAGAGTGAGCTCATCAGTAATTTAAAAAAAGCGAGCTAATTCATTGGCTAATATGGCGCGTTCGTGGAGAGTACGTGACATGCGTATGCGCATGATTGTTCGACCGTTCCATACTTTTATAATTATAACATTTTTGATTGATACATATTGTTACTCGTTTTCATAATTAAGTATATATTTAAGAAAGCGCAATGTTAAAAAACTTTAGATATATAAACCGAGATATAATCAAGACTAATAATTACTTCAAGAATGATTATTGCCTTACATTATCGTCTACCTTCTCACATAATAAATATAATATAGTGTGCCTCTTTAAAAAATCAGGCCCTAATGTAATGCATATATGCAACAGCAACTCCAAACACAATATGCTCTATAGTTTTACATACATACATATATAGTTTGACATTTTTGTAACAATGCCTATCGATCCTATTCTTAGAATGCAGCTCTGACATTGTTTCCGGCATTCATTACGTAAGTAAATCAATCGAGTTCAAATATCGCACAGGCCATCTCATTTTCTAATCGAGTCACTTGCATAATTGGACCGATTTGCACAGTAGTGGCCGCATCGGGCACGGCCAAGCCTCGCCGAGCTCAGCCGCCGCCGCCGTCGCTTGCGCAATCACAATAATCGATGCTCCGCCGATGAAACAGTGAAACCAAGGCGACGTCAAGTTACCGCATCGCTTGAGATCTGTATTCACTGACATCATAACTTAATCAGATCTCATTAGCCGTTCAGGTTCGCATTAGGAAATCATTATTAGAAATAGATTAAAACTACTTAGTAACAAAATTAACTATAAATAAACAAGTTAAAGTAACTTAAACTACCTAAGCAACGGAATAACCGAGTGACGGGTTTGATGAATGCCCATTGAATTTTGTCAAGAGTGTCGAGTGAACGAGGACAAAGACACGTAGTTTTACGACGTATAATAAGATGTTAGTGTCCAAATAATATAGTAAACGGAGTTACAATACATTCGTAAGAAACATGGGTAGTTACCGACAAGCTGGCGTGGTGGTGTGGACGCGGGGCGAGCGGCACAGCCGCACCCTCGGGAGCTGCGCAAGCGCGGTTGTTTCTCGTGATTTAATTGTACCACACAGACGGTGACTCGCCAGTGCCCGCAACTGGCCTGTTTCGACTCGCCGCACAATTTCTCGCCACTTGGCAGCTACAAGTGTATGCGAACCTATACTATTTGCATGTCACATTCAATCACTTCAATTTGCCCACAGCCGCTTGCTCGTAAAACGCCATTAGCATTAGATAGAGTTAATTAGATCGATATCTTAGGGTGATTAATAGTCTATTTATATTTAAGTTAAGTATAACTCAGGTTTATATTTAGTGCACACATTTGAAATTTAAAGTATTTTCTTAAAATAATCCACAAGTTGAAATTATGTATAATGAATGCTGTAGCAGCGTCAGCGTAGGGATCAATATTCGCTCAACATTCAGTTGTAGGACGCACTAATTGAGACACAGCTACAATATCCGCCCCATGTTTATGACTCCCATATAGCAAGCTATCAAATAAATTCCGAACATGTAGGAGATACTGCCTCGCGTGTAGCGATTATAAGAACCTCATTTTGTTATCTCAGCATCATCCAGACATAATGTAACATTATAAAATAGTTACGTTGGATCGCAGTGGCCGGCAGTCTTAAGAAAACCGTTCGTATAAACTAGCATGAAGGTAGTGTGTCAGAGTGTGCCGAGCTGCCGGGCGCTACGGACAGCGGGTAGGTAGATAACTTATTAGGGTTGGTTCGCAGATTGCGTGAATGCGTTCACTTCACGGTCTTGTTGCCTTTGTTGGTGCACCGCGCTGGGTGGGCCGCTCTATTGCATGCTCCACATTGCTCGCCGCAGGTACCAGTGTACCACCACTGCACCGCTGCATCGCACCACACACCACGAACATAAACACGCAGACAATACGTTTTGCGCAATTTGTTTCGCTTTCTTAGATCGGGATTACGGCCGACAATCACGAGACTCTCAGTCCCTTTATCACTCCTTCATATTAATCGTAGGGGTAAGTTAAAGAAAGATGACAATCCGACTATGAAGATGCATGGCCCTAGCATCTCCTTCATTTTATATATATTATTTTATATACACCGTTTCTTTCATTTACAGCAGTAACATAGTACCTTGTAAACAGAGACAAGGGATCAGGAAACCAACGCAGCAGCAATACAAATTGGATGATTTTGAATCACCATTCGCAGCGATTTATGAATCAGCGATATTGTTGTTTAAGCTTTGGGAGTAAGTATAAAACAATGTTAAATTATGCTATCGTAGTAACATGGCGTTTTGTCTGAGAAATAAACTAGACACAGATTATTTGAGTTGTCTTTATAGCCAACCGGTATTATGACTCAGCCGTGATTGTTTAATTCAGTGCTTCTAAACGTGTCGTGGCTCGTGGCTCGTGGCTGGTGGCGCATGCGCCCAGTCACTACTACTGCTTTGATTCATAAGCTCGCGCAGTTATTAGTTTAGTTTGTATGTATTAAATCAATTAATATTTAGGTAGAGGAATTTGGAATCAGAGTTTTTTGCATCCTATAGGGTTAGCTATACAAGTGCACATGTTATATGGTACATGTTGAACGTTCTTCAGAACTTCATATGTGATCATGCCTTCAAGTTTTACGTAGAAATTAACATAGATAAAATTGGTTTAACAATATAATTCATGATTCCTTTACGCATTCGGCTGTGATGGTTTCCGTGGTTTCAAAGGAAAACGTATAGTTAGAGAATTGAAAAGAGGCAACCACACGTCACCTAAACTAGAAGATAATCGCGGGGGCATGTACCTGTTGCGTTGCGCACTCCTTTCATGGAATATTGTTCTTGTTATAGAGAGCATACGACACAAAGCGGGTTTATCTGGACGCATTATGAGAAGCATCTCCGCTCCCAGATCGCGCGATAATACTCGTCGTCGTCGACTCACAAAAGTATAGGCGCACGATGCATGGTGGCGCGGCGAGCGGGCGCGGGCGGCGGCCGACGTAAGGTGATCTGAGCCGCGCTGACCTTTGTGCATTACGGGCAACCGCCGCGCCGTCGATCTTCTTTGTGTCGCGGCTCGCTTGTCAGCGTCCTCGCAAGAAGGAACTTTGTTGTCTTTCTTGAAAAGAAAGTAGGTAGAGATATCGATGTAAGCATTGTTCCGCCTTCGAGTTAATTCAATATAGTGCTGCTGTCTATCGAACGCCATTTTTGTTTAACGTTTGAATGGGTCTTATTGTGCTCGCTGTTTGGCGTTCTGAATAGAGAGCAGGTGTGTCTTAGGAGGTTTACGGTCGCTGATCTCTGACGTCTCGTAACCCGAACATTATTCATATTTTGGCTCAGGCTTTTGAAATTTAAGTTATCGAAAGTTTGTGTTCCAGTATCAGATTGAACAATACCAAAATACGCAACTGAATTGTTAATTACTTTATTATCTTGACTTTGATTGTAGCACAAATAGTAGAAACTTGTTTGCATGAACTGCACAAAAGCTAAAAAGCCATTAATATCTAATCGCTTATCTACGTCATTAAAACAATCGTATAAATCACGGTTGGAGACTCGGTGTATTAACGTAGCTAGAAAGCGATCTGAAACTAAGGGAAGTAAAGTAAGCTATTGTGAAATAATAAAACTATAAAATGCCATAACAGATTATCATTTATATGGTCACCCGCTTCAAACGAGCGATGAAGAACTGAGATGTGTCATCGGATTTTACTATAGAGAGCGACATGTTGTCAAATGTGGGACTTTGTTGTGCGTGAGATTGTCGCCGCGTTGCGTGGTCAGGCATTCATGGAAAGGCTTACTAACTACATTCATATGGGAATGAGCTAAGGCTTTAATTCTATTGATTTTTTTTTTCAATTCACAAAGTACTGACTTGTAGAATTCGTTTCCAAGATAATCATAAACCATTGTCTGTTTAGCAAGCGTTGTCTTGTCACGTCACTAATCTAGTGTTGGCAGCATAATTTACATCACAGAGATATGCTAATGTTGCGAATACTGCATGAGCACTCATAGCTGTAGTAAATCATTAGCATAGTAGACAAATAACAAACAAATTGAGTAGGCAAGGACTATTTCAACGAGATCATTTTTGAGGTCTGCTGCACAGCTTCCTTCAATGGCAAAAAGCAGTGAATCCTAAAATTTTAATTACATCTTAATTAAGGGAATATCTTGCTATTAAAACTATAAAAAGTTATTTTTCTTCCGATGACCGTTCACCCCGGTCCACAGATGACGGCGCTGCACGGGCCCTCAGGCCGGCCGCCTCAGTTAGGAGCACAATGACAGATGTGCCAATTTAGTCCGTGTCACCTCACCCGCCTCCCCACAACTATTAACTTCGTCGGTATAGGAAACGGTCAGCTGGCATATTTTTTTAACTAATCTGAATCATTTGGTCGAAGTTTATGCGTCTGCTGACCCATATGTCTCGTAAACGTAACGAATTCAGACACACCAATATTATAATTATACGCCGTATAAATTAAAAGAAACCAGGCCATTACGAGCATTAAAAATAATGACGGACTTAAAGTAAGGTAGGTACCACACAGGTGGTTTATTTGAGGCAATTTATCAGGATACATTGACTAAACAGGTAGGTGCCTTAGTATTTAACTAGTGGTCAGATCAAAAAGTCTATTAAAAGGAAATCAAACACAATGTATCATTTTGTTCTGAGTGTGACCAACACTCAGAACAAAATGATAATAATTGATATAGTAACACCGTATTCGTTCTTGATATGCCTTGTTTCCATCCATATAAAAGCTTTTAAATAAATAAAACACCTTCAGGGAAAAAGGCTCGACAAACAATAAGAATTATTTATAACCGTTTAAAGAATTACTTGTAGTCACTTATATGCATAGCACGACATTACAATGTAAGTAGTTAGGTAGTCGCGTACATACGTAGGTACATACTCGACACGGTTCAGACTGCTCAGAGGGACTCGCCACAAAGTATTCCATGAATGTGTAATCAGAGAGTTTATTGATCGTGGCAAGATTAACACCACTCTGCATTGTCTGAGTTGGCACGTCTTAAATTTTCCCTTTTTGTGCCAATAACTTAAGGAATTCACGAATTAATTTTTTTTCTTCACCTTTATGAATGTCGTCGTTTATCACAACTGGAAAGAAATATTCCTTCTTATGTTGCGCTTTCGTAGCCGCTTTTCAATTGTAAATTGTGATGTTTTACGACTCTGTTACTTACCCAAAATAGAATCCCTTTACTTAAATAGTTATGTACTTCGAGTGCGACCTCGCTGACACGACGAGGAAGTACCACCGCACTTGGCGGATATTTTCTTACACAAATTAAAAAGTCTAGAAATAAGAATGAATTAATGTGAATTATTGAATGAAACACTGAAATAAGCTAGTCGAATATAATACTATTGGGTAAACTTAACAGAGGGCTGGTCGATGTGAGCGTGTAAAGTTACATAGATGCGATAATGTATCTGAGTGCGGCCTGGGAGAATCGCTCGTTACATAATTGCAGCGCGTCGGAAGGGAGTCTCCTGCGCACATGCGCATCCTGCGAGCACGTGCCGCCACGCGGCCGGAAGTGCTTCGCATCGACCCACTTACCGCGACCTTCGCGTATTTCTATACTATGTATCTATTTATCGCACCACTTTTACTACCACTCTGTTACTTTCGCTAGCCCAATACAGCACGCGCCGAATACACCGTGTGCTTACAACAGAGCTGTTCGGTCATTCGTAACCAACCAATGTCATTGTCAATACCTGCCGAGATCAGCAGCCGCTGTCCGCTATAAACAAATTGAGACGCAATTTACGATGTAATGGCAAACTGGAACGTTCTAAATAGCACAAATCCTAAATACATTATAATTATATTGGGTAGGAAATAGAAACGAATATATTAAATTACACACTGCAGGAATAGCTGCATTTTGGTAGGTATAATCTGAATAAATTTTACAGTACAGGTTTATTTAAACTACCACTTACCATACTGCATTGGGAATTTTATTATCTACTTGTGAAAATACACATCGCTAACATACCTATCTCAATATGATTGACACTTCAGGGTTGCATCGCGTTATTGTACGTTCAGGTTAATAATAAAAATCGTATCTACGTGTTATTTGCATAGGCACTGTTGACTGAACTTAGGTACATCGATAAGGCGTGGACAGGTTGTGGGGGCTTATCTGTTGGCGAGGACATCCGCACGTTGTTCGGAGTTCGGACGTGCGCTATCCAAGTAACACAGTTCTCCTATCGCGCATCCCCATCCTCATCGCCATCGCATCGACATATCGGTGACCACGTGATAAAATGCTCGTTTCAAATCAACATCACATTGAAACACGGAAGTTTGTGTCATATCAAGGGCAACGGAGACAATGATATGATGCACCAAAGATAAAATAAAGCTTATGTTGCCCTCTTTTATGTTATGGGTCATACAGAACTGCCAACGATACCATCATGACGCACTGTGCCGTTTTACAAAGATTGCAATCACTAAAGCAATAAGCAGCGACAAGTATTTCACCCGTCGTTGTTGTCCTAGAGCACTCATTCCTTGAAGACTTAAAGTTCTGAGGTGAACTGGTCTGATTATGGACTTTAAAAGAGAATTTGACCACTGAGTTTGTTTGGGTATTTCTTCTAATTTTAAATTTACGAAAAAAAATACCAATTAAAGTGACATTTATCTACCTATAACTAATTTAATTTGTCATTTAGTTCGACGCCCTTTTCAGTGCCGGAGCTGACTTTTTACTACCAATTCTGATATTGGCAGGGCTGATACTGCAGGCATTGTAAATGAATACTTGAATGAAGTTAGTATTACGGTAATGGGCTGAAGACCAAGAACCCCGGATATGAATCCCATAGAAGACCTATGGGACGAGTTAAAGAAACGCGTCAGAGCGAGGGATCATGTTCCGGAGGCGCTTGGTTAATAAAACAGCAATACAAGAAGAGTGGAATAACATATCACACACAAGACTGACTCATCCCTTCCATAAGGGAGGACATAGTAGCCAATGAATATTTTTTTTTGTTTTACATCATTGTTCCCAGCATTGAAAAAAAAAACTATACCAGTTCAACAAAACACGATACCTAGCTAAAGAAATTCAATTTTAATTTGAAATATTAACATTCGTTAAACGATATCTTATGATATTCGCAATTAACTGACTAATTAATTCAATGCTTTAGATATATTCCGTTTTTATGAGAAGTGTACCGTAATATGTCTCAACTCCGTCCTAGTCTTATTATAAGTAGGTATAAGTACATATCATATGCTGCAGTCTAATGACGCGTGTTTCTTTGGTCTCGTGATTATAGCATTTCGTCGAAATGCAATTTTTTTTTAATTCATCCTAAGTATGTACACTTTTGCCACACGATTTTAAAGACTATGTATTATATTGAATCAGAAGAGGTGGTGACGACATATTAGCTGCATAGACTTGCTTATTGTCAATCTGTGCATTTTTATTATTGCGATGAACACGTAAGTTTTAGAGGTCAGAGGACTTTGACCAGCGTTGCCAGAAGTCCGGATTTAGGCGGAACGTTCCGCTTTTTAAATCTAAATTAAATATGGTGACTTTTATTGATAATAATAGGATGAAAAATCTAAAATTAATATGCTGTAGATCTTAATAAAAACTTCAACAAAAATTAGTTTGAATGAGATAGAGTCAGCAGTTTTGGAGATATAGCACATTTTCTAAAACCGCAAATATAACTTGGTGTTTCATACAAACACTATGAAAAACAAATTTATTTTACGTAGTTACTATAGAACTCTTCATGGGCGAGTCTGGCTTGCACTTGGCCAATTTTTTTTACTATGTCCATAACAGCGGGATTATTTCGTCGAAAGCGCGAAATAATTCCGCTTTTTTCACTCAAAAGTCTCAAAATCTCAAAAAAAAAAGAAATCTAGCAACGCTGACTCAAACTGAATTAATAAACTGATTGTTTCATACCAAAAACAGCAGAACAGAACAAAATGCAGAACTTCACGATCGTTTTATCAAATCACATTTGTAACAATTATGCAACAAGTGAACTAACAAAGAAGTCCACAGGTAAACTAAACAACACCATTTGTCACGGTTAACTGGAAACACAACAGTGCGATTGTTCCTCTTGAAGCCTTGAACAATAACCTGTTCGAGTGCAGCGCCGGATTTTTTCCAAAATCTCCTTTTATTCGTATTCAAAAAGCTTAATGGAATTTCGCATTGCGCCAGTCGGCGTATTGTACAACGGCGAAGAATGTGGATAAAATCAACAACGCATTAAATCACACATACCCGATTATTCAATAGTAGGGTAAAAAGAATATTTACACCTCACGGCAAGAAAAAATGTTAAAGATAAAATATCTCTCCACAAAGAGAAATTCGGTATAGCCGAGAAGCTTTTTGCGTGGGATAGACTGCTAGCACATTCGTGAGTGGGTTTGAAGCGTTATGCGGTAGGTATGTGGCATTGCGCAGGGTGCAGGTAGTGTCGGGAGCTCTGTGCATAAATCTGCAGGACGCGCGGCCGCGGCCGGTGCTGTTCACGCCTACATGGCGGGCGCAGCCGCGGCGCTCGCAAGTTGCGCTTGCGCCTGCCGAGTCGATCTACACGTTCTTAGCATATCTGAATCTGTCTACACGCGGCGGCACACCGCCGCTGCCAGATATGGGCAAAAATTGAAACACGGAACGTACATATCTGAGTGGGCCTCTGCCTACACATAAAGCGTTGCGTTCGTGCTTTCTTTATGTCCCGCCCCTGTATGGTAAAGAAAATAAAATCTTGTCGACGATCTGCATATCACACAAGTTTCACAGGCCTTATTTATACTACAAATTTCTATTTAAGTGAGAATAGTTTCAAGTCTTAATTTAAAACACAGCGGTACTAAATCAGTAGCTCCTCAATTAAAACCCTTAATATATGTGTGTACGTATTTGCGGTAATCGGTTTGCACTTAGTAAGTAATTTAATTACCAATGTATAAAACGTATAATTTAAAGGGTATATACATACATACCAAGTGCATGGCTTCTTTGGATGATAACAAACGATATGGCAAGGGTTTTGTGATCCTAAGTCTACGTGTGTAGAACTTATCACAAATACCAATACACTGATACCAGAGACCGAATTTTTCAAATTAAGAAGAACGAAGAGAATTGTCGTGTTATTGGCAAGTGACGTGGAAAGTTATTGACCCTCGTAGTGCTGTGACACGTTTGTTATGATTGGTATTCAAGAAATATATGAAACCTATAATTTGGTATCAATTCTTTGAGTCAGTTATTTTGAGCTGAAACTGTGCATAGAGACTCCATACCAGATGTTGTCTTCAGCCCTTTTGGATAGGTATGGGGTTTCCGTTACACATTGTATATATATGCAAATATAATGCACCATGCTCCTTAAGTTAGTTACGCAAGTAAAAGCATAAGCTGCATGAGGTGCCAATACCATGATAGGTAACTTCTAGAATTAGGATTAACGACGAAGAGGACGCGTCTAGTGTCGAGCCCAAAATAATCACCATCACTGTGAGAGCCATCATATGGATATCCGAAAAGATCGATTGGCAAATTGTGTACGTAACATATCACAGGTTGAATTTTGGAACAAGCAATTGGATACGAACCTGAAACTGGATACTATTTTCTATCTTAACCTCTTCAGATACTGTACTTTTAGGGTTCAGTACCTAAAGTTTGGCAACAAGATGTTTAGTTGTCTTCCGCCTCGTAGTCTGTCTGTCACAACTCGAGAATTTTTAAATGTCAATCAAGAATTTTGAATAGTACCTAATAGGTAGTAAAGTTTTTACTAATACTTCATGCTCTTATTCTGCTACTGTGCAAACGAAAGAGATAAGAATACCGAAATAGTTTCTATATATTCGTCTAGATATTCGGTATTACAGAACGTAAGTACAATAGGTCGGTTTTTGCGAGTCTCCTTACCTGCATGAGCCGTATCCCACGGCCTCGGCGCCTCAACAGGTGTGCACCTGAGCCCAGACAAGCTTTTTCATTATAGACCTTACGGACATACAATCAAACAAAACGAACTACATGCACGTTTGAGAATGATGCCCCGATTCATTCATCGTTTGTCGAGGAATTCTTTTATATTTGCTGGCCGAACTCGATCTATTTTTATTGTCTCGTTCTTCACATTGACGATGTGACCGTGCCTCAATGATGGATATGGAGATTTTCATATTGATCATACTTATTTATGTGTACGACGATATTTCATTTTAATGCATAGCGTCTGTGTCGAAACTCTCCCCGACTTAATTAGGTAATTGACCAAAACATAGATTTCAACTGTAAAATGCCCACTTCATGGCTAAATATCGGTTAAAATGTCATACCTTTACACATTATAGTGATATGTGTGCACTATAATGAAAATCATAATAAACAAGCATAACAACATAACACAGGTGTAGCAATTAATGAAACGCTCTGCAAGCGAAAACAGATGTAGACTTTACCTACTACTACGTGAAATTGGAGAGTATTAAGTCGTAATACATTAGTATTTGCATTGTTTTGAAATGATTTCATTGAACCTATTATATCACGGTTGATACAAAAAAATCTTGGGTTGTAACACGTGACATTTTGAGATGTAATTTGCAGTTCAATAATAATTTAGTAGTGCGCGTCACGTGCTGCCGGTAACCTTGATAAAGTGCTGGTCAACACATTGCGGGCAGGGCATTGTCGCATACCGATGGCCCATTTAAACCCGACACTTCCACACGACTCGCCTGCGCTCTTAAGTCTTTCTCACCTTAAATCCAGACACAAATATTGAAATACCTATACTACATTATTAATTCGGCAAATATTACGCCTAACCTACTGATTCCTTAACATAGATTTGACGGTATCTATTTATACCTACTTAAAATATCGACAGTTTTTCCGACACTCGTGAAGTCAACCTTGAATAATTCGGCCGGGACATTGTTAATATTTATTTTATATATTTACATATGCATAGATATCTGTAGAATATCATAAACAAACAGATCAACAAGTCGCACTGTTAGCTTTATACCATTTTATCGATAAATTTGTTCTTGATTTACAGAGCCCATAAAAGATAAATGCAGCCGTAACCTTGATCTACACACATCTTGATATTGGAAAATGTGAGCAAACAAAGGTGGGTTAGTGTTGCTCGCCAGTTCGTATTCCACGAATTATGTAACGTTTGTGTCAATAATAATATGGATTAACCGTCATGATTATGTACGTCCTGTGGTTTCGAATGTGGGGTACCTGATTTCTCCTAGAACAGATAGTAGGTACCAACACAGTGTTGTATGTATATGCTAGCTTTCTGTTCTGCACGTTGATCGGATCAAAAAATAAATAATATCGAAACGAATAGGTAGTAACTAATAATTCCCAATGGTAGATCACCCGGCGTGAATCTGGTTTAACTTTGATAGAAGACTTCCATGTCTGGAGTGTACAACCAGTAATATACTTTCTCACGCAGTCAGCGGATGAGTCTAAATCGTTTTTATAAACCGATTCTCTGTGCGGAATATGTTTACCTGAATCAGCTGATTTTGGGAATTTGTACGGCTTGAATGAACATAGAAAAAAGTCCTAGGCGCAACTACCTGTTGTTGAATTGAAATTGCGTTGAGAGATTGGCACCTTACTCTGGGAGAAATATCAATGTGCTCTTAATATAATAGATAAGTAATAAGTGCGGCAGCGATTGTAACTTTCACAGAGGTCCCGGCACAGATGTTCTGCATCCTTATATCAACTGAATTGGGTGTAGTAGAAGAGTGATTTATTTTCTAATTAAATCGGAGCGTGTGTAGGTTGATTTAGGCGCATATTGTGGTGTCTGGCCAGTCGGCAGCGCTTGCGCAGCGTGGCATGGCGGCTCGCTATCGATGCCGGCCGATCGCACCGTGTTAATTACTTTCATTAAGGGCAATTGTCCTGCTCAATCGGTCTGATCAGTCAGTTTGCCGCCGCTCGATATTTCTACTCAATACCATTAGTCCGCCTCGGACGACGCAGCTCTTACATGAATTGCTTTACATGCGCCTATCTGAGCTTTAATTTACTTTGACTTAGTTTGCGACCCTTGCATTTAGTTGACACTGACTTTTCGCGACGCTTTCTTTATCTCCTGTCACTTAAAAAAAACTTAACACTATGTTGATTTATAGAGATATCAAATTATTTCGAAGAAATTTTAAATAGGCTGATTGACACTTCCTGTGACCTATTAAGCACTGGTTGGCTTCTCCCAAAATCGAAGTATTGCCGTACAACGAGGCAATTCCACCAGGCCTTTGGGTAATTTACCGGTCTACAACATTGAGGACGATTCTTTAACTGCTTTGTTTTAGTTTGTAGTTTAGTTTACAGAACAGAATTTGAAATAAGTATAAAATATACCTAGGTATAAGCAATCGAAATGCAAATATTTTGTCACTACCTACATACGTTCCGTTACTCCTTTCATACGATTTTTCACACAAACTTTAATTCACTATTTCATCAGCCCCTTGGATTAATTCATCCTGCCAAGTTTCATCAAAATCGATTCACGGGTTTAGCTGTGAAAGCGTAACAAACAGACAGACAGATAAACTTCCGCATTTGTAATACATATTATAGGTATAGATAAGTCTACATGGGCACCTATAAAAGGTTGGAAGCTCAGAGGCTCAAATACCGACAAACCGATATTTCCCGAAGAATTTCAAACTTAGAGTGTCAATGGCAAAGAAATTGTATGGCGGTGACGGCTTCCAAATTGAGGAATCGCTTACCGGATATTGCAGCGGCAGAGGGCCAAGCATAACTTAGATCAATGTCCTGATGAAGGCTGCTCAACTTAGAACCTATCGATATGGCAACGCTTCTAGGAAGTCTGTGTCCAGTAATGGCCGTCGCTCAATTAGGTATAACGGTTAATAAGCTGACAATATGGATGTTTTAATGTTCGTATTAGTGGTCGTATCTGCATTAGCATTAGGTATATATGTCCATCGGCTGCACTACAGTGAACATGCTGCAAGATATTTTACTATTCATCATTAGTTTCCAGCAGTGGTGGCCCATTGGTCCGACTTACGTGTTACTGGTCGTGGGTTTCAATCCAGTGAAGCATGTTTTATTTTGTGTAATTTATATAATCACCAGTGCTCTTAAATCGTAACGTAAAGTAAAACATCATTCATGAGTAAACTGGCAAACCCACCCTGTTCCTTCAACATCAACAAAAAAAACTGCCCTTATATTAAGAGGCCGCGGTATCTCGGTAGAACATTCTCGAAACCCCGGAAGGCAATGGCCCTAGATCGGGCCCTATCAATGCTGCTGACTGCTCTACTACTACTCTGTTCCACGCGCGCTACAGACGACGCGCCGTCGTCGACCCGGGCCTGATCCAAACCGGCATGTCCTACGAAATTTCGAAGACTTCCACCAACTCGCACAGTTCCCGCGTGGTAGATTATGACCCGTTCCCTCTCATAGAGAGGAGTCCTGTGTCCCAGCAGTGGGAACGTATTAGGTTGAATTATTAATATAATAATTTTTTGAATGTCATTAATGTCATTTATATTTACTTTAGTGTATATCTACATTTATAATTACAAAAAAATTGGCAAAGTGCGAGTGACTCGCCCATGAAGGGTTCCGTAGTAACTATAATAATATAATATAATATAATATGTATATTTATTTGACGAAGAAAAAAAAACCTTAAAAATTTCTTAAAACTAGCTTATTTACATTTTTACAACTACGCTAAATAACTTTGTTTTTCATAGTGTTTGTATGAATTACAAAGTTATATTTGCGGTTTTATAAAATATGCTGTATCTCAAAAACTGCTGACCCGATGTCATTAAAACCAATTTTGATTGAAAGTTTACATTAAGATCTGTAGATCTAAAAATCTAAAAAAAATATATGTCTGTAGACATATATTTTTTTTAGATTTTTCACTCCATTATTATAGAAGTTAGAGGAACACACACACATCTTACCACTTTGGAAGCTTATATCTTTTAAACGATTGACTTTATGAAAAAGTGGTTTTAGAAACCCTTATATGATTTTTAACGACCTGTCTATAGATACTACACAGGCATAGGTTTAATGAAAATAAATATTTTCAGTTCTAGTTCCATGTATGGGGACCCCCCTTTATTTTAAATATTTTATAATTTTTTCTTAAAATCGTAAAGCGGTTCACAGAATACATCTACCTACAAAGTTTCGCATGTATAGTCTTAATAGTTTCGGAATAAAATGGCTGTGACATACGGACGGACGGACAGACAGACAGACGGACAAACATATCGAAACTATAAGGGTTCCGTTTTTTACCATTCGGCTACGGAACCCTAAAAAGGAGATCTAGTTTCCTAAGGCTATTGTTGTCATTGTCCCTTAGATCTCGCATATAATAATGATGATCTCTAATTATTAGAAAACAATATTTTATATTTATATGCCTTATTTATGCTTCTTAACACGTCTGCCGTCCACCACGACTCGTCCTTCATTTTCGTGATGTGGGTACCTTCATGCCCTCTCCGTAAACCTAAATATTTGCTTCTACATCTTGCTAACCATTCGGTACTGATCAACCATCGTACATGCATTCGCTTATTCTCTATCATATTGTAGCTGTATCCGCCCCTGGCATTGCCCAAACCACTTCATTGTTTTTATCCACAGATTAAAATATGTACGTAGGAAACCCACCGAACAAAATAATCACAGGTAATACAAATCATTAAAAGCGCCTGCGGCGATGTTGGCGTTGCGCCTACGACGCACGGCTGGTAGCAGTCGTAGCAGGATGCGCGGTTGAGGTCTACGAACAATAAACTATATTTCTCGATGGGCCATTAACATATCATTGTGGTACGCTAATCGAATGGCCGCAAGCGAGGGTGTGCTCTGGCGGAGCCTGACCGTTGACCACTGTAGCCAACAGCAACTACCCAAACTACTTGTTACTATTTTAACAGTTCAATGAAACAAACCGTACAAGTAGCACTAAGCAAGGTTTAATCATTTTTCTATAACTTAATTTATAGCTATCTATACATACTCGTATCTATTGTAAAATAAATTCGCTTTTAGTGACTGTCCGGGTCGTGTTGGTCTTCTACACGAATCTGGTTTTGTTCCACAGTATTTGTGTTCCTTCTTTATAGGTACACCAGTACTATACAAAATTATTTGGCTTTCCAGAAATAAGTTCAAATTGAAACGAGTATATAGTTATTTAAAGAAAATTAATTTTTAATTTCTTAAGCATAATAAGAATACTGTTTCATAGTGTATTATATTCTATTCTGGTGTTTGGCTCTCCTGTAACTTCTGAGAAGGGTGCGCATGGAAAAAACATGCTGCCATATCGGGTCTCGTGTTATAGGGATGGCGGACATGTCAAAATTCGCCGTCCCTGGACCCATTTGTCCGGTAAGGACCAAGCCAAGGCCACTTTGCCAAAGAAACAAAACTTTCATGCTAATACTCACAATTAACAGATAAAGATATGGTTGTTTAAGCTTTATTTAAACCCTCGTCGACACGTAAACACGTCATAATATTCTATCATCAAATTAAATAAAATAATCATATAGTTATAGCTTGTTACTGAAATTATCAATAAAAAATTCAAGAAATAAATAGATTATATAAATATAATCAAGGTCAGTCACGGTAATTTTAATCTAATACATGAAATTTGATTATTTAAGTATGGAAATAAACAAGATTGCGAGTATTGCTACATCATTAGTCATCGTCTATTCGTGTGAAAAGTTAACAAATGTGATAGAATTTTATTAAATTGGATGTTGGTAGTTAATTTTGTAAATAATTCAATTATTTGAACCCGTCATTTAGAAAAGGGCACGTGTTACACTATGTCTTTTAGGGTTCCGTGGCCGAATGACAAAAAAACGGAACCCTTGTAGATTCGACACATCTGTCTGTCTGTCCGTATGTCACAACCACTTTGTTCCGAAACTGTTCGGACTACACTGTTGAAACTTGGTATGTAGATGTTTTCTGTGAACGGCTTTACGATTTTCATACCAAAATAAATTAAATTTCATGTATAGAAACATATACCTGTGTCTATAGATAGGTCTTTAAAAATTATATAGAGGTACCTGAAACCATTTTCGGGTTCTGTGATCGAATGGCAAAAAATATTAGAATCATCATGTCTGTCTGTCCGCCCGTATGTCCCAACAATTTTCTTCCTTACTATGTTAAGACTACACTTAATGCATGATCAGCTAACCTGTAAGAAGTTGATATACTAGTCCATAGGCCTAATTAATGTATTCTCAATTTATTTCCGTGTATCCAACTGTTGGTGGGCCAAAAAAATATAATAAATATACACCTATTACGGGTGTTTATAGATACGTATTTTTTAAATGCCGTTCAGAGGCTTTAAACCATTTTTTAAACAAAAATTGGTTTAGACGAGATACAGTCAGTTGTCACATTTAAAAAAACCGCAAATAAAACTATTTCATTGAAAAACACTATTACTGTAAACAAAGTTATTTTGTGTAGCTCCTACGGAACCCTTCATGGGCGACTCCAGACACAATCATTTTAGCTTAGTTGGTTAACCATATAGCTAGTTCTCCTTTAAAAAAAGAAAATAAAAGAAAGAAAACCGCTGGACACAGCTAGTGTATTTATATAAATGTAATTGTTCTATTTACCATTTAGTAAGTAGCACTTGCCAAGCAATATATTTGTACACCTGTTGCTAAGGTCGAATGATACCGATAATACGTAAGGCATCGAAATGCTTTTTAATGAATGTTCTTATAATTGCAGAAAGTTTAATAAATTAAAAAGGTATTAACTGAAAAATGTGTACGAAGGATTGGTTTACGAAGATTTCAGTACCATAAACCGAATAAAACACGTTAAATATATCTTCCGTTTTAACATTTTTTTTTCAACGACAGTAGTAATACCAACATTTAATTTTCTTTTTCTTTCTTTTTCATAAAGAGAACTAGCAATATTAAAAGAATTCACATTAGTAGCAATCTTGTTAACCCCTATAACTAAGCTAAATATGCTTATGTTTGGAGTGGGTTCACAGCAATATTATAATGAGTGGGGTTTGAAGCCACGACCTCTCGGTCACAAATCCAAGACCTTAGCCATTAGGCTATTGACGCTTAATTATCTTTGTTTAATACTTGTTGTATATAGGTCGCAGCACACGTATCAACTCGGAAAGGGATCGTCACCGTATCAACTTGAGCCGAAAGTATTATTTGTATGAAATTCCCTTCTGCAACGCACACTAATCGGAATCGTAACGTAATCGCCTCGCCTCGGGACAAGTTCCCGAACCGCGGTGCAGTGCGCTTACGGTTCTCCATACCCTAGCTTACGGCTCTCCGTACCCTAGCTAACGTCTCTTCCTACACGCCCCTCCCGTGGTCTGCGTTGGCGAACGTGCTTTCATTGGCTGTCATTCACTAGGCAGCTTCCAGTCGTGCCGCCTAGCCGTCAACCAGCGGTCGGCGAACCTTACGGTTACGCGCGGCGTGGCCCAGCTGTAGCCGAGTCGACGTGCCGGAGCTTCTGATCCGCTTACGTTACGTGGTTACGTTACGTGGACGCCTGTTGGACGCCAAGGGGACAGGCGAGGCGGTGACGATCTGCTCCTGAGTTGATATATGTGCTGTGATCCTATAACGGTTCTTAAGATACTGCCCGCTCAGAGTAGGTAGCCTTTCTCTATAGCGGCGACCTCTCACGCCCGTCCCTGGTTCAGTCCATGGTGCGGGGCGAGCGGAAATGGGATGTAGTCGCGTCCTTCAATGAAGCTGTCATGCTAGTAAAGGAGGAGGCTGAACGCGTAAGGGAGAGAAGAGACATTTCTCTTACTCACGCCCCAGCCGCCGCGTGTGTCGCCTCCAGCTACGGCAGGCGATGGGTTGCGGGCGGCGACCAGGAATAGCTCACCGTCCGGTATGGAGCCAGAATTAACGGGGCCCAAAAGGGCCATTGCCTGCCGGGGCTGCGGGAATGTTCTTACGAGCAGCGCGACCCCGGACCAAAAGGGTAACTGAAGGAACAAGGTAGGTTTTTGTAGTAAAAGTCTCACTCTATTCCACTCAACCCAGAGCGGGAGGAGTCATTTGATGATATTCCCACCGGAAAAAAAAAACTGCTAATTGGTGATTATTTTGTTATGGAACCCAAAAACGGTAGTTTTCGTTTTAACTACATAACTAACTAAATAATCATCATCAGTTTAGCCTATTTCTAATTTTAGTGGGGTCGGCTTCTTATATAACCGGATGCAGCTGATTATATTATTAAAATGTATGAAATACAAAGCAAAGCGTCATCATCTACTTAGCCCTTTCCCAACACTGGTGCACCCGGTTAGACGGAGTACTAGTGTTTTACATGGAGCGACTGCCTATTTGACCTCCACAACTCAGTGGTCGGGTAACATGATACCCCATGGCCAGACCAACTAAAACAACCAACTAAGTGTATTTAAACAATTAACCGATCATATTGAGCTTCTTGGGGTGACTTTAACAACCACACTCAATTTTGGCCCGTATATCGAGGCTAAGGCTCAGTTAGCATCAAAAAAGTTGGGAATCCTAGCCAAGGTGAGACGACGGTACTTCACACCGGAACAGCTGCTCAAATTGTATCAAGCCCAGGTTCGGTCGTGTATGGAATACTGCTCTCATCTTTGGGATGGATCTGCGAAATACCAACTGGACTCGCTTGAGTCTATCGAGAAGCGGGCCAAGAGACTCATTGGCAACGATGCACTGGTCGAGTCAAAGCTCCAGAGCCTTGAACATCGACGACGAGTTGCAAGTCTATCGGTTTTCTATCGGTTACATTTCGGGGAGTGTGCGATGGAATTACACAATCTAATTCCGCCAAGCCCGTTCCATCATCGAACTACGAGACAAACGGCGAAGCGCCATCGTTACATGGTGGACATCCCACCCATACGCACAAAACGTTTTGGGAATACCTTCATTGTGCGTACGGCTAAGGAGTGGAATTCCCTGCCGGAGTCTGTGTTTCCCGATAGCTATAACCTAGGAGTCTTTAAGTCCAGAGTGAATAAGTTACTTTTAGGTAAGCGTGCTCCATCTTCGATCACATCATCACTTACCATCAGGTGAGATAGTGGTCAAACGCGAACCTATTTTCATTAAAAAAAAAAAAAAAATTACAACAAATATACAAAATTATGTACTAAAATACAAACTACAATAAAGCATCAAAAAATTGATCCTCAACGCTGTCGGCTGGCAACGTACCCAAGATACTGGCGGCATTGCCTCGTTGTATGGCAATGCTTAGCCGTTGAACGAAACTCTCGCACCACGGGGCCCGTGTGCTCACAGCCTTTTAAAAGAAATATCTAAAAGGCTCGTTGACACTTCCCGCGACCCAAGGGCTGGCTATTTCTTTGGTCACCAACTAACTAAATAATACTAATATTTGTTCCTATTAAAACCTTTCAATATTGCTTAAATAACAGAAAGGTAAATTTAACTTAGGTAATTAAAGGAGCATATAGGTACACTAAACCCTGGCTACCAAACTAGAATATTATGCTTTGTCTTAAGACTATGAGTCACTGTAAAACATAAACTTTTGAATTTCAATCAACTTAACTAACTTGAACTCAAACCTTTCGTTCCGTTATGTCTACCTTAATTTTTAGGAACACTTATAGGAACACTTTGTTGTCCGTCTGTATGTCTGTCTATCAAGATCCTGTATTTCGGGAACGCATGGTGATATCGAGTTTAAATTAAAACTGTATACTCAGGACTCAGGTTTACAGTCCCTTGAAGCAGTAAAAAATCAAACTCCTAATTAATTTAAAAAATATGTCGTTGTGATGTTGTTTTTTGCCACAAAACCGCATATTTCGACACTCTCGGGGGCTCCAAAATTGATAGAGTACTTGATAGGGCGCGTAGACCTAGAATTATGAAATTTGTCAAATAACATCGTTTTGTCATTTAAGTTAAAAAAATCGGATAACTTCATTTGTATTTAATTTATAAAAAATATAGTCTTATCGAAATTTAAAATTAGTCGGTCGAAATTTAAAATTGAAGCTAATAGTTCAAGTTAGGTATCATATGAAGGGGCTTGATGTGCATATTTCAAAACATTTTTTATAAATTCTCATTTATTATAAAAAATATTAAAAAGAATACCGTCCCACCCGGTACAGAACCCTCAGTGGGCGAATTCGACCCGCACTTGTCCGGTTTTTCAGTCGTTTAATTTATATTTGTATTTAGTAAATATTAGAACAAACTAAAAATTAGCTACGTAGGTACTTTAGTCGTTAATTTTCATTTCAAGGTATCGCATAACAACAATAAGTTAAGTAATTTGATAAATGCTAATAATTAACAGCAATGAATTGTACGGAACAACTGATATGAGAACATAGTACGCTACGTACACATGATAACAAAGTGATGCCCTCCACGCGTTCATTCATTTGATATCTAACTTCTAACAACAAAGCTGATTAGTCATTAACTAAACATCTGGTAACACCATGATACGTGAGATACTAACACCATGAAACTGAAGTAATTTCCATAAAATATTACGCAAATCACCAAGAAATCTAAATAATACTTCCGCCATTAGGTGGAGTAGCAAAGGTCGACGCGCGGGGGAGAGGGGGCACGGGGCACTCATACAGTAATTTGGCCAGCCCGATCATCGCTCCAGTGGCGCAATTGGTTAGCGCACGGTACTTATAAGACAGTGTTCGTGAGCAATGCCGGGGTTGTGAGTTCGAGCCTCACCTGGAGCATTATTTTTGCTGAACGATTTTTTGATCTTTCTTTTTAAATAACAGTAGAAAAATATTAGATACGTTGCCCCGTTGACTAATAACAATTTATTAATATTTTAGTTAAAAATGGTAGTGTAACCTAACTTATAATTTATCTGCGTAAAGTTTCTTATATAGAATACGTTCTGTTTTACAAGGTTAATATTAGTTTATATTATTATCTTTTTTCTAACTGTAGTCTAATTAACAAAAGAACAAACCAAATGGAATTATATTTCCGCAACTAAGTGATTTCGGTGTTAAATACCTACTCGATTTAAGTTACATGTATTATTTATTTATATAGGTAAAGTAGGCCTTTTGTAGTCTTACTAAAGCTATGGAAGTTTTATTTATATTAGGGCCATCCGTTAACTACGTCACGGGGGATCCAAGGAGCGTGACAAGGGTTAGGAAGATATACAGGAGTATATCCTGTATATATAGTATATGTATTATATATCTTTTCGTGACGTCAGATTACAAAATAGTATTAAAACACAAACAACCTTTTAACCAAAATCTCAAAATATACAACTCTATCTGCTGGTGTAATGTAATTATTTGTAGGGGTAAAATATTTGTAAAAACGCACTCACGATACAGGGGAAATAATGTCGTCGAAATAGACATAAACACCAAGAAATTAATTTAAATAAAAATGTGTAATACCTTCATTTTTCGTAAAGTGAGTATAATAGTATAATTCTGTCCCTACGTGTGAACATAGAAGCTGCGACAATTACTTAATTTCAAGTGTGCTCCAGCATCGATCACTTCGCTTCGTTTTCCACAAAGTGATGTTGTGGCCATGGTTTAAAGTAACTAGCTTGTGCCAGCGGCTTCGCCCGCGTGGGAAGTTTTTCCCGTGTAAATCCCGATCCCGTGGGAATTTCGCAAAATCCTTTCTTAGCGGATGCCTACGTCATAACATCTACCTGCATGCCAAATTTCAGCCCGATCCGTCCAGTGGTTTGGGCTGTGCGTTGATAGATCACTATGTCAGTCAGTCAGTCACCTTTGAGTTATATACAACGTGTAATTTAAAGGGTATATACATACCAAGTGCATGGCTTCTTTAGATGATAACAAACGATATGGCAAGGGTTTTGTAATCCTAAGTCTACGTGTGTAGAACTTATTACAAATTCCGAGACCGAATTTTTCAAATTAAGAACATCGAAAACAATTATCGTGTTATTGGCAAGTGACGTGGAAAGTTATTGACCCTCGTAGTGCTGTGACACGTTTGTTATGATTGGTATTCAAGAAATATATGAAACCAATAATTTGGTATCAATTCTTTGAGTCAGTTATTTTGTGCTGAAACTGTGCATAGAGACTCCTTACTAGATGTTGTCTTAAACCCTTTTGGATAGATATGGGGTTTCCGTTACACGTTGTATATTTCGATTTTCGTACTTAAGTTACCTGATTTTTCGAACTTTGTTCATCACCATCTGCTTAACGCTTTCCCATCTATGTTTCCAGTGGGTTCCAGACTAACCGGATACGGATGAGTATTAGTGTTTTACATGAAGCGACTGCCTCTTTGACTTCCACATCCCAGTAGATGGGTAACACGGTATCCTTTGGCAAGACCAGTGTCAGATTTTCTGACTTCTGACTACCCGTTACGACTGTCAAAGAGGTAAAATGACAGCCGCGACCAACGGCTTAATTAATTTATTTATTTAAATAAATAAATAAAATAAAAAAAATAAAATGCATTTAATTCAAGTAAATTACATTATTTGAAGACATTATTAAAAACATCTAACAGTCATACACTCATCTCACAGTACTCCAGGCATACAGACAAGATCTTCTTCCATTCATCCGCAAACACATCAAAATCAGGTTTGGCATCCAAGAGAACGTTGAGCGCGGAGAGTGTGCGAGGAACAGGGGACTGGGCTCGAGCGACGGTACGACTCCTGGACACAGCGAACAATCTGTGTCTCCTATTCCGGTTAAAGTTGATCGGAGCAAATAGATGGCTTAGTTCGTCATGGAGATCAGGAGCATCTGTTTTTCCGCGAAATATTTTAAACGTCACTCATCCACAGACAGACCTTGGTAAGCATTGTTTAACGTCGAAGTACGACCCGTGCGGCTGAGATCTTGGTTATTACCTTCAAAAATTGGCCAAGTGCGTGTCAGACTCGCCCATGAAGGGTTCCGTAGTAACTATAATAATATAATATAATAAGTATATTTATTTGACGAATAAAAAAAACCTTAAATATTTCATAAAACTAGCTTATTTACATTTTTACAACTACACTAAATAACTTTGTTTTTCATAGTGTTTGTATGAATTACAAAGTTATATTTGCGGTTGTAGAAAATATGCTGTATCTCAAAAACTGCTGACCCGATTTCGTTCAAACCAATTTTGGTTGAAATTTTACATTAAGATCTACAGACATGTATTTTTTTTTTAGATTTTTCACTCCATTATTATAGAAGTTAGAGGGGGGGACACATTTTACCGCTTTGGAAGCTTATATCTTTTAAACGACTTTTACTTTTTAGACTTTATGAAAAACTGGTTTTAAAAACCCTTATATCATTTTTAAAGACCTGTCAATAGATACCACACATGTATAGGTTTCTTGAAAAAAAAAAAATATTTTCAGTTCTAGTTCCATGTATGGGGACCCACCCCCCTTTATTTTAAATATTTTTAATTTTTTTCTGAAAATCGGTAAGCGGTTCACAGAATACATCTACCTACTAAGTTTCACATGTATAGTCTTAATAGTTTCGGAATATGGCTGTGACATACGGACGGACGGACAGACAGACAGACAGACAGACGGACAGACATATCGAAACTATAAGGGTTCCGTTTTTTGCCATTCGGCTACGGAACCCTAAAAACCGTACCGTCGGTTTTACTAAACAAAGGCACATTTTGATTCGCAATTGACTCGGCTCTTGTGTATGTATTATATTCAATATAATGTCGGTAGGTAAGAACCAACGTGCAATGGTAACGTAAGATCAATTAAAAGTTCAGAGTCAAAGCCATATATTTGCATTAATAGCGATACAAAAGATGGTAGTACAAAAATGTACACATTTTATAATGAATCGGCATAAAAATATGGTACTTTAAGTAGCTTGACATAAATATAATTAAATGTATATTACCACAATATCATTTTTACACATGAGGAAACAGATGGTTTAGCTTAGACAAACATAGCATAAAATGTACCAAAATCTATTAACAATACATTTCTGTAATTATGGGACTAGTCCGCACCTCTTTCTAGAATTTTAGGAGTTATATGGAAACTATGAGAAATGAGGCATTTTTTTAAACTATGCTGTCTTTTCTGAAGGAAAGATCTGTAGTAAAGATTGGTACAGAATTAAAATAATATTATTTGTCTAGATACAGGCAATTTTAATTGATACTATGTTACTTTTCATTTGTGGTTACTTATTTCAAAAGGTGAAGAATTATTTTAAAAAAGCAAATTAAAATAACTGAAGAGACGAATTAATTTTCTACCTGTTATTTAAACATCGACCACACAAGTGTTGAGTAGTTAAATTGCTTCAAGCATAATTATCTACCGTATTGTGTTATTCCGATGCATAAGCTATGTTATTTTGAAGTTTTGTCAAAATCCGTTCAGAGATTTTTGTGTGTAAGAGTAACAAACATCCATACATCCATCCTCACATACTTTTGCTTTTATAATATTAGTAAAAACATAAATGTTCTTCCTCCTAATATTATAAATGCTTTATCATACCTCCTAGTAAATTAGTAGGAGTAGGAGGTAGGATTTAATCCCGCAATTGCGAGACCCTACACAATAGTATTTTATTTATTTATTTATAACAAAATCCACAGCTTTTAAAACAATATTTTGTAGTAACTTAATACCTTATATCAATGTTTTATATGTATGTTTTGTGGTATCATTATTTTCGGGCTATAAGTATGATAACTCAAATTAATATTGACACAACAGATATTATTCCTAATATGTTGTCCTCATTTACAGGCGATTAAACAACTTGTGTCATGGAACGTATGATTTGTCTGCCTGAATCTTTCCTAACTGGCCGATATAATCATTGTGTTTCTATATCATTTTTTTTAATCGAAGGAATTACCTACGTATTCGGTACCATCAAAGTTTACCCTACGACTCCACTCACGAGTCACACACATATACATTATATATTTCAATAAAAGCTACTGTTAGCTGAAAATCAAATCAGATATTCTGTACATTTAGTGGAGTAAAAGAAATAAAATCACGTTAAACATTACTTTTTCTGATCCACGGTACAAATTACGTCTGTTTCACAGGCTCAAGTCTGGCACAGGATAGGATTTTCTAGTATTAAGACAACTCAATTTTTTTTAAAGTGGTTTTCGTTTTTTCATGACATTTACCTGCAGTCGTCTTGTTATATGCAATGATTACAGGACAAACTTTAAATAAACTTACAGATACGGCGACTTATTACTTCAATTCTTTATAGGTTTATGTTTCCATGAAAATGTGTTAATAAGCGTCGTTTGGATTTTTTTTACTACTGATCTCGCCTGATGGTAAGTGATAGATGAGGTCTAAGATGGGACGTTCGAGCCCAGAAGATACGTATTTACTCTAATGTGTTTTAAATTGTGATCGCGCCATTCCATTTTTCCAAACCGTACTTTTTAGTGAGGATAGGCAAATACTGTGTTTACTTTTTTGCGGCAATCAGACCAACCGACCCCGTGCAATCAGCACTACAACCTTAGCTAAGTGATAGTGACGGATGTACTAGCAGGCTACGTAGGTTTGAGGTTAAGGCGGCAGGTTTTAGGGGCGGAAAGTTATGGGATCGATTTTATGTTTTCGCATTCTAGAAGTTTCTATAGCCCAATGGCTTGGTCGCGGGTTCGAACCCCAGCCATCACACTATTGCCGTTAACCCACCCATACGAGCATATTTAGCTTAGTTGGAGGGGTTAACAAGATTGCTAGTAATGTGAAATCTACCCACTTTGCTAATTCTCTTAAATGAAAAAAAAGATTCATGACGAAATCAAATACATTTCTGTACGACGGTTTTCCTATACGTTGCAATCATAACGGTTTTCGAATACATTTTCCTGTTAAGGCGACATTATATGGCAGCGACCTTGAGCGACTGGGGAGAAGCTTGCGTCACTCCCCGCGACCGCGCAATGCACCCCTGCAACGCAAGCTCGAAATTTCGTAAGGTAACCATACGTTTCAAATAGTAAAGACCGTACTGCCTGATTTATTATCACCATCCAAATTTTTTCTGGACTTTAATTGTCTGGTCATTGAAAACTACTATGTGTATTTAGACAAGTAAATCTATCTATCTATATATATAAAAATGACTATGTGGCTACGCTACTTAGACTCATTTGATACTCGTAAATAATTAAGTTTTAATAACATTGAAATCGGAATATTGAAATAAGTATGAATTTACTTGTCAGCAATCATGTCCTCATTTTCGACATGCTGAGTTGAGTTTTCCCTTTTGTATACAGCCAGAGCTGAATTTTTTTTTAATAGTTTATAGGCTTGCGTTTGACCATAATCTAACCTGATGTTAAGCGATGATGTGGTCGAAGATGAAGCACGCTTGCCTAGAAGTAATCTATTCACTCTTGACTTAAAGACTTCCAGGTTATAACTATCAGGAAACAGACTCCAGCAGGGAATTCTACTCCTTAGCCGTACCCATAATTAAAGTAATCTCAAAACGTTTCATGCGTATGGGTGGGATGTCCACCATGTAACGATGGCGCATCACCGTTTGTCTTGTAGTCCTATGATGGAACGGGCTTGGTGGAATAAGACTGCAATTCCATCGCACACTACCCGAAATGTAACCGATAGAAAACTGATAGGCTTGCAACACGTCGCCGATGTTTGTTTCCCTTTGTCTCGACCAGTTTCTCGTTGCCGATGAGCCTTTTGGCCCGTTTCTCTATAGACTCAAGTGCATTAAGCTGGTATTTGGCAGATCCGTCCCAGAGATGAGAGCAGCACTCCATACACGATCGAACTTGCGCTTGATAGAGGTTGAGCAGCTGTTCCGGTGTGAAGTACCGTCTCACTTTTGAAATGAAATGAAATTAAGTATTTATTTTGTAAATTGGTTATAAATAACACTTTTACACGTAATGTTTTTTTGCGTGTGTAGTTTAGCTAGATGAGGCCAGTATTTCTTAACTGACTACTCTGAGAAGAAACACCGAAACAAAATCAGAGGTCAAAGTCTCTTTTAAAGTCCAGACAATTTGTATTTGTATATGAGAAGCATGTAAGTTCATGTCTGTGGTATTTTTTTGAGGAAATAACCAAGCAAATTTGAGCGGACCTGTCCAGTCACTGCAAGCATTTGTCAGTTATCGTATAGCTCAACTTAGAATTTAAGGAGCTTAACAATTTGACGAACAATACCAAAGTAAGGCCATTTGGGTAGGCCACACAAGTACTCAAACTGCTTGACATCATTAAAGAAATTATAGTGAAAGTAAAAACTACGAAGATAGAATAACCTACATTGTCCTCACAAGTACAATAATGAAATAATTATATTTATATACAACGTGTAATTTAAAGGGTATATACATACCAAGTGCATGGCTTCTTTGGATGATAACAAACGATATGGCAAGGGTTTAGCAATCCTAAGTCTACGTGTGTAGAACTTATTATAAATTACAATACACTGATACCAGAGACCGAATTTTTCAAATTAAGATGAACGAAAAGAATTATCGTGTTATTGGCAAGTGACGTGGAAAGTTATTGACCCTCGTAGTGCTGTGACACGTTTTTTTATGATTGGTATTCAAGAAATATATGAAACCAATAATTTGGTATCAATTCTTTGAGTCAGTTATTTTGTGCTGAAACTGTGCATAGAGACTCCATACCAGATGTTGTCTTCAGCCCTTTTGGATAGATATGGGGTTTCCGTTACACGTTTTACATAAAAAAAAAAACAATAAACAAAAACAAAATTAATAGGTATATACAATACTTTTTTTTTCTCTTTATTGATTATAAGGATATACAATACTTGAGAACGCAAATATTCTAATCAATCAAAAATAAATCATCAATCAAAATTTTAAAACTAAATAGAAAAGGCACACGTATATCACTGGAGCATCTCATTCCCAGGCCTTCTTGTCCTCAATATAATCTGTAACTGTGTAAAAAGCTTTCTGACATAGCTTACGTTTTATAAATAATTTGAATTTATTAATACTTAGTTCTTGAATATGGCTAGGAATTTTATTATAAAAACGTATACATTGGCATCTAAATGATCCACCAATCTTTTTTCCTTGTTTTAGGAATGACATATGTGTCTTTGTTCCTTGTATTTACACTATGAATATCACTGTATTTTTTAAAAAGATTAATATTTTTGTGTACATACAAGAGATTCTCATAAATATACTGAGATTAATATTCATAGTCAGAGTCATTCAGAGTCATAATATTAATCTCTTTAAATTTGTCTCTTAAGGAGTGCTTAGGACTTAATTTATAAATTGCACGAATGGCCCATTTTTGTAATACAAATATTGTATGAATGTCGGCGGCGTTTCCCCAAAGTATAATGCCGTATGAGATCACTCTGTGAAAGTAACTAAAGTAGACTAAACGTGCTGTTTCGATATCAGTTAATCCACGCATATTTCTAACGGCATATGCTGCAGAACTTGGCTATTTTGACAATTTATATGGAGGCCCCACTTAAGCTTCGCACCCAAATTTATGCCCAAGAAAACTGTGGTATGTTCGGGTTTCAATATTTCGCCCTTTATTGATACACTTGTATTCACTTGTCCAACATGAGGTAACGTAAATTTTAGGCATTTGGTTTTTTTCTCATTAACAAGAAGATTATTAACATTAAACCAGCTAACTACAGTTGCAAGGGCACTGTTTACTTCTTCAGTAACCTGCTGTTAACTTTGATTTTAAATAAAAGATTATTGATACACTTGTATTCACTTGTCTAACATGAAGTAACGTAAATTTTAGGCATTTGGTATTTTTCTCATTAACAAGAAGATTATTAACATTAAACCAGCTAACTACAGTTGCAAGGGCACTGTTTACTTCTTCAGTAACCTGCTGTTAACTTTGATTTTAAAGAAAAGATAAGTATCGTCAGCGAATAACACTATGTCATGATTTTTGATCAGGTACGGTAAATCATTTATATAAATTAGAAACAAAAAGGGACCTAAAATTGAGCCTTGGGGACCCCCATCTTGACGTCACAGATCCCGGCGATCTTTTGTCGTTCAAGTCGACTCTCTGAATCCTTTCACTCAAGTATGAGGTCTGAAGATTCAGAGAGGCGCAACGGAATCCGTAGTGGTGCAGTTTCCTGATTAATGTCTCATGCGGAACACAGTCAAATACCTTTGAAAAATCGCAAAAAATGCCCAACACTTACCAACACTTATCTTCCCATGCATTATAAATGTGTCCTAAAAGTTCAACACCGGCCATCAGTTGTTGAACGTCCTTTTGTAAAACCAAATTGTTTATTATGTAGCAATTTGTGTTTATTAAAATATCTTTGCATCTGCATTAAAATAATTTTCTCAAAAATTTTACTGAAAGTGGGCAATACAGAAATAGGTCTATAATAAGTAGGGTCAGATGTACTAACTGATTTAAATAGTGGGATTATTTTACTATATTTCATTAAATCAGGAATCTCACCGCAATCAATACAATTATTAAATATAACAGCTAATGTAGGAGCTATAATGTGTATAATGGACTTAGTAATATGAACAGAATTACCCCACAGATCTGCAGCCTTTTTAACATTCAAAGAATTAAAAGTTTTGATGATGTCATTAGAAGTAACATATTGGAATTTAAACTCTGAACTACAAACTGGAACACTTTTTTTAAGTAATGTGTCTGCAGCAATGGCAGATGATTTTAGCGACTTGATTGTCGATACGGGTATGTCAGTGAAAAAATTTTCAAATTCTGTGGCGACTTGTGAATCTAATGTTATTATATTATCATCAATAGTTAGGGTGATTCCCAACTTTTTGGCAGCCAATTGAGCCTTAGCCTCGATAAACGGACTAAAATTAAGGGTGGATGTCAACGTAACCTCAAGAAGTTCGATCCGATCTATATAATATAAAGCGAGTTATATAATATAAATTAAATTTAGGTAAGTATAGGCATGGGCGCGAAAGTAGGATTGACCATATGGGCGAAAGTTGGAATATTGGAGAGTTGTGCGTAAACAAAACATTAGATCTCCGCATTCAAGGTCATGCTACATAAGTACCTACCCTAGACCTATACCTACAACTCGTGTCAATATCAGCTCTCAAGTATTTTTTGATACTCTAATCCGGACTGTCCTTAGTACCTACGCTGTAGTATGGTGCTATTACATTGCAATATTTACCTCGTCTCTGCATTTTCGCGGCGAGAATCTAAGTTATTTGATATACTCCAAAAAAAAAAACATAATTTGAATAAAATAAAAATAATTTTAAGTAATTACCTACTAAATATTAGATCTCCGCATTCAAGGTCATGCTACTTACGTATCAAGAGCTATACCTACAACTATTCCAATATCAGCAACACTCAAGTATTTTTTGAAACTCTAATCGAACTGTCCTTACTACGCTCCAATATGGTTACCTACTCGTAAATTACATTTCAATACTCACCCTGTATCTACATTTTTGACTCAAGAATCTTTACTATTTGGTGTTCTCCTAAAAGGAAATAACATAATTATTTCAATAAAATAAAAGTTTGTTTACTACATTTAAATCACATTTATTTTATTCCAATATGCTAATTTAAACTATTGATAGAGATTATATAAATAATCTTCTTCTTATCGTGTGGGTAGTAATGTCTAATGACCCCATACACCCTAGTGTCAGAGTTTCTAGACTGCCTCAAGAGCCTCTGACGTGGTCTATTCTGACGACCGCCATTTGGCGACCGGGACTACCGGCTTATATGTGTCTTCCGAAGCACGGAACCATCTTTTTATCAGACAATCAGGTGATTCAGGCCTGCAATGTCTTAGCCAAAGTGGAAACAAATTTACAAAGTATGCGTCCCCCGGGAATCGAACCCACGACCACACACAAGTTAAACCCCTAAACCACTCGACCATGGCGTTACGTTCGTTACTTCATTAATCTATTTTTAACATTGTAAGGCGTTTCTTTTTTAGTGTTTTGGGTTTACCAACATTTTGGCGTTAAACTTCTATGCGAATAAAATCATTTTGTATTTTTTGCGCGGAGCGTTAGCGTCTACTCGTGACAGTGGTCAGCGATGCACTGCCGCCCGTCGCCCGCAAGAGCCCCCGATTCATTGCGCACCTAGATTATTCGAATAATAATACACCATGACTTTACCAAACACAATATGAAGAAAAGCCGTATACTAAAAGATTGGCAATAAAATTATCTTTTAGACTGTGAAAGTTTCATAAAAATACACCCAATGGTTGTTGCCTGATCTTCGCTTTTATGCCCGCGTTAGACGTACATTTAAAAATAAATTACACAATGTTTTACAAAAAAATATTTAAATATTCATATATCAAATTATTAAGGAAATAGTCTAGTTTATCATTATTTTTTTTCAAAGCATACCGACTAGCCGTTTAGATGTGATCTTGGATTAAAAATCACCGAAAATCGAATATCTGCCCCTTAAGGAACCAGGAAACTTCATTGTTGTACATTGAATGATAAACTAAATTAAATATTAAATCTACTGAAAAATTATAAGTGTGAATACAGCATACCTACTTTCAGTTTCCCAAACTTATATCCTATTCTACCGTATTTGATGTCGATTGATTGAACTTGATTGTACCACGTTTTTTTGTTTTCGACGTTTTACCGATTGTAACTCGATTATACCACAGTATATGACTAATTAATGTAAACGCTGGGAATGTCGACAGTGACCCAGTCACCGTCAAAAACTAGTATTTCTTTTTCTACTAAACATTAAATAGATAAATATTCATAGGAACATATTTTTGGTAACATTATTGAACAATTGTAATGGTAAAATTGCTTTAAAAACGTAATGACTTCGGAGTAAACACAAGTTGAAAGGATTTTGTTAAATCCAAAATTTTGACTAGTTTAGCTACTAATTGTGTACGTTACTACGTGGTGTTGTGATGTGATATTTGCAGCTTCAGTGGGATCTACGGTAAGTTTGATTATTTTATGGAATAGTTAAGTATAGCTCCCGATATACCATTAAATTTGAAGTAATTCGGCAAGAAAAATATTTTTTAACGTATGTAAACTTGACCTAAACGTGTCTACTCGTACGTAAAATGTAGTCTTGTCCTAGTATCCGTCATTTTATAACACTATTTTAACGGAAACCGGGACATCAAGCTACGATATTTTCTTCTGGATTCGTCACTTGTGGTTTTTTTGTGTTTTGTTCGGTTATGCATTATGCACATTGCAAGTGAGAGTTGTTTTTAACATTATTATAAACATTGTTTTAAGAGCTGTGGATTTTATTATAAATAAATAAATAAAATACTATTGTGTGCCGCTCCCGTAGCACGCTCAATCAAATTAATTACAATATTATATATTTTAAACGATAGGCCTAATGATTTTAGATTAAACGTTATATCCTATAAAGTTACACGAAATATGTTTTAGAGAATATAAATGTTATATCTATAGAAATTATATCAACAGTTGGTATAACTCATGTTTCTTATATCTTATGAACATTATTGGAATGAAAATATACCAAATAACTTTATATGATATGAGACGCACCCGCAAAAAGTTTGGAATCTTAGCAAAGGTGACACAGTACTTCACACCGGAACAGCTACTCAATCTGTGGCAAACCCAGGTTCGATCGTGTATGGAGTGCCTACTGCTCTCGTATTTGGGATGGATCTGCCTAATACCAACTAAACGCGCTTGAGTCAATTGAGAAACGGGCCAAGGCACTCATTGGCAACGATGCACTGGCACTGGACGAGTCAAAGCTTCAGATTCTTGAACATCGACGACGAGTTACAAGTCTATCGGTTTACTATCGGTTACATTACAGGGAGTGTGCGATGGAATTACACAATCTAATTCAGCCAAGCCTGTTCTATCGTCGGACTACAAGACAAACGGCGATGCGCCATAGTTACATGGTGGACATCCCACCCATACGCACAAAATGTTTTGGGAATACTTTTATTGTCATACGGCTAAAAAGTGGAATTCCCTGCCGGAGTCTATGTTTCCCGATAGCTATAACCGAGGGGGTCTTTAAGTCAAGAGTTACTTCTAGGTAAGCGTGCTCCATCTTCGACCACATCATCACTTACCATTAGTTGAAATGGAGGTCAAACATGAACCTATTATAAATGAAAAATTATAGGTTTGTACCATTGAAGATTAAACTGTGTTTTGAGGTGATTTCTTCAGAGGAGCTTGTGCCTAAACAACTAAAAACCGCACTTATCATTTCAAAAAACCATGGCCAGCAGGAAATACGACGTGGAGGATATGTTAAAAGCTATGGAGACAGTAAATGAAGGTGCCTCAAAATCAGCTGCAGCTAGGAGGTTTAATGTACCTAGAACAACCTTGATTGATAAAATGAAAGGTTCTAGAGCATTTGGCGGACGGACCACTATTTTAACAAAAGAAGAAGAACAACACTTCAAGAATTGGTTAATTTTCATGGCAGAATCCCTGTCAATAAAGAGCAATTGTTAGGTAGTGATCGATTATTGGTAAATAAATTCAAATAATTATATTAGGTACTTGATTTTAAGAATCTCAATTTAGTTTTTATTTTTTACCTACTCTCCTACTCTCTATTTTTTGTAAGATATGTAAGCCACGGACACGACTTATAATCGCAACTTTTTAAAACTTGTATTTATCTTGAACCTTATGTTAAAGATATCAGAGTTCATATTAGCATTGAAAGTTAACGACGACTGGGACTGTTTGACGTGTAGGACAAAACTGTCAGATACAACAAACCACCCTTTTTTACATTTGCCTTAATAAGTATTGAATATCTATATACAACGTGTAACGGAAACCCCATATCTATCCAAAAGGGCTGAAGACAATATCTGGTATGGAGTCTCTATGCACAGTTTCAGCACAAAATAACTGACTCAAAGAATTGATACCAAATTTTAGTTTCATATATTTCTTGAATACCAATCATAATAAACGTGTCACAGCACTACGAGGGTCAATAACTTTCCACGTCACTTGCCAATAACACGATAATTCTTTTCGTTCTTCTTAATTTGAAAAATTCGGTCGCTGGTATCAGTGTATTGGAATTTGTAATAAGTTCTACACACGTAGACTTAGGATTACAAAACCCTTGCCATATCGTTTGTTATCATCCAAAGAAGCCATGCCCTTGGTATGTATATACCCTTTAAATTACACGTTGTAGAAAGTATAGAAACTAACTATTTACTTAGAATTATGAATAAATTCTGTATCATATCATGTAAAAAGTTTTATTCTAAATACTCTACCTTTCGCATAGCAGCGTTATCAAGTTCACAAATGACAAAACCTGTCGGTATAAAAAGTAGGAATAGATCTTTTTTAAAGAGAACTAGCAATGTGGTTAGAATTCACATAACTAGGAATCTTATTAACCCATCGAACTAAGATAAATATGCTTGTGTCTGGAGTGGGTTCACGACAATAGTATAGTGGGTAGAGTTCGTACTCACGACCTCATGATCACAAGTCCACCACCTTAGCCGTTATGCTATTGACGCTTTAATTGGTTTTACATGATGCGAGGACGCTCCACACTGACACTAGGTTTCACATTTGTCTACGATACTCATTGATATATTAAAAGGAGGAAGATACGGTACTAGACACAGCGTTTGGTCCTACAAAACTAAGTGATTGCCCGTAGTTGGCGAGCGCTCACTCTCAGTCGCGTACGGAACGTTGTTGATCACACAGCTCAAGAAATTCTCGTCTCTTCGTGTTATTAAGGATGTTTTTGGAATAAATACGCATCAAAATGACTTCTTGTATAGCTAGACAGTGTTTTTAATTACACCAGGATGAAAAATAAGAGACATAGGTCATGGAATCACTTATTACGTACTTACCTAACACATGCAATCTTATTTCATTCATAAGCGCAAACATTCGGCAGCTGAGGCGATTCCGCTCGCACTACAGCGCCGTCTCCTATCTCTATCCTTGTCTATCGGTAACTGTAGGTTTGGGACTGATGACGACACTGAACACAGATGTGTGAGTTACTGTGCATGTATTCGTGCGCCGAGCCCAGGTTTACTGATTGCGATGTTAGAGAGTAACATATCTTCCTCCTTTTAATACATCAATGACGATACTCTATTTGGTCAAGTTGTCTCTACTAAGCGCAGAGGTGGGATCTCCAGATTGATCACCGTAATTTATTTTTAAAACATTGCCTCACACTAGGATTTTTTCTGTATTGTGACTAAATTTTTACAATAACCTAGACCGGAATCAACTTTCTTTAGGCCAAAAACAAAATCGCGACACGCAGCGCAATAGCTCAACTAATGCGCTAACCGTGACGTTAAATTCGAGATGTATATTGCTTCCGCACTTTCAACTAAATTTTAGGAATGTTAGAATGATATATCGGAGGGACTATTATTTTTGTAAAGATTAGTTAACGACTTAAAAAATACTATATCTCCGTAGAAAATGTATATATTCGCCACTGCTTAGGAAGACTTGGAGTGGTTGAAACAGAAATAGAAATTCTGCGTATAAAAATCAGTTATTTAAAAGAGAGCAATAGTTATGAATCAAGCATTGTATTTTGAAGTACCTTCAAATAACCGCTTTCTTTAAGGTTTTAAATATTATTGTGTGCAATTAATTATAGTTAAGATTATTTAAAATACCTTGTGTTTATCATTTGCATGCCAATTCATAGCGAAATGTGTTATTGCATTATTAAATATTTCTACCATATTTTGTGGCACATATAATAAATGAATCTGACTTTGAATTGAAAAACATAATAATAATTCTAAAAACTAACAGTCTAACTATAAAAGATAAAACAGCTGCGTTACCAATTACCGATAACAAGGCATTTAAGAAAAAACAATCCTTTTCTCAAGGAGCTAACATTACCCATCTCAAAATCAATAAAAATTTTGAACGTAGTTGCAGCAACCGACTTACTAAGTCTCAGTGCCCGAGGCGGCTACTGCGACATCTCGTCATTAATCCTGCTATCCGCACGAAGCTCAGGGACCCAATGTATTAGGGATGGTACGTATTTACGCGACCAGGTATTTACACCAGGTATTTACTTCCAAGTACGTACACCAGGTACCGATCCGAAATACTTGCAAGACTTCAAAGTATTTTATACGGCTACTCGGAGTCGGACTCGCTCCGGTGGGGGCTTGACGATCGCCCGACTATGCGATTATGCTCCTTATCTGTAAGAGACTACGTAACAATTTCGTATGCAAGTCTATTCTAGTATATGGATTGTCTTTGCAAGTATTTATATGTAAACGCGATTGTGCTTCTTATTTATAAGAACTCACGGGTCAATTTCCTATGCAAGTATTTTTTCATTCAACAGGGCTTGGATTGAGTAAAAGTAGAAACGTTCGTCTCTATGCAGGTATTTATTTGTAAACGCGATTGTGCTCCTTATTCTTAGGAAGTCACAGTTCAATTTCCTATACAGATAGAAAATACTTTCAATTTCGTATGCAAGTCTATTCTAGTATACGGTTTGTCTTTGCAAGTATTTATATGTAAACGCGATTGTGCTTCTTATTTATAAGAAGTCACGGGTCAATTTCCTATGCAAGTATTTTTTCATTCAACAGGGCTTGGATTGAGTAAAAGTAGAAACGTTCGTCTCTATGCAGGTATTTATTTGTAAACGCGATTGTGCTCCTTATTCTTAGGAATTCACGGTTCAATTTCCTATACAGATAGAAAATACTTTCAATTTTGTATGCAAGTCTATTCTAGTATACGGTTTGTCTTTGCAAGTATTTATATGTAAACGCGATTGTGCTTCTTATTTATAAGAAATCACGGGTCAATTTCCTATGCAAGTATTTTTTCTTCCAACAGGGCTTGGATTGATGTGAAAATACTTGCATAGGAAATTGATTCGTTTCGCTTCAGCAAAAAGGAGCATAATCGTATCAGAAAAAAAAATACTTGCAAGGTTCAAAGTATTTTTCATTTGCAAATGCGATTGTGTAGTAGTTCTCTAAATATTCCAAAGTTGTCTGAGTACATAAACCGAAATCTGTGTAGGTGTGTGCATCAGGGAACTTTTTCTTTTCTTTTGAGTAGTTTGCGGCGCCATTCACCCTAATAACTATTAATAAAAGACACATTATTGCGTGAACGAAAGTATTTTAGAAAATATTTTGTTATGTTTACGTTTTTTATTTTTCTTTCGTCAGTTGTCGTTTGAGTGAGTGCATAGATGATACATATAAATACTGAGAAGTGAGTGCGAGCTTGTTATGCAATTTACCAACTGACCGTGACTTTCTTATTTCGCGAGTTTATTGAATTTAAACTATTAACAGTTAGTGTGTAAATAAACAAAACTGCTTTTTTATGTGTACGTGACTTTGTTTATTAGTTAGGAATGTAAATATTTAAATAGGTAAAAGACGATTTTTGAACTGTAGTTAAGTGTTTTCTTTTAAAATTGATAAGACTTACTAGTTGTAAATAAAAATACAGTTACAAACCATGGCTCCTAAGAAAAGTTTGGCTAAAATAAAGCTGAATGTAAAATGTGCAAAGCATTAATATCATACAAATCGGGAGTGTCAAACCTTATGCCTTATGCTTGCATGTGCAAAGAAAACATATTTCCGTGAATTTAATTAAGTGAATTATTAATTTCTGTAAATTAAGTAGGAAGGAAAGATTTCATCTACAAAAGCCGTACTAGATTGTGGCATGGTACGACCTGGACTAGTAGACTGAAATCCGAAGTGGCTCAAAATACTTTCTAGTATTTTAATACCTGGTTTCCAACCCTGGTATTTTTACAGACTCGTACTTGCAAGCCCTGGTATTGATATTTGCAAGTATATCTCATCTCTACAATGTATTGCCAAATTTGTCGAGAGTCGATCGCGGGCTAATAGCTCACTTATCTGAGCAAAGTCAATAAACTGAGACAATAGCCTGATGTAACCGCTCTCCGACCGGTATCGATATCGCGGTACCGTGCGATATTAAAACATGTTGTCAAAAGAATCGGACGAGTTTCTACTGAAATTGATTGTTTAAAATGTGTACCTACTTAAGAATGTAAATTGTTTCTTTATTAATAGTCTTACGCGTTAGGTATTGAGTTTGGTCGTCAATAAAATTTTTATCTTACCTTAGATAGTCATAATTGCAAATAGAACTGTTAATTTCTTGTTAAAGCCATTCGCTATTTTAAATATTTAATTAAATATACACCTGAACTTTTAACGTTAAGTAACCATGTTCGTTTTAACCAAGTAATTGTTCTACAAACATGAATTCTCGACAACGGTTACCGTTAATCCAAACGTTGTTCTACAAAATGAATGTATCGTTTCTACTGCTAGCGCAGTGTATCAGCAGTCAGGTTCGCCCAGTAGCCAGCTGGAGGGAGCACGACATCGTACTATTACTAACTAATCGGGCTGGCCGCACGCTGCGTGACCCCTGATCCTGCGCGGCCGCTCGACGCTCGCCGCCACCGCCCGCGCCCCTGACTCCCAGCTATTTGTTTAACTCATGCCCTCATCTCATTCGAACAACCTCTCGGGAATTGAAAATGAATACCCATTTCCTCAAAAATTCCTATGGTCAACTTAACAATCAGTCCGTGAACCACGCAGGTTTCTGTAAATTCCTAATGATTTCTTTTGTCACGATTTTTTATGATCCTTTACATGTAGAAATCGACCCGACCCCGGCATGCCGACCTCAAGTCGTGAGGAATGTAAATTGCTGACCGTGCGCGAACAACCCCCGACACAGTATTCTCCTTTGATTTTTTTCTATCACCTACGAGAAGATATTCGGCAGGGCAGTGCTACGTGCGTGGCCAACGAGAATGTGGACACACGTTACAAAAGACCACGCATCCACTGCTTTTCAACACTACCTTTTGACCCGCACGTGCACACCTCTGCTCATTTCTAATAGTCTCATTCCAATAAGATCCAGACAATTAATGAACTAATTGAATACACTAAAAAACCGGTCAAGTGCGTGTCGGGCCACGCGCAGTGTAGGGTTCCGTAGTTTTTATAACAGCTAAGTGCGTGTCGTATTCGCTGACTGATCGTTTCGTACCATGCTCTAACTAAAAGCCAAACATGACTACCTAACTAATTTGACTTCCTATACAAATCCTCACCTGATCCGACAATTTTGCACGGAAAGTTTCAATTTTTTTTAGAGATTTGTATAAAACTTGTCATAGCCGGTGTTTTGAATTTAAATACGGACACAGAGCTACACTACTCAATCGTCACAAGAAGCTAGCATGATACAACTGGCGCTTAGCGCCATCTATCGACATTTCTATAGAGTTGTTCGAAATTTTCGAGTCAAATACAATTGGTCGACTATTACTCGTAAACTTGTAAAGCCCACTTATGTGTGATAGTTTTCCTTTAAATTTCGTTATATATAGGTACTACTGCCGTGACATTTGAATTTCTAACTATAACCGTTTAGTTGAAAGAGGGGGAGGACACTTGACTCTAACGAAAATTGGTACTTTAAAGCTTGATAAGTCACGAACGGTTTACTTAATCAAAAAACGTTCTTACCAAACCCCTAATATTTTTGAAAGACCTATCGAACGATATCCCACACTAAGGGAAGAACGAAAAAAAAAAATTATCATCCCACTTTACATGTATGGGAGGTACCCTAAATAATTGTTTTTTTCAAAATTTTATTTTACCACTTTTTCGGCGTCATTGACGTGTATACTCATGCCAAAGTACAACTTTCTAGTACCAATAGTTTTTGAGCTAAACCACGGACAGACGGACAGACAGACGGACATGGCAAAACTATAAGGGTTCATTGTTGACTACGGAACCCTAAAAAAGGGTACCTATTTAAAGACAAAGAATGATAAAAACTATTATGCATATTTATGAAACATCAATAGCTTGAAAACTTGAAAATATATGTCTAAAATGTATCTACTATTACTGGTACCATACACAGTCCCACATGTAGTATTAAAATACTAATGATCTTGAACATCTCCGGAAGTGCAGATAGTGAACAGAGTAAACAATTGCCATACAATTGATTCCATCTTATTGGCGTATATTTTCATTTTAAATTGACATATAGATAGAAGGCAGGCTTGAACAAAGATAGAAAAGCAATAAAGATAAGGGCCCTGTCCGGATATCATATGATCAGCAATAATATAGTCTAGGACCATAAAATATGTACTTTCGGAATACGGCATGGCATTGTACTGTGCCGATATTAATAGAATATCAATCGTTATAGGCGTATCAGGAATAACGTTTAAATTATATTACGTTTCAACATTAATTAATGATGAGCAGAATGAGTACATAATATTACATTATGGAGTAGATACCTAATTATAAAAAATGCCATACTGATTTTGGGTATATTATTGGATATTTCACACAGAAGACGAGGTGGCCGAGAGGTTAAGGCGTTGGACTGCTAATCCAATGTGCTCTGCACGCGTGGGTTCGAATCCCATCCTCGTCGTGAAGTGGTAATTTTTAAGTACCGCTTGTGATTTGCTCTGTTTTAACCTCTTTTTAGATATTTCTTGACAATATTTCTTTATTATTGTTTTCTCTAAACAATAAATACCTCAAGATGTTTAGAAAACACAACGTAACACCACATAAAGACGTGATAGATTGAATCTCATTAAAAGTAGCCCTATGAGTATTAACATTATCAAATTATGTTTATAATTTAATTCTAACATTCTAAAACTCATTAGTTTTCTGATAAAAATGTAATTGTCATCGTCTAATATCTAAAGGAGATAATTATTGTAAACGTTGTAAGTGCGCTACCGGTTGGTAGTTCGGCAACTAGCGGGTTGCCGCGGTAAATGTAGGTAGGTACTGAATGATAGGTCAGGGGTCACGCTCACGACTACGCGTAACTCGTAAGTGGCGACAGGTTATTAGCCTATCGAGCACCGGCACCGCAATAAACAACATTACGCGCGTTTGACTAACTTACGAACACCTACTGCACGCCTTTGTCTTTACAAGATATTTACGTAACTTTTATAGTATGCTAAATAGCGTAATTTATAGCCTAATCACGGGTTGAAACCACACCAATTACTGTTGCCCTGAGCTCACTACAGTCACAAGCATTTGAATTCTACCCACATTGCAGGTTCTCTTTTTTAAATAAAAAATGCTCCATACTATGCATGTAACCTGGTAAGTCTGGTTCATGAACGAAGCAATTACGAAATGCTTAAACACTTTATAATATTTATAGTTATGCTACTACCACTACTTCCATGTTTTATTACCTTCCTTAATATTGAGTTAGGTACTAGCTGTTGCCCGCAACTTTCCTCGCGTGAAAACTACTGAGCAGACTAACATCCAACCATCCTCATAAACTTTTTCATTAATAATATTATTATTTACAATAGGAAGTTATTGTACAAATTATTTTTTTTTAAATAAAACATGAATGTCGTGAAACGGGTTTCATTTGGAGGGAGTCCGACACAACCCTCCTAATGAAGGGTTATCCATGAGAATACTAAACAACACAAAAATGGTAGGATATTACAGGTAACGTAGTAGTTACCCACTGAAAATCCGGATTTTTAACAACACACAACGCCTCCACGAACCTCAAACGGCAATTTATTGAACTCATTACCGAAAAATATTTTGATATAGTCTCAATAGGTCAGATAAGATACAAAGAATTCACGACGAATTAAAATTCCGCTGTAAGTGGGTACCCAATGTGGCCATACAATCCAGTCGTAAAGATAAGCTTGGGACAACTGTGTTTAGCATTGATTTTGGAGCACCGTTGATCACGACGTGGTCTGCTTTCGTCACCGAGCGGACAGAAGTCGATCAATTCATAAATAACAGGCTAACGGAGCCTTTTAATTCACGACGCTATTAAATGTTGCTTTGTATTTTAAATAATGGTTAATTAAGGCTTTGTTTTTTGCTCCTGGATCCGGGTGTCAAGCGTAGCACCGAGAGACAACTCTGGTGACTAACGAAACTATATTATGAGGCCAATATTAAAATTCCGATGTGTATTGTATTTAAACTGCCTTTTAGGAATAACTCGACTTACTCATTAAGCCTGGCGGCATGTGAGATCGACTCTGTCTTATCGATCGACTGGTCTAGACTTATCTACCGAAATCGATATAGGTGTGCCTATAACATTTGAAGAGTCCTCTCGATTTCTCCTCATCATCATCATGTCTTTCTCATCATCAAATCTTGATTTCATGGCAATGGGACTAACTAGAAAGTACACACTTTCTAGTTAGCCCCATTGGGTCCATCGTTGGTTGGTTCCCTTTAAAAAAATGATTCCAAATTGGCCCAGCCATTTTCGAGTAGGGGAACATACATAAAAAAAAAGATTCCGACGAACTGAGAACCTCCTCCTTTTTTAAAATCGGTTAAAAATGTTTTTCGCTCTATAAACTAATCTTCAGTTATACGAAAAGCAGAGTTAAGCCCATTGATTTAAATAGTAAAGATACGGTCGTCAGAACATTTGTCGGACTCGGTCGCCCTACAAAACACACTAACGCCATCTATTATAACTAAGATGTCAATCGGCGTGATCTGCTATTTTTCGAGGTACAACGAAATAAAAAAAAACCTTTTATTTTTCAAAATTTATATTTGTTGTACATAAAAATACATTTTAATTTGCTTTTAACAACTAATAAAAAATATTTTTGTACATAATTTAATCTTATTATTATATAAGTATATTAAATCTTTTCATTTCATCGGCTATAACTAGGGCTTTCATCCCGGGAATCTCGGTCTCGAAAATTTCGAGAGTCTCGACGATTTTTTAGCATTTTCGAGACTCCAGACTAACATTTTCGGTCACGGGAATAACGAGGCTTTTGAGACTTCAGTAACATAAAAACTGTATTAAATAATTTATTAAACAAATAGTAAATTTTTATTATGGGTGTGGCAATGGCAGCACGGTCGAGCGTAGAGTAAAGCTTAGTATTATCTGTGGAGGTTGAATAACCTTATTGACAAATAACACAGATTTTGTCTACATATTATAAATGTAAATTGCTGTGCCCGAAAGGGTCCATGTGAACTATTACCTACTAATATTAAGATCTTGTTAACACATAATTATGATTGCAATAAAGATTGAATTATGGAACTATTCTGATTGAATTGAAAGGGGTTCGAACTTTTTTCTATGAAGACTGGCATGTCGACCCACCGCCATTTAGTTTTTTTTTTAGAAATCGTGGCGCATGCTGAAAGCGGCATGTGTCTAACAAAAAATATCAGTAACATGGTACCCCAAAATGTCACATTACCGAGATATTTAAAAGTAAACATCGACATATGACTACAAGAACAATCATTAAAAGTAGACTTATTAGGTATCTATAAGCATCAGGTTGTATCTAAATAATCGTGCCCAGGTTGATTGTGATTATTAATGTTTATAGAAAGAGAGTAGGTACATTAAACGCTACTAGGAGCACGAGAATACTACGACAAATAATTATTTATCCACTAAATCGCATCGCAATGAAACGCAGTCAACATGTCACTATCGCGTGGCGGATCATGTGACATGTTACTCATCTTGAAAAATTTTTTCAGCAATAGTTAAACAAAAGTCAAAAGTTATGTCATTGACATTAACATTTATTTATGACTGTAAATACAATATCAAACATAAGTGAATATTAATACTAATATGTGACATTTTAAAAGATTTCTAATATAATATCTAACACGTATCATAAATACTACTATACTACATAATCCATAAATTCAGCAGGAGGTCGGGTAGGGGTTCTTGATGCCGAGCCTAATCCTTATAGCAAAGAAAGACATGTACCAAAACACTTTTTGTTCATTTTATAATACGGTGGGATGAAAGACAGCCAACACGCGCGTGTGGTATTCTTTGAAATGCGTTTTATTGCGATGCGATGCGATTTAGTAGGCAAATAATTAATTATAGTAGCGGTTTTGTCGTACTGCTAGACTAATAAGCTAAATACTAATAAGCGTATGGACACGTAATAAGTCTATTTTTAATGATTTTCGTTGTTATATGTCGATATTTACCTTCAAACGTTTAGGTGATACTTTGGGGTACCGTGTTACTGGACATTTTTTGTTTCTCTAGCCATGCATATCACTATCATGATGCGCCGTGATAAAAAAAAAATGGTAACGTCGATACGCCAGATAGGTTCTATCCCCTTTAATTGAGAAAGCGCGAAGTGGTACTAAGTAGTATCCGTCTAGCGTACAAGCAGAAAGAGCTTTTTCTAATGCGGGCTACTTTTGTAACAAAATTAGGGTTAAATGCCTTTTGTTTTTTACGTGCCCACTACAAAAATTAAAAAATATTGTAATAAATGTTTTTTTTTTTTTTAATTTGTGCTTGATTATGAAAGTAACAACTTTATTAAAATATCTTGATTTAACTCTCTAATTGCATAGCTTATAAATAAGAAACGTAGTTTTGAAATGGTCTCGAAAGTCTCGTTTTTCCCGGGAATTTAGAGACCACACCTAGTCTCGTTTTTTTTTCCCGGGACTCAGTAATGCATCGAGACTGAAAGCCCTAGCTATAACGCGCGCCGCTGCGAAGTTATGTTGCACTTTTATGCGGCTTCGCGTCATCTTGGCCAAAGGTTGAGACAAATAAGAAAGAAAATTGTTTTAAATAATGTTAGAAGTTGATTTAATGACATTTTTTTAACTTACCGATGATATGAAATTTTATCATTTTTTTATTGTGCTTTTTGTCGTATTTCACGTAACCCTGCACGACACAACTCGGCATTTTTCTTGAAAAGCTTATGTTTGATAGTGAATCATTTTGCGAATACCGTAATAATCTTATTCGATCCGTCAACAGTCACATTTAGAAACAAAGAAAACTTATGAAAGTAAAGGAAATTCCCTCAATCAAATCCAAGGACTCGGTGGCGACGGTATAATCCGTTTAAAAGGTTTAATAAAATGCTCTCATTCATCAACCATTCAGTAGCAGGCGGTAATCGATAAATCGGCAACGACATTCAGTTATAACTTCGGTTCTTAAATTAACCAGACACTAGGTGCCTATAATATACTTTTCAATACACTTCCTCGAAAACTGGCTCTTATCGCACTACGATTAGGTTCAACATGCAATGTATTTCACACTCGTGGATTTTTTTAATTTTTCACACACGAGGGTTTTTTTCATCCCAGATTTTGCCACAGATAACATTAAACAACTATTCAATTCCCTATATTCGGCGGTGTTTTTTTTTCGCAGCAAATTGGCGCATTTTTTTAAGGCCTTATATTTAATGAAAATTAAAATTGTGTTAATGAACAGAATATCAGAAATAAACATTATTATTTGTAAAATAACTTTGCTTTTATCAACAAATTAACATTTATTTGTGTTCTAAATTAAAAAAAAAAAATTAATATCAGGCTGTTTTGCGGCTTCATACCTTTGTTACTCTTTTAACCCGCGAAGGTAAAGCGTGGGGAAAAAGTAAATTAAATCTTATTAATTTGTGTTTTTTGCGTGAGTATGTCGAATTTAAGTTTTGTTGAAAACAATTTAGATGCTGCGCCGCTAGATATTGATTGATGCTCAAAATGCTTGCGATAACCTGTTGCCATCTAAATCAAGGCTAAAATATATGGCAACTGCATAATTTTCTTCAATGGAAAACAAATAAAAATGCGTCGTCATTTTCAGAGCAAGTATTTTTCTTCGAAAGTGTATTGAAAAACGTCGTTTGATACATGTGGACATTTGTTACTGCAGTACTCGGCTCCATAACACCCTCGCCTTGTGGCTCGGGTGTAACTCCGCCTCGGCCGCAATAACAAACTTTCTCCACTTGTATCAAAATGTACTATTTCTGAATGAATTCAGACACTCAAAATCGTTATTGAAAAAAAATTGTTACTAACTACACATTTCGGTTCTCCTTACTTCCGACGCACCCATAAGTATTGGTTTGTCTGTGTGCTGTTGTACTATACCGAATGTTCTCGATACCTGAATGAGAGCACCATGCATATAGATGAACACCTTAGTTCGTCTCAACTGATAAGTGAACTAAAAATGTAACCGGTTAATTGTAATGACTTTTCTTTTTGGCACAGTTCGTGGCTGTCACAATAGAATGGCCCGCTGACAATCGTCGGCGCGCAGGCGCTGATTGTATCTGTCAAACAGGAGCGTTTGTTTATGAGACGCGCTGCTACCGTGCCGCATCCACCGCGTGCGCACGGTTGCCGCCGCCGCTGTCACCGAGGACATGTCCGCACTCTACTATCAGACGTCCATCACTCACAACAGCCCACTATTTTCTTCCTACTTTCTAATGGCACCACGTGCGAGAATTTGCATAAGTATTTAGGTAATTATTCGCTTCTCAGATTTATTTGTAAGTAGGTACATGATTGACAATTGTCGCAAATCATTCGTGCTTGTCAGATTGGATTACCCTTTGAATTTGAACAAAAAAAAACCGAGAAAGTTGTTCTATCAGATGACGCAAAGTGGGTGGGCTGCTGCAACGGCCTGCGACAATTGTTACTTTCATGTCAATAAGCTCGAGAGTATCTTTAAGAATCAAAATACCAGCATTATCTTGCACATCACAGTGTGGAACAAGATACATGCTATAAGTCTTTCCTAGCCAATGCTGTGTATGAACAATCAGATTGCTGGCTGACGACATTCTTGACTTGGTACCTACGCAAGGGTGAAAGTAATTTTAAATATAGGTTTATTTGCATATTATTTACTGTTACATTTAATCATGATTCATGCTGATTTTACGATCTTGGAACACCTACATCATCCGAGGAAATGCGTTGCGAATCGCTAATACTTAAGAGTTTGCCTAAACCGATTTATCAAATTACGATCAACGCGAGCTGTGCGGACCGTACTGTCATATGTAATTCACGAGTGGTACAAAGAATTGAATCATAAATATTAATCAAGATCGCAATAAAATCAGTATGGCGCGGATTGGCGCGGCTACGCGGTACCTGTGCAGGCGCGTCTCTCCGACCAGCGCCGCGCCTGCCGTCAGCCGCCCCACTTACCAACACTTGCGACGTTTATATTTAAATTTTAATGAACGCAGTCAATATCCATCTCTATAATAAATAACGAGAATGACAAACTTTTAATTGTGACAAATGATACCTAGTCGAGAGAACAATATGTCGAGCGTGGCATATGGGCTCCAGGCACAAACACTCGGCATTTGCAACACCGCGTGTGGGTCGTACCTGCTAACGATCGAAAGGTGATGCTTGTGGGACTGGGGCCAGTTGTATTTATCGACCATTATTTCGTGGAAGTTTAATCAGCAAATAAGTAACTACAACGATATGCTAAGCTAATCAATCAGATAAGTAGTGAAACTTTTCTGCACGTACATTCGAAACTTAGTATAACTGACTGAAAAGGTAACACAATACTCAATTTCATCCACGAGAATTGGAAAAAAAGAAAGTCTAAAAAATATACTGAAATAAACCTGTTTTTATTTAGGTACTAGAACTGCTTCTTTGTAATGACATCTAAACTTTTGAACCAATTTAAGCGCTAAAAATTTGCCTTATTTCATTAAGTATATATAGTGTTTAGTATGAATTAAGGCAAACTTTTAGGTTTTAAATTAGGCAAATCGTGAAGTGGTACAATATGACAGTAGAGAGAAGACAATTCGCACCTTTAAAGTCAAACCGTTACTAAACGAAAATTTTCACGAATTGAGTTATTTATGCCATCTATTTAAAATATACGTAAAAAGCAGGTTAAACTTATAATTATTCCAAAATATCGTCTTTTTCGCCATCTAGCGTTAAATCTATCATCTTTTAGATTGATATTTTTTTTGGTAACGATATACCAAAAAAAATATCAATCTAAAAATATTTTTGTAAGTAAATAAAGAAAAACTATTCTCAAGCACATGTCATAAAGTAAACAGATATTTATCATATAAACTCATAAGAAATCTTAAAGTACTTGTACTTAGACTTACCTAGACTAGATTACGATACTGAACTGTTTCAAATATTGGCTCTCCTGTAAAATTTGATAATTTCGTATAGTAACGGTTTTACTTTAAAGGTGCGAATTGTTTGTCAGTTACGCAGCTGTGGCTAAGGATAGTTGAAACTTCAGATAAATTTATATTACTGAAAGTGGTGACTAACTCTCAGAAGCGACAATAGCCTAATGGCTAAGGTGTCGGATTTGTGATCGAGAGGGCGCAGGTTCGAACGTTCGTTCACTATTGCCGTGAACCTACTCCAGACATAAGCATATTTGGCTTTGTTGGAGGGGTGAATAAGATAGTAATGGCAATTCTACAATCATTGCTCTATAAAAAAAAATATTACAAGATACTAATACACAAACTTTTTTTATTAATATGTGTCGGTCTGTCTTTCTGTTTTTCTGGGATAATATCTCAATCGTCTGAACCGATTTAATAAGGAATTGACTCTGGGAGAAAAAGGAGGTTAAACCATAGTTTTATTTATTTGGTTGAATCAATAATCTCGTATTAATTACAACAAATATACAAAATTATGTACTAAAATACAAACTACAATAAAGCATCAAAAAATTCATCCTCAACGCTGTCGGCTGGCAACGTACTCAAGATACTGGGGGCATTGCCTCGTTGTATGGCAATGCTTAGCCGTTGACCAAAGAAATAGCCAGCCTATGGGTCGCGGGAAGCGTCAACGAGCCTTTTCGATATTTCTTTAAAAAGGCTGTGAGCACACGGGCCCCATGGTCCTAGAGTTTCGACCCCAAACGGCTCGAAAATATAGTTATCACCGAGATGACTATATTTACGCCGCTTGAGGTTTTCCGCAGCCGCAGCGGGAGCGCCAGCAAGGAGGAGGTTAATGTGCAACATATACATTACTTTTTGTCCCGGAATGCCCATGGGATCGGGTTCTATACGGAAAGAACCGCGTAGAATATCAACTCCCATTCGAACGAAGCAGTAGGCAAATCTATATCAATAAAAAACAATGTTTGTATGTTTTTCCTCCAAATCTAAATCGTCGAGCTCCTTAACTTATAAGTCGAGCTACACCTCCATACCGAGTACCGAGAATATACTTCCAATGAAACTTCAGTCGATGAATATCCTCCAATAGCGATACTATCTTCTCCCGCGAAAGTTTTCGAGACTGTCCTACATCAAGGAATTTATAAGCATGTAAACAGCATGGCTTTCGTGAAAAAAGATCCGTTAATACTAACTTAGTCTAGTTAGTTACATATATATCTACTAGTCTTGATCGCAGATGCCAGGTTGACGTTCTGTACTTTGATTATCAAAAGGCGTTTGACAGAGTCAACAATGACGTCTTGCTATCAAAGCTCAATGCGATAGGTGTCGCTCCAGGGTTCCTACGACTTCTTGCAGATTGTACTTCGGGGAGTGTGTGCAGGAGCTCCATGACCTGATTCCTCCATCTCCCTTTCACTACCAGTCTACCAGACGCACGGCTGGGTACCACCCACATTTGGTTGATATACCGTCTTGTCGTACCAAGCGCATCTCCTCTACATTTATTGTGCGCACAGCCAAGCTGTGGAATTCTCTGCCGGCTTCTGTGTTCCCTGCCACTTATGACCTTTCAGCCTTTAAAGCACGAGTAAATAGGCATCTTCTGTGCTCGCTCGTCCCATCTTAGACCTCATCTATCGCTTACCATCAGGCGAGATCGAGGTCGAGAGTGGACCCATCAGTAATTAAAAACAAATTTGCGTGACCGACAATAGTTTGTTAGAGACTAGGTTTGTACGAATCGCTCCCATACCACACTCATTCGGGTGTGAGTCAAGGTTTGGTACTCGGCCCTCTCCTCTTCATTTTGATGATAAATTACCTCCCTGATTTGGTTGTGAATCCTGGATGCCTCTTATATACCGATGACTTAAAACAATTCATTTCATTTCATTAAGCGTTCTTAAACGATCGATTAGAATGTGATGAAATTTTGGCATGCTGTTCTGAGGACGGTTTGTGGACCAAAACAATCTAGTGAAAAAGAAAGTACTTAATTACTATACGTGGCATTGCAACGCGTGCAATAATAATAATATGTCTAATATTTGTTCATCATTTGCCTAGCCTTTTCCCAAGCGCATAACAGATGAGCTGAGTATTAGAATTTTACACGGAGTGACTACCAGCCTGACCACCACAAGCCAGTAGCTGTGTAACACGATACCTTGGCTAGACCAGTGTCAGATTTATTGGCTTCTGACTACACGTAACGACAATCAAAGATGTCGAAATGACAGCCGGGACCAACAGCTTAACGTGATTTCCGCCAACTTCTAAACTCCGGTCTACTTGAGAAATTCGGGAATCGAACCCGGGACCTCGCGCTCCGCAGTCGCTCGTTTGTGACCACTCGACCAATGAGACAGTTGTGAAATTGTCTAATATTTGTTCGTTGAATTGAATAAAAATTAAATATTTTGAAACGCGACCTACATTTAAACACTGCGCATAGAAGCGTTGTAGCAGCGTCGTAGCAGCGCTGTAGTAGCGGCGTAACAGCGTAGTAGCAGTGGCGTAGCGGCGTAGTAGCAGCATAGTAGCAGCGGCGTAGCAGCGTAGTAGCAGCGTAGTAGCAGCGGCGTAGCAGCGTCGTAGCAGTATTTTCTTCTTTCACGTGAAAACCTAGCAACATATCGTAGTGATTTTTCGACGTTTTATTGAGACGTATCGTTCCAATTTTTTTTTTTACGAAAATAAACCTTGTACTCGAGCGAAGCTGCGGCCATAAGCTAGTAATTCAATAACTCTATTCAAGTATAAAACAAAACGAGTGTTAGGTGCTCGTTAAAATTACACATAGGTACTTATCTACTTAATTATGATGTACTGTAATTAGTCGCAACAACAATTTAACTGAAATATAACTTAGTAAATATGAATATTATAATGATCGGAGAACGGTACACAATGCGCCAGTCATCGATATTTAACAACTGTAAATCAACACTGACATTTATCGCCAAACAGTAAGTTTAAAGACAATGCGTTGGCAGATCGTTTGGGCATAATGTTACGGTGATAGTACAGTGGTAGTTGGTACGAAACAGGAATCCTTGCGCATGAGTCAGGCGGCGGCGCGCCGAGCAGTGGTGACGCGGCGGCGCGGCGCGTGCGCAGCTCTTCGTGGCGCAACACCAGCGCGCAGCTAACACCCGCGTTGACAGTGTTAACGTGAGCCACGGGGACCTAACCAACATTATTTTAATTTACTTAGGCCTATAAGTGCATGGGCACTTATATCGATAGTGCACGGTCGTATGGATCGATTCCTATGGAGAAGACCCGGCAAGAAACTTCACGGTTACCCATTGTTTTCGCTTTTATGAAATTAGTAAGTATGGATTTAGACTTTATGACACATGACTTACGGATATACGTAACAAAACCTTATTTGTCCAAATTAGTAGGTAGTAGTAAATACCTAATAGTTAAGCTAAGAACAAAACGGTTCTATAAATAGACACGCAACCGGTAAAATTCATTAACCTTCCTTTTCCCTTTAGTAAAAAAAGATGGGAACGACACTTGTAACGGAACAACAAAAACCACCGGCTTTGTAAAAACAAACAAAAATGCGACAAAACAAAAAAAAAATACATTGAAAAACTGTAAACGGAATGGAATCGGTATGGTAATACAAACAGGGGAAGTTCATGGGTTGCCATGGAGTTCCCCTGTTCATATTTCGTGCACCATATATAATATTGCATTTACCAACAAGAACTTTGCGAAAGAATCATTTGGTTAAAAAATACGATTATTTACAGGCTACTTTTAATCCAGGAATCCCTACGGCATCGGGATTTATGCGGGAAAATCCTCCCACGCAAACATAACACGTAAAACATGTTCGTAATAATTATTTGGTAACATTCAGTTTATTTATTTATAACCAATTTACAAAATAAATATTTCATTTCATTTTTTCATTCGTATTGTAGACAGACTTCGTATTTATCTGCAAACTTTTACGAAATAAAAGTTCAGCCACCCAAAAGTCTATCGTTGAAAAATACAAAAGCTGACGACTAATTGGCTAATATTCAAAGCTACGAACATCTTAAATCTTATAAAAAAAAGTGTCGGCCAGTGCAAGGTAACCTGATATTATTTGATCGATTCCCGCTAGTACGTCTCCCAGTGAATCGGGAGCACATTTGATGAATTCTCACGATGCGTTTGGGAACGAGGTTTTTTCTCATTTCATTTCTCTCGCAAACAATAGATCACCGAGTGCGGATGGATGGAGGGTTGGAAGTACCGCACCGGCCGCCACCGACCGATATACATGTACGTAGCATGCGGATTGTGTGGCTGTCGAGTATTGGCCTAAACCACTTCTGTAGGAAATTGATTGTTGGGCAAGTTTTCAGACGCTATAAACATTGCCTCGACCTGATATTTCCTTACAGACCAAACGTTACAAAAATAAGGATTTATACAATAAAAAATAAAATACGTTTAATTCAGGATCCAAGACACCCATACAGACAAACACATATTACAGTATAAATTAATTAATACATCTACATATTTTTATTTATTTATACAGAATATTACATAAATTCAAATTACAAAATTTAAATTATAGTTAAATCCCAATAAGAAACTAAAACATATTTGCAAGAATTTATTTGGTTACACGGACTTTATGAGCGATTTTGATAAGATAACTGTAAGTATAAAGTTTACATATTTTGTAATGACACTTTATCTAGCACTAAAAACACTGACGTATTTCAACAGTGGGCAAGCTTCAACGACCCCAGTACATGTGGGGCTGCTCCCTGGCGCTCCCTGTGTCGTCTGCGCGCTACAACTTGTTGCTATGAACCAGTTCCTGAACTGAGGCGACCTGTCAAATTACTTCCTCAATTATTTATGCAATTTATGCACTTTATGAACTTTATTTTTGCATAACAGTGCATCTCAGCGTACCTGCATAATTTATTGTTTAATATCACCCTGAATATCATTTGAATAAATAATACTTAATTGTTACAATTTCTAAAAGATTTTACATATTATAATTTTAGGCATATGCAGAAAGAAGGAACCCCGGAATTTGCATTCATGAAAATTAACTGTCTCGTTATGATAATCCTATGATGCGAAATTTTACCATTATTTAGAGTATAAAATACTTCCAACCAAGTTCATAGTATAATTTACTACGCCCTCAAAATCAACCATAATCATTACTTATACGACCTACACTAGCGATATTTCTTTTACAAAAGCCACACAGCTGCCTGAGCTTTCTGAACTTGGACCCCACATTGACCTCTTAGTCATAATCTTTAAAATGTAAATCAATTCGTAAAGCTCAGTCATATCGATATCAAAACAATCATAACTGGGACAGCGAGTCAGATCAAATTGGAGCTGTCTCATTAACTGCGATACAGTTCGCTTGAATCACGAGCAGGGAATGTTACCGGACCGGTACAGTTACCCATATTCTACACTGAACACACACTGCAATGATTATCCTCAAAATGTTTAATAAAAGACTTAACGGAAGCAGCTACCTGTCTCGTGAGAATTGACAGCGGATGTTGCAAAAGGTGCCCGTTTTTTATACCTAAGTGTTACATATTGATGAAATGGGATTTAAGGGTGATTCCGTCTCCTGTTTAGTCATTCCTGAGAACTGCTCTCCCACTTACAATTTAACAATACGGTTTGAGAACAGTGACCTTTCTACCATTAGAACACGTCCTGTTGTCGTACTGAAATCCTCCATTGTGTCTTCAGTGTCGAACATGTGGCTAGGTTTGTACTTGACGAAGTTCATAAGTTAAACAAAGATAGCTTTCAGATTGTTCCTGCCACCAAATAAGGGAATTTCATAAGAATAGAATTCGTAAGGTAAAGACTACATCACAACAATAATTATCGTATCCATCTGCAGTCTCCGTAGATAAAAAACATCATTATTCCAAGTCATAATTCGTGTGAAATTTTACTCCCTTCACCTGCTGCAGTGTCGCAGTTGAAAAACTAAAAGCACAAAACACAAGAAGGAAACGTAAATGTTACCGGTTATGATGAGTACGCACCATCACACACTTGTGAGATCCGTTCCCACAATGCTTTATCGATCGTAGGAGCATCATAAGTACAATATCGTGCCCGCCTCCATTTAAGCCGTAGAAAGTTCAGTAACCTTGATATTCTTATCTTTATCATAATAAGGCATTAACAATATAAAAGCAATCTATCATTTGAAATTAATATGATCAGTGATCGGCGGCGCGGTGGTGTGCTCGCCGGCACTCGATATCTGCATGCCGGCCGGAATGGCGGTTAATCAGGTGGCCCGTTACATTACATTGTGCTCGCCGTGAGCTCCAACCCGAGAGAACAGGTTGCTCCAATGACAAAGGAGCAGATTCCATCGTCCGCAATCCGCGTCTCCGAGCCCCACATTATAAATAGTCCGTCGAAATAATCCGTTGCTACGTGTCAGTGCGGCGCCCACCAACGTCGGCCGGTACACTTCCATACTTAATGATATCTAATACAAAAACAATTCATAAAAAACTGCTAACAGTGAACATTCCGTTTCCGCGTGCAGCTTTGACCTTACGGTGATTGATGGTCTACGAATTATTAATAGTTTATCTACGTAATAGATGGTAATAGTTGCAACCGCGGTCGATATTAAAAATCTTACTGTGTCATCTTCTCATTAACCTTTGTTTCGATTTTAAACGATAACTAATAAATATCTTCACATATCGTTCTTCCTCTTCTCTCGTTCGTTCTTACCCGACTGCAAAGGAAGGGTTATGTTTTTCGCGCGTATCTTGTATGTATGTATGTTTGTAATATTCTTTATTACCTCATATCTCCAGAATCAGTATCGTTAGATTTGTCTTAGCAGCCCAAGTGTTCTTAGATAGGTAACATTTGAAAAAATCAAACATGGCGGCTGTGCGAAGCCATTATACATACCTAGTGAAAAAAAAACTTTTTTTTTCGAATACCACTATATGGGTATCAAAATAAAGGGCTTATCACAAGGATTTTAAAAAAGTATATCATGTTTATCATTAGTGTAATACTAGCAAAAATAATACAAAGAGAAAGTTTAAAAATATGGACTTAGCTCTTTCACTTTCTGAATCCGGTGGGGTGCCAAAGTGACAAGACCAGGAAAATTAAAAAAATGTTTATTAATATTTTAACTGAAAAGTTGAAAAAAAGGTTATTTAAAAAATCTTAAAAACCCGACTTCTCAACTAACATGCAAGAAACAAGCACATTTTTATTATAAAAAGTGACAAGCAGGCGGACCTATCCCATTAAAAAAAATATGTTCAATTGGGTTCCGCCTGCTTGTCACTTTTTAAAATAAAAATGTACTTGTTTCTTGCATGTTAGTTGAGCAGCCGGGTTTTTTAAATTTTATAAATAACCTATTTTTACATATAAGCCCTCTAATCATTTAATCGAGGATAGCTAGGAAAGAACCATGTTTACAAACTTGCTGACTGACTAATATATTCGTTAGTTTTGTAAAATTCGGTGAATCTTCGTATCTTTACTTCTAAACTAGATTATTTTTCCTAAGTAATTTCTCTAGGAGACACCTTGAATCCCAGAATAGTCATAGAAATAAATTAATTAATCATGTTAAAATTCGTACTAAGTAGTAAAGTTGTGCTATTTGTACCTATTACGCTCAGAACACCTAGATGTGAGAACGGACGATAGGAACCGATTTTTCCCACTAAAGTATTTCTCACAAATGAAAAGCACTGTACGCTGGAGAGTAATAATCGTAAAATACAAACAATCGACTTTCATTTTAAAACAAGGATGTTTGCGCCACCTGCGAGCCAGGCGTGGCACTGGCGGCCAGACGGAGAGGGCGCGTTGGCTCCACCGCCGCCGTGCTTTATTGCCGGAACAATGGACCAAAGGCCACACTATTGTCGCACCAGCACGTGGTGCCCGTACACGCACAATAACTTCGCGTCCACCTGATTTAAATTACTTTAGTACCTAATTTCCTTAAACGTGACATTAAGAGAATAGGACACTCTTCCGGCGGCCTGCAGTTTCTCAATTCACACGACCGTCTCTAGTTATTCAAGCATTTAACAGGTTCATTGCAAACAAAACAAATTGTTTTGTTTTATACCAGATGTTCTCACCCATTTACAAGTTTCTTCTTGTGTAAGAAACATGAGTAGTTTGTTATCTTAAAACAGCTTAGTAACAAACAGACCAGAACATGTCCTCTACAGTTGTAAGTAGTTTCTATGCGTATTTCTTCCAGGTGGCTTGCCTTCGTCTGGGTGAGTCACTTTGTGATAGCTGATTGTTGCACAGTTGCCGACCATTCCCTTTGCAGACTGACCATACCGTAAATTGATATGAAATTTCTACTCTGTTCTTCGTTGTACATGATTTTGAAGAGTTTATCAATACATTGCAAATGTATTACACAAGTAAATAACATGTTCCAATCATGTTCCAACCATGTTCTGACGACCCTGCGACACTCCAATCGGCTTATTGTGAAACTGTGACTTAGCGTCACTTTTTCTAACTTTTTTATTATTTATAATTAATAGATTCGGTACAATGGAACACGAGATAAAATCCGTACTTCCATCCTTATATTAACTTCTAGTACTCACGCGGGGCTTCGCTCCCGTGGATTCTATCACGGTAAAAACATAACTCTCCTTTTTTGCAGTCGCGTAAAAACTAGCCTATAACCTTCCTCAAGCTTCAAGCTACTTCCATACCAAATTGCATCCAAATCCACCCAGTACTTTCGAAGATAAGCGCGTTCAAGCAAACAAACAAACAAACTTTTCCGCTTTATAATATTAGTATAGATATTATAAAACAAACTTTTTGTTTATTTTCAACCGACGACAAAAAGAGGAGGTTATCAATTCGACGCGTATATATATTTTTTTTTTTTTTTTTTTTTAATGTATGATCATCGATTACTCGAAGACGGCTGAACCGATTTGGAAAATTCTTTTTTTGATTGAAAGGGTATACTTCGATACTGGTCCCATTTTCATAAACGTCAGGATCTGATGATGGGATCCTGGAGAAATCGAGGGAACTCTTCAAATATTATAGGCACACCTATGTCGTTTTGGGTATTTATTATAGTAACTTGTGCAGTTGCTCTCAAAAAGTACCATTTGAGGAAGTGGAACTGATGATGAAGACCACAGATGGCCGCCGAAACTACTCAATAATAAGTATTGAGTGGATTGCGATTCGATTACTTGAATATGGATGTTACGCACTTTATGCTCGTCACAATGCATATGGTGATGTAGAGCTGATGGTGAAGTACCAGGAGAACTCCTCAACAATTAACGGCCCAGCATTGGGAAAAGCAATATTTTGTAAAAGGTTATAAGTAGTTGATAATTAGGCTCTTGTAACTAGGTAAATTAAAAATAGACCAACTAAAAAGAGTGAAATAAAAACTTTTTACCAAAAAATTAAACCGACTCCCAAAAAACACTGCAAAGTGAAAAATAACTTTAATTTCGGAAGTCGGTGCCAAAAACGAAAATACAAAACTAAAGACACCGACTACCGAAATTAAAGTTATTTTTCACTTTGCAGTGTTTTTTGGGAGTCGGTTTAATTTTTTGGTAAAAAGTTTTTATTGCTTCTTTCAAGACATTCATTTTTGCTAAAGCAACAGTTGAAGGTTTGGAGAGCATAGGCTACTTTATTTATTTATTATTAGAAATATTTTCTACCTCGATTTAAGCTTCGGATAGAAGTTACTAATTTATGTAAAAACAACCAATTAAAAGTCAATTCTTAATTTTAAAGGTATTTATTAAGTAATAGTAAATCACAATGATTTGAGCTATCAGGATGAGAACCGCATCGAAGTATTCTATTTTATAATAATGATATGGTTCATAAAATCATAATACCCATCAAGGTGGACCAAAATAGAATTCAGTTAGAATCACAGCTGGTGCGGTGAGCGCCACAGATCATAAGGCGATTACACACTATTATGAAACATAAATGATTGTAACGCCCTCACTAAAAGGGTTAACCCGTGCGGCGGAAATTGATTTAAATTATGCTATTAATAATATTAATATGATGTTCCAGGAGGAACTTTTTTCCAAAAAGCTGCCCTGTATCACTAGAAAAAATATTTAATTAATTATAGACACCTGAATTAATTGTACGTTGTTTTTAAGGAAATTTATTGAATTTATGAAAACAAATATTAACTTTAATCTTCAAAATATATTATTTATTGGAAATAAAGAAAGTAGTTATTAAGGCTGATATTTAATTGGGCTTGGTCATATAAAACTATAATTCGTTTTAGGATAATCTTTTCGTCACCTGCCCTACACCTAAAATTATCAAAATCGAATCCTACGCCGATAAAATTAAAGATTTTATCTATTTCGAGATGGTACAGTTCTAAAATAAACCATCTATTTGACAAATGCAATAGAGGTAATCTTGGTGACTCCTGGTGACGTTGTCCAGCCTGTTAAATTCGATAATTATCTTCGTCTCAAAATATGCGATACCTATTCAAATATCATATTACCGTATTGGTTAAATAATTCCTTCGTCTATTAATTATTGACATACAAATAATAATATTGCATTTTTGGATAGTTGTGTAAGTGATCCAATTTTAATGACAATTCACTCATTTGTAATCATTTACGTACAAAAAAACTTAATATAGAAAACACAATGTTGGCGGTCAATTATTGACCCAGCAGGCGTTATCCTGGCCGCGGTTCAACAGATGGTTGTTTTTTATCGGTTGCGGTGATGGGGCGCTGAGTCGGCTTCTCGGAGCGCGGGGGTGCGCCCTATAACCGTATAATTACACGTTGTAGTTGCGCGCGCGCCGGCACGCACAATTGGCTTAAACGAGTGTTTGCTTTGATGTGCCGCCAGCCACGGCGGTTATCCACGTGCGGTCGCCACAACCCGTTCTCATGTTAAGCTTATTAAGAAGAGGCTACTCGTTTTACGGTTGTTTATACGTACGACAAGAAATGCCTTCACGTTGCAGATTTAAAAGGCATCTGGATAAAAGCACTTGGCGAATTCCACGAACCGCGTTGTCTGTGAGATTGCCCACCTACTCATCTGTGCGCGCTGCGACTCGGTTCCTCGACTCTCATTATGAATGTATATGCGTTATGATTAATCAATATAAACATCGTGTCAATCGAACAACACTCGTAACTGTGCCGTGGACTATCTATGTCATCTGTTTGTTATAAAGTGTACAGTTATGTCGCACAAATGCCAAGGGCTACATCGATCAACCCGCGTTGTCGCAAGTGATTCTTAATCGACAGCCGTAGTCGAAAGTTGAGTAGCGACATCGTGATGCCAAACTTAGCCTCCTTCTTCGTACCGGTACACACAGCGCGTTGTGAAAAAGTCGCCTCGCTCGTCTCGGTAACAACTGCGACAGCGCATTACATATTATTAATCTTTAGATCGTGGTTAACGGTTTCGGATCATCGCTTACATTAGCCCAGGCTGCAATGAAATTAAGAATGGTAATGAAGCAACTGTTTTCGTGGCTTTCCATTTTGCGCGTAGGTACATGAAACTCGCGCGCATGCCCAGTCCGCTGAAATTTAGCCTCACATATTCTTGATACCTTCGTATGATTTCGGGCAGGCAATCCACTTGTTTGTCATTCAATCTCGGAAAAATACAATTGAAAAGCAAACAAAATGCCTCATTTTGTAATGATTTAGAATACAATCATAATCGAAAAGATCGGATATCGGATATAATATTGTTATATCAATAGTCTTATTTGTTGAACTAAAGAACTATTAACATATGAAATGATTCCGGTATCAGTCATAATTATCTAAATAACGTGTGAGATTCACTTTTTACCACGTCATCTATTCCATCGACAAACACTTCACAGGATGGTCCGCAAAAACTATTTTATTTTACGTAGTTCTAAGTTGAGTTCTAACTTGATAAAGAAATCATTTTTTAATAAAGTGTACGATTTCTTACATCGCACAATTATTATTTCAGTATCGTAGCATAAGCATTTTTATGTGTTATAAAATGACTCATTAGATTAAGTTATTGAGTACACTTTCTTTAGTTTTATTGTAAACACGTATTTGTCGCAATAAATAGTTATCAAGAACTCAGCATTTTCTTCCATCTCAATATTATCATCTCAATGTATTAACCAACAAGGGCTCCTACATTTGTGGTCCTTCGAGCATCAAGTGTTTGTGTTTTCTGTTGTGATTGCGGATCGGCTCGGTTGGCCTCCCACCAGCGGGTCTCACCAACTTGAGTTGAGAAGTCGCATAAGATCGCACAGAGGCGCTTACACAGACTCAGCAAGGAGACGAAGCAGTCCATATCAAGATTGCATCAAGGCACATATCAAGAAGCATCAAGGCAGGTACCAACATTGCGTCAAGGCATCAACAAGAGTATCAAGACAATTAAAGCTAGCTAGCAAGTTATAATATAGATCGATCTACATATCAAGTTCAAGCAAGTTGACAGCGTGTGTACTCCACAAGTCAGCAAAGGAAAATCGACAAGGAATTTTCTGTTCATCAAGATGGAAGAGCTATTTCACAACCAACAAGCGGTCATTAATGCCTTGCGACAACTTTGGTCTAATTTCAAGAAAGACGGACAAGATCGCAAGACTTCTGAATACATAAAGAAGAGAATAAAAACCTTGGACGCATATTGGAACGAGTTTCAGAAAACCCACGAGAAACTATGCTTTTATGAAGATAGAACCCATAACTATTTTATCGGAAATCGTTATGAAGAAACAAAGTCGTTCTACTTGGAGGTGAGGGAGGCGATTCAAATTTTAATCAAGCCTACTGTCTTCGGCCGCCAACAAGCAGGTGTCTCGGCCGCAGAGGGTAGGAGTACCCCGGGAAGCCCGATACCAACGCGAGAGTATGCTACTCGGGGAACTGACAGCAAATACGATGAGAAGATGCGGAAACAACATAGCAACTTCAAGGCGTTTGCTCGTTCAGTAGCGAATATTGACCTCTCTACCGTTGAAGAAAAATGGGAGTTCGAAGACATTTTGAAAACCGTCGAAACGCGCTGGAATGCCATTGACTGTCTACGCTGGAAAATTGACAGCGAATTTGATGAGACAGATGAAAGTTACGAAAATTCATACACGCAACATGAGCAGATGTATCTCAATATCAAGAAAGAGATAAATCGTAAGTTTTCATCTGTATCTCATCGCGAAAGGTCTACACCGCAACTGGATATTCCTTTATTTAACGGAAATTATCAAAATTGGGTATCGTTCAAGGACTTGTTCACGGAGGCCATACACGGTAACCCATATTTATCTGCCGCTCAGAAAATGCAATTTTTAAAGAGCAAGATTAAAGGGGAACCAGAGCGACTGATACAACATCTTCCCATAAGCTCTGACAATTACATCACTTGCTGGGAAATACTAAATCACCGTTACAACAACAAGAAATTGATTTTCACAACGCATATAAACACCTTACTGAATATTCCAGTTACGCAACAAGCAACATCCAATCACATCAAGCGCATCCATGACGCAATCGAGTGCCTAAATGGAATCAAGAATTTAGGCGTAGATATAGTTACTTGGGATTAGGGTTACCAGATCCGAAAAATAAGTTTTCCTGAAAAACCCCTTGTTTCGGCAACAATTTTCCTGACATTTGGCAGAAACTTATATTATATTACAAACTCGCGCGCGGCGCGTGGGAGTCTGAGTATGAGTATTAGATGCCTTGTGGTGGGATGCGGGGCGCGGCGCGACTGAGCGAGTCAATTAGTAGTTCAGTACTGTTGCAAACGGTGCTAAGTTTACTAGTGTTGTGCGTATTTGTGTGGCAAGCATTTATTTTATAACGAAAAGGCTTACTTTTCTCTTTTTTTTAATTCCTGAAAATTTCCAACTTTCCCTGTTTCCCTGACAGAGAGCTGAAATTCCGGACATGTCAGGAAAATTCCTGTCATCTGGTAACCCTACTTGGGATCCAATTCTCGTTCACCTACTCGCTATGAAATTAGATCCGGATACTCTCAATGAATATTACAACTCACTCAAACAACCAAGGGAAATGCCATCTTAGAAAGAATTTCTGGAATTCTTGGAGAACAGGTTCACCACGATGGAGTCAACCCGTCAAAAATCGACCAATTCCTCTTCAAGTTCAGGAAACTCAAAACCGAATAAGGGCAAACAAGTTTACGTCAGCAACAAGGCTACTTCAAAGAAGACTCCATCCGTAACTTGTCCAGTATGTAAGGAACATCATGGGTGTACGATTTCTTACATCGCACAATTATTATTTCAGTATCGTAGCATAAGCATTTTTATGTGTTATAAAATGACTCATTAGATTAAGTTATTGAGTACACTTTCTTTAGTTTTATTGTAAACACGTATTTGTCGCAATAAATAGTTATCAAGAACTCAGCATTTTCTTCCATCTCAATATTATCATCTCAATGTATTAACCAACAAGGGCTCCTACATAAAGAATATAAATGTAGGTATAATATTGACTTGATGAGTGTAAAATAGGAATCTAGACATTGGTTAATGTTATTTTACTATAAAGAAACCCGATAATTGTAGCAGTAGTAAGTACTAGTAAGTAAGTAGTAAGTAAGTTCTTTATGAAAGTTTTGCATGAACAATATTTATTATGTGAAATCTCAAAACATTCACATCCATATATTTTTCATGTTGACTTGTCGATCATTGATCACCCTGTATGTTGGCCGATGATTTAACGACGCGATGAATTCGATCGCCTCATATGTTACGATTGGATATCTGTGGCAGGTGCTATACATATATTGGGTTGCTAACGCGCTCGCGGTACCTCGTGCCCCAAACGGCCGATGAGTCTACTTAACACCTTGATCGATCGTTTTGACCGTACAGATAGTTTACAACGCTAATGAAACATAATAACTGTCGATAAGTATCATAAAACGAACATAATGGAATTAATGACGGACCTTAAACGTTTAGCTCGCCACACTAGGTGAGTATCTGAAATCTGCTGGTGATTTATTTACACCTGCTACGATATTGTTCAACCACTGCACCATAAACGTTCGGTACGGTACGGTTACGGTTAATCTCGCTCAGCATTGTAACTGGAAATACATGGAACAATGAAATGTATTATTATACTTTAACATTATGGGCACGTTATAATAGTAAGTAGAATTGCACAATTACAGGCGAACAATTAATGCTATAAGTATCGGACATTGTAACATTGACCCGCAGCTACGCTTGTAGCAACCTTTCATGACACAGCGATCAAAGTTACACAACTTATTAATCCGGTTCAACACAAGAAGTTGCGGTAAGCATTCTCTTTATTAAAAGTGTATTGTTTTACATTTCATATTGCTCCATGCGTTATTGAATACGTCTGTATCTAGGCTAACCGAGATAATGATAGATAATACGGCACAATGAAGCACGCGCCGCACCGTACACCGGTTCGTTAGTGTAACTGTTGAGTCACGGACCCAAAGATCACCTGACAGGGTGCTTTTGACAGCGCGCGAACCAGCTCGCACGCGCGCCTCGCCAGCGCTGCACTGCACTCGCCGGTACCTAACTGTGCCTGGCCATCACACGTGCACACTAACAACTCAAGCACATCAATCGCATAATATATCTCTGCTCTAACGTAAAAAAGTTTCAAAATAAAATTAGAATTGTTCAAAAGAAACATCACTTATTGTACGTTTGAGTAACACTATAACAAACTCACAACAAAACATCGAAATTAGCACCTTGTTACTACGTCCCGGGGTAATGCCTCTATAATCAAAAAGGTAGCAATTTAGCGTTTACTCGCCAAAGCAAAAAGTGTGAGCAACAAAAAACTTAACAAAAGGAGTTTGAAAACATAATCTTTATTAGTTACAAATTATATGAAACTCGGTTTGGTCTTATAGATTTGGCGATTAAGTCGTAAAATAAGTTTCACTTTTAAGTAGCATCTCATTTAGGTACCTAATTTAAAAAGGTTTCAATGGGAAAAGGGCGAATGAATTTAATTAATCTAAAATGTATTCAAATGATACCTAAGTACCCAAACGCTGCTCTTATGATGCTGAAGGGCATTTTTGTTTATTGATGATAAGCTAACGTTTAACCATCATCTCACCTGATTTAAATTTGATTGCATTTGGAAGTGCAGTGGAATTAAAATTGAAATCGTTGATCTCTCCCAAAATCATTTTATAAGGATGCAAAGGTACTTACCTACTGAAGTTTTCTGGTAGGTGTTGTTTAGTCTGTAGCCTGTATATTTTTAATTATACAATAATAAATAGGTAAGTACCCATTCTGAAGCTGTTGCATTTGATAGGGCAGCAGCAATGATCACCTCTCTCGAGTCCTCTTTGTAATAGATAGCGCCGACCTTCGACGCCGTGCGGCGACTTCACGACTTTACACAAAGACTGTCAAGAATAATTAAAGTAATTACTGTTTACAGTAATTAATGACCCACATAATGTGATGTGGTTTGATTGATCTCAGAACTGTGACGAGATAATTGTGGCTTGCTCGCGTTATTGCCACACGCCATCTTACAAACGGTTTTCAATTAATGAATACGTAGAGGTACCCTCTCCGCCATCACACTTCGCCTATCATCGCGTTGTGAAACGTTTTGTTCGAAGTCTTTTATATTTCAATTGTTTTAACGACAGAGTACCGTCTGACACTAAGTACTACGTTGTGCATGCAACTTTATGCGATTGCGTTTTTAATACATTTTATGCAGTCATGACAGGTATCTAATTAGAGTTTCAGTTTCAAATCTTGCATATAAACGGAATTTCTCTTCCACCACAATAGCTCTCGTAATTTTAAAGGAACTTTAGCGTTCACATCATGTCAAAACACAAAATATCATTTACATGTTGACTGACAGATTTGATATTATAAAACACAATGATTACACACACACATTTTGATAAGACGAATTGGTCCTCAGCAGTAGCCAAATCGGGCACGCCGCAATTGCGGCGGTAAGACCCCTCTTTGAGGAGTGGCTAGATCGGCGTCACGGCGTCCTGACCTACCGCATGACGCAGGTCCTCACCGGACACGGAAGTTTCGGGAGGTACCTGTGTCTGATGGGAAAGGAGGAAACGTCTGGGTGTCACCACTGCGAGGGTCGCCCTGAGGACACCGTAGAGCACACGGTGCAAGACTGCCCCGCCTGGGCAGAGCACCGACGTGTCCTCACGGCGGCGATAGGCGGAGACCTCTCGCGCCCGGCATTGGTCGAGGCCATGCTGCGGGGCGAGAGGGAGTGGGAAGCGGTCGCCTCCTTCTGCGAAGCAGTCATGCTTCCGAAGGAGGAGGCGGGCCGCGAGAGGGAGAGGATGGCGTCCTCCCTCCAGCCCAGCCGCAGTGGTAGACGCCCACGGCGTCGGACGTCGGCCGACGATCTCCGGCCACCGTAGGCGCGGGCATGCGGACAGCGAGTAAAGGGCAACTCGCTGTCCGACCATGGACCATGCCCGGGTCGACGGCGCGTCGTGTTCCACGCGCGCCTCAAAGAGCGTCAGCAACATGACGAGGCCCCCTCTGCAGAGGGCCGAAGCCTGCCGGGGTCGTGGGACTCATCCCGTTACCGTGGCCCCGGTATGTAAAGGGTTATTGAAGGAACACCGTGGATTTTAGTCAGTAAAAGTCTGACAGTCCCTCCCACCCTGCCCGGAGTGGGAGGACTTATTTGATAATTTTACCACGTTAAAAAAAAAAAAAAAGCAGTAGCCAAATACTAAACTTACAATTACTTGCTAAACTTATTTGCAGCGCCGTAATTTTCTAGAAACCTCGTAAGGCAGCAAGGGTGATTAGTGAGGCTTTTAAATAAGATCTTCGAAGGATCGTCGTAAGGGTTATCGATTGTAATTCTGTGAGTAGCGCTGCGGAGTGCGCGGGCGCGGGCGGTGAGATAGCCGGCGGCTATCCGCGTACATAGACACTGCATTAGGGCCCCTGCGCCCGCCCGGCGGCTCCTTTGCCGCCATAAGCGCATTTAACATGTAATCGCGCTTGCATTTCTCTTTTGTGTGCACAAATAAAGACTAAAAGAATAACTTTAAAGGCAGTTAATTATTTAAGCCCGTCGCAATATATACATGTAAATATGGAATAAGTTCAAAGCGCTTGCTTTTAGATGTTACAGATAAGGGTCAACTGAGATTTATGCATGCCGCAGGTTACTATTGTACACCGTATCGGTTGAAAATTTTCTTCTATGCGAATAGGTAGGTATTCTTTGTTTATTTTTATAGTAAGGGAAACCTGGTTATGAATCTTACTTTCTTTTTAATTTAACTATTTCCTAGGCCGTACTGTGATCTGTAGGAAACTAGTATAAAATATCAGTCATTAGCATTTTGAAGTTGTTGCTAATTGAAGAGATTTTAGTGGCGATGACATGGTACAACTCTCTATCCACTTGTTGAATGATATAGGTAGATTAAACAAGTCTTTCAACTTAAGTGAATTTCGGTAATGAACCTAATTTCGTTTTCTGCAAATATTGAAGAACAATCTTCAATATTTGCAGAAAACGAAATTAGGTTTAATTTAAAATAGCTACATTGTTGTAGCTATTTTAAATTAAATCGTTGTAGGGTTTGGTGCGGACTGTGCGACTGGTGTACGTTATTAAAGACAGCGGCGGCGACAGTTCGCGTGGGCGCGATTGACTCGTCAGTGGCTATCGAGGCTCACTTAGCGCTAACGTGGCGCGCGCTTTATCGTAGCTTAGCGCTGCGCAGTCGCTGCCGCCGCCGCCTGCGCCTCCACATTCACTTAACTCAATCTCGACTAAATTAATATAAAGTACTAGCTTCTGCCTGCGACGTCGCTCGCATGATAAGTTATTCTACTATCCCAAGGGGTATGTAGTTTCTATTGTATGGTATGAAAACACCAGGTCATGTCTGTCCGTACCCCAGATATAATCTAAATGCTTTCTGCCGTTGTGGCGTGACCGACTCACAAACATCCAAACTTTCATATTTATTATGTTAGGTGGAGGTAGAATTTCAAGGATATATACCCAAAAAGTTGCGATTGAATAAATGAGGAAATTCTATGAGAGAGCATTTAACTGTAAAAAATATACTGCATAATAAGTAGTAGTACATGATTATTGTGGCTCTTGATAGAAAAGGAATCACAATTTTAATAAAAGCTCATACAAAAAAAGCTTAGATACATGGATACATTTATTAAAAAAAAGTAATTAAAAAGATTAAAAAACCCGACTGCAACCTTATACTAAAACTAACTGAAAAGCTAATAAAAACAAGCCCATTTTAATAGCCCATACCATTATTATAGTTTCAAACTCAAATGGGTCCCGCCTGCTTCCAAATTTTATTTTATTTAAAATGGGCTTGTTTTTATTAGCTTTTCAGTTAGTTTTAGTATAAGGTTGCAGTCGGGTTTTTTAATCTTTTTAATTACTTTTTTTTATTTCCAGCTTTTTAGTTTACAAATGTGAAAGATTTCGCAGACGATTTAGTTCTTGATACGTGTTTTTTACGATTTGTCACGTTGAATTACTTTTAACCATATAAGTTGTATATATGTTTGTAATCACCTTTTAAAACCCTTTATTTTGATACCCCACTCGATAGGTTTTGAGAAAAAAAACTTTTTTGAAGGCATAATATGGCGCCAAAAATCCGCCATTTTGTTTTTTTTTCTATTTTGATATACCCAGTGTCACTTTCACAGTCAATACGAATCTAACGATACCTCTCAAGCTAAAATCCGTCAAGCCGTTCAGGCCACAGAGCGTGCCAAACAATTATACATACATACATACTCTCGAAAAACATAACCCTCCTTCTGGCGCAGTCGGGTAAAAAAGCCCACAGTTTTTTTATAAAGTAAATAGAGGAACTAGTAAGCTAGTTCCTGTATTTACTTTTAGTTACTAATGAAGTCAAACTACCAACGATATTGTTTCCTTCATCCCGACATACAACGACCACAAGCCGCACAATAAGACCAAAACAGTATTCTAACTAGTTTGCGCGATATAAACGAGTGGTAAATTAGCTCCTTGAATCTATTCTTGTAGTGAAATAAAGCCACTTTCTATCTTTTATTTAGTGTCGCACTGCCGAGCCCTTTATCTCGCTTGACAAAGAGGCGGGTAATTGCCATTCCTACTGCGCCAGAGATTTCATTAAAACTTGATAAAAGCTAAGAACCTACCTCAACAGTTAAATTTAAATTTAGTTTTACACAATTTTTCTGAGTAAAATTGAGAATATTTGCGATTTTGCTAACCAGAACTTTACTTTACATTTACAGACATACGAGTAACATGGTCTGCGTGCTATTCGGGGACTAGTCGAATCAAAGCTCCAGAGCCTTGAACATCAGCGACGAGTTGCCAGTCTATCGGTTTTCTATCGGTTACATTTCAGGGAGTGTGCGATGGAATTATACAATCTAATTCCAAATCCGTTTCATCATCGAACTACAAGACAAACGGCGATGCGCCATCGTTACATGTTAGACATCCCACATATACGCACTAAACGTTTTGGGAATACCTTCATTATGCGTACGGCTAAGGAGTGGAATTCCCTGCCGGAGTCTGTGTTTCCCGATAGCTATAACCTAGGGGTCTTTAAGGCCCCGTGTCGGCGGCGCGTCGTGTTCCACGCGCGCCTTAAAGAGCTGTCAACACCAGCGACGGGGCCTAGGGCATGAATCTCGGAATCTAGGAATATCGCAATATCGGAATCTCGGAACGAAAGTTCCGATATTACAATTCCGATACTTGTCGGACAAATTTTTATGTCCGACAAAATTATGCTTGACGCTTTGTTGTTCTTGAGAATATATTATCAAGAAAAACGAGATTTTAACATATAAACATACCTAGTCCTTTATTTCTGTTGATTTCGCTTGCACATTTTAAATTATTTATAAGTAATTTAAACTACTGAACTCAGAATCAACAAAACTTTGTTAAAAAAAATTGTAATAAATATAGGATAATAATGAGAAATATGATTTAAACAAATATTTCCAATAATTGTTATTCCTACTTGTTGATTTTCCTATATTCTAAGAAGCTTTGTTGATTCTGAGTTTGATAGTTTAATTAGTAATAAGTATAGCATAATTATGTGAAATATGTTAAACAAATATTCCGCAAAATTTCCAGTCTTTCTGTCTTCGGTCCGCAGCACTGAGACGTTAACCAAGAAAATTTTAACACAATTGCAGGTTAACTACGAGATGCCGTGTTCGACCGATGCAGTTAATGCCTCGAAAATGGCTTGCCTAAATACAGCGTTGCCCGAGAACCCGTCCTCCCAGAGACAATGGGACGAGCCGCTCTGCAGTTTGGTACGGAATAACCTTTTAAATACGTCAACCAATACTGCTGAGCGCTCGCGCCTGTTGGCTGTGGGTGAATGGGAGTCGGGCCTTCAGCTACAAGCATTACCTTCACTTAATATAGGTACTATGTTAAGTGATAACACGTTCCAGATCGCTACATGTCTACATCTGGGTGCTCTCAGCGGTACTCCACATCGCTGTCAATGCGGTGCGGCATTCTACCGCCTCGGACATCATGGCCTTTCCTGCAGCAGAAGCTCTGGTTGGATAGCACGGCATGCCAGCATAAATGACATAATCCGTCGGGCTCTTGTCACCGCTGGAGTACCATCTGTTTTAGAACCCAACGGCTTGGCACGGGACGTTAGGAAGAGACCAGACGGGATGACTATAATGCCTTGGAAGTTGGGTAGGCCTTTGGTGTGGGATGCTATTTGTGTTGACACCCTTGCGCCATCTCATCTTCTCAGTACGGCGGGCTATGCTGGGGCGGCAGCTGCAGGTGCAGAAAATCTCAAACGGCGCAAGTACAACAACCTAATTGGGTGCTATATGTTTGTGTCGTTTGGGGTTGAAACGTTAGGACCATGGGGTCCGAGTGTGCATCGACTCTTTCGTTACATCAGCAAACGATTAGTCGACTCCACAGGTGACCAGAGGGCTGGCCTTTTCTTTGTACAGAGAATCAGCATTGCCATTCAACGTGGCAATGCGGCCAGTGTTCTGGGCACTTTTCCCATTGATAGCGATGTTGACGAATTTTTCGATGCCCTATAATTTATTTCTATTTTAAATGATTGACGACATCGAAAAAAAAATATTCCTAAAAATTGTTGTTCCAAATTGTAGATTGTGCTTGCAAATTTTATATATATTTTTTAATTATAAGATGTTTTATTGATAATGAGTCAGGTACTTGAATTACTAATAAATACTTATTACTAATTAAAAAATAATGAAAAATATGTGATTTTTTTTTCTACTTAAAAACAACCAATTTTTTAACCAAATTAAAGAATAGGCACGGTTTAAAAATGTTTTTTATTGTACTCAATTCAACCTTGAATTTGCGCAATTTATAAATAAAATTTGCAATTTCTAACGAAATAACAAAATTCCGGTATTAATATCGGAATTCCGATATTGAGATCTAATATCGGAAATCAGTATCGGAATTGAAAACTTTCCGATATTACATGCCCTAACGGGGCCTGATAGGGCCATTGCCTGCCGGGGTTGCGGGAATGTTTTAACGAGCAACCGCGGCCCCGGAAATTTAGGACAGCCGAAGGAACAGAGTGGGTTTTTAGTCAGTAGAAATCTGACACACCCTTCCGCTTGACCCAGAGCGGAAGAAGTCATTCGATGATTTTCCCACCCCAAAAAAAAAAGGGGTCTTTAAGTCAAGAGTGAATAGGTTACTTTTAGGTAAGCGTGCTCTATCTTCGACCACATCATCACTTACCATCAAGTGAGATGGTGGTCAAACGCGAAACTATTATCAATAAAAAAAATAGCTGGAAAACCGTCAACAATAATAGGAGTAATTACTTCTATTTGTTCCTTTAGTCATATAAGTCATATTGCATGGGAAATAATTTATATAAACCCTTTTAGCAACTGATTTGCGGGCACAGTTGTAACCGCTCTATATAATAATGGGTGCAATTTCTTTTGTTCGTCTCGAGTAAATGTTTTGTCAATACCTAATCGCTCTCCCCTGTGAACTTGAAAGAAGCAATCCGGAATCTGGTACACCCATGAGAATATTTTTATTTGGTATGTTATTACATATTCAAATTTCTGATTGTGCCTTAATGAGGGGATCAAAATTGTAATAACGGGTAGCGTTTACATTAAATGCGTTTATTATATACAGGCTACAATATTAAAACGATTTGGATGTATAACTCTTTAATAGGACAAAGGTGTAACAAAGGATACAATTTTAACTCAAGGCAACCGTTGAAAAATAACAGCTAAAGTTACAAAAGAAACAATACAATATACATTACTATAGGTTCTTACAACAATAATAACTATGGTATTCGATGCAACGACTTAATTTAAAGATTGAAACGATATTATAATATATTAACAAAGATAAAAAATGTAAGCAAAAACATTTCATAAAAACATTTTAATTAAATATTAACTAATTAATTTTTGAATAACAAAATAGCGTAGAATCATCTTAAATTCATTAGGGATTGTAAATGAGTATTTGTTAATGAAAATTAATCGAGACAGGCACGCTTGGAGTGAAGGGGTGGTCGCACAACAGTGATGTGATGAGCGGCACTAATGCGTGTGCGCAGGTAACACCGGTGGAACTACACGTTATTAAGTAGATATCACTTTTTGTTACTATATGATCACTATAATAAAAAAGTAACCGTAAAAAAGTACCGCGCTCGCTTAATCTGTAACTTTCAGAAAATTTAAATGTATGTTTTCGGATTTTTTGGAGTGTAGCAAATGTAAATCTATCCTATTTGAACATCTATTGTTCTATCTCATCAATATCATCCACAGCCTGACTTCACCCACTGCTAGGAATAAGATATCGTTCTATCTACTGCATAAAAATTGTTTTAATGGTATGGTAGAGCCCCATGTCACCACTGACCTGAAATACCGAGTGTGTGAAACAGTTACTGTAGTCCTTTAGCCTTGCACACGTCTCACGTTATATTTTTGAAATACACCTTTCGGTACATAAAAACTAGCTGTTGCCTGCGACTTCGTTTGAGTGGGAGATTTTCCCGTGTAAATCCTGATTTCGTGGGAATTTCAGGATAAAAAGCTTTTGTATTATTCAGGTCAGTTATCTACATACAAAATTTAATTCAGATCCGTGCAGCTATTTTATCGAGAAAGAGTAACAAAGATCCATTGATCCATCGTCACAAACTGTATAATTATGTATTTGAAGATCGCAACTTCACGACTTTATGACGAAAAAATTTTATTTTAGGTTTCATATGTCCCTATACTTTTTTATCAAAATCTATTAAGTTATGTAGGTACGTAGTTTTATAATAGAACAAAATTTTTAGAAATTCTATCAATTCACTTACTTAGATGATATTATTTTGAAGGCAGTTTTTAAATTAAAATACTTGATAGTTTAATTATTTTAGTTGCCAATATAAACAGGTTAGAGAGAAGTTGACTTGTGAGTAAATCTGCATGTTGTCCATGAGGGAAACTTCATTCAAATTCGGACTCTCTTTTTGTCAAATTTCCAAATATCCTAAGTGCTCGCTTACATCACTTGAGGATCCTATTTCTTAGTGGGAAAATCATTTAATGACTTCTCCCGCTCTGGGTGGAAGGGAATGGAGTGTCGGACTTCTTCTAATTAAGAACCCACACTGTTCCTTCAATTGCCTTTACATTTCGGGCTACGGTATCTCGTTAGAACATTCCCGCAACCCTGCTAGGCAATAACACTTGAGGAACCTAACTACAAAGTTTCAAGTGAATCCATTGAAGATACTTATAATGTGCTTTTTTAACCCAAAGGTTGACTGGTAGAGAATGCCTTGCTGCATTAAGTCCGCCCATGTAACATCATTGTACATAAAGTTTATATAAATAAATATAAAAAGATACACATAAACTCGTACCTACTTTTTACACTCCTTGATATATCGGTCAGTCAGGACTTTGAATTTTATATGTATAGAAGATAATACGACAAACTTCTGTTATTGAAATGCGCTACTGAATGTATTAGAACATTCATTACAATGTTACTTTGGTAGGAACCTAAGTAATACTGCATTTTTAAAAAACAACGACAACTTTCATTTAATTCACTCAAAGCAGTTAGTGTTTTCCGTATGCAGCTGCTATGACTTTTTATTAAATAAACATCATCAACAACGACGTCAGTTAACAAGTAATACCTACTACCCTTTACGCCACTTACTTTGAATATTATTATGGACACTTCTTATCCAGAAATTGGTTGCTATCTGCTCGTCTTGCATTTTGTTTTGTTTTTTTTTTTTTTAGGTAAGGCCACTCGTAGTTCAGCATACTAAGGCTGGTCACTACTCAACCGGGCGATCCTGTGGTGACCTCTAAAATTAAAGGCCCCCAGCCAGGGCTTACAAACTAATACTACATTTAAACAACCGCACGCTAAGGGCACTCCCTGTGGAGTACGGGCCTCGGCATAGCGAGGTCGTTGGTGGAGGGCAGCAAAGGGACAGGTTGGGTCATATTATTTAAGGGGTTATTTATCGCGACTGGCTCAGCATCGCGGGCTGGCTCGTTTGGCAAAGGACGGGGAGGGAGGGTTCCCATTACAAGTACGTGGACGTCACGATGGGCCTCGTCGGCGAGGCCGGAATACGGAACGCGTTTTATTTTTGTGTTTTCTAAGAGTGCTAGTTTCCCTACTGCTCTCTTGTCGGATGGTACTCGTCTGGCCAAGTTACCCAGCTACTGGGTTGTGGTTGTCGCTCCATGTAAAACATGCAGCTTCATCTGGTTAGACTGGAAACCGACCCCATCATGGGTCGGAAAAGGCTAAGCAAATGATAATGGATAAATAAACCGTATTCTAGTAAGTGACTATACTTGCAAATATGATAAATACTGCGTAGCTGAACACGCTATGTTTGTCTGCTGTTCGCATGCTGACGTCACAGTGTGTTTGTTGGGACGCACGTGCGCGCGCGCAGGTGACACTAGGTACCCGCGCCGCGCATCTGTGGTGCTTTGTGTATCTATCGCGCTTTTTCTGCTAACCTTTGATTCATTGTGTTAGTTGTAAATTGTAACCGTAGCACCCGGCCCGGGGTCGCCTCGTAGGATGTAACTACGTCATGTTCATATTATTATTATCAATTCAACCAAGTTTGCGGAGCATCGTAAATATACAGTACATTTTAATGCGAATGTTTAAAGGTTGCCATTGAATACAGGTGGTGATTGCATATATGTAACTGAGAGTGCAATTTAAGAGATTTTTAACCAATAACAAAAAGCATTTATATAAAAGCAACAAATGCCTGAGTAGAATAAGTCCAGATAGATTGATATTTAATAATTAAATAATTTAAAATATTTAGTAAACGTGTTAAAAAGGTAATAAACATCATAAAGCACGGTACAATGTAAGCAGCTTTCAGAGGGTTCTTATATTTTATGGGTGGAAATTGTAATAAAAAAATTACAATTTAACGTAGTAGCTGATCCAGGAGTGCAAAACACAAAATCTGTAGAAAAATTTGACTTACATGAACAAACATTAGGTTCGGTCCTTATCCCCAATTACTCAAATGAACCGCTTGTACCTAGTCAGGTCTATTAAAGGCACGGTACAATTCGTACGGTATAGAATCAGAAATAATAAAGGTAACCTATATTTAAAATCCACTCCCACTCCAAGAATGTTGTGTTATTGCGTTGGCAAATTTAACAAAAACAGGTGGTCAATTATCCTACACTGCTTACAATTATTACAATTACAATACTCGAGACACATTTTCTGAACAGTTGTTTACTTGGATTTTGTTTGCGTGACAGTCTAGAGATAGTTGTGCTAAGGGCCAGTACACCGACAATTTCATATTTGCATATGTCACAGGAATGTTTCAATGGAAATTAGACCGTATGCGGTGGGAATAAAGCGTTTGGTGATGTAAAAGTTTAGTTTGATAAACAAAGTTATCTAGGAGCGCGAGCTTACTCACCGGCTGGTCGCGCACGTGCGCCCGCGCCGCCGCACCGCGCCGAGGCTGCGCTAATCGTTCCCAGATTAGTGCTCACCTAATAATAATGTCGATAACATTTCATTTGCACTAGACAAGTGCTAATTATTCGCTGCAATAAGTAATTACAAATGAACAGACAACATTTTTATACATCGTATCATTACCCTTAAAAAGACATCAACGAGCGCATCACCCTTCACAATAATTTTGATCAGCTTAAATATTGTTATAATCACCATATACTTGTATAAAATACATTAAACTAATAATTGCTAACCTCAAAATTGAAAGAGTAATCCTTTCATGCATTAGTTCCTAAAAATTGAAATCTCGATAGGCATCCTTTTGAGAAAAATCTTGACAATAGTATTTGATTGAAATGCTTTACTTTGACGGTGTTTTTACTAATAAAACAATAATAAAAGTATCGATATGTCCGATTTAGAGTAGGTCACAGCACTAGAGCCGGCGTCTCGGCTCGTAATCGTAAATATCAGACATTTAACACACAGTGGTCTCGCCGGCCGGTGATTATAAATAGATTGTTGCGATACAGACGACGTGTGTACAGCCGGTATCTGTCGATAGCTGATCCAATACCGACCACTAACGTCATGCAATTAACATCACGGAATGAACGCCGATCAGACAAATAAGCCATGAATGAATCTGATCGCTACGTTCAATGAATACTCGCTGACGCCTAACGTTTCCCTGCGAGACGCCTGGAGCGGAATCAGTTCATTAGTCATGTTCTCACTACTGTTAGTACCCATAGTAGTCACTTCGATTCTATGTAGTTTGTTGAATATTAAACCGGCTCGCTGCTCGAAATTATCTGAGCATTACAAATGCTAATGCACTTATTGAATAAGTTACTTCCTCTTCTTGTCTGTCTTTGTACTGAGTAGCTGCAGCATTATTACTTAGGAACATAATTCATTAAATCTATTGCCACTACTTACGATTTAAAGTCATCCTATTGTATTCAATTCGATTTCACTTAATACAATACAGAACTGTTTGAGTCAGTAAAAATTAATTTGTATTATCGTTATTTCGGTAATATTTCCCTTTAATTTCCGGTAAAAACTATAACACATTCCTGAATGATAAAATGTATTCCAGGCTGGCAGTATACCACGCATGGACCTCGCAGTCACCAATAATGACGGGGCCCGATTTGTCCAATGCCTGTCGGGGTTACGGGAATGTTCTAAGTTCTAACGAGATGCAGCGGCCTTGGAAAACAGCGGCAACAGAAATAACAGGGTGGGTTATTAGTCGGTAGAAGTATAAAACTCTTCATGAAAGTAGTATAAAACTCGTCTTCTACTCAACCACTATCTACCCAAATGCTGCTTTTTTCAAAAACTAGGCTACCGGCCCTTGTGCATGCCGCAATCGCGGCTCTTTGTGGTGGTGTGGTGAGTGGCTGGAGAGACGCCACGGCGTCCTCACCTTCCGCCTGACGCAGGTGCTTACCGGACACGGCTGTTTCGGGAGGTACCTGTTTCAGATTCAGCGGAAGGACACGCCCGGGTGTCGTCATTGTGTGGACCACTCGGAGGACACGGTGGAGCATACGGTAGAGGTGTGCCCGCTTGGGCAGAGCTTCGCCGTGTCCTCGTTGAGGCGATCGGCGGCGGTGACCTCTCGTACCCGGCCCTGGTTCAGACCATGGTGCGGAGTGAGAGGGAATGGGATACGATCACCTCCTTCTGCGAGGCAGTAATGCTAGCGAAGGAGGAGGCCGAGCGCGCGAAGGAGAGGCAACTCTCTTCCTCACGCCCCAGCCGCCGCAGGAGACACCCCGGGCGTCGGGGATCGCGAGCCGATCTCCGGCTACCGTAGGCGCGGGCTTGCGGACGGCGAGCAGGGGTAGCTCACCGACCGGTAAGGACCAGGCCCGGGTCGGCGGCGCGTCGTGTTCCGCGCGCGCCTCAAGGAGCTGTCAGCACCGGTGTCGGGGCCCCATAGGGCCATTGCCTGCCGGGGTTGCGGGAATGTTTTAACGAGATACCGCGGCCCCGGAAGTTAAGGGCATCTGAAGGAACAGGGTGGGTTTTTAGTCAGTAGAAGTCTGACACACCCTTCCGCTTAACCCAGAATGGGAGAAGTCATTCGATGATTTTCCCACCTGACAATAAAAGGCTACCGGCCCTATGTTCACCTGATCGAATAACTGTAAGACATTAATAATGTGAATATATTGTTCAACAGCATCAATAAACCAAACAAGTTTCAGAACCTTCGGCTTCTAAAGCTATTTTCACCGAATAACGTCCATCAAACCCACAGATTGTCAACTTTAAATCACGTAAAAACGGTACAACTAAAATGAAGTGCAGTTTGTAACAATATAATAAGGAGAGCGCGTCAGTTAACATCTTCACTCAGTTATCTGCGCTGTCAGTAACGAGAAATAATGATGTACGTATAATATTGCGCATTGCGTGCAGGAAACGATTGTAAGCAATACCATAGCGCTGAGCGATTGCTTCAAGTTACAAGCTGCCTAATGCTTAACGTATTTTCAGAGATTTGCAGGCGCAGCTTACTGTCCCATCCCAATCAAATCTAGTAGGAATCCACGTAAGCCTCTGTCTCAATACGTGATGACTATTATATTTACAATCGGTGATCGAAATCCTCTAAAAAATAAAATGTAAGCTGTTCACGGAAAAGTTGAGCCGCATAAATGTTTGTTTTCTATCCTATATTGTATCACTGTCGAGCAAAGGCCCATCAAATTCCTTTAATGAACTCTTTCCTCGCGCCGCCGCCGCGCCGCTTCAAACCAGCCCTCGTTATACACGTCCAACTTGTCTCACCGCCTCTTCCTGGGCCGGCCTCAGTGGTACAAATTTTTGCAGTTGTTTAGTAGTTGCTATCTAACTATTGTGAAATCAATAATAAGGAAATGCTGTTCGATAAAACTTCATCAGTCATGAATGCTGATGCTCTTGACCTCCATCTCGCCTGATGGTAAGCGATAGATGAGGTCTACGATGTTCACGGTACGGTTTTCACAGGCCGCAGCAGAAAACTATATTAAATTTGAAATACATTCTCATAACATGCTCTAGAGCTAACTTCTATGCTATTTAAGCGAACTCAACAAAACTCGTGCAAATATTGTCACAAAAACAAAATTCTACATTACTTTCTCAGATTCCCACGATTTTTCCACCTTTTTTTACCAATCTTCCTTTTTCGTTCGCACGTTATCCGCGAACAGTATTCCATTTTTCAACCGACGACAAAAAAAGGAGGAGGTTATCAATTCGACGCGTATATATATATATATATTTTTTTTTTTTAATGTATGGTCACCGATTACTCGAAGACGGGTGAACCGATTTGGAAAATTCTTTTTTTGTTTGATAGGGTATACTTCGAAATTGGTACCATTTGTCACCAAGTCAGGATCCGATGATGGGATCCTGGAGAAATCGAGGGAACTCTTCAAATATTATAGGCACACCTATGGCGTTTTCGATATTTCTTATAGTAACTTGTGCAGTTGCTCTCAAAAAGTACCATTTGGGGAAGTGGAACTGATGATGAAGACCACAGATGGCCACCGAAACTACTCAATAATAAGTATTTCGTGGATTGCGATTCGATTACTTGAATATGGATGTTAAGCACTTTATGCTCGTCACAATGCATATGGTGATGTAGAGCTGATGGTAAAGTACCAGGAGAACTCCTCAAAAATTAACGGCCCAGCATTGGGAAAAGCAATATTTTGTAAAATGTTATAAGTAGTTGACATTTAGGCTCTTGTAACTAGGTAAATTAAAAATCAACCAACTAAAAAGAGTGAAATAAAATCTTTTTACCAAAAAATTAAACCGACTCCCAAAAAACACTGCAAAGTGAAAAATAACTTTAATTTCGGAAGTCGGTGCCAAAAACGAAAATACAAAACTAAAGACACCGACTACCGAAATTAAAGTTATTTTTCACTTTGCAGTGTTTTTGGGAGTCAGTTTAATTTTTTGGTACAAAGTTTTTTATAATATTCAATGTTTCGCTGTTGACTTGCACCGCTGCGCAGGAGTGCAGATCAGATCGGCGCGCGGGCGCCGCTTGCCGATTGTTCCTCCGTCCGGCGCGACGAGCGACATGTCACTGGTATGTGCTAATAAGATATATTGACATAACTCTCTAGTTTTGAGTCCAATTACTTTTAACCAAAGCCTTTATTACCTAATACTTACTCTTTATGACTGAACCCGTGCATACTGCATACGTGCATGACAGTTTCAGCAGAAAGTCTTGCATTGCCGGATAAAGTGCTCTCCCAAGAGTTCTTCTCTGAGTTCTCACATAGACCGGTCCAGTGTCTCTTATCTCCCGTTTCGCGGCCCTTGCGGCCATCACCACCTGGTGTTCAACCTCGTCGATAACCTACGCTATTTCTTCTAGAAAATTAATGCTTATAATCCGAAATTAATATATCAGGCATTTAACATTTTTCATCAGTATTTCCTTCGGTATTAATAACTCAAGTACTTAGAAATAAAATAAAGTATTATACAACATTAATTCACTTAATTTTTATGTCGTTCACGTGGCTTTTTTGTGCATGGCATCTCGCAGGTCAACCTCTGAGGTTGTCGGCTGTTTAAGCGCGCTTGCTTGTGGTTACCTTAATTAATAAATTAATTAAAGTTTCGTTTACGTGGCTGCGTGATACAGATACCTCATAAATGCATTGGATTTTTTTTTAATTAGCACTATGCAAATTATAAATGTGTCCACAAATAAAAGCAGGAAAAAACCCGTTATTTCTGTAAAAGGTGTTTACGGTCAATGTTTAAATAATTGATGTATTTGAAGATAGATTTTTTCTAGACCACATCTGTCTGTCTACATTAATGAATCATAATGTATCATTCCGTGCTAATACTATGCGGTCTAGGCAATTCAGAGAATCAATTTTACAGCAACCTACAGATTTATCTACCGCCGAATTGTCAGCTGAGGCACTGACGTAGTTTATAAAAAAACGGACGATGACGTTGCGTAGTAGGCGCACCGAGAGCAGGATGCGCACGCGCCATCTCGCGCAGCGTAGCGCTTCGAATCTGTAGTAGATTTAAACGAGCTAATGCCCGGACTCCACCCTAGCCACTTGTTCCATTGTTTGTAATCCGTGCAAAATTGCGGAAATAGAGGCCATTCTATAACTACTCCTATATTATAACTATTGCAATAAGTAATAAATTCTGCTATTATTGGGCTTACGTCGTCGCTACCAAGAATTGGAGCCTGCATATAACTACGTGTTTGCAATGGGTTGTTTACCATAAACTCTAATAATAAAATATTCCAATGCTAGTTTATTACTTGTTTTCGGTCTCGTTGTACTTACACGTTTGAATAACCAAGCAATAAAATATTTTCATATCATAACTTTCGTGAGACACATTCATATTTATTCATGGGTACGTTCTATGACCTATTCTGGTTTGCCCGAGTTGTTGCCATTACAAAAAACCGTACTTGCCTATTAAAATTATGACTAACTTTCGTATTTAAAAAGCGATCAAGATGATGTTGCAATATCATCTCAGCCACAATCAATTTGAAAGTTAATAAGACAGCAATATTATGGCACTGAGCGCTGTATAAGATTTTTACGTGTAACAGGTCTCATGTCCTATTACCAAAAGAAGATATATTCAAATCTTTCCTAATATATAACTTATGATGTGGCTTTTTGCGAAAAATACATGAACGGAGGAATTGAGATTATGGCACTGTTAGTCTGCGGGCACGAAACTTGCGACGGCCAAGCGATGGCGATGGCGGGGCGGCGCGACGGCGATGTACACAAAAGTGTGTCACTGTGCATGTGCAATGCTGTTGTATACATCGCCGTCGCGCGCGCCGCCCCGCCTTCGCTCGGCAATCGCAAGTTTCGTGCCCGCAGACTTAAGGTTTAGAGTGCAAAAAGCTAATATTTTTATAATAACGTTCAAACATGAAAGTGAATTTAGATGAACGTTGACTACCGCCAGTAGTCCAAATTATATTTAGTCGCTAGTTCAAATCGATAATTAATGCGGACCTCGCTCGAATTAGTGATTGGAGCACTGAGTTCGGACTGAAAATCAATCCTGCCAAAACCCAAGTCATTATTGTTGGTAGTTCCCGGACTATCTCTAAGATCAATTGGTCGACACTTCCCCAAGTTTCCTTTAATAATACCGTTCTTCCGTTCAGTCACGTCGTGAAAAACTTGGGGATATACATCGACAAAACTCTGTCTTGGATGAAGCAACTGCAGGAAGTCAGTCGTAAACTGTTTGCCTCTGCAGGCTCCCTGAGACGCCTGCGTAATTTTCTTCCCATCACCACTAAAATTGCAATTGCACAATCTCTTCTTCTTCTTATCTTGGACTATGCTGATGCCAGCTATCTTGATTTGACTCAAGACCAATTTGATAAGCTAGAACGACTTCAAAATCTCTGTATTAGGTTTATATTTGGCTCGCGTTATTATGACCATGTTTCTGAATTTCGTACTAAGCTCAAATATTAGGTTTCACCGGAATGTTCATTTACTTTCTCTGCCTTATAATGTACTATTTAATCCTTTTACTCCTTTTTATCTTAAAGATCGTTTTCGGTTTCTCTGTGACGCACATTCAAGGTCCTTGACATCATCGGAAAATTTAGAGTTAAGTATCCGTATGCATTCCACTTCTTTCTTTGATAAATCCTTCACTATACAAGCGGCCCGCTTGTGGAATGCATTACCCATAGTCATAGATGTGAGGCGTACATAAACATTATCAACGTTCAAAAGAATGGTGAAGGAGCATTACCTCTCACTATAACTTTTTTCTTCTCCTTTCTCTATTATGAATTTGATATGTATTAGTATATATTTATATATTATATTCTGTGTATGTATTTTATATCATGATGTTTGGTTATCATACATAATACTATGATGTTGTACACTGACAGCCCTAAATCTATCTCCCTTTAATTTCTGTCCATCCAAAGGTTGCCCTGTCCGATAAGACCACCCATTGTACACTAGTTTTATTTTTTGTATCCTTAAGTGTATAGTAAGGTGTACAATAAAGTATATAATAAATAAACAATATAATCGACAGTATGTCTAAAAACTTGTTGAAATTAAAGGACATCATAATTATTTCATTGTTTGCGACTGCGAAATGCGAAAGCTCCTTAAAAATACGAGCTTTGACTATCTGATGAGCTTTTTGCTCTGGGTTTAGTAATTGGTAAATAAATTGGGAAAATCTATACTATAATATTATAAAGCGGAAAAGTTTGTTTGTTTGTTTGTTTGCTTGGACGCGCTAATCTTCGAAAGTACTGGGTGGATTTGGATGCAATTTGGTATGGAAGTGGCTACTTTTTAACCGACTGCAAAAAAGGAGAGTTATGTTTTTACCGTGATAGAATCCACGGGAGCGAAGCCCCGCGTGAGTACTAGTTATTTTAAATGAGAAAAATTACTAAAACATTACTTAAACAAAAAACCCTAAACTACATATGCACTTATAAAAATAAACTAAAATATGGCATCCAGAAATTCGTGCGCATCGCTGTCCACTGGTAATTTGCCGAAAAGACTGGCGGCATTGCCACGTTGTATGGCAATGCTTAACCTCTGTCCAAGGTAAAAGCCAGCCCTTGAGTCACGCGAAGTGTCAACTAGGCGTCTGGATAGATCTTTAAATAATTTGTGAGCACTCGGACCCCACGACCCCAAGGTTTCAACCCCGAACGGATCGAAAATATAACTACCAACAAGGTTATTATATTTCCGCCGCTTGAGGTTCTCAGCAGCCGTAGCGGCAGGGCCAGCACAGCAAGATGAGCTTGAAAGATGGGATGGCGCAAGAGTATCGACACAAGTTGCGTCCCACACTAAAGGCCTACCCATCTTCCAAGGAAATAAAGACATGCCGTCCGGTCCTTTGCCATCGTCACGAGCCAGGCCATTGGGTTCTAATACAGCTGGAACGCCGACAGTGACAAGAGCTCGTCGGATAATGTCGCTAATATTCGCGTGCCATGCTATGTGACCAGCGCTGCGGCCGCATGAAAGGTCGTGGTGACCGAGACTGTTGACAACTTCGCCACAGTGGCAGCGATGAGCAGAATAGCAGGGAGCACCTAATCGAAGTGAGGCAGCGAGGCGGAAAGTAGTATCATCGAACAAGGTGCCTATGTTCGATGACGGTAGTGCATGGAGCCAGAGACCCAGACAGCCAGCAGGCGCTCACGCTCTGCAGCCGAAGCAGATGTGGCAATAAGGTCACTCTGAACTGCTCTACAGAGCGGCTCACCCCACCGCCTCTGAGATGATGGATTGTCGGGTGGATTTAGGTTCTATAGCCTCGGTGAAGTACAGCACATTAAAATTAACCAATGACGGAGCTAGGATATTCCTGATTAATTTCTCAGTGCCGTGTACCGAGGATACAAAAGCCGGTAAACTGATACTAGTAATTTTGAGGACGCCGAGACCACCCATACGAATGGGAAAAGTAGCTTGTGCCCAAGCTCGGTCGTCCATAGCCACATTTAAAATTCCTGTCAGAGTTTGACGAATAATTTGGTCCATTTTTTCCAAAAGATGGAAAAAATGTGTTTTATTTTTATATGAGGTGTGTCATTTTTATGAAATTAAAATATATAATATATTCAGAATTAGGGAAAAAGGCCTATCTGCCTAATTTTTTGTGATTTTTAGTAAAAAAAATCAACAGAGATAGCATAAGCATAAGGCACATCTGCGCAATTTTTTAAGTTTTAGTACAGAAAAAGGGCGCATTGTGAGATGACTTTTATTTAATACCTATATTTAATTAAAAAGGCATAATTGGCTTACGTCAAATATAAAACGCTTATGTGGCAATTACACAAGAAATTACCACGCCCGTCTGAAACACCAGAGAGTATACGAGTATGTAATGAGTTTATCTAAGGTACCTAATTGTCCATATCTATTGCAACAGACATTACCTAAATGCCTTTAAACTTCCTCGTAATGGAACTAGTCCAGCTCCAGCTGTTACGGTAATTGTACAGGATCAATATCTAGACGAATGTGAATTTCGTAAGCCGATTGTGAGGTGGTCAAGTTGATCGATGATGTGTGCGCGTGCGCGGGCACCGCTTGTCAATTAGGTTAGCGGAGTTCAGGGCCTGAGCTCGAGCGCGCCTATCTGCGCCACGGATCTGACGACGTTTGCGCAACTTCATGTTAATACGACATTTGTAGAAAAATCTTCTTACAGAATTTATGTTCTCTGAACTACTTCGATAAGGAGTAAGTATATAGTAGGTATATATTATCATAAATAGCGGCACATGATCACACACAAAGCATTCTTCAGCTAAGCATTCGCACAAAAACTACTGGCATGTGCAGGCGCACAGGTAGAGCGGTTAGCACAATGCAATCGAATCTTTACGTCACAAAATAAATAAAAGATATTTTCGTATAAAATCTTGAACACAAAAAATGTCGTAAAATAAAGTCAGAACGACCTTCATTCATCTTTCTGTTTTTATAAAACATAATGGAAATAGGCAGGTCGTAGTTGCAATACCGTTTTATTACTGAATATCTAAAAAACTATACGTAGTTACAACTACGTAGTTAGTCACTTCACTTTATTTATAAAACCTACTTATATATATTCGTGTTTTGATTAAAAAATTGTATTGTTTAAGACTTTATGGATTCCAAGACTATTAGACTTTATGGATTTAAACTCCGAGTGCCAAATAGGTACGACCTATAATAATATAATAGATTGAAAGTTTAATAGAAAGTTTGAGTTAACTAAGTAATGCATATCTTAACGTGATCCACATCAGTTGCAAGATACATCTTGCAGATCAATAGAAGTTGATGCAAGTGTGCGCGCGCCGCGGATCGGCAGCTGCGCGTCTGATCCTTCCCTGACAATAGATTCTTTACAGGTTGTTGCAGCGGAGTAAAAATGGTCTCACTTTCGAAGAAATTCACCTTCGCTCAAATGCAGCCCGCCACACAATGTGCGACTGCGATTGTTCAACTCCAACGTTTTTGTCGAGACTAACGTTGGTATCACCAAACACGTCATTTTTGTTTTAAACGCTGCTTACGATTATAAAAATAAACATTCTTAAGTCTTGGAGCTATTGATTCTAGAAACTTCCATAAGGTACGGTCATATATATGTATTCCCCGAAGATACATGCAGATGGGTAGAGTAGAACTGACACAAACTTTTCGTTAACGCCTGTGTACCAGTTTCCATGCTGCTATTGAGATCAATGCAGTCATCTGCTTGGCCGCTTTTCCAACTACATCGGAGTCGGTTTCTAGTTAATCGGATGCAGCTGAGTACTAGTGTTTTACATGGAGTGACTCAATCCAATCATAATAACAAAATATCACAATAACATGATACCCCTTTGCAAGACTGATGTCAGATATCTTGAAATGAAATGAAATGAAATGAAATATTTATTTTGTATATTGGTTATAAATAACGCTTTTACACGTCATGTTTTCTTGCGAGTTTAGTTTAGTTTAGCTAGATGAGGCCGGTGTTTCCCAACTGACTACTCTGAGAAGAAACACCGAAACAAACTCAGAGTTCAACGTCTCAACGATCTGACGAACAATACCAAAGTAAGGACATTTGGGTAAGCCACACAAGTACTCAAACTGCTTGACATCATTAAATAAATTATAATGAAAGCAACACAAAGAAGAAACAATAACCTACATAGTCCTCACATTTACAATAAAAAAAAAACAAAATAAATTGGTATACAACGTGTAATTTAAAGGGTATATACATACCAAGTGCACAGCTTCTTTGGATGATATTAAACGATATGGCAAGGGTTTTCTAATCCTATGTGTACATGTGTGGAACTTGTTAGAAATTTCAATACATTGATACCAGAGACCGAATTTTTAAAATTAAGAAGAACGAAGAGAATTATCGTTTTATTGGCAAGTGATGTGGAAAGTGATGACCCTCGTAGTGATGTGACACGTTTGTTATGATTGGTATTCAAGAAACTTACGAAATCAACAATTTGGGGTCAATTCTGAGTCACTTATTTTGAGCTGAAACTTTGCATAGAGACTCCATACCAGATGTTGTCTTCAGTCCTTTTGGATAGATATGGGGTTTCCGTTACACGTTGTATACAATACTTGAGAAAACATTTAAAACAGTAAAATAAAAAAAATAAAAAAATCGGCAATCAAAATTTAAATATTAAATATTAATTGCTTGCTTGCTTCTGACTACCCGTAACGACAGTCAACGATGTACAAATGACAGTCGGGTTCACCTGTTTAGTGTAATTTCCGAGGCACGGAAGAATTTAGATATGTTAAGATGATCAGCCACCTAAGAACCGTCTGTAAAACACAACACTTCAACGTCCGTAGTTACAGAATATCTAACGAGTATGTAGGTATCCGTTACCTGTAATTCATCACACGTATGCAATTCAGAGGTGGCTTTTTGTAGTCAATCCGGACAAATCATTCAAAATTTCTGAAGATTTCGCGTTACAATCTGTTTTACGAATCGACAGTTTTATTTAGTATTTAATTAATGATTCATTGAATAGGTACGTACATCATTCCAAATACGTAGTAATTTAGGGTAGATCCAGGAAAATATGAGTTCCTTTGCAGGTATTTACATACATATAGCCGTATGTAAATACAGGCATTTAACAAATGACCAAAGTTATTAATAAGTTTATTTCCTTATCAGTATTTATTACTCCAATACATAAGCCTATTGCACAAAGTGATTCTTTATTATTTTAACAGCTTTTCCTACAAACGGCAACACTGAGCGTGACTGTTAATTCTTAAAGCGTTGCACAAGGCGGGCGTGGTTTCTGTAATGTTACTCTTGTGGAAACAGCTGTACGCTCCCCTTCTCCTGAACACCTATGTACCGAGCACGTGTTGTATGTGCCCAATGTGCCCTCGCTCTTACGTAAATACGATTCGTATTTGAAGTCCTTACATCCGGAGTAGGAGCGAGTACCGGCCACTTTGGTACCTACAACTTGATTTTATTTGCATAGGTACATGTGCCGAGGCGCACATTGAATATGGAAGACCTTACTGTGGGCATTGTACCGATAACGGATGAAACACACTATTTTTTAGTGAAGTGAAGCAATAGGATATTATATTATACATTAAACACACCTGCCGATGACTTCCGATGGTTTAATGACTTAGCAACGTGATCTGTCCAATACGAGTATAGTAAGCAGATCATGTAGATCTGTGTGGTTGTGTGGTGTGGTTTGTGGTGGTAAAAAGTTAACTAATGGCAAGTCGGAAAAATAAACATGAATAGTGAAAATTTGCCGAGATAATTTTTTTAGACATTAGAGAAGCTATATGAAACGTTGTGAAAGCGCATTGCGATATCCCGTGCATGAAAATCAAGAGTGTACATTTTACATTTTAAAAATATAATTCTATGACACTAGCGGCCGACTTCGCACGGTTTCCTTCTGCTAATTCACACAAAAACTTAATAGGTAAATTATAAACTTCTGAATCACTATATCTATTGGTATAAACCGCATAAACATCTGTACTGTAATAGTTTTTAAGTTTATCGCGAACAGACAGACAGCTGGGGTGAGAGACTTTGTTTTATAATATGTAAGAACAATGTAATCAGGTAATAACGTTCTTTTGGAGAAATAGGAAGCCCTGAGCTGTTCCACTATGTTAATTCAGTGATATTCACATCACATGCACATAAGTTACATGCAACGAAAACAATATTTCAGAAATATAACCCTTTGCAACAATATATCACGTTTCTTCTAACAAGAACGTCGTTACAGCTCTACAAAATCAATCTGATAACAAAACAAACCCGATTAAAAAGTAGTGCATATTTATGTTGAATTAATTATAAACCAGTATACTGACATTGTTTGAGAGAATAACGATGACTAGTGGTCGGGATTTACGGGCTCTCCCTTTCAAAGTGTATACATACCCAATCGGAAGCTGCAAGCAGGTGTGCGCCGCCGATGCGGCCAGCTCAATCCGTCTACGAGATCACACGAAGTGCAGCACTTAACATACGACACAACAATTAACTCGAAAATTCAATAAATCTTATTTATTGAATATTCATAATGTAACGTAAAGTGAAAATAGTCTCACGTGACTCAGTGAGCCAGTCTTTATTGATTATGTTAATAAAAGTGCAGTAGGAATAATATTTTTTTTTCAATAAGGTGACCATAATTGTTCGTTAAAGTTGCTCATACTAGTATGATGATAGTTGGGAATTCATGCATAAAACTAGTTGATACGGGAGTTTATCCTATAACTAGGAGCCAAAATAATTGTTATTCCTCTCTTCGTCTAAATGTGATCATTGTAGGAAATTAATTCCGCTCTAGAAGTTAAAACTATTGTTTTGCATTTAAAAAGTATCTTCTTTCATTCAGAAAGTACTTTTAATACTATACCTTATCTAAAAATGAATGTAAAACAAAGGTGTGGACTGAGAAACCCACTTAGTAAAATCACCTCAGTGAAACAGATGTGTAGCGCTTATGCGTTTAAAAATAGTAATTTCCCCTAACTGATACCTGCGTGGCAAGCGCCACTCAACAGATTAAAAAAAAGTTATATCGATCTAAAAACTTATATCCATACTACTATTAAACTGCATAAGTAACTCTGTCTGCCTATGTAATTGTTGTTCATAAAAATTCCTTCAGCATTAGGTATTGGGTGAGCGATTGAATTAAGTCACATAATTTGACTATAGATAGATAGAATATTCTTTATTGTATACCAATAATTTAAACACACCTGTTACACAATATTGCGTATAATAATAGACTACGTCCTGGCATAGGACATAGGACACTTTTTATTTCGGGAGCATTTTGGTAAATTTTTCGACAGAGGCTAAGTCAAGCAATAGAAATAAATCCCTTGCTTTAGACCACCTTATCTTTAATTCAACACCCACAAATATTATACTACTAGTCCACATTTCAGATTAAGTACCTATTAATATATTTCAAATATGTATCTTTTTTTAAATAAATTATTATTAGATATTATAATTGAGAAGTTCATAATTTGGTATCTCTTTTCACAATCGAATAAACATGAATACGATTGTAAACTTTAAACGAAAATGTAAACCGATGCTGCACTTTTGTGCTCCTTCAAACTTAGGAAGTTTGAAGAAGCACAAAAGTTTTTCTGTAAGAATCATGGCGTTGTCAAATAAGTTCTTGTTACGAACACTACCTACTTGTTTTGGTGTAGATTTCCGCAAATCAACGCCTGATTCTATGAATTGTTGTGTTGTTGTTCATATTTTATCAGAGAGTTAAACATCGCCTTTTCCAAAGGCTTCAGAAACCGTCAACTTTTTCAATCGCTTCACTTAATTACCTCTAGGGCTGCTGCTGCCGGGCACGCCGCAATTGCGGCGGTAAGACCCCTCTTTGAGGAGTGGCTAGATCGGCGTCACGGCGTCCTGACCTACCGCATGACGCAGGTCCTCACCGGACACGGAAGTTTCGGGAGGTACCTGTGTCTGATGGGTAAGGAAGAGACGCCTGGGTGTCACCACTGCGAGGGTCGCCCTGAGGACACAGTCGAGCACACAGTGCAGGACTGCCCAGCTTGGGCAGAGCACCGACGTGTCCTCACGGCGACAATAGGCGGAGACCTCTCGCGCCCGGCCTTGGTCGAGGCCATGCTGCGGGGCGAGAGGGAGTGGGAAGCGGTCGCCTCCTTCTGCGAAGCAGTCATGCTTTCGAAGGAGGAGGCGGGCCGCGTGAGGGAGAGGATGGCGTCCTCCCTGCAGCCCAGCCGCAGTGGTAGACGCCCACGGCGTCGGACGTCGGCCGACGATCTCCGGCCACCGTAGGCGCGGGCATGCGGACAGCGAGTAAAGGGCAACTCGCTGTCCGACCATGGACCATGCCCGGGTCGACGGCGCGTCGTGTTTCACGCGCGCCTCAAAGAGCGTCAGCAAACTGACGAGGCCCCCTCTGCAGAGGGCCGAATCCTGCCGGGGTCGTGGGACTCATCCCGTTACCGTGGCCCCGGTATGTAAAGGATTATTGAAGGAACACCGTGGATTTTAGTCAGTAAAAGTCTGACAGTCCCTCCCACCCTGCCCGGAGTGGGAGGACTTATTTGATAATTTTACCACGTTAAAAAAAAAAAAAAAAAAAAAGGGCTGCTGCTTATCTAATCAGGCTCTGAAAGGAGCCGGTGTGAACGCTGGCCCACTTGTGTTTGCGAGACCGCACGTGTTCACTCACCTACCCGTCCCCTGTCTTGCGAGGGCTTGCATACTAACGAAGGGACATTAAGCAACCCATAGGTAAACACCACCCATGTGCGGTCCTTGATAATATTTACAAAGAAGATCCTTGTACTCTACCGGTTTATCAACTAATACTTACAATTTTTATGTTAACGTGGAAATATGATTAAAGAAATGAAGTTTTCATGGGACATATTATGCCCATATTTCGTAAATAATATTTTTTTTATCCCCCCATCTCGGAAAGAGTATTTTTGCTCTTCGATATCTGAGTGCAAAAGCCGTTTTTATCCGCTAGAGGATAAAGTAAATGGAATTTACAGTACCTAACAAAATATTACATATTACACTTAATTTAAGTAACTGTAGCAACGTTACTTTAAATTTTTCTTAATTATACCTAAGTATTATTTGTTATAATATAAAGATTATTCTGTATTACTTACTTAGCATAATGTAGTAGTTAATACCTAAACTGAAATAAAAGTATCTTGTAAATGTTTTTTTTTGCATTTAGTCATTTCCTCGCTGAGGTGGGATGAAAAGTTACGTGTTGCACTCGGGGGCAAAGATTTTTCACCTCGTGCTCTTTTGATTCCCTCGCTAACGCTCAGGATTCTAATGTTTGAATCACTCGCTGCACTCGTGATTCAATTTTAGAATCCATCGCTTGCTCGGTCATCAAAATTGAGCACGCGGTTAAAAAGCAACTTTGCAATCTTGTATAACAAATAACTATTATCGTATCTATCTTTATTTGCTGAACCAAAACAGGACGCAAGGAAAGGTTATTAAACTTCCCCAAATGGTTCAAAGAGAGTCCATCAGGATCGTACGGTGGTGTTTTGTTGTTTGTGCCTGTTTTGCCCTTTTTTTTTTTACATGGTAAAATTATCAAATAAGTCCTCCCACCCCGGGCAGGGTGGGAGGGACTGTCAGACTTTTACTGACTAAAATCCACGGTGTTCCTTCAATAACCCTTTACATACCGGGGTCACGGTAATGGGATGAGTCCCACGACCCCGGCAGGCTTCGGCCCTCTACGGGGGGGCCTCGTCATATTGCTGACGCTCTTTGAGGCGCGCGTGGAACACAACGCGCCGTCAACCCGGGCATGGTCCATGGTCGGACAGCAAGTTGCCCTTTACTCGCTGTCCGCATGCCCGCGCCTACGGTGGCCGGAGATCGTCGGCCGACGTCCGACGCCGTGGGCGTCTACCACTGCGGCTGGGCTGGAGGGAGGACGCCATCCTCTCCCTCACGCGGCCCGCCTCCTCCTTCGGAAGCATGACTGCTTCGCAGAAGGAGGCGACCGCTTCCCACTCCCTCTCGCCCCGCAGCATGGCCTCGACCAATGCCGGGCGCGAGAGGTCTCCGCCTATCGCCACCGTGAGGACACGTCGGTGCTCTGCTCAAGCTGGGCACTCCTGCACCGTGTGCTCGACTGTGTCCTCAGGGCGACCCTCGCAGTGGTGACACCCAGGCGTCTCTTCCTTTCCCATCAGACACAGGTACCTCCCGAAACTTCCGTGTCCGGTGAGGACCTGCGTCATGCGGTAGGTCAGGACGCCGTGACGCCGATCTAGCCACTCCTCAAAGAGGGGTCTTACCGCCGCAATTGCGGCGTGCCCGGCCTGTTTTGCCCTAAGGACAGTTTTGTCGTTTCGTGAAAAACGATAACATGACACTTGGAGACCTACTGCTTGCCGGAAGAGTCTAGACATGTAATAGATACTCACCAAACGACCTCGTTACTAAATTTGAAGATCGACCATATTTATAATCTAGCATTGTTTTTATTTATTTTTGAATTTTCTCATTTTATCTTATTGACATTATTGTATATTTATTTTATATAATAATAATAAATTCAATTTCAGTTCCACAAGTATGTTTTTTTTTGCATGTATTTCTATAATATGTATAGTAGTGTAAGCCTATCAATGGCACATGTGTCCTATTTTACATGGGTCACAGACCTGAATAAAATGAATTTTATTTTATTTATTTATTTATATGACTCTTATTCTCTTTAGCCTCGAGCTCCTCATGCCAAAATCAAATCTGTCATAAAATTATTTATAGATACGTAACGTATTTCTACGTAACTTTGCCAAAACCAGCCAGGCATGCTATACAGGGCAATTTTGATGTGTTAGTCAGTAGTGTCGGCACGAACCAGATCTAAGGGAAGGGAGTCTTCTTTCACATCTTGCCTTTATTGATTTGCCAGTGGACAATGATGAGTAACCGAGTTCCGTTCTTTGTTAAGTTGTCCGCCCTGAGTAGACATTCGCAGAAGCAAATGTGCTCAGGACTAATGAAGAAATTATTAATCTAATATAATGCTAGCAGGAATATTGTCCATAGTTCCACAATTGTTCGAGCCGTATAAACTTACCTCTCTATTCCTCAAGTTTCTCTGAATATGTTGCCTAACTTGGCGCTACATCGACCCGATTTTTGAGTGTGCAATTCACCCTTGGCCAGTAGTTTTTCCACAATGCCAGATAACGACCAAGAACATTCTTTTTGGAGGGAAATTCATCAAATTTCTCCTCCTGCCCTGGGTGTAACGGAAGGGTGTGTCAGACTTCTACTGACTAAAAACCCACTCTGTGGCTTCCACTGCCCCTAGGTTCCAGGGCCACGGTATCTCCCAAACCCTAGCCTTTCGTCTTTTATGGTTTGTTTTTGGGTAAACTTGCAGGGATAGTCTCTCAACTCTCTGCAAGTTGGCTTCTAAAAGCCCAAGTACCTAAATAAATGTTCAAGATGTGTAAAATTATAATAATAAAGAAAAAGAACATCATGAATTCTTACATTATACAGTTGTAAATCTATGTAGATGAAATAAGAATAAGAACCTCCTATTTTGAAAAGCCCATAAAACAAATTACATATTGTTTAATACGATAATACCTACGTTTTCATTTCCGATGAGGTGCAGCAAGCATGCAGGTAACATTAACAGTAATTTATACGATAACAGAGGGTAGCGTATCAAACAACGGAGTTCATTTGTAATTGTTGCGTTTTTGTTGGTCATCCCCATCAATATGGCACAGTCGTTAATTTCATTAAGGGCTTATTAAGCGGGCACGCGACCGATGACAGTTGCGCCCGGCGCACACACGTCTGATCTAATCGAAAAACTTATGGTCCGTAACACTAGTCAACTTGTATATTTATTTACTCTGTAGTTTCTACATTGATGATCCTTTTGTTATAAGCTACCCCAACTACATACATGCAAAATGCGTGCTTGAGATACCAAAACGATTTTCGAGTAGATCTCAAACAACTCCAATAGAACATTCCTTAGTGTAGTTAAAAAAATCATCGTACATTTACAAAGTAACTTGGTTATGGACGTCGTATTTAGCAACTTTACGACATCGAAGAATACGAAAATCGTAATGTCACTAATTTATAACAAGCTCTCAAATCTTACCCATCAAGACCAATCGTTAAAACGGACACGACTAAACGAAACTAAAAGTAGTAGGTACCTCCTCTTATTCCAAAAGTAAATGATGCATTCTTAATTACATACATACCTAAAACACGTTACAAATGATGATATCGTCCATGCGCACGCGTTTACTGCGGTCACGCAAAGCAGTCAGCTCATCAAGAGCACTCGCGTCAGGTGGTGGTCGCCTCCCCTACAATGCCGAACCGAATGCATTTACGTCAGTTAATTAATTAATATTTTTGACCGACAATTCCGAAGTAATATTATCTTTTATTATACTAGTACTCAGTTACTAAAGGCTGACAAATGCCAAATGATGGCACAAAAAAAATATTATATTAAAATATAAATAGGTACCTACATGTTATGGGTATTTCTCATATCTTATTTTTAACGGCGCCCCTTGGCACAGGCATATATAGTATATGCTAGAAAGGAGATGCCACTTACTGTATAATAGGTATTATCTATAACGTGTAATAATGAAATAAAAAAATTTTGATTAGATTTTTTATTTGATTTCTCAAACAGAAATTTTTATTTAAACTTTATGTACAATTGTGATTAGTGGTAAATGGGCGGACTTAATGCAACAAGGCATTCTCTACCAGTCAACCTTTATACAACGTGTAACGGAAACCCCATATCTATCCAAAAGGACTGAAGACAACATCTGGTATGGAGTCTCTATGCAAAGTTTCAGCTCAAAATAAGTGACTCACAGAATTGTCCCCAAATTGTTGATTTCGTATGTTTCTTGAATACCTACCAATAATAACAAACGTGTCACATCACTATGAGGGTCATCACTTTCCACGTCACTTGCCAATAAAACGAAAATTCTCTTCGTTCTTCTTAATTTGAAAAATTCGGTCTCTGGTATCAATGTATTGAAATTTCTAATAAGTTCCACACATGTAGACATAGGATTAGAAAACCCTGGCCATATCGTTTGTTATCATTCAAAGAAGCCGTGCACTCGGTATGTTTAAACCCTTTAAATTACACGTTGTATATATTAACACACGTATCTTAAAATTAATAAAATCCTCCAATAACGACTACAATTTTTATTGACTTCGGAATGTTTCCATATTCAGGCTAAACTTTTGAGATTGGGTTACTTATTGGTAACATATCGAGATTCGTCTGTACCTCGAAAAGCACGTTAGTCCCGGCTGCCATTTTCATCCTTGACAGCGGTTACGGGTAGTCGGAAACCAGCAAATCTGACATTGGTCTTGCCAAGGTATTGTGTTACCCAGCTACTGCGCTGTGGAGGTCAGATAGACAGTCCATGCAAAGACAAAGACAGATACTCAGCTACATCCGGTTGTACTGGTTGGCTTCCTAAACAAATGAGTAGTGACAAAAATTGATTTGTTTTGTAATGTCTCCTAACCACATGTAGGTACCTACTATGGAATGCGCAGATAAAGTATAAGTTTTTCGATCGTAGGTCGTTCAAATTAAACAAAAGTATCAAAAAATATCGATAGCTGTTTTAATGTCATTCAATATTATAAAAACTTTTTTGCAAAAAATAAAACCGACTTCCATATCAAAACACTACAAAGCCAAAAATAATTTTAATTTTGGTAGTCGGTGTTATTGGTTTTGTATTTTCTTTTGTTTTTCACACCGCCTTCCGAAATTAAAATTATTTTTGGCTTTGTAGTGTTTTGATATGGAAGTCGGTTTTATTTTTTGCAAAAAAGTTTTTTTTCGTGCTTTTTAGTGGGTCAGTGAATTTTCCAAATCGGTTTGTAAATGACGGAGTTATGCGCGAACAAAAAACGCAATGCAGAGTAAACGAAAAGATCATCAACGTAAATATTTTTTTAGACTTTTGTTGATTTTTCAGAAACGGCTTGTCCGATTTCGATAAAATTTTCATGGGACCATTTGGGAAGTATACCCTTTCTAACAAGATAAGAATTTTTCAAATCGGTTGGCAAACGACGGAGTTCTGCGCGGACAAAAAAAAATAATAAAAAAATACAAACATCCGAATTGAGAACCTCCTCCTTTTTTAGAAGTCGGTTAAAAATAATAATTCCTAAATCATTACATCACATCATGTACATATTATTTATCAGGTACCATTACATCATTCGTAGTTCGTACGAAGTACACAAACGGAAGTGATCGAACTTATCACACTGCTGACACAGTTCCACTCCACTTTATGAGCGGGAATGGACAGTAATTCACCACGCAGGTACGAGTTGGTGGATCTCACATTTATTAGAATTTTCGGTCCTAGGACAGGGACGCGGCTTCCTCACGATGTTCTCCTTTACTGTTTTGAGAGCTGTGTTAATTGTAAATCAAATATCCAAAAGAATGTGCCTGACTATCTTTGAGCCCAGGACCGTAAGTCAAACCCGAGAACTCTGGGCAACCACTGCTCTCTGTTGGTAATATTCAGATGCACAACATAAAACGAAACAATTATTTTAATTTAATCCCTTTAAGCAAAACCGTATTGCTCAATAAAGCATCACACATAAAGCTGCTTCCGGTCAGTGTACTTGTATACAAAAGTTTACCCATCAGCCACCCCACATCACACTCGAGAACGGTTTGTTTAGATTTAGATGGGGATTTGCGAATGATATTATTAATTGTGTGGTTCCCACAGCTTCCAGAGGGGTGAGCTGGCACGCCGGCTCGTTGATTTGTGTGTTATTGTTGGCACGGTGGTGCGATCGGTTTCCGCACGCACTCCCACGACAGGGAGCAGATGCCGGCCGCGCTTCGCCCACGTCACTCACATTGTTGTCTCTCCACTCCACCAGTGACCCCCGTGGGAGCCGCGGCAAGTAAAGCCGCCTGTGGGAATAACAATGCGCATCACTATTGCCCAATTTATTATGCTGAGTAGAACTTGTCAACCCATTAATGGTGTGCCTATTGAGCTCTTGATTTTATCATTAATAACTAATCATTTTTATGTAATCAGGCACAATGTCATTGCCGGGGTTTGCGGGAAAGTTCTACCGAGTTACTGCGGCCCCGGAAATTTAGGGCAGCCGAAGGAACAGGGTGGGTTTTTAGTCAGTAGAAATCTGACACACCCTTCCGCTTGACCCAGAGCGGAAGAAGTCATTCGATGATTTTCCCACCCCAAAAAAAAAAAGGCACCATGTCATACTTAAATATCTAAACTAATATTATAAAGAGGAAAGATTTGTATTCTTTGTTTAATAGATATTTATATGCTTTTGTTTGTAATGGAATAACTAAAACCTACTGGACAGATTAAAAAAAATTGTTTAACATTATAAAGCTATCATTAAGTAAAATAGGCTATATTTTAGTTTGAAAAATTGATTGATAAGATTGTCACTCGGCTATGGACCTACCTCGGCAAGTGTTGGTGGTCCCGAATTAACACTAACTATACAGGATAAAGCTTAATTGTCCTGTACTTTTTACTTGCTTAAAAACTGCCTCTCTTGCTTATTTTTACAAGTGTATGCCAAAACATTAGTAGTAAATAACAACAGTGCATAATCAATTACATACTTAATAAAAAGTCATCTATAAAACTGGGTTTTCTTGTGAGATAATTTAAAAAGTTCCGATGTTGCAAAATTAAAATAATGCTTTACAATAGCTTAATTCGAAGCATTTTAGAAATTTGTAGTGTAGAGTCTTGAACGCGTTTGGTGTGGCAGCTGCTGGCGTCCTCTAGCGGAGTATCCAAAAAAGTAACAGACTGAAATGTTTTAGAACGTTTTCGCTGGATAATCGGCGACGTATAGAGACGCAATGTATTTATGCAAAGTAATGGCCCATTATCGAGTGAGATTATATGCTATAGCGGTAAAATTGATTTTCAGTTTGATGTTCTAGGCAAATTGAAAAGAATTTTTCGCAAAATTCGATTGATTTAATCTGTTCATGATAATTTAATATTTTTCATCTTGAACCTATGAGTGATCGTTGCTCTGATGTGTTTCATGGTTTGCATGATATCTAGCCTAAAACCCTTTTGTATAATTGTTGTTGAACCAATAAATAAATAAAAAAACAAATAAATACACCTCATGATATAACATAAACCTTTACATGAACATGTAGTGTAGAATGGGCGATCTTATCGCATAAGGTAATCTTTTACGAGTTTGTAAGAGTCACACAGCGGTATACAACGTGTAATTTAAAGAGTAGGTATATACAATGTATATACCTACTCTTTAAATGTCATACCAAGTGCATGGCTTTTTTGGATGATAACAAACGATATGACGAGGGTTTTGTAATCCTAAGTCTACGTGTGTAGAACTTATTACAACTTCCAATACACTGATACCAGAGACCGATTTTTTCAAATTAAGAAGAACGAAAAGAATTATCGTGTTATTGGCAAGTGACATGGAAAGTTATTGACCCTCGCAGTGCTGTGACACGATTGTTATGATTGGTATTCAAGAAATATATGAAACCAATAATTTGGTATCAATTTTTTGAGTCAGTTATTTTGTGCTGAAACTGTGCATAGAGACGCCATACCAGATGTTGTCTTCAGCCCTTTTGGATAGATATGGGGTTTCCGTTACACGTTGTATATAACTTCCCCGGTGTCCGGTGTGACAGTACTTACTTCTTCCGACAACTTAACTTGCGTGGAAATCATCCACATAAAAAATACACCCGTACTGTGATGAAAGCACGCTAATATTCTCTTCTTCTTCTTCCACGCCTGCTCCCTTTACTTGGGGTCGGCTCTCCTCATTATTAGTCGCCAGGACACTCTGTCCTGGGTTGTTTGTGCTTTCAGTTGAGCTCGCTCCATGTCCTTGGTAGCGGTTGTCCACTAATCCAGAACATATTATACAACGTGTAACGGAAACCCCATATCTATCCAAAAAGGCTGAAGACAACATCTGGTATGGAGTCTCTATGCACAGTTTCAGCTCAAAATAAGTGACTCACAGAATTGACCCCAAATTATTGGTTTCATATGTTTCTTGAATACCAGTAATAACAAACGTGTCACAGCACTATGAGGGTCATCACTTTCCACGTCACTTGCCAATAAAACGATAATTCTCTTCGTTCTTCTTAATTTGAAAAATTCGGTCTCTAGTATCAAGGTATTGAAATTTCTAATATGCTCCACACATGTACACATAGGATTAGAAAACCCTTGCCATATCGTTTATTATCATCCAAAGGAGCCATGCACTTGGTATGTATATACCCTTTAAATTACACGTATAACCTGTACTAGTGTTATCGAAATACGTTCAGCCATTAAGACGTGAAAGAACCAAGAGACAGGGTTATTTCCGCATTTATCATCATCCGCTTAGCCTTTTCCCAACTATGTTGGGGTCGGCTTCCGGTCTAGCCCATCCGGTTACACCGGAAGCCGACCCGGCTAAGTAGTATTGTTTTAAATGGAGAGACTTCCTATGTGACCTCCACAACTCAGTTGCTGGGTAACACAATACCCCTTGGCTAGATCAGCGTCAGATTTCTAGCTTCTGACAACTCGTAACGACAATCAAAGTTTGCCAGACGTCAGTTCAATAGCTTAAGCAGTAAGCTCTACAATAGCATAAATAAAAAACTAAACATTGCTGGATTAAGCCGACGTGAAGTTAAAGAGAAAGTTGCGGACTGGCTCCAATCCCTAGATTATCAGCAGACAGAAGTTTTACTCGCTTTCATCACTAGTTGCACACCTAACTTTTTTTTTTTTAATCTTTATTAAGTTGATTTGGGGTTTTTATCTCAATGGATACGCCAACCCCATCATGCCGAACACAAGCTTCAAAAAAAAATTCTTAATTAAATTTAAAGGAGAATACTAATCAATATAGTACACTAACTCGCTAAATCTTTTTGCTACATCTGACTTCGGTTGAGCTAAAATTGATTGTATTAAACCTACCTGTAATATATTTAAACTAAACTCATTGATTAGCCTTCTCCTTTCCTCTTGGTTCTTGACACACTCCATCAACAAATGATGTACATCCTCTAAAACACTGCATGCGTTGCAGTTGGGAGAATTTACTTTCTTCATGAGAAATGCAAACTTTGCTGATGGATAGTGTCCAGACCTTAATCTTACAACTAACTTAACATAACTTCTACTTAAGCTACTACTGTCAAACCAGGGCACTTGAGGAAGCTCATTTTGAACAGTTTTGTACCATATACCTTTATCTAATGATTTCCTGTTAAAATGTTGTTTCCAGTTATTGAAACATCTTATTTTAAATTTTGATACGTATTCAACATAATCTGGTATGAAGTTCAGCTCGATTCCTTCCTTTGCTGCCAATTTAGATGAGCAATCAGCTTCCTCATTACCCTGCAAACCAAGATGCGCTGGAACCCATTGCAACTTCAACTCTGTGCCAATTCCCATAAACATGAGAATATATTTTAAAATGTCGTAACCTATCGATGTGCCTCTGAAGCCAGAGGCACATCGACCCACGTGATGCAATGCACTTTTGCTATCAGTAAATATAACAACCTTATCATATTTTTTTTTCGTTACATAGGACAAGGCTTGCAAAATTGCAATGAGTTCCAACGTCATGATAGATACATTGGATACTATTTTAAAACCTACTCTATAATTACAACTGGAATCGTAAAACGCTGCACCTAATCCGTGAGCGCCCTTAGACCCATCTGAATATAGTTTCTGCCACCCATGGTAATTAATATTCAATTCTCTCACGACTTCATTGAGTAAAGTGTTGGGCTCGTACCTTGTTTTAGCCAGCGATACACATTCTAAGCCCATAACTAAGCATTTATGAAAATCAACAGCTGATAACCAAATATCAAAAGTAAACATTCTAAGAATATCCACAGAAACACCTTCAGTCTGTTTTACATCCTCAATTGTTTGTGCGAGTAGAGGCTTTTTTTTATTAACCCAATAACTAATTTGCAAAAGAGCCCTCAATTCAGAAAGTACACAAGTATTACTATTATTAGACCAAGCACTGATTTTTAATAAATACTTATAGGCTAAATATTGTCTTCTTATAAATAAAGGGGCAATGTGTAACTCGCTCTCCATAACATGAATTGGAGTACTTTTGATAAAGCCGCCTATTATCCTTAAGGCTTGATTCTGAATTTTATCGAGTTTACTAATATGACTTTTTGTACTATTATCGTATAAAACTGATGCGTAATCAATACGACTTCTAATTAAGGATATGTACAATCTTCTCAAATGTATCATGTGCACCCCCCAAGAACTTCCTGCTAGTAATTTTAATATATTTAAGAATTTTGAGCATTTGTTGACCACTTCATTAATGTGTTTTCCCCAGGTTAGACTCCTATCTAGCCATATGCCCAAATACTTGATATTTTCTGAATAAACCAAGGGCTCTTTTATTCTTAGCACTGGTAGTTTTTTCCTGCGACCTCTACTGAAAAGACAATATTGTGTTTTATTTGCCGAAAGTACCAACCCTAGTTCATTTAATAGCTCTACAACTAAGGCTAAACCATTTTGTACATATCGTTCACATATTTGAATGTCCTTATTAGTGACATATATTACAAAATCGTCCGCGTATTGCAAAACTGATACATTTTGATAAATTGAATACATATCTTGTAAGTAATTAAATTAAAAAGCAACGGAGACAGAGGGTCTCCTTGTGCTAGACCTTTATTTGTGAATCTGCTTATTACATTACCGTCACATAACTTTATTTTCAAATTTCGCTGATTGAGAAACCTCCACAGATACTTACAAAGCTTGGAACCAATCCCTAAACTATCCAGAACATATGATGCTGCGTCTATTGAAACATTATTATAAGCGTTCTCAATATCCAAAAAACAAGCTAATGTTGGCAAATTCTTGGAGAATCCAATCTGGATACTAGTTACTATATGACTCAAGCAGTCCAAACAGGACTGTGATTTTCTAAAACCTACTGTGAACGGAGACAATATCTTTTGCTTTTCGGTATACCATTCTAAGCGTTTAAAGATCATTAAATGAAAAGTTTTACATATACATGATATTAAGGATATTGGCCTTAATTTCACATCACTGTTAGTACTGCTTTTGGGAATAGGGACTATTTGAATGTTCCGCCACTGAGAAGGAATAACACCACATTGATAAATGTTATTATATAAATTAAGCAAATATTTTTTAGCTATGTCCGGTAAATAATAAAGCATTGTATATGATATGTCATCTTCTCCCGGGGATGAGTCCTTTTTTTTTAAAACGCTATGTAACTCTTCGATTGAAAACTTTGATTCTAACAGTTCATTTTTGGATGTAAAGACTGGTTCTATGTTGGAAGAATAATCCGCAGTAAGAGAACGAAGTAAATCTTGAGATTTTTCAATGGACGGATATACTTTTGGTTGCTTACAACCTTTAACCCACTTCAAACGCTGCCAGACATAAGATGCTGAAACTCTTTCATCAAAAGAATCACAAAACTTGTGCCAAGCATCGGACCTTGCTTTTCGAATTAAGCTCTGTGATTTATCTGTTAAATTTTCTAATATTGTAAGATTATCAGGCGTCGGATTTTTTCTGAAGTTAGCTAAAGCTAACCTTCTCTGCGCGACTATTTTAGACAGATCAGGAGTCCAATAATCTTTCGGTTTGAATTTTGCATCCGGTTTATTGTATATTTTAATTAAAGGTATATGTTTATCTGCTGCACTATTTATTATACTTACAAAATTGTCATAGTTCTCTTGAATATTTTCGTCATAGAGATTATAAAAGGTAGAATTTTCTGAAATAGTTTGTGAATACTTATCCCAATTTGCTAGTTTATAATTACGTTTTTTTATGTATCTGCTATCATTTACAATATCAGTTGTCAGCTTGATTATTAGGTGATCACTCCCTAGATTCTCGTTTAAGACTTTCCAACAAAACTTAATGGCAACATCAGAAGAAACAAACGAAACATCAGGTGAAGTTTGTTGTAAGTGCCCGTTTACAAGCTTTACACGCGTGGAGTCACCATTATTAATAGATATGAAACCGTTATCTAAAGAGGAATCTACGATTTGGGAACCCCGTACATCCGATTTCACTGACCAATTGGTGTGGTGCCCATTAAAATCTCCCGCTATTAAAGTTTTCGATGAAAAATGTGAGAAGATCTCATCCCAATCGTTAACTTGAGTTTGTATAGTAGAAGGACAGTATATAGATGCCACATATTCTAAGTCTTTGCAGTTAATTAACTTTACACAAACTACCTCGATACCTGTATTATTTGTTAGAAATGGCTCCAAGCAGGATTGTATCGACTTATGGACAATAATAGCAACGCCGCCGTACGAATCAATTCTATCTTTCCTATATATGTTATAACTATTAATATTTATGATGGACTCAATATCTAGCCAAGTTTCACTAATAATCGCAATGTGTATAGTTTCACGTGCTAAAAGGTCTGTAAATGCCACTAATTTGGGGCGAAGGCTTTGAGCATTCCACTGTACTATGTTAAGTCTAACATAACTAGATATATTATCCATTAACAAAGTCAGAAAAATTAAATAACTTACTAACAACATATTGCTTTAGTTCTTCCCATATGACTACAAATACTGCCGATACTTTATCTTCCAATTTGCTTTCTGACATAATTATAGGTTTAATTTTAATCCAAAACTGCTTTAATTCTAACTTATCCTTAATGTGCTCGTCTCTTTTTCTACGTTCCTCTGTATTCTGCAAATTCTGATGTTCAACCTCCATATTTACTTCTTTTAAACTCTCTGTAGACACCTTTCCTGGTTTACTAATCACATTTTGAACTGATTTTCGACTAAGTTTTATTATATTTTGTTTAGAAATTTTGTCGCATCCCTCTTCCTCTCCCTGAATACTGGCCTGCGAAGGACCCCCTGAAGATTCTTGTTGATGTTCTGAACTCCCCTTGACTACACTGCTGTAGGTGCCTCTTAAATTCTTAGAATTTAATGTGACGCTGTTAGCTGGTGTCAATATGCCTTCTCGATTTGATTAATGCTTATTTGCTCTGATTTCTGAGTATAACTGCAATGCCTTTCTATAAGTAACTTGCTCTTTACTCATAATATTTCTTATTTCTTTTTCTCTAATAAAAAACGGGCACGTTTTGTCTAGAACAAAGTGGTCTCCTTTACAGTTCAAACATTTATGCATTTCAATATCGCAGTTTTCATGTTCTGAGCTACCGCATTTTGGACATAATGACTTTTTGGCTGAGCAGAACTTTTTAATATGCCCGAATTGCCAACACCCTGAGCATTGTGACACGGGAAAATGATATGCGTCTACTTTAAAACGGCAATCGTATGCGTATATATATTTTGGCAACACACCGCCCTTAAAACATATTTTGATAGCTTCACTCGGTGTCCATGAACCATTAGTACGGTCGGCCAAGAAAGTGGTGTACCAGTTTTGATTTAGTTTCCCGGTCATCGAAAATTACAACAAGGTTCGTTATAAAAAGATATTACTGAAAGAGACAACATTATCATGACGTAAACCTATGTATTTAGTATTCATACGTCATATGTCACATATAAGTACATGACATTTTAACCTTTAGTATAAATGAAAAGGACATTAGTTTCTACAAAGCAATTGAAATGTTTCCAAACAAAAGTAATAAAAACTATTTAGACACCGAATTCCATTTGAAAAAGAAAACTGACAATTGACATTTTGTCAAATATATGCAAAAAATCGATATATTTTCCGTGTTATTTTTCAATCAACTGCATATAATATCATCTCAATGCCTGCCAACTTGACCATTGCCGAAAGAGCACAAATAATTGCCCAATTTAATGAGGGAAGCAGTATCAGTGCGATATCCCGGAATTTGAATATATCGAGGCGTTCTGTCCGCTTTTGGATTCGTCGTGAAGGAGAGGAGGGAAGTTTGTTGGATCACAGAAGAAGTGGTCGCCGGCCTGCACTCTCCAATAACGATAGAGAATTCATGAGACGGGAATATGAAATCAATGGTTTTAAGCCCACAAAACATTTTGCGGAGATGTTCGATGTGAGTGCCCAAACAATAAGGAATCATCTACATTACATGGGGTTGCACCACAGGCATTACGCCAAGAAAATATATTTGACGGATGCTCACAGACTTGCTCGTCTGAACTTCGCCAGAGAGCACTTAGAGTTTGATTGGTCTAATACAGTGTTTTGTGATGAAAAAACGTTTAAATCCAGTCAGCATGGACGTCTTCACCTTTGGCGATATAATTCAACACGGTATAAAGATGATCATGTAATCCCAAATAGAGAATCAGGTCGAATTTCCGTAAATATTTGGGGCTGGATGAGTACGGATGGTGTAGGAGAATTGTGTTCTCTACCTCCTCGAGCGACGGCTGTAAATTATATCGACGTGCTTCAGAATGCAATGCTACCGACAGTCCGTAATGTTTACCCGGAGAACGAAGTGCCACAATTTGATTTTGTTCAAGATAATTGTTCAATTCATAATGCGAGGATCGTAAGAGCCTGGTTTCGTTCACACACTGACGTAAGGGTAATTCAGTGGCCCTCAAGATCGCCGGACCTCAACCCGATAGAAAATCTTTGGGGCCTTATGGTCCAACGATGGTCGCATCAAAATGAAAGAACCAAACAAGCTCTTATTAGTCACTGTAATTATATCTGGGAGGAAATGCGGGGAACCGATATTTGCTCACGGCTTGTTGGTTCAATGAGGTCTCGTCTTTTAGAGGTTATAGAGGCCAACGGCGGTTACACCCGTTTCTAATTTTTAAAAATTTTCAATATCTTCTAAATATTACTATATATGCTATGTTTTTGTTTGTTATAAGTATTTTAAAATTGATTGTAGAAATTTAATAAAAGGATAAATCTATTTTTAGCTTGTTTTTTATTGATATTGTAATTACAAGTTTACAGAAATTGTAGGTTTGTGGACTCGCCTTGTGCCTTTACAATTTTATGTAACTTGTTGATTACAATTCTGAATTTGTAGATACAATTTTGTCATCAAAATCTACAGCCCCCCGCCGTTGATTTTACGACGTCATTGGTTCCATCAAGTTCAAACTAAGAACAGCTGTCACGTTACAAACAGTAATAGTCGTTATCCAAGGAACTTGTACCTAAACAGGTAGAAGATCCTTGTCGTTATCAATAATCAGATAAAGACAGCAATAGAAGTTGTCAGATCGATCTGCAAGCGAAACTAATCTTTATCACCTATGAATCTGCAAGCGATATTCAACCTTAGGGTGGTACACCACTTTCTTGGCCGACTGTACATATTCGGTTCATTCTCTTCAGACTCACAATTTTAACATCACACTCCATAATTTTGAGTAACTCTTCTTCACTCAAATCTAGATCGATTCCTCTGACTACTCCATGAATCATGTTTAATTCATGTGTAAATTGACAGCGAAGCCCCATCTCTTCAAGTTTTTTGCATTCCACCAACAATAGGGCATCTTGTTTCTTGAAAAATGTAATAATTGCTTTGTTTATGTTTTTATATTTAATATGATCAATACCTGTAATATTTTGCGATCTTAACAACTTAGCCATCGCAATTTGCTTAGGCAAACCTTCTATCGCTGTGATGCAAACTTGATGTTTCTCCACGGTTTCTATCTTATCGTCCTTTTTTCCTCTAACTACACTCACATTTGTTTGTATATCCAAAGAATCACTTTTGATCAACCGTTTCTGTTTCCTTCGAGTAACCGTAAGAAAATCTTCATCGCTCTTTAGTCCTTCTCCTTCACTACTTCCATCTCTTTCTTTTCTTTTTGCTGCCTTTTTTTCCGAACTTTCATTTCTTCTTGTTAATATATTTTCACCATCTGATAAGTCTAGATCTCGATCAACGTTCGCTAAAAACTCCGAATCACTCATGTCCTCCTCACTCTTACTCTCCTCCATCTCGAAGTCGGGACTTCAAGTGGGGAGAATAAATCGTTATCGCGGATGGTAATTTTACGTGCAAGTGTCCCGGAAAATTTTCGGGAACCCGGGAATGAAGTTAATTGCTCTCAATTATTCAGAAAACTATTTTTATTTATTTATTTTCACCACAAATTACAACAAAGCGACTATTGTTGCTTTCGTTGCCATGGCAACTGCACACCTAACTCAAAGAGTATGTAATACACTATGTTTTAAGAGACGGGACTTAGTACTAAAAAAATAAAAACAGGTAGAAGTTCACTTCAATACCAACTGAACGAACATACACGGGGAACAAGACGTCATTTCCCCTCAAAGTCCATACAATTTTTTTCGCCTTGAAGTTGCAGTAGCCTGACCTAACTTATGCGCTCACATTTTATCTGTCACATATAGCGCGCACCCCATCAATCACTACTCACATTACACTGAACACCACATACACTACACTCATAATCAACCTCACATACACTCACACTTACTCAATCCACTCGCACACATGCACAAATTTTTCCCATTACTATATAATTGTCATGTAGGTACTTGTATTAAGTTGACACTCTAAATTAAGATCACTATTTGTATATAAATAACTAGCGGCACTCTCACAAAATGTATCATTGTACTAAATGTGTCATTTCTAAGCAATAATCCCCAAAACACAAGCCTAGGCCTAGTTTGGGAGTTAGCACCAATTTTTGTGACGATACATTTATAAAAACTTTCTAAAATAATTGACTGTGTTATTTACTAAACGTGTATCCTTGCTTAGTGTCTAATAAACATTTTTATTTATTATTTATTTATTAAAGGTGTTGTAATAAGTGCTTTCAGAGGCACAGGGGTGTCACGCCAACTTCCAAGCTCCGAGAAATTTCTTATAAAAAATCCAATAGCACTTTTTTCCCGTACCCGAGGACCTTATGCTCACCGGTCGCGCTTGCAGCCACTAGACTAGCGAGGCAGGCAGTTACTTTCCCATTAATTTGCTGTAATATTATATATTGTATATTCATTATAACACTGCGATGCATACGTTTACGTACCTTTACTTATAAATAAAGTATAAGGGTACCTCGGGAAAATGAATTGTAATACAACAATCAGACACTTGACCCGTCAAAACAGCACATTATTGAGTGTGTGTCGTATATTCATGATCGGCTGCCGATGGCATGAGACGCCATTGCATATGCGACGCCGCGCCCGCGCCGGCTCCTGCGCCGCCAACCTCGCCACACAGCAGATGCTCCATTAATAATGTATCAGGCATCACATTAAACATCAATTCATAGTCCGGTTGCTATACCATCAAACTTCTCATCGACACATCTGTCTACTGAAACATGGAAATTTGTCATCTCCTGAAAACATTTAAGGAAATTTATGTGGTACCTACTGGTGTCTATCAATATCTTCCTAGATTTTCTATTTATTAAACGGGAAATCTAGACATGGACACATAGATTATGCATGCACACGTCTGGTATACAGTCAACAACCGTTTTTAAATCATGAAGATGCATCTATGATTCCCGAAACACGCTCTCACTTGTACATGCGTAGGTATTCGCTGGAAAATATTGTGCTGAATATTTTTGTAATATGTAGTTTCAGAGTTCCATTATTCAACTAGCACGATTTTATTGAATAAGATAGATACGTATCTATTTATAATTAATCATGCATTTTATATAGTGATGTAACTATGCAGTACTTATGTATGCATTTAGCAGATTAATTTCATTTTATTTCTTTCAAGCATCATGTACTTATGTTATAAAAGGAGAACAGGTAAGTAATACTCGAAAATAACGATAAGCTACCTACCCTGGCCATCAGCGTCATCCGTCCTGAATTAAGCACTCTGGTCATCGTTGAACTTTCATGCATTTCGTTCTGAATAATGTACTAATTTGAATGGTCGGTATAAATCATGAATACAGTTTCGGTAACCAGAATCCTAAAATGTTCAGTAATAAATGTTTTGTTTTTGCAACTACGAACGGAGATTGATGTGCAACAATTACGGGATGCTCCTGAAGCATACATTCAAAATGTATTGCATCGACAAACAGTTTTTTTTATGTCTGTGATGCTAATATGTACGTGGAAATAAATGGTAACACACAGGATCAATCTATCGTCCCACTTTACATTTTAGCTGTGTTATATCGGGTGTCTACATTTATATCGAATGTGATTTTTATGATCCGTTTTATCTATCTTCAATAATGCTAATATTTTGTATGTTTTTGTATTGCATGAAGCTGTCTTTATCTGTTTCGTCTTTAGTTAAGACAGAAAGGTTATGGCATAGGAATTTACAGGTTGAAAAGCTGACGATGACCCTATATGAGACGTATCCCAAACTACCTACTCATAGGGCTTTGTAGTAAAACACGAAACCCTTATAGAATTGGCATGTCCGTCCGCAGTTTTTATCAGACTTTCTTTTATCATTGTTATACAACTTTTTTATTGTTATTTACAAAGGTATTAAGCAATTAAGTTATTTATCAATAAAATCTGGTATTTTTTATAATTTATATAAAATAGTTCCCATACCGATAAACGAAAGAAAGATTTTTTCGGTTTTTTTGCTATGCTATCATCGCGCATCTTGACTAAAAACAAACCAAATGCACAAAATTTTCAGCGGTGATAGTTATACTTTTAACGTTATATACATAGGTATACTAACATGCTGAATACTTTTCACATGGATACCCAATAGTAACGTAGGTATACTCGACATACATATAATTCGCAAACGGGATCCATAATAATATTAAAAAAATAGTCCTGACCAACCCACCATAATACTAAAAGACCGATCTAACGAGATTGAAGAAGGTTTTAGGTCAACTTAATGGGCAATATACATTTTATCCTGGAATTCCTATGAGACGGGGATTGAGGTTGCGTTTCCACCAGACATGAGCGAGCATACATGGTGAGAGATGTGTTTGTGAGAATCTTTGGTCAATAATAGTAGGTACTGATAAATGATAAATGATAAATGATAAATGATCTTTATTTTGCAAATTGGTTATTAAATAACTCTTTTACACGTCATTTTTTTCCTTAAATATTAACTAGATGAGGCCGGTGTTTCCTAACTGACTACCCTGAGAAGAAACACCGAAACAAACTCAGGGGTCCGTCTCTTTTAAAGTCCATACAATCTACACTGAATTAATTACATGGGAACCTTGTAGGTTTCAGTCTGAGGCGGTCTTTTGAAGAAAGATGCTCACAGATTTGAGTGGGCCTGTCCATACAGTGCAAGCATTTGTCAAATGACGTATAGCTCAACTTAGAACAAGGAGCTTAACGATTTGACGAACAATACCAAGGTAAGGACCTTTAGGTAGGCCGCAAAAAGCACTCAAACTGCCAGACAATTTATTATGTTTTACTCGAATAAATAAATAAAATAAAAAAAAAAAAACCTACATAGTGCACATATTCACAATCGTTTATGAGGATTATGTAGATTAGTCTGAAATGGCCTTTTGAGGAAAGACCAAACAGATTTGAGTAGACCCGTCCCGTCAGTGCAAGCCTTTGTCAGTTAGTCTGTAAGCTCAACTTTGGACTACTAAGGAGCTCAACGACCTGACGAACAATGCCAAAGACGGTACATTTGAGTAGGTCACTAAAATACTCAAACTGTCAGACAACGTCGTAATAAAGAGAGAGAAAAAAAAAATGTAAATGGAAATATAAAATAAAAAAAAAGAATACCACATAATCCTCGCATTTAAGTACATAATTAAGTAAATATTCAAAAAAATACATATATTATACTTTACAAAGTAAATATTCATGTCAAATTAAAATAAAATATTATACTTTAAAAAGTAAATATCCATGTCAAAAAAAAATTATTAAAAAACAAAAAAAAATGTCAATTTGTATAAAAAAAATAAAATACAAGAAATTGTGATTGTAAACAACACTAGTGCTCCCTGTATATCATTGGAGCAGCTCAATCCCAAGCCTTTTTATCCTCAACATAGTCTTTAACTGTGTAAAAAGCCTTCTGGCAAAGCTTGCGTCTTATGACTAATTTAAATTTGTTGAGGCTCAGTTCTTGCAAATGGCAAGGTAGTTTATTATAAAAACGTATGCACTGGCATTTAAAAGAACCACCTATTTTCTTGAGCCTTGTTTTTGGAATGACAAAGTTGTGTTTATTTCTAGTATTTACGTTATGGATATCACTGTGTTTTTTAAAGAGATTAATATTTTTATGTGCATACAAGAGATTCTCATAAATATACTGAGAAGGCACAGTCATTATATTAATCTCTTTAAATTTATCTCTGAGGGAGTGCCGTGGACTTAATTTATAAATAGCACGAATGGCTCTTTTTTGTAGCACAAATATTGTATTTATATCGGCGGCATTCCCCCATAGTAAAATGCCGTATGACATTACACTATGAAAATAACTAAAATACACTAAACGGGCCGTCTCTAAATCAGTTAGGCCACGAATTTTTCGAACGGCAAATGCTGCAGAGCTAAGTTTTTTGGACAATTTATCTATATGGGGGCCCCACTGAAGCTTCGCATCTAAAGTAATGCCTAAGAACACTGTGGTGTCTTCGGGTTTTAAGCTTTCGCCCTTTATTGACACACTTGTGTTTACTTGTTTCACATGCGGTAATGTAAACTTTATGCACTTAGTTTTTTTCTCGTTAAGCATAAGATTATTGACATTAAACCAATTCACTACCGTTGCGAGGGCACTATTAACATCGTCAGTAACCATCTGCTGACGTTTGAATTTAAATAAAAGTGAAGTATCATCAGCAAACAACACTATATCATGATTATCCTTTATGAGGAATGGCAAGTCATTAATATAAATAAGAAATAGAAAAGGACCTAAAATTGAGCCCTGGGGGACCCCCATTTTGACTATAGATCCGGGAGATGTTTTACCGTTCACATCAACTCTTTGAATCCTATCACTTAAATATGAAGTAAGAAGATCCAGAGAGGTATCCCGGATTCCGTAGTAGTGTAGTTTCCTGATCAATGTTTCATGGAGAACACAATCGAACGCCTTCGACAAATCACAAAATATGCCCAAAGCATCGCACTTATCTTCCCATGCACTATAAATATGACTTAAAAGTTCAACACCGGCATCAGTTGTTGAACGACCCCTAGTAAAACCAAATTGTTTGTGATGCAGTAACTTGTGCTTATTAAAATACCTCTGCATTTGATTTAAGATAATTTTTTCAAAAATTTTACTAAAAGTAGGTAGCACTGATATAGGTCTATAATTTGTAGGGTCTGAAGTGCTACCTGATTTAAATAATGGTAGTATTTTACTATATTTCATTAGATCAGGAAACTCACCATGATCAATACATTTATTAAAAATAACAGCTAATGTAGGTGCTACAATGTTTATAATAGACTTGGTAACATCAACTGAATTACCCCATAGGTCTGCAGTCTTTTTAACATTCAGAGATTTAAAAGTTTTTATTATATCATTATAAGTTACATATTGAAATTGAAATTCAGAGCCACAAACTGGCACATTTTCTTTGAGTAAAGTTTCTGCAGCAATGGGTGACGCATTCAGAGATCTGGTTGTCAATATGGGAATCTCAGCAAAGAACGATTCAAAAGCCACGGCAACTTGCGAATCTAATTTAATTATTTTATCATCAATAGCAAGGCTGTAATCGTTATTTCGTTTGCAAGACCTGCCCGTTTCACTATTAATAATATTCCAAGTCATTTTTATTACATTACTACTATTTTTAATTTTTGAACTCAAGTAACGTGATTTGGCAATATAGCACACTTTTTTAAATAATTTTGAATAATTCTTAACATATAAATTAAATTCTACTGTGTTGATATAAGTCCGTTCCTCATACAGTTCATAAAGCCGTTTTCTACTTTTATGGATACCAACGGTGGCCCAGTCGCTAAAGGAAGTGTTATTATTTACTGATAAAGACCTGGGAATAAATGTGGTATCAAATTGTTTACAGTACATGTTAAAAAAATCATTATAATGTTTGTTCGGGTCACCATTAGTTGACAAATATGGCATTTTGTTTAAAAGTTTAGTTTTAAATGTTTCCATGCGATATTTTGATTTAGGGTTTACAGTGATATCTTTTTTTGTCTTCATCTTACCCACATTTGATAGAGTAATTAGTTGCCCACAGTGATCAGAATCTAATAAGTTTATTATTTTTTTGTGGGTAGGTAAAACATCTGTATAAATATTGTCTAGGCAAGTGGCACTAGTGGGGGTTATTCTAGTAGGCTCCATAAACAGGTTAACAAGATTGTATGACTGGAACAAACTCAAAATTTTAGTACTCAAGCCAGAATTTTCTAATAAATTAACATTAAAGTCACCACAAATAATGATAGACTTGTTCAAATTACAAATTTTATTCAAAACTTCATCCATTACTGACTCAAAACAGTCATACAATCCTGAAGGTGGTCTGTATACACTTAATATAATAAACTGCTCCAATTCAATACAGGCTATTTCAATTATCCGCTCAACAGAGAGACCCACAATATCCGTACGATCCCTGAATTTTAGTTGATTACTTATTAATATCAAAGAGCCACCATGTATGGCTGATACTCTGCTGAACGAACTACCAACCTGGTGATTTTTAAAATTGAAACTAAATTGATGGTTTTTTAACCAATGTTCTGTTACACATAGAATATCAATACTATTAATATTAAGAAATAATTCTACTTCTAAATCCTTACTTAAGAATCCTTGAATATTTTGATGTACCAGGTTAATAGTAGTTGTTGATTTTAAAACTACATTTGTTTTATTCTGATTATTTACAATAATGCTAGAGTTTGTATCTGTTGTCTTAATTTTTAATTTAAATCACAATTCATAATGTCAATATTTGATGCCAAGTGATTGGCAGAATATTCCAACATGTCATGGCATTGCTCAACAGGAGCAACTTGTTTAGCCAAGTTCTTGGCTGTAATATTAAAGTAATATGATAGCGACACAGCTATCTGTCTTTTACAATACATAGAAAGATAGTACCTATCAACAAGATATCTATCTTTTTTCAAACGAAAAGTATGTCCAACATAAGTGTTGGTATCAATTAAATGAAATAAATTATTATTTATTGTCACATTGTGCAAAGACATGTTAATATTAAATCTAAAAAGGTTTTCTTCCTGTGGCAAACTTTGACTATATGGATATGTGAACATAACAATTTGTTTTACTTGTAAGTTACTCAGAATTCTATAGTATTGGAGCAGCTCTCCCTTGTTCAGCGTCCCCCTACTACCAACAAAAATGACAAGTGTAGTTTCTTGACAAACTTTACAATTTATTATTTTTTTCATTATATCAGATAATGAACAGCCAGGCATGCAATTGTTTATTATTGAATGCCCTGGATATTCATTGGTTAAAAGTTGGCCTAAACTTTTCCCAATCTCATCACAAAAAATAACAATATCATTATTTACACTCTTTTGTGACAAACCATCAGAATTATTTGAATTTTCTACCGGCAAACTGACACAGGACTGCAGTAAAGTGCTATCATGCATTGACAATAAATGGTCTGGTGTAGATATAACAGACTGACAATGCTCGCAGTTGCTGTTTTGGGAGCTTATCAGATCATTTATTGCCAACATATATTCCCTCACTTGGTTTTCAGAGGCAGAATATTTGATTGACACGGAGTTAAGTTTTTGCTGTAACCGATTTAATTCACTCTGTAAGTCTTTAGTGTCAGTTTGGTATTGTTTAGTACATTTTTCTAAGTTCGAAGAATACATATCTAACAGTTTTAATAAATGTAACCTTTCCCTGTTTAATTTAACATTTTTAATAAAGAATTTTTGTTTTTTGACCATTTTTCTTGTTTTAATTATGTATTTATTTATTCTTATGTACTTTTTTAATTTATTTTTACTATTGATAACTCTCATAGGTTTAATTGATTTACAGTCATCCTCATTCGTTAAATCTATTATATGAGATGGGTTAATTTGCGAAACCATTGATGGGTCAACAGGTAATAACTCATTAAATAAACTTTGATTTAGTGAGGCGGTGATGTTTAAGTTTGCAGTCTCAAGTTCAGATATATGAGTCTGAGCCTCTTGCAGTTGTTGTTGCAACAAATATTTGTGATCCAAGGCTTGCTCATATTCTGTGCTACATTGGCTAAATCTATCTACAACAAGTTGGAGCCTATCCCGGTCTTCCATAACTTCAGTGTATTGAATGTACAACTGAGACATATCATTTTTTAACTTCCTATTCTTTTCATGGGCTTCCACTAGAACTCTTTCATTGTCATCCATTTCCTTTATTAGTTGATCAGAGTACTCCTTGGACGCCTTTAATTCGCTCAAAGCCAGATTGAGCTTAGACGCTTCTTGGCGAGCATAGACACTGCGAGTGACAGGCATGATTAAAAGAAATAGAAAGTAGCTTGAAAGAGACTAAGTGTTTAGAATGATGCTTAAAAGATAATAAAAACGAAGGAAAAATGAAATTAAAATACAAAGGCAAGAAGTTCTGTCATCAAACTAAACAAGGTTATGTTTAGGTATGTCAGGTCAATTTTATCAACACGTAGCCGTATGGAAATTAAGTATAATATAACTAAAAGTAAAAATTATACTACGTAAACAACATAAAAACCAGTTAAATATAAAAAACACAGGTACCTGATATCAAGATGACAATGCAAAAATTCACTTTAGCCGGTAACCTCAAACCTGTCACCGATTCACTACAATAAAACTTTAACTATTTTGCACTTAATATATCAATTTATCACAAAATACACCTGAATATCCTATTTACTCAGTGAATGATTGGAAGTAGACCTCACAAATAAAGTAAATTAATTTTTAAAGTTAAAATAAGAGAGCGCTACAATAAATCAGCTGTTAGCTGTAGTGTTGCCACAGGAAAAAAAAAAAAAAATAAAAAAAAAATAAAAAAAAAAAAATTCTGAAAAACTGATTAGTATTGATCGACTTAGCGTTTGGTTCTTAAAGATATATCCCACACTACGTATTTCTAGTAGCACCAACGCACCCTTACGCGAAATTCCAAAGACAAAACGTGGCTAAAGATAGGTCAGCGTGTACTAAGAAAATTAAATTTACACACCGACCTCGTACCGTGTAATCGTGTACAATGGAAAAACAGTCAAGGAACCGAGTGAAGTACTTGGGGCCAGTCTAAGTAAACGAGAGGTCTAGTAAAATAGGAATGAATATTTTGTATACCTATGCTTCTCTTTATATCTATACTAGCGACCCGACCCGGCTTAGCAGTCTCATGCCAATCACGAAAACTCTCATTGGACTAAACCACATTCTCTATCCATTGGTGAAAACCACATGAAAATCTGTTTAGTACTTTTTAGTAAATCGCGAATAGACAGTAAGGTATTAGATTAGATGTAAGGGTAGGTAAAGTTGCTCATCAGCCAATTAAATTCTGTGAGTACTTGCATGATCTTCCTTATCAAATATCTTCGAAGTATGCTTTAAACAGGATGTTCTATATATATGGCATATATGGCATTCGAAACGGTTCAATATCCGGTCCAGCTAATTTATAATTTTCAAATGTATTTTAATTAAAATATAATATATAGGTATTAACTTCATATATTTTTGAATAAATAGGTCTCATCCATTGATGTATTAAAAGGAGGAAGATATGTTACTCTCTAACATCGCTATCAGTAAACCTGGGCTCGGCGCACGAATACATGCACAGTAACTCACACATCTGTGTTCAGTGTCGTCATCAGTCCCAAACCTACAGTTACCGATAGACAAGGATAGAGATAGGAGACGGCGCTGTAGTGCGAGCGAAATCGCCTCAGCTGTCGAATGTTTGCGCTTATGAATGAAATAAGATTGCATGTATTAGGTGAGTACGTAATAAGTGATCCCATGACCCATGTCTCTTATTTTTCTTCCTGGTGTAATTAAAATACTGTCTAGCTATAAATGAAGTCATTATGATGCGTATTTATTCCAAAAAGTCCTTAAAAACACGAAGAGACGAGAATTTCTTGAGCTGTGTGATCAACAACGTTCCGTACGCGACTGAGCGCCCGCCAACTACAACTACGGGCAATCACTTAGTTTTGTAGGACCAAACGCTGTGTCTAGTACCGTATCTTCCTCCTTTTAATATATCAATGGTCTCATCAATATCTCCAACAACTCGCCATGTAGAGATCAATTTCTTTAGTAGGTAATCGACTACCTACTCTAAATTACTTACGTGCTAGACCTCTCATTATACTCTTTGACTATTAACCTAGGATTTTATGTTCGCAATAAACTGCATAAAGTTTGCGCAAAATGTAGGTACTTTTTAAACAAACATACCTGCTGCATAACTGGTCGATATCGCACACACCGTTCTAGGCTCGCAATGTCGTAAGGCATTTCACGCGATGTGCGTCTGTTTCGGTAGGAGTGTGAAAAATGCACCCTCTAGCACAAACTTATTCAATTTATATGTGTCTGTTCGCAATATTGCGCTAAATGCAGGCAAATAAGGCCTTAATTAAAATTCAACACAGCGCACGCAAAAATCCCCTGGGTTTAGGAAATTTTATTTATTGTTAAAAAACGTCGTTCGATTCACATAAGCATTGCATCAATATAGATACCCGCTATATGAATACGTCGCATCATAAAACAATATCCTACCGCACTTAGCCAAAGACTTCGGAATAGAATCATTATGTACCTACTTTCTACCAGAAATTATCTATCTTTTGCGAACAATATAAACAAACATAAAATTTACGTCATTATTATATTCGTCTAGATTAAATGGTGTCGTATCATACACTTTCATCAGGTAAGCGCGGCGCCGCACTATGGGACCAACCGGTATTTTCCATCTCAAAATTGGTTGGGACAAAAGTCGTGTTACTGAAACTGTTTTGATTGTTTTACATTCTAAGATGATAGAGCTATCCGATATAATAGTAAAAAAAATTACAAAAAATTTTTAGTTACATAAAATTACACCCAAACTATATACTTTGATAGTTTGATATTAACTAGACTACTCGTTATGGAAGTTCAACTTAAGATATTTTCTATGTTCTTCAAGGGAATGTATAAGTATTATACATTTTTGGATTGCTCAAGATTTTTAGTTTATAACTACGTTATTTTATGATGAAAAATATATTTTTATATAATTTTCAAATGTCATAAGGAAATTTTACGTCTATATAATTTTCATGTTGAGGTTTCCTTGTTACCGATGGCTCCCGATGTCGAGTTAATGACATTTTTAGATACCTTACCTATTCAGTAATACAAGGAAATAAAAAAAAACTACGTCATTGCTGCGCCATTTCAAACTAGAAGCAAAAATGTCGACCTAAATATATTTACACACGATATTTTTTTTTGCGGTGACCATTTTAACCACACGTATGATAAAAATAATGTTGCATAGTTCTTATCTGTTGTGGTAATTATAATAAGTATTAGTGTGAAAACTGTTTTTATCAATTTTCTCATTGGTTTTGCACAAGTTACTGAAACTAGGGTCCTATAAATACTAGGGTTTGCAGCGTGTTCATCAAAGTGTCCGGATACCTTCCTTCGGTAACTGTGTTTTTTTAACGGAATTTGTGTGTTTTCGACGCGATATATGTGCTCAGATAATAAGCGGGAAAAGTACTTCAGATATTGAAAAATATTTGTTGGACAATTTCCATTTATCAACAACAGATGTGAACACGGTTATGCAAAGTATTCAAAGAAATTTGATTACGATTTGTAACCAAAAATGGGTGAAAGCTCAAAGAAAACAAGATCGCTTCTAGAGCCAAAACACAAATTGGTTAAATGGCGAGTTTAGAGTACCATTGGATTCGTGCAGTACCTCAACATCTGAAAATCCTGACGTATTCGGAGAGTACGAAAAAACGTAAAAACATGGAATTACTCCAGGAGTATGGAATACGGCATGTGCATTACGCTTTTGTTCAAGGTTTACGATCTATGGGTGAAAATGATGAAGCTTCGATTGTGAGTATTATGAGAAATACAGAAAAGGAGGAGAAAAAAGTCATTCTACGAAACATTTTACGAAGTCCAGATGGTGTACCTTCCTATACAAAAGAAGAAGCATTATGAATATATATTGAAACCGATTGATCTAGACCTGAGGCTGAGACTTGTTGAGAAAAACTTATTTTCTGTATTTCCATCATACCAAATTTTGGCTGAAGCAAAGAAGGATTGCTATCCTCTTGCGTCAACATAGGTTCACTTTAGCACTTATATTCGTTACGGATATAACGAATATAAGTGCTAAAGTGAACCTTAAAGATCTCTTAGATCATACTGCCTGTCGTATTTTAAAAAAGACTCTGTTTCGAAAAACTTCAGCCGTCTCAAACTGTATAGCAAATGGGGTTGCGATAGATCCTCGGGACAAAGTGAGTATAAACAAGTTTTACCTGAAGAAAATGAACAAATATCTGATGATAATATGTTTATAGATTCACTTGTACTATTGAGACTAGTGGATGAAGAAAGTAAAGTAGTTATATGGCAAAATCCAACATGTTCTTCAGTTAGATATTGCAGACCCATTTCTCTGGAATTAGCAAAAGAAAATCCTGAAAATATCACAGCTGTTGCAAGTGAGCTGGAAGCAAAAGTTAATGAATTAACTCCAACGCGAACGCCTGCAGCAAAAGAATGTAACATGAGTAAGACATGAGCTGTTTATGACAATGATCGACGGGAAAGTTGCTCAAGTGTTAACGCAGACTCCATCGAGTGCTTCATATACTGTTTGTGGAGCAATTCCTAGACAGATGAACGATCTAACAAAGGTAACTGCAAGAATTGAGAATGAAGATGCATTTAAATAGGGGCTGTCTACCTTACATGCTTGGATAAGATGTATGGAAATGATTCTGCATATTTCTTATAACTCCAGAGAATAAAAAGATTAAAGAAGAGAAAAAGAAGCACGTTCAAACTCGTTTCCGGAAATTGCTTGGTTTACACATTGATAAACCTCGTCAAGGTTCTGGAAATAGCAATGATGGAAATACGGCAAGGAGATTCTTCCAAAACTATTAATGTTCTGCAGAAATCACGGGTATCGATGAAGAATTGATCAAGAGATTATACATAATTCTGCAAACTATGTCATCAGGATTTTCTGTTAACGCAGTAAAGTTTGGTGAATATACGCTGGGGACTGCACAGTTATATGTGAGTAAATATAACTGGTACTATATGCCAATTTCAGTCCACAAAATTCTTATACATGGTGCCAAAATAATCGAGCATTTTGCAGTTTTGCCAATAGGCCAATGATCTGAAGATGCCCAAGAAGCTCGTAATAAAGACTATAAGAAATACATACATGGTTTTTAAAGTAGCATTGTTTTAATTATACAGGGTTATTTGTAAAACACCGAAAACCTCTCAGGACTATGTTACTAACATCATAATCTACAACTTTTGTTCTATGGCTTTTAAAAATTCGTCATATTTTAGTTCACCAGATTTTCATAAAAAATAAAAATAATTAAATTGAACGCCCTAAATGTTACGAAGTCTATTCGAAGCAAAAGAAAGTGATAGTATAAATCGTTTTCTTTTGCTTCGCATAGACCTCGTAACATTTAGGGCGTTTTATTTAAATATTTTTATTTTTGTATGAAAATCTGGTGAACTAAAATATGACGTATTTTTAAGTCATAGAACAAAAGTTGTTGATTATGATGTTAGTAACATAGTCCTGAGAGGTTTTCGGTGTTTTACAAATAACCCTGTATAATATCATAAGTATTCAGGAATACGTACACAAAATTTCAATTTTAAATGACAAGAAACAAAAAAGTTATAGTATTTTGAGATGGAACGCACAAGTTGGTCCCATAATGCGCCGGCGCAGGCCCGAATGCTTCGAACTTAAAATCGATTACGCCTCCGCTTGAAAGCTATGAATATTTTAACTGATCCGTGTGATTGACTCATTGTTGAGTTTCGGTGTAAGAAGAATTAAGATGTACCTAACGTTAGTATATCATCCAGAAAAAAAGTAATGAGCATAATATTGTAGGTATCATACACTTATAGACCTCGCCTTCCTATACTCTTATATATTTTATTTTTCGCTAGATAGGAAACGTGATTTGAATTAATTACTTTTAGCGAAAAAATTGATGTGGTTTGTGTTGATAAAAAGTTCGTTCGTTTCGTGAGACCGTTAGGGTACCTGCGGCGCAGACAATATATGTGTAGGTACCTATATGCCGAATCTAGCCGAAAATCAGTTTTGATCTAATTGAGGTCGGTCGATGAGTGTTCTAAATTTCGCCCATTTCCTTAGATTATCATGAAATCGGCATTTTAGACCTTATCTTCTTACTTCTCGCCAATTTTGACCATGGAAGTTAGAGTACCTAAAAACAAGTTGAAAAAAGAATTGGATCGCATTCTTTTATCATTAATATGGTCGAGTTACCGAGCCATACAATACTTTTTTCGTTCTCAATTTTAAATTCGATGATATCGTTTTTATATTGGGTCAGTAAATTGATGCGTAGGTAGGTAGACCAAGCTTCTGGAAGATAAAAAAGATGTACGCGGAAGTATTTGGAGGTCGTGGAGTGCGGGTTCCTGTGTCAAGTGTCGCGGGCAGGCGGAGCGGCGGGGCATGGAGGGCAGCGGGCACGACCAGCCATTGTGCGGCTCGCACGACGAGACGAATCGTAGCGCAGGCATCATGACCCATTAAATGCGGTCACGAAATCATTTTACCAGACTCTTTCACTGACACCAGCCACCAACTTGAACTGCCAAAACCTTGTTTTGTTCCCACGAACTCTCACTGTGAAACTATTTTCGATTCATCTACGTTTGAAGTTTTAATCGATTTTCCGGGTTAAAAGTAGACGTTTAAAATATATACAATAAGTTGTAGATTAGTTAGGGGTTATGCAAATTTGAAGAACACGGTAGCTGGGCAGACATTAGATATGCACTAGGTTTATGAAGTCAGAATATTGAAATCCGAGCTGAAATGGTGGCAGAGCTGCAGAGGGGCTTAGAATAGACTTATTTATAGGTATGAAAAGAATGCTGACGAAGCATCCGCGTAGGTACCTACCGCTTAACCTCTCCTTATCTTATTAACATATCTCACTAATCCGTGAAAAGTATAGTAAGTAAACAATAAAAACAAAGATTCAGGGTTCGTTTAGGGGCTACCTATAATACCTATATTACTTAAAAGACGGAACTCATAGTTCTTAATGTGTTAGCAAGAAAAGTTCAGTAAACTTACGGTATAAAGGATATCCTGGTTTATTGGCTACATCAGTTTAACGTTTTCAGAGCACCTGCCTGAACCTGCCGCGTTATTGCAGCGTTAAATGTTCGATCAAAACATAGGCGATAGTTTCTCAGCTGTCGTGTGGAAAACCTGTAGTAGCTAGAATCTCCTTAAAGTGATTGCGAATATGTTCGATGAGAATTTCAATACTTATCATATTCGTGACTAATGTCTCTTGTAGAACATGTTTTGAAATGGTGGTACGAATTCAAGCGAGATTACAGTGATGAAAATAAACAAAAAGTTTTAATAACAATTTCTTATCTTTTAATCATGGTGCTATAACTTAGAACAAAAGTGACGAAATGATAACCGACTAGTTTAGGTAGGGTTCCGCTTTTGGATATAGACTACTCAATTCAATTGATTTTTAATTTATTCGTATAGCAATAATGAAAGTTGAAGTTACGTATTGATAGATGGCATTTTTCTCAAAATATTTACACATTTAGCTTAAACTTGTTCTCCGTTTTACTCAGATATTCTAAATTATCTTTAACAAATAACCATTTTATTTTACATAAATTAAAATATTAGGGATATTAGGACACCTTTTACATTTCACACCTTTTATAATATATTAACACACGTATCTTCAAATTCATAAAATCCTCCAATTACGCAATCCTATTTTTTCTTTAACTTATTTAATTTTAAACTAAAATGGTAACGAAACTTGCGTAAATGCAGTGATACCAGATTGGAGGGAATCCGCCCAAATTTGGGGGGTTTTTAAAGTTATGAAGGGAGAATTGAGGGACAATATTTTTGGGGGAATATTTGGACTGATGATGTCTGAACGCGATCAAACCACTTACTAATCTGTGAAAGCACACACACGAATACAAAATGCTGTGCACGATGATAGCCGGGTGGCTCCGAAGTTGCCGCAGAATGGAATGATTTGCATCGTACAACTTGGTAATCCACGCAACACACCGAAGAGTTCTGGGTTGAAGTTTATAATTTCAAAAATGCAGTCGGTGATAGAACATACCCGTGGAAATGTTAGCAAATTGGCACGAGGAATTTTGTCTTTATCTTTTTCTAACGCAGTTGCGGAAAGAGCCTTCTCTCAAGTAGCTATTATTGAAGACAAACGTCGAAACAGATTGGCATTAACACTGCCGAATCCATCTTGAGAATAAGATATAAATTGCTAGAAGGATGTGTTCATTTTAAACCCAGTTCAAAGATGCTAAACAGGTTTAACTCAGAAAAAATACGGAACTGCAACCGGCGCGAGTGAAAAGGCTAATTTAGTCATGGACGCGATTGCTTAAATTGTATTAAATTGTATCAATAATAAAAAATAATAGCCATTTATGAGTTTTTTTTACAAATCTTGAATTTTGGGGAGATTTCGGGGAAAGTTTGGGGAGAACGCGAGTCGGTCACTTAGCAACACTTTGTAAATGTCAAAGGTTTGAAAAAAGCAGGGGGGTGAAACTCCCGAAGAAACTTCAGACACAAAATTTGCCAAAAAAACTAGTGACACCTTATGTCCGGGGTCAACTTAGTTTTGTACGTAATGCGTTTGTTTTGCTAAAAGATGGCAGCAGCTACGATATATTTATACATATATGATAATCAAAATTAATAAAAAATATTATTTGTATCGAAAAATTCATAAAGCATTATTTAATGTATTTAGACACCTAATTCACTAAATCACTAAATTAAATGGCATTATAATTTTACTGCATCATAGACTCTATACACCTCGCTTGTTTATGAAAAACAAAGAAAAAAGAAAAATATAAATCTGTCAAAAACAGTTTGACAAATTTCGACTAAATAATAAATTAACAGAAAAACATATGATGAGTAATAAAATACCTAAAATGAAGGTAAAATATGCAGCACAAGTGTTCAGCCAGAGGGTGTCTAGCGCTTTACGTTTTTTATCGAGTTAGTATGTTTATAATTTCACATATTTGCATCATTATTGTTACCTAGCAAATTTTGCAAAATGTTATTAAACAACATTAATATTTTGTTTCAGAACACAACATTCTGCCCGAAGAGTGCAGAGATTTATTATTTGATAAGCTCTTCGAATCTTTTAATGGTCATTCTTACAAGGGGTCATCAAAAATATATAAGCAGTGCTTAAAAAATAACTCGCTCCATTTCCAATTGTGGTATGATTTGTTGCCTATTTTAGACTCAATTAAATTTGAATCAGTAGTTTGTTCGTTCGTTATGTTTCGTTGATTTATAATGAATACAAAAAATCACAAATATAAAAAATAATTAAATCCATCTTCACCGTGTTTTAATTTTTGCCAGCCTCTAAAATCTAATCTTTAGATTTGGAAGTACTAGATTGATTGAAATAAATATTCTAAAATCAAAGATATAATCTTTTGTCGATTAGAATATTTATTTCAATCAATCTAGTACTTCTAAAATCTTTAAAATAAGAAAATATTATTAACATGTCAGGTAGACGCCACCTATCGGAATTTTTCGGTATTAAACTACCGTTACGATACCTGGCGATCAGGGTCAAAACTCAATTTTCGAATCATAGAGTGGCGCATCTATCTCAGTATTTATATGTATCATCTATGGAAAAAAGTTAAATAATTTGTCAAATAATAAGTCAATAATTGCAAATAATTCAAGAAATTTAAGATATAATATATTCTCATTTAATTGGTGTGTACCTAAGGATACTTCTAAGTTATTGTGTGGATTACGAAATGATTATGGAAGATAAAATTCAGATGGCCATCAAATATTGTAACAGAAGATTTTAATAAAGTATTTGGTGTTGTAATTATATTGTTTTATTGTAAACTAGCTTTTGCCCGCGACTTCGTCCGCGTGGAATAGTTACTTTGGGCTAACGTTAAATTTAACCCCGATTTTGAAGCATTCTTCATTGGCGCTCCGCTCCTATTGGCCTTAGCGTAATGATACAATATAGCTGTGCCCGCGACTCCGTCAGCGTAAGTTAATGTATTGGTAATATTGTTTAGATCACGTTCACATGAGGCTTAAGTACCTAGAGAACGCTTCGACCGCGAGACGCGTCGAGCGCGGCGACCGATTCTCAAAAATAATCCTTATAGCATGATTCAGTATTCACGCGCGATGGCTTATTATTATAAGCGTATTTCATGTATAACTTTGGTGTTTCTATACCGATTTATATGATTCTTTTTACGGTTTCGTAGCCGAATGGCAAAAAACGGAATCTTTATAGTTTCGACATGTCTGTCCGTCTGTCTGTCTGTCTGTCCGTCCGTCCGTCTGTCACAGCAATTTTATTCCGAAACCATTAGGACTATACATGTGAAACTTGATAGGTAGATGTATTCTGTGAACCGCTTTCCGATTTTGAGAAAAAAAATTAAAAAATATTTAAAATAAAGGGGGGCTCCCCATACATGGAACTAAACCTGAAAATATTTTTTTTTCATGAAATCGATGCATGTGTGGTATTTATAGACAGTTCTTTAAAAACGACATCGGGGTTTCTAAAACCACTTTTCCATAAAGTCAATCGTTTATAAGATATAAGCTTCCAAAGTGGTAAAATGTGTGTGTGGCGGACACAACCTCTAACTTCTATAATAATGGAGTGAAAAATCTAAAAAAAATATATGTCTGTAGATCTTAATATAAACTTTCAACCAAAATTAGTTTGAACGAAATCAGTTCAGCAGTTTTTGAGATACAGCATATTTTCTAAAACCGCAAATATAACTTTGTAATTCATACAAACACTATGAAAAACAAATTTATTCGGCGCAGTTGTAAAAAATGTAAAAAAGCCAGTTTTAAGAAATTTGTAAGGTTTTTTTTTCAAAACAAATTTATTTGGCGCAGTTGTAAAAAATGTAAATAAGCTAGTTTTAAGAAATTTGTAAGGTTTTTTTTTCGTCAAATAAATTTGCATATTATATTATAGTTACTACGGAACCCTTCATGGGCGAGTCTGACTCGCACTTGGCCAATTTTTTTATGGAATAGTTAATAATGTTAACTTTTTCAATTAGGGGTGACTGAGAGTGTTATAAACGTAAGAGTAGACAAATATTATAATCAGAAAGCTTCGAACTGCTAAGCTATCGGGAGTTACACGTGTTATTGTGAGTCAACCATAAAAGTTAGACATATGCTGTCGTGGGATATTTTTTATATAATTTTAAGGAGAACATTTCCGTCATGAAATTATTTGTGTAGCTTTAACCATTAAGGTTGCACACGCGACGGAAGCTTAAAAAATGGAGTAACTTCTCCCGTTTTCCCAACATTTCCCTTCACTGCTCTGCTCCTATTGATTGTAGCGTGATGAAAAGTATACTATAACCCGCTCAGGAGTATGAAAAATAATTGTACCAAGTTTCGTTAAAATCCGTCGAGTAGTTTTTGTTTCTATAACGGTTATACAGACAGACAGACAGACAGACAGACAGACAGACAGACAAAAATTTAACTGATTGCATTTTTGGCATGAGTATCGATCCTTAATCACCCCCTGATGGTTATTTTGGAAATATATTTCATGTACAGAATTGACCTCTCTACAGATTTATTATAAGTATAGAAGATCAACATAAATTACTAAGTACTAAATAAAAAGGAGTAAATAGGACGGCCTATGCAGTGGTACCCTGATTTGTAGGTAGCTATATCTATATTATACTATATAAAGCTAAATTACCACTCACTGACTCACTGACATAATTGTTCTCCCAGATGGTGGATGGGGAGGTGGGTATATTTTGACAGATTCGTAAACAAGTAACTCTCAAACCTACGGGAAAAGTGCCAAACCTCCCCTTTTCACCCCCCTTCTCCCCCCCCCCCCTATCGTATCTCGGAAACTACGAGACCCGTATTTTTTTTTTTACGGATTCGTATAGAGGAGGCTCGGTAAAGTAAAAACCATTTTTCAAAGTCCCCCCCCCCGCCCCCCTTCTCCCCCCCTTTAGGCGGATCTCGGAATCTAAGAGACTTGGAACATTTTTTTTTTCAGATTCATTTAGAGGGGCAATGCTTTAGTCGAAATACTTGTGCAACCCCCCCCCCATCACCCCCCCCCCCTCTTTTTTTTTTTTTTTTTTCACAAGCACGCGAGGTGCTTGCACCTCGCGCAACACGCAAATACTTGATTTACAGGGGCAATGCTTTAGTTTTTTTCACAAGCACGCGAGGTGCTTGCACCTCGCGCAACACGCAAATACTTGATTTAGAGGGGCAATGCTTTAGTTTTTTTCACAAGCACGCGAGGTGCTTGCACCTCGCGCAACACGCAAATACTTGATTTAGAGGGGCAATGCTTTAGTTTTTTTCACAAGCACGCGAGGTGCTTGCACCTCGCGCAACACGCAAATTCTAAACCCCCCCCATCACACCCCCCCTTTTTTTTTTTTCACAAGCACGCGAGGTGCTTGCACCTCGCGCAACACGCAAATACTTGATTTAGAGGGGCAATGCTTTAGTTTTTTTCACAAGCACGCGAGGTGCTTGCACCTCGCGCAACACGCAAATACTAAACCCCCCCCATCACACCCCCCCTTTTTTTTTTTTCACAAGCACGCGAGGTGCTTGCACCTCGCGCAACACGCAAATACCAAACCCCCCCATCACCCCCCCATTTTTTTTTTCACAAGCACGCGAGGTGCTTGCACCCCGCGCAACACGCAAATACTAAACCCCCCCCATCTCCCCCCATCACCCCCCCCTTTTTTTTTTTCACAAGCACGCGAGGTGCTTGCACCTCGCGCAACACGCAAATACTAGTTATACTATATAAAGCTAAATTACCACTCACTGACTCACTGACAGAATTGTTCTCCCAGATGGTGGATGGGGAGGTGGGTATATTTTGACAGATTCGTAAACAAGTAACTCTCAAACCTACGGGAAAAGTGCCAAACCCCCCCTTTTCCCCCCCCTTCTCCCCCCCCCCCTATCGTATCTCGGAAACTACGAGACCCGTATTTTTTCTTTTTACGGATTCGTATAGAGGAGGCTCGGTAAAGTAAAAACCATTTTTCAAAGTCCCCCCTCCCCACCCCCCTTCTCCCCCCCTTTAGGCGGATCTCGGAATCTAAGAGACTTGGAACATTTTTTTTTTCAGATTCATTTAGAGGGGCAATGCTTTAGTCGAAATACTTGTGCAACCCCCCCCCCATCACCCCCCCCCCTCTTTTTTTTTTTTTTTTTCACAAGCACGCGAGGTGCTTGCACCTCGCGCAACACGCAAATACTTGATTTAGAGGGGCAATGCTTTAGTTTTTTTCACAAGCACGCGAGGTGCTTGCACCTCGCGCTACACGCAAATACTAGTTATATTATATAAAGCTAGATTACCACTCACTGACTCACTCATTGACATAATTGTTCTCCCAGATGGTGGATGGGGAGGTGGGTATATTTTGAATGTTTCGTAAACAAGTAACTCTCAAACCTACGGGAAAAGTGCCAAACCTCCCCTTTTCACCCCCCTTCTCCCCCCCCCCCTATCGTATCTCGGAAACTACGAGACCCGTATTTTTTTCTTTTTACGGATTCGTATAGAGGAGGCTCGGTAAAGTAAAAACCATTTTTCAAAGTCCTCCCCCACCCCCCTTCTCCCCCCCTTTAGGCGGATCTCGGAATCTAAGAGACTTGGAACATTTTTTTTTCAGATTCATTTAGAGGGGCAATGCTTTAGTCGAAATACTTGTGCAACCCCCCCCCATCACCCCCACCCCCTCTTTTTTTTTTTTTTTTCACAAGCTCGCGAGGTGCTTGCACCTCGCGCAACACGCAGATACCAATTTCTTTTTTCACAAGCACGCGAGGTGCTTGCACCTCGCGCAACACGCAAATACTTGATTTAGAGGGGCAATGCTTTAGTTTTTTTCACAAGCACGCGAGGTGCTTGCACCTCGCGCAACACGCAAATACTAGTTATTATACTATATAAAGCTAGATTACCACTGACTGACTGACTGACTCACTCACTCACTCATTGACAGAATTGTTCTCCCAGATGGTGGATGGGGAGGGGGGTATATTTTGACAGATTCGTAAACAAGTAACTCTCAAACCTACGGGAAAAGTGCCAAACCCCCCCTTTTCCCCCCCCTTCTCCCCCCCCCATATCGTATCTCGGAAACTACGAGACCCGTATTTTTTTCTTTTTACGGATTCGTATAGAGGAGGCTCGGTTAAGTAAAAACCATTTTTCAAAGTCCCCCCCCCGCCCCCTTCGCCCCCCCTTTAGGCGGATCTCGGAATCTAAGAGACTTGGAACATTTTTTTTTTCAGATTCATTTAGAGGGGCAATGCTTTAGTCGAAATACTTGTGCAACCCCCCCCCCCCCCATCACCCCCCCCCCTCTTTTTTTTTTTTTTTTTTCACAAGCACGCGAGGTGCTTGCACCTCGCGCAACACGCAAATACTAGTTATACTATATAAAGCTAAATTACCACTCACTGACTCACTGACATAATTGTTCTCCCAGATGGTGGATGGGGAGGTGGGTATATTTTGACAGATTCGTAAACAAGTAACTCTGAAACCTACGGGAAAAGTGCCAAACCTCCCCTTTTCCCCCCCCTTCTCCCCCCCTCCCTATCGTATCTCGGAAACTACGAGACCCGTATTTTTTTTTTTTACGGATTCGTATAGAGGAGGCTCGGTAAAGTAAAAACCATTTTTCAAAGTCCCCCCCCCCGCCCCCCTTCTCCCCCCCTTTAGGCGGATCTCGGAATCTAAGAGACTTGGAACATTTTTTTTTTCAGATTCATTTAGAGGGGCAATGCTTTAGTCGAAATAATTGTGCAACCTCCCCCCCCCCATTCCCCCCCCCCTTTTTTTTTTTTTTCACAAGCACGCGAGTTGCTTGCACCTCGCGCAACACGCAAATACTTGATTTAGAGGGGCAATGCTTTAGTTTTTTTCACAAGCACGCGAGGTGCTTGCACCTCGCGCAACACGCAAATACTATACCCCCCATCACCCCCCCCCCTTTTTGTCTTCACAAGCACGCGAGGTGCTTGCACCTCGCGCAACACGCAAATACTAAACCCCCCCCCCCATCACCACCCCCACTTTTTTTTTCACAAGCACGCGAGGTGCTTGCACCTCGCGCAACACGCAAATACTAGTTATATTATATAAAGCTAAATTACCACTCACTCACTGACTCACTGACATAATTGTTCTCCCAGATGGTGGATGGGGAGGTGGGTATATTTTGACAGATTCGTAAACAAGTAACTCTCAAACCTACGGGAAAAGTGCCAAACCCCCCCTTTTCCCCCCTCTTCTCCCCCCCCTATCGTATCTCGGAAACTACGAGACCCGTATTTTTTTCTTTTTACGGATTCGTATAGAGGAGGCTCGGTAAAGTAAAAACCATTTTTCAAAGTCCCCCCCCCCCCGCCCCCCTTCTCCCCCCTTTAGGCGGATCTCGGAATCTAAGAGACTTGGAACATTTTTTTTTTCAGATTCATTTAGAGGGGCAATGCTTTAGTCGAAATACTTGTGCACCCCCCCCCCCCATCACCCCCCCTTTTTTTTTTTTTTTTCTTCACAAGCACGCGAGGTGCTTGCACCTCGCGCAACACGCAAATACTAACCCCCCCATCACCCCCCCTTTTTTTAATTCTTTTTTTTTCACAAGCACGCGAGGTGCTTGCACCTCGCGCAACACGCAAATACTAGTATATATATATATATATATTCATATGCTTCATACATTGTTGTTGTTACTTGTTGCCAGAGGGCGCGGGCGCTCTGGAATCTTCGAGTGAAGGCTCTATCTCAGTATATAAAATGTACTCTGTGCTTTTAATGACGTGTTTGAAGCAACATCCACAAACGAATCATTTCTTAAATTTTATGACACATATTTATTATTTTATATATAATCTTTGTTTTCCTACTATTCACGTAAAAAAAATTAACAATACATTTAATAAATCCAATTGGCTTACTAAAGGTATAAAAACAAGTTGTAAAAATAAAAGTCAACTATAATATAAATTAAAACACAAGAATAATGAGCCTCATAAGAAGAATTATAAAAATTATTGTAATTTACTGAAAAAATGTATATCGACGTCACGTAAAAGCAACAATACAAACTACATAAATAGAGCACAAAATTAATTGTAAAGCATCGTGGAATATTATAAAAAAACACACTGATACAGATTTACAGGCCACATGTATGTATATCTAAAACTACTATTGACTACTATTGACAACAACGATTATGTAAGTCCTGACTCTATCGCAAATCATTTTAATTATTTTTTTATTGACATAGTCGCCAAGAACAGCCCAGATGGAGAACAACACTCTAATGTAAATAACTTAGATTATATTGAATCAATTGGCAACTCTATAGTTCTATGTCCATTAGATGAGAGTGACATAAAAAAAATATTATGTCTCTAAATGACGCCAAAGCTTCTGGGTATGATGAAATTCGCACTGACATTGTAAAATTATCTGCGAATGTCATTCTAGGACCTCTTTTGCACGTTATTAACCTGTCATTAGAACAGGGAATATTTCCCGATATATTAAAGACATCAATTGTAAAACCGTTACATAAAACATGAGATAAAACTCAAATGGACAATTATGAGGGCGATACTGAAAGTTTTTAGAACTTGCCACTTGTAAACGATATAACTTCTTTGCCCGTTCTTATTTTAAAAGTAAGAGGTTATAAGTTTTACCACTTTGGAAGTCTATATCTGTCAAACGATTGACTTTGAGCAAAAATGGTTTTAGAAACCTAACTATAATTTTAAAAAAATGATGAATGACCTCCGCCGATGTGTTTGTGTTTGCCTGATCCCGCTGGGCCTCCTCCAGGCTACTGGAGGTCGCGCGGTGCGACTCGCACCTGGTAAGGATGGACCGCCGGTGTCGTGAAGAACCGACGCCGAGTCATGACATCGCGGCGAGCCTACAGTTTCACTTTCAAGTAACCACACATATGGGTGCACGCCGAAAAAATAGCCAAACTTTCTCGACTTTAGCTTAAACAGATATTTCTGTGCAAAGGTTTTTAGGGTTCCAACGGAACGGAACCAATAAATAGCCTATAGATTCATCATGTCTGTCTGCCTGTCTGCCCGTCCGTATGTCACAGCCACTTTATTCCGAAACTATTAAGATTACACAGTTGAAACTTGATGGGTAGATGTATTCTGTGAACTTTTTTACGATTTTATAAAAAAAATGAAAAAATAAGTGGCTGCCAATACAATCCTATACGTGCAAGGTGCCTTTAGATAGGTATTTAATGAATGACATTGAGGTTCCAAAAAGATTTTTCCTTGAAGTCAATCGTTTGAAAGATAGGTTCCAAATCGATTAATGCTCAAAGTAAATCGTTTTAAAGATAGATCTAAATTTTAAAATAAAAGGGCGTGAAATCTAAAAACAATATGTACTGTAGATGAAAACTTTGAACAAAAATTTATTTGAACGAATTTTTGAGATATAGCATATTTTCAAAAACCCCGAACATTACTTTGTCATTTATACAAAAATTACGAAAACCAAAGTAATTTATTTGCTACGGAACCCTTCACGGGCGAGTCCGACTCGCAGTTGGCCACTTTTTAGGATTCCTTAGCCGAATGGCAAAACACGAAACCCTTTTAAATTCATCATGGCTGTCTGTCTGTCCGTCCGTTTGTCACAGCCACTTTATTCTGAAACTACTAGAGCTACAGAGTTGAAACTTGTTGAGTAGACGTAATCTGTAACCTCGAAATGAAGGATATTGGATCGAATTGTGACATGAAGAAAAGTGCAAATACAATGGCTGACCCCAGGTCAAACACCGTAATAGTACCCTAAGGCAAAGCTTACCAATAAAAATTTGTGGTAACTGTTTCGTGCTGCAACGCTAGAAAATATATTCGGAAATGGCTGGATTGGGATCAATATGGCTTAGGCATCATGTCATCCATGTCATCTGCGAAAGATGGCATTGTTCTTCTTATGAAAACCCACATAATCTAGGAAAAATTATTGAAGACCTAAACCATCAAAGCGAAAAAAATAATGATTTAGACATGAACATAAACAAACCAAACTATTATCCAAAAGTGAAAACCTAGAGATCAAAATCGATAACTATCCTCTTGAGTATGTGGAAGAATATGTTCATCTAGGGCAGATCGTTTCATAGAAAGACCAATCCACTAAAGAAATCAACAAAAGAATATACGCTGGAAAAAATACTGGTCTCTAAAGGAGGTATTGAAATCCACTGAAATAAGCAGAGTACTGAAAAGAAAGTTTTTGATACATGTGCATCATATAGACAGTCTAGTGTACTGCCAGAGAGCAATGGAGAACAGCATGTTTGGCATGTGCTAGAAAGTAGAGAAATATCGTAACGTATTCAAGACATGCTCGGTCCGAAGGGTCACAGGGGACATGACACCCCCCCCCCCCCCCCCCAAAACCGTACTCGTCAAATTGAAAAAAATCTATAAATTAAAAAAAATATCTTCTGCTCAGATCGCTATGCGGCTCCTGCCCAATTTAGGAGGGCCCAAACGCTCTACGCAGAGATTATGGGGTCTATGGGGCCCCTGTGTAGGCACTGAATTTACAGCGACGACCAGCTGGTTGCATCTGAGAGGGTCATGGCCATCCGGATGACCCGGGGATACCGCCCGATCTACAGTGAGGCGTCGAGCATCCTTGCTGGATTGCCGCCGTGGGAACGGAAGGTGGTATGCCTTCTGCGCTTGTACAATTGGCGCTTAGAGGTGCTACGCCAGGGTGATACTCTGCTGCCGCAGCAAATCGCAGCACAGCGAACAGAACTCCGGCGCGATCTCACGGCGGCATGGAAAGAGTGACTGTTACAACCAAGGTCTAGGCACGCCGCAATTGCGGATATAAATCACCTCTTTGAAGAGTGGCTGGAGGGACGCCATGGCGTCCTCAGGTTCCGCCTGACATGAGTGCTTACCGGACATAGCTCTTTCAGGAGGTAATTGTTTTGGATACAGCGGGAGTACACGTCCGGGTGTTGTCATTGTGAAGACCAACCGGAGGACACGGTGGAGCATACGGTGGATTTAAGCCCCCCTTGGGCGGAGCACCGCCGTGTCCTTATGGAGGCGATCGGCGGCGGCGACCTTTCGCTCTCTCGTCGCTCGTCTCTGGTTCAGAACATGGTGCGGGGCGAGTAGAAATGGAAATGCAGTCGCTTCCTTCTGCGAAGCAGCCATGCTAGCGATGGAGGAGGGTGAACGCGTTAGGAAGAGAACTCTCTTCCTCACGCCCCGCCCCAGCCACCACAGGAGTCGCCCCGGGCGTCAGGGATCGCAAGCCGATCTCCGGCCACCATAGGCGCGGGCTTGCGAGTGGCGAGCAGAGGTAGCCCACCGTCCAGTTACGATAGGTCTGCTATCACCTAAATTATCGGCGCCATGTCTGTCAGACTTCAAAAACCCCCCCCCCCCCAAACTAAAGTCTAAATTTTTTACCGGACACCCTGGAAAAATATACTTTCGAAGTTGAAAACAAAACCAACAACGTTACTTATAGTTTTTATTTACTGATAACATTATAGCGCGCTATATATTGTTAAATAGTCTCTTTCTTTTATTAAATCAACACTATAAAACAATTAATACAGATCGTGCTTTTTAGCACCTGTAAGAGCAATAAGTGTCCGGGTTTTATCCCGGACGCTTACAGGGAAAATCTCCCCGGATGACCCCGGACGATTTGCAAACTAGGACAAATCCGGGGAAACCTAGACGGATGGCCGGGTTTCCGCGGATAAGCCGGTAAGGACCAGGCCCGGGTCGACGGCACGTCGTGTTACCAATAAAAAATTTGTGGTAACTGTTTCGTGCTGCAACGCTACAAAATATATTCGGAAATGGCTGGATTGGGATCAATATGGCTTAGGCATCATGTCATCCATGTCATCTGCGAAAGATGGCATTGTTCTTCTTATGAAAACCCACATAATCTAGGAAAAAGGTGATACTCTGCTGCCGCAGTAAATCGCAGCACAGCGAACAGAACTCCGGCGCGATCTCACGGCGGCATGGAAAGAGTGACTGTTACAACCAAGGTCTAGGCACGCCGCAATTGCGGATATAAATCACCTCTTTGAAGAGTGGCTTGAGGGACGCCATGGCGTCCTCAGGTTCCGCCTGACACGAGTGCTTACCGGACATAGCTCTTTCAGGAGGTAATTGTTTTGGATACAGCGGGAGTACACGTCCGGGTGTTGTCATTGTGAAGACCAACCGGAGGACACGGTGGAGCATACGGTGGATTTAAGCCCCCCTTGGGCGGAGCACCGCCGTGTCCTTATGGAGGCGATCGGCGGCGGCGACCTTTCGCTCTCTCGTCGCTCGTCTCTGGTTCAGAACATGGTGCGGGGCGAGTAGAAATGGGATGCAGTCGCTTCCTTCTGCGAAGCAGCCATGCTAGCGATGGAGGAGGGTGAACGCGTTAGGAAGAGAACTCTCTTCCTCACGCCCCGCCCCAGCCACCACAGGAGTCGCCCCGGGCGTCAGGGATCGCAAGCCGATCTCCGGCCACCATAGGCGCGGGCTTGCGAGTGGCGAGCAGAGGTAGCCCACCGTCCAGTTACGATAGGTCTGCTATCACCTAAATTATCGGCGCCATGTCTGTCAGACTTCAAAAACCCCCCCAAACTAAAATCTAAATTTTTTACCGGACACCCTGGAAAGATATACTTTCGAAGTTGAAAACAAAACCAACAACGTTACTTATAGTTTTTATTTACTGATAACATTATAGCGCGCTATATATTTTTAAATAGTCTCCTTCTTTTATTAAATCAACACTATAAAAACAATTAATACAGATCGTGCTTTTTAGCACCTGTAAGAGCAATAAGTGTCCGGGTTTTATCCCGGACGCTTACAGGGAAAATCTCCCCGGATGACCCCGGACGATTTGCAAACTAGGACAAATCCGGGGAAACCTAGACGGATGGCCGGGTTTCCGCGGATAAGCCGGTAAGGACCAGGCCCGGGTCGACGGCACGTCGTGTTAAGCCATTGCATGCTGGGGTTGCGGGAATGTTCTAACGAGACACCGCGGTCCCGGACCACAAGAGCAACTGAAGGAACATGGTGGGTTGTTAGTCAGTAGTAGCCTGACACTCCCTTCCGCTAAAAATGGAATAAAATGGTGTATTGTGCAATAAAGTCAAATTTACTCGACTTATTATTAGTGACCCCTGATTTAAGAGATGGCCAAAGAAACAGAGGAAGGCCAGGGAAGAGATGGGCGGATGAGTTAAGACAAACCGCCGGGCCCAACTAGAAGAGGGTTGCCAGAGATAGACAACAGTGAAAGATGTTAAAAGAGACCTATGCCAATAGGCACACTGAACTTAGACATACTATAAAACTTAAAAGTTAGCCAAACAGGAAAGTTCAGGAAGAAAAGGCTGATTGGTTGATTGAACTGATTGGTTTATTCTTAGTGTTTTTTACTATAGTGTTCTCAGGTCTGATTTGGCAATAACAGCAGATGTTTACTGTGCCGAACGTCGAACAATGATGGTGAAACTAGCATTGAAAAAGCCCCAACTCTTGAATTGATTGATCTTCACTATTATTGCTCCGTGATAACGCATGACATCGCACACTGCACCAGAAACCGTTGTAACTCTGCAGGGGCTGCGATTAAACCATACGTCGTCTTTCGTACTCATCAGACCTTACTCCTACGGACGTCTTTTTTGTGATTTTCATCGAGGTACAAAATTTGTTCCCAAGAGACAGTACTAAATGCTTTCACAAAGTTTTTCACATTTAGATCCTGAGAGTTCTATCGCAAAGGCATAAAATATAGCCTTCCTATTAGATCGTAACAATTTATAGATAATGAGAGTAGGTATACTTGAGATACTTTGATTCAATAATTATATCACATTTTAGAAAAAAAGAGAGTTTTAATGTTTCAGTACAAATCAGCAATTTCATACATTAACCCTAGCGTTTACTTATATAACTTTTTACTTTACAACTAGATAAATAACTTTTATAGCGTTTGCATCTATACTCGCTACTACGGAACACTTTAAGGGCGAGTCCGACTCGCAATTGGCCATTTTTTTGGGAATATGATTCACTTTTCAGATTCTTCTCGTTGACACTACTGTTGCGCTACATGGTATATTAATCCATGTTAAATTTTTTGACTCGTACAGTAAGCGTTAACGAAACCTGCATAGGAGATTATCGCTTCTACCACTTTTTATAGTTTTGTCATGTCTGTCCGTCTGTCCGTCCGTATGTCACAGCCATTTTATACCGAAACTATTAGAACTTTACATGTGAAACTTGGTAGGTAGATGTATTCTGTAAACCGCTTTCCAATATTAATAAAAAATATAAAAAATATTTAAAATAAAAGGGCTCCCCATACATGGAACTGAAACTGATTTTTTTTTCATGAAACATATGCGTGTGTTATCTATAGACAGGTCTTTAAAAATGACATTGAGGTTTCTAAAACCACTTTAAAGGCCTGGATACTACTACGAATCTGAAAAAATTACTAATCTTGTTATTTGATGTGATTTTATACAACGTGTAACGGAAACCCCATATCTATCTAAAAGAGCTGAAGACAACATCTGGTATGGAACCTCTATGCACAGAAGCATCAGTATTTACAGGAGTAAATACTGATGCTTCTGGTGGACAATGAAATAATAAGCCAATTATTGAATTTTGAAAATAAACTGCAACCCCTGTGCATTCGGTATCGGATAGTTTTGAAGTATCAGTGAAAATAAATTCCATCCTTCCCAATACCGCTTGACCGATGACTCAAAGTCATCTCTTGGGTTTTGGGATTTTTTTTATATGCCAAGTCCCAAAACGGCTTTTGATTCGAAATTAATAGTTTCATATGCGGCGGCAAAGACCGGGAGAGAAGAGTATTGACAAATTGGCTAGGAGAGCTGTTTAAGCTCTCTGTACCAATTTATCAATAGAGGAACTGTTTTATGTTTCCAGTAGGGAGATATACTAAATGAGAGGTCGATTTGTTGTAAAATTGGGAGCATAGGATGGGATGAAAGCGAAAAAACTTTAGGCAGGAAGCGATCTGCCAGGTATTGTCTCCAAAGGTGAAGAGGAGGTTCTGCGCATTCAACTTGGAGCCCATTTATGGGAGTGGATTTCATGGCCCCGATGACAATTCTCAGACATTTGGACTGGACGTTGATCAATTTTTGAAGTGCTTCTTTATTGCAGGGCTCCATAAGAAAGCTGCAGTAGTCCATAGCACTTCTGGTTTGTGCGTTATATATCAGTTTAAGGGTATAGGGGTGAGCTCCCCACCATACCCCAGCCAAAGCTTTGAGAACCGATATAGACTTTTCATTCACATTTTTTAACTACATTGTTAATGTGATCGACTCCAGTCAAACTTGAGTCCAGTTACTCCCAGAAACCTAGCCTTGTTCTCAACTGGAATGGTTTGCCCGACAGGCATCAATATTTATATCGATTGGGGGTACAGAACGCTTGCGGGTAAAGATGACTGCTGTACTCTTTGGGAGACAGACCATGATCAAGAAGCCATTGGTTTAGTGAGGACAGAGAGACATTCATTGATAAAGCGGCATCCTGAATGGAATTGCCACAGACCAACAAAGCAATATCATCAGCATACTGAAGGATTTTACAGTCGAAGTTAAGGGATGAGGGCAAGGTAGCTGTATATACAACGTATAACGGAAAGGGTATATACATACCAAGGGCACGGCTTCTTTGGATTATATCAAACGATATTCATAGGGTCGTCAGTGTTGTCTACATCATCAATGCCAACACTAACGTCCTCTATACTTGGAACATAGACTGGAGCGAATTTGCAGAAAAACCGGTATCCCAGTTCCTCTGTGATATTGTTGGAGGCTGCAGGTGCCAAACTGCTCCTAAAGTGTTTTACCTTTCGCCACAATACTGAGAGAGGAGTGGATGGACTCAATGTATTACAGTATTTTGTCCAACCTTCGCGTTTCTTTCTATTAAGGAATTTTCTGTACTTACTTAGCTAATTTCTATTTGAAGGCAATGAGGTTGTCCAGGTTCATATCGTTGTTAACTGTCTTTTCAGCCTCATTCCTGACTCTGACTATGTTAGTGCATTCCCTATCCCACCATGGGGGGAGGAAGTCTACCGGAGTGTGGCTTTTTGGGGGGGGGCAATCATTTGCTGTGGAGGAGACAGTAGAAGAAAAAGATGAAAAACATTCGTGGGCATTATCATTATTAACTTTTGGCAGAGTTGATATTCTCTAATCCAATATTTTCGCAGATAGATCCCAATCTGCTGCATTTAGTTGATGTTTTAAAAAGGGAGGGAAATTTTAATGGAAGCATTTTTGAAAGGAAACTCAATAATGATGGGATAGTAAGCGACGCCAAATGAGGAAACTAATATTGGGTGAACAGAACGTTAAGTCAATACAATTATTATTCTGTCCAGGTGCAGATCTGCGTGTGGCACTGCCATTGTTAATGACACAGAGGTTCAAGTCATCCAATATATCAAGTAAGCCTATGCCAAAATTATCACAAGTATCTGATCCCCAACGATAATGGTGACAATTAAAATCCCCCATGACCAATATTGGACCGCTTACACTGATTAATATTTTTTTAATTACAGAAAGATATTCGAGTTGTGGGTGCGTAATATAGAATGAAAAAATATTTATATCCTCAGCCTTAACAGCAACAACATTTATGCTATTGCCAACAAAGATTAGATGAATCTGGGGGAATGGTACCGTGCTATTGATGAGGAAGCCACATCCTCCATATCCATCAGGTCTATCATTACGAACACTGGCAGAACACGGTAGCCTGAAATTACTTCCAGGCAGAAGCCATGTTTAAGCTATGCCGCAAACTGATGGTTTAAATTTATTGATTAAAAAAGAAAGATCAGATTTTCTTGCATTAACACTTCTGACGTTCCATTGAAGGAATGTCAGGGGATGGAAAATCCTGAATATAATTTAAAATCGAAGTTAGTTTAAGAAGGAAGTTCATGGTGGGCTAGTCTATCATAGCCTGGTGAAAGTGGGGTAAGGAGTTTAGGATTCTGAAAGACCGTTTGACGGTGTGATTTTTGTGTAGAATGAATGGGACTTGTTGACGGGGGTAGGGATTTGTTGGCTTTTATAATTTTGTGAATGGGAGATTTAGAGACATATGATCTAGACACAGGTGGGAATACACGGCATGCCTCCACATATGATATTGATTTCTCCGCCATCAGAGCTTTAAATACTCTTTTGTCGGGCCCAATTCAGGACAAGCACTGTAATTCGCAAAATGGTTGCCAGTACACGAAACACAGAAACTCCCTTCAGGGGTGACTTCACATCCATCACCAGGAATTATCTGCACCACATTTGTAACATCTTAGTTTTGAACGCGTACGCGTGCGGGTATGGCCATATCGACAGCAATGGTAGCATATTATTGTAGGATATGTGTATCTCTCAACTGGTAGGGCTGAGTAAAAGCTGTACACACGTTTGGGGAGCACTTGTCCATCAAATGTCAATACGACAGTTTGTGTGGGCTTCCACTCAGTCCCTCCAGAAGAGGACACCCTACGACTCATCCTTCTGGTCTTGATGACGGCACCACACCCTTCTGGAACCTGGATGTTTTTGATAATTTCATCCTCTGACCATTCTACTGGTATATCACTAACAATACTCATTCTAGAAATGTTATACTGCGGAATGGTAGCAATATAGTTGTGTTGGGTTAAAATTTTATGATTGAGAAAACTGTTTCCTGATGTGACTAAAACTCAACTGAGACACGATTTCTGCCTATACGTTTGATCCCATCGAGACGTATGTTATTCACGTTATTCATCGTCAAAAACATATCAAACTTAATGGGTTGTAGCACAGAGCCTGATGTCTGTTCGTCTTTCAGAGATACATTGACAATAAACGGTGAATTATCTCTTACTGTATATAACTGTCTGCCAGTCGTATTTTTGGCTATCTTTGGTCTTATATTTGCCACAGTAGGTGAACCAGCGGTCCTTTTACGATTTGCGGTCTCCGTATCCATACAAGGATCTTGCGCGGCTATTTCATTACCATGAGGGAAGGTAATAACATCAGGTGGGTATGGATCAGGGGGTTTTTTGGAGCTCAGTCTGGATAATTATAGATAACAAAAATGAACAAAATAGTAAACAAAAAGGACAAATACAGCTAACTACAAACCTTAAACCCTTAAAAACACTCAAAAAGACCAGTTTCTATCTTGATTCACACTAAAAAAGACACCAAAATCAAAAAAATCTTAGCACTGACAAAAGCACGTGTTAAGCCTTCACCACTACCAAGGTTTTACATACTCTTTGACTACCAACAAATGTCCCTGGAGATTTTTTCTTCCTTAATCATTTTAATGGCATTTGTCAAATCATTCACATTAATAAGCGTCCTTTTCTTTTTCTCTCTACTTCTAGGCATAATTTTTGAAATAAAAAAGATATTTGATTAGGAATATATTACATGAATGTGAAATAATTTAACAAAGTATTTTCTCGACCAAAGGAACAACTGATTGACCGAGGTACAACACTGCTACAACACTGCTCCACCATCAACAAAACGGTGGATTTTAAATAGTTTTGAGGATACTTATCTCGTAATTTTTTTATTATTTTGACGCTTGTTAAATAAAAGAACCCATAGCATATGAAAAATAATTGATTATTATAAAGCGTTTAAAACTATCAGACTTTAAAATAAATGACAAATACACTCGCGAGCAACCAAATCGACTCAACCCATACGTGCGCATAAATACAGGATGGCCCGATTACAGTGGTCCAAAGATTTTTTTTCAGCTTGAGAGCATCATAAGTGATCATTTAAAACATACTTTAGTTAGCGAAAATTTATGGTTTAGAAATTATGTTTTTTTTTTAATTTACCCGAAATTTAAATATTTTTGACACAAAACCGAGTTGTTATGAAAAGTACTGGACCGAATCGAATGACATTTGGTATAAGCATAGGGCAATAATCTACCTATCGCGCTATAGGGTCATCAGTGTAAATAACTAGACTAGATTATTAAACAAAAAAAAAACATTATTTAGAAACCATAAGTTTTCGCTTAGCTAAAGTATGTTTTAAATGATCACTTATGATGCTCTCAAGCTGAAAAAAATCTTTGGACCACTGCAAACGGGCAACCCTCTATATGTATTTTTCGAAAAATACATTACTTATTTTAAATGTTATTATAGCGTTCGAAAGCTTGAGAGACTTTAGCTTTAATATGGTACCACTTTTCTTAACAATTAGTATTATTATGGTATTGCCCCCCCCCCCCCCCCCCTAGCTCTAATCACAGCTTGCAGTCGATTTTTCATCGACCTGATCAATTTTTTGACGGTGTCTTGAGGAATTCCATCCCACTCCTCTAATAACGCCGCCTTTAGTTCCTCTATTGTCGAAGGGACTGGATTTCTGGCCCTGACTCTTGTTTTGAGCTCGTCCCATAAGTGCTCCATAAGTGGCCAGTCCATTGTCTGTATATTCACTTCGTCCAGGAACTGCCGAGTGATACGCGACGTGTGACACCGGGCATTATCATGCATTAAGACGAAGTTCTCGCCGACAAATCCTGCGTAGGGGACAACGTGGTCCTGAAGTACGTCGGTACTATACCGATCAGCTGTCAGCCCTCCTCCTCGGCCTCCCCCGGGCACGAAAACAAGCTCGGTTTTTCCGTCTAAAGAGATACCAGCCCATATCATGCAGGAGTCGCCGCCGTATGCAACCGTTTCAGCGAAACAGCACTGCGCAAATCGCTCGCCCGGACGCCTGTAGACCCGGCCTCTCCTGTCACTGCCACGCAGACACATTCAGCACTCGTCAGTGAACAAGACCGACTGCCATTGCTCGACGCTCCAATTGAGATGCTCTCGAGCAAATTGAAGGCGCACTTGTCGGTGGCCTACAGTTAATTTTGGGCCCATGGCAGGCCGTTTTGGAGTGAGATTGGCTTTCCTCAAACGTCTTCTTAATGTCCACTCGCTGACAGCCACCCCTCGAACACGCCTCAATTCCTGCATCACATCAACACCCGTCAGGTGCCAATTCCGCAGCGCAATTGTAACGATGAAACGGTCGTCTCTCTCTGAAGCGCACCGGTGGCGGCTGGCTCTTGGTCTCCGATTAAAGGCACCAGTCTCTTGAAATCTTCTGTATACCCTTGATACAGCAGACTGGCTCAAGTGAAGCTGGGCAGCGACGGTTCGCTGACTGAGTCCTTGTTGCAACAGAGCAACAACTTGAGCAGCTTCTTCAAGCATAGTGTCCATAGTTTCTTCAAAACAATGAGTGCAATTTGCGGAGATGTGTACAGGTCAACTTCTGATAAGCGACTGAGGAGTTAATTTTTTTTATTTTTATTAAATTGCATCTCGCAGGTCGACCTCTGAGGTTGTCGGCTGCTTAACCGGGCTTGCCTGTGGTTACCTTAATTAATTAAAGCCTCCAGCCAGGGCTTATTATAAAACTTACAAACTAGGCGACTACACGCTAAGGGCACCCCCTGTGGGGTACGGACCTCGGCTTAGGGCGTCGCAGGGGGTTGGCAGCTAGGGACAGGTTGGATCATATCATTATTATTATTTAATAAGGGAATTTAAAGCTACTGGCTCAGCGTCGCGGGCTGGCTCTGGCAAGGGCCTCGGCGGCGAGGACGGAAGGACGGTCGGTTTTTGTGTTTGTGTGCTACTGTACTTGTTTCCCTACGGCTCTCTTGGAGCAGGGTGATTGCGTCATCGGGAGTGAAAAGAGTATGCCTTGGTCGGCGAATCTTAGAGATACGCGAGGGTTCGTATTGGGCGGCCGATACGATAAGGGGATTCCTATGTTGGATTGCAGTATCAAAGAAACGCTTGGAGACAAGTTTCATGAACTGCTGTATGGTGGGCATCTTGGGGTCTACATGAAGAAGCTCATTTCGAACATAAAAGGGGGCTCCCGTGACTCTACGGAGGAATCGCTTTTGAAGGGTCTGCATCTTGTGGAGGAGGTAGGGCTTTGCGTGTGGGAAAACAACGCAAGCGTAGGTCATGATGGGACGGATGACCGCGGTGAAAATACGCAGGTGGCACCTGAGTGATAACTTGCTGCGGGAGCTAAGAATGAAGCGGAGCCTACCTAGAGCGAAAGCGGCGCGCGAACGTGCCTGCTTTATGTGCTCAGCGAAGGAAAGGTGTTTATCGAGGACCACTAAGTATTTGGCTTGCTTTTCCCAAGGGATGATCGGCTTGCCGTACATGGTAATCGGACGGGGGGAGGGTGGGTTTATCCACGGTTTAGAAAAGAGGACTGCCTGGCTTTTGTCTGGATTGACTTCGATTCTCCATTTCCGGAACCACTTGGCCAGAGTGTTTGCGGAAGTTTGGAGAGTGCGAGCGATGGCATCGGGTTTAAGACCGGTATAATAGATAGCCGTATCGTCGGCAAATAGGGCTAGCTGAGTATTTTTATGCTTGGGGATATCGCTAGTGAATAGCGTGAAAACGAGGGGGGATAGTACGGAGCCTTGAGGAACTCCTGCGCGAATGGGATGGGGGGAGGAAAGCTCCCCCTCAATTCGGTAACGAAAGGTGCGATTCGATAAAAAGTCCCGTAAGATGAGCACGAGACGGTCAGGCACGCCGAGTTGGTAGGGTAGACTGGGTACGGTTGAAACAATTTAGCTTTTATCGTTTATAATTTTGTTGTTTATCAACAAAGTGACAATTATGATACGTGAAATTCAAATGTGAAGTTTCAGCTACGATATGGCTGTATCATTATAGTTCCCGGGTTACTATTTTTAGAAATATATGAAATTAAAAAAATAAATAATTTTGTTTCAACCGTCCTAATGCCAGGGGCGGTTGAAACAGTGATTGGAGTCAGTTGAAACACATACAAATAATACAATAAATACTAATAAAACATGTTTTATTTATGATTTATACTAATTATATGAATAAGTATGGCACCGCATGACAATATTCATCAGTAAAATCAAAACTATCCCTTTCTTAGAGGTTACTAAACTAACTTGATGAGTACCACATCTAGCTATAACTCTGTCATGCTTTTGTACGGTGTTTATGCCGGTTTCATCAGTGCTATTATATCTTAGGGCTCAAAGTTATAACGGTCCATGACAATGGACAAATTATCACCTTGACAAGCTTGTAGCTTGTGCAACGCGTACAGACAGTTCAGGGTTTCTTCTCATAAACATCTGAAACCATTCAATATTATTATAATCCTGGCTCCTGATCTTCATTAAAAATACGATTGTGTGCTTTATACTACGGGGTATCCTCCTTTATCTTCTTTGCTAGAGGCATTTCGCTTTCGAATGTATCTTTACAGAGAACAGTGGTTTCATTTCGCTTTCGAATGTATCTTTACAGAGAACAGTGGTTTATATCAAGTTTGTCTGTTTGTTTGTTTGTTTGTTTGTTACTATAGCTCCACAAGTCAATTTTCTCTCTGAGAGACTTCCTTACCCGGATTCTGGGCATCTACAAAAAATAAACATTAATATATTTTCTGTTTTAAGCATACCCTCAAAAATGTTTCAACCGTCCCCAACCACACTTTTGGTAAAATATACATTTTAATTACGACAGTAATAATAACACATCAAAAAGAGTTGCTATCCCTTATTCTACAAGCTTCATAATAATCAGAAATTACACACTTAATACATTCACTTTAAAAGAATAGATAATATAAGCGTTAATGTCAGAAGAAAAATACTTACTTTTGGGTGCTAAAAAACAATATGGCATCCTGCACTCAACGACAACGCGCGGGAAGCCGCGCAACACTGAATTCGCGTTCGGACCTGTCGTCCGCTTCGTTTTCCTCTTGCACCTCTCACTCCACACGTAACCGTTTACGAGACATTAGCTCTGTTTCAACCGTCCTTTGTTTCAATCGTACCCAGTCTACCCTATAGCTTATAGATTAAGCCATTGTGCCAGACTTTGTCGAATGCTTTCGCTATGTCGAAGAATAAGGCTCCCGTTATTGCGCCCCATTCGAAGCCGGCGCTGACGTGTTCTATGATGCGGTGAACTTGTTGGATACATGAGTGTTCTAAATCCGAACTGCTCATTGGGTATTAGACTCTTTGCTTCGGCAAAATCTTTGAACCGCTTATATGTAAGCCTTTCATAGATTTCACCGAGGACGTTGAGTAAGCTAATGGGACGGTAGCTAGACGGGTCAGACTTGGGCTTGCCTGGTTTGGGAATACCTATGACGGTGGCCTGTTTCCAGGTTGCGGGGAACATATTATTGCTCAATGCGCCATTGAAGATGGCAGTCATTAGCACTATAAACTGGGCGGGGAAAAGTTTGAAAACCCTATTGGTGATGCCGTCGGAGCCATGAGGAGTTAAATCGGTTGCGAGGGTTTTTATAGGGGTGTATCGTAGCACAAGTCGTGTGTACCGTAGATAGTGAATTTTCCTATACACCCGTTTAAATTGCTTAAATAAAAAAGTACTGAATATTTTTTATGACAGTGGTGTTGATGTAAAGCTAAAGTCTCAAGCTTTTAATGGACATATATTTCTTTATAAATAAAATATGTATTTTCCGGAAACTAAAGATATGTATGCGTGCTTATGGATTGAGTCGATTTAGTTGCTCGCGAGTGTACTTACTTTTTCGCCAAAAAATTTTTAACGTCGATAACACCAAACACCTTAATGGCGGTATGTGACTAACTTCACATTGAATAGTCGGTAGTGATGTACCGAATATCATAGACAGTAGAATTTAGTATTGCGCGAATATTTGAAACGAGACGAAATTTGCCAAGGTTCAACAGGTTCTCCTACCTACAAAATTGATTTACGTGTCCCGTCTGCATTTTGGCGAAATCCAATTTCAACCTGAGGGTCGAATGGCTGGAGTCTCACCATGGAACTAATTTTAATTCTTTTGTGGTGAGAGCGACGACCGAACATCTGTCGACTTTCTTGAAGGAGGAATTTTGGCCGAGAGGAGTTACCGGACACCGCGCAACACACGACGTCGATAACTCGTGTAACATAATTTTAAATTGATATGTAAAAAAAACACTCTGTACACGCGTACGCATTCATAAATAAATTGCGACGTTGCCGTCCTTCAAGTACTTTATTTTTAGTTATTTACTGTAATAGCATGTATTTTATTTGTATGGACCAAGTTTCCTAAAGTAAATAAATTGATTGATTGATAAAGTGTGCACCTACCTGCTTAATATATAACAAATAAAATGAAATATTGCTCTTGCACTTTATTGTTAATTAAATTAAAAATACAACACGTAGGTACCTAATTATTATAGCTATTAAAAATATTCATATACAAAGTAAATCAATAACAATTAGTCAAGACATATTACCTCCGAGATAATTGTGTTATTACTCTACGCATACGATAAAATGGCAGTTTAAATTAATGAAAAACAAAAATGGTGAATCATAGCTTTTCATTCAGCAATAACTACGCAGGTAATTATACAATCGGTTCTAAAAAATTTTATAATGTACAAAGGCACAGATTTCTGTTTCAAATTTAAAATTTTACTGGCTGGTTTATCTTTGTTAAGCTGTAAGAAAAAATATAAAGGCGACGACCTTAGAACAACAACGCATAGAAGAGGCGTCTAGAACAAAACACGAGCGATTTCGTGTGTCCACTTTATTTTCTTTGTGTGCGTGAGCCGAATGTGTCTACGTTCTTCAAACGCACACAAATATAGCTTTCAGTGATACCATTACCAGACCATTACCCACAAAAATGGGAAAACGCACTATTATGTTGCTGGATCAAATCAAGTATTTTATGTTATGAAACTAGATAAGATGATGTTTTTTCATGTAATATGACTTATATGACATATATTTACGGAAGGTAAACGAAATGAGATATCGTTTATTGCGTTTAGAATGTTTGATGTGTAATGTGTTATAATGATATTATAGAAATGTATTAATTGCTTGAAAAATCTCGTTTGATATCAATTAAAAGTATGTGGTGTATTTATGAAATAGAAAAATATTATTGAGAACATTACTTAAATGAAATAATCTTAATCAATAAAATTGTCATCTTTATGATGCCACTCTTCGAACTAACAGTAACTTTTAGTTATAAAACACTGTAGGTAAATAAATATAGTTTAGTTTGACGCATACATAATTGCCGCCAAAACTATATATTTTTTTAAACAAAAATAAGCACAAAAGAAATCAAAATGGGTATTTTTTTCCTCACGGATAGCAACATTGATTTGTGATAAGTTAGGTTATTAGAATTTTTGTTTGATGGTCGATTTACTTAAATATAATGTATAAAATAATAATAATAATATTCCACAACTTTTCACACAACGCCATCTAGTCCCAAACTAACTTGTGGTATGGGTACTAGACAACTGATAAACATACATATATATTTCTAAATACATACATATTATAGATAAATTACACCCAGACAAAGAACAAATGACCGTGCTCATCACACAAACATTTGTCCTAGGTGGGAATCGAACCCACGACCTTGCGCACAGCAGTCAGGGCCACTGACCACTATACCAAGTAAATGTAAATTAATTTTAATTAATGTAATTAAGTAAATGTAAGTATTTACTTGTGAAATGTAATTTGATTACACGTTTTTTTTGTTTTCCTGAAGGACTATGACATCCCTTTACGCTACAAACGGTCGTTTTAAATTATTTACTCGCGAGCTCTGTTCGGCAGAATGTGACCTTGAGTACTGACGGCTCGTCGAGCAAAGTTAGCCAAAATGGCTAAGTTTTAGTTGCCTCACTTTTTGTACTCGTACTATTCTTCTATGCGTTGTTGTTCTAAGGCGACGAGAATCTTAAAAAAATTAGGTCAAGACTGTATTTAAGCGAATTAGTGAAATAACATGTATGTATGATAGACTTGAATGATAATACAGTGATTATCATTAAACTGTGTTTATCTCATAAAGACAGACCTAACCAACAAAGAACTAAAACTTTTTTAAAAGTATGCTAAGCCCATCAATAACGAAACAGTATGTAGATTTGCGCATGGTCGTTAGGACATAAAAACAAGGACCATAAGCGCAGTTTTAGTAATCAATAGTACATTGTTCATCGAGGGGAGAAAGTGACCGATTACCAACGAGGGTGTAGTTTGAGGCCCGAAGCACAGCTGAGGGCCTTAATACACACGAGTTGGGAATCGCACTTTCTTCCGAGTGATACATAGTGCTTTATACTATACCTACGAGGAAAATAGCTTTTTGTACATTAATAAATGAAACCGAGTTACAAGATAGGACCTATGGCCATAGACAGTAGGTACCTCATTTATTTTTCGCGCCAAATTGTTATTCTTATTATGTTCGAATACTGAAAGTTAATGTGAGAATTTGTTCAGCAGCGTGTTGGGAGTAATTTTAAATCAATTTTGAGCAATACTATGTGACCTGTATCATTTTCTCTTGGTGATAAAAACTTTTTTGTCTTTTGGCATTATAAGTATTTTTAGTTAGCTACAGAAATGGGTCTAAATTAAAAAAAAAAAATAGCGCGTTAGTAATGGATTTTCACACACTTCCCTCCCTCACCAGTGTCTCCAGCACGTTAGTAATGAATTCTCATACACTTTTGCGACCCGCACATTTGTACTACAGTGATGACGTCCTTTCTGTCAAACTTTTTAAAAAGTAATAAGGCACTTTCCGAGCAGGTATAGTATAAAGTACATATTGTTTTTGATGATCAAAAAGTGCTGTTTGTCAGTCATACTTGAACAAATAACTTAAATTTTGATATTGATTATTAAGTCTAGAACTGAAGAATTCCATGCCTGAAATAACTATTTATTTATTTACGATTAAATGCCTGTGTGCAATTATTTCTCTAAGGCAGTTCAAACCTTTCGTTAAATCTATATCCTTTTATTATGTTTTGTGAAATATTTTTACCATTGAAATGGTGGAATGTGTCTGCACTGAATGTTTTTGATTTGATTCTGAGTGAGCTAATCAATCGATAGATTTTATGTTATTGCACGAATGCTAACGAGAGATTACTTAAAATTAAGCTTCTGTTTAGGCACTCACTATGTATTTATTTTTCTTACTTTCTAATCTAACATTTTAGAAGCAAAGGAATACAACAGGCCTTTAAAATTAGATTGTAACTTTTATGTACTTGACAATAAATCAATGATTTAAAGATAAATAAGGGGTAACCCCAAACCACATTCGATACACTAATGCTTTCAAATAATTTCATAAAATTATTGTTGGAAAACTATGATAAAGTTACAGTGGTGGACAGTTGATGGTCGACACTATGAGTGTAAAATGACTTTTTCATCTCACAGACCTGTGATTGTCGTCGACCACATGATTCCAATAACCATGGAAATAAGGTCAAAAAGAAAGAGTGTTATAAAAAGTTCTATATTCTATTAAAATACATGTTTGGTCAAGTACTTTTTGTAAGAACTTAAATTTCCCAGTTTTCATGTTCATAGAGGTTTAGGGTGGTAAGCCCAGGAAGAGAAAGTGTGATGAGCTGGACTGTTCTTAGAGAATTGGTCTACTATCACATAGAATCACGAAAGATGGAAGGAGGGAAGGGGTGCCTTTGCCCAGGACAGCACTAATTCCCATGAATGGCCTAACCTTACTTTATTTATTTAGAAATGTGTATAATCAACTGTCCATCACAGTATATAACGGTTGTTATGCTATATTATTTACATATCTATAATAAAAATATAGTAATTTGCTCCCTCTGACACAACATATTATTGAAAATATATGAGGGTGCTTATTTACCAACAAAATAGTAACAGGCGCAATATCAGTTTCAAACAGTCATTTATATAATACTATATAATTGGTTAAACATAATATATGAGATTGGTGAGCCCTTAGACTAATAGCTACGTGTTTCAATATCCACCCAAATATTTTAAAGTTATTAATATTTTGTTGAAAATTATACTTTTGCTCTTTTTGGAGATGGGTGTATCCCTTTGCATGTATCAAAACAATATTGCTATTGGTCTATAGGCCACATCCCATATAAATTGACCACATCTCCTTTAAAATACTTGTCTTGAAGAATTTCATTCAGACTTACTTTTAACCGTGTATAAGATTTGATTTGTTTGATGTATTAGATACAAAGCACTCACAAAGACTGCATTAGCCCTGAAATTACAAACAAATATATTAACAGATGTGAATAGCTGCAGTTGTGAAGTTAAATAATTATAATGATAAAAATAATAAATATAATTATATGGAAACTTTAAATAGTTAGTAACTTTCGAATGCCACATTGCATTACTCAACTTCAATTTCAAAACCATTTACCAAATAGCAGAGATCTAGTGCTTGTAATAAAATCCATTATTTTTATACACAAAACCACAGTAAACAAAATTAACTTACTGTCCCTCTTTGAAATACTCCTTTAAAGTGTTGGAGAATCTCTTGGAGTATTTAACAAATTCTCTCTTCCTCTGTTCTAGAACCTGTTTGCCTGTTCCCGGTGTGTATGTGGATACTTCATTTACAGCATCCAGTAACTTCTTGATTGCTGAAGCAATTTCTCTGTGGACAGAACAGGGTTGATTCAAGGTAAATAATGAAAAACATAAATCATAACCTATGTATTCTTTTGCTTCACCCTCCCATCCCATATATAAGGGCAGTAGAGGGAACAGGGTGGGTTTTTAGTCAGTAGAAGTCTGACATCCCTTTCTGCTCCACCCTCAGCAGGAGAGTTATTTTTCCCACCGAAAAGAGAAATAAAAAGGCATTCTTTGGTCCAATATGGCTGACTTAAAAGGCCAAAATCCTTTCACCTTGTGTATAACTTTTTTTTATAATGCACTTACTTAATGGTCTCCAAAAAAGTTTTCCGGTCAGTAATTTCATCAGGAATACGGCTCAAGATTTTTTTCAAAGCTGTTGACTTTTTGTTCAATTCTTGGAATGCTTCTTCAGTCCTGTTCAGTCTTAAATCTGCACCTGCAATAACATGAATACACACTTAAAGAAAAGAAAAAGAACCACATGAACAAGTTACCAAAATATATTATAAATGTTAATTGCTGACATAAATGCAATTTTCAACCAACATAAAAACTAAGGAGATTTTCGAGTAGCCATACCTACTATTAAAATTTTCAGAAGTTCCCTTATTTTAGGTACTCAGTGATACACACACACGCACACAATGATAATTGAAGATTCACAATATTTTTTGTGATCATAATGTGTTATATTTATTTATAACTAAATCCACAACTCATAAACAATGTTTTTATAGTATCTTATGTCTAATCTTTTAGCCAATTATGGTTTTACAATTTATTCACCAGAAGTTACAAATATGTCGGGAATAATAAACGTTAACATTATACAGTACTAGCTGTGCCCCGCGGTTTCACCCGCAAATAATCCTACTACTGTTATTAACTCGATGATTTCTGAATATTAATGAATAGATGTTAAAATTTAAGTATACCTATCTAATTCGTACTGGATAGAGAATCTCGAAGTACAGAAAGTTGTTAATTATATTGTTAAGAATAGATTTACAGTATTTCGGTATATACAATATTTTAGTCCTACTTTCTTCTATACTAATATTATAAAGAGGTAACATTTGTTTGTAAGTTTGTTTGTATGGGCTAATCTTCGAAAGTACTAGATGGATTTGGTATTTTTAAGTATTTGATTTGAAATTTGGTATGGAAGTAAAATGAAGCTTGGGGAAAGGTTATAGGCTACTTTTTACCCGACTGCAAAAAAAGGGGGTTATGTTTTTATCGTGATAAAGTCGACGGGAGCGAAGCCCCGCGCGATTGTTAGTGTGGTATAAGTATGTTTTGGTTTTCCCTGCGTCCGGATCTACATAGATTAAGCAACATATAATTGGCAATGTGCGAGTCAGACACGCCCATGACGCGTACCGTAGTGGCTATGGCAAATAACTTTGTTTTATCATCGTGTTTGTATGAATAACAAAGTTCAAACGATCCATATTTTCAAAAAAATGGCCATGTGCGAGTCAGACTCGCCCATGAAAGGTTCCTTAGTAACTACGCCAAATAACTTTGTTTTTCATAGTGTTTGTATGAATTACAACGTTATATTTGCGGTTTTAGAAAACATGCTGTTTTTTTTTAAAGTTTACATTAAGATCTGCAGCATATAGGTATATATTTTTTTAATTTTCACTCCATTATTATAGAAGTTAGAGGGGGGACACATATTTTAGCACATTGGAAGCGTATATCTTTTAAACGATTAACTTAATGAAAAAGTGGTTTTACAAACCTCATTGTCATATTTAAAGACTTGTCTATAGATACCACACACGCATAGGTTTCATGAAAACAAAATATTTTCAGTTTCAGTTCCAAAGTTATATTTGCAGTTTTAGAAAATATGCTATATCTCAAAAACTGTTGACCCGATCTCGTCCAAATTAATTTTCGTTCAGAATCAGGTCCATGTATGAGGAGCTCCCCTGAATTTTAAATATTTTTTTCTTTTTTTTTCTTAAAATCGGAAAGCAGTTCACAGAATACATCTACTTTCCAAGTTTCACATGTATAGTCCCAATGTTCCACGCGCGCCTCAGAGCTGTCAACACCAGTGACGGGGCCTCATTGGGCCTACAGTACGGACTACAGTCATGCCTTTTTTAAATATTTGCTTTACATAATTTGCCTTATTGTGGATTATTTATAAAAGTTAGATATGTAGTACTGCAGACTCTTTTTTAGATCTACATAAACCCTACATTTTTGTAGTACATGATCTTTACGTATATCTAAGCATTTCGCCAGCGCACGCGATTATAGTAATTTAACGGCGTATTTTCTTACGATTTACTTCACTAATACACTTAATTTTAGGAAAACCGAGAGCAGTAGCGTAATGCTAGATAGCCTTCCTCATGAAACTGCCTATCATAATCAGAAAGAATTTTTGAAATCCACCCAGTACTTTCGAAGATTAGTGCGTTCAAACAAACAAACTTTTCTGCTTTATAATATTAGTATAGTATAGATTAAGAAGTGTGCATGGGTATTAGACAAATACGTCGGTATTAAATAAATGTGTCAGAAATCACTACAAAATCTGAAAAGACTACTAACACTCAGCTTCTGTCAAGGTTCCTTGGAGCCGTAGCAAGCTTTCATTCATGTTGATGGGTATATCAGCTCTTCTCATGATACCTGCCACCAAATCATAGTTCAGGCCAGGAACAGCTGCTTCTGCCTTGGTAAGGGCAGCACGGAGTGTCTGAGAAGCTCCCAAATCATACTTCTCTAACTGAAAAGTAAATCACACTTCCATTTGTAGCATTAAATTATACTCAATTTGTGTCTTGTTGTTTTACCTCTCAATGGATAGTAAAGAACATCTATCTGTTATTACAATGAACCATTAACCACTTACAATACAATCTTGGGTATCAAAATCTTATCTTGCTACTAGATAATGAAAGTGTATACTTAATTTCAACACTATCTTAAATATTTACAAACAAGTTACAATATAAACTTTAGTGTCTTATTGAATATCAAAACCAAAAAACCAACAATGTTTGGTAAAACCTTCAGAAAGTAACAAACTAAGTATGGTTAGATAAAATAGGTTGGTAGTTAGAGGGGAGAGATGGGTTTTCACAAGGAAATCCAGAACTGGAATCTTAGGTTAATGTGTCAAATCAAGGGAATAGTGTGTATGGTTGGTAGGTACGAAATTAGTTTAACACACAATATTTCTTTGTAGTATGTGTTCCCTATAAGCAGAAATAACACAGTATAAAAAAGAGAAAGCTTTTATTTACAAAAGGGATGTTTCAATCAATATGCCAGACAATAGCTTAATAATAAACAAGGTAACAATTCCTTTAACTATTTTACTGCATAAAACATCAATTTAGTTATAGCGCTGAACAACACTGGCTTTGTGTCATGTGAGTATTTTATAGAGCTAAATTTATATGTTCTGACAGATTTTTATAATTTATAGTTTCACAATAGTCTGGAATGAATTTAAATAATATTGAAATATAATTATGTAAATATAAAAATGTATATACAAACCCATTTTTGATTAATTACCTAGTGCATGCAAAAGCGAGTCATTTGCTTTTCGCCTTAAAATTCATTAGGAATAAGATAATTAAAAAGCTGTCACAACCACTTCCTACATTGTCGTAACATGAGAAACACTAGTTCCTTGCTTTCTACACTTCAAATTCATCAAGGGATTTGTCATTATTATAATGACTACTTTTTATTTTACATAAGCACATATTTTCTCTAAACGAAATTTTAATAATTAATATAAGATAACCAATATGAACTCAATGCAACATACCTGAGTTAAAACGGGACGTATGAGAACGGGCAAAACTAAAGAAGTAACAGGTAGTTCATCACCCATTGTCATTGTGGTTAAGAAATTAGGATTTACCAATATTTAGAGACACAGTTTAATATTTCGTTAAAATTAAAGAAAGCAGCAGAAACGTCGAATATTCGTATTCAATAGCAAATTAGCAATATTCAGCAGTTTGACAATTGACACATTTAATATATATTTTTTTAATTTGTTCGCCTTTATAAAGGCAGGCATCGGTCTAAAGACCATTCAGCCTTGACACATTTGGACGTAGTTAAGCAGAAAGGACTCAATCCACACTTTGGCCTAAATTGAGTTAAGTATGCCATCGTACTCCTGAAAGTCGAATCTATCATGTAGTGAAAACATTTTTTTTAAATGTACACGGAAACTAGTTTTTCTCACTACCCCGACTCAACCCACAGTATGAAGAGCATACAAAATGTATTTGCTGAAAGAACTCAGTCCGCTTGAATTGTTTCTGAGTAATGACATTCCTATGAGTATGTTCTTAAAGTCCATAAACCAGAATAAACTCAAACAGTTTGGATCCTGTCTGAGAATTAGTTTTGATTGGAAATATAATATTATCAAATAACTGAAACAACTCAAACAGTTTGGGTCATTTCTGTGATATAGGTTTACTGACATATAAATATTTATCTTTGTTTATCAGAAACGACTCAAAACACGAAATATTTCAGAAAAACAGCTTTTGATGAACAGTAGGTACATTAGGACATAGCTGAGCAAAAATTACTCAATCTACAATAATTCACTTTTGACATAATTATGGGCTTTCCAAGTTTCAGCTGTAATTTCTCAAACAAAAAGTTGAATTTTTGCCCCTTATTATTAAGAAGATAGTTTGTATGTTATTATCTGTAAATATTCATCTATATACACTCGAGAGCAATAGAATGGCACACCCTAGATATTTACAAAAAATAAAACATTACATTTTACATTCTTAATAAAATTGATAAAACATTAAAAAGTAGCAATGTCAACTTAAAGGTTCATTAATTACCTTTTCAATGATACCAAGCATACCACCAAACAGTATGTAAAATGCTCAAAAGGATCTTTTAGGAGATGAAATGAAACTTACAAGTAAAATTGCAACTATTGCGTTTAGGGAACTAGACATTGAATGGAAATGAATCAGGAAAATACAATAATTATGTTTATTTTGCAAATACCTAAGATATAAATAACACATTCACACGTCATTTTTTTTTGTAAATGTAAACTAGAAGAGGCCAATGTTTCCTAACTAAGAAACACTGAAACAAACTCAACGGTTAACGTCTCTTTTAAAGTCCATACAATCTGTAGTGATTAAATCATATGAGAGCCATGTAGGTTTATGTCTGTTGAGCCTTTAAGAGGACAGAATCTCACAGATTTGAGCAGGCCCGTCTAAACAGTGCAAGCATTTGTCAGTTGTTGCGTAGCTCAACTTAGAACCTTAAGGAGCTCGATCATTTTGACGAAAAATACCAAAGTAGGGACATTTGGGTAGGCCAGCGTTCCAATACTCTTCGATGGATTAATGCAGCCGTTGGAGTTTTGTAGGAGCTGGATTTCTTGCTCTTACCCGCCTTTTAAGGTTTCAATTTTATTTTATTTTATTTCACATGTGCAGTCAATCATGCTTCAGCTAATTTTCTGACTGTCCACCGACGTATGCTGACATTGCGTACTTCTCGAATCAGTTGTCCCAGCCCAACCGCGTTCAGCTGTCGATTTCATATAGGTCTCGCCACAAGAAAGCAGTCGTTGCGCTCTGACGTGGTATGTTCATTGTTGTATATTCATATATTCTTCTACGGCGTAAATTCACTCGTGAAATCAGTATCTTTAGGCAAAAAGAATGAAAACAAAATGGATTTAATCCAATTTTCAGAAGAAGATTTTGAAGTCCTTTGGCCCCAGGGATATATCATTCCTCAAGCAAAGATCGAAGATTTCAGATCTATATTTACTTTAATAGGTACCCAAAGACTGTCATACATTTCATAATAACCATAATGGAAACAGCTGTATTGACTAGGATTTTGATGGATACGGGCCAAATCTTGACTTTGACTGAGTATGAGGGAAATAGATATGAGTGCTCATTTTCGCGCTGTTTTTACAATATTTTTAATTTTAATGATGGGGTTTTTACGTGTTTTTGTTAACTTGATGATTAATGTTACAAAATTTTTAACTTTTATGTGATAATACTCGTTAAATTCTTTTAAATAACTTATTTTCTAGTCGATAGGTAGTTTTGAGTCGATACTGAGAAAATAAAAAAAACACCTGTCTTTACAAATTTAGGTTTAATTGTAAGGACTCAACCCACATTTCATCTAATATCTCGAAATCTATTGCAAAATATATCACTATTTTGATAGACAAATATAATATAAACTATCATCTTAATAATAAAGTGCAAAAATTTAAAAAAATGTAACTTTTTGTTAGTGCAAGCAGCTGAAACTTCAAACGCCAGTATCTCGAAAGTGACTCTTTGTGGATTGAGTCCTTTCTGCTTAACTACGTCCATTTAATAGTCGTGGGCGTTTTGACAACGAACCGTTTTCAAAGACCGTTTTACGTTCTGCGACGGCGAAACCGTTTTACTTCGTGGGTCCAACCAGCCAGTCTTCGTTGCACAAACTAGGGATAGACGATATACATCAACGTATTTTAAACACTCGATGTATAGAAACGATGCATCGTACTAAACCGATGTATTGTTAATACTTCAGCATCGAGTATATTTCGATGATTTTCATTCGATGCATCGAATACGCAAATTATGAGCTATGAGCATGACCTAAGACGCTGGTTGGACGAAAAATATGAAGCAATGGGGCGTGCAAGTGAAAGCTAATCGCAGATGGCGCCACCACCGTAAGAACCTTTGTCACTGTCAGTGTTAGTTAGATTGTGAGATATTATATAGTTATCTGTATCATCTATGGTTATCTGTGGTAATATTTTTTATTTTCATTTAATTGATTTCTATTGATTTCTGTACAATTTTCCGATTAAAGAACATAATACATGTTCTTTAATCGAGAAATTCTCAATAACTGTCTCTAATTTAGGAATTCATTACTGTTCTATAGAGAAACTGCTTTGATATTGGTAAGTGTGCTACTAGCGCCACTTTGACAGTTGCACGCCCCATTACCAAGGATCTTCTACCTAAGTTCCTTGCCCATTACAGAAACAATTAAAAAAATGTTGTCCTCTATAGATTCTATAACCTTAACAACGGATATTTGGTCGGATATCTTAAACATGAAAAGTTTTCTGGGCATCAAATTGCATTTCGGAATAGACATTGAATTACATTCAGTCACTTTAGGCGTGTACGAATTGGATCATAGATGATACATATATTTACTGAGAATTGGATGAAAGACATACATCAGACTATCATTCAGAAATTCTATTAAAAGCTTGCCAAGGTTGGAAAATATATCAAGAGAATGCGACAGCTGTTGTTACTGACAACACAGTGAATATAGTTAAGGCGATCAACTTAGCGTTCGGTAGAAGGAAACACATCCCATGTTTAGACCATACTTTGAATTTTGTGGCTGAGGGCACAATGAGTGGAGAAACATTGTTTCTAAAGTAAAAACTAAACATTGTTTCTAAAATAACTTAGTTCAAACAGAGTTGCATTGCTAGTGATGAGTAGCGTAAAGCTATCGCTGTGGCAACGGAGTCTCCTGCTGGGACAAAATTAATACAAAGCGTAGACACACGTTGGAAGAGTATATATTAAATGTTACAAAGATGTTTAGAACTCCGTAGTGTCATAAATGATATTCTCTTCCGCCACCCCAGAGCATCTGCAATGTGCTGTATCGTGCTGTAAAGATTTGATTGTTGAAATAAAAACACGATGCATTCTAATAGATGTTGTGGTTTATTACTGAATACTGAATTAATAAAACATTTTTGCAATATAAAAATCTTATATGTATCATCTATGATAAAAATCGTCAACCATTTCTCTTCACAGAAAACCAGAGAGTATATAGAGATTCTGTCATAGTGATGTAGAAACACAAACTATTAGATAGTGAGGTGCTTGACATCTCAATTCTCAACATTGACGAAAAAGAATTTGCATGCAATGAAGAACCTGAATCCAATTCTGACAACTCTGATAAAAATGAAGACACCTTTTCATTATGGAGTGATCACCATAAGTTAGTGCATCATAACTGGAAAAGTAACAAATCTGAAGATGTTTTGTCTGACGAACTTTCAGTTTATCTCAGAACTCCTGTTGGAAGACTGAACGAAAATCCGTTAGAAATCTGGAGGGATTATAAAATACAATTCCCGGAGCTGTACGGAATAGCTTTTAAGTATTTAACAATGGTTGGCACATCTGTCCCTTCAGAAAGACTTTTCACAGGCAGGGCTAGTTTTGACTGAGCAAAGAAACCGATTGAAGGGAAAAGGATTAAGTAAACTTTTACTTTTACATAGCACTGAAAAAACATATTGGAATATGTAAAGAAAATAAAGCTGTGTTGGCTGTGTGATTTTGAATTTTAATAGATATTTTTCTTTGTACTTACTTACCTAGTTTTCTTTAAGACCTAAACATGTCATTGCGAAAACAATCGATGTTTTAGAAACATCCATGTATTTATCAATACATCGTATTAACATCGATGCAACCGATCGATGCATTACATCGGAAAAACATCGATGTATATTTTAAATGTCCATCCCTAGCACAGGCATTTTACAAATCATTATAATTTCCACAGATAATTTATGAAACAAAGACTAAGCAGATTGGTCTGATTGGTGTGAGTAACGTGTATTGTTACGGACGCGGATCGATACGTGATACACAATGAGGTCTACTCGTCATATTTTAAAAGCATTTATATTTTTTGCAGATGAGTCGGTCGCTGGCACACAGTTGCAATTCAGTGAGTAGTGAGTGCGTGTGTAACCCTTTACGGAACCGACTCACTGATTCGAATCATTGAAGTGATTCAAAAGATTGGTTCAGTAACAACGTTACAAATGCATCATTTGGATCTGAAACATTACTTTGCCCTGGCTCATATCGCGCGACGCGTCGCTCGTATGGCGACTGAGCAGTGAGCAAGCGAGAAAGGGAGACTGAGATACTAAGTTAGTTTAACTATTAACTCTCGTATCGTATGTACGAAGATCGACTTTATTTATAATCTCATTTATTACAATAAATATGTAGACATAAAACATTCAGTATTGACGCCTCAAAACATTTCTATGTCTCAATAGTAAACGTCCGCAACGCAACGTAAGAATGTTACGTTTCTATACATGACGTCGCGTCGCGAGTGTTTACTGAGTCATTTGAGCCGATGATCCAAATGAGCCAAATGAAACGTATCGGTGTTCTCGCGTCATTATATCGATGGCGCGAGGAAGAGAGGGCACGGGGCTCGAGGCCGGTGCAGCGGCAGATCGCGCTGTGCCGAGAGGAGGTCTTGGTGGCGGAATGGCGGCAAAGGCTTCTACGCTCTACCGCCGGCTTCGCTACCGTCGAGGCGATCCGGCCAGTACTCGACGACTGGCTCGGGAGAACGATCGGCTCCTTGTCGTTTGGTTGACGCATGTGCTGTCGGGGCACGGCTGCTTCGGCAAGTACCTGTGCCGCATAGATAGGGAGCCGGACGCTCGGTGCCACCACTGCGTCCATTGCGTGGAGGACACGGCGCAACACACGCTCGCAGAGTGTGTAGCTTGGGAGGAGCAGCGTCGTGTCCTCACAAATGAAGTAGGAGGCGATCTATCGCTGACGGCGTAGTGCGGAGGATGGTCGGTAGCGCTGAGTCGTGGGACGCGGTGGTATCCTGCTGCGAGGATGTGATGTCGCAGAAGGAAACTGCGGAATAGGAGAGGGAGATCTCGACTCCCTTCCCCGGCCACAGAAGGCGCACTGGGCGCAGGAGAAGGGCGGATAACGCCCTTTTCCGGCCCTCATGAATGGGTCCAAGGGCGAGGGACTTGGGGAAGTCCCCGCCCTTTATTCGATGAAACCGATTCGCAGGCGCGCGCGGGTGTCGGCGCACGCCTCTGAGGCGATGCACGGGGTAGTTCAACACCTCACTACCCCGTGCAGGAGATGAGGCCCGGACAGACCCAGCGAGCACTAGTGTAGGGCTGCGGAAGAATTTGGATACCCGCAGACCCGCGCGCACGTGCGAGGAGACACCGGGGTGGTTTTAGCCGGTAAAAGTCCGGCAACCCCCTCCGCCTTTCCCCAGGTGGAGGTAGTCCATGAGGATTTCGCCCGTAAAAAAAAGGTTATGTTAGGTTAGGTTAGGTTTAGGATTTACCCTTAAGGCCGTGCGCGCACTGCCTTGCGGTGGCCGCAATTGCGGTAGTTCTACCGCACCGGTAGAATGACCGCAATCTCAGGTGCGCGCACTGCGGCGAGAAAAACACCCCTTTGTCTGACAATGTTGCCATACATACAGATTTCTTCGTGTTTATACATATTTTCGATGTGTGATTCAGATTAGCACTCGATACAGATTTTTATACAAATTTCACACTGTATTGATAAAATTAACTGGTACAACTAAAGACAGAACTTGGCAAAATAAATTACCTAGATACCGCATTTATTACGTTACACACACCATTGTATGATTCTATTCTTTATAGTTATTTTTTATTTTTTATAAACAACGTTAATTTAAATATTCTAATTAAGTATTTGTATTACAGAGAAAATTCCATATATTTTGTGATGATGCAGCCAAAAAAACGATTTCAAGCTCTTACATTGCAAGTACTATTGCTAGTACGTCAATAGACACCAGCCTATGTTAAAATAATGTACTACGGAAATTAATTATAATAATAAATCAAAATAATTAGAATATAACGTTGTTTATAAAAAAATAACCATAAAGAATAGATTCGTTGTACGGTGTGTGTAACGTAATAAATGCGGTATCTAGGTAATTTATTTTGCTAAGTTCTGTTTTAGTTGTAACAGTTATCTGCATATATAATATTTTTTTTCTTTGTTTTTATGAGTAGTAAGTACACTAATTTTGCCTTCCCCACTTTAATTAAAGTTTTTAAAGTCCTTCCAAAGGTTTTCTATCTATTAATACAGTGTGAAATTTAGATAAAAATCTGTATCGAGTGCTAATCTGTGTCACACATAAAAAATATGTTTAAATACAAAGAAATCTGTATGTATGGCAACATTATCAGACAAAACGTGTGTTTGTTTCACCGCAGTGCGCGGTACTATATACATTCCTATGCGATACAAAATATTTGCGGTAGACTCACCGCAATTTTGCAGCGAGGGGCCACCGGTGATTCTACCGCACGCGTTTATTCCACCGCAGTGCGCGCACTTCTATGACACTCCATACTTCATAGATTTTGCGTTTCCAAAACGCAACGCAGTGCGCGCACGGCCTAAGAAAAAGTTAACTGATGACTAGACAGCATGTTCTGTAAGGAACTAACATAATAAAAAAAAAACTAAAAAAAAAACCGTTATGTCAAGTTTGACAGTGTTAAAGTCATATCAGTAATTGACTTATGTTATCTATTCTGTGTCAGTAATTCAGTCATCACTCATCAGTAGTAAACGAGTTCATATTCAGATTATATTTTGTTATTTAGAAGCATATTATAAATACATTAAAATATCGTTGAAATGGCGAAAAATACTTCTAGTTCTGCCTTCCGTAAAATCGATATCGATCAGTATAATGAAGATAACTTTAGAGAAGATGAAGCGGAACAATCGGTCCCTACTGGACCGGATGAAGGAGAAGTTTGCACTTTACTGAATCAATATCCTTTTTAATACAAAATAACACTTATTTTTTTGCTCAAGAACTAACTATATCCATGTAAACAAACTTTCTGGTAGCACCGAGTTAGCTACAAACATTAATTTTCCTTTTCATCGATGAACGAATATGAATCATCGTATTTTATCATGGTGTCTGTGTATGTTTCCATTATTTTTTAATTTGTTTCCTAGATGTCAATACCATAGCATCCGTAAACCTACTTGTTGTAGGTAAGCCATTTTTTACAAAGAAGGCATGTATGGCTTAGGTATGCCAGACTGCATGTGTAATAGGGGTCCCCTATGTTGTTTCGAACGCCGCTGTTGCGACACACGCTGTTGCGAATTATTTTTCCACTGCCTCACAGGTTCGAAAGCTCATGGGCTCAAATGAAGTAGTCACGAAAGACGCTATTTCGAAAAACATTTTCACTGCCTCATACGCTCGAATGCTTGTGATTTCGATTTATTTAGTCATAAAGTGTACAGAAAAATATTTAAGGAGTAATTAAATAAAATCAACAAATTCGGTGTCAACATCATCATTTAATATTATTATTAACAAAGTAACAATCAAAATATTAGTACCTCAACTGTACATTTTTTTCTATGAGTAATTTAATTATTAAAAACATTTAAATAAACATTAAAATAAACATTTAATTATTAGTGGTATTTTTCAGAAATTAATCAATTGCACATGTGTTAGTATTAGTTAGTATACCTATACGAGTACTTAACGCTAAAGCTCTTATAAATTCAGACGTTCTCATTGTACTTTTTTTTTCAAAATTGCTGAAATAGCATTCTCTGCAACTCTTTGTTTTTTTTTGGGTGGTGTCTGAGGTAAATTACCCAAAATCTTTTCGATTTTTTGTTCCGTGACACTTTGCTCCTCAATAAGTTTTCGTATACATCCAAACAGTCCAAGTCTCTTATTTTCTAACAAAGAATTCCAGCGGCGATGCCAGGCCTACACTGTTTTCAGTACGTGGAATGAGAGATTCCACCAAGCCTATGGTCTATACAAAGAAATAACAACTTGTTCCTTCCATGTACAATTGATTAATTTCTGAAAAATACCACTATTAATTAATACTACTTACCTAAGTGGTATTAATTATTAGTGGTATTTAAAGAATTGTCTAGGTACCTACCTTTTTTTTTTATCGTGGTAAAATTATTAAATAAGTCCTCCCACCCCGGGCAGGGAGGGAGGGACTGTCAGACTTTTACTGACTAAAATCCACGGTGTTCCTTCAATAAACCTTTACGTACCGGAGTCACGGTAATGGGATGAGTCCCACGACCCCGGCAGGCTTCGGTCCTCTACGGGGGGCCTCGTCATACTGCTGACGCTCTTTGAGGCGCGCGTGGAACACAACGCGCCGTCGACCCGGACATGGTCCATGGTCGGACAGCGAGTTGCCCTATACTCGCAGTCCGCATGCCCGCGCCTACGGTGGCCGGAGATCTTCGGCTGACGTCCGACGCCATGGGCGTCTACCACTGCGGCTGGGCTGGAGGGAGGACGCCATCCTCTCCCTCACGCGGCCCGCCTCCTCCTTCGGAAGCATGACTGCTTCGCAGAAGGAGGCGACCGCTTCCCACTCCCTCTCGCCCCGCAGCATGGCCTCGACCAATGCCGGGCGCGAGAGGTCTCCGCCTATCGCCGCCGTGAGGACACGTCGGTGCTCTGCCCAGGCGGGGCAGTCTTGCACCGTGTGCTCTACGGTAAGTACCTACCTAGACAATTTTTTATAAAGATCAGTCTTAGATTTTGTGTTAAGTACACATAGAAAAAAATGTACAGTTTAGGTATTTTTGATTGTTACTTTGTTAATAATAATATTAAATGATGATGTTGACACCGAATTTGTTGATTTTATTTAATTACTGCTTAAATACTTTTCTGTACACTTTATGACTAAATAAATAGAAATCACAAGCATTCGAGCGTATGAGGCAGTGAAAATGTTTTTAGAAGTAGCGTCTTTCGCGAATACTTCATTCGAGCCCATGAGCTTTCGAACCTGTGAGGCAGTGGAAAAATAATTCGCAACAGCGTGTGTCGCAACAGCGGCGTTCGAAACAACATAGGGGACCCGTGTAATAGGTAATATATCATTGCAGTATTTTATGTAATAATATTTTACTCGATAAAACACGCGTTAATCACTTTCAATACAAATAATTAGTTGCTATGGTATAGATGTAAAACTGAATTAATTGGCATAAACACCCCATTGTAAATATTTTACCTGTCACATAACAACACTTATTCCACTCATTTAACCCAAAGTTTTAACCTTTAACTCAATATCTAGGTAGATATTGAGTTAAAGGTTTAAGTATGAATGAATGTAGTATGATTAGTATCATACTACATTCATTGATACTTATATTAATAAAGAAAACAATTGCATATAAACTTGAACTTTTTTAAGTAAATAATGGTTTTTTTTTTTAAATTAACCTGGGTTTTATTACATAATGGTTTTGAAAGGATGCAAAAGTTTATACTTTTTACTTTTAAAGAGAACCAGCAGTTTGGGTAGAATTCACATTACTAGCAATCTTGTTAACCCCTCCAACTAAGCTAAATATGATTGCATCTGGAGTGGGAATACTGTAATGGGTGGGGTTGGAACCTGCGACCTCTATTGATGCTTCTTATACCTATGATAAATGTTATAGTTGATTTCCTTGACTCTACAATACAGGTCGGTACAATGATGCCCTGAAAGTAGTGCTGAACAATGCACCAGTAGGATCAACCAATCAGCAAATCAAAGTAAGTCTAACTAAGCAGCACTAACTAAAACTAGCTATATAAGATACTTGTGTCATCCATTTATATGCTTTTAGTTGGATTGCAGAGGCAAAATTCTTTTTAGGTATGTAAGGGCACATGCTACAACATAAATTGGTTTTAAATGGTATTTTTCCTAAAAAAAAAACAATACAACAACTCTATCTTTTTTTTCAGGATAATGCTTTGCAACTGACTTTAAAAGTCCTACTTGCCATAAAGTCCACTCAAATAGAAGATGCAGTAGGGAACCTGAGTTTGGATGATGTAGACATCCTGATGAAATACATTTATAGAGGATTTGAATTTCCCACTGAAGGGTCAAGTGGCCATCTATTGCTGTGGCATGAAAAAGCATTTAATGTTGGTGGCTCTGGTTCCATAGTCAGAGTTCTTTCTGATAGAATGAGAGTTTAAATTCCCACCAACAGTATTAATATTTAAATGTTTTATGTATGAAATGTAAATCCTTTTTAGACACTCATTTGTGTTAGTTTTTTTTTTTTATAAATGCTAAGTTTTACATTCAGAATATTAATAGAGACATGGAGCTATTGCTGATGCATTGAGTGCAGATGTGCTCCTATCTACAGCTAGATAAAGTGCATTGTATCAATGGTGTTAACACATTCCAGATAAAGAATGAAAGCCACACCTAATAGTTGAAACTAAAATAAATCTTTATACAATAATTAATTTATGTTAATCGTGTTTTATTATCAATTCCTTGCCTGCTTATGTACCTACTTACTATGCATGCTGTGTAGTATGTAGTGCCACACACGACCAAAGGGGTAGCGGGGGGGGCGGCCCTGTCTGGGTGGGCACTCGAAAAGGGAGGGGGTGGGCCGGTCTGGGTGGGCACTCGAAAATTTGAATCGGTTCATGTATCATCTATGAATCGGTTAATCAAGAAAGGGAACATGTCACTGCAACATAATTTTACAGGAGACATAAAAAAGTGGTATTTGGACAATATTGTTATAACATAATATGTTTTTTATTATTTAATAAAGAAGCCAAGATATAAACAATGTAATACAACAATTATCTTTTTTTTTTAAATAGCAGGTTTTTGTATACAAATCACAAAAAGTTGTTGACATGTTCCTTTTCTTTACTAGATTGAAAAGTGATAAATAAAACTATAAAAATACATACTAAAAGTTATATTTTTTATTGATTTTAATCATTATTAGTGTCTGTAGTAGGCCACTTTTCAACTATTGTGTTAAAGTAGTCCTTATGTTCATGTGGAATATATTGCAGTCTTTCTAAGGTCTTCTATCTTCTTTTTGTTAATGGGAACTGGAACATTATAGGCCTTTTTAGGGTTCCGTAGCCGAATGGCAAAAAACGGAACCCTTATAGTTTCGACATGTCTGTCCGTCTGTCTGTCTGTCCGTCCGTCCGTATGTCACAGCCATTTTATTCCGAAACTATTAGGACTATACATGTAAAACTTGGTTGGTAGATGATTCTGTGAACCGCTTTCCGATTATAAGAAAAATTTTAAAAAATATTTAAAATAAAGGGGGCTCCCCATACATGGAACTGAAACCGAAAATATTTTTTTCATTAAACCTATACGTGTGTAGTATCTATAGACAGGTCTTTAAAAATGACATTATGGTTTATAAAATGACTTTTTCATAAAGTTAATCGTTTAAAAGATATACGCTTCCAAAGTGGTAAAATGTGTCCCCCCTCTAACTTCTATAATAATGAAGTGAAAAATCAAAATAAAAACATGTTGTAGATCTTAATGTAAACTTTCAACCAAAATTGGTTTGAACGAGATCGAGTCAGCAGTTTTTGAGATACAGTATATTTTCTAAAACCGCAAATATAACTTTGTAATTCATACAAATACTATGAAAAACAAAGCTATTTGGCGTAGTTGTAAAAATTGTAAATAAGCTAGTTTTAAGAAATTTGTAAGGTTTTTTGTTTTTTTTTTTTTCAAATAAATATATTAAGTATATTATATTTATTATAGTTACTACGGAACCCTTCATGGGCGAGTCCGACTCGCACTTGGCCAATTTTTAGTAGGTAATACAGGAATCTGAGCTTTATTTCGTCTTGGATCAAAAGTGTTGGCACCCGTAAAACTCTGTATGTAAGGCCTAGTAACAACACACCCTTTCAACTGTGATGAATATTCAAATTCTAAAAAACGAGATACCAAGAAACTCTGTTTCTGAGCTCGAGATACTTGTCTTGATTGTGTTTCAATGGAAATTGAATTCTTTTGTAATACCTTGTCCATCAGTCTTTAAAATCTAAAATATCGTCTGTCTTCACCATACTCACTGTAAAATTCTTATTAGCACTGCAAATAATTTCACCATGGGATGGTATATCTATCCCTTTTCTCAATACATATTTTCTTTACAGTGCCAAATGACCTATAGTTTGGTAAAAAAGAATGGCCACGAACTGGAAATCTATGGTAAATATTTTCAAATTTGCCAGTATCCACAAGTGCTTGGCACAAGCTAATCATTACGTGATTGCGGTTCTGGCCGCCACAACCATCTGTGAAAAGGTAAAGTTCCTTTATTGCTGAAGAAATTTGTTCCTGTATGCACTTTAATAAAAAAGTTTGTTGAAGAATCGGTACAAGTCAGTGACATGTTTGGTTTCATAACTACATTTATTTTGTGATCCGCATTCATTTTGTCTTTGAATGGCCTGACTTATCCCCTTTCTTGATTACAGTATGAGTGTTGGCCCAAAGAGTTATTTACCATCAATATTGCCAACTAGCTTTTGCCCGCGACTCCGTCCGCGTGGAATAGTTACTTTGGGCTAACGTTAAATTTAACCCCGATTTTGAAGCATTCTTCACTGTTGCTCCACTCCTATTGGCCTTAGCGTAATGATATATAGCCTATAGCCTTTCTCTATAAATTGACTATTTAATTAAAAAATAATTTTTCAATTCGAACCAGTAGTTCCTGAGATTATCGCGTTCAAACAAACAAACAAACTCTTCAGCCTTATATTATTAGTATAGATAGCTGTTGCCCGCGACTTCGTCCACGTTTCCGTCGTTTTAAGTAAAAAAAAAGAAGCCTATGTCGTTCCTCACGGTTCACTGATTTTGATGTAACAGACAGATTAACTTTCGTAATTTAGTAAGGAAATATAATATGTCAATCTATAATACTGTTGAAAAATATCGCAATACCGAACCGCACAATATTATTGTTAATATCTGTGCCCGCGACTCCGTCAGCGTGTAACTCCTTGTGTGTTATTAAGTTGATGTATTGGTAATATTGTTTAGATCACCGTTACATGAGGCTTAAGTACCTATAGAACGAAAATACTTCAGCGCAAAGCTTCCGGGTAAACTATGTTGAAAGTTGACCCGTCCGGCACGTGAACATAAAGATTTTTAGAACTGCTAACCCGGGAAAGAGCGACGTAGGTACAACTGACCATGCGAGAAACAACTGACACCGAGATCTACTCCAGCAACACGAAAAGTCTGCCCTTGAGCCTTATTAATTGTCATTGCATAACACACCGATACTGGGAATTGCGTTCTTTTAAATTGGAATGGAAAATTATTTGGTATTATGGGAATTCTGGGAATAAAGACGGTTTCTCCTGCACCGCAACCTGTTGAAATTTGAGCCTCGATTATATTATGTTGCAACTGGGTTACTTTTAGCCGAGTTCCATTGCAAAGTTGTGGTGGTTTTAAATTTCGGAGCAGAATAATAATCAGAAAGCTTCGAACTGCTAAGCTATCGGGAGTTACACGTGTTATTGTGAGTCAACCATAAAAGATAGACATATGCTGTCGTGGGATATTTTTTATATAATTTTAAGGAGAACATTTCCGTCATAAATGATTTCTGTGTAGCTTTAACCATTAAGGTTGCACACGCGACGGAAGCTTAAAAAATGGAGTAACTTCTCCCGTTTTCCCAACATTTCCCTTCACTGCTCTGCTCCTATTGATTGTAGCGTGATGAAAAGTATACTATAACCAGCTCAGGAGTATGAAATGTAATTGTACCAAGTTTCTTTAAAATCCGTCAAGTAGTTTTTGTTTCTATAACGGTTATACAGACAGACAGACAAAAATTTTACTGATTGCATTTTTGGCATCAGTATCGCTCCCTAATCACCCCCTGATAGTTATTTTGTAAATATATTTAATGTACAGAATTGACCTCTCTACAGATTTATTATAAGTATAGATTGTAAAAAAAAACTGACTTGTTCCCTTTCTTCACTAACCGATTCATTAATTGCCTGTTTTTGTCACTAATCAGGTGTCACCCCCAGGCTCCCAGTGACTTCATTATGAATGATCAAAAGAAAATCAAAGCTGTACGAGTGGGAGTGCAAGAATTCACGGCCCACCCGGCTGCCCCCCTTCCTACGCCTATGCGCCTATGGTAGCTGGAGATTAGCTTGCGATCCACCGCCCGGGGCGTCTCTTGCGGCGGCTGTGGCGTGAGGAACGTGTGGCGTCCCTCATGCGTTGAGCCTCCTCCTTGGCTAGCATGACTATCTCTGCTCATTACCTTCATGTCCATACCAAAATATGAGACTTCTTTTACTTTTTTCCGTAATAGGCGCCACTTCCAAACTTCTTATGTACCTACTCCATTCTTGTCACTTCACACATCTATCTCAACCTTCTCATCTCCGGACTCGCCTTTGGATTAAGGCGCTCAGTGGTTCGCAGGCTGATACAGTGACCTATCGCCATTTCATCCATCCTGAGTTGACCCGGTGCCCTACATCCCGATCTACGTCGACTCTACTACCTCTCTCTATCTAATTACGACTATACCTATAGACTATAGATTGGTGGGTAGGCATATGGACTGACATCAATTACAAAACAAGTAATATGTTTTGTTCCGGTTCGGTTTCGTTGGAATGGAAGCAGACACGCATACCTAATTACCTAATGACCACTAAAGCTATATCCTGCAAATGTTTCACAAAGAAACGGTCAAGTGCGAGTTGGACTCGCGCACGAACAGTTCCGTATCATTATCTATAAAAACGGCAAAAAATCATGTCTGTTGTATGGAAGCCCCCCTCAAATATATTTTTTATTTTAATTATATTATTTATTTTTAAAGTGAATATATAACTAAATATTTTGTGAATATTTCAAGCGTCTAACTGTTGCCGTTATCAATATCTAGCAAAACCAGCAAAAACCATCACGTTGTTGTATGGGAGCCCCCTAAATATTTATTTTATTCTATTTTTTAGTATTTGTTGTTATAGCGGCAACAGAAATACCTACATCATCTGTGAAAATTTTAACTGTCTAACTATCACGGTTCATGAGATACAGCCTGGTGACAAACGGACAGACAGACAGACAGACGGACAGCGGAGTCTTAGTAATAGGGTCCTGTTTTACCCTTTGGGTACGGAACCCTAAAAATGGGTTAAGTAGGTACGCCAGACCCTTATATTGGTTGAATCGCCCGCACTCGATAGATTTTCATTCATATTATCCAGATTTCTAATCAGAAATATTCCTCATTTCCTATCATTAGTTTACTTTGTTCGAAAACTACTGTTCTACTCACCCTTTCCGCGCTTTTAGAGGTGCACAAAATGCATATCTTTAAGTCGCGGAGGCGTTTACGGAAATCCCTCCAGTATTCAGAACCGCAGTATCTCTAAGTTCCGGGAGGGATTAAAATAGTTACTTTACAAAAAGACCAGGCACTCTAAAATAATTTTCACGCAAGCTCCGCACCCATGCACCCTCGGTTAGGCCGTTGTGTGAACTTTATTACTGCTGCGTTAGCATTTAGCTAACGCAGCAGTAATAAAGTTGAATATCGCGTGCGCTCTTTCACCATATTCGGGTTCGAAACTAAAATAATGTCGTAAGTCGCAATTCTTATTTCGTATTCATATCTTATATTTGGATAATAAACTATATTTTCTTACATTGACATTGCTGGAGGTGACAACTGTGAAGCAGTAATTTTCGAAATAAATGCAGTGAAGTTTATAGCTTTTTATAGATCATGCAAATGTCCCAACAATCGCGCAGTAGGTTTTGTAAGTAATTTACTATCGCATAACAGTCCTTGCATAATATTTGGAGATTTTAATGAAGACTATCTCCGTAACGACAACACTGCAGTTTTCAAATTATTACGTGACGCTGGTTACCAGTCTTTATTACAACCACTTCCCTCTACACGCGGTGGTACTAAAATAGATCATATTTTTTCAAACTTCCCTTGTGAAGTTGGATTTTATAATTCCTTCTTCAGTTACCATCGCCCTATGTAGGCCCGTTTTTAGAGTGAATTCAAATTAATATGTTTTTATTTATTTATTATTTTGCTATATAATATCAAACACAAAGCTCCCCCAGCAAACTACTTCCTCAATTTTTATTTTTTGTGACGATTGAGTAGTGTAGCTCTGTGTCCTGTATTTAAATTCAAAACACCGGCTATGACAAGTTTTATACAAATCTCTAAAAAAAACTAAAACTTTCCGTGCAAAATTGTCGGATCAGGTGAGGATTTGTATAGGAAGTCAAATTAGTTAGAGCATGGTACGAAACGATCAGTCAGCGAATACGACACGCACTTGGCTGTTATAAAAACTACGGAACCCTACACTGCGCGTGGCCCGACACGCACTTGACCGGTTTTTTTTTAATATAATTATATATTGTTCAATAGGGTCCCGCAGTTTGTTTAGTTTGGTAGTTTGACAGGAGTAGACAGTTGAGCAGTCGGGTTTTTAGTATTTTTGAATAACTTTTTTTATTTTCAGCTTTTTATTTTAAATATTAATTAACAATTTTTCAGTCATTTTAAACGATTGAATTCCGTTTTAAAGCGTTATATTTCCTAAACGGTTGCTTAAACTGAAAAATGGTGAAATAAACCTCAAAATCATTTTAACAGACGTGTATCATCATTTACGCTATAACAATATTTAATTGCTATCTCTAGTAAAATTGAGCATTAAAGAGTATAAGTGACTTGTGTGACTGTGTAAACTTGTTAACTGTCATATGGAAATATAATTTTGCTTGAATTAAACATCTACAGTGCTTAAAACGTGCGAACAAGTAGTGCTATACTTTTTTATTCGAACTGTTGGGTAGAGGTAGAACTGTGTTGATCTTTGACCTCGCTGGCTGCGGCCGTCACTACGGTTGACAAGCGACAGAGGCGTATTAGGCTGGACTTGTGCCCGTTTAGGAAGGTGAAGGCGTCACAAATTAGGAATAACATAAGCGTGTAATCGGCTGTTGTACTGAGTCAACTGCTAATTTGTTATTTACTTAACAACCACAATGAGTAAACTTATTGAACAACCGACGACGTGGGGTTGTTGTGATGACTATGCCCAGGATGAACCACATTTGAAGTGTTCTAAATGTTGTAATAGTTTTCATTATGAGTGTATGTCAGTTACACTGGACTCACTCTCTTCCGCTCAGTTGGCTAGATGGAAATGTCCCGCTTGCATCGCCACACCAAATTCAAATAAAAATGATCAAACCATTAACCGCTATGTTAGTGCTACAAGAGGTAATAAAAGACAGGTGTTGAGCTCGCCACCTCAAGTCTCTCCGGAACCACAGAAGCAGGAGTCTATACGAAGCATTATCGAAGAAACAATGTCAAAACAAATAGATGGCATGCTAAATAAAATGAATATGACCATCACAGACACCATCAACAGGTAGTTAACACCAATGAAAGACAAACTGTCCCAGGTTTCAGATTCTTTGAATTTCTTGAGTAATCAGTACGACGATGTGATCAAAGATCAAGAAGAGTCCAGGCAGTCGATAAAATTACTCCTGAAAGAAAATCTGAGCCTGAAATCCTGTGTCAATGATCTTACGTCTCGTATAAATCAAATTGAACAGCAAGCTCGATCAAGCAACGTGGAAGTGCAATGTGTACCAGAGAGAAAAAATGAAAATTTGTATGAAGTTATTAATAAGCTCAGCAACGCGGTTGGCTGCAATATCCAATAAAAGGACATCGTGAACTGTACTCGAATTGCCAAACAGAATGGAACCAGTACACGGCCACGTTCCGTAGTTATACAACTATGTTCAACAAGAATTCGAGATCAGTTACTTGCATCGATAATAAAATATAATAAAGCTAACCCTGACAATAAATTAAACAGCTCAATGCTTGGATTTAGTGGTGATGGGTGCCCTATTTTTGTAACAGAACATTTGTCTCCAATCAATAAATCACTTCATGCAGCAGCTAGGTTGAAGGCTAAGGAAAAACAATATAAATATGTTTGGGTGAGGAATGGGAGAATTTTCATGAGAAAAAATGAGGACGCGGAATACATTATGGTAAAAAATATGGCAGTTTTAGATAAGTTAACTTAGTTCTTCGTAGTTAATTGTATCGGTTAATTTCCATTAAAATTCTCTCATTTAAACTTATATTATCAGAACTCACGTGGATTGCGAACAAAAACTCACGACTTCTATCGTAATTTATGTTGTGTCGGATACGATATTGTTATTCTTACAGAGACGTGGCTTAACAGCACTGTACTGAGTAGTGAGCTTTTTGATGACAGGTACAATGTATATAGAAGGGACAGGGAAGAATCCGGTTTTACTAATAATTGCAGAAATGGGGGTGGTGTGCTAATAGCAGTATCTAAGAAAATAAAATGTGAACGAATGAGTAAATGGGATAGTAATTGTGAAGACCTGTGGGTAATCTTGAATATAGCTAACGATGGTACCTGTCACCAGGTGGCTCTCTGTGCAGTTTATCTACCACCACCCGTACAACGATCGGTATTAGAACATTTTATAGATCATTGTAACAAAATTTTTGAAGGTCGTGATAATATGTACACCTGTATTGTGGGTGATTTTAATCAAAGTAGTGTGGATTGGAACCGAGTAAGCGATTCTACTAATGTTTACATTGTGCCTACCATTGGTCAGACTTTAATAGACTTCATAAATTTGAATAAATTGACCCAACATAATAATGTTTCAAATAAATCCGGGCGGATACTTGATTTAGTAATAAGTAACCTACCGTCTTGTTATGTAACTGAATGTGCTGATGCTCTTAGTACAGTGGCGGTACCTTCATATAAGCCCAAAAGCCTTACTAAAAAATGCTCGATAGAGAATCAATGTCAAACCCGAACTATTTAAAAGTTCGCGCGCTTAATTCTTATCAAAATAACACAATGTATCTACTGCCTGCTACACTACTACACATCGCGATTGTTCGCGCGCAGAGTTTCGCATTTGTAGCATCTAATGATCTACATATTGCTATCTCGCTTACACGCACCGGCTTTTACCGGGCTTTCAAATACTATATCTGTCACTTTCGCACTTATAGCGATGTGCCGTATAACGAGTTAGGCCTTGTGCATAGAACAAATCGATCACTATGGCAGATTTAAGCAGGGCTTTTGGTATGAAGTTGCATGCGTATGCGTGACCTTGTCAGCTTGCCAACTCTGCAGTGTTGCCGTTTTAGCCACACGTTGAAAGATCTTGGAAATTTTTAACGAGTTTGGAAACTTTTTTAACATTTAGCAACAATAAAAACTAGCGACTTTTAAAATAACGAAATTAAATACAGTCAAAACCGTTTACAACAACATCATTTAGAACAACATACCGGTTATATAGACCAAAATCATAGGTACAAAATACTTTGTACCTTGAAAACATCACCGGTTATTACGACTATCGGTTTTTACAACCAAATATGAGTGGTCCCTTGGATGTTGTTATAACAGATTTTGACTGTATTCAAGCAATATCTTAAAAATAAAAAAAAATAGCTAGATTTTTCATATACCTGGCGACTTTTTTGCCTAAATGACAACACTGAGTAGTTCCCGACATCCGAGAGTGCAACTAACCTCAGTTTCATTTGCTTGAGTGGGAAAAGGTTTGTTGTTAAAGTTTTTTGTTTGTTTTCTAAGATTTCCTCAGTGATACAATTGTTTTGGTGATTTACCTACAACAATGGAGGTAATTGTACCTTGTGAGGATTTAAAATGCGTTCAAGTTTTGATTGGCGAAGATAAGGTAAAATCTTTAAACTTTGCTCAGAAAAAACAGTTAATTTCTTCATTAAAACCGACGCCTAATCTGTGTATTTCTCAGACTAGTAAATCGCATAAACGAAAATTTAATAGATCAGTGTATAAAACTAGTTGTAACACGTTGCAAAATAACTCGGCTCCTCGTTTGAGACGCAACGTACGCTGTGCAAAAACGGAATACAGACGACTTTTTGTAGAAGTAATTGATAACATTAATACCGAAATTACTGACCGATATTCTGAAATTTATAAATTATAGTTTTTCCAACTGCTCAACAAAAATTTGACAATTATCACTCACATTTTCCTACAGAGGAATTAGATTCATTATTTGACATTTATGCAAACTATTTCGACAAACAAACATTAAAAAGCCAATTGATTTGCTTGTATTCTAGTCCTGATCTGAAAGATCGTAATGTTTTCGAATTAATTGATTTCATTCATGAGAATAACCTCGAAGATGCCTTTCCCGAGCTGTTAAAGTTAGCGTATCTTGTTGTAACTATTCCGGCTACAAGTTCTTCCGCGGAACGTGCTTTTTCGTCTCTTAAACGTATCCATACCTATCTGAGAAATACACAAAGTCAAGAGCGTCTTTCCGAATTATCAATGATAGCTATTGAAAAACAGTTGTTGGTAGAATTAAAACGATCACCAACATTTTACTCTGTCTGATGTAATTAAATCATTTCTTAAGAAAGATAGACGATTCCAATTAGAATATAAATAATTTATTTAAATTCCTTATTACATTCTATCTAGCTATTTTTTAACTTTCGTTTTGTAACTTTTTGTTTTGTTTTTTTTTTTTGTCTGTAACCTGGGTCCTGTTACGAAGGAAGCAACTACTTACCATAACTTTGTTCCCTCAAGCAATGAAGCAAACCAAACGGCTTTTTTCAAAGCCACCGGAGGTATGCAATTGCTGATATGTTTATTATATTCAATCTAGCACTAGCATGCCTTCAGTGTGCTTTGGTTACCTCATTCACCGCACGACAAGCAAGAGTGAAATTGAAGAAAGAAGAGGAAAGAAGAAGATAGATGAATTCACTTTTAATTTATTGTACCTAACCAGTAGTTTATGATTATGAGAAAATTGCGATGATACATACGTAGGTACCTACATACTCAGTCGAAAACTGAACTTTCTTTTTTTGAAATCGGTTAAAATTTTATTGGGCTTGCGTTATTTTGAAACCCTAGGCACGCCACTGTCTTAGTACAATCGATAAATTTCATCCGCCTCTAGAAATGAACATACCTGTCGGAGTTGAGGAGAAGCTCTCTTTTAACCCAAATAATGTGAAATATAACTACTATAAAGCAGATTATGATCAGATTCACAAATTTCTATCAGAATTGAAATGGAATGAAATTCTCAATGGCTTGCCTAATGTTAATAAAATGCTTGAAGTTTTTTATCAATATTTACGAATGGCAATTGAAAACTTCGTACCAATGTGTAGAAATAGCCGCTCTCACTTTCCTGCCTGGTTTGATAAAAATCTTATAAGAATGTTAAAGGAAAAATATAAACTTAGATGCCGTTACAAAAAATATAGAAATCCAATAGACGAAATCGAATTGAAAATAGTAAGTAAACGTTGTGCAATTAGGGCTCATTTTTGCTATCGTAAATATGTTAAAGAGTTGGAGGATAGGATAACAAAAAATCCTAAGTTTTTCTGGTCTTATGTCAAAAGTAAGCGTGGAGGCTCGGGCTCTTATCCAGTATCAATGACCGTTGGCAAGACAACAACTTCAAATGGGTCAAATATATGTGAAATGTTTGCATCTTATTTTGCAACGGTATATACAACAGAAAATAGTAGTAATAATAATGTAGTAGACTCTGATAATGATGATAGTAACAATTTTTTAGAGAACATAGATAGGTACGGTTTAAATATGACGTTGCCCACTATAGAACACGATACACTCCTAGCTAAATTAAAGGGCTTAGACCGTAATAAAGGCGCGGGACCCGATGGTATTCCCCCGGCGTTTATATCTGCCTGTGCTAACTATTTGGTGCTTCCGCTTTTAATAATTTTTAATGAATCTTTGAGGGCCGGAGTTTTTCCTTTAGACTGGAAGGTAGCTAAAGTTGTGCCCGTACATAAATGTGAAAAAAATACTATCGTTAGTAATTACAGGCCAATCTCAATTCTTTCCACCTTCGCCAAAATATTCGAATCACTGGTTTGTCCATACATTCAAAGTCACATTAGTAAATATATCAGTAGTAGTCAACACGGATTTGCTAAATTAAGATCAACTTGTACTAATTTAGTCGCTTTTTCTGAGACTGTGACTGATGCTGTGGACTCCAACAGACAATACGACGTAATTTACACGGACTTCAGTAAGGCTTTCGACCGTGTTCCACATCAAATACTGTTACAAAAGCTTTCCGCATACGGGTTAACGGGTGCCTTACTGAAGTGGGTGCAATCTTACCTTGAAGAACGTACGTTTTTTGTTGTTGTCAATGGTTTTCGTTCTGGCACCTGGAAAATTATATCTGGCGTACCGCAAGGTTCCCATTTAGGCCCAGTATTTTTTATTGTATTCGTAAACGATTTGCCAACATATTTCCAATATTCTGAGAACTTCATGTACGCTGATGACTTGAAATTGGGGAGAATGATAGAATCAGATAGAGATACTGTATTACTTCAAAGCGACCTTAATAGACTGGTTCAATGGTGCAACCGTAATGGTATGAATTTAAATGTAAAAAAATGTTTTCACATTAAATTTACACGAAAAATCCATCTTATAGGGTGTGACTATTTCATAGGTGAGGATAAAGTTCAAACAGTGAATCAAATAAAAGACCTTGGCGTGTTGTTTGACCAAAAGCTGACTTTTCTTCCCCACCTTGAAAGTATTATGAAAAGATCTTCCAGGATGTTGGGCTTTATAATTAGAAATTGCAAAATTTTTCGAAACTGTAGGCCAATAATTATACTATACAATAGCCTAGTGAGAAGTATTTTAGACTACTGTAGCGTCGTATGGAGGCCGCACTTTGCGGTACATTCCCTTCGACTGGAACGCATTCAGAAGAGATTAATGTGGCACTTGGTACACAAAACTAATAAAATAGAAAAGAAATCATCTTATTTGAATAAATTGTCACAACTTAAGATGGTGTCCTTATCTAGTCGAAGGGAACTGTCAGATTGTGTCTTCATGTATAAAATCCTTAATTATGGTGTAGACTGCCCAGAACTCTTGAGACGGGTGAATTATACAGTACCGTCACGATATTCCCGAAGTCGGATCACCCCTCTGTGTCCGCCACGCCGTAGGACTGTACTTGGAGCAAACTCACCTCTACCTCGACTTTGTAGAGTTTTAAATAAATATTCAGATCTCATAGATGTTCATTTGGACTCGCTTGGTCGGTTCCGATCTAAAATATTCAAACATCTACTGACTAATCCGCTATGAATTAAAAAACGGTAATATTCCCACAATAACACTTTTTTCTACCTTTTGATATTCTTTAAAGTTAAGTATTTGTAAGATAGCAATAAATTTAAATAACTGTATTTAAACTATATTATGTACTAGCTTTTGCCCGCGACTTCGTCCGCGTGGAATAGTTACTTTGGGCTAACGTTAAATTTAACCCCGATTTTGAAGCATTCTTCATTGGCGCTCCGCTCCTATTGGCCTTAGCGTAATGATACAATATAGCTGTGCCCGCGACTCCGTCAGCGTAAGTTAATGTATTGGTAATATTGTTTAGATCACGTTCACATGAGGCTTAAGTACCTAGAGAACGCTTCGACCCCGAGACGCGTCGAGCGCGGCGACCGATTCTCAAAAATAATACTTATAGCATGATTCAGTATTCACGCGCGATGGCTTATTATTATAAGCGTATTTCATGTATAACTTTGGTGTTTCTATACCGATTTATATGATTCTTTTTACGGTTTCGTAGCCGAATGGCAAAAAACGGAATCTTTATAGTTTCGACATGTCTGTCCGTCTGTCTGTCTGTCTGTCTGTCCGTCCGTCCGTCTGTCACAGCAATTTTATTCCGAAACTATTAGGACTATACATGTGAAACTTGATAGGTAGATGTATTCTGTGAACCGCTTTCCGATTTTGAGAAAAAAATTAAAAAATATTTAAAATAAAGGGGGGCTCCCCATACATGGAACTAAACCTGAAAATATTTTTTTTCATGAAATCGATGCATGTGTGGTATCTATAGACAGTTCTTTAAAAACGACATCGGGGTTTCTAAAACCACTTTTCCATAAAGTCAATTGCTTAAAAGATATAAGCTTCCAAAGTGGTAAAATGTGTGTGTGGCGGACACAACCTCTAACTTCTATAATAATGGAGTGAAAAATCTAAAAAAAAAATATGTCTGTTGATCTTAATATAAACTTTCAACCAAAATTAGTTTGAACGAAATCAGTTCAGCAGTTTTTGAGATACAGCATATTTTCTAAAACCGCAAATATAACTTTGTAATTCATACAAACACTATGAAAAACAAATTTATTCGGCGCAGTTGTAAAAAATGTAAAAAAGCCAGTTTTAAGAAATTTGTAAGGTTTTTTTTTTCAAAACAAATTTAGTTGGCGCAGTTGTAAAAAATGTAAATAAGCTAGTTTTAAGAAATTTGTAAGGTTTTTTTTTTCGTCAAATAAATTTGCATATTATATTATAGTTACTACGGAACCCTTCATGGGCGAGTCTGACTCGCACTTGGCTAATTTTTTTATGGAATAGTTAATAATGTTAACTTTTTCAATTAGGGGTGACTGAGAGTGTTATAAACGTAAGAGTAGACAAATATTATAATCAGAAAGCTTCGAACTGCTAAGCTATCGGGAGTTACACGTGTTATTGTGAGTCAACCATAAAAGTTAGACATATGCTGTCGTGGGATATTTTTTATATAATTTTAAGGAGAACATTTCCGTCATGAAATGATTTGTGTAGCTTTAACCATTAAGGTTGCACACGCGACGGAAGCTTAAAAAATGGAGTAACTTCTCCCGTTTTCCCAACATTTCCCTTCACTGCTCTGCTCCTATTGATTGTAGCGTGATGAAAAGTATACTATAACCCGCTCAGGAGTATGAAGAATAATTGTACCAAGTTTCGTTAAAATCCGTCGAGTAGTTTTTGTTTCTATAACGGTTATACAGACAGACAGACAGACAGACAGACAGACAGACAAAAATTTAACTGATTGCATTTATGGCATGAGTATCGATCCTTAATCACCCCCTGATAGTTATTTTGGAAATATATTTCATGTACAGAATTGACCTCTCTACAGATTTATTATAAGTATAGATATGTTAGTGTTGTAGTTGCCTATAATTGTTTGTTACACTTATGTTCATTCCCTTTTGCTTGTTCTTATTATGTAATTGTATGAGTGTAATCAAATGTTGGTAACTCTAAATAAATAAATAAAATAAATAAAATAAAATAAACACTCTCACTGCCATGGGATCCGCTGGCGGGCCCCAAGTTTTCGAGTGCAAAGGCCGGTCTTATTTTAAACAAACATTAGCAGCCGGCCGTGCGGTGCGGCTAGGTCTGCGTTCACCTTTAGAGGCAATTTTGCTGGGAAGAATATTGTTGTACGTGTATACAACGTGTAATTTAAAGGGTATGTACATACCAAATGCACGGCTTCTTTGGATGATAATAAACGATACAAAGAGTATGTAATACACTATTTTTAAAACGATATGGCAAGGTTTTTCTAATCCTATGTGTACATGTGTGGAGCATATTAGAAATTTCAATACATTGGCATTGATACCAGACCGAATTTTTCAAATTAAGAAGAGCGAAGAGAATTATCGTTTTATTGGCAAGTGACGTGGAAAGTGATGACCCTCATAGTGCTGTGACACGTTTGTTATTACTGGTATTCAAGAAACATATGAAACCAATAATTTGGGGTCAATTCTGTGAGTCACTTATTTTGAGCTGAAACTTTGCATAGAGACTCCATACCAGGTGTTGTCTTCAGCCCTTTTGGATAGATATAGGGTTTCCGTTACACGTTGTATATGTCACATGTCGGACACTCGGACTATGATCTAGATTACGAACCTTTGTCGGAATCTAGTTGTAGTGCCGATATTGAACGATACACGATAGCGAAAAAAGCTGTTAGCGAAGAAAGCCGCTAAAGATGTCACAATAGTGATCTTAGTCAACCACAAAATTTCGAGAGAACCTATGCACACAGTTGATGGATTTACACTAGCGCCGTGCTACTAATCCTGGAGTTCGGAAAGAACCCGTTGACTGACCGTCGCAATCGACTAATACGTCAAAAACTTTACGGCAAGTACGCAAATCAGGCGTAGAGGCCAAGAAACTCACAAAAAAACAAGTACTGTACCTATGTCTCACTTGCCCAAGGAACCGTTTTGCCAGTATAAACAGCATAATTTTTTTTCACATTGCAAGTTTTTTCCTAATTAAAAAAAAAGAATAAATTAAACTGACATTTCTTTATTGTTTATAAAGAAATGACAGTTAAATTTCTTCTTTTTTTTCTTTTTTTTTCCTCCATACAGGAATGTGATTTCTGCTCCGATTGACTTGTTTTTTTTTTTTCAACATGAGCTCACTGCATGCGCGCGCCAATACTAGAAATATTTTTTTCTTATTAGCAAGCCACTAGTTGAAAAATCTGTTTGAATTAAGGGGGTCACAGTGGATCCCACGGCGTGTTCAAAGCATTATTAACTAGCCGCTGGCGGACTCCTCGGCCTGCTGTAATATTTTTTCATTTTGAGTGGCGGCCTGCCGCAGCAGAATCGTTGGGACCCGCCGGCGGACTCCATGGCTTGCTGAACTGGAACCATGCTATAAATTGCTGGCAGTGAGTGTTAAAGATCTATTTAATGATACCCCAATTGACATAGTTTATCGATTTTAGATTTTTGACAATACGGCGTCTGGTTGTCTTTGTAGTGATTTGTTTGTATTTTAATGTATCCAGTAACACTCGCGTCATCAAGACAAATCCGACGACGTATCATTTATCCGTTTAGTGGTTTAATAGTTACGAGGGAACAAAGGAACGGACATACATACATAAATACGCGGTAAAAACATAACCCTCCTCCTTGCTTCGCCGCAGTCGGGTAAAAATTTAAGGGCTTATAAAACAGTAGCGGTCTTATTCTGAAATATGTAAACAATCTTGGCCCGTTGGTTATGCCTATGCAACTCTATGCCTATGCAAAAGGGCTAGGATCAGTGACAACTCGACCCGTGTCAACTGGGCCCGAATAATAATACAAGATATTTCACTCCCGATTACGGTGTTTTATTTACGGTCAGGCAGAAAATAGAAATATTTTTAAATAAATCATTAAGTACGATTTTTTTTTTAAGATTTTTATTTATTTATTTAATCGTTTATTTTCAGGTTACGAAGACCCGTAGATATATACCTTAACCTAAAGTATACATAATATAATAACAAGTGTTAGTAAATAAAACTTAATACTATGTTAGTATCACTAAATTCCACTAGGTCTTTGTGCGTTCCGGTGGCACTTGTCCGCGAAACCGTCGAAATACCACATCCTGCGGCCAAAAGCTTTCTTCCATCACCTGAGGCAGGCAACATGTTGGTATGCGCACCACAAATGCCTTGAAGTTGACATTGCGATGCGACTCCAGCAGCTGCACTCTCGGCGCGTATTTCACAGCCTTTGGCGCACGTACGTAACGATGTCTTCCGCGTCAGTGGTGTAGTGAAGACGGAAAATATTGGTTTTCTATTTACGTACAAACCAAGAAAACATAGTTATCTACAACGCCTATTTCAATTATGATACCTATGTAAGAAGCCTAAGTTCATTAGTTTTTTAAATTATCTGGACTAAATAAGACAAATGTTCCTTTACTAAAAACATACATCGGATCTGATGACAATAGAAAAGTTTTCTATCTCACTCTTGCACATTAAATTTACAAAGTCTAGCGCTGGTCTTAAGAAACTGGACAGTGTTCAGTCCAAGGCACTCAGAGTGGTTTCAGGTGCAATGAAAAGCAGTCCTATTAATTGTCTTCAGGTGGAATGTGGAGACACTCCACTTCATTTACGACGTCAATTTTTAGCTGATAGATTTATGGCTCGGTGTTTGCAATTTACTTATAATCCTTTGCGAAATAAACTTTCCATTCTATCGGAAGAAGTAATTTCATCCACTTACTGGAGGCACAAAGCTACTCCGTGTTTAGTTAAAAGCTTTAGAAAATACAATGTAATTGAAGTTCCCTGTCACCAATCTCAATTTCTTCCTATATTTCATTGTAATTACAGTTCATTAATTATGTCACCAATTATACATTATAACCTTAACATTTACCGGGATGACGTATGTCATAACATTAACTTTAACTTCACTATGGATAGAGACTGGAAAGGTTTTCAGCTCTTGTTTACAGATGTTTCGAAGCATGGAAGAGACTCATGTGTGGGTGTAGGTGTATACCACTCCCAATATAATATCATTCAAAAAATAAAGCTTCCCCCCGAATCATCTGTATTTATGGGAGAATGTTACGGTCTATTCAAAGCTGTCGAGTATATACTTATGATGGGCTTACGGAATTCACTCACCTTAACTGATGCAAGGAGTGCCTTACAATCTTTGGCCAGATTTCCTTTCTATTCTTATAATCCTTATATTATATTTGAAACACGTGAACTCCTTTCTAGGTGTTTTACTAGGGGGTATTCAGTGCATTTTGCATGGATACCCTCACATTGTGGCATTCTGGGTAATGAGAGAGATGACCAATTAGCTAATGATGCCGTATTGTGTGGAGACGTTTTTCCGTACAAAAATAACTCCCAAAATCTGGCAGCTCTGCCCAGGGTTTATCTACAGGAATCCTGGGGTCAGCTTTGGTCCGAGCAATCAAAAGGGAAATTTTATCGTACTATTCAGCCATCAATTTCTGTTAAACCTTGGTTTAGCAAATACAAGTTAAGCAAAAAGATTACAACAATATTAATACGTATGCGATTGGGTCACGTGTGCACTCCTGCTCATCTTGCCAGGCTTGGCATTGCGCAGAACCTTGCGTGTGAATGTGGCGCTGAAGTGGGAGATCTGAACCACCTTATTTATTCCTGCCCCCTTTATGACCACTCCTCACTTTTCCAAAGCCTTGTTTCCCTCCGAGTCCCTTTTCCCACTTCTATTTCATGTATTTTGTTTAATTTTAATGTAGATATTTATAAAACCACAACTCTTTTTCTTGTAAATAACGATATAGCTATTTAAGCATTAATTTATAAAAAAATGTACTTATTTTACCATGTACATATTTCTTAGTTTATGCACCGAGTCGGCCTTTTTGTTGGGCCAGCTGGTGGCGTTAAATGGTTATGTACAGTTTTCTGTTGTACTAAATTTCCATTTATCTTGTTATTATTATATTTATTTAATAAAACTAATCTCCTTTCCTATTCCAAATTTCCTGTTGTATTATTTTATCATTTCGCGACTACTTGATTCCTACGTTTTTCTCAAATAAAATATTGTCAGTGGCAATAATCACGAACAGTGCAATGCCAAATCAAAAAACCAAAAAAAAAAAACATAAAAGACAAGGGTGATTTCTAAAAAAATTGACAATGTTCGCCAATTTTTTAAATATGTTGCAGACGCTATGATCATTTGTAAAACAGTTTAATTTTTTTTTCTTTTTATATTGTTATTTTTATTTTATATACGTAGTTGTAGTAATTTTTTCTTTTATTTTAAAATTGTAATTTTACTATTGTATTGACGTACACAATATTCTCATAAGACTGATTGTTGTATTATTGTACCAATTAAAGTACATTTTTATAACCTTCAGTGGAATGTGTTTTTAATGTTAATTGTAATATAATATTAATAATATCTTCTACCTGGTCATACATTTCCAACAAGGTTTCACAACTGTCTGGATCACGCGATGATTAATACGTCCCGGCCGATAACCATTCTGGTAATCGACTCTACAGTGACTGACCATGCTTTAATATTCTTAAGCCTTTCGCACACACACGAACGCTTAAACAAAGCTAAGTCTGTAACTAGGATAAATTATCCCGCCGCTCTTGAACAATTAAAAAACGAAGATTTTTCTTTCCTAATCCCTGAAGCAGACGCCAGCGTGATGACATCTCGATTTATACATACTCTGTCTGCAATCATAGCCAATAATTCAATAACCACCTATGTCACAAATAGGAAAAGAGTACTAAAACCATGGATAACACCTGGTTTACTGCGATGTATACGTCACGGGGATAGCATGCATAAAAAGGCCTTAAGTGAACCAGAAAACGCTATTGTCCAGACATCATACAAACGGTACCGCAATTTTTGTAACACGCTACTGAGGAAATTAAAGATCTGCTATGAAAAAACACTCTTAAACACTTCAAAAACCACTAAGGATACATGGAACGCAATAAAAACTATAATAAACCAAAACAATAAAAAAACCACAGCTGACCACCTGATAAATGTCTCAGTAAATACTACGAAAACCATTAATGAAATTAACACATATTTCAGTAATGTGGGTAAAAACTTAGCTGACAACATTTCACTCTCTGTTAACAACACGCAACCGCCGCCATACAAGTTCAGTATAGAGCCAACTCCAGACTCTTTTGTCTTACTTCCGCCAGATGAATCTGAAATTGAAACTCTAATAATGAATTTAAAAAATGAAACTGCCACTGGGTGGGACAATATCCCTGTTAAGTTCCTGAAATCAGGTAAAGACTTGATTGTTCCACCACTAACAAAACTTATGGTAGCGTGCTTCCAGCAAGGTGTATTTCCATTGGATTTTAAACGTTCACTTGTCACACCGATCTACAAGGGAGGAATTCAGACAGACTATAAGAACTATCGACCAATCTCAGTCTTATCAGCTACATCTAAGATATTAGAAAAACTTTTAAACAACCGACTTAAATCTTTCCTAGACAAAAAACATATCCTATCAGATGCACAATTTGGGTTTAGGTCGAGGAAGAGCACAGAAGATGCTGTAAGCCAACTAGTAGACTATGTGACAGCAAAAGTTGACACAAAACAAAAGTGCTTAGGTATCTTCCTCGACCTCGCCAAAGCTTTTGACACTGTCTGTATTCCGACCCTTGTGGACAAGATGGAACACGCAGGCATTCGAGGGAACGCTCTAAACATCTTTAAGGACTACCTGGCTAATCGCACACAAAGAGTGAAAATCGGGGAATATACAAGTCCTGAAGAACAGGTCAGTTTCAGGGTGCCTCAAGGTAGTGTGCTTGCCCCGAGTCTTTTCCTAATCTATATAAACGATTTGTGTAACCTGTCATTAACGAACGGTAAAATATTCTCATATGCCGATGACACAGCGTTAATATTTCATGGAGAAACTTGGGAGCAGGCACAGAGAAACGCTGAAATGGGACTACATAAAATAAAATATTGGTTAGAGGCAAATCTACTAACGTTAAACCTAACCAAGACCACTTTTATGCAGTTTACCTTTGCCAACACAAAACAGCCGGACCTCATAATTAAAGTATACTCCTGCAACTTTCCCAACAATGATGCAGCATGCTCATGCCTGTCATTAAAAAAAGTCATGTCTACAAAATATCTAGGAGTACTCCTAGACAGTAAATTTAAATGGCAACTCCACATTGAGCAAATAACATCTCGTACAAGGAAGTTGATATGGGCATTCAATAAGCTTAGGTATGCGGCTGATATCAACCAACTTCGTACAGTCTATTACGCATTAGCGCAGTCCGTGCTCGGATACTGCATTACAGTCTGGGGTGGGGCTTGCAAAACATTCACGATTAAGCTGTAAAGAGCTCAAAGATCACTCCTCAAAGTCATGACGTTCAAACCGTACCGGTTCCCCACAGTGACTTTGTATGAAAGCTGCAGGGTGCTAACAGTGAGACAGTTGTATGTACTAAATATTATCATAAGGAAGCATCGAAATACACCTATCAATCCCGAAAGTACACAGAAACGAACCATCCCCAACGTCTGTCCCTCTGTAAAAACAAATACTGCATCGGCGAGGCGGCAGCATATGTACTTAGCAACCCATATATATAACAAAATAAACCGGCTACTGAAAATTAACTCTCTTACGCAGAACAATATGAAACAAATAATAAAAAACTGGCTTCAGTCCCTCGACTACAATGACACTGAAAAAATTATAAAATAACACATCAGACACGTACATATTTCCTAACCACACTCACAAACGCACACTAATTCACAAACACGCACACACACACACACACACAAACAAACACACCCTCACAGACACACATACATAAACACACACAGATAAAGCATGTATAATTATAGGTTTTTATATTCAACTTTTTATTTTAGCTTTAATTTACTATTATATAAATTTTTATTGTACATTAGTGACTATAAAGGGCGAAGATACTGACTCCTGAAACACAGGCTTTGCCTAGCTCAGAAGTCAGGGTTAAATTCTACAGTGTATTGTTATATTGATGTCAATAAAAATATTTGTATTTGTAATATAATTTAATAATAATTTAATAAATTATATAATATTTGTAATACATAAATAAGGTGAAATTTATTCATACAGCCAAATTCATACTAAATATTCGGTCAGTAATTCAGTATCAAGGTTCGATAGCTAGATATGTGGGAAATTAAAAAAAAATTTGATCGTGATACTGACCAAGCCTCCAGTACGAATTTGGCTGCATACAAAATTTCCCCTTGTATTAATAAATAGTTGATTATGTTGAATTTTTTATTTAAAATTTTATGAATGGTTGTCAAAAATAATTGTTAATCATTTTTGTTAAGACCGTGATTGTTGTAATATTGTGTCAATTACGGTAGTTTTTTATAACCCTTAATAAAAATTACCTATTTTATGTTGTTTGACACTCAAATATTTGTTTATTTTGAAATCCTTATATGAATAACTAGCTTTTGCCCGCGACTCCGTCAGCGTAAGTTAATGTATTGGTAATATTGTTTAGATCACGTTCACATGAGGCTTAAGTACCTAGAGAACGCTTCGACCGCGAGACGCGTCGAGCGCGGCGACCGATTCTCAAAAATAATCCTTATAGCATGATTCAGTATTCACGCGCGATGGCTTATTATAAGCGTATTTCATTTCATTTCATTCACTTTGGTGTTTCTATACCGATTTATATGATTCTTATTCTGTGAACCGCTTTCCGATTTTGAGAAAAAAATTAAAAAATATTTAAAATAAAGGGGGGCTCCCCATACATGGAACTAAACCTGAAAATATTTTTTTTTCATGAAATCGATGCATGTGTGGTATCTATAGACAGTTCTTTAAAAACGACATCGGGGTTTCTAAAACCACTTTTCCATAAAGTCAATCGTTTAAAAGATATAAGCTTCCAAAGTGGTAAAATGTGTGTGTGGCGGACACAACCTCTAACTTCTATAATAATGGAGTGAAAAATCTAAAAAAAATATATGTCTGTAGATCTTAATATAAACTTTCAACCAAAATTAGTTTGAACGAAATCAGTTCAGCAGTTTTTGAGATACAGCGTATTTTCTAAAACCGCAAATATAACTTTGTAATTCATACAAACACTATGAAAAACAAATTTATGCGGCGCAGTTGTAAAAAATGTAAAAAAGCCAGTTTTAAGAAATTTGTAAGGTTTTTTTATTCAAAACAAATTTATTTGGCGCAGTTGTAAAAAATGTAAATAAGCTAGTTTTAAGAAATTTGTAACGTTTTTTTTTTTCGTCAAACAAATTTGCATATTATATTATAGTTACTACGGAACCCTTCATGGGCGCGTCTGACTCGCACTTGGCCAATTTTTTTATGGAATAGTTAATAATGTTAACTTTTTCAATTAGGGGTGACTGAGAGTGTTATAAACGTAAGAGTAGACAAATATTATAATCAGAAAGCTTCGAACTGCTAAGCTATCGGGAGTTACACGTGTTATTGTGAGTCAACCATAAAAGTTAGACATATGCTGTCGTGGGATATTTTTTATATAATTTTAAGGAGAACATTTCCGTCATGAAATGATTTGTGTAGCTTTAACCATTAAGGTTGCACACGCGACGGAAGCTTAAAAAATGGAGTAACTTCTCCCGTTTTCCCAACATTTCCCTTCACTGCTCTGCTCCTATTGATTGTAGCGTGATTAAAAGTATACTATAACCCGCTCAGGAGTATGGAAAATAATTGTACCAAGTTTCGTTAAAATCCGTCGAGTAGTTTTTGTTTCTATAACGGTTATACAGACAGACAGACAGACAGACAGACAGACAGACAGACAAAAATTTAACTGATTGCATTTTTGGCATGAGTATCGATCCTTAATCACCCCTTGATAGTTATTTTGGAAATATATTTCATGTACAGAATTGACCTCTCTACAGATTTATTATAAGTATAGAAGATAACTAAGTATTTAAATAAGTAAAAGCGGTATTTATTGCAGAACAAGTTCATAAAATTCAGTGTTCATTCATAAAAATAAGTAAATAAATTCTATCAATAAATTAAAAAAGATCATCAATATTTTAAGTGGTCGATACTTTTCATGCCGACGGTATAAGGGCGTTTTGACGACGTAGTATCTGGTATTATTCACAGAGTACATTTTTATATACTGAGAGTAAATAATTCGGGTCCAGTTGACACGGGCCGAGTTGTCACTGACCCAATGGCTAGCGGTGAGTCCGATAGCCAGACTACGACGACTACAATTTACTTTAACTTGACGTCTATCCTCATGGTAACGATAACAGAAACAATGTCATCGACGATTCAGCCTTCCGCGACAAGGGTGCGTTTTAGCTTGCTTCCGAAGAATCTGCACTTTGGTCTTGAACAATGGAGGAAATAGGCGTTTTAAGATCGGATAAACTCGGAAGCACAAGTTGGTAGAACAGTTGCGTTGTCTCGTCGGGGATACCGGCACGTTATACCTACTAGCTTTATTGGCTCACTAAAAGTTACGCAAAAGTTTGGTAAGTAGGTATCCTCCGAATTCTCCGATAAACACGAATGTCCAACGTACCTGTCCCGCATCAATCAGAAGCAGGGGACCGCCGCGCAGTCTGCAAAAACCAGGCGGTAAGATTCCGAACAAACAGGCAAATAAGTTTTCTCTCCTCTTCTAGGGACTTGGCCAGCGACCCGTCAGGTTTCAGCAGAGAGATCCACGCTGTGTATGATGACCTACGATTTGAAACAGAATGAGTCCAAATTCTGTTAACGTATTCGAAGTCGGACCGGGCTTTCCGCCCATGTTAGCAAGTTGAGTAAAAAAAAACTCGTCTAGCAATTTGATAGACGACTTTTTTTATTTGCTTTCTAGCTATCTTCCATTGAGTTTTTCTTTTATTCAGAATAGGCTCGCGTTTGACCATCATCTCACCATTTTGTTCTGTGATCTCACCTGATGTTAAGTGATGATGTGGTCGAAGATGGAGGACGCTTGCCTAGAAATAACCTATTCACTCTTGATTTAAGGACCCCTAAGTTGTATCTATCTGGAAACACAGACTCCGACAGGGAATTCCACTCCTTAGCCCTATGCACAAAGTGAGACGGTGGTTAAACGCGAACATATTATCAATAAGAAAAAATAATAAGTTTACGATACCCAAATGGTGTCCTTTTAGAACCTCATCTACATTGGGATCCTTATTTTTTAGATTACTAGAATAATCACGATATAATTAGCTCTGAATATGGCCACAATACCTACTTTGAGTCTGACCACTTCTCTAGACTGCTGAAGAAAGTAATTGGACGATCGCAGCGTCGTCGAACGTAAGCCTGTCTCTCGCCCAGAGAGAATGTGCGATATATAAGGAACTAAGCTGCCTCGCCATTCGGTAGTTTTTTAACTGCGCCGCAGACGCACACTCGTACGACAATGGAATTACCGGTTAGTAAACAATTCAATTGCTCTTGTTGCGCTACCACGACCGCGTTCTTTTTTGTCAATTCTACTAAAGCTGTCGATATTATATAACTTCTTGTATAATAAATACCTACTTTTTTATTACACTAGGTGTTACGTCGGCTAGAAAAAAAAAAAACCGTTGACAATATAGGTGCTGGACTTAATGTTGCACAGCGCCTGTGTACTACGAGTTTATTATCCGTTTAAACTTTTTCCGCAGTCTGGACTTGCACTGTTGACCCTTACTCTGCTCCCATGTCGCGGCATGAACGCTATGCCAGATATGTTTAAAGTATCTTGACTTAACAGCCTTTGCTCCTGACATTATTTCAAGTCCTTGTTCTTGAGTTTAGATTTCAGTCTTAACTCAAGGGTTTAGATTTCAGTATATTATACGCAAATCTTTATAGGTATTCTATTAAAATTATTCGTCTTTTGTGTTAAAGCTTTTCAAAAGTTTCAGCGATAAGACCGCCCGTTGTTGTTTGTAGTTGTTAAAGATTATATCTATCTATCTATGTATCTAAACCATTTGTCCCAAAAGTTCTTAGCAATTTTTTAAAATGGTTAATATCGAAGAATAAGGACTTCGTCTGTTTGTACGGAATATCGTGTCGAGTATAATTACGGGAAAACAAGTAGCTCTGATATTATGTCATAATGTTACGCCCCTAGAGTATAAGTTGTGCTAGCAATTATAAAACATTCGATACAGAATATTTTATATATTTGAGATAATTTGGTATATTTCTCGATGGTAAAGTTACACTTAACTACCAAGCAAGTACATATTGTTTATTTAACTTTTAATTTTATTGTTTCAGAAATTAATAATATTGCTGTGCTGCTCGTACTATGCATTTGCATCACACCATTCACAACACGTCCAAACTATACCTGTGGAAAACTATGAAACTGAATTACAAGTCCTCGGTGAACATGTGGAAATTCCTGAAACCCCTGTCAGAGTTATAAAAATCACGAAAACTGTAGCTGTAAAGGTCCCGGTGCCATATCCAGTGAAAGTTATCGAAAAGGTTCCCTACCCCGTTCACATTAATAAGCCCTACCCAGTGCCAGTGCCACAGATAGTCAAGGTGCCTCACGTTGAATCTGCTTCGAAAGTGCACGGACATGAAGCGCTGGGAAGTCAAGATAGCCAGAATCACTATCCTGGCAATTCTTACCAGGTGCAAGAAGCACATTCCCGCAACGGACCTGCAGACGAAGACTCTTACGGACCTGAAACTCAATCCTACAATGGAGGAGATGGTCACTCCCAAAGTTTTGCACCCTACAATGACGAGTATTCTTCGGAAGGATCCTCTGGTAATTCTTACGGAGTACCGTCTAACAACTATTACGGCAATACCGGCGGGAATGATGCAGAATCTTTTGAATCCAGAAATTATGAACCAGCTATCCAAAATTATCTTCATAACCTAAATCAAGGCGGAAATGGCGCTGGGCTCAATAATTTTAACTACCATTAACATCAGTTTTGCATAAAACTTTTTAAGAAGAATGTACCTGACTGGATTGTTATATAATAGTTTACGTTTATTTCCTGTACATAAATACTGTATTGTGAGTGTGACTTGTATGAGCGGCGTGTTCTAACAGTATCATTGTTTGCTATTTTAATTGTTATTCGTTAGGTATTCTATTGTTGTTGCTAGATGTGTATGGCGTATTGTTGATTTTCAATAAATTATTACAAATAAAATAATATCCAAATTAAATTTATTTTTATTATTATCACATCTAATAAAAATATTACTCTATATGAACTTATGCAAAGACGACACAAATTACGGATACATTATTTTTAATATTAATTGTCTTAGACACTAATTAGGTAACTTAAAGCTCGGGAATGCACAAAGTACTATATGATGACGACAAGGCGTAGACTTTTGTAAGACAAATGTTTCACATTCAATAAATTGTGTAATTCCGAATTACGTTACACCGTCAGACAAATACCATTCCACTCTCGTATAAAACTGTAAACTAATAAACTAAATAAAAATTTCTTACATTTACATAACGTATGTATAATATTATCTATTTAATAGCAAAACGCAATTTATCAATGGTTCCAACTAGTATCAAAATCTATGAAAAATAATAACGACATTCGGTTCTATATTTCATTTGCAACATAATAATGTCAATTTTCTAAAACATACGACTATTGCGATTTACGAAATTTAAAAAGGGAGAAACATTCCGAGTTTTCTTCATCCAAATCGGCACATTGTTCATCGACGACAGTATCGAGTTTAATTATGGGTCGGACCACTTCAGGCTTCTCGTCTTCATCCGACACGTACATACGAGTCAGGTCTAGTGTTGTAAAAATACCGTATAATACCAAAAGGCTATGTATTAAACAGGTATTTTATTATAACTTACGGTATTATTGGTATTTTATGTATTTTATATTTTGATTCACTTTTTAAGATCTTGCAATATTACGAAGAGTTTTAGTTTAATAAATTAAATATATTTTAAGTTTCGATTGTATTCTATATTTTAGAATGACTAATTCTAATTTAATGATTACTTAGTAATTAAACTTCACAGATATTCGTCGCCGTCGACACCACCGCGCTGCGTTAGCGCCGTGTTAATGTCGTCGCATTGACGTGATTTTCTACTTGGCTTCTTCTTTTTCCTTTAATATTTTCATTTTTTCTGTGCTTTTCCACCGTAATCAGTACTTAGGTATTTTAATGATTACTCAGATAATTTACATAAAAAAATATAGAAACAATCGATTTATACATAAAATACCGTAGCAAATGGTATAATACCGTATTATACGGTATTTTTCGTTTAATACATTTCAATACAAATGGTATAATACAGCACTTACATCTCTAGTCAGGTCCGAAGCCACTGATGCCGTCTCGCACACACTGTGAACAAGTTATCAATTAATTACGTAAACATCGTACCTGTTACTGTATGTTCTCATAACTTGCCCCAGATGAGATGGGGGGCAATAGTTTAACTGTTTAAGAGTGAATGTCTCATTACTTTTACGTTACAAGTCGTCACGGCCTGATAGATTTTAACAAATGAGATTACAGTTGTCATTTGTCTTGATACCCGGAGTGGCACTGGCTCTGTCAATACCTAATTTTTGATTTTGTAAAAAGAAAAAAAGTGGTTTCCATTAAGTGTATTCAAACCAGTTTTTTTTTTGAGGCAGGTAGGTACTTTCTAATTATGTAAGTATATCTACGGTCACGCTACAATAATTTATTAAGCGTCTTTTTGGGAGCCTCATTAAAATTTTAAATTATATTATAATCAATAGAATGGCTAGTCCAAATAAACGACTGTTCTTTAAGTGCATTAAAGTAACTAGATTATATCGGTAAATATTCTGCGTTTTAATGCGCCACGAACGATCCAGTGCGATTTATTCAAATAGGTTTAGTTAAATTATTATTTTTGATCGGGTTTTTATTTTACTTACTTCTTTTTGTGTGTTTCATATGAAACTATATCTATACATGTTAAGAAGTATTTAGAAAACGAGTGTGTAAAAAAAATACGAATTTTCGTTAATATTTACTAGCTTACTAGACTTTACTAGCTTCTGCCCGCGACTTCGTCCGCGTAGAAGTCGAAAATATTCCACGGGATCCCGCGGATCCCGACTTGCTTGACAAAGATTATAATAGCTCGGCTAATATGCATGATATAAAGATAACTTATAGCCTATAGCACTCAGGGATAATGCAGCTATATGTAAGCGAAAGAATTTTCAAAATCGGTTCGGTTAGTTTCAGAGATTACCCAATACATGCAAACTTACAATTTACAAACTTACAAATTTTACCTCTTTATAATATTAGTACCTATAGATGTAAATTAGAAAAAAAAAGAAATATACACAACGTTATTCCAAAAGCCTTTGTTATTTTAACCTCTTCAGAATGGAATATATTAACTCATAATTTTATTATTTTGTATTGGTTACTTGTTAATAGATAAAGAAAATCCAAAATAAAACAGCCAAATTTACGGGTAACACGCGCGACATTAGCTAAGTACTCGCTTGTGTGCTTTTCACAGCAATCAGAAAATAATACGGGAAAAAGTAAAAATAATAATTCATCACAAACGTGCTCTGGTTATCGATTATTTATTATGCAGGCAAATTAATTCAGCTAAGGCTTTCATAATAACGCTGTACATTAATAAAGAAAGGCATAATTCTATCATACCTATAATGTTCGGAGTCAGGAACGGGCAAATCGAAATGCGTGGTTTCTTGTTTGATGCTCATTATGGTGGGCATCATGAGGGCGGCGCCGGGGAAAGTGGAGCTGGTGAAGGAGGACGAGGAACTGACGGCCGCGGGCGAAGCACCCAACAGAAGCGGCGGCACGGACGTCGCCGCGTCCTTCGCAGGCAGGTGCATCACAATGTCCGACTGAGCGTCTTCCTCGTTCTTAATAATAGTACTAAAAAAGACACGACATTTTCAACGGAACATTTTTCAAGGGTAGTTAGGAAACACCGACCTCATATATTTTTATTTATTTAGGGACAATAAACAGCTACAATATGTGTTGAAACAGAGAAAAGATAATACATGATATGAACAATATTGCAGCCCACTACATTATCCGCATATTAACAAAGGAAAATATGATAAAAAGTGCCACTAGATAGGTAACAAATAAATAATTACATCACATTAATAATACATTAATTACATCATGCAAAATTGAAATTGAAATTAAACATTGAAATTGACTGCAATGAATAAATAATAATAAAAATCCAGACTAGCTTACATTCCTAATAAAATTAATGAGGAATAATAGTTTTCATAACATTACATTTAAATTAGGATTTTGAGCATACAAAAATATCAATATTGACAAAATTACAATTAAGGGATTCAACCATTTGACGGATAGGGCAGCGCAAACCAGAAGATAGAGTACCTGCACGGATACTACGCATATTAGCAGTGCGTGGAACTACATAGCATAGTTTGCTCGTGAGATCGATACAATCAAAATCACCATGAACAATACCATACAATACAGAAGCCTCTAGATACTTAAGTCTAGATTCTAGGTTGATCTGCCTGTATTTATGTGGTAATTGTGAGTACGACAAATACATTTTGTAGCATCTGTAATGCATGGCTCGTAGAAACTTACGCTGGACTTTTTCAATCTCGTCAATGTATTTCTGGTAAAACGGGTTCCAGATAGGGACGGCGTATTCTAATTGTGACCTTACAAGGGTTTTATATAAGTAAAGGTATGTGGAGACCCGCTTAAACTCAGTGGACGATCTCATAACGAAACCATACATCTTAAATGCTTTATTAACAATTTTTTCTACATGTTGGTTTAAGGCCAACTTATCATCACCAAGATCTCTAACAGTAGATACATACATTACTGAGTTCTGTGTCGAGCAATGAGTATTTAAAGTTAATAACTACTTTATTCTTCGTGAAATTGATGCAATTGCACTTAGAGAGACTAAGGTGTAGCTTATCTTTTAGATAGTAGTCACTGAGACTGTCCAGATCTTGTTGAAACAGTCGACAATCCTCTACAGTCTGTATAGACATAAGAAATTTTAATATAGTTTAAGTTTAGGGAAAAAAATACGTGTAAAACTGTTATTTAATAACCAACTTGCAAAATAAAGATCGTTTATCATTTAATGACTGACTTTATTATGTATAAACAAATATGACTACCTAAATAATTTCCTGCATTTCAAAATTATTACTCTACTAGCTTTTGCCCGCGACTTCGTCCGCGTGGAATAGTTACTTTGGGCTAACGTTAAATTTAACCCCGATTTTGAAGCATTCTTCATTGGCGCTCCGCTCCTATTGGCCTTAGCGTAATGATGCAATATAGCTGTGCCCGCGACTCCGTCAGCGTAAGTTAATGTATTGGTAATATTGTTTAGATCACGTTCACATGAGGCTTAAGTACCTAGAGAACGCTTCGACCGCGAGACGCGTCGAGCGCGGCGACCGATTCTCAAAAATAATCCTTATAGCATGATTCAGTATTCACACGCGATGGCTTATTATTATAAGCGTATTTCATGTATAACTTTGGTGTTTCTATACCGATTTATATGATTCTTTTTACGGTTTCGTAGCCGAATGGCAAAAAACGGAATCTTTATAGTTTCGACATGTCTGTCCGTCTGTCTGTCTGTCTGTCTGTCCGTCCGTCCGTCTGTCACAGCAATTTTATTCCGAAACTATTAGGACTATACATGTGAAACTTGATAGGTAGAAGTATTCTGTGAACCGCTTTCCGATTTTGAGAAAAAAATTAAAAAATATTTAAAATAAAGGGGGTCTCCCCTTACATGGAACTAAACCTGAAAATATTTTTTTTCATGAAATCGATGCATGTGTGGTATCTATAGACAGTTCTTTAAAAACGACATCGGGGTTTCTAAAACCACTTTTCCATGAAGTCAATCGTTTAAAAGATATAAACTTCCAAAGTGGTAAAATGTGTGTGTGGCGGACACAACCTCTAACTTCTATAATAATGGAGTGAAAAATCTAAAAAAAATATATGTCTGTAGATCTTAATATAAACTTTCAACCAAAATTAGTTTGAACGAAATCAGTTCAGCAGTTTTTGAGATACAGCATATTTTATAAAACCGCAAATATAACTTTGTAATTCAAACAAACACTATGAAAAACAAATTTATTCGGCGCAGTTGTAAAAAATTTAAAAAAGCCAGTTTTAAGAAATTTGTAAGGTTTTTTTTTCAAAACAAATTTATTTGGCGCAGTTGTAAAAAATGTAAATAAGCTAGTTTTAAGAAATTTGTAAGGTTTTTTTTCGTCAAATAAATTTGCATATTATATTATAGTTACTACGGAACCCTTCATGGGCGAGTCTGACTCGCACTTGGCCAATTTTTTTATGGAATAGTTAATAATGTTAACTTTTTCAATTAGGGGTGACTGAGAGTGTTATAAACGTAAGAGTAGACAAATATTATAATCAGAAAGCTTCGAACTGCTAAGCTATCGGGAGTTACACGTGTTATTGTGAGTCAACCATAAAAGTTAGACATATGCTGTCGTGGGATATTTTTTATATAATTTTAAGGAGAACATTTCCGTCATGAAATGATTTGTGTAGCTTTAACCATTAAGGTTGCACACGCGACGGAAGCTTAAAAAATGAAGTAACTTCTCCCGTTTTCCCAACATTTCCCTTCACTGCTCTGCTCCTATTGATTGTAGCGTGATGAAAAGTATATTATAACCCGCTCAGGAGTATGAAAAATAATTGTACCAAGTTTCGTTAAAATCCGTCGAGTAGTTTTTGTTTCTATAATGGTTATACAGACAGACAGACAGACAGACAGACAAAAATTTAACTGATTGCATTTTTGGCATGAGTATCGATCTTTAATCACCCCCTGATAGTTATTTTGGAAATATATTTCATGTACAGAATTGACCTCTCTACAGATTTATTATAAGTATAGAAATTTGCATATTATATTATAGTTACTACGGAACCCTTCATGGGCGAGTCTGACTCGCACTTGGCCAATTTTTTTATGGAATAGTTAATAATGTTAACTTTTTCAATTAGGGGTGACTGAGAGTGTTATAAACGTAAGAGTAGACAAATATTATAATCAGAAAGCTTCGAACTGCTAAGCTATCGGGAGTTACACGTGTTATTGTGATTCAACCATAAAAGTTAGACATATGCTGTCGTGGGATATTTTTTATATAATTTTAAGGAGAACATTTCCATCATGAAATGATTTGTGTAGCTTTAACCATTAAGGTTGCATACGCGACGGAAGCTTAAAAAATGGAGTAACTTCTCCCGTTTTCCCAACATTTCCTTTCACTGCTCTGCTCCTATTGATTGTAGCGTGATGAAAAGTATACTATAACCCGCTCAGGAGTATGAAAAATAATTGTACCAAGTTTCATTAAAATCCGTCGAGTAGTTTTTGTTTCTATAACGGTTATACAGACAGACAGACAGACAGACAGACAGACAGACAAAAATTTAACTGATTGCATTTTTGGCATGAGTATCGATCCTTAATCACCCCCTGATAGTTATTTTGGAAATATATTTCATGTACAGAATTGACCTCTCTACAGATTTATTATAAGTATAGATTTGGTCTGTTTCTAAAAATGTTGTATACGTATTTTCTTTGCATTTTCAAATAAAGTTCATGAGTGACGGCTCCAAATGTCACATAGTGCTCAAGTCATGTGAAAATTTTTAATTAAGTAATTAAAAATATACCACCAAACAAACAAAAAAATTTTTTTTTGTTATAACTGACGTACTTATAAAATACTATCTTTTGCCCGCGGCTTCGCCCGCGTTAATTTACACTTTGTCAATAATTCATATTATCAAAAAGGTGCGGTACACCTTTTTGGTAACAAGTGGTTAAAAACGCATATGATATTAAAAAAAACCATCACCAGGGTCCACCCATCCCCAAAAAGAGACAGACAGTATTTAAAATTTATCTTTTTAAAACCATAAACGGTTTTCAAATCCTTGGCCAAAACGTGTCGATTTTGTGAGCTTGATACTGGACTGACTGAAAGACTGACTGAAAAGACTGTTTTTCCCATGGGCAACTGTATGTGGCGTGCTCACACATACAGTTGCCCATGGGAAAAACAGTCTTTTTGTAAATGTACACCTGCGACTTTCAGTGACTGTCCTTGAGCTTTGTTTATGGTCATTGCGAATGCTGCTTTTAGGGGAAATTTGAGTTTTTCGAACTGGAATGGCAAATCGGTTGGGATTATTGGAATGCGAGGAATCAATACGTTTTCACCGCTTGTTGTTCCTGTCATAATTACTGCCTGAACAATATTGCGTCAAAGGTGTGTAATTTGTAATCGCGTGCCATTACAGAGCCTTGGTACGTCCAGATTACGTATCAACAGGAATGGGACACCAAGTTTAAGCCTCAAATAATGTGATGGGGTACCCTGACAATTCCAGAGAGTTGATAAACTCTACATGGGTACGACGTCACTTGCTCAATATCCATGACATTGTCGACGGACAGATACTCGACACCATAATAATCCACATGAGACATAATCTTTTCGTTGATCTGCCCTACAATTTTGTTAGTCGGTGCCAAAATTGCTCTTTTACGCAGCCATACTCTATCCATCATATTTGTTATCAAATCCGAATAAACTTGGTTTATTAAATTATCTGTATCTTGGACTATGTTACAGAATTCAGAGCTCAAATAAATCATCCCGTTGATATATGTAGGGCCACACGACCTTCTCCTATTTTCAAAAGGGCAGCCGCATATTGCCCCAATTTTAAAATAGAAATGATTCGTATATTAACTTGATTGGTTAAAATTTAAACGACACAGTTGGCGTAACGGTTGACTGGTGAATGACGTGGGTTCGACTCCAGCCTTAAACAAAGATTTGTATGGGCTACATGTAGTTGTGTAGTTTAAAAAAATTGTTTCCGTGGTTCTTGAATACGCAATTTGAATTAATTGGGAGGGGGGGAACAAAGTTCCAACACCTCTTTTACATCCTTAAAATCCAAAGCAAAAGCTAATTCAAATTTAATTTATTTGATTTAGCTTTTGCCGGCGGCTGCGTCCGCGTGCTATTCGAAAACTATCCCATGGGAATAAGATATCGGGATAAGATAAAACTATCCTATGTCCTTCTCAGGGTCCTAAACTATTCCCATGCCAAATTTCATCTAAATCGGTTCAGCGGCTTAGGCGTGAAAAGGTAACAAACAGACATTTTCGCATTTATAATATTAAGTATGGATTTAGGAAAATACCCCATTACGGGGCATCCAGGAGATTTCGATGTCAAAGTTGTGTATTATGTGAATACTAAGAGATTCACTTGAAAACTGAAGTAAAGTTTTTGTAATTTATTATTGAGAAATATAAATAAATTTTCGCCGGTGTAAATGATCCGTCTCGCAATATTCATTCATTCGGATTCTTTAAGCATGAAAATTGTCATTACCTGCTCAAGTTCAGGGCTATCTTGTACTCTTGTGATTTTTGCACAACTTCCAACCAGTTTTGCTTATCAACGTCACTACTATCCGAGTTGAACGAAGAGCCGGGCCTGAAATAGATGTTATATTTATTCATATATTCATTACAAGAGCGTTGCAACGCAATGCTAATTTTTGAGTGTACTTATTTAATAAACATGAGGTTCCTATTACATTTTTTTTTTCGGTGGGAAAATCAAATGACTTCTTCCATTTTGAGTGTAGCAGAAAGGACTCAGAATTCTATATTATAGATAAATTACACCCAGACAAAGAACAAATGACCGTGCTCATCACACAAACATTTGTCCTAGGTGGGAATCGAACCCACGACCTTGCGCATAGCAGTCGGGGCCACTGACCAATATACCAACGGGCCTGTCAGAATACTGAGTCCATCTTATGATACCTATCTATTCAAAAGTATGCTATAAAAATAGAAAAAAAAAATTGAGTCATTCATAATTCCGCTAAACCACAACTATCATCTGATCTTTATTAAAATAAAATGTAAAACCATTGGGTACTTGAATTCTGTACGAAACACCAGTTTCGTGCTGAGCGGACGATTACGGGGTAAGTACGGCTGCGGTTGCATAATAATAAATCACAGATGCTATCTCTTGTTGACCTAGTTTCTACGGTCTCGCCACTCATGCATCAGATTGTGGGTTCAAATCCGTACAAGTGTATTTATCCAATTTATATTTATCTTTAACCTGTGACTGTCCTAACATCAGTGAATAAAAATATACATGGTTATATATTCTTGTGTCTTCGCTTTTGAAGAAGGGATCATTGCTTTACAGAGCTGATATTATACACTTCAAACGTCTGAAACCAACGGGTCATTGTACTCATAATTCAAAAACAACTTTTACTATGGTGCCTACCCCAAAAACCACAAAAAACACCTTATCGATAAATACATATAAGTTGCATAACACGGCATAATAATAAGAGTAAAAGTTGTTCATAATAAAGAGTGCAATGATCCCCTTCAGGATCAGCTAACAGAGATCTGACTTGGGGAATCACGCATTCTTTTATGATATAAATATATATAGATGTATAAGCTAAATTTAAAACGGCAAAATATTACAGGTAAATGTGTTTTTATAACCATTTTACAAAATAAAATATTTAATTTCATAAAACTTTTTTATACAAAAAGTAAATACGATCTTTTCGTCAGGCTGCCACTACGACACAATCTGTCTCCTTGAAGCAAAAACAGGTGAGCAACACTAAGTGCGTCAAGTTATTTATAACATACTAGCACTTCGCCCGCTTCTTCGTTTGCGTGGTTTTCCAAATAATTTATAGACAAAAACAGAACTGGATCATTAGTTATGGAGATTACCACCTATTATACGAACTAAAAATTTATTTCCGCTTTATAATATTACTAGCATTTCGTCCGTTACTTCATCTGCGTGGATTTTGAAATAATGTATAGACTATAGCACTCATCAATAATGCACCTTACTACCCAATAAAGAATTTTTGAATTGGATCATTCCTTTCGGAGGTATTACAAACTTACAATTTATTACCTCTTAATAATATTACTAGCACTTCACCCGCGACTTTGTCCGCTTTTTTTTTTTTTTTTTTTTAACGTGGTAAAATTATCAAGTAAGTCCTCCCACTCCGGGCAGGGTGGGAGGGACTGTCAGACTTTTACTGACTAAAATCCACGGTGTTCCTTCAATAACCCTTTACATACCGGGGCCACGGTAACGGGATGAGTCCCACGACCCCGGCGGGCTTCGGCCCTCTGCAGAGGGGGCCTCGTCATGTTGCTGACGCTCTTTGAGGCGCGCGTGGAACACGACGCGCCGTCGACCCGGGCGTGGTCCATGGTCGGACAGCGAGTTGCCCTTTACTCGCTGTCCGCATGCCCGCGCCTACGGTGGCCGGAGATCGTCGGCCGACGTCCGACGCCGTGGGCGTCTACCACTGCGGCTGGGCTGGAGGGAGGACGCCATCCTCTCCCTCACGCGGCCCGCCTCCTCCTTCGAAAGCATGACTGCTTCGCAGAAGGAGGCGACCGCTTCCCGCTCCCTCTCGCCCCGCAGCATGGCCTCGACCAAGGCCGGGCGCGAGAGGTCTCCGCCTATCGCCGCCGTGAGGACACGTCGGTGCTCTGCCCAGGCGGGGCAGTCTTGCACCGTGTGCTCTACGGTGTCCTCAGGGCGATCCTCGCAGTGGTGACACCCAGGCGTTTCCTCCTTTCCCATCAGACACAGGTACCTCCCGAAACTTCCGTGTCCGGTGAGGACCTGCGTCATGCGGTAGGTCAGGACGCCGTGACGCCGATCTAGCCACTCCTCAAAGAGGGACTTTGTCCGCTTGGGTTACGAATTCATTTATAACCTATAGCACCCACAAATATTTTACTGTAAGTGAATATATAACTAAATATTCTGTGAATATTTCAAGCGTTTACCTGTTGCCGTTATCAATATCGAGCAAAAACGAGCAAAAAAAATCATGTTGTAGTATGGGAGCCCCCTTAAATATTTATTTCATTCCGTTTTTTAGTATTTGTTATTATAGCGGCAACAGAAATACATCATCTGTGAAAATTTCAACCATCTAACTATCGCGGTTCATGAGATACAGCCGACGGATACAGACAGACGGACGGACAGAGGAGTCTTAGTAATAGGGTCCCGTTTTGCCCTTTGGGTACGGAACCCTAAAAAATTAGAACATTAATGTTACTTACATTGGTGTGAAGTTGACCATAGTAGCAAGGTGTTTCTGTTTGTGTATTTGGTAGAAATTCTCTGGACTCTCCATCATAGTAATATCTTTTGCTATATCAGGCAGTAAACTTTCTTGCTGCTTTGGTTTTGAAATACCGCTGTCCGATATATCATCTATAGAGAACTTAAGTTTAGCTGAAAAATAAGTAGAAATATTATACATAATTATGTTCTTTTTAATAACAAAAGAAAACATTTACAGAAATGGCTAACTATGTAGATTAAATAGTAGTTTGTTCTTGAAAACGTTAAAAATCTATTTAAGGTTTGCATGACCATTATTTATGAAGCTATGAATTAGTGTATCTTCGAATAGTGGGAAATTAAAATACGACCTTGATTATATTCAGTCCAAAACAAAAATTTACAATTTTATTATTGCACAGTTCAATTATTGAAGTTGGTTAAAAACATTTTAGCAGCTAGAGCCGCGTATATTAGAGCCATAAACTGAGTACTTACACTTATCTATCGGTGATATTTTCCCTGCTACGTCATACAGAAAATCCGCCGACCAAAACTGGGGAATCCGAATGAAAACTTTCCCGGAATCCAATGGCATGTGGAATCTCAGCTTGTGCAGTAGCTGCAGAAACTTCAGATCCTTGCAAATAGATGCTTGCTTGCAGTTCCATGGCACCAATGGTACGGATTGATTGATTACTATAAAAATTAAAACAGCTCACTATGGGGAAAATTTTATTATAACAGAAATCTTTCACAGAGTGAACAGATTTGTAAGTGGCGAATGATCCCATAACGATGCTTGTAAATACTTTAAAGAATATTAATAAAAGTCCTATAAATAGATTCTATATACAAAAAAATCTTGGCTGCTTTCTTTTTTGGTCGTAATTGGCGAGAGAGGTTAATACAACACACACACACACATAATCTACCGGTACCTAATATATTTATAGCTGTGCGAAAACGGGTGAGTTGCTTGTAAATCATTCGCCTGAGTGTATGTATCATTGTTTCTAGATTAATTTATTTAGCTGTTGTTCTCCCATGTAAATAAATAGGCTCTTCGAAATAATCAATATTCACTGCTTTTGTAAAGGGTCAAACTATAATAAATCAAAAAGCAAAGTAGACGGAAAGACGTTAAGTTCTACGATAATAATCGATAAATTGGGACTGCCTGACTGGCGATGGCGGTTTCAATTTATTAGTTGTTCATTCAGTAAATATAAGATTTTTCCTCAGAACCACTTGTAAAAAAATGTTTTTAGTTAAATAGTACATTGTCTCAATACTTATTTATGAATGGGTTTTTAATAAAATAATTAATTGGGGTAACTCGTGCAATAGAGAATTCGTTTTCAAGGTACAGAAAAGGTGTGTCAGAGCGATGTTTGGACTACAGGGTGCTGATACGTGCAAGCCATATTTCATTCATTATAAAATATTAACGCTCGCGCTCCCGTCATTATGTATAAGAAGTTGCAGTTTTTGTAAAAACAAACTGAAACATTTTTAAAAATCTCTCAGATACTCGAAGTCGACGAGATAACAGTAGATTATGTGTAAGAAAATCTAATACCGCACTTATGCATAAGAGCGTGTTTTGTATGGCACCAATAATATTTAATCACATCCCTTAAGTAATTAAATATAAAACTATTTAAGAACTTAAAAAAATGCTATTATAATATTTCTGAGTTTCTTACTGATAAAGACTTAGTGTTGCTAAAAACTCGAGTCCTCGAGTCGTAATTTTAAAGACTCGACTCAAATAAGCAAGACTCGGTCTGCTAAAAAGGTTCGGAATCTAGAGTCAAGCCGAGTCCGAATCCTTTAACGACCACTTGTCTTACAAAAGGACTCGAGTCTTAAAATGAATTCGAGTCTTCAAGAAAAACTCTAAGCATGAAGATGAGACTTGAAACTCATCATTCGAAAAGACTCGAATAGGTGATAAGTTTATATTAGTGGTTATGTAATTCTGCACTAAAAAAAAACTGACAAGACAAAATCATTACAAATCATCTAAAAACTCACTTCTATGAAGTTAGAGATGTGAGATACTATAAGTTGTTAATATTTTAGATAATTGAGTAAACGTGTTTACCAGTTAGCATATTGCATTTGATCGTCCGCTATAAACTATATTTATATCTTATTGCCTAGAATAGTGGTTTTCCTGCGTGTATTAATTATTTTACGGAATAAAAACACGGAAAACTTCTGTTTGATAATGGAGCCAATAGAAGAAGTCAATTTAATAGATTCTATTTCTAGTAATGATGGTTCAGTGTCTGAATATGTGAATACTGTTGATTCAGAAGTTATATCGTTACAATGGGGGAAAAAATTAAGAGTACACATTACAATAAAACTACAACACATTATGTATGTAAAAAATGCGATAAACATTTTTCACTTAAAACATCACATACTGTTTTAAAAAGACATGTTGTTAATCACGCACCAGACGATGAAGAAAGAAAAAATAAAAAAAGCAAATCAAGTAAGTACTCCACATATGATAACCTAATAGTAAATGTCATTGTACGCGGTGCACATTCTTTTAAAACAGTAGAAGAAGAACATTTTATTAAAATGATAAACGGATTGAACCCTAATTATCCGGGATTGAGTCGTCATGATTTGGAATTGAATATTCAAACACTTTTTGAAAACAATAAAACTAAACTAATAGAATACATTAAGTCCATAGAGAAATTGTCTGTTACATTTGATTTTTGGACATCGGTGACGAACAAGCCGTATCTATATACATGCATTTTGTTCTTGATTTAATACCATATCCACATACCAGTTTTGAAATATTAATCAAAATCGTTGAAATATTTGACTGTTATGGCTTGCACAATAAACTTCTTTCTATAACAACTGATAATAACTGAGTTTAATATACGTAATATTGTTGTGTTACTGGAGCAAATCTCACAACATTACAACGACGAAGATTTTTTGAAGGATTGTTCATGTGCTATGTCTGCAAAATTAAATTAATACACATCAGCTTTACGTACAAACTATGCAAAAGTTGCACTTATTTTGGACCCTCATCTAAAAAACAATAATTATTTTTCTGAAAAAAATGAACATGAGCCACTTGAGTTGTTGACGTCATTGTTCAAAAATATGATAAACAGAGTTCTATCGAAAATTAACAGTTAGAAGTACAGAAGACGGAAGGAAGACAGTTCGAGTAAAACCACCTATTCGAAGATTTATAAAAAAAAATCGATTATTACGGATGAACTTCAGAATATTTGACAATGCCTACAGAAACAGAAGAAACTGATATTGTATTCTGGTGGGCACAACAAATTATTCAATTGCCACAGTTTCAGAAATTAGCTTTTCATATTCTGAGTATTCCGGCAAAGTGTGCCAAGCGAGCGGGTATTTTCAAGATCCGGCAATTTATTCACAAAAAAGAAACCGTCTCGGCAATAAAACTATACAAGCTTCAATGTGTCTCCCATCATGGCTGGACTTTAATTAAAATTATCCATTTTTTTATGATATTTAGAAATGATTAAAAATATCCTTAATCAATACTGTTATTTTTTTATCTAGCCTTTCTCCCCGCCCTGTTAATGTAACAATTTAATTGCTAGACTCATACACGAAAAGAACTTGAGTACGACTCGCCGCATAAAAAGGACTCGAGCGCACAAAGAGACTCGAGCTCTCACGTAACATACAAAGGGCTCATAGAGAACTTAGTTCTCTAGTCTTGGAGTCCTGTTGTAATGAGTCGAGTCGAGTTTCTTGCAACACTATAAAGACTTGCTATAAGGTTATACTATTGTTTTGATTTAAGTTATATTTTGTTTTTATTTCGTATAATTTTATATTAGCTCTTTATAATAATTAATTCATTTAGTTTTAGGAAATTAATTTCCTAATATAACTTTTCAATAATGTCTCAAATATTTTCACACCAGTTACCTGGTAGAATATGATGGACTCTTTAATGTATACCTATGAACTTAATGTACTCGTATTCTTGCAAATAAATAATATTCTATTCTTCTATTCTATTCCAATAAAAATAGTAGACTGTTCATAATTGATTGACCTCGGGGCGTTCAAGTATTACGTAACGCAATTTGTGGGGAGGCGGGATTTTGTAAAACGTTACGATGCGTAACAGGGGAGGGAAGTGTGTTGGAACAACACGTTACGTAATATTGTTTTGTTTTTCTTTCCGGATACTTTCCTGCCGCCACCCTCCCAATCCTTCAAATCCCAAGCAAGCTCGTGTTACCTAGTCAGCTAGACAAAGGATCATGCAAGTTTTCACCACTTCTTGTGAGGTTGTCCGTTGACCTGTCGCCTCCTCTAGAAGGGTTTAAGCAGATGCCGTACGATTTCTTTTGCCCATCAGAACCGTCCTAAAGAACAGAATATGTGCAGCCAGTGGGATCTATTTCACATCCCACAGCAGTGTGCAAATGCAGTCGTTACGTGTATAGCAAGACCTTCGTGAAAGTAGAGTACGGCCACAGCGAATTGCTGCCAGAAGGAATGAGTTTATCAAAATCTTCGATAATTGCGTTATGTAATACTTGAACGAAATTTTTAAAGGACTTCGATGAGGAAAAATATGTTTATTATTTCGTTTTTTTAAGCATTCTTTCATAGAAGATTAGCCCCTAATATTGAAATCGGAGCAATTAGAAATTAGTAAAATAAAATTGCCTCGTTAATACAAAAGCTATTTCGTCTTTGAATATGTACATAGCTACACATTAAAGGGGCCTTGATATAACCGTGTAGTTTAAAAAAAACGAGCCCATTCAGTGTCACCCCACCCACAGGATATACTACCGTATATAATTTTTAGTATTTTATAGGGGTTTTACTGATGAATACATTTCTCTTACAAGTTTATGTAAATTAAGAGCGCGCCTAAAGCCAGCAAAATTTTAGAATTCACCCGCACTGTCCTACCCGCTCCTCACATCGAATACGATCGCGCGTGTACCTACGCGCTCGCTCGACGCGTATCTTCTGTAGTAAGTATACGTATAATATTCAGATGAAACAACTGTATTCAAAGTATGACTGCGTTATACAATATTACGAAATGTTATTATGTGTACGCGAATAATACGTAAATAGTAAGTTAGTAGGAGGTGACTATACCACTGATACTGAACACGAATCAATATAAAATCAATACCAAAAGGTAATATTATATTATGTATAATATAATATTATTTTAGCGCGTGATTTTGGTGTGGCGTAAATAATGGATAACTCTGAAACTGTCGATTGGCCAGATAATATCTATCATTTACCCCACTTATATCGTCATATGCCCATGGATGACCAAATTATTGATATTTTTAATATTTTAAATAAAAATCGTACTTACTCTTACAAAATTAGGTACCATTTCTAAAATTGGTGATATTTTTTTCATTTTGTTTTTTTTTTATATCAGTCCTGAATATTTGTATTATCAGATCAGTATCAAGATTTTTTATTACATTCTAAATCAATATTGCAAAAAATAGTTATTCTTAAATTTTAACATTTTTTTCTACGGAATTACGCAATTTTGGGCCCCTGTATCTATAGTTGCAAAACTTCTGAAAAATTCGGAATAATTCCGGAATACTTCTGGGAAAGTTTCTTTAAATCAGAATTATTCAAAATGAATTTAAATAAAGCCCTCTGTGCGCCGGCCGCTGCCGCCGCGCTGCGATGGCGGTGCGGGGTGCGGTAAGAGGGGAGATGCTCCCCGGAGAAGTTTTCCCCCCGCGAGAAAGATTCGTACCCCGCAATCGAATGTTTCCGAATATTTCGCCCGAATAATTCAATCGAAATTAACGTGTTTCTTTGTTGTGTGGTGGGTGGGTTAATTATTGTTCAGTGCGAGACTACGTACGATACAAGAGTAAAATATAAATGTTTATCTATACTAATATTATAAAGCGGAAAAGTTTGTTTGTTTGTTTGCTTGAACGCGCTAATCTTCGAAAGTACTGGGTGGATTTGGATGAAATTTGGTATGGAAATAGCTTGAAGCTTGAGGAAGGTTATAGGCTACTTTTTACGCGACTGCAAAAAGGAGAGTTATGTTTTTACCGTGATAGAATCCACGGGAGCGAAGCCCCGCGTGAGTACTAGTTTTATTATAAATGGGATTGATTAAGTATATGTTGATATTTTTATAGGTAGATATGTTAGCCTGCGATTAACAGGATTTTTATTCTTTTGTTTCTAGGTAGGTACTCTACTTATTTCGAAATTGAATGCTATTTTTATAAATGTCAGTAGTTGAATAAAAAACCAGGCCTAGCATATTTTATTTGTTTTTTGAAAAAGGGTTACCTATGTTTTTGGTTAGTTTGTATGTAGCTCTGTACGCATCGCGAGTATTCGCGAGTCGCATAGGTAGGTATTAATCATTACCTACCTACTTAACGCGTTTAATAGCCCAGCCAATAAAAACAATTAAAGGCAAACCTTGCAAGCAAACACGTTTTGATGCGGTTTTCAGAAAAGTATTTGTTATACTTAGGTAGGAGCAGGTTTTGGTATATTAACCGACTTCAAAGGTCGATTTTCCTGGTTTCTTTTGGCAGTTGAAATATTCCCAAAGTTTCGGAATATTTCGGAATACTTCCGAAGTATACGACGGGAATGATTCGGAATTATTCCCGCCAGACTATATCGAAAAAAAATGTACTACACTGCGGTGGCTCATTATTTTAGACTAGCTTTTGCCCGCGACTTCGTCCGCGTGGAATAGTTACTTTGGGCTAACGTTAAATTTAAGCCCGATTTTGAAGCATTCTTCATTGGTGCTCCGCTCCTATTGGCCTTAGCGTAATGATATATATAGCCTATAGCCTTTCTCTATAAATTGAGTATTTAATTAAAAATATTTTTTTCAATTCGAACCAGTAGTTCCTGAGATTATCGCGTTCAAACAAACAAACAAACTCTTCAGCCTTATATATTAGCATAGATAGCTGTTGCCCGCGACTTCGTCCACGTTTCCGTCGTTTTTCGTAAAAAAAAGTAGCCTATGTCCTTCCTCGCGGTTCAGTGATTTAGATGTAACACACAGATTAACTTTCGTAATTTAGTAGGGAAATATAATATGTCAATCTATAATACTGTTGAAAAATATATTTCATGTACAGAATTGACCTCTCTACAGATTTATTATAAGTATAGATAATTGCCTATTTAATGCAAATTCTAAAATGGTATAATAATAACCAGTATCTTGATAAAGTACAAAGTTATTGCTGTTCGAATCTTAAAGGAGAATTTTTATACAAATTTGATTTCAAAATTAAATTACTTTAACACTGCTGTAACTAATTTTAGACTCAAAGAGAATGAGAATTTCCTTAAAATTTGATCACTATGGGTTTGTTGACACCATAAAAGACATTAGTAATTAAACAAATTTATTGAAAAAGAAAATATACAAGATGTTCGAAGTGGGCTCCTTCAGCTGCTATACACGCTCTACACCTTCTTATGAAGGACCGTCTCAATCGGCGCGCAAATCCTGCCGACGATATTTCGTCAGCAGCCGAACGTATGCGTTGTCGCAGCTGTTTAACTGAAGTGATTTCTTCTTTATAAACTACCTCCTTTAAACAGCCCCAGTAAAAAAGTCCAATGGGTTTAAATCTGGCGAGCGAGGTGGCCACATTCTGAAAATAAAATATTATTTCAAAACAAATTCCTTGTTATACAATCACGTCCACAATAAATTGATCTACAAAAATAGGGTTTAAATACCTAATGGGCATACTTAAATAGGTTCGTAATCGATATAAATATATTTCATCGAACAAACACGGATACCAACTAAAAGCTTGTGTTTATTTTGCATATACTATTCTGCCCGCGTTACCTACGACTACGAGTGACCATAGAAATATTAAATAAGAAGTGGTATAGGTAGATATTTTTTTTTTATATAGGATACTCGCAAGATCATTATTGTTGTCCATCCGTGTATCTAGATTTTTAGAAGATCTCATAACTACCTACATTATGGGAAAATGATCATAAAATTGTATCGTGAAGAATAACATAACAAAATAGCAAAAGTAAATAGCTACCTATTATGAATGTAATTTATTACCTATTATCCTAATAATCTAATAAAGTACCTACCACGAATTTTTGATATCGTCGTGTCTGGGTGTTGTTTATCTATATATGTATGTATTTAAAAATATATTTGTCTATGTATATCAGCTGTCTGACACCCATAGTACAGGGTCTTCCTAGTTTGGGGTCAGACAGCCGTGTGTGAAATGTCCCCACATATTATTATGTCTAGTTACCTACTCGGCCCACGAAAGTGCGTAGGTAAACGAATTTAGATCTTGTGTCTCTCAAAATAAAATCTAAAATCACCTGCATAAACTTTCTCGAAAGTATAAAATGTATTTTTATTTTTTCAGTATATAACAAACAAGTAACTCACAAACTTACCTTCGACAATTAGCCATCCTGTCAATTTGTAACTTTTTTAGTTCTCTTTCAATGTTTTTTTTTGTTTCCCATTTCACTATTTAGTTCGAACAACAACAACAATTACGATTGAAATGATTATAACTCGGCGCAGCTAAAACACTTGAGCGTAGTCCTCTCGTCTCAACAGAGCGGTAGCGACTGATGTGTGAAATAGAAATATGCTTGAAGCTCCCGCAACGAGCGACGGAAGATGACTTCTTGCGCGGAATAAAAACGTAGTATGCGCCAAAAGTGTTTTATCGTAATAAATCCAAAACTAAAAGGAATTACATAAAATGCCTAAGCAAAGCCTTTACTCTTGTTTAAATATAATTATTTATCAAATTTTTGTCGCAATAGGCATTACCATATCGAGTACAAAACGGAAAAACATGAGAATTAGAGGTTATTTCGTGATTTTTTTCTACCAAGGAAATGTTATTATTTTATGTTTTTGATCAGAGAGAGCCCTTGAAAATATGATGTAGTTATATTCATATATTTTTATTTTAAGATTTGGTCTGGAATTTTTCATGTAAAATCAAATAGAAAATTGGTAATTTTGCTTTATACGCGCTCTTAAGTTAAGTGTTGTCTTTAGTTATACTTACCTTGCTATAAATATTTGAATAAATAAACTAAATACAAAACTTACGGAGGGAGTGATATGAGACTGGAGACAGTATGTGTAAATCATTTGACTTCTTCAATGTAGTTAATTTTGTTTCATTTTCAAGTGTAGTGTTTTCACTTTCACTATTTCTGGACAATTTATCTAAATATATTTTAGCGAAGCAGGTTTCCAGCAATACTTTTTGCACCCAATCTAAAAACTTGGATTTCCCATCTTGTTTAAGCTGTTCACAAAGTTTATTAATTTCATCATCTCCCATCTCTTTCATAACCTGCACAGTTTTGATATTCCTGTCAGTTTCCCCTTTTACATATTTATCATAATCTTCCTTGTTTATAAGATTTTGCGTATAAAGCTCCTTGATAACGGAGTCTCTCGATTTAATGATGCCATCTTCCTTATACAGCGTGATGATTTCACCGACTACATCAGGTAGAGCACTACACTGCATGTAATTCCAACTTAACGATGATAGTTCATCTTCCGTCCACCTGCAACATTACGCAATGTATTCAAGTTATTATATCATTATGTAAGCCATGAAATATCGTGCGTATTAAATATTTGTATTACGTATTAAATTATGCAAGCACTAGATAATTATATTACCTCGATTCCACCTTTCCTTTGGAGGTGCAGCTAGCACTACTGTCAGTGACCTTTTTCTTATCGTCAGCTTCAGCCTCAATGATCTCAGGGCCCGTTTGTGTCGCCGGAGTGACGCTCGGTTTTGGTACGATCTTAATTTCATCGAAATTCTCGATTTCAAGACGCACGTTTGCCGTACTTTGTAGAGTATGAGGTTTCTTGATGAAAGTATTAATCACATACTCAATGAGATCAGACCAATCCTAAAACAAGTTGTACCACATAAAAACCAGAATTGAGACTATGGAGAAATAAAACTGGATTATCTATTTTTAAAAGTTTATTTTGAGTAACTATTAGCCAAGTGCTCATTGGACACGTGCACAAAGGGTTCCAATCGAATCATAATTTTTAAACCGTAATTTACTATCATATATGAATAATATACAACAATTATATACAAAATTATAAATTTGGAACGATTATAAATAGCTTAATTAATTATTAAGCTTAATTTGTGCATCCTGATACTGCACACCATTATACTCATTTTAAGAGTTCCGTAGCCAAATGGCAAAAAACGGAACCCTTATAGTTTCGTCATGTCTGTCCGTCTGTCTGTCTGTCTGTCTGTCCGTCCGTCCGTATGTCACAGCCATTTTATTCCGAAACTATTAGGACTATACATGTGAAACTTGGTAGGTAGATGTATTCTGTAAACCGCTTTCTGATTTTATCACAAAAATTGTAAAATATTTATAATAAAGGGGGCTCCCCATACATAGAACTAAAACTGAAAATTTATTTTTTCATGAAACCTATGCGTGTGTAGTATCTATAGACAGGTCTTTAAAAATGACACTGAGGTTTCTAAAACCACTTTTTCATAAAGTTAATCGTTTAAAAGATATACGCTTCCAAAGTGGTAAAATGTGTCCCGCCCCCTCTGACTTCTATAATAATGGAGTGAAAAATCTAAAAAAGTATATGTCTATAGATCTTAATGTAAACTTTCAACCAAAATTGGTTTGAACGAGATCGGATAAGCAGTTTTTGAGATACAGCATATTTTATAAAACCGCAAATATAACTTTGTAATTCATACAAACGCTATGAAAAACAAAGTTATTTGGCATAGTTGTAAAAAATGTAAATAAGGTAGTAAATATATATACATATTATTATAGCTACTACGGAACCCTACATGGGCGAATCTGACTCGCACTTGGCCAATTTTTTCCAGTAAATAACAGCCAGAAACTTTATTAAACTACATAAAACGACAAAACTCTCCATTTGACTTGCTCTCCAATGTTTATATACAAACGTGTGACGTCACTCGAATGATTCGACGCCATATTGCTTTTGCGTTTTGACAGCTTATATAATCAGTATATTTTTTTTTACGTGGTAAAATTATCAAATAAGTCCTCCCACCCCGGGCAGGGCCGGAGGGACTGTCAGACTTGTACTGACTAAAATCCACGGTGTGCCTTCAATAGCCCTTTACGTTCCGGGGTCACGGTAATGGGATAAGTCCCACGACCCCGGCAGGCTTCGGCCCTCTACATGGGGGGCCTCGTCATATTGCTGACGCTCTTTGCGGCGCGCGTAGAACACAACGCGCCGTCGACCCGGGCGTGGTCCATGGTCGGACAGCGAGTTGCCCTTTACTCGCTGTCCGCATGCTCGCGCCTACGGTGGCCGGAGATCGTCGGCCGACGTCCGACGCCGTGGGCGTCTACCACTGCGGCTGGGCTAGAGGGAGGACGCCATCCTCTCCCTCAAGCGGCCCGCCTCCTCCTTCGATAGCATGACTGCTTCGCAGAAGGAGGCGACCGCTTCCCACTCCGTCTCGCCCCGCAGCATGGCCTCGACCAGTGCCGGGCGCGAGAGGTCTCCGCCTATCGCCGCCGTGAGGACACGTCGGTGCTCTGCCCAAGCGGGGCAGTCTTGCATCGTATGCTCTACTGTGTCCTCAGGGCGATCCTCGCAGTGGTGACACCCAGGCGTTTCTTCCTTTTTTTTATTTAGAATAGGTTCGCGTTTGACCACCATCTCACCTGATGGTAAGTGATGATGTGGTCGAAGATGGAGCACGCTTACCTAAAAGTAACCTGTTCACTCTTGACTTAAAGACTCCTAGGTTATAGCTATCGGGAAACACAGACTCCGGCAGGGAATTCCACTCCTTAGCCGTACGCACAATGAAGGTATTCCCAAAACGTTTGGTGCGTATGGGTGGGATGTCCACCATGTAACGATGGCGCTTCGCCGGTAGACACAGACATCAGACACAGGTACCTCTCGAAACATCCGTGTCCGGTGAGGACCTGCGTCATGCGGTAGGTCAGGACGCCGTGACGCCGATCTAGCCACTCCTCAAAGAGGGGTCTTACCACCGCAATTGCGGCGTGCCCGTAATCAGTATATTTTGTAATGCTTTTTTAAACGAAATATTTATAAAATATTAAAATAAATATTATTTGTAGGGTCCTCATACACCAATAAATAATATGAGACGGTTTTTAGAAACCAGTCAAATAGCCTCTAACTCTTTATTGCACACAAATCATTCAAATTTAGGGGTCTTTTTTCGTTTAGGGAATTGTTTAGGTGCTGAACCAGGATCCAAACCAACTTGCTGAGCCCTTACGATTGTCGAAAAGGATCCATTTTACGTCGTAGGTAACAATGCAGTTCAAAAATTCTTTCGTTTCTGTGCCTGTTGAGCAGTGCAAGGCACGTCACGATGCGTACTTCCCGCTGGCGATCTTTGAGTTTAGGGTGCACCCATTTGTCAAGTTTTTTTGTAATCGCTTTTAATTCGCCTTTGTCGACCATAGTTTGTAACTGTCAGGAGGTTTGTATATAAGAAATTAATAAAAAAACGCCTGAAACCCTGAAATTTGGAGTGCGTGGTGATCATATGACCGAAAAAAATGACAACTAGGGTGAAACGACGTACGTGGGAAAGCTAGTAATCTATAAATAGATTTATAGATCTATAAAATACATAAATACTATTATTTATGTATTTTATTCACAAACTTAAGACAATATCAATTCATCAATGCAATTGAACATCAGGCAATGATTTTAATAACACATGATTTGGTCAGTCAAAATAGCAAAATCTTATTGCCTAGGGCCTCTGACAGGGTTAATCCGGCTCTGCTTACTCCGGACGGGCGTTTTGGCAACATTTCGTTAAGATATGCAAGAAGGCGTACAGAAATCTAGGTTTTGTACTGCGGCAGTCACAGGGGTTCACAAATATAACCACACTCAAAGTATTGTATGATGCATTAGTAAGGAGTCATCTTGAACATAGTGCAGTTATATGGGCTCCACATGAAGCGAAGTGTCATGTTGGAGCGTGACCAAAATAAATTTACTAGGCTCCTATATTAAAAAATGTACGGGGTACATCCATTCTAACCTTTAATGAACCCTTTACTATTTGTGATGGGCATGGTCGGGTACAATGAGCTTAGGGTACGACGGGACTTTACACTCGCCGCGTATTAAGTAAAATCACTGTGCGGTGTAGCACATAACCCGGGTATGCTGCGGCACGGTTTCAGAACTGAGCGTGCCTGACCGATACGTGTGGAGGCGTGCTAGCCGTGCCAGTAGCCAGGACCAATCTACTGGCGAACACATCATTGACCAGAACAATCCGAGTAGTGAACGAACTTCATGAAAGGATTGATATATTAACGTGCATTTGAGTGAATTCGCAAAGATTCTCTTAAATGTAGTAACATATAGTTAAGGAATGTGTTTTTTAATTTAATGTTGTTAATCATATATAATAATATATTTTTAACTATAATTTAGTTTTATGTAAATATAACTGATAGCCACACTTGTATTAGGTCTAAGTAAAGATAGTGTTAAGGATGGTTTAATAAATAAATAAGTAAAAAGAAAAACTATCAGGCCTAACTTGGCTTCACAAATTTACGAGATACAGTCGCCCAACCCTACAATGCACGTGGCCCGACATGCACTGACGCACTTGGCCGGTTTTTTATTTCTGTCCTTACATTTTTCTTCAAGACGTCTGGTCCCTGCTATCAATGTTGAAAACGAATTGATCCTGAATAAAGGTTGGGAACCACTGGTCTATATAATATAGAATCTATGTTCTTAAGCAAAAAATGAGCATTCAAAACTTACATCACAAATCTCGAATTCGGATTTCCAAATGGAGGTAAATGTCTTCAAAATCTTTGGCTGAAACAACGTGATCAAGCTCTCCAGCTCTCCTCCCACATGATGCATCATAGTAAATATACAGTCGTTGACGAACTCTCCGTTGCTGGCGTAATCCTCTAGCAGCAAACCGTACTGATACATTATTTCAGATGAAGCAAACCTGTGGCAAACCATTTGTATTAATAACAATATTGCACAGTATCGTTTAATGTGTAGGCAACTTATTGTATTTATTAATTTATCTATCTTCATAATATATTATATTACAAACTTAACATAAATACATACTAATAAATATATATATTACTTATTTATGTATTCTTTAGCACACAGACATACATCACACAAACAAAACGCACTTACATTCATCCACATCATAAAAACGTATAAAATAAGTATTTACTATTGCTTTCCTAATTTGTGCCTACACTCTAGACTGAATATTTTCCTTCTGTCTTATAATAAACTTTGATTGTGAAGTGGGTGTTTATCTTTCAACTACCAATAGACATCCCTACAACTGGTGACCCCTGACGAGAAAAGAAGGTTGATGTCTAGCAGCAGCGCAGCAGAGAGCACACGCGAGCGTCGCTACAAAATGGCGGAACAAAATCCAGGACCAGCAACGATATCCACTACGCCTGCACCAGTGCCTTTCTGGCCAGAAAAACCGGCGATATGGTTTGCGCAAGTGGAAAGACAGTTCGCTGTAATGAAAGTTACAGATGAAACGGCAACATTTTACCATATTTTGGCCACGCTTGACAGACAGTACGCAGCGGAGGTGGAAGATGTTCTTTTTTTTATTGATAATAAGTTCGCATTTGACCACCATCTCACCCGATGGTAAGTGATGATGTGGTCGAAGATGGAGCACGCTTACCTAAAAGTAGCCTATTCACTCTTGACTTAAAGATTCCTAGGTTATAGCTATCGGGAAACACAGACTCCGGCAGGGAATTCCACTCCTTAGCCGTACGCACAATGACGGTATTCCCAAAACGTTTAGTGCGTATAGGTGGGATGTCCACCATGTAACGATGACGCATCGCCGTTTGTCTTGTAGTCCGATGATGGAATGGGCTTGACGGAATTAGATTGTGTAATTCCATCGCACATTCCCCGAAATGTAACCGATAGAAAACCGATAGACTAGCAACTCGTCGTCGATGTTCAAGGCTCTGGAGCTTTGATTCGACCAGTGTATCGTTGCCAATGAGTCTTTTGGCCCGTTTCTCAATAGACACAAGCGCGTCCAGTTGGTACTTGGCAGAATCTTTGCTGGCAGATCTTACCGGCCCATCTGACTACAAGAGGTTAAAAAACGGGTTGCTAAAACGTTTATCAGTGTCTAGAGAAAACAAAATTAAGCAGCTATTGCCTAGCTCGCATCTCGTCGTCATCAATAGACATCAATAGCCTATTGATGCACGAGCAGCTCGGCACTCGAAAACCATCTCAATTTTTACGACATCTCCAGCATCTCGCGGGCCCTGAAATACCCGAAAATTTCTTGAGGACAATCTGGAGCAGTCGTCTTCCTACAAGTATGCAGTCGACCGTTGCGTCGCAGACGTCGTTGTCACTGGACAGCCTTGACGAACTCACAGACCGAATAAATGACGCGTTGCAGTAGCTTCATCATCTCCGGTCTCAAGTGAGCGCACTGACGGCACAGGTGCACCGGCAGTCGAGACCTCGCGATCGAGATTCAGGACCCCGACAACAACAACGGAGTGCGACGCCGCACAGGTCGCAATCTAGTTATCAACGGTTCCCGATCTGCTACCACAGCAAACACGACACCAAGGCAAGGAAATGCATCAAGCCCTGTGACTACAAGGCCGAAAACACTCCAGGCAGTCAGTGATGGCGACGGACGTCTGCCTTAGTTCTACGGGTCGCCTCTTCGTTACGGATCGCAAATTAAACATTTGTGTTTACCCTGTAACTGCGCTTAGTGATCGCCGCCGATGTAAAACGTCATATCAATTAAGTGCTGCCAATGGGTCTGCTATTACGTATGGTTACATTCAATTAAACTTAGACTTAGGGTTACGTCGTAACTATCCGTGGCGTTTCGTCATTGCTGACGTCACGAAACCTATGTGGTAGATTTTCTTTCTCATTATCAACTGATAGTCGATGTCAGCAAACAAAAACTTATTGATACTTTCACCAATGTTAGCACCGTAGCCACTATATATAAATTAAATTGTCCAATGTTAGCACCGTAGCCACTATATATAAATTAAATTGTAATATCCTAAGTGTAAAAATTACGACTGTAGATGATAGCAATATCACACAATTTTGTCCGAATATCCGGAAATAACACGTCCTGCTGGTATTCCGGGTGTCATCAAGCATAACACTGTATACTATTTACGCACTACACCAGGCCCTCCAGTGTCATGCTCACCTCGTCGTCTCGCACCCGATAAACTCAAGATAGCTAAACAAGAGTTTGAGGCCATGTTAGCCAATGGCATTGCACGTCCATCTGACAGTCAATGGGCGTCACCTCTCCACCTAGTTTCCAAAAAAGATAACGGTTGGCGTCCGTGTGGTGACTATAGGTTACTTAACGCTAGAACCATACCCGATCAATACCCTATTCGACACATATAGGATTTTTCAAACAGTCTGTCCGGTTTTACATTTTTCAGTTATTGATTTAGTGAAAGCCTACCATTACGTCCCTATATTTAAGGAAGATATTCCAAAGACTGCGACCACCACACCTTTCGGTTTATGGAAATTATCTTTTATGACTTTTGGCCTACGAAATGCAGGCCAAACTTTTCAAAGATTCGTCGATGAAATGACTCGAGGATTAGATTTTTGCTACCCTTATTTAAACGATTATCTCATTTTTTCTAGAACGAGCCACGAGAACAAAGACCATCTGAGGCAGATTTTCACTCGAATGAGAGACTATGGCGTACTTATTAACACCAGAAAATGTGTCTTTGGCGTCTCACAAATAACATTTCTAGCATATCACATCACAGAATTTTTTTCTCGATGCTTGCCCAATGCTGCCCAGATACAAGCCCCCTTGAACGCATTATTAACTGGATCAGTTAAAGCTTCCCACCCCGTCAACAGCACTCTCTGTAACGCTGCTCTTTTAGCTCACCCCGACACAAACGCCGAGTTAGGACTCGTCACTGACGCCTCTGATACGGCGATAGGTGGAGTACTACAGCAGCGTAAAGACGGTGTTTGGCAGCCTCTTGCATTTTTCTCGCGTCAATTGTGTCCTGCACAGATCCAATATTCCCCATACGATCGAGAACTCTTGGCAATTTACGAGAGCATACGGTATTTCCGCCATATGCTGGAGGCCACTCTCTTCACCATCTACACAGATCATAAGCCGCTGTGTTATGCTTTCCATGAGAGAAAGAAAAATTGTTCTCCACGTCAGTTTAGGCAATTAGACTTCATCTCGCAGTTATTTATTTATAATAATGTTTATTTATTTTCTTCCACAAATAAAACTTATGAACCAATACAAAAAAAATGGTAAAGATAACATAACTTATTTACAATGTTTATTTGTGGAAGACTGGTGTCTAAACTAAGCCGTGACTTGTATTTCAGGACACCAGAGACTCCCCCCTAAAGTAATAGATTACATTATAAGTTTACGAATAAGTTTACAATGAAATTAGAAAAAAAAATCATATCAAAATTTCAAAATTTTTGTTCACAACTGATATTCGTCACATTTCAGGTAAAGACAATATTGTCGCTGATACGCTTTCCCGCGTCAATGAGCTGCAAATGCCGATTGATTTGGAAATCATGGCCAAACTTCAGGCAACAGACCCTGAACTTGTAGAGAACCTCCAAAGCCTCTCTTTGTCTTAAAAAGATGAAGGTCCCTGGTAGTCGTACTGAGCTGTACTGCGATGTAAGTACAACGACTCCAAGGCCTTTCGTCCCCGTGCAACTGCGTCAGCAGGTATTTTACTGCTTGCATTCACTCAGCCATCCAGGTGCTAACGCCTCAGCCAAACTGGTTGCGCAACGCTTTGTCTGGCCTCTTTGTCTCGGCATCCTAGGCACATTAAGTAGCAAAGTGGATAGTCCATTTATAAAGCACTGGGCGCAAAGGCACGTGCCTGTTTGTAAGAGGCAGCGTGTGTATTGATAATGTATAATTTAAGTTTACTAACATAGTTTTTTAAGTAATTTTTGCTACTAACACTATGGATTATTTGTATTTGTTGACCCGAAATATAGAAAATTATTATTATTATTATGCGCAAAAATTGTCGTGAAGGTCTAAGGCATGTTTAGCATAATAATAATAATGCCAGCGCACGAAGGTAAATAAGCATGTCACATCACCTTTAGGGACGCTCGATTTACCATCAGCGCGTTTTAAACATGTCCATTTAGACCTGATCGGCCCATTACCGCCAGCTGGTGATTATCGGTATTGCCTTACACTCGTCGATCGCTTCACGCGATGGCCGGAAGCTGTACCTATTACCGGTTTCACCGCCGAAACGGTAACCAAAAGCGTTCATATCCTGTTGGGTGTCCCGATACGGCTGTCCTTCCCAAGTTGTTACTGACCGCGGAAGGCAGTTTGAATCGGCGCTGTTGCAACAACTGTCCAAATTCGGTTTCAATCACCGCAAGACAACAGCATACCACCCACAGTGCAACGGATTGGTTGAGCGATTTCACCGGCAGTTGAATGCAGCTATAACCTGCCATACTGACGCAAACTGGACTGAGACGTTACCTTTCGTACTACTCGGTATAAGGTGTCTTCAAAGAAGACCTACAATCCTCATCAGCTGAGCTGGTTTACGGTGAGCCAATACGCCTCCCTGGCGAATTTTTCGGCCACGACGTAAAAGGATTTACCACCGACATAACCGATTCCTCGGCACGAATGAAGTCCTATGCCGAGAAAGTACGACCAGTCCCGACCCAGCACCATTCTACTTGCAGAATCTTCGTTTATAAAGATCTTGCCACATGTAGCCATATATTTCTTAGGGAAGACATGCTACGTGGTGAACCACGTAGCATGTCTTCCCTGAAGTGAACTTCAGCCTGCTTACACAGGGCCACACGAAGTACTGAAGAGGTGTGCCAAATATTTTGTAATTCGTGTCAAGGGTAAAGACTCGACATTAAGCACAGACCGCTTGAAACCAGCCTATATATTGTCAGATGACCTAAGACCACCACAAATCGTTACACATCCTCCTCTAACTCCTCAACCATCTCAACCTAAGTCACTAGACTTACTAACCACGTGATGATTGTGAAGTGTGTGTTTATCTTTCAACTACCAATAGACATCCCTACAATTGGTTATTTTGCCTGTAATCGTTTGTACTGATTGCCTCTCAACACAGGTCATGACAAACCCTAGAAAGCTGAAATTGGGAATATTAATGTTCTATCTATATAGGTAGAAATCTATACTTTTTTTTTAACGTGGTAAAATTATCAAATAAGTCCTCCCACCCCGGGCAGGGTGGGAGGGACTGTCAGACTTTTACTGACTAAAATCCACGGTGTTCCTTCAATAACCCTTTACGTACCGGGGTCACGGTAATGGGATAAGTCCCACGACCCCGGCAGGCTTCGGCCCTCTGCAGAGGGGGCCTCGTCATGTTGCTGACGCTCTTTGAGGCGGGCGTGGAACACAACGCGCCGTCGACCCGGGCATGGTTCATGGTCGGACAGCGAGTTGCCCTTTACTCGCTGTCCGCATGCCCGCGCCTACGGTGGTCGGAGATCGTCGGCCGACGTCCGACGCCGTGGGCGTCTACCACTGTGGCTGGGCTGGAGGGAGGACGCCATCCTCTCCCTCACGCGGCCCGCCTCCTCCTTCGGAAGCATGACTGCTTCGCAGAAGGAGGCGACCGCTTCCCACTCCCTCTCGCCCCGCAGCATGGCCTCGACCAATGCCGGGCGCGAGAGGTCTCCGCCTATCGCCGCCGTGAGTACACGTCGGTGCTCTGCCCAGGCGGGGCAGTCTTGCACCGTGTGCTCTACGGTGTCCTCAGGGCGACCCTCGCAGTAGAAATCTATACTAATATTATAAAGCGGAAAAGTTTGTTTGTTTGCTTGAACGCGCTAATCTTCGAAAGTACGGGGTGGATTTGGATGCAATTTGGTATGGAAGTAGCTTGAAGCTTGAGAAAGGTTATAGGCTACTTTTTACGCGACTGCAAAAAAAGGAGAGTTATGTTTTTACCGTGATAGAATCCACGGGAGCGAAGCCCCGCGTGAGTACTAGTTATTAATATTCCCAATTTCAGCAATGAAGAGTGTTAATAGGTATGCCAAATCGATTGAAAGTTTGTTACAGTAAAGCTTGTATGTATAGAAATACACTAGTTTTTGTTGTACTGACAAAAATACCTATTAGTTTTGATTTTACAAGCATTTAAACTTACGATAAATATCGAGTGCCCGCTAACATTCACGTGACTGCATGTGACGTCAATTTACAACGCTCCGCTTCGTAGCAAGTCGCCATTGGTGGTTGTATTTGTACATTTCGGCACAACACATGATTTTATACTAGTATTTGGATTGGACATTTTTGAAAGTATTTATAATTTCTAATGAAACGTAAGACGGCACCGTGCTGAGAGCGCGAGCGCACTGAGCGAGTGTTGTGAGATAACGTCACAACGTCACATCGTCACACGCATCTAGTACGAGTCCGCGTCGCACCTTTACTTCTATAAATCGGAAACTAATTGACGTATCGAAGTAATTCTTTCACATGTATTTTTTTTTTCATTTTTGACAGAGAATATGGAGAGCTAATATTCAAAATTAGTAACATTCTTCATTAATTTATATTTATAAATCAATTGCTGTTCGTGAGTCTCGCTAAAACTCGAGAACGGCTGGACCGATTTGGCTAATTTTGTTTTTAATTTTTTTGTAAAAGTCCGGAAAATTGCGGTACGAAGTTCACCGGGCAACCTAGTATTTTATAAGTTATGCATCTTCCAACAAAGGATTTTTGGAATTTGCAACTTTAAGGAGAAAATGTGTTGTGGAAACATTGTATGAAAGTCTGAATAGAATAGAAAAGAATATACTTAATATTTATTGTAAAACATGAGTATAAATCTAATAATATGAGTAAGATCCGGGGATTTTCATATGATGTTCAATAAAGGGAAGGGTGATAAATCAGAAAAGTTTGTGTATACAATTTGAACCTGTGCAAAGTCTTGGTATATTCATATAAACCTAATAAAAAAATAAAAAATCATCCTAATAACGAAAACCATCATATCGTATAGGTAGGCAGTTACGAATAATAACTACGGCAGTAAGGGAGTACATGCGTCAAAATATTAGCACTATTAAACGTTTTTAAACTGACATTAACAGTATGATACTGTTAGTGGCCAATTGGCCATGTACATAACCTAAAACGGGATATTTTTTTTTTTTTTTTTTTAAACGGGATAACGGGGAAAAAAGGTTCGCTAGTGGATGTCCACTAGCGAACTTTATTTCAGAATTGTGTTTTGAGAGATACAAGTGGCAGCTGTGTTGCAAAAAAATGAACGAGGAAGAGGGTAGACCGATTTGTCTGCTCATAAACAATCACCCACAATAACTTCAGTTCATCCGTCATCATGGCACTTGCAAGTTGCAACAGTGCCGAAAACTCAAAACAATAAATACACTTGTTAAATATCCTGTATTAACTTCTAAGTAGCACTATTATTGAAAAAAAAAAAAAAAATACGTACTGTCTGATATGATCGAGCATATTTGTGGAACCATTGTATTCCGGTAATTTCATTGCACTGTCCAAGAACATCAGCAATATGTGGTTTGTCACAATTACATCCTGAAATACAGAATCACAATCAATATAACAGTCATCACCTGCTTATAGGTCGGCTTCCCGGCATCCGTATGCAACTGTGTATTCGTGTTTTACATGGAGCGACCCTTGGATAGATCAGTATTAGATTTTCTGGGTTCTGACTACCCATAATGACTGTCAAAGATTTCCGAATGACAGCCGGGGCTTAAAATGGTTTCCGTGATACGGGGGTATCCACAGATTTAGATAGACATAGATAACGTAAGTATCACGATCTGTATGAAAACCAAGCGTGCCCTTTTTTTTACTATCTACTATGACGTCACAAGCACTATTTAGAGATGGGAAAACCAAATTGATTCAAAGACGTCGTGTCGCCTAAGTATTATGAATCGTTTAAATCGATTTAATAATCGATTTTGTGACAGAGTATATGAGATAAACAGAGGAAAATAAAATTCTTTGACATCCTAAAACTTTAATCATTTTATAAACAAAAAATCACTATTATCTTATCAACTGTTGAAAGACATTAATTGCTGAACACAGACCTCCCTCAAATATTTACAGAGCAGCTAGCTTATATTATATGATATGAATATTAATAATAACAAGATAAACACAAGAAAACGTACATTAGTACTATTAGTAGGGACTTAAGTACACTACTTTCAATATAATATAAAATAAAGCATAAAAAAATATATAAGAATAAAATACTTTTCTAATTTCCTCTTTTTTGGTGATAGTAAAAGTTTTTCGGGCGTAACTTTTATATCTAAGACAAGTTCAAATAAAATTTAACATTTTATAAAAAAAAAACTCTAAAAGTTACAGAATCTTATCAATTAACTAACTTCATTTGTTGTGATCTTCAATACATCAATAGTCGGATATGCTGCTTTTATCAATGTTTGATGCTTTTTCCCTTTTTAAGAAAGGTTTGTACCTTTCTTCAAAATGTAACGAACAAATACAGGATCTTTAAATTTAAATAAAACGAAGTGTGTGTGAGATATTATCGAAATTATTTATTTATTTGAAAGATGTAGTGATGCCATTATGTGTGGAATATGACATCATTCAAGTGTCCGCCACGGCTCGCCGTTGACAGTGATGGCCTGGCCAACGTTGTTCTCAAAGAAATATGGCCCGATGACGCCGCCAGCCCAAAACCCACACCAAACTGTGACTTTTTCGGGATGCATTGGACGCTCTTGGATCTCATGTGGATTGGTATCGTCCCAAATTCGACAATATTGTTTGTTTACGTACCCATTCATCCAGAAATGGGCCTCATCGCTGAAGATAATTTTTCTGTGAAAATTACGGTCAGTTGCTAACTGCCCCAGTGCCCATTCAGCGAACACACGTCGTTGTCTATGCTCGTTTACCTTAAATTCCTGGGTGAGTTAAATTTTATACGGGTGCAGGCTTAAGTCACGACGCAAAATTCGTCAAGTTGTGGTCTGTGAAAAGCCGAGTTCTTGTGAGCGACGCGAAATCGACTGCCTCGGATTCTCCTGCACACTCTCACGGACAGCGGCGATGTTTTCGGCAGACCTTGCGTTTCGTTGACGTACGGGTGTTGGTCGATCATTTACCGAACCAGTGGACTCAAATTTATCCACCACACGACGAATAGTCCTCTCGGTAGGACGACTATGGCGACCGTAAAATGGGCGAAGCGCGCGGTGCGTTGCCCGAACATAACACTCATTTTGATAAAACAATTTTATCATTTGCACTATGAATGCTATAGCTATCCATGATGATTTAGCAAAACAGAATGAATAAATGACAACCAATTTGACAGATGTAGCTTCAACAAGATGGCCGCTACTAACTGTCAAAGTTCGGACGTGCCTATTGGAAGACCCGTTAGTAGGTACCTACAATACTTTGTTGGTAATCCATCTTTATTTCCCGTCGCCTCAATTCATTGTTCTTTTAAATTAGGAATGTGGAAAGCTAAAAAATTGGCCAAGTGCGAGTCAGACTCGCCCATGAAGGGTTCCGTAGTAACTACGCCAAATAACTTTGTTTTTCATAGTGTTTGTCCAGTATGAATTACAAAGTTATATTTGCGGTTTTAGAAAATATGCTGTATCTCAAAAACTGCTAACCCGATCTCATTCAAACCAATTTTCGTTGGAAGTTTACATTAAGATTTACACCATATATTTCGATCTGCTAATGCCCGGTACCTTTGGGTATTCAGACAACAGCACTGTTGCCGAGAGATATATGTATGTCCAGCGCGCGTGCTAGTAGGTCACAAGTCCAGTCTTTCCGCAATAGAGAGGCAATAGTGGGGCGCTTGAACTTGACTCTGAAGGCTGTCTCTGAGTGGGGCGACGCCAACTTAGTCAAGTTTAATGCTGCCAAGACCCAGTCGTGTCTTTTCTCCGCAAAAAGGAGCCAATTTCAACCGGCTCCTTCTTTCCGTGGTGTAACCGTGCCGATAACTGATCGCATCGAGCTTCTTGGGGTTACGTTGACATCCACCCTTAATTTTGGTCCGTTTATCGAGGCTAAGGCTCAATTGGCTGCCAAAAAGTTGGGAATCCTAGCAAAGATGAGACGGTACTTCACACCGGAACAGCTGCTCAACCTCTATCAAGCGCAAGTTCGGTCGTGTATGGAGTACTGCTCTCATCTCTGGGACGGATCTGCCAAATACCAGCTTGATGCACTTGAGTCTATAGAGAAACGGGCCAAAAGGCTCATCGGCAACGAGAAACTGGTCGAGTCAAGGCTCCAGAGCCTAGAACATCGGCGACGTGTTGCAAGCCTGTCAGTTTTCTATCGGTTACATTTCGGGGAGTGTGCGATGGAATTGCACAGTCTTATTCGGCCAAGCCAGTTCCATCATCGGACTACAAGACAAACGGCGATGCGCTATCGTTACATGGTGGACATCCCACCCATACACACGAAACGTTTTGGGAATACTTTCATTGTGCGTACGGCTAAGGAGTGGAATTCCCTGCCGGAGTCTGTGTTTCCTGATAGTTATAACCTGGGAGTCTTTAAGTCAAGAGTGAATAGGTTACTTTAAGGTAAGTGTGCTCCATCTTCGACCACATCATCACTTACCATCAGGTGAGATGGTGGTCAAACGCGAACCTATTTTTAATTTAAAAAAAAAGTGTAAGTAGTCGTTGGTGAACCTAATAAATAAATAAATGAAAATGTCTACATAAAAAATGTAAAATAAAAAATAATTCCTCTCTATCCAAAATCGGTTCTATAGAATCGATTTGTGTTGCGTAGGATGAACAGCACTAATCGCTAAAATTGAAAGAAAAATGATAAAAGCGCCTGTACCCCGAAACTGAAGCGATATACGACATCACTTGTTGTGATATTCATCATTTGTTGACATAAAACGTCACATCAATCGCCCCAGTAAAAGTGGCAATGTATTACGAATAAATACAACATGCTTTCGATGACAGATGCTTTTCTCAAATTTTGTATTACTTTGGGTATTAGATTAAAAATAATTGATTTTAAAATAAATAACGCATAATATTAATCATAAAATTATTTACCGATGGAAGTAAACATTAACCTTTCTTTTCTGCTCACATTTGTGCAGTTTTTACAATTTATACATTACAGCACAATTCGGCATTTTTGATTTTTTTTACAGATTTCCAACAACCGCAGTGCACCGATGCAGACTCAGCTTGACAGTTGCCACATTATGTATTTAATACTTAGGCCCGGCACGCAAAAGGGTGTTCTTACATTATCTAGGTCTATCTATATCTATGGGGGTATCACACCGCCAACGTCCAAACTCCGTGCTACTACTGAGAAATTTCGTATAGAAAAACCCCAATCCAGCACATATTGCCCGACCTGGTAATCGAACCCGGGACCTCATGCCCAACAGTCGAGCTTGCGACCACTCGATCAATGACGCAGTTTAAGAATCAATATCAATATCAATATAACAATATTTATTATTATTATTCTCTGGGGTACGGAAGATATGGTTTACTCTTGAAATAGTTTTGACAAGGAATTTTTACAACCACAATAGTTATTCTATTTGGGTTTTACCTGTAGGTATTGTTTCGAGTGGTACTTCGGATTATAATGACGCAGCAGTAGAACGAGAAGTGATCTAAGCTCTTCAGTCTCACACATTTTATGTTGCAACTTGTTAAGTGCGTCTTGATCGTCCTTGCATATATGTGGAAGCTTTTTGTACACATCAATAGCTTGTATTATTTCCCTTATGGCTGTAACAACCTGGAAAAAATACATATAATATATTAGAGATTTAAATAAACCATTATTGAGAGCCTTTATGACACTAATTAATTTTAAAAATAAAACTTCACCCACCACAACTACATTGAACAAATTAAAACTAAGCAGTACCTAATATGTATCGAAACCAATAAATAACAAGGTTTGACAGTTTTTGGGGGTGTTAACGTTTGTTCCAATTAAATTGAAATGTAATAATAAAAAAACTTGTGGAGATGAAAACGGGGATACCCAGTTTATATGGAAAATTTATCATTCATCTAAGGAACCAAATACGGATAAATTTTCACAGAAATACGAAATTCGAAGAATCGTAAGCGACGTGATTGTTAATTAACAATTTTGGACACTTACCAAATGAAGTCTCCTTATGTTAGGCTTCAAGTCATTACCATCAAGTTTTATGGCCAGTTCAAACTGTTCACATAGATTGACTCCCTCTGCAGTCAAGTAAGACAGGATATCGATGGACAGAACCGAGCCAACATTCTCCAAGTCAAGCTCGATTTGCGTCGCAAACTTCAGGAAGTATGTCACTAGCCAGAAGAAGTGAGACGTGTCTATTTCTAATTGAAGATTAGAAAGGATTTGGTTGTGAAGGGTCTGAACTAATGAATTGTATCCTTTCAAAAGAAAATCTACAGTGAATTCTTTTAAAACGTTAGAAATATCATCATCTGTCGGAGTCTTATGCGATAGTCCTTGAACGTTAATTCTGAAATAAAAATTAGAATTAGGTACTAATCTACAACATATGACGTGAATGCCGTCCGTTTCGACAGCGACATTGATGTGTGAGCTTACATGTTAGATTTGCCTCTCTTGACAATTTTCTTCCGTTTTCGATCCTGCATGGACACTTGCACGCGAGCCTTGGTATTGACCCTCTGCTTAGGGTTGTGTGGCTTCTGGTGCACAGGTTTCTTTGACGGTAACTCATCCTCATTGCTTGATGTAGAAATGGACTCTTGATTTTCAATTTGTGTACCATAACCGCAGTCAGATGTTTCCGAAATCACAGGTTTGTTCTCAGTGTTGCCAGAAGACTGACCTTGATTGTTCCTGTTGGACTGTACGCCACTACTGCAGGACATCGCCATTCCCTTTAATCAACAAATATTGAGATTAATGAATTGTCCATATTTAAATTTAATACAAATCAACTATATGTATCAAAAATGCAGCGTACATGATCGGATTGCACAATATTATTGTTTGAGCTTTCTAAAGCGTTGTTTTTCTCTTCCGTATCTGACTCCTTTTCTTCAGGTGTGTGGAACGGTATGTTACCGTTCTCACTAGTGTTGTTCATTTGTGAAGATGCATCCCAATCCTTATTTACGGAATTAGGATCGTCATTACTTTTGCCGCTACCGCCCGTATCAGATGAATCCGATGTGGGTTCCGAGGTGCACATCGGTGAAGAATCACTACCTGTGAACAAAAAAGCATTCTTAACATGATTTAGTCCCACGGAAATACGAACATGCCAGCTATGCTTTGTTTTTCAGAATCCAAATGAACATCCATAAGGTACATACATTGGTTGCATATACTCAATTACTTAACGTGAAATAGGGAGTTCCGCATATTAAAAACAAAAATTATATTAAATGGTAGATCTATACCGGTAATCGTAAACGTGACCCGAATTAATCTCGGAACAAATGTGTTTTATCATATTAGACAATATTATTAGTCTAGCAAAATAAAAAAAAAATCTTAATAATTTACGCCTGTAATGTAACAAAGTAATGTCTTATTGAGATATCGGACTTGTGATCGAGAGATCGCGAGTTCGAACCCCTTCCATTATACTATTGCCATGAACCCATTCCAAACACAAGGATATTTAGCTGAGTTGGAGGGGTCAACAAGATTGCTAGTAATGTGAATTATAACCACATTGCTAGTTCTCTTTATAAAAAAGACCTATACAACGATCGATACCCCAACGATATTTGATATAACGGGTCTTCCAATAGGCACGTCCGAACTTGGACAGTTAGTATCGGCCATCTTGTTGAAGCTACATCTGTCAAATTGGTTGTCATTTATTCATTCTGTTTTGCCAAATCATCATGGATAGCTATAGCATTCAACAACACGTGCAAATGATAAAATTGTTTTATCAAAATGAGTGTTCTGTTCGGGCAACGCACCGCGCGCTTCGCCCATTTTACGGTCGCCATAATCGTCCTACCGAGAAGACTATTCGTCGTGTGGTGGATAAATTTGAGTCCACTGGTTCGGTAAATGATCGACCAACACCCGTACGTCAACGAAACGCAAGGTCCGCCGAAAACATCGCCGCTGTCCGTGAGAGTGTGCAGGAGAATCCGAGGCAGTCGATTTCGCGTCGCTCACAAGTACTCGGCCTTTCACAGACCACAACTTGGCGAATTTTGCGTCGCGACTTAGGCCTGCACCTGCATGAAGTTCAACTGGTCCAGGTGCTGAAAGTCAAGGACCATAGACAACGACGTGTGTTCACTGAATGGGCTGTGGAACATTTGGCAACAGACCCTAATTTTCATCGGAAAATCATCTTCACCGATATCATGTGATTTGACCACATTAGACTTCTTTTTGTGGGATTTTCTTAAGTCACAGGTCTATGCAAATAAGCCACAAACCAAAATGGCCCTAAAATCCAACATAACTAATGCTATCGGTCTAATTCATCCTTGTTTATGCGTTAGAGTAATGGAAAATTTTACATTTCGGATGCGCGCCACTCAGAGAAGCCACGGCGGACATTTGAACGATGTTATATTCCACACATAATGGCATTGATAGGCCTTTCAAACGAATAAAAAATTTCGATAATATCTCACACACACTTTGTTTTATTTAAATTTAAAGATAGGATACGCTTAATGAAAGACCCTGTAGTTTGCCAATTTTTAACCGACTTCTGAAAAAGGAGGAGGTTAAAACGAATTGATTAACGTGAGAATTATTCAAATCAGACCACGCGTTTGGCCTGTACAACGCCACATAGGTACAAACATACAATATACAACTTACATTCATACATAGACAGTGAAACACATTACCCTCCTTTGTGTCGCGCAGTCGGGTAAAAAGATACAATTCAACAAACCGGTATCTTAGGTATAACACTGCACAAAAGAGCGGGCAACATTATTTCTAAACTTGACATTTACATGTATCAATTCTGTCTCTGAGATTAAAAAACAGGGTACTTATAGATCAATTATTACTTTAGTTATAAACGAAATAAGAATTGAGACACGACATTTAGTTTCGAACCCGAATATGGTAAAAGATCGCACGCGATATTCAACTTTATTACTGCTGCGTTAGCGTTTAGCACACAACAGCAGTTTCGAAACCGAACATGGTGAAAGAGCGCACGCGATATTCAACTTTATTACTGCTCCGTTAGCGTTTAGTATACAACGGCCTAACCGGGGTCCATGGGAGCGGAGCTTGCGTGAAAATTATTTTGGACTGCTTGGTCTTAAGTAGTTAAGGGAAAATCATCGAATGACGTCTCCCGCTCTGGGTTAAGCGCAAGGGAGTGTCAGCAGACTTCTACTGCCTAAAAACCCGCCCTGTTCTTTCAGCTGCCCTTAAGTTCCGGGACCGCGGTATCTCGTTAGAACATTCCCGCAACCCCGGCAGGCAATGACCTTATGGGGCACCGTCATTGGTGCTGACAGATCTTTGAGGCGCGCGTGGAACACGATGCGCCGCCGCGCGCCTACCCGGGCCTGGTCCTTACCGGACGGTGAGCTAGCCCTGCTCGCCGTCCGCAAGTCCGCGCCTACTGTGGCCGGAGATCGGCTTGCGATCCCCGACGCCCGGGGCGTCTCCTGCGGCGGCTGGAACGTGAGGAAGAGAGAGAAGTAGGTACCAGTGGCGAAGGGTGAATTTTCATAAAAGGAAAGCCGGACCAAAAAATGCTTATCTAGCTCAAGTGTGATGCGAGAATTCCAGTAACTGTGGCCCGGTGGCGGAGTTCGAAATCTTGTAACTTCGTAAATAATTATTTGTTTAATTGAAAATAATAGATTACTATTTATATATTCATATATAAAATAATAGACTAATATTTGCCATATTCCAAAAGGGAAGCCGGTAGGAATCGAGTTGTATGGAGCCTTCGCCACTGGTAGGTACCTAGTAGAAAAATTTAGAAATTATATTGGTGTATCGAATCCCCCACAATCACAGATTCAGCTGAAGACGCGTTACGGCAATCTAAATTTCAGCTTACTGCAATCTGCCCAGAGAGTATTTAACCTAGAGAGCGTATAGGCCGATTTCTTTGAAGAACACAACTCACCAATACGGGTTGGGAGGCGAAGAAAAAATGCGCTACTGCAATTGGTCAGTTCAAGGTCAAGATATGCCGAGTTAGGGATGGCTCTACTTGATTGTAAGAAAGTTATCGATATCGATTAGATGAAGTTTAACATTATAAAAAATAGGTACTCAATAAAATCGCATAATAATATTTAATCATTATCAGTCTCAATTACAAAAAAAAACAAGTAATGCTGTTATTATTGATTTTTAAAATGAATTAATTTGGTAAATGTTTTTCGAATTAAAGTTTTAGGGTCCTGATTGTTTTTGGTAAAAAATTATAACCGAGCGTCTATATACTTCTGAATTATGCTAAACATCTTGCTAATTCAATCAAATGATGGGTAGTTTCTATTTCATATTGATGAAAATTAATATCCGGGAATAAATTATACCCAATCAGTGATTTTAAAACTGATCTCATAAAATAATTGGAATTATCTTTCTGAGACAGCACTTTCGAACCACTCTCGTTGATTGCCCTTTTAATATAAATTTCACAATAACGAAAAATTTCAATTACTGTGGTGGATCCGTACAATAACTTGTTTTTAGTGTCTTTTTGAAATTGTAAGGCGTTTTGATCTGTAACACCAATCAACGCTCCAATACAAGTTGGGCATTTTATTTGCTTTATCAGAGCATAGACAATGTAGCCGGCCATATATTATTTTTATATTTTATTTTTTTATATTTATTTTACATTCCATAATAAATATATTTTCATTAAAATCAGTTGTGTCAACAACTGTAGCTTCAGCAGGCACTCGGTAATAATTATTTTTTGGTGGTGAGTCATTAGATGATTTATCTAGTGACTCTTCCTTATGTAGGAGACATACACTTAACCCGTGGACTCGATATCGAAACAAAGTAACCTGTTTTTTTTTTCCTGGGTGGGAAAATCATCGAATGACTTCTCCCGCTCTGGGTAAAGTGGAAGGGAGTGTCAGACTTCTACTGACTAAAAACCCACCCTGTTCCTTCAGCTGCCCTTAAGTTCCGGGGCCGCGGTATCTCATTAGAACATTACCGCAACCCCGGTACCAAAGTAACTTACAAGGGCGATATTGTAATGCAAAGGTCCAAGTTAATTAATATTAGACTCCGTCATACTATTTGAAGCCTAGAAAGATTGGATATAGGTATCTTATATTATTTTGACTTTTCTCAACATTATATCAATAAAAACCAATCTAGAAACCAATATTCCCTAGTAACCTTATCCATCGGGCACGCCGCAATTGCGGCGGTAAGACCCCTCTTTGAGGAGTGGCTAGATCGGCGTCACGGCGTCCTGACCTACCGCATGACACAGGTCCTCACCGGACACGGAAGTTTCGGGAGGTACCTGTGTCTGATGGGAAAAGAAGAAACGCCTGGGTGTCACCACTGCGAGGGTCGCCCTGAAGACACAGTAGAGCATACGGTGCAAGACTGCCCCGCTTGGGCAGAGCACCGACGTGTCCTCACGTCGGCGATAGGCGGAGACCTCTCGCGCCCGGCATTGGTCGAGGCCATGCTGCGGGGCGAGAGGGAGTGGGAAGCGGTCGCCTCCTTCTGCGAAGCAGTCATGCTTCCGAAGGAGGAGGCGGGCCGCGTGAGGGAGAGGATGGCGTCCTCCCTCCAGCCCAGCCGCAGTGGTAGGCGCCCACGGCGTCGGACGTCGGCCGACGATCTCCGGCCACCGTAGGCGCGGGCATGCGGACAGCGAGTAAAGGGCAACTCGCTGTCCGACCATGGACCATGCCCGGGTCGACGGCGCGTTGTGTTCCACGCGCGCCTCAAAGAGCGTCAGCAACATGACGAGGCTCCCCCTGCAGAGGGCCGAAACCTGCCGGGGTCGTGGGACTTATCCCATTACCGTGACCCCGGTACGTAAAGGGTTATTGAACTGACTAAAATCCACGGTGTTCCACCGTGGATTTTAATCAGTAAAAGTCTGACAGTCCCTCCCACTGGGGTGGGAGGACTTATTTGATGATTTTACCACGTTAAAAAAAAAAGTATCCTTATCCATCCACTTTTCTTTTTAATCTGGAATCTTGGGAAATCTAAAATGAAAACATGCATGTCACAAAGAAGAAAAAATATCAGAACTTTCTCCTTTTTTTAAAGTCTGTTAATGTAGGTAGGTATTTTATGACAACTATCTGAATTGAATTAAAAAAATAAGTTTAATTTTATAATTATCGATATCGTATTCAGCCGTTATAGGTAACAGCACAGATTTTTACGATAAAAATACAAAAGGAAAGACAGGGGTAAAAGAATTAGAATTTCTTCATGTAAGAAAGACACTTTTCCAAAAGACATCAACGCGCGACACAATTTTGTCCTTGACCACCCAAACCACCACTTTAAATAGACCTCTGCGGTAGCTTATAATCTGATTAAATGATAAATAATTTTCATTACTGATGAATAGTTATGTCATCCATTTGGTATCTAGATGTCTGGGAATGTTTTCCACACCATTTCAACGCGCATGAAAGCATTATTATACGTTATAAATTGGATACAAAAATTTAAAATTTGTAATTGTTTAGCACGCACACAGGCCTAATACTTAGTCACAACTAAAATGGTTCGTGTATCGTAGCCAATATATAACAGCAAAAACTCTCATAGTTTTCGTGCGTCGGGGCAACGTATGCGCGGTCAAGTGGTTTTATAAGTCTTTGAATCTGCCGAAACTTTTGCCATGTTTCTTAAGATCGGCTTTTGAGTCTAACCGATTGCAGCAGCGTACAAGTATTTTATTGGGTTTCTTATGATAGCGTAGATTAAATATTTTTATATAAATACCTCTATCTGGTGGCGAAGTATTACTCTCATTATCTTCTGAACTTTCGGATGAGGAGGCTTCAATCCACAAGTTGAGAAGTTTGTGTAGGGTTACAACATGTTGGTTTTTGTACAACAATGCTATAAGTTGGACCATTGTGACTGCCCATTTGTTCTGGAAGGAAAAACAAATACAAAACAAACATCTCGACTCTTTAAACTTTTCGTATATCTACTTGTAAATATGTAATGTATATCACTGCCACACTGTTGTGTCTATACACATGCGGTCTAAAACAGATGAGTACAAATTAAATAAAGCATTCATTTCGCATTAAATAATATTAAAATTAGTATTTTACCTTATATATAGTTGTGCATCACTTACCGCATCAGGAATAATCATTAACTTAATGAGAATTTTATCAATACTTTGGCTAAATATGTTCCACAGAATTTGATTCTGTACAGCGTGAGGAGGCCCATTGTAGTTGGGGCTTAGACCACTTGGCTCCTCGGGTATGTGTAAGATGTTCCGCATTAATAAAAGGCTGTTACTAATGTTGGTGCATTGGTCGGTTGATAACCTTGCTTTTTGCTCGCAATCAACATTTTTCTTTATGAATTCTATAACCACTTTAGTCGCTCGCTGATCTGTAAAAGCTACTTTAGTGGAAGATAGCAAATTATTTATTTCGAATATTGTATGTCTTCCAAAATCATTTCTGGAAATTACTTCAACGGATAACAGACACTCTATTGGAATTGTTAAGTTCACTAGTATTCGAATTAACAGCTCTATCGTTGTCTCTTCTTTCGCGTGAATTAAAAGGGGTATTAGATCTTTCTTGATGTTTTGTCCAAAGCTAATACTCCTTCGATATGTACGCAAGTATTTATCTTCAGTTAAAATATTGTGAAGAATTGACTCCAAAGCAGCTGAAACGTTTAAACAGATTCAATCACTGATTGTACAACAGTAGGTACAGAAAGTTGAACAAAAGCAGCAGTAAGAAAAATAAATATCTACAATTGCAGTTTTCATTCACGTGATATCCATCTGGATGTAGGAATCCAAGGTTGCTGAATGTACTGTGAATTTGTGGACTTCGAAGAACCCATTCCATCTTGTGTCTGAAACAATCAATGATATAATTTATTGTAACCGCCCCATACTTCCCCATACATACTTCTACTATACTTTTAACTTAAAACAGACTTGATTTCATAGCTTTTTCTTGCAAATTGATTCCCGTGACCGTTGAAAGTGGGTGGTAAGTTATAGGTGGTGGGATACTAAGTTAGGGAAATTATAATTTCATAGGTATTTTCCTGGAAAAGTGCTTACCAACTTAAATTTGCATTCTAGATAAAATTAATACGCTTTTGTTAATATGTAGGACCATATCATATAAGTATGTAACTACACACATCAAAAGTGTCTAGGGATCAAGCATTTTTATGCGGATTTCTTGAGATTGAGATGTGGCTTTGTAATAAATTTATGATTTTATAAATTTATATGGATCCTTTTTGGTGCATTTCATAATTTGAAACAGGAACTGTTAATCAAATTCGAGTAAAAGATGAAAATCAGCTGTCAATATTTTCCCTATAAAAACATACAACGCATTGAAGACATTATTAGTGCTACTGTTTCCCTACTACTGATTAAAACCAACGTTATTATGGAGCGGCGACGTCATTTAAGCAGGGAAGAAATGCTCAGAGCCGTGGGAATGATAGAAGCTGGTTCCCGGCAACGTACTGTGGCTTTAGCTCTGAATACAAGTCAGGAGTGTTATCAGTCGTGTGCTTTTCTGATGGGTCTCGTTTTGGTATGAGACCGGATACAAGACGTATACGACACTGGAGAACCCCTGGACGCCAACAGCGATTAAAATCCTGCCAGGAAGTCCATCCTTATAGTGGTGGAACCATCATGGTATGGGCGGGTATTTGGATCGGCGGAAGAACTGAGTTGATTTGGATCAGAGGCAACCTCAACGCTCAAATTTATGCTGAGACGATTGTATCTGACGTCATCGTTCCTCTACAAGTGCAAATCGGTCCCTTATTTCAGTTAATGCATGATAATGCACGACCGCACACCGCAAGAGTTGTAAGACAGACTCTCGCCGCAGCTAACATCAATGTCCTGCTCTGGCCTGCTCAGTCGCCAGACTTGAACCCGATTGAGCATGCATGGGATATGCTACAGAGAAGAGCTCTGCCGAATATGGAGGGTTATCCAGTCGCAAGAAGACCTTTTTTTGTTGTTGCAACGAACATGGGCGGCCATTCCACAGCGTGATTTGGATGAACTCATTTTGAGTATGCCAAACCGATGTTCTTGTGTTGTTAGTGTTCGCGGTAGAAACATGGATTATTAATTGTTTAAGTTACCCAATAAAATTTTAAAGAAAACTGTTATTTCAGTCTTTTTTTCGAACTTTAATGTTAGTGGTTCAAATGTCAAAAATCCCTTTATTAGGAAAATGGCAAATTTCTTTATTAATGCAAAGGTGACTTGGTTTATCGTTACTGTGACAAACGAAAACACTTTATTTGATGAATCCTTAAAGAAAATTTTAATTAATATCAATCAGGAGAAAAGTTATTGCAAAAATATATGTTGATCCCTAGACACTTTTGATGTGTGTATATTGAACCAAACCGTTATTGTGCGTGTAGAGCATTATTATTTTTTATTTTTAATCATTTCAATACGTATTTATTAAAATAACTACTCATTTTCATTTCACATTTTAAATATAAGATTGGGGAAAAAGTCTTTTCGCATTATAGTATGTATGAACTTGTAATAAAATCTCTTTGGCTATACTATTTGTATCTGGCTGGTTTTGGTATCATTGAAAGAGAACATAATCCCAAATTCAAATTAGGAAAATGTGTGATTTTCATTTGTTTTTCGTACTGTCAAGATGAGTGAATCTAATGAATAAATTCGATACCTACATTTTAAAATTTTACTACAAAAAAGGTAAAAATACAATGCAAGCCGCGAAAAAAATTTGCGATGTTTATGGACCTAGTGCAGTGTCTGTGTGAGTAGCACAAATTTGATGTCTGAGAAATTTTGATGTCAAAGATGCACGTCGCTCTGGTCGCCCTATTACGGATAAAATGGATGCCATTTTTGAAAAAGTAGAGCAAGGTCGGCGTATCAGTGGTTACGACGTAGCTGAAGAACTGGGAATTGACCACAAAACAGTATTGGCGCATTTGAAAAAAACTGGGTACACAAAAAGCTCGATATTTGGGTACCTCACGAGCTCACTGAAAGAAACCTAATGAACCGTGTACTCATTTGTGATTCTTTATTACGACGTAATGAAACCGAACCATTTTTGAAGAAGCTGATAACTGGTGATGAAAAGTGGATCATGTACGAAAAGAAAGTGCGAAAAAGGTCGTGGTCAAAGGCCGGTGTGAAACCTTCACAGACTGTAGCGAAACCCGGGTTAACTCGCAACAAGGTGATGCTGTGTGTGTGGTGGGATTGGAAGGGCATTATTCATTATGATCTGTTACCACCAGGCAGGACCATCGATTCTGAACTCTACTGCGAACAACTGATGAGATTAAAGCAAGAAGTTGGAATTAATCAACAGAAGGGGTGTAGTTTTTCATCATGATAACGCTAGACCTCACACATCTTTAGCCACTCAGCAAAAAATAAGAGAGTTTGGCTGGGAGGTGTTAATGCATCCGCCGTATAGTCCTGACCTTGCACCTTCAGATTTCCACCTGTTTCGGTCTCTTCAGAATTCTTTAGGCAGTGTCAGGTTAACATCACGAGAGGACTGCCAAAACCACTTGTCGCGGTATTTTGATCAGAAGTCACAAAATTTCTATAGCAATGGGATCATGTCCCTACCTACAAGATGGCAAAAAGTTATCGAACAAAATGGTACCTACATACTTTAGTTAAATGTAAATAAACTATATTAAAAAATATTTTGAATTTTCTTAAAAAATGCGAAGAAACTTTTTCCCCAACCTATTATATTAAGAAAAACATTTAAAAAAATATTTCTGTCGGTGTCGGGAACATAGACGTCGATACGTCGATCGGGTCGGTCGGTCGGTCGATGTCGATAGTAGTAGTGAGGTAAGTATTTATTATTATATTACAAAACGTTGACCACCATTTATTTGTTTTTCTATTGATAGCAATAAGGTAAGGTCAATCATTTATAGATAAATATTAATAATAAGGCAACCGTAGACGTCGTTCCTGAAATAAAAAGCTATGATACACAGAGAGACCGTCGGATAGATAAATTTAATAAGACAAGAGGTTCTTTCAACCTGCAGGAACTCTCGTCCAACCGACCTGGGTCCGGATCTGATCTGATCTGTAGCAAAATGATAAAAAAGGAATCACAATGCTGTGATTTTGTCCGTCACTCACATCCGAATATTTCAGGAACTACGAATTGTCACCACCGGCACCACAGTGAACAAACAATTCTACTATGACTATGATAAAATCTATCTGCGAACAGTTTATTACGAGTCTTGATTCTACGTTACTGATTATAAATGCTTACTCCTCATGAGTGAATATAATTAGTAGTAGATATCTCCCACTAAGTATCCAAATGCAAATGTAAACACACAAGTACAGTTAAGATTACCCCAAGATACAGACATACGTTTAGTTTGGGGATCACTATAAAACCAACTGTGTAATATTTGATTTTATTAACACTAAAAAAAAATCCGGGTTGCACTCCGGGAGTGCCGGCAGAAGTGAAAACTTGAATATTAACGTTGTGCATTTTTGATATTTTGGAATGGTTAGGGAATAATTTTGCACGATTTGCTTTAATTATCAGTATAAAAGTACTATCATTTATGTGGTAGAATACAATATTTATTTATTGCGCTATCGCACACAAACATGACAAATTTATATTACATTAAAAAGTTTATCTCTTAGAAAAATCAACTTTCATGTTAACACACACGAACATTCGCGCAAGCGTCCTGCGCCGCCTAAACAAAACAGCAGGCGCAGGCATACATTTTCGCCGCGCCGTAGAATGAGAGGGGGATACTTCCTCTCCTACGCCGCGCCGGCTGTCTACTCTCCGTCCGTCTTACGAATTTTCGATCAGGTCACGTGTCTTGACGCGAGTTTAACATTTTTTACCCATTACAAAAAAAGTGCACAACGCCGCTAAAGAAGGTTTCACTTCAAAAAAATCCTTAAAAAATTTACGAAATTTCAAAGGTATACGTTTGCCCTGTTTGCCCATATAAAATTTCCACGACATAAGAAACACTGTATAATGCTCCCTATCTCATTTTCTCCCACGTTAAATCTTATGAATTTATATGTCTGTCTCTTTTTACTGTAGCTTTTTCGTTTCATAAAATTTCAAATCACAAAGGCGCTAAAGAAGTTTTCACTTCAAAAAACCCTGTTTCTTGCTGCAATTCAAGGCTAATATTTAAATGAGTTTCCCGTTTTATTAAGGCAAATAAAATATAACTTAATTTTAATTACTTTTGTAATAGAATTTACTTAATTAACAATCCACATTATCAATTATTTTAAATAAATCGCTTAAATCCCGACTTGGCGTTTCATGTGAAATTTCGGAATTCTTAAAGTCATACATGTTTACATTATATAATTGTAACATTTTGGAGATGGAGACAGATGGAGTAAACGTAACGCAAGATCCATCATCACGTTTCGTGTCATCATCAAACTTAACAGCATTTCAAGGGACAATCGGTGTCGTAATTTGTTTTTCAGCATATATCGAAAGAAGCGCGTTCAATTTTAAAACGGTAGTCATGAATGCAAGTGCAAGTTTGGAAATATTTTCAAGACGCTTATTAAATGCCTACTAGCGTCACAATCATGAAATACTTCCAAATACTGCCTAGTACTAGTATCTACATAGATATACTACTTCCTAGTACTAGTACCTACATAGATATACTACTTCCTAGTACTAGTACATAGATAATTTGTAATGTAGTAGTACTAGGCCACTGACGGCCGCTCGCCCCGCGGGCATATATGTGATGCTTGTAAATGTATGTATGCCCCTAAAAATAGCCCTACTTATTTTTGGGCCCAAAAAAATCCCAATAAGCATTATTTTACCCTAAATTTGGGGCTAATAGCCCTAAGAAGTTTAATCCTGGATAAAAAATCCCCCTCAACTCATCCCGCACCTCATCCCGCACCTCATCCCTCAACTCATCCCTCAACTCATCCCTAATCTCATCCCTAATCTCATCCCTCAACTCATCCCGCAACTCATCCCTCAACTCACCCCTCAAATCACCTCTCAACTCATTCCTCAACTCATCCCTCAACTCATTACTCAACTCATCCCGCAACTCATACAGCACCTCATCCCGCAACTCATCCCGCAACCCATCCCTCAACTCACCACTCAACTCACCACTCAACTCACCCCTAAACTCGCCCCTCAACTCATCCCGCACCTCATCCCGCACCTGATCCCTCAACTCATCCCTAATCTCATCCTTCAACTCGCCTCTCAACTCACCCCTCAACTCATCCCTCAACTCATCCCTCAACTCACCCCTCAACTCACCCCTCAACTCACCCCTCAACTCACCCCTCAACTCACCCCTCAACTCATCCCTCAACTCATCCCTCAACTCATCCCTCAACTCATCCCTCAAGTCATCACTCAACTCATACCGCAACTCATACAGCACCTCATCCCGCAACCCATCCCTAAACTCACCCCTCAACTCACCCGTCAGCTCACCCCTCAAATCACCCATCAACTCACCCCTCAACTCACCCCTAAACTCACCCTTCAACTCATCCCTCAACTCACCCCTCAACTCGCCCCTCAACTCCTACCTCAACTCCCCCTCGACTCACCCCTCAACTCACCCCTCAACTCCCCCCTCAACTCACCCCTCAACACCCCTCAACTCACCCCTCAACTCCTCCCTAAACTCCACCCTCAACACACCCCTAAACTCACCCCTCAACTCTCCCCTAAACTCACCCCTAAACTCAGCCCTCAACTCACCCCTAAACTCAGCCCTCAACTCACCCCTCAACTCAGCCCTCAACTCACCCCTCAACTCATCCCTCAACTCACCACTCAACTTACCCCTCAACTCCTCCCTCAACTCCCCCCTCAACTCACCCCTCAACTACTACCTCAACTCCCACTCAACGCCCCCTCAACTCCCCCTCTACTCCCCCCTCAACACCCGACGAGACCCCCCTCCCCCCACCCCGCCCCCACACGGGACCCCTCTTACCCCTCACCTCCCTGAACTTCCCACGAAACCCCCCCACCCCCTCTCAGGGATACCTCAACCCCTGCGACCTAACTCCTAGGTCCCAACAGATAGATACTGTCGCTTTTTCGTTTCATTAACTTTCAAATCACAACGATGCTAAAGAAGTTTTCACTTAAAAAAAAGTCTTACGCTTTTCGATCGGTCACGTGACCCTGACGCGAGTTTAACAGTTTTTACCCATACAAAAAGTGCTCAGCGCCGCTAAAGAAGTTTTCACTTTAAAAATCTATAAACTTATGTATTATTTGCCTCAGTTTGTACTGCTCGTCAACGCCTTTGTATAATCCTTCTTATAAATTACTTAGGGCATTACAAAAACGATCATTTATTGAGGTAAGTATAAATTACGTCTTCAATTTAGGGATCAATCGAAACAAAGTATCCCACGTGAGCAATACAACGTTATCCAAAGCAACAACAGTAGGTCACGCTCACGCAGTCGCGTGTACACTGCACGTGCGAGCGCGTCGTCAACTCAACGAGGCGAAGTGCCACCTACGTATGTACTCCTCCCACTTCCCTTGCCTCGTGTGACGCGGCGTCACTGACGCCGCGTCGCACTATAGGCTGAAATCAGCGTTTCATAGACTTACAAATCATTTTCTTAAAAGTGACATTTTTTTTTACATGGAATGCTAGAGGAAGCTAATTACATGCCTAAAAATATATTTTTTTATGAAATGGGTACGTAAACGGAAGTCTGAGAAATTTTTCTTTAAAAATTTGTATGGAGACAACATAAAAAAATACGATAACTATGCTATCGCACAATTGGCCCTAATTCCCTTCTAGGGGATTAATCCTTGAATTATTTTGGATTTTTTGACATACTTGGTATCACGTAATCAGGTGCGCTTTTTTTTTTAAATGTACATATTTATATGTTTTTTTTTTTGGTTTATGTGGCAATTTCTTTGGACCAATTTGGCTTAACATACATGAATATAATCTGAATAATTAACTACAACGAAAGTTTAAAGTTTTATTTAAAAAAGACTAATAAAAATAGTAAATTTTATTTTTTTATTAAATTGTCAATTTTGGTGGACCAGTTTGGATTTAAGTCTAGAATCCAAATAATTATTAAATAAACACAAAAAAGTGGTATTTAAAAAGCATTTGTTAATTTATCACAAAGAAAAATACAGAAGCTTCAAATTAAATAAACAAAAAGGACATGAAAATTAGAAACACTGAAATATACAAAATACAGCAAGAATTACAATAAAAGTAGGTTCATCAGTCATCAATATCATTATCTGAGTCTAAGGCCCGTATTAATAGATAGGTCTCAATCGTGATCCCAAGACCGGATCAGTTGATAAGTTCTCAAGATTGGACCAGCATCTTAATGTCGACGCTAATTAATAAACCCATATCAACAGCATCTCAGATGATACCGAGTATAAGACCACGATCTATGGATTCGTAATTCGACACCCAATGAAATCCTGATCTTAAGATTTGCTACGTCACAGTGAAGGAACTATTTCATCTTTTGTGTATATTACGCTTAGTACTTGCTTTGTAGAAGTGTAATGTTCAACTCTGTGTGTGCACGAATACAATTTATTTTTCAGTTCATATCGTTTTATTTTTTTTGAAAATTTAAGCTCATGTTTATAATTCATACATTTAATCTTTATACACTATAGAAAAAATTGGCCAAGTGTAACTACGCCAAATAACTATGTTTCTCATAGTGTTTGTATGAATTACAAAGTTATATTTGCGGTTTTAGAAAATATGTTGTATCTCAAAAACTGCGGACCCGATCTCGTTCAAACTAATTTTCGTTGAAAGTTTACATTGAGATATACAGTATATATTTTTTTTAGATTCTTCACTCCATTATTATAGAAGTTAGAGGGGGTGGGACACATATTTTACCACTTTGGAAGCGTATATCTTTTAAACGGTTGACTTTATGAAAAATTGGCCAAGTGCGAGTCAGACTTGCCCATGAAGAGTTCCGTAGCAACTATAATAAGACTCGTATAATATAATACGTATATTTATTTGACAAACCAAAAAATCCTTACAAATTTATAAAACTAGCTTTTTACATTTTGTACAACTACGCCAAATAACTTTGTTTTTCATAGTGTTTGTATGAATTACAAAGTTATATTTAGGGTTTTAGAAAATATGCTGTATCTCAAAAACTGCTAACCCGATTTCGTTCAAACCAACTTTGGTTGAAAGTTTATATTAAGATCTACAGACATGTATTTTTTTAGATTTTTCACTCCGTTATTATAGAAGTTAGCGGGAGGGGGGGGGGGGGGGACCACACACATTTTACCACTTTGGAAGCTTATATCTTTTAAACGATTGACTTTATGAAAAAGTGGCTTTAGAAACCCTTATGTCATTTTTAATGACCTGTTTTTTGAAGAAAAGCAAGTAGGCTGCCAAGGATAACATGCAAAGAAAGATCGCATGACATCCCAATCCGCTGACTTGTATCGCCAAACCCGCCGAGTGCCTTTAAGGCTGAGATCGGGTGGAGAGTAGACGGATTCAGACTTCACCAGACAGTGGTCGGAACTACCTAACGGTGAAGATATCGTTACCGAGTAGCGGTCTGGATCTGTAGTCAGCAGAAGGTTCAAGCAATTGGCTGTGTGTGACTCAACATCCGGCACCCTCGTTGCTCCCTGGACCAGTTGAGTGAGATTTAATGCAAGTGCCAGATTGTGCATTTCTCGCCCAGCATGGTCTGTGCACTGGTATGGGAAGAGCCACTCCTGGTGATGGGCATTAAAGTCCCCCAGTAACACGAGCTGAGCTGAAGAGTACCGCTGCTGAGCCGCATCTGCCGCCTCACTGATGTACTGTGTGAGCCTGGTTGTGTCATGATCTCCGCTGTGCGAGCGGTAGACACAGGCATAAATAATTTTGTCTATGCCCGTGTCCACCAGAGCCCAAAGCGTAGAGAACCTGGAGTCCTCAAGGTTCCGGAGACGCCGATAGCAGATGTCGTCGCGGGCGTACATACATACACCCGCACGTGGTTTAAAGTTGTGCTCCAAGGTAAACCCTGGGTATGAAAGATACGACACGTCTGACGGACATCTGATCTGCGTCTCCGAAAGAAACAGCAGAGCAGGTTTTTCAGTCTCGAGGTGGTGGTGGACTGCGACGAGATTTGAGTGCAGACCTCGGATATTACTGAGGTGCACTTCGAGAGAGAGGGAGTGCAGCCGCTGTTTAACTTTGCTCTGTTTGTTCCGTTTCATAATTTTGAGAGTGAAGAGGAGAGGAGAAAAGGAAGTGAAGTGAGGCTTCACGCTGTTAACCCCCAGACCCGCACTAGACGTATGGTATCGATTGGCGGACTAGTCTGGAGACTGCGGGGACGCCCGAGCCCCCCCTTTTCATTTTCAGAGATTTCACAGATTTTTCAGAAACGGCTTTTCCGATTTCGATAAAATTTTCATGGCACCATTTGGGAAGTATACCCTTTCCAAATCGGTTGCCAAGGTACGGAGCTATGCCCGAACAAACATTTAAAAAAAAACATCCGAATTGAGAACTATTTTAGATACCTATTCTTTAGTAGAAATTTTCGGATACTGTAAAAGTTAAGTCAACTATACTTTCGGATATTCCTCTCTTCTAGCAGCTTGTACATGCGCATAAGTTAGTCGAGGTGAAGATTGAGGGACCAGATTTAATAATCGCTATCTTCAAATTGCATCGACATTTTTTTTTCATTCTTTTTACCCGACTGCAAAGGAAGAGTTATGTTTTTCACGCATATCTTGTATGTATGTATGTACTATTCTTTATTACCTCATATGTCCAGAACCGCTGAACGGATTATACATAATTGAGGTATGGTTAGATTCGTCTTAGAAGCCCAAGTGTTCTTAGGCTGGCGGGACCCATTTTTGTTTGTATTATAATTAGTTCAATTGGGTCCCGCCTGCTTGTCCCTGTTTAACCGACTTCTAAAAAAGAAGGAGGTTCTCAATTCGGATGTTTGTATTTTTTTTTATGTTTGTCCACGCATAACTCCGTCGCTTGCTAACCGATTTGAAAAATTATTTTTTTGTTGGAAAGGGTTTCCAAACGGTCCCATGAAAATTTTATCGAAATCGGACAAGCCGTTTCTGAAAAATTAACAAATGTCTAAAAAAAATCTACATTGACGATCTTTTCGTTTACTCTGCATTGCGTTTTTTGTTCGTGCATAACTCCGTCATTTACGAACCGATTTGGAGTCTTTTTTTAACCGACTTCAAAAAAGGAGGAGGTTCTCAGTTCGTCTTGAACCCTTTTTTTTCTTTTTTTATGTATGTTACCTCATATCTCAAAGACAGCTGGAGCGATTTGGAAAATTCTTTTTTAGTTTGAAAGGGTATACTTTCTAGTTGGTCCCATTGTCACGTTAGGCTCTGATGATGGAATCATGAAGAAATCGAGGGAACTTTGATATAGATGTGAAGCACTTTTTGCTAGTCACAATGCATATGGTGAAGTAGAGCTAATGGTGAAATACCAGAACTCTTCAAAAATCAACGGCTCTGCATTGGGAAAAGCAATATTTTGTAAAAGGTGATAAGTAGTTGACATTTTGGCTTTTTTAACTAAATTAAATACAAACTGGCCCACTAAAAAGCGCGAAAATAAAAACTTTTTTGCAAAAAATAAAACCGACTTCCATATCAAAACACTACAAAGCCAAAAATAATTTTAATTTCGGAAGGCGGTGTGAAAAAAAAAAGAAAATACAAAACCAATAACACCGACTACTAAGTCATTTTTATTTTTTGCAAAAAAGTTTTTCAAATGAAAATGTGCTTGTTTCTTGCATTTTAGTTGAGCAGCCGGATATTTTAGATTTTTTAAATTACTCTTTTTTACAAAATGTTTTATTACTCGTACTAAAACTTTAGAAAGAAAGATTTTATTTATGTATTTGATTCGTAAATATTCACATAAATGTTATCTTTCTTGTATCAACTGAGTTACAGGAAATCTTTTACAAATTCTTTACTAAATATCTGTAGTCACGAAACTTAAAAGACATTGTTTGATTTTGGCCTATATAACCGATGTGAATATAAATTACATGATAATTTTCATTTCTTTTTATACTGCTTGAAACATATTTTAGTATTCCACGGACACTTGAAAAAAATAAATTCAAAATAAAAAGTTGGGTCATGATTAACGAATGCGTGGTTCCGTAAAAAATGTCTATTGGCCAGATAGTGTTGACGATTTACGGGATTTTTCCCCGATTTCAGGAAATACGGACGGTTGTCTGGATTAAATCAGAAATTGATAAAATCCGGAGTATTTCGGGTATTTTCAACGTATAGATAAAAATAAAAATAATAATAAGATATTGAATGGGTTACGTTATTAATTTAACCCTAGTAAATAATATATAATCGTCAATTAATTGAGGACGGGAAATCCCCCATGCTTCTTCAGTCTGACGCTTTGTCTCATTCACTTTGTGAAGCTCACATTCGTTTGTTCAATTGACTAATTGTTTCTCAATTTGAGTTGATCACATATAGGTACATAATAATATGAATTCAAAAAATCAAATAGGCATTGTATCCTATTATTGACAGTAAATAAATTAATATCTAAAAAAATATTTATTTAACACTTTATTCATATAAATACCTACATTATAATTTTTTATCTGAAATCGGGAATTTCTGGCGTGGCATACGGCTTTTCGTAATTGGAAACACTGGTGTGCTTATATTTCATTTCGTTTCAATTTTTATTGCAAACCTTTTTTCTTTGCGATTTTCTTTGCGTTTTATGGTTTTATTCCCACGACTTTGGCTTGGCAACGGACTCTGATCAGATTGCATACTTGGTAGACTCGGCTGTGTATAAAGAATTCTGTGAATCTTACTAACTACCTGGCTATTTTCGGACTTGATTTCGATGAATTGATTATTTTTGTATCTTCAAGTGTCCGTTAGTAAAAATTGATCATAGGATTCCATAAAATATTTAGAGTCTATCGAAGTCATTTTCGATTCAAACGATTCTTAGGCGTGACATATATGGAGCCGGAACAATGTCCTTTACAGACACTTACCGAGATCCGGCTGATGGTCTGTGAGTACTGAGAGACTACAGTTTAAAGGCTGTAGTTTTTTGAAATATTTGTTTACAAATTCCCAGATTTTTTCTACAATTATTTTAAGTCGTCTACTAAATTTTTATTTTCGAAATACCAGTGCAGGCGCAGTCCGAAGGGGGGAGGACAGAGGACATGCGAAGGGGGTGGACCCCTCCCAAAATCGTACATCAATAATAAAAAATATTCTAAAATTAAAAATCTTAAATTAATAACAAAATTAGACGTTCCAAATATTATCACCCGATTTGTCAATAATAATAGAAGACTTCCATTTGTTTTATGTGTGTGATAAAATTTGTATTGTACAATAAAGAAAACTCATTTACTCAACATATTTTACTGTTAGTGACCCCCCCCCAAATTCCAGGCTGTGACCGTACCTGTACCAGTATGGTCCCTCAGTTCACGTGCATATAAAAGACTTGCAATAAAATTAATGAAACACAAGGTCAGACATTTAATGTTGCAAGCTCGTAGTACACATACCTATACTACCTAGTTAGTGCAGTGGTCACAAGAAAGACTACTGTGTAAGAGGTCTCTATTCATTTCCTAGGTCTGGCAGAGTGCTATAGGATTTTTCTATTATAAATTTCTCAGAAGTAGCCCGGAGTTTGGAAGTTGGCGGTATGATTCCTCAGCGCCTCGGAAAGCACATTTAAATGCTATTCTTGCGCCTGATCTCCGTACGGATATGTCTGATTGCCGTCCCATGAGGCTATGAAAGTAAAGGATCAGAGAGTGCAACTGTACCAAGGCACATACTTGTGCCCTATAATATCTCCTTCGCTCAGATTAGCCACTGTGGATGAAATCGGTCAGGAGGACTATACATTAGAGATGGATTGTACTAGGTAAATTTGGGACTAGGTGCACCTATTCTTAGTATTTAAAAATACGTGATCCAGATACCTGTTCCACCTAGTCCACCTAGTATCAACTATAGAAAGATAAAGATGGGAAGACTACGGAATAGTGTAGTTAAAAAATGACAGAATAAATATTGTTGTACAACACGCATGCGCGTCGCATTATTTTTATATACGTTGAATTAGGGTTTAAATTCATGTGACTGACAATCAAATGATTTTGACAAACTTGAATGAACGGTAAAGCAGATTTATAACGTGTTTAGTGAATGGAATGCAATTACGCATTAGTGCTATGAGGCCTAAGAGCAGTTGGATTTCGCAATACTTCATGATACTAGGTATTGTCAAAGTGAGAATATGTGCCGCCTAGTATCGAAATTTACCTATTCTTCGGATCTGTTCTAGTGAATAACTACGACTCATCTCTACTAAACATATAAAAAGCTATACAAATTGATTGAATTCAAAGCAAACCAAATTGTTTGTACTCTTAATGTGAAAGTCAGAGGTAAACCAAACATTGTTAAAAAAGAGTGAGGTCACACTAACACAGACTAATTATTGCTAAGTTTCTAATTAAATAAAATAAAAAAAGAAAATAAACACAAAATTGTCAACCTGTGCACCAATTCGAAACCAGTTTATATCAAATTTAAAAAATTAATTTGTACATCCACACTTAACTAATGTAAAACCCTTAAAATATAAGCTAGCTATACTGTTAAGAGTGTGATAATGATAATACATAAAAACATATAAGTTAAAGGAACCTACTAAGACCTAAACCTTAAAAATCCCAATGACTCTAAGCGTTAAAAACCCTAGAGCCCTAACCTATCATATACCTAGTATGTGATCAATAAATATATACTTAAATAAGTTCAGGATATCTGCACCATGCAACCTCAGGTTACAGATTGATAGTTGACAGGATTTCCAGGTTCGGGAAGAGTACACTCACTGCCAGTCACACAGATTCACGAGACTGATCTGAGATGGCTTTATTACAAAAGTCAAAATCTTAAGGAGTCTGCAATTATTCCCTCACATGTTAATTTACATAATATTGCTACCCTGAACAATTTTTTATTGCAGAAAAGATGACTTTAAGAAATGCCTTTACATAATATGGCACCTTTATATACTCACTAGCTTGTGCCAGTGGCTTCACCCGCGTGGGATTTTTTTCCCGCGTAAATCCCGATCCCGTAGGAATTTTGCAAAATCCTTTCTTAGCGGATGCCTACGTCATAACATCTACCTGCATGCCAAATTTCAGCCCGATCCATCCAGTGGTTTGGGCTGTGCGTTGATAGATCACTATGTCAGTCAGTCAGTCAGACAGTCACCTTTGAGTTATATATATTTAGATTACAAAAATAATTTTAATTGAGGCAGGACAGCATGATACATAACTAATCAAAAATTTGTTTAAGTGAAACATAAAAATATTTGTTCAAATAAGAGGTTCAAATAAAATAGATTTTGAAGTGGTAAATATTAGAGCTGGCTCTGATGTTGACATATGCAATACATACTAGTATTTGAAATGAAACTACTGGTTTGCAAGCAAACACAACTAAGCATAAGCAGGAACATCATTGTGGGCATGGTGGACATACAAGCCAATTTAAATTTGAAAGTGGATGCCTTATAATCAGAGTAGGATAAACAATGAGCACCATTGAAAACTTCACCATTTAAATAATTACTTAATTTCAGTGAAGTTTTATTGTTCCGCGGCTCAACACACGGGAAAAATATTTTACAACATGAGGTAAAGCAGCTTTCTGTAGGCAAAAGGCTGGTTGGGAGAATCAAATCAATGAACTTTTTCTTCATTGATTTGATTGTCCCAACCAGAAAAAAAAGGTAAAAACTTCACTAAATCTGATCTGATCTTCGAGTTACCTAGGTACCGTATACGAAACTACACAGTACACAAATCAATTATATTGACGTTTAAATATTTAGTAACTTATTTTTATTATTTATTATTATCAATACTTACAGCTGGTGATTTGAGGCTACGATAGAAAACACGTTAAGGCCCTTCAACGCACGAATAAATGATAAAAGAGCTGTTACGAATAAAGAGCACTATAGATATAACCACAACACTAAATTATAGCTCTTCGCCTCTTGGGAGCACTATAAATTAAAATTCGTTGTTCAACCGTATACGCAAAGCAATTAGCAAAGACTACAATAACAATATCAGTAGGGATGAAACGATACGAGTAAATACAACTCGATACTTTTCGTTCGATACTAAGTACTTTTATACTCGATACTTGTATCGATAGGTACTCGGTCTGTCGGTCACTCACTCACTGATTTAATTTTTGTTTCGCGAACGCAGTTTTATTACTAGTGTTAGTATTACATTCTCTTTGCTGCTCAGTTGGCAGCCTTGCGTATAGTAGGTAGAATCTGTGTTTTTCATCATTTATTTATTCAGTCAGACGGTCGGTCTGTCACTACATTCCTTCATCGCATGGCGGTTGTTCATTTGTTTTTTATTAAATTAAAACTTAACTGAATTTAATTTGTAATAGCAACATTTAGCAAAATCAGTGATAATAGGACCACAAAAGCCTGAGGTGTGGAATGTGAAATTTGTGGAAAAATGGAAATTTAGAAATGCTTCAAAGACGTAAAGTGTGGTGGCAATAATTCCACCAGAAATTGATTAATCGGAAAACTAGAAAAATTATTGTTTCTAGGGAGGACGTCGATTACAGATTTTAATCCTTAATATTTTGTGTATTTTATTTTAATAAATACTTAAGATTACACCATGTACTGCCACTGCTGTTCTTATTTGCCTCTTATACTTTCGATGGAAAAATTGACTGATACAAGTAGGTATCGATACTTTTCATTCGATACTAAGTAGGTATCAATACCTCGTGACCTATACGGTATCGAGTAAAAGAATCGATACCCAGATGGTATCGTTTATCCCTAACCATTAGTGTTGCCAGGGCCTTTGAGTCGTAAGTTACGTTTCATTTCCTGAAATGTTACTTGTAATGATATGTTTTGTTGCAAAAGTTACATTATTGTTTTTTTATTTTATTTACGTGTTTTTGCGGTCGGAGGTCGGAGGAAAATAATTGATGTCAGCAAAATGACGGAATATAAAGCAATCTATGATGTCTAATGGTGTATTTAATCTTAGGATAAAACAGACTAGTTTCATTTGTTCGCAGCGCCATCTTCACTGTTGTTGCTATCTAGTCTAGCACCTTTATTCAATTAGTTTGAACACTCCAAACGAACTACTAATATTCGATCATTGAGGTATTACTACAGCTATATAGTTAGACCACTAGTTAGTTAGTTAGTTAGTTGAGCGCTAGAGTTATATAGTTCAGTATTCGATACGAATAGAATCCTCTTAACGTACAAGTGTTCGTAAGAGGGCTCTGTTAATAAAGAGCAAGAACCATGCAAGAACGCCTCAATGCAAAAAAAAAACAATTACAACATTATCCACGATGATTAGTCATCTCTCTGTATTGTGTATTAAATTGAGTACTGCTACTGGTGAATATCTTTCTTACAGGCCTTCATTAATTTTTATTCTTTTCTTTTTTCTCCTTTGTCTCCAATTCTTTCGAAATGGAGACAAAAAACATCAAGTTCGCCAACCTGGCATCAGATTGTTTTATTTAAATACTAGCTTTTGCCCACGACTGCGCTCGCGTGGGAGGTTTTTCCCGCGTATTTCTATGTCCTTTCCAGGGTCCTAAACTATTTCCTTGCCAAATTTCATCTAAGTTGGATTAGCGGTTAAGGCGTGAAAAGGTAACATACATTTGTTTCCGCACTTTATGTAGATATTATTCTGAAATAAACTAATATAATGGTGCAGATATTTTTATTAGTTAAGTGGCAAACTTTGACATGCAGATTGCCAACAAAATAAAATGTTAGTAGCAAAACAAATTAATGCGAAAAACAGCGTTTCACAAACCTTTAGGTTAACAGAAATAATTTAGACTGTTAAGTTGTTAATATAACTTAATATTACTTTTAAGAAGTGATTTAGGAGGTTCGTAATCAATAGCACTTTTAATATTTTGCTTGACTGTCATTAGAGCCAGCTATTGTGTCTGTATTTAAAGCCCGTTACGATGGTCAGTTTTAACAAGTTTCAGCTGGCTGAAAACTCTTTCCACACAAGCGTTAGAGAAAGGAAGAACAAGAAGAAGGGCGAATGCTTTTCTCAGAGTTGGAAACATAGGCTCCTGCCCGACATTCTTTAAATTGAACACAGCTTTCCAATAATCTTCTGCATTTAAATTAACGGCGGGAACTTGCGAAGTAGGAAACGTGCGCGCACACGCTCAAGCAAAATCAAGTTTTGAAGTTACCGAATTAACCTTTTGTATTTTTCCTTTTCTAATTTCATTTTGTCTCTAATCATACACACTTGCTTTTCCAATTCACGTTAGACATTGGCAGAATAGTCGACATCGGCTCCACTTGCCATTAACAAAAAATAGAATAGAATAGAAGTTACCGAAATACGTTTCATTTAGTCATGGCGCTTTCCATTCAGAGCAATCTCTGAGTGTGATATGGAGTGAAAATAGTGAAATACTTTTTAGAAGCGTCAGTTTTAGGAGCGTTCAATTTGGATACGTTGAATTGAAATGCGTTCGTCAACTGTTTGCAATAAAAATCTAGTATTGCAAATCTCTTTGTCCTCAAAAGTTAAATTTCCGGTAGTTGTTCGTCATGATAACTTCGTCCATAATTGCACAGACAAAACCTTCGGTTTCCCCAAAGGGGTCACCAAAGCGCAACCAAGCTACGGACGCTAACTGGTCTACATCGGGTCCATGAAGGGCCCGGAAAAAACGTCCGTGTAGTTCCTTACTCTGCCATATCCTTCTTCGATCGTTAGTGTCTAGCACTGCAGGTTTGCGCCTGTTCTCATTAGCCAAGGAGAGCGGGGTGAGTCCCTTGTCCACCGCTACTACATCTCGATGCATACCCACTTCAGAAGCAAGGAAATGTTCCCTGAGACTGCATACCTCGCGGTTGTGGAGAGTTTTAGCATTCAAAAAGCCTCGACCTCCACATTTCCGCGGGATATACAGCCTCATCACCGACGAGCGTGGGTGATGCATTCGAAATGCAGTCAGCAATGTATGAACTCTCCTATCCAGGGCGTCAAGTTCAGTTTGAGTCCATTTGAGTACGCCGAAAGAGTATATCAACACTGGCATGACCCAACCGTTGAAGGCACGCACCTTGTTCCCGCCCGATAGAAGGCTTTTAAATACCTTCTTTAGGCGGCCAAAGAAGCGCTCCTTCAGCGATTGCTTCATGTCAACTACATTGATACCTAACGCTTCCGACATACCCAAATACTTATAGGTTTCGGTTGGAGAGAGGGATCTCAGGTTTATGGAATTCGAGGGTTGAGATCCCACGGATTCCACAATCTCCCCTCGCTTTACATGCATAATCGCACATTTGTCGACACCAAACTCCATCCTGATGGCACTACTGAAAGTTTCAGTTACCTTCAGTAGTTCCGTCAGCTGTAGACTATTGACGCCAAAATTTTTTAAATCATCCATGTAAAGGAGGTGAGAAATAACCTGACCACCTCTTTTCAACCTATAGCCTACGCCTGAATTCTCCAGCAGTGTGAAAAATTACTTACATGTTAAGCGAGAGGGTCAAAAGTTACGAAAAATGTAAGAAATGTAACCTTTTGGCAACGTTGAACAATATAATATGTAGGAGTAGATTCTTTGGCGGGAATTTGAACTGAGAGAGCGGAAAATTTTAACAAATTTTCAAAACTTTTTTCTGTTATTGTATTTTAGTGTAAATAGCTGAATGTATATAATTAAAATTTAGTTCACTTATATAGATTAAACTGCTGACTACAGAAGTGACATAGCTTTCTTTATACCTAGCAATCTTAATTCGCACTCTTTTTTCATACTTAATTATTAATTGACTTTAACCAAAAAGTACTTAAAATAAAACAAACTTTTGTTTTTTTATATTTATATAATGAAACACGCGAAAATGCAACGAGCATCTTATCTTATCTTCTTACTAATACTAATACTAATATACTATATACTTATACTAATATACTATATACTTATAATACTAATATATATACTATATATATACTAATCCTACTAATATTATAAATGCGAAAGTTTGTGAGGATGGATCGATGTTTGTTACTCTTTCACGCAAAAACTACTGAACGGATCTGAATGAAATTTGATAGATAAGTAGATAGTTGACATCCTGGAATAACACATAGGCTACTTTTTACGAAATTCCCACGGGATCGGGATTTGCACGGGAAAACCGTCCCACGCGTACGAAGTCGCGGGCAAAAGCTAGTATACAATAAGTATGACTGGATGGTAACCAGGTCTCTTCACTACGGTTGTTTTGGACAAATTTTATCCAATTTTCTCTATCTATATTACGGCCCAAACGTGAAAACCTAAAATAAACAAAATGTAACAAGTTATGTCTTACAATATGCAGTAATTATTTTAATGTTTCAGTTTTTATCTTTTTTCGTTGAATAACCACAGCCATTTTTTTTCTAAATATATGTTAATTTATTATTTTCCGCTATAAAAAGAATTGTCAGCTTATTAACTACGCTTATTACACAAATTGTCACATCTTAATTTTTAGTCTATGACCATTGACAGATATATTACTTCGTAAGGACTGGGCGGACCGCATGATATAATGACGCCTCGAACTTGGTCCCAAAGTGGTCTTACCTTTATCGAAGTGAACTAGAACGCGATCGGCTATCTTCGGGAGGGGTCGTCAGTTTTACAAGCAAAAATGCCAAATTGTGTCGTGAAGGATTGCGTGAACTACGACATAAAGCATAATAAAAAAAAAATAACATTTCATATCACCGGTAAGTTAAAAATATGTCATTAAATCAACTTCTAACATTATTTAAAACAATTTTCTTTCTTGTTTGTCTTAGCTTGTTTCCTTTAGCATAGACAACGCGAAGCCGCGTAAGTGCGACATAACTTTGCAGCGGCGCGCGTTGCAGCCGATGAAATAAAAAAGGTTTAATAATATTACTATAAGATTAAATTATGTACAAAATTAATTTTTATTGTTTATTAAAAGCAAATTAAAGTGTATTTTTATGTACAACAAATATAAAATTCAAAAACAAAAAGTTTTTTTTATTTCTTTGTACCTCGAAAAATACCACACCCCGCTCTTACAAGGCTACGTCTAGGAGCAGACCACGCCGATTGACATCTTAGTTATAATAGATGGCGCTAGTGTGTTTTGTAGGGCGACCGCGTCCGTCAAATGTTCTGACGACCGTATCTTTACTATTTAAATCAATGTCTATGACACATCCTTTTTCAAATTATATTTTAAAATGAATGTGAAGCTGAAGTGCAGTCGATAGACCGCACTTGAAAGAAACGCAGTAGTGGTGTGTGGTGACTTCTCTAGTACGTAGTACATATTACCTCAATGACTCAAACTGTACCTATAGGTATAGATAGGTCCAGTAACATGTAAGTATAGAGTTAACGTAAGTTTCACACATATCTTATTTAATTACTTACCACTCTGGAGAGTATCACTGCACATGTACTACCCACTTTATTTTATTCATGCACTCGCCCGTTATAATAATAGTAAACACACGGAAAACAATTTTTCGGCTCTGTGTTCCAAAACATACACTCAATAATTGACATTCTACACAAAAATTAACCTTGTTACGTCTATGTAAAGTATCGAAAATGCATCTATGGTAAGCGCAGTCCTTCCATTGTACATAGGGTTGCCACCTTTTTTGTTTGCAGTTAAAGTACATTGGTTAAAATAGGTAAGAAAAAAAAGTACATAGCATCAAAATAAAGCACAATTTATTTTCAAAGTCGCTTTCCGCTGTCTGTCCCTATGTACGCTTATGGTGAACGCAGACCTAGCCGCACCGCACGCGCCGCAGTCTTTGCATTCGAATTCTTTATATGAAGTTCTATGCAACCTCGCACACCTAACCGCGCCGCAGTCGCCGCAGTCCCTGAAACGGCCGAACTCCCCTAGCCGCAGCTGATGACGTCACCCGCACGCAGCGCGGATGACGTCATTCGCATCCACGGCGCGCAGTGTTGCCAGAGTTATAAAGTAGACAGAGAATCTCTGTCAACGGTTTATAATAAAATTACTTATTCTCGTATAAATAATTACTTGCTTATTCCCTATTATAGCACCTACAGATAAAATTACACAAAAGAGTAAAATACCAATACCAAATACAGATTTTTTAAATCTTCGGATAGATAATGCTTTCAAAATCTGGCAACACTGACGGGAACGACTGCAGCGACTGCGGCGCGGATAGATGTGCGAGGCCATTAACAAAAAGCGATGACTGCGGGGACTGTAGAGACTGCGGTGCGGCTAGGTCTGCGTTCACCATTAGATATTTAAAACTACGCAACGGATTTTGATGCAGTTTTTTTAATAGATAGAGTGATTCAAGAGGAAGGTTTATATGTATAATACATGCATAATATAATAAAATAGAGAAACAATGATAATTTTAGAGGTTTCTAATGTGATGTCTTAATAAACAATTTTTTTTTTGCGCTTACATTGCAATCGCTGGCTGAATCGTACGAGATAGATCAAAATAGTGTACTCCAGTACTGTACATCTTAAAAAGGTCTGCAAAAGAGTCCGCGATGGCATATGCCTATCTCTTACGGATAACATACTATATATCCATTTTAATACTTTAAAATGGATACATAGTATGTTATGTTATGTCTCCATCTTCGACCACATCATCACTTACCATCAGGTGAGATGGTGGTCAAACGCGAACCTATTTTTAATAAAAAAAAAAAGGGCAATTATAAAGCGGTAATTGGAAAGCTATTTACACAAATACTGTATTAATCCTTATAATTTTAAATACGTTAGTTGCCTTGAGCATCTCATGAAGATAAATTTTTCCCTTTACACCATGCAAATTAAATGAATACCTTAGGAGATATAGTAAAATAAAAATAATGCGCAACAAAATTAATTTCGTGTCGCCGTGATTTGACCGGGCGCCTCGCTTCCGAGCCGGGGGAGTCCGAAAGTTTATGTAGTATATCAATGTATGGTGGAATTGTGTATCTTATATATGCCTACAGAAAAGTCTGCGATGGCTTATGTTTATATGTTAAAGATAACATCCTACCTATGTCCATTTTAATACTTTAAAAAATTGGCAATTATAAAACGGTAATGTAAAAGGTATTTACACAAATACGGTATTGATCCTAATCATCTATATTAATATTATGTATAACGAGAAAAGATGATTGATTTTTTGTTTGTTACCATTTAACTCAAAAACTACTCAACCAATTTTACCGAAAGCAAATTTTATATCTCCTCGGAGTAACATGCTATTTTAAATTTTCTGTAAAGAACCCGTGAGAAGCCAGGACGGGCTGCTTACTAAAATTTAATTGCCGATTGTATATGTACGTAAGCGCATTAGTTGAGAACAGCTGCATTTATTTGACTTATTATTTTTTTCTTGTGTTCGTAGTTGTCTGGATAGGATTTGGAAAGAAAACTGTATGATACCGAAAGCAAAATTGCATCCGGGCGAAGTTGGGGTAGGCAGCTAGTTATGTTTAAAAACATATTTCTTATTACTTTTTGCAGTTTGTATCAAATTAGTATCTCTACTAAACAATTGCACAGCATCTTTACAGTCTATATTTAAATTAAAGTAAATAAGTAATTTATTTTTTATCAAATTCAGAGACGCTTTGTTTATTATGAACAGGTGCTCAATTTGTATCAAGCCCAGGTTCGGTCGTGTATGGAATACTGCTCTCATCTTTGGGATGGATCTGCGAAATACCACCTGGACGCGCTTGAGTCTATCCAGAAGCGGGCCAAGAGACTCATTGGCAACGATGCACTGGTCGAGTCATAGCTCCAGAGCCTTGAACACCGACGACGAGTTGCAAGTCTATCGGCTTTCTATCGGTTACTTTTCGGGGAGTGTGCGATGGAATTACACAATCTAACTCCGCCAAGCCCGTTCCATCATCGGACTACGAGACAAACGGCGAAGCGCCATCGTTACATGGTGGACATCCTACCCATACGCACAAAACGTTTTGGGAATACCTTCATTGTTCGTACGCCCGTACGGCTAAGGAGTGGAATTCCCTGCCGGAGTCTGTGTTTCCCGATAGCTATAACCTAGGAATCTTTAAGTCAAGAGTGAATAGGTTACTTTTAGGTAAGCGTGCTCCATCTTCGATCACATCATCACTTACCATCAGGTGAGATAGTGGTCAAACCAATTTACAATAAAAAAAGACTAAACTTTTCAAACTCCCAAAGAAAACAAATCATGCTAAATAAAGTATTTTCGTGTACTTTATTGTTCTCATAAAGTATAGAGTACAATTACCTGAAATAACGTACAATACTTTATTATAAAGTACGGGTGGCAACCCTAATCGTACGCCATCTATCGTAACGAGTGCACCTTGATTTAAGCCAAAATGATTATAGTGTATCTCAATCCCAATCTTGATCCGCAGTCTTTGACGGATTCGCCCTCTCAAAGACTCAGATTGACAAACTCAGCCGTTGAGTGGTTATTATTTGTCCATTAAATGAGGTAAACCACTTTTTTAGTAATGTCGGTAAAAATCTGGCAGCGAAAATCGTACAACAAGCACTATCGCCGAATGCGACGGCCGTTGATCAACGCCCCCTACCTCAGTTCAAGATTTCGCTCAAAACTCTCCGATCGATTCTCTTGCCCTGCTCGAGGTTGATGAAACAGAAGTGGAATCTCTGATACTCCAATTACGTGACGACTGTGCTGTAGGATGGGACGGAATATCTTCCGCACTCCTGAAGAAAGGCCGTCATGTATTAGTCCCGCCATTAACACACCTATGCAACCGCTGCTTTCAAACAGGTGTGTTTCCTAATGCACTTAAAAGAGTGATAATTCACCCCATTCATAAGGGAGGGAGCAGAAGCTGTGTTAATAACTATAGACCTATTTCAGTCTTACCTACCTTGTCCAAAATTATAGAGAAGATCTTAAACAAGCGCTTAAGGACCTTTTTAGACAAACACCATATTCTTGCTGAAAATCAGTACGGATTTCGACTAAAATTATCTACAGAAGATGCCGTATTGGATTTTACTAAACTGGCTGCTAGTAAGCTAGATAATAAAACCAAATGCTTAGGTATCTGTCTAGATCTCTCTAAGGCGTTTGACACAGTTTCTGTTCCCAAACTTATCGCGAAGTTGGAACGTGTCGGTGTGCGTGGTAAAGCGCTTGAAATTTTTAGTGATTACCTCAAAAATCGTACGCAAATGGTCAAAGTTGACTCATGCTATAGTGACGAGGAATCAATATCATACGGAGTCCCACAAGGAAGCATATTAGGACCTTCACTCTTCCTAATCTACGTAAATGACTTAAATGCAGGTTGAGCCTTCCAAATTGTAGTATTTTCGCGTATGCGGATGATACCGCGGTGCTCGTCCATGGACCTACCTGGGACATAGTTAAAACTTCTGCAGAAGACGCTTTATCTAAAATAATTAAATGGCTCAACTCAAACCTACTGACACTCAATTTAGACAAAACAACGTACATTCCTTTCGCAATTCGACGTGACAAAACACCTTCACACAATTTTTCTCTAATAGCACACTCGTGCTCAAAGATATCGAGATCCTGTAGATGTCCAGCACTGACTAGAGCTGACAGTATTAAATATCTCGGAGTGCAGATAGATAACGGTCTTCGATGGGACAAACAAATTGAAGCCGTAACTGCAAGAACAATGCGTCTTATACACATATTTAGGTCCCTCCGGCAGTCAGCTAATCACGATATTATGAAGATGGTATATTATGCGATCTGCCAATCAGTTCTTGGATACTGTATTACTGCATGGGGAGGTGCAGTAAAAACCAATTTTCTGAGAGTCGAAAGGGCACAAAGAGCCATACTTAAAGTTATGACGAAAAAGCCATTTAGATACCCAACCACTGATCTTTATTCTGAATGTAAAATACTAATGGTACGGCAACTCTATGTGCTTCAATCGATTCTAAGGACACACGCTGGCTTACCACCGCCTAACCCAATAAAGCGAGTAAATCTCCTACCAAGTATCCAACATAAAACCATCTTCGCAAAACACCAATTCTACATACTAAGCACTGATATGCAAGGCTCGGATACCGGTTAAATTTTCAAACCGGTATGATGTACTTAACTCCAAAACCTTTACATTCGGTTTCGTTCGCATAAACCGGATTTTTAAACCGGTATTTGGAAGAGCATTACATAGAGGGTTTTTCGGATTAAACGGTTTAGAGCAATAAAAACCGGTTAATACAGACGCACGATAAACAAACGTCGCGCGCTGTTCAGTTGCTATTCAGTCGTAAGAATTTTTTTGATTCGGGTCGAACGTTTATTTATGTCATTGCATCAATAAGCTCCGCAGGCTGTAAAAACATAAAAAATGGTTAAGTATCTAATATTTTTTTGGTGAAATTAAGTTGATAATGACGATAAATAATCGGTAAACATAATATTACTTTTCACCACGGAATAGATGAATAAGGTTGGAATGGTAATGTGGGCGTAGCAAGCGCGCCACATTTATGATACGAAAATCATAGCTCGACCGATTAATTCATTCACCGCGTTTAGTGCATTTCGGATTACTTCGGAATACAGAGCTCTGCTTTAAAATGCCGTGTTGTGCAATTATAACCTGTAAAACAAAAAGTAAGACCGCAAGTATAAAGCGTGGAGGTATATCTTTCCATCGGTAAGTCGAAAATAACATTTAATTACAATTTTATTTGTAAAAAACATAAAAATATTCTGATCACTGTGAAATTCCCAACATTAACAACATTATTACAACAAGTTACAAAAAATATACATTGCCCGATGTGTACTCGACGCAATGACCAAGTCCTTCCGCCATCGGAACTTTAAATAAGACTGCTCTCTGCGCTCCTCTGCGATCTATTTATACCCCGGCCTATGAGTTCTAGAACATTCTTGTAAAATCGACTCACTGCCTATATTGCCAAAAATATTCCAGAAGCTATTCAAGATACACAGTACTGCTACTCGCTGCTAGATGGCGTTAGTGTCTCGAACATTCTAGATTTCTGTCGAAGTTTCTCGACGTACTTCGCTAAACGACTGGCGTAACACTGCCCCCTCCTAAGACATGCTCGACCCGAGCATCGTTAGACCCGTAGTAACGCGCCAGTCGATCAACTTGAACAATCTTCGGCGCAGCTCGTGGACCTTTCTGGATCCGATAAGTGACGTCATTAATTTTAGTCTCAACGCGGTATGGTCCATCCCATTTTGCCTGTAACTTCGGCGACTTTCCTTTGCTGCGCACCGGATTATGGAACCAGACAAATGAGCCTTCATCAAATCCTGAATTCTTCATTTTTCGGTCGTAACGAGTCTTCACCTTCTGAGACATTTGTTGACCGGATTTTCTGAAATGTTCGTATAAGTCGTTCATTCTGTTTCGCAATTCACTCGCTTAGTCTGTTACACTAGAAGGTGTATCTGGCAGTATACCAGTGATTAGGTCTGCAGGCAACCTAAGCTCTCGTCCGAAGTTCACGAAAGCAGGTGTAACAGCTGTACTCTCATGAACTGCACTTCGGTATGACAGAAGGAACGGCTGAATGTGTTTGTCCCAATCCTTTTGCCTGCTTTCCACAACTTTAGCCAGATATCTCTCCAATGTCTGGTTGAAACGTTCCACCATTCCATCAGATTGTGGGTGATACGAAGTGGTCCTGGTTTTATGAGTACCCATTACTCGACATGTCTCCTGAAATACCTATGACTCAAAATTCCTTCCTTGATCGCTTTGAATTTCCAAGGGTACTCCGTAGCGACAAAATACTTCGTTAACCAATTTATCTGCCACCGTGGTAGCTTCCTGATTAGGAATGGCAAAAACTTCTGGCCACTTTGTGAAATAATCCATTACGACCATAAAGTACCTGTTCCCACTCTCGCTCTCAGGAAATGGTCCCGTAACATCCAGCGCTATCCGTTCCCATGGGGCTCCCACATTATAGATCTTTAAAGCTCCTCTACTGCGTGTTTGAGGTGCCTTAACTGCTGCACAACTAGTGCATTTGCGGCACCAGTCTTCTACGTCGTCTCGGCAGTGGTTCCAGTAAAACCTCTCTCGTATCTTTAACAGAGTCCGTTTTACTCCCATATGACCTCCTGAACATCCATCGTGGTAAAGCCGTAGAACTTCAGGTACCTTCGCTTTTGGTACGACCATTTGTAGGTGACAATGGTCTCCTCGAGTATTTTCCCATTTGCGGCACAATACTCCCTCGTGAATCACCAAACTGTCCCACTGTGCCCAATAACTTTTTGTTGTAGTGCTCATTCCAGCGACGTCATGCCAACTAGGCTTTGGAGCAGCGGCTTTCTTCCATTCAAGAATGGGTTTGACGTCTAAGTCATCCTGCTGCGCACGCTGTAGCGCTTCTTTCCACTCATTGCTCAGGTCTGTTCTCAGCATCTTGATGGGTACTATTTCTTTTTCTTCTTGCCTAACACAGTGCTTACATTCTTCAGGGCAAGGTCTTCTTAATAGCGCGTCCGCGTTGCCGTGACATCTTCCATTACGGTGCTCAGTTTCATAGTGGAACTCTTGCAGTTGTTCAATCCACCTTGCGACTTGCCCTTCAGGGTTCTTGAATTGCAAAAGCCACTTTAATGCAGCATGGTCGGTCCGCAGATAAAATTTTCGACCAAGCAGATATTTACTGAAATGCTGCAATGTTTTTACTACTGCTAGTAGCTCCCTTCTCGTGACACAATAATTTCTTTCTGGTTTTGATAAAGCTTTACTGAAGTAGGCTATCACAACCTCTTTATCTCCTTTTCGCTGTGATAACACGCCACCAATTCCGGTATTACTTGCATCTGTGTCTACGATAAAGTCATTCTCAGTGTCAGGAAATCCAAGAATAGGTGTATCGCACAGACGCTTCTTTAATTCGCGGAAAGCAGCGTCGCAGTCTTCTTCCCAGCAGAATGTTCGCTTCTCTTCAGTGAGCTTGTGTAATGGCTTAGCAATATCAGCAAAATATTTCACAAACCGGCGGTAATATGAGCACAACCCTAAAAACGCTCTGACCTGTGTCTTGTCTTTTGGTACTGGTCAATCCTTAACAGCAACTATTTTGTCCAGATCAGTTTGCACACCTTCTTGCGAAATTACATGGCCCAGGAAAGTCACTTGTCGTTTGAAAAATGAGCACTTTTTAGGACTTAGCTTCAGATTGGCTGCACGGATTTTTGCTAGCACACGTTCCAGGTTCTTAAGATGATCTTGAAATGAGCGCCCGACAATAATAATGTAATCTAAATATACCAGACAGGCGTCTCCAATAAGCCCAGTGAGTACCAGCTCCATTAGCCTTTCAAAAGTTGCTGGCGCATTGCACAAACCAAATGGCATTACTTTGAATTGCCACAGACCTTTTCCCATAGAAAATGCTGTCTTTTCCTTATCCTTAGGATCCAGTACCACCTGCCAGTAGCCACAATTCAAATCTAGGGTTGTAAACACTTCATTCCTGTCAGCGTGTCTAAAGTGTCGTCAATTCTTGGTAGTGGATAACTGTCCTTCTTTGTTGCATCGTTTAACCTCCGATAATCGACACAAAAACGTAAGTTGCCTTCCTTCTTCTTGACTAGCACTACGGGAGAACACCATGGACTGGATGAAGGTTCTATCACATCATCCTTTACCATCCCTTCAATCATGGCCTCTACCTCTTTCTTCGTCTTCGTCTTCAGACAGATCCTTGTACCAACCTTCTAGAAGGGATGACACATTATATGTGCTATTAAGTTTATTGCTACTGGATATTTCTTGGCATCTGCGTATCCAGGCAACTTCCTCACAAGTGCCCATCAATGTTCACTTTTTAATTATGTGTTCTTCATTACTTGGGTTTAAAATCCTCACTACTGAAGTATTTGTGGGCCCACCAGGGTGCGTGCCATTATCCATGGATGATCACTATCCGTTCTTTCAATAAACAAGCGCCGACGCTTTTGTCCCAAATTTTGTGATAAACTTACTGGCTCAATGGTTTCCGATCTAGGACGAAGGGTAATTTTCTTCAGGCAGTAGACTTATCCTGATGATCCACAATCCATACAGATTTCTTCTGTGCCACATTTTAATATTCCTTGGTTAATGTCGATCTCACAATGATGGTCTCTGTATGTGCTGTACTGATATTTTGCTGTAACATACCTACTGTTTACTATCGGTCTACTTGCGAATTTTAAACATTTAAGCAAATACTTTTATGCCAATCAATTGTTTACAAAAACACTTTGAAGTTTTATTGTTTTCATTGCAGTCAAAGTATGTATAGATTAAATTCGTCCGCTTTCTACCCATGTTAAACACAAATAATAAAATTAACTCGTAATTAAATCTTACTGCACAGCAGACGTCTACCTTCGATTCATGCTGACTTCGAGTCAGCATGAATCGAATGAAAAGAAATACCGTAAGTGAGCAATTTCAAAAAAAAATGTACCCCTGGATTTTGCCTTGTCCCTCGACTTTAATAATTTATTTTGTTGATATGAATGACTTCTAGGAGATTATATTAATATAAGTGAAATAAACATATGTTAAAATATACAAACAAACTGTAGTTTTGTCGTTACTTTAATAAATATAAAACTTATGAAGATTTTAAAATACTGAAGAACATCGAAATTACCTGTCCCCTTCCCAACTAGCGTCAGACAACCTTTGATTTAAAAAAACATCCGTGTATTGAGAGTGGTTTATAAATATATTTGAATTCTCAAAAGTTGAATTTATCAGTCAAAAGTATAAATAATATATTTTCTTTCATATTTTCTATAAAAAATAAGTTTAAATTAAAATCGTAAATTTTGGCCAACCGGAACATTCAGTTTTGTGACCGCTCGTTTTCAAAAAAAATCTTCCTAATCGTGGAAAGTATTTGGCACAATAGCAGCACAACATATTGTACTTCATCGAGAGACGCTATTTTGCTTTCATTGTAAAAAGAATTAGCTAGCAGTGCGGACCAAGGAACTTGTAGTAGGTATAAGATCCTTGGTGCGGACTTATTGTTGAAGTGTTCCATGTTTCAAATTCTTGACTCGGGTATGTGACCAAGTTTTACTATTATAAATCACTTTTCTATAAACATTGTTATTGTTGACACATTGCAAAAGTTGTATAGTATTTGATCCCGAAAAGTTAATACTGCTAAGTACGATGAGTAATTTTTAAACAATTTAAAATTACCAGAAGGTTGTATTATGTGACCTCCGTTTTGTGACTTATTCTACGGTCACATTTAACGGAACGACAGTCACAACAGGTCGGAATGCATAAAACTTAGTTTACATTGCTATCCTTGCTGACCGAATTAATGTGATTTTAAAGTTTTAAATTAAATAAGTTCTTTTTTTAATTTATATTTCAAATTTATAGATCATTGAAGTTTGCTGATGACATTTAAATGTTGGGTAAGCTTTTCTTAACTTTGGTGGATATAGCAATGCCGCTTACTGGCGCGGAGAAAACTAGAAGATACAAAGAGAGATTAAAAAATTAATACCCGGATGCTGCCCAATCCGAAAAGAAATTTAGATAGACTGAAATCAAAATGTTCAATTAGGAAAATTTGATAGTTTGAGATAGCTCGATCTGCTGGCGTCTATACAATTTATAACAAACCTAACCCAACCGTGTATAACCTCAAACACAATTATTTTATTGTATGTAAGTACACCAGTACCTACTTTATAATAATTGGGTTTGAGGTTTCTTTTGTGATTTCACTCATTATAGTAAGGTAAAAATATAAGAATACTTAAAATTATTGTTTTATTTCTTACCTACTCGATTCTTCAAAATTTTCAGTTATTATAGACTTTTACTTAACAGAAATATATATATATAACTAGTTCCAATTTGAAAAGTAGAGCTGATAATGTTTAAATCATCATTTGATATCAAAATTTGTTAATTTGTTTAATATTCTACTAACTATGTAGGTCCGTATTATTTTGGCAATTAATAAATCATGTGAGCACAGCCTTATGATTTTAAGACTTCCATTTTGTCACTGTCCCTTCAAATTGTTGGAGTTAAATCTATGAAATTTCATGAATTTTCACCTTTTATTTCCATGCAATCACAAATATGTATAGCGTCATTATCTATTGCTTTTAGAAAATGTACGCATATTGAGTAACATATTATGTTTTTGGAGTAAAATTAAAAAAATGCCAAGTAAAAAGCGACATAATCACAAAACAGAATAAAAAACAATATTTTTGTGTTAATCCTTAAAGCTGTGGCTATTTTCTTTGATTTACCAATTAAGTGCATGTATTAATTGTTTAAATAAATATTAAAATGGCTTATTTATTTCATACTTTCCGTAAAATTTGCTTTTAAATCTAGTCACACAATGGAACCAGTTCCGTCACCAAGTCAGTTTTGTTTCGATATTACAGGATAAATGCCTCGAATTCAGCGTTCCTTTTTGTTTTCCTGTATATTAAACTATATTACCTATTACATTTTGGTCAAATAAAAAAGAAAAAAAAAATATTAAAAATATAATCGAATTTTAGAGCAGGGTACACTTTATTTTGAAATTGCTCAAGTACGTCTACGCGCCGCTTTGTGCGGTAGTCACACACAAGTTGCAACGCGTTCACCGACATACCGTTCGTCGAATAAACCGGTTAATTTAGGTAAAAATAAAGTTCTCAAAACGTTTCCGTTCTTAAGAAAAGTTCGGAGGAAAACCGAAATAAACCGGTACTAACCGGTATTTTTTAAACCGGTTCCGACCCTTGCTCATATGTACCAAAAATTAGATAAACAATTAAATATCCGTATGCTAAATACATACACAGTAAAATCCAGGTTAACAGAATGGCTACTCCAGAAAGACTATGCGTACACGGAGTCTACTTACCTACCTCACATAACACCAATATTCAGTCTCTTACACATAGTTTCATTCAGTATTGCACACAAACATGCGCTCAGTTTACAAACATAAACTCGAGCCCCACATCCCGCTCTACATACATACACAAACACGCATACACACACACACACACAAACGCACACACACTTGCACAAACACACACTAAAATTCACAACAAGCCATAAGCATACACACACGCTAACAAATCACAATTATTACAGAAACTGATACAGTATAATATGTGTACATGTATAAAATGAACATTCATCCAGTGGTAGCTAAGCACCGTCTACTTGTGTAATGTAACCAACACTGATTTGAAAGCCACTTGATCGCACATACGTTGCCCCGACGCACGAAAACTATGCGAGTTTTTGCTCTTATATATTGGCTACGATACACGTACCATTTTAGTTGTGACCAAGTATTAGGCCTGTGTGCATGCTAAACAATTACAAATTTTAAATTTTTGTATCCAATTTATAACGCATAATAATGCTTTCATGCGCGTTGAAATGGTGTGGAAAACATTCCCAGACATCTAGATACCAAATGGATGACATAACTATTCACCAGTAATGAAATAATATGAAAATTGTTTAACATTTAATCAGATTATAAGCTACCGCAGAGGTCCATTTAAAGTGGTGGTTTGGGTGGTCAAGGACAAAATTGTGTCGCGCGTTGATGTCTTTTGGAAATGTCTCTTTCTTACATAAAGAAATTCTAATTCTTTTATCCCTGTCTTTTCTTTCGTATTTTTATCGTAAAAATCTGTGCTGTTACCTATAACGGCTGAATACGATATCGATAATTATAAAATTAAACTTATTTTTTTTAATTCAATTCAGATAGTTGTCATAAAATAACTATCTACATTAACCGACTTTAAAAAAAGGAGAAAGTTCTGATATTTTTCTTCTGTGTGACATGCATGTTTCCATTTTAGATTTCCCAAGATTCCAGATTAAAAAGAAAAGTGGATGGATAAGGATACTAGGGAATATTGGTTTCTATTGATATAATGTTGAGAAAAGTCAAAATAATATAAGATACCTACATCCAATCTTTCTAGGCTTCAAATAGTATGACGGAGTCTAATATTAATTAACTTGGACCTTTGCATTACAATATCGCCCTCGTAAGTTACTTTGGTTCCGGGGTTGCGGTAATGTTCTAATGAGATACCGCGGCCCCGGAACTTAAGGGCAGCTGAAGGAAAAGGGTGGGTTTTTAGTCAGTAGAAGTCTACTTTACCCAGAGCGGGAGAAGTCATTCGATGATTTTCCCACCCAGGAAAAAAAAACAGGTTACTTTGTTTCGATGTCGAGTTCACGGGTTAAGTGTATGTAGGGGGGAGGAGTCATTAGATAAATCATCTAATGACTCACCACCAAAAAAATAATTATTACCGAGTGCCTGCTGAAGCTCCATTTGTTGACATAACTGATTTTAATGAAAATATATTTATTATGGAATATAAAATAAATATAAAAAAATAAAATATAAAAATAATATATGGCCGGCTACATAGTCCATGCTCTGATAAAACAAATAAAATGCCTAACTTGTATTGGAGCGTTGATTGGTGTTACAAATCAAAACGCCTTACAATTTCAAAAAGACACTAAAAAACAAGTTATTGTGCGGATCCACCACAGTAATAGAAATTTGTCGTCGTTGTGAAATTTATATTAAAAGGGCGATCAACGAGAGTGGTTCGAAAGTGCTGTCTCAGAAATATAATTCCAATTATTTTATGACGTCGGTTTTAAAATCACTGATTGGGTATAATTTATTCCCGGATATTAATTTTCATCGATATGAAATAGAAACTACCAATCATTTGATGGAATTAGCAAGATGCATAATTCAGAAATATATAGACGCTCGGTTATCATTTTTTAGCAAAAACAATCAGGACCCTAAAACTTTAATTCGAAAAACATTTACTAAATTAATTCATTTTAAAAATCAATAATAACAGCATACTTGTTTTTCTTTTTGTATTGAGACTGATAATGATTAAATATTATTATGTGATATTTTTGAGTATTTTTTATAATGTTAAACTTCATTTTATCGATATCGATAACTTCCCTCAATCAAGTAGAGCAATCCCTAACTCGGCATATCTATGAAGCTTGACCTTGAACTGACCAATTGCAGTAGTGCATTTTTTCTTCGCCTCCCAACCCATATTGGTGAGTTGTGTTCTTCAAAGAAATCGGCCTATAAGCTCTCTAGGTTAAATACTCTTTGGTAACCAAGCTCAAAAATCACTTGGCCGAACACTGTCTCCTAAGACACAGGTTACCCTAGTTTAGGAGGCAGGGTTATATAAATTTTGTACAGATTCTGCAATGGGCTTCTTACCCGACTGTTTTTATAATATTTAAGTTCTACCAATTGTACCTACCTAAAATAATTGTACTTAATTGTTTGTAACAATCTGAAAGTTTTTGTGAATAAATGATTTTATTATTATATTATTATTATTATACTCACTCACTCACTCATTGACATAATTGTTCTCCCAGGTGGTGGATGGGGAGGTGGGTATATTTTGACAGATTCGTAAAGAAGTAACTCTCAAACCTATGGGAAAAGTGCCAAACCTCCCCTTTTCACCCCCCTTCTCCCCCCTCCCTATCGTATCTCGGAAACTACGAGACCGGTATTTTTTTTTACAGATTCGTATAGAGGAGGATCGGTAAAGTAAAAACCATTTTTGAAAGTCGCCCCCTTGCCCCCCTTCTCACCCCCTTTAGGCGGATCTCGGCAATTAAGAGACTTGGAACATTTTTTTTTCAGATTCATTAAGAGGGGCAATGCTTTAGTCAAAATAATTGTGCAAACCCCCCCATCTCCCCCACCCCATTTTGATTTTTACTACTGAAAAAACTGTTGATTCTTACTTTTAAATATAAACGGGCCTTCAAATTTTTTATGCCATGCCCTCCCCTCCCCAATCTCCCCTAAAATTGAAAAGGCTGTAACTTCATAACGGTTAGAGATAGCCATTAGGTGTTTGAACAAATATTATAGTAGGCATCGAAACCTGTCCGGTGGTACCTAGGGCCTGAGTGGAGCGAACCTGCGAGACCGAGTGGAGTGAAGGGGGGTGGTGGTGAGCTGTTGCTCTGTTAGGGTTATGTTTGACATTTTACTACATTTAGGGGTTTTAAAAGTGAACAATCCACCACCACAAGCACGCGAGGTGCTTGCACCTCGCGCAACACGCAAACACTAGTTATTATTATTATACTATATAAAGCTAAATTACCACTGACTGACTGACTGACTCACTCATTGACATAATTGTTCTCCCAGATGGTGGATGGGGAGGTGGGTATATTTTGACAGATTCGTAAACAAGTAACTCTCAAACCTACGGGAAAAGTGCCAAACCCCCCCTTTTCCCCCCCCTTCTCCCCCCCCCCCCATCGTATCTCGGAAACTACGAGACCCGTATTTTTTTCTTTTTACGGATTCGTATAGAGGAGGCTCGGTAAAGTAAAAACCATTTTTCAAAGTCCCCCCCCCCCGCCCCCCTTCTCCCCCCCTTTAGGCGGATCTCGGAATCTAAGAGACTTGGAACTTTTTTTTTTCAGATTCATTTATAGGGGCAATGCTTTAGTCAAAATACTTCTGCAACCCCCCCCCCCATTACCCCCCCCACTTTTTTTTTTTTCTTTTTTCTCAAGCACGCGAGGTGCTTGCACCTCGCGCAACACGCAAATACTAAACCCCCATCACCCCCCCACTTTTTTTTTTTTCACAAGCACGCGAGGTGCTTGCACCTCGCGCAACACGCAAATACTAGTTATACTATATAAAGCTAGATTACCACTGACTGACTGACTGACTCACTCACTCACTCATTGACATAATTGTTCTCCCAGATGGTGGATGGGGAGGTGGGTATATTTTGACAGATTCGTAAACAAGTAACTCTCAAACCTACGGGAAAAGTGCCAAACCTCCCGTTTTCCCTCCCCTTCTCCCCCCTCCCTATCGTATCTCGGAAACTACGAGACCGGTATTTTTTTCTTTTTACGGATTCGTATAGAGGAGGCTCGGTAAAGTAAAAACCATCTTTCAACGTCCCCCCCCCGCCCCCCTTCTCCCCCCTTTAGGCGGATCTCGGAATCTAAGAGACTTGGAAATTTTTTTTTTAGATTCATTTAGAGGGGCAATGCTTTAGTCGAAATAATTGTGCAACCCCCCCCCCCATTTCCCCCCCCTTTTTTTTTTTTTTTTTTAGTTATACTATATAAAGCTAGATTACCACTCACTCACTGACTGACTGACTGACTCATTGACATAATTGTTCTCCCAGATGGTGGATGGGGAGGTGGGTATATTTTGACAGATTCGTAAACAAGTAACTCTCAAACCTACGGGAAAAGTGCCAAACATCCCCTTTTCCCCCCCCTTCTCCCCCCTTCCTATCGTATCTCGGAAACTACGGGACCCGTATTTTTTTCTTTTTACGGATTCGTGTAGAGAAGGCTCGGTAAAGTAAAAAACATTTTTCAAAATCCCTCCCCCCGCCCCCCTTTTCACCCCCTTTAGGCGGATCTCGGAAATTAAGAGACTTGGAACATTTCTTTTTTCAGATTCATTTAGAGGGGCAATGCTTTAGTCGAAATATTTCTGCAACCCCCCCCCCATCACTCCCCCCCCCCTTTTTTTTTTTTTTTTCACAAGCACGCGAGATGCTTGCACCTCGCGCAACACGCAAATACTAACACCCCCCATCTCCCCCATCACCCCCCCCCCCACTTATTTTTTTTTCACAATCACGCGAGGTGCTTGCACTTCGCGCATCACGCAAATACTAGTTATTATACTATATAAAGCTAAATTACCACTGACTGACTGACTGACTGACTCACTCATTGACATAATTGTTCTCCCAGATGGTGGATGGGGAGGTGGGTATATTTTGACAGATTCGTAAACAAGTAACTCTCAAACCTACGGGAAAAGTGCCAAACCTCCCCTTTTCCCCCCTTCTCCCCCCCCCCCCTATCGTATCTCGGAAACTACGAGACCCGTATTTTTTTCTTTTTACGGATTCGTATAGAAGAGGCTCGGTAAAGTAAAAACCATTTTTCAAAGTCCCCCCCCCCGCCCCCCTTCTCCCCCCCTTTAGGCGGATCTCGGAATCTAAGAGACTTGGAACATTTTTTTTTCAGATTCATTTAGAGGGGCAATGCTTTAGTCAAAATACTTGTGCAACCACCCCCCCCATCACCCCCCCCCCTCTTTTTTTATTTTGTTTGTTTGTTTTTTCACAAGCACGCGAGGTGCTTGCACCTCGCGCAACACGCAAATACTAAACCCCCCATCTCCCCACCCACCCTTTTTTTTTTTTTTTTTCACAAGCATGCGAGGTGCTTGCACCTCGCGCAACACGCAAATACTAGTTATTATATTATACTATATAAAGCTAAATTACCACTCACTGACTCATTGACATAATTGTTCTCCCAGATGGTGGATGGGAAGGTGGGTATATTTTGACAGATTCGTAAACAAGTAACTCTCAAACCTACGGGAAAAGTGCCAAACCTCCCCTTTTCACCCCCCTTCTCCCCCCCCCCCTATCGTATCTCGGAAACTACGAGACCCCTATTTTTTCTTTTTACGGATTCGTGTAGAGGAGGCTCGGTAAAGTAAAAACCATTTTTCAAAGTCCCCCCCCGCCCCCCTTTTCACCCCCTTTAGGCGGATCTCGGAAATTAAGAGACTTGGAATTTTTTTTTTCAGATTCATTTAGAGGGGCAATGCTTTAGTCGAAATACTTGTGCAACCCCCCCCCCATCTCCCCCCCATCACCCCCCCACCGCTTTTTTTTTTTTTTTTTTTCACATTCACGCGAGGTGCTTGCACCTCGCGCAACACGCAAATACTAAACCCCCCCATCACCCCCCCCCCCCTTTTTTTTTTTTCACAAGCACGCGAGGTGCTTGCACCTCGCGCAACACCCTAATACTAAACCCCCCCCATCACCCCCACCATTTTTATTTTTTATTTTTTTATAAAAAGCACGCGAGGTGCTTGCACCTCGCGCAACATGCAAATACTAAACCCTCCCCATCACCCCCCCACTTTTTTTCACAAGCACGCGAGGTGCTTGCACCTCGCGCAACACGCAAATACTTGATTTAGAGGGGCAATGCTTTAGTTTTTTTCACAAGCACGCGAGGTGCTTGCACCTCGCGCAACACGCAAATACTAGTTATAATATATAAAGCTAAATTACCACTCACTCACTCACTCACTGACTCATTGACATAATTGTTCTCCCAGATGGTGGATGGGGAGATGGGTATATTTTGACAGATTCGTAAACAAGTAACTCTGAAACCTACGGGAAAAGTGCCAAACCTCCCCTTTTCACCCCCCTTCTCCCCCCTCCCTATCGTATCTCGGAAACTACGAGACCCGTGTTTTTTTTACGGATTCTTATAGAGGAGGCTCGGTAAATTAAAAACAATTTTTCAAAGTCCACCCCCCCGCCCCCTTCTCACCCCCTTTAGACGAATCTCGGAAATTAAGAGACTTGGAACATTTTTTTTTTCAGATTCATTTAGAGGGGCAATGCTTTAGTCGAAATAACTGTGCAACCCCCCCATCACCCACCCCCCTCATTTTTTTTTTATCACAAGCACGCGAAGTGCTTGCACCTCGCGCAACACGCAAATACTAGTCATATTATATAAAGCTAAATTACCACTCACTCACTGACTCACTCACTCATTGACATAATTGTTCTCCCAGATGGTGGATGGGGAGGTGGGTACTACGAGACCCGTATTTTTTTCTTTTTACGGATTCGTATAGAGGAGGCTCGGTAAAGTAAAAACCATGTTTCAAAGTGGCCCCCCTTGCCCCCCTTCTCACCCCCTTTAGGCGGATTTCGGAAAATAAGAGACTTGGAAAATTTTTTTTTCAGATTCATTTAGATAGGCAATGCTTTAGTCGAAAAAAATGCGCACCCCCCCCCCCCCCCCCCATCACCCACCCCCATTTTTTTATTTTTTTTACAAGCACGCGTGGTGCTTGCACCTCGCGCAACACTCAAATACTAGTTGTATTATATAAAGCTAACTTACCACTCACTGACTCACTCATTGACATAATTTTTCTCCCAGATGGTGGATGGGGAGGTGGGTATATTTTGACAGATTCGTAAACAAGTCACTCTCAAACCTACGGGAAAAGTGCCAAACCTCCCCTTTTCACCCCCCTTCTCCCCCCTCCCTATCGTATCTCGGAAACTACGAGACCCGTATTTTTATTTTTTACGGATTTGTATAGAGGAGGCTTGGTAAAGTAAAAGCCATTTTCAAAGTCGCCCCCCTTGCCCCCCTTCTCACCCCCTTTAGACGGATCTCGGAAATTAAGAGACTTGGAACATGTTTTTTTTCAGATTCATTTAGAGGGGCAATGCTTTAGTCGAAATAATTGTGCAACCCCCCCCCATCACCCCCCCCATTTTTTTTTTCACAATCTCGCGAGGTGCTTGCACCTCGCGCAACACGCAAATACTAGTATTTATATAATAATAAATTATGTAACAGTATTTTATAAAATTGTGTCATTGAAAGTCTTTGTCTAATCCTAATTTAAAGTTGGTTTCGCTAAGACAGCCTGTGTAATTTTTTTTTGGGTCCACGCCATCCCTGAAGTCCAGCGGAAAAAAGTGGATCTATATATTATATTTTCTGACATAGACACTAGCGCCGCGTCTATCGGACTTGAGTGGTGGCGCGGACTTGACGTTTTTTAAGGTAACAAATCATGTTTTTATCATTAAACAACCTGACACTGACCTGCATATTGCAAAACACGTAAGTAAATTTGAATTTCGGGGGCTACCTTTGTGGATCCACCATAACGACGATCTCATCAAGTCGTACTAATCTTACTAATCTTATCTTACTTCTTCTTACTAATACTAATATACTTATACTTACTAATATACTAATTATATTATATTTTATACTATTATACTTTATACTAATACTTAATATTATAAATGCGAATGTTTGTGAGGATGGATGGATGTTTGTTACTCTTTCACGCAAAAACTACTGAACGGATCTGAATGAAATTTGGTAAGTAGATAGTTGTCATTCTGGAATAACACATAGGCTACTTTTTATCCCGAAATTCCCACGGGATCAGGATTTTTCCCAGGAAAACTCTACTACGCGAACGAAGTCGCGGGCAAAAACTAGTGCAGAATAAGTGTGTTATTCCAGGATGTAAACTATCTACTTGCCAAATTTCACTCAGATCCGTTCAGTAGTTTTTGCGTGAAAGAGTAACAAACATCCATCCATCCTCACAAACTTTCACATCCTATCCTACTCCTACTAATACTAATATTATAAATGCGAAAGTTTGTGAGGATGGATGGATGTTTGTTACTCTTTCACGCAAAAACTACTGATCGGATCTGAATGAAATTTGGTAAGTAGATAGTTGACATTCTGGAATAACACATAGGCTACTTTTTATCCCGAAATTCCCACGGGATCGGAATTTGCGCGGGAAAACCTTCCTACGCGTACGAAGTCGCGGGCAGAAGCTAGTAAGCTATAAATGTAACAAAATAATAGCAAAATGTAGAATTAAATATGATAAGCAAAGTATTATAGATTGTAACAAAAATATAAAGAAATTGAGGTATAGAATTAACGCTATGATGGGTAAAAATAAACAATCTTTAGATAGTGTTATATTAAACTAGCTTCTACCCGCGACTTCGTACGCGTGGGAAGGTTTTCCCGTGCAAATCCCGATCCCGTGGGAATTTCGGGATAAAAAGTAGCCTATGTGTTATTCCAGGCTGCCAACTATATACTTACCAAATTACATTCAGATCCGTTCAGTAGTTTTTGCGTGAAAGAGTAACAAACATCCATCCATCCTCACAAACTTTCGCATTTATAATCAGGGACCGAAAGGTTAACCCGTATGAGGGTTTTAAACCGGTTAATTTTTAGGATTAGGTTACAAAACCCTCAATAAAGGTTAACCCGTATTATAGGGTTAATCAGCCTATAAGAACCGGTTTCGACATAAGGTGCATTTTAGCACATAAAACATCTGCAAGAAAGTGACAGAGATAACTACCACGCGGTGTTTGATCGTGTACCGACATGACTCTCGTAGTCACCGCGTAGAATGCATTGAACTTTGAGCCCTATTAATGTTGCACAATACTGTTTTTAATATTGACTAATGTTCGACGCTAAAATATTAAAAATAATATTTCGATTCTAGCGCATTTCACCGACCGACACGTTTGAATTGTGAGTGTGTTTGTACTTGTACATATCGTCGTTTGTCGTAGGTACTTAGTAGAACTTTGTTATTTTTAACAGACTTCAAAAAAAGGAGGTTCTCAATTTTATTCATCTTGAACAATTTTTTTTTTAATGTATGTTAAGTACCTCATAACTCGGAGACGGCTGGACCGATTTGAAAAATTATTTTTGCGTTTGAATGGGTATACTTTCTAGTTGGTCCCATTGTTACAAAATCAGGATCAGATGATGGGATCCTGGAGAAATCGAGGCAACTCTTCAAATATTATAGGCACACCTATAGCGTTTTGGGTATTTCTTATAGTACCTTGAGCGGTTGCTTCCGAAAAGTACTATTTGGGGAAGTTGAACTGATGATGAAGACCACAGATGGCCACTGAAACTCCTCAATAATAAGTATTTCGTGGATTGCGATTCGATTACTTGAGTACGGATGTTAAACACTATGCTCGTCACAATACATATGGTGATGTAGAGCTGATGGTCAAGTACCAGGAGAACTCCTCAAAAATTAACGGCTATGCATCGGGAAAAGCAATATTTTGTAAAAAGTGATGAGTTGTTGACATTATGGCTTTTGTAACTAGGTAAATTACAAACCGGCCCACTAAAAAGCGTGAAAAATTTTTTTTTTGCAAAAATTAGAACCGACTTCCATATCAAAACACTACAAAGCCAAAAATAACTTTAATTTCTATATGGAAGTCGGTTCTAATTTTTGCTAAAAAATTTTTTGATCTCATAATTAGCACATACATAAGTAGCGTTATTACCAACCTGTTTTGAAGTCAAAACTTCTTTAGCATCGTTGTGCAAAGTTTATGAAACAAAAAAGTGACAGTAAAAAGAGGCAGACACAGGAATTCATAAGAAAAAAAAAGCCAACATTGAAGGTTTCACTTCTACCACGTGTGAATTGCCCACATGTTTTTTTTTTTATTTTTATACCTACGTGAACTTATAGTGATCTGATTAAGTATGCCTAAAACCAGGCGTCCGTCACTCGCTCAAGGCCACGTGTTATATGCCTACCGCTTCGCGTATCGCCGTCGGTACATCCGACAGTGGGTTGCCGCACGCCTGCCTGAACCTTTTTAAATAATTTTGACAACGTCATAATGGATCGACCTAAAAACAATTGATTTTCCTCCGCTTTGCTACTGTTTCCATTTTGATTAATTATTTATTACAATTATTTACGCGGTTTCGGATATTTTAGACGTTAAAATTTATATAATCGGGAAATCAGGGAAGGAAAAAAATGCATCTATCATTTTATTAAACTGAAACATATTTGATCAACAAATAAAAATAGAATTGTTTTTCTACAACATTCGTTTTTTTACCAATATCAGCATAGGTACAACCATAGAAATATAATATTATATTTATGGGTACAACCCTAACACATTCGTGGGCCGCGCGGCGGTTAAAACAATCTTAACTCTCTGTGTACGGAATTATGGTACATTTCTTCTCGCTACAAACAGCTGGTATTGTTATTATTAGGTACCCGCGCTCGCATTGAGCTGCATTGCGCCAAGATATCATCTCCGTGAGCGGTGTCTATGAGATAGATTGACTTCTGAACCTATCTATTTTGTGGCTGCACAGTGGGACGGCACCGCGTGCCTATCAATTATTGGTCGTTAGCTTAGATGTAGCGCTCGGCGGCAATGTTGCTTACTGGTTTTGCATTACAAGATAAGGACCAAGCTAACATAATCAATGTACAAAATATAAAATCCCACCAAAACATCCTGTAAAAAATTAGCCAAGCCTCGCCTAAGCTGCTTGTTTCTCTATAAAAAGTAATGAAATCTCTAAGCAAAGCGAAGCCAAGTCTAAGGATCTTTACTGCGATTTCCTTATTAATATAGTTAGATTTTATGTAACCGGCCGTTGAACATACTCTGTGCACTTTTTTTTACTAGTTAATACATCGAAGTCAACGGCCAAGTCACCGTACATTTATGGGCATAACGGTACAATATATTAAAAACGGCATTATAATCATACGCACTTTAGCGACAGAGGAAGTCTACAGAAGTCAAGCAAATTCAGCGTATATTCACCAAACTTTACTGCGTTAACAGAAAATCCTGATGACATAGTTTGCAGAATTATGTATAATCTCTTGATCAACTCTTCATCGATACCCGTGATTTCTGCAGAACATTGATAGGTTTGGAAGAATCTCCTTGCCGTATTTCCGTCATTGCTGTTTCCAGAATCTTGACGAGGTTTATCAATGTGTAAACCAAGCAATTTCCGGAAGCGAGTTTGAACGTGCTTCTTTTTCTCTTCTTTGATCTTTTATTCTCTGGAGTCGATTCAGGCCACTTTTCAAATCCTAGGTTATAAGAAATATGCAGAATCATTTCCATACATCTTATCCAAGCATGTAAGGTAGACAGCCCGTATTTAAACGTATCTTTATTCTCAATTCTTGCAGTTACTTTTGTTAGATTGTGCATCTGTCTAGGAGTTGCTCCACAAACAGTACATGAAGCACTCGATGGAGTCTGCGTTAACACTTGAGCAACTTTCCCGTCGATCATTGTTCGGCGTTCGCGTTTGACTTAATTCATTAATTTTTGCTTCAAGTTCACTTACAACAGCTGTAGTTTTTTCAGGAGTTTCTTTTGCTAATTCCAGAGAAATGGGTCTGCAATATCTAACTGAAGAACTGAACAACACACACACACTTTACTTTATTCATCCACTAGTCTCAATGGTACAAGTGAAACTATAAACATATTAGCATCCGATATTTGTTCATTTTCTTCCGGTAAAACTTGTTTATACTCACTTTGTCCCGAGGATCCATCGCAACCCCATTTGCTATACAGTTTGAGACGGGTGAACTTTTTCGAAACCGAGTCTATTTTTAAAATACGACAGGCAGTATGATCTGAGAGTTCTTGAAGGTTCACTTTAGCAGTTATATTCGTTACGGATATGCTTGACGCAAGAGGATAGCAATCCTTCTTTGCTTTAGCCAAAATTTGGTATGATGGAAATACCGAAAATAAGTTTTTCTCAACAAGTCTCAGCCTCAGGTAGGAATATTGAGCTTTGGATAGATCGGTTTCAATATATATACATAATGCTTCTTCTTTGGTATGGGAAGGTACACCATCTGGACTTCGTAAAATGACTTTTTCTCCTCCTTTTCTGTATTTCTCGTAATACTCTCAATCGAAGCTTCATCATTTTCACCCATAGATCGTAAACCTTGAACATAAGCGTAATGCACATGTCACATTCCATACTCCTGGAGTAATTCCAAGTTTTTACGTTTTTTTCGTACTCTCCGAACACGTCAGGATTTTCTTTTTTTTCACGTACTCTAAACTCGCCATTTAACCAATTTGTGTTTTGGCTCTCGAAGCAATCTTGTTTTCTTTGAGCTTTCACCCATTTTTGGTTACAAATCGTAATCAAATTTCTTTGAATACTTTGCATAACCGTGCTCACATCTGTTGTTGATAAATGGAAATTGTCCAACAAATATTTTCAATAACTGAAGTACTTTTCCCGCTTATTATCTGAGCACATATATCGCGTCGAAAACACACAAATTCAATCATTTTAAACTTTTTTCAGCAAATTCACAGTTACCGAAGGAAGGTATCCGGACACTGATGAACACGCTGCAAACCCGAGTATTTATAGGACCCTAGTTTCAGTAACTTGTGCAAAACCAATAAGAAAATTGATAAAAACAGTTTTCACACTAATACTTATTATAATTACAACAACAGATAAGAACTATGCAACATGATTTTTATCATACGTGTGGTTAAAATGGTTACCGCAAAAAAATATCGTGTGAAAATATATTTAGGTCGACATTTTTGCTTCTAGTTCGAAATGGCGCAGCAATGACGCAGGTTTTTTTTGTATTACTGAATAGGTAAGGTATCTAAACATGTCATTAACTTGACATCGGGAGCCATCGGTAACAAGGAAACCTCAACTTGAAAATTAAATAGACGTAAAATTTCCTTATGACAATTAAAAATTATATTAAAAAATTCGAAAATATATTTTTCATCACAAAATAACGTAGTTATGAACTAGAAATCTTAAGTTGAACTTCCATAACGAGTAGTCTAGTTAATATCAAATTATCAAAGTATAAAGTTTGGGTGTAATTTAATGTACCTAAAAATTTTTTGTATTTTTTTTTTACTATTATATCGGGTGGCTTTATCATCTTAGAATGTAAAACAATCAAAACAGTTTCAAAAACACGACTTTTGTCCCAACTAATTTTGAGATGGAAAATACCGGTTGGTCCCATAGTGCGTCGCGCCGTGCGCGTCTAGTGGCGTGCTGCGTGACCTGTGTTGTGCGCCGTATCATTGCGTATATATGCTACTAAGTGTCCAACTTGTAACTTCTTTTTAAATATTTTTGGGGCAAAAACAAAAAAGGTTTATAAAATATTAGATTCGATTTAGTTACTTATTCCGAACGAACTATATTCACATTTCGCATATACTAAACATAATGTTGTATACTTACGGGTAAAACATTCCCACCTCGGAACACCTTTCAGGTGTGTAATATACAGAACAAAGTAAACCAATAAATATAGTAAAATAAATAAAAAAAATTGGCCAAGTGCGAGTCAAACTCGCCCATGAAGGGTTCCTTAGTAACTATAATAAATATAATTTAATATATTTATTTGAAAAAAAAAACTTAAAAATGTCTTAAAACTAGTTCATTTGCAATTTTTACAAGTACGCCAAATAACTTTGTTTTTCATAGTGTTTGTATGAATTACAAAGTTATATTTGCGGTTTTAGAAAATATGCTGTATCTCAAAAACTGCAGACCCGATCTCGTTCAAACCAATTTTGGTTGAAAGATTACATTAAGATCTATAGCATATATTTTTTTCATATTTTTCACTCTATAATTATAGAAGTTACAGTGGGGGGGGGGACACATTTTACCACTTTAGACGCGTATATCTTTTACACGATTATCTTTATGAAAAAGTGGTTTTAGACACATTTATATCATTTTTGAAGACCTGTCTATAGATACCACACACGCATAGGTTTCATGAAAAAATATATTTTCAGTTTCAGTTCCATGTATCGGGAGCCCCTTTTATTTTTTTTTTTTTTTTTCATAAAATCGGAAAACGGTTCACAGAATACATCTACCTACCAAGTTTCACATGTACAGTTCTAACAGTTTCGGAATAAAATGGCTGTGACATACAGACGGACGGACAGACAGACAGACAGACAGACAGACAGACGGACAGACATGTCGAAACTATAAGGGTTCCGTTTTTTGCCATTTGGCTACGGAACCCTAAAAAGATACCTAACCTATTCTACCGTCTAACTATCTACTTACTAAAAAAAAAATTTTAGCAAAAAATAGAACCGACTTCCATATCAAAACACTACAAAGGTAAAAATAACTTTAATTTCGGAAGGCGGTGTCAAAAACGAAAATATATACAAAACTAAAGACACCGCCTTCCGAAATTAAAGTTATTTTTACCTTTGTAGTGTTTTGATATGGAAGTCGGTTCTATTTTTTGCTAAACATTTTTTTCACTCTTTTTAGTGGGTCGGTTTGTAATTTATCTAGTTACAAAAGCCATAATGTCAAAAACTTATCACCTTTTACAAAATATTGCTTTTCCCTGTGCATAGCCGTTAATTTTTGAGGAGTTCTCCTGGTATTTGACAATCAGCTCTACATCACCATATGTATTGTGACGAGCGTAAAGTGTTTAATATCCGTACTCAAGTAATCGAATTGCAATCCACGAAATACTTATTATTGAGGAGTTTCAGTGGCCCTCTGTGGTCTTCATCATCAGTTCAACTTCCCCAAATGGTACTTTTCGGAAGCAACTGCTCAAGGTACTATAAGAAATACCCAAAACGCTATAGGTGTGCCTATAATATTTGAAGAGTTCCCTCGATTTCTCCAGGATCCCATCATCAGATCCTGATTTCGTAACAATGGGACCAACTAGAAAGTATACCCATTCAAACGCAAAAAGAATTTTTCAAATCGGTCCAGCCGTCTCCGAGTTATGAGGTAACATACATAAAAAAAAAAAAGTTCAAGACGAATTGTAAACCTCCTTTTTTTGAAGTCGGTTAAAAAGACACCTACCTACTTACCTGCCTACATTTCTCAATTTGCTTTTATCATTGAATTTTTAATGTTCACCATACACTTACCTACCAAACATTTTCATTCCACTGTGCGTGGTTACGCACATAATTTTGAATAAGTGCAAAATTCAACAAAAGAGCGACAAATAAACCTGAGCAACATTCAGCCGCGTGTGACGTAAGATACCGCGACGCAGCCGAGATTGTGCAACTTACAGGTTCTGTCTCTTTCATTCAGATTAATCAGCAATATTTTATAGATTAACCTTTATAGTATACAGGTTAACCCGTATAAAGGTTAATCAAACAAATGGGTTAAACGTCTAACCGGTTAACCTTTTAATCCGATTAATGGGTCCTTGTTTATAATATTAGTAGGATAGGATTAGTAGGATAATGTTAAAGTTCAAGGGAGTATAAAAGATATATGTGAAAAGTTCTCATTAACATTTACAAAAGAAAAACAAAGTATAAAGCATGATTGTGATGTGAAATGGTTAGAACGAAGCACATATGTAAAAGAAAAGAGCGTGTGTATGCGATGGCAACCGGTGAACAGTCAGGATGTTCGGAAAGAAACTTTACTTCCACTACTAGATACTTGAATCTAACTAATGTGTTCTATTGCTTATGTTGAGGTGAAGACTAATTGAAACGACCATTTACGACTGCAGTTTATTTGCGACTGGTATATATTGTCTATGTATCACGGGCGCAGCCGTGCGTCATAATAATATCGCTGATTAAGCATTTACATTGTGTCCCTACAGTAGCCCCCTTCTTAAAAAATATAAATGGTACTTACACTGAGTGTACACATAGGAAATAATGTTATACAATGTTAACAAAAATAAAAAAAATAGTTTAACTTAATACATTGCAGTTTTTTTTACAAGAATCCAAATATCATCTTATTTGATGTTACAGTAAACAATGAAACATACTATGAACTAAACTATGTACTACTGAACTATGTCTACACGCACTCAACACGCAATCCTAATATGCCTCTGGGTTGCGAGGTACAGTCGGTGGCTGCACTGTTTGTACCTTTACCACTGGCGGACTCCACCCGGCTACGACTGCTTCCTTCCGAAACCAGTCCCGCACACGTTTCTTACATTGGCTTCTGATGAACCATAGGAAAAATATTCCCAAGAAAACAGCACACACAATTACTATAATTTCTAATGAGCTAACTTTTTGTCCGATCATCTCATTTGACACCGTTTGTGCGATGGCGACATTGTTCTGTTGTGGTTTACTTTGATTGTAACCCATTTTTAATTATAATTAATAAATCGATTGCTGAGATATTTGATTCTGAGTAACAATTATAATTATGATCGTATGCACGTACTGACCGAATTATGTTAAATGTAAAAATCAACTAGTCTCTGTGCTAGTTAGGTATTCATTTCTTTGACCTAAAACAAGAACTTTTTAATGCAAACATTACATTATTTCATTATTAATTACAGTGTTTTAAATTTGTCTATATGCAAACCAATTTACGTATCAATTACTTGTTTGTTGAAAAGGTATGCTTTACACTTATATTGTTAACTTTTCGTAACTAAATACACATTACATTACTTAACTTAAGATGGATTCGAACCCGTTTACATGTACATTATGGTTACTACTATACTATACTATAGGTCACACAACATAGTTTTATTTTGCAAACCTTATCGGCTGCTTAACTGCTCTACCGCTGTGTGTGGTGTAAGTTACACGCTTAGTATTACTAGTCTTATTGCTAAACAATTTATTAGTAGTCTTAGTTACATTACATTTTTTTTCCTGCGGTTTGAGTGGAGAGATACCTTCGTTTACTACGTAGGCCGGTTTTAACCTATCTATTGAAACCTTCACTCGCTTATCTGCTATTTGTAACAAAAAATATTTTTCCTTTCTTTCTAAAACCTGATATGGACCATCATAGGGAGGTTGAAAAGATCCTTAATCTTTTAACCAAATCTACTTTCACAAAGACATGAGAACACGTCTTTAAATCTGAATGAACAAAGCGCACCCTTAATAAAGTAAAGGCATATTTCAAAAATATCAACTTTTGGGAAAACATGTTTTAAGATTCAGGGAATCCGATGTTTTTAGTCTATTATTGATAACATCATAATTTAAAGTGCTATAGCTCTGATTTTTTTTATAACTAGTCTACGTTACATATACTACGGTATTAATAGCAGAAAAACTACAAAACAAAATATTTAAGTACTAATAAATATGTTTTTAAAGCTCTTCCGAGTTAGGCCTCTTTTTTACTATTTTTATTTTTGTTTTTGAAGGCAATATTTGTAATAAGCCTTTACAAGACTAATGATATTCAAAATAATAAGGACTATCACAAAATAATGCTTTATCACACAATATATCCTATCATAAATTAGTAAAAGTGCCCTAATGTAAAATACGAAAAAAATAAAAAAAAAACAAAATGTATAAAAAATTGAGCTTTTTTATTCTTAAAATTAAAACATCCGAAATGGCAAATAATTAATTAAGTAAGAACTTTTCAAATGTTAAATAAACTTCAAATAAACATTTTTATAAACTTGACATTACAAACTTAAAAATAGATCCTTTAATAATAATAAAAAACAATATTATATATATTCACCAGCAACTTGCTCTTAAATACAATCTTGTGGAATCAAAAGTACCATACTATAGGTATGTGCCCGACCCAGTTCTCGAAAATGGCAATATTACACTGTACTGGGATCAGTCTATCGTCACTGACAGGACTATTGTTGCCAATAAGCCTGACATAGTGGTGATAGACCGATTAGATCGTTGCACAATGATTGTTGATATAGCAGTCCCCCATGACGAGAACCTCGTGAAACCTGAGATAGATAAAAAAATATCTTGACCAGGCGCGCTAGGTTGTCGACATGTGGGATGTGAAGACAGCAATCATTGTGCCGATAGTCGTCACAGCCAATGGTATAATTGCCTCTTGGCAATTATACCATTGGCTCTTGCCTCGACCAACATCTAAGGAGGCTCTCGTTGGGCAGCTGGATCAAGGGCTTGATCCAGAAAGCAGTACTTCTGGAAACGGCGCGTATTTTGAGGAGGTTCCTCTCTCAAGAGCCCTGACCACCGGTAGCTTGGACCCTGTTCCCGATACCGGTGCGCTACTATTTTATATATTTTTAAATATTTATATTTTTTATATTAATATTTAAAAATGTCATTTGTATGCACATAGACTAAATACATGGAATAATAAAAAAATAATACAATATATAAAAATAATAATACGACAATAAAACTTTTATATATTTTCTTCATTTCAGTCATATCTTATATAATAATTATAATCAACCTTTAGTTATAACATGAGATGGATGTTAATGTGATTCTATTTGTTATTTAAATAGCATACCATTTAAATAACAAATAGCCTCAAATTATCTCTGACTAGCTTCTGCCCGCGACTTCGTTCGCGTGGGAAGGTTTTCCCGCGCAAATCCCGATCCCGTGGGAATTTTGGAATAAAAAGTAGCCTATGTGTTATTCCAGAATGTCAATTATCTACTGACCAAATTTCATTCAGATCCGTTCAGTAGTTTTTGCGTGAAATAGTAACAAACATCCATCCATCCTCACAAACTTTCGCATTTATAATATTAGTAAGAGTAAGATAAGAAGATGTAGGTACTCTAGTAGACGTATTTCAAATTTAAACAAAAATATTAACTACTCAAGACGATAACATACTATCAAAATAGGTCGCGTAGTAAGGATCAATTAGTTTCTTCGAAACTAATTCCTTAAGGTCTCACGGCCATGTGCTCGACGAAGAACGCTGTCTAGCTACCGGTTCTCCGTTATAGGTTGGATCGTTATCACTAAGTTCAGCACAGGATCTTCTACCTACTACAAGTTCCTTGGTTCAGCATCAGGGGGTCTACTCTGTTTCAACGAAAAACGAGTTCCTAGTTTCTGCAGAATTAATCGGTGAAATGCAGTAATCCACGGTAGGAACTTGCTGTGTTATTACTGGTTCAACATTTTGAAGAGTCAAAGAAGACAGAAAATTTTTGTCTCCCACGTAGAGTGTGGCCGAGAAATTAGTGGTTCTTCATCAGATAGTATAAAATCATCTTTAGAAATAGGTAGTGCTCGAGATTCTGGGAAACATTTGCGGGACAATAGGCGGTTGCTAGAAGTTGTACTCGTGAAACTACTACTATCGGAACTTGAAGATGAGCTGGAACAACTTGACGACGATCTGGATGAACGTTTTGATGGTGTTGCGATAAAACCATTGGTTTCAGTCAAGGCCACGGGTGTATCGACTGATGGTTGAATATTTTCAGCACTTTTTGGGTTTGGAATCATAATATCAAACGTAATTTCTTTACCTGTGTAATGTTTAAGTGAACATTACACAGGTAACGAAATTACGAAATCTTGGGAATTGTGTTGGAAATATTCTCTTTTTCCAAAATGCGTCCAGTAATACACTGAAATAAAAATTAAACGATTAGATGCTGTACTTATGTAAGCACTTACCTAGTAAGATTTAACCAATAAAGACACGTAGCAAAACAACTTACTTTTGATCCTCAGGCAATTCGCTTTGCTGTTGATTCTCTATTGATATTCTGGGCGATTGAGTAAGTTCAAATGTTTTTGCGACCGCGACGTCATGCTTCTGTAAATAAAAATAATAATAGTACCTATTTTGTTTAATTACGTACTTCAACATGTTTAATACATACTTAACCAATCAATAAAGCGCTTAATTATTGTATGTATTTACTAACCATACTTAAAACTATCGACGTAACTTGTAATTTGATTAAATATTTTACATCATGTAAAGACCTAATCTTAAATGCAAACACAGATCGTTCGTAAAGTTTTGTGAAACAAGGAATTATTTCGAGATAAACATCGTAAAAACATGATATTTTCGTAAAATAAGAAACTAATTTGATATAATGATGACATATTTTAATACATTGTTGTGATAAGAGAGCCTAACTCTAAGTCGACCTTTTTAAAACTAAAAAATATTGCAATACTTACCCGATAATTTGTAATAAAAAGGCACAACTCCAACTTTGCCATCGCGTCAGTAGTCCGGCTTCGACAAGTACTGGCACCTTACTGGTTGGGCCTCTCTAGTGGGAAGACGCGGGTACGGGAGAGGGTAATGTAAAAGAGACACAATTACAGTATTCGCTTTAATATTGTCTTTTTTCTCTCTCTGTGAAAGCCAAGTGGTAGAACAGATGATTTTGTGCCCATCCATCACAAAAACTCGAAAACTCAAAATTTCGAATTGTGCCCTTACATTACTAAGGGTGCGAAAGATAGTCCTAGTGTCTCTCTGTTTGCTTGGTCTTGGCCTGAGGTTTTCGATCGTATTTCTTATCCTACTAACATATTCGTTTGAATTGCTAATGTTTATGTTATGGTCTTCGTAAAAGTCACCGGGTAACCGTATCGTTTTACCAAAAGTCAATTCTGCGGCACTGACACCAGTGTCGCTCCGCGGTGTTGCACGTTACCCAAATAGAACTGTCTGCAATTCTTCGACCCACGTACCACTATCTCTTCTGGCCATCAGTGCTGCTTTTAATACTCGATGATATCTCTCTACAGCACCATTCGATTGCGGGTGATACGCTGTTGTCCGTATTCTATTTATTCCTAAACATCTCATCAATTCATTGAACAGGCTGCTTTCAAACTGTCTGCCCTGATCTGTAGTAACCCTGACCGGACAACCGTACCTCGAAATCCAGCCTTCGTAGAGTGTTTTAGCTACTGTGCTAGCATGAATGTCTCTAATTGGAAAAGCTTCTGGCCAGCCTGTTGCCCTATCCACCACTGTAAGACAATACCTATACTCATCCGGTGACGTAGGCAATGGCCCTACTAGATCGACATGTATATGCTCAAATCGTCCAGTACTTTCGTATTTTCCTAGTCCCGATACTGTATGACGGATAACCTTCGACTTTTGACATTGAACACAGGTTTTGGCCCACTTTCCTACGTCTGTGTTCATGTTTGGCCAAAAATACTTTGACGTCACTAATTTCCTAGTAGTACGAATTCCAGGGTGGCATAAATTGTGCACCACTTGAAATGCCGTTTTTCTATAACCTACTGGGAGGTATGGCCTTGCATTTTTAGAAGATACTTCGCATGTCACCTCACTTTTACCGTTGGGTAATATGATTCCCTTAAATTGCATTACTTGATGTTCTTGCGATAAGAGCGCGGTCAGCTCGTCGTCCGTCCGTTGTGCTAACGCTAATTCATCGAAATCAAGCGTTGTCGGACATGTGATAGTTTCAACACGAGACAGCGCATCCGCTACAGTATTGTTACTGCCGCTGATGTGCTGAATATTTGTTGTAAATTCACTGATATACATGAGTTGTCTAACACGTCTAGGCGTCTCTTTGTCGCTCTGTTTTTTCGCGAACGCATAAACTAACGGTTTATGGTCCGTATAAATTGTGAAAGATCTGCCTTCCACCATATAACGAAAATGCTCTACCGCCAAATAGATGGCTAACAGCTCCCTGTCATACGTACTATATTTCAGTTGTACATCAGTAAGTTTCTTAGAAAAATAACCTAACGGGCACCAGTGTGAGTCAACCTTAACTTGCAATACGCCACCTACACAGTCATTCGACGCGTCTGCCCATAGAGCGAGCTCAGCGTTTATTATCGGAAATGACAACACAGTTGTGTTCAGAAGGCTAGTTTTACATTTCACGAATGCCATGTCTGCTTCTGGCGACCAGTTAATGACAGACGATAAGTCTGTCATTTTTTTTTAACGTTCTGTAAATAATTATTTAATATTGATTGATATTCCGCTGCCCTGGGCAAACTGGACCTATAAAAATTTATCAGGCCCAGGAATCGCCATAATTGGTCTATCGTTTTGGGTTTTAGGAAATCGATTATTGCCTGCGCTTTGTCTGGCAATGGTTTGATCCCAGACGTTGTTACCTCATACCCTAAAAATTCTAGTTTTTATTTTCCAAAACTACATTTCGCCATATTTATGGTTATACCGAATTGATTCAATCGCTCAAATATCGCCCTTAAATGTAATTTATGTAGCTCTGGCGTCTCACTGGCTACGATGACGTCATCTATATAACAGAAGTAAAAACTAGAGTCTGATTGACCTTCTGAATCTATTTTGCATTGTGCCTCTAAGTCTTGCAATACCGAGTTATTCATATATTGCTGAAAAGTTTGCGCAGCGTTCCTAAGGCCAAAAATCATACGAGTAAACTCGTATAATCCAAAAGGGGTAGTAATTGCTATTTTCGCTATATCCTCAGGTGCAATTAAAATATTGTGGTATGCTCTATATAAATCTAAACGCGAGAAAATGCACTTATTGCTTAAAATATACGTGAAATCATTTATCTTCCGGATGGGGTACCTGTCTGGAATTGTAATAGCATTTAAGGCCCTATAATCACCGCAAGGACGTAGTTGCCCATCCTTTTTGGGTACCACATGCAGCGGACTGGCCCAAGGACTTTTCGACGGCCTGCATATTCCTATTTCCTGCATGCGCCGAAACTCCTCCTTGACCTTGACGTATTTTTCTGGGCCTAGTGGTCTAGCTCGAGCAAATACGGGTGGTCCGTGTGTCTCAATATAATGAAACACTGCCTGTGGGGGTACCTCCCTGAAAGACACAGGTTTAGTGATCTCTGGAAAATCCGCTAGTATCTCCGCATAAATACAGTTGCTATCAATCGTAGTTAAGGATGGCTCTCTCCACTCTACAATCGAACCTATTGAGCTTAATGTAGTTACTTCGTCTTTAAGACGTCGACCACTTAAATCTACTAGTAACTTATATTTTAATAAAAAATCTGCGCCTATTATAGGCTGATTCACCTCTGCTATAATAAAATGCCAAGTATACGGTCGTCTTAATCCTAAATTTAGAGTCAATGTCTGTAAACCATAAGTTTTTATAACTGTACCGTTAGCAGCATACAAAGTAAAGTTAGACTTATTTCTATTATAATTACTACGCGCACGATTTTTTTTAACGGGTATCACGGACACGTTAGCTCCCGTATCTATCAAAAATGTCAAAAATCAGACGGTTGTATACTGTGCAACGTCCCGCCGTCGGCTGCACTACTTCTAGTTTCCCGCCAACTTCTCCGCTCCGTTGCTCCAATTACAGGGTTTTACACATTTTGTTGCCTTTTCCCTGTAACGATAGTGATAAAAACATAACCACATATCACTCTTTCTCTCGCCAACCGATGCCGATCTGGATCTTTGGCTGCCGCTGTTCCGACGTCCTCTGCCTCTGCTACGCTCGAGACCTGCCAGCCGCAGCAGTTAATCTTCGCCAACTCCTACCGGATTTTGCCGATATCTGATGATGCGTCACTCATCTCTCCTGCGACATTTTTCTGGGCTTTTTTCGCATTGACTTCAGAATTCAGATACTGATGATGAACTCTCTCCTGTAATTTCCAGCACCTTATCTGCTATCGTAGCGAGCACGTCCAAACTCTTCGAGTCCATCACCGTCAGTAGAGCTCGCACCGAAGTAGGCAGGTGTGATTGCCACATCAACTTCAGGGTCTCGTCAGGCACTCTCTCCCTGGCCAACTCACGCATACGCCGTAGCAAATGTGATGGTCGCTGATCTCCCAACTCCATCTCGCCAATCAGTTTCTGCAGCTTTCATGATTCCGACTCCTCGAACACCTCCAGTAGCCTTTCCTTCAGCGTCTGGTACTTCCAAGTTTCCGGTGGAGCGAGCAACAAGTCGCTCACCTGCTCTATAGCGGCCTTGCTCAGTTTGGTAACAACCAGATTGTTTAGTCCCATACGTGTATCCGAACGCATCTTTTTTGACATAAAGAATTGTCTATTGATTTTTGACACTTGACATAACCTTTTTTCTTGTTAGCAAAATTACACGTTGTTGATGGATTGATTTTCTTGATATTGAGTGTAATTGAGAATCCGATTGAATCCTAGTTGCCATCGACAAGTTGGTCGTAATCTACTAAATCTTGAACTGATTAATCCCCTTTTGAGTGAAAAACTGGGATATTTTGAACAATAACGGCGAATTGAGGTTAGATTGAACCGGCCCGTGAATTGGTGATAAGTAGCTGCATGCAAGCAATCTGGTGCGAACCACGCTGGACCACGCTGTGGAAACTTGCGTCTTTTGTGATCGTCCACCACCACTTGACAACATTACACACTCAAATACACTGACCCACACACCACGGACGTGATCTGAGAACAGGTCCTCGCTGTCGTCTCGAGCGCTGGTAAGTGTAATCTACAAGCTTAACTATTGAAATAAGGCCTAAGAGCCTAAGCAACGTAAATTAGAGCTCCGCGTATTCGCGGACAGTTCGACAAACCAGTTTCGTTGCACTGGGATTGGGATCGAACTCTCTCGATCTGAACCCGTTGGTCTCAGCGACCCACGCCTTGCGACGCTTGCAGTTACCGGTGGAACATTGGTCCTACTTGTTGGTGCACATAGTGCTGCAGTTGCTCCCTGCGGAGTTGAGGTCCCGCTTTGAGCAGAAGTATGGTGGGGACAGTGCCACCCATCTTCCCCCCTTTGACGACCTCCTCAAATCTTTGGAAGACGAGTGTCGCTTTTTGGATAACACTCGTGGCGCCACGAGGTCACGCCCACCACCTTCTCGGCCAAGAGACCAGGGACGGACTAGGGCTCGGGGGCCTGTCGATGTTCGCCCCGCCCCCCGTTTTGCTGGCGCCCGGAGTCCTCATGATTGCGACTTTTGTAAGGCCACGGGGCATGTCATGGCACGTTGCTCGGCCTTTTTGAATTTGCACGTAAGTGCCCGTCGCCGCATTGTCAACGCACGCCGTTTGTGCTTCTCGTGCTTGGGGGCCCACTTCCATCGGGACTGCCCCAACCCCCGCCCGTGTAGAATTTGTAAAGGGTCCCACCTGGAGATTTTGTGCGCCAACGCGAACCGCTCCAGCAGACCATCTTCTGAGGAGGGTTTGCGCAGGGTATTCCGGAGACGAGCACCGGGCTGAGGCCCCCAATTCTGCTCGCCGCACTCCACCCCCCGCGCAAGTTGAACGGGAGCCCCGCGAGAGCCATTTGGTCTCCCCTCGTCAGGGAGAACGCGCGTTGGCTGCTAGGCAACAGTGGCCAGACCAGCACCGCTACCTTTCCCCTCCGTTGGCGGAACGTCCCCGGTTGGAGTCGCGCCCTCCGCCATTCAGGCATCCGATGGGATATGCCCTTCCAGCGATGGCGAGCGGCTCGGGACACCGCGCGGACGAACCATTCGAGTGTTACTCTCGTCGTCAACGAAGACAGCCTGGATGCGGCGATCGGTCGCCGCCCAGGCATCGCTAGGAAATTGGCGCCTGCCCCGCTAAAGGACCCCCCCCCGATCAAGACGGTTTTGTTGCCAACGGCCTCGGTCAAGGTCTGGGGACCCTTGGGTGACTCGATTATGGTCCGTGCCATCTTGGACACGGGAGCCCAGGGTTGCCTTTTGTCGTCTTGGTTAGCGGGACAGGTTGGCCTAGAGGTGAACGACTTTTCAGGCAAGATTCGGGGAATTGGCGAAACGGCTGTCGCCACTGTTGAGGGAAGGACCTGGTTTGAAATCACCCCTGTGAGTTGTCTGTACCCTAAAATTGGTGCTCCTGCCCTTGTTCTGCCGACTATATTGGGTAACCATCCCGATTGTCAGTTGCCTTTGGATGTTCTACGGTTGACGTCAGGTCTGGATTTGGCTGACACCCGGTTTGATTTCCCTTGTACGGTGCATTTGTTGTTGGGTTCTGATATTCTAGGGAGAATATTGTTGGGAAATACGACGGTCTTGCAGCACGGAGACCCCATGGCGCCACGAGAGGGGCTTGGTGGCGGTTTCAACCATCTTCGGCTTTGCGGTTATGGGCCCAGTGTTGGAAGTGCCCCATCCACCTGAATCTGGTTTAGCGTTGGTGTCCGGCTCAGCCCTCTCTGACGCCGTTCAGAGGTTTTGGGAGGTTGAAGAGCCCCCTCAGGTGGCCCGCTTGAATCCGGAACACGAAGAATGCGAGTTGTTCTATCAGAACAACACCGGTCGACTCCGCTCCGATCGGCTTGTGACCCGGCTGCCTTTTGTTGCGGTGCGACCACCTCTCGGCCAATCCAGACCTACGGCCGAGAAGATATTGTTGGCGATGGAGCGCCGCATAGCCAGGGACCGGGTGCTGCGGCAAAAATATGTAGATTTTATGCGTGAGTATGCAGACTTGGGACACATGTCGGTGTCAAATTTGGATTGGCGCTCAGTAGAGCATTTCTTCTTGCCACATCACGCGGTCCTCAAGCCATCCACTGGTAAACTGCGCACAGTGTTTGATGGGTCTGCGCGGACTTTTTCCGGCGTCTCGTTGAATGATTGCCTGCATTCCGGCCCCAAATTGTTGAGGGATCTTTGTGACGTTATCACGTCTTTTCGTCGTCATCAAGTAGTCTTTGTGGCCGACATCAAAATGATGTTCCGGCAAACGGTTATTCACCGGGATGACAGACGTTATCAGTTGATCCTGTGGCGGGAGCATTCCCAGGACCCCATGATTGTATACGAGCTCAACACGAATACGTACGGCCTTCGATTAAGCCCCTTTGTTGCTATTCGTTCGCTTTGGGAGCTTGCGGACCGGGAGCGTTTGAGTTTCCCTCGTGCGTCCGCCATCTTGAAAACGGACCTATACGTCGATGATGTCTGCACTGGAGCTCCTACGGTTGAGGAAGCTATCCTGTTGCGTGATGAGTTGGTCCAGATTCTGGCTTCCGCTGGCTATGAGTTGCGTAAATGGGTGTCCAACTCGCCAGCGCTATTGGAAGGTGTGTTGGAGGATCATAAGCAGGATCCTCACTTGTTTGAAGACATTGACATCCCCGCCATGATGGCCGTCCTCGGCGTTCAGTACCGACCAGTTCAAGACACCTTTACGTACGATGTCGACTTGGAGTCACCTCATATTTGGACTAAACGACTGGTGTTGTCCACTGTAGGAAGGACCTTTGACCCTAATAGTTGGATCTGCCCGGTATTGTTTTGGGCAAAATACTTCCTTCAACGCCTTTGGACCGCTGAACTTGGTTGGGACGAGCCACTTCGGGAAACCCTGTTGGAAGACTGGCTCCAATTTGTACCCGCGCTCCCTGCGGTCAATGAGGTCGCGCTACTACGCGCCATCCTCCCCCCTGGGGTTTATACTGCTACCCTTCATGGGTTTTGTGACGCGTCCTCTCACGGTTATGCCGCCGTTGTTGTATCTGCGCACCGTCAGCGCCACAGGCCAGATGAAGTTGTCACTGGTCATGGCCAAGAGCAAGGTGGCCTCCCTCCGGACGGCATTGACCATCTCTAAGTTGGAGTTGTTAGGGGCGGTGCTTCTTGTGCGTCTCCTAAACCACGTTGCGCACACCTTGGGTGGAACTATTGATATTCGGGCTTCTTACGCTTGGACGGACAGCCAAATTGTTTTGTGTTGGTTGAAGACGTCCGTCCACTCTTTGGAGGTCTTTGTTGCGAACTGAGTGTCTCAGATTCAAGGTTCTGAAACGCCTTTGATTTGGAGGCACGTGACTGGTGACCTGAACCCGGGCGACGTAGCCTCACGCGGGTGCATGGCCCACCGCTTGATCGCTCACCCCCTCTGGTGGGGACCGGACTGGCTAACTCACCCCGAGGACGATTGGCCTCGAACGCCAGTCTTGATGTCGGATCCTTTGCCCGGACTTAAGGTGTTCGCTGTTGGGACGAAGGACCCTCCGTTTGATCCTGATTTTTTGTTGAATCGATACAGCTCCCTCGACAAATTGTTGAACGTTACCTCGTGGATCAGGCGTTTTGGTCACAATTCTAGGAATCCAGGGGACAAGTGCCTGTCACCAGTTCTCTCTCCTCAAGAGCGACAGGAGTCACTCCTCCTTTGGGTCCGCTCTGTGCAGGCTGCACACTTTAAAAAGGAGATCGAGGTCTTGAAGTCTGGTAGGATTAAGTTGTCGGGAGCCGTTAGTAAGCTGAATCCCTTCTTGGATAAGACGGGTCTTTTGCGTGTTGGAGGACGGTTGAGGCACTCTAACCTTCCTTATGGGGCCCGTCACCCCCTTTTGTTGCCCAAGGAGGGCCACTTGGTTCAATTGTTGGTGACTGATCGTCACGTTAAGAACTCGCATGCCGGTTGCAATGCGCTGTTGGCCATTCTGCAGCGAGAATTTTGGATTTTGTCGGCTCATCGTACTATTCGTAGCATTGTCTTCCGTTGCATGCCGTGCTATCGGACTAAGGCCTCCACTATGCAGCCCCTAATGGGAGACTTGCCTGCTGATCGTGTCAATGAGGCGAGGCCCTTTGCTGGCGTCGGAACGGACTTTGCTGGTCCCTTTTCGGTGAAGACGTCCACCCTTCGTAATAGTAAGATTGTCAAGGCTTATTTGTGTGTTTTTGTCTGCCTGTCAACCAAGGCAGTACATTTGGAGCTGGTAACCTCCCTCTCGACAGAGGCCTTTGTGGCGACTTTGGAAAGATTTGTGTCTCGCCGTGGGTTACCTTCTTTGATTAGGTCTGATTGCGGTACGAACTACAAGGGTACAAGTAACTATTTGAAGGAGGTATACGCCTTCCTTAATGAGAGCCAGGTTGACATAGGTAACAATTTGGCCCGCCGAGGGGTCACTTGGTTGTTTGACCCGCCAGCCTGCCCCCACTGGGGGGGTATTTTTGAGGCCGCGGTGAAAGCGGCAAAGGGAAACTGGCGGAGATTGTTGGGAGACACCGTTCTCACCTTTGAGGAACTAGCTACGGTATTTTGCCGCACTGAAGCTGTGCTAAATTCGCGCCCATTGTGCCCGCTCTCTTCGGACCCGAATGACTTGGAGTCTCTAACACCGGGCCATTTCTTGAGTGGACAGCCACTTGTCGCCATGCCGGAGTACCCTCTTGTTGATGTGAGCCAAAATCGGCTTTCGCGGTTTCAGTTGGTGCAACAGCTCGCTCAGAGCTTTTGGAAGCGTTGGAGCTTAGAGTATCTGCACATCCTCCAGCAACGCGTCAAGTGGACGAACAAAACTCATCCGCCCAAGATCGGAGACCTCTTGATTTTTGACACTTGACATAACCTTTTTTCTTGTTAGTAAAATTACGCGTTGTTGATGGATTGATTTTCTTGATATTGAGTGTAATTGCGAATCCGATTGCATCCTAGTTGCTATCGACAAGTTGGTCGTAATCTACTAAATCTTTGTTAAATCCCCTTTTGAGTGAAAAACTGGGATATTTTGAACAATAACGCCGAATTGAGGTTAGATTGAACCGGCCCGTGAATTGGTGATAAGTAGCTGCATGCAAGCAATCTGGTGCGAACCACGCTGGACCACGCTGTGGAAACTTGCGTCTTTTGTGATCGTCCACCACCACTTGACAATATTACACACTCAAATACACTGACCCACACACCACGGACGTGATCTGAGAACAGGTCCTCGCTGTCGTCTCGAGCGCTGGTAAGTGTAATCTATAAGCTTAACTATTGAAATAAGGCCTAGGAGCCTAAGCAACGTAAATTAGAGCTCCGCGTATTCGCAGACAGTTCGACAAACCAGTTTCGTTGCACTGGGATTGGGATCGAACACAGATCCTGTTTGGCTGCATCGCTCAATTTCTGGTTCTCTACCGCGGCCTCGAACCGGACAAACCAGAGCCACGTTTGGTCTGCCCAGAACTCGGGAATTCGTTAAGTGACGGTTATACTTGCCAGCTCTTTTTCACTGGCGTCGCCGGACCTGTCCCCTTTCACATCCTGCGCACGTGGTGTAGCACTTTGTTGCGGATTCATTTCCGTTCCAGTCTAATCTCACCGATAAAAACAACACTAAAGATCACGTCGGGGTCACCAATGTGGGTTAAGTTCGCAACTTTACTTCCACTACTAGATACTTGAATCTAACTAATGTGTTCTATTGCTTATGTTGGGGTGAAGACTAATTGAAACGACCATTTACGACTGCAGTTTATTTGCGACTGGTATATATTGTCTATGTATCACGGGCGCAGCCGTGCGTCATAATAATATCGCTGATTAAGCATTTACATTGTGTCCCTACAGATACAAACGAATCGCCAGGAAGTGATCTCATACGCATGTCTGATCTTAAATACTTAGTAAATAAAGTAAGTCCAGTTCTCGCACACTTAATTAATTTATGCATAAGTACCAACAAATTTCCGAGAAAATTAAAAGAAGCTATAGTGCGTCCTATTTTTAAAAAAGGTGATCACAAAGAATTGTTGAATTACAGACCAATAGCCATTTTGTCGAGTGTAGATAAAATATTAGAAAAGTGTGTTGTTAACCAACTAGGGAATTATCTACAAAAAATAGTATAATTAGTGAATGCCAACATGGTTTAAAAAAAAAAATAAAAGTACGAACACTCTTTTATCTATAAAGTTTTGTGACGAAATTAACAATAGTTTAAGAGGGTGTCGAGCCTACGAGACGCGCGGAAAATAGGTATTTACTGCAGCGGGCTAGTCGTGTGCGTTGTCACACACACAATGACAAGTTCGATCGAGGCCCGCTTGCCGTTGCACGACAAAGTTTGCTAACTTTGCATTTTTAAATTTTTGTCGTTATGTTGAATAAACTTGAAAAACGAATATTAATTATTTAGATGGTTTTATTTATCACACTAATATTGTAAAGGCGAAAGTTTGTGAATGAATGTGTCTGTTTACATATTTGTTAATTCTTCACGCTCAAACGGCTGGATGGATCTAAATGAAGCAATGCAATAGGTACATAAATCACAAAAATAAATTTAATAAATTATACCTATTATATAAAAATTAACGTTTGTTTTTACTGTAGTACCTAATACATTATCCGTTCCCTCACTATTCATCCTATTGCAATAAAACTTTGATTACATGCTAAATATGCTTGTGTCTGGAGTGGGTTCACGTCAATAGTGTAATGGGTGGGGTTCGAACCCGTGACCTCTCGATCACAAGTCCGACACTTTATCCATTAGGCTATAGACGCTTCGAAACTGGATAAATAGGAAGTTAGGGTAGATGGGTATGCAGTACTTATTTGAATAATAAAACCAGTATGAAATAAAGAAATATATAATTATGTAATGTCATAATAAAACCAGACTGAAATAAGTTTTGTTTATTAAAATTTCGTTTAGTGCTCATTTAAATTCTGATGTACTGTCATATTTTTAATAACATTCGGTACTTTATTATATATACGTGGGGCCATACGAAAAAACATTTATTCATTAATGCTGTCTAGCGAACTTACTTCGCAGAAAATATAAGCGTAATTTATTTCATAACAATATAATTGTATCAAGTGTAACTTAATTTAAAAGAAAAAAAAATAAAAGAAATCTATAAATCTAATGTTATATTGCTTATTATAACATTTTACAAAAATTGGCCAAGTGCGAGTCAGACTCGCCCATGAAGGGTTCCGTAGTAACTATAATAATATTATAATATGTATATTTACTTGACAAAAAACTAAAATTTACAAATTTCTTAAAACTAGCTTATTTACATTTTTTTGCAACTACATCAAATAACTTTGTTTTTCATAGTATTTGTATGAATTACAAAGTTATATTTGCGGTTTTAGAAAATATGCTGTATCTCAAAAACTGCTGATTCGATTTCTTTAAAACCAATTTTGATTGAAAGTTTACATTAAGATATATATTAAGATATATTTATATTTTTCACTCCATTATTATAGAAGTTAGAGGGGGGGCACACATTTTACCAATTTGGAAACGTATATCTTTTAAACTATTAATTTTATGAAAAAGTGGTTTTAGAAATCTCAATCTCATTTTTAAAGACCTGTATAATAGATACCACACATGCATAGGTTTCATGAAAAAAATATATTTTTTGTTTTAGTTCCATGTATGGGGAGCAGGGCCGGATTAACCATTAGGCGGAGTAGGCAACTGCCTATGGGCCCCGCATCAACTAGGGGCCCAGGCCCAGTGCACGCACCAAGAAAACATGTTTCTTCGAACGAGAATTTGATGTGCGTGTGAACTTAGGGACCTCACTGTTACAATATACAAATCATCCGATTTAGTAGTAGAATTAAAACAATTTTAGAACAAATCTGGGAATAAGTAAACAAGTATATTAAAAACCACAGACCTTAATGTGTGTTTCCTCAATTTACACACGATTTGGTTAGTCAAAGTAAGAAAAGGGGCCCCGAGAATGCCATTGCCTTAGGGCCTCTGATAGGGTTAATCCGGCTCTGATGGGGAGCACCCTTTATTTTAAATATATTTAATTTTTTTCTTGAAATCGGAAAGCGGTTCATAGAATACATCTACCTACCATGTTTCACATGTATGGTCTTAATAGTTTTGGAATAAAATAGCCTATGACATACGGACGGACGGACAGACAGACAGACAGACAAGACATGACGAAACTATAAGGGTTCCGTTTTTTGCTATTCGGCAACGGAGCCCTAAAAAACGAGTAATTTCTTAAAATATATATATTTTATTTTGATACACTACACAAATCACAGTATAGTAAGAAAAGAAACAAGACAAAAAAGATACTATATTTTGTAAGAAATAAAAAGACAATAAAACTTATTTAGAATTTTGAAAATACAATCGTAGAAATATCAATGCATCCAAGGTTTGACTTCCAAGCCTGCTTCGTAGTTTATTACCAACATAAGCAGCAGCTGAAAACGCTCGTTTAGGTTTTACACTGGTTGGAGGAATAGACAATAGATACTTATATGCTATTTCTAAGAGTGATATCCACTAATTCCTCCATTTTCAAACAGGCTTATTTCACGTCTAATACTATCTGGGGATTTCATACTCTTATCAATTTCCAGCTGTAACTTTTCCTTTAGTGTCAATTGGGGTTGGGATTGGGAGGTTTGTGGCCTTAACTCATCATCTGTTTGTGATCCTGATCTTCCTTCTTCTTCTTCCGTGTCATCGCGACTTTTAAGTTTTTTCACAATACACTTTATTTGCTTCCTCACTAAAGCCTGTGTAGGAACTGGAAATAAGTCATGCCATTCCAAATCCGATAATAACTGATTTTCATCATCTTTTCATGGATTTTGTAATTAATTCAACACACCAGTCAAATCATCACTTCGTCGTTGCTTCATACGTTCCACGAAGGATGTTTTTATTTTTTGGCAAGTGTCAGCACTTGCCAAAAAATGATTATGCTAGATAGCTGTTATAAGAAATTTCAAAGCGGAATCAGCTGTGCATAAATTAGCATCTCGCCCACAGATTGCTTCTACTGTCAATTGAATTGGGGTCAGCACATCAACAATTTTATTTACCAATTCAAAATCAACTTCTTCCAAACGAATTGGATGATTGAGATCTATAAGAGCTTTTTGAATGCAGGTTTTTAAAAGATAAAATCGCTCCAGCATTGTTAAAAGACTATTCCACCTGGTTTTACAGTCCAAAAGAAGTGACAGCTCTTTTCCATGTTCAATTTTCATTTATTTTTGAAGTACTGTTTCATTTTTCAATGGTGATCTTTTGAAATACACTCTACAACTTTGCGGATTTTCTTTATCAGCTCATTAATGTTTTCATCTTGTGTTAACTCTGGTATGTGTTATAGCGCAAGGTCATTTTTTGACATTAAGATTAAGTCTGATTCTGGACTGTCTAAGTCTTATAGTTAAATGTTCATCATCATGGCTGTCGTCCATATGATCAGCAGCCACAGATGGTTCATTTATAGTATCATCTGAGGTAGAGCTGTCTTGCAAATAATTATGTTTTTCATAAAGTCAGTATCCAGGGAAATATCAAATTTACTTAGACGCTCTTTCAATATACGAAGACAATTTTCAGCCATACTTTCATACTTCCATAAATAGGAACAAGTCCTAAGTTCAATTTTTTTTTTATATGAATGAACGTTGACAGCAATGTATGGTTTATTGGATGTTGAAGTCCACTTGTCGAAAGAAAGACTAAATCTTTCACCTGCACTTTTCTAATGTTTCAATTCTGCAGTTACTTGCTTTCTGATTTTTTCACTGTAATTCATTACACGTTTTTGAATGGTGACGGCTGACTTTGGTAAATCCGTGTATTTTGCAAATACAAATTTTCTCGAATCATCTGAAGTTATGAATATACTGAATGAAAATCCATCTAATGCAATCATTCTTGCCAAAACATCATTGAGGTTATCGTCGGCACTTTTAGTAAAATAATCATTTAACTTTCACTTGGCACTTGGCTAGCGGCGGTGCTGTGTTCCGATTATCAGAATCTAGACTTGTTGAAGCTGATATAAGCTTGATGTTATGTTTTGATGACCAATGTGTATGTAATCCCTTAGTCGATCCATCCAAAGTCTTGAGAATGGCTGAGCATCGGTTACATTTGGCACTATTCCTATCCTTCGCAACTAAAAAATAGCTCCACACTGACGTCGTATCACTGTGTTTTTTATGTTTAACAAAGTCTCCCGCCATTTGAAATACTTAATTTCAGATAATTGACTTTTAGATTTAAATGACGTAGGTAGGTCGTGGGTTCAAATTTAGGCAAGTACCAATGTGACTTTTCAAATTTATTACTTACTAGCTTTTGCTCGTGACTTCATTGGTGTGGGAGGTTTTTCCCGCGTAAATACAGTTCGTTCTACTTAATAAATTCATTGAGTTCCGTTCAGTAGCTTTAGTGCGAAAGAGCAATTAACAAATATACATACATCCTCACAAACTTTTGCATTTATAATATTAGTAGGATGTATTTTCTAAGTTTATCTTATAGATCACTGACAGTGGTGACGAAAAACATTGTAAGGAAACATGGACTGGTATTATTTAATGTACAACCCGTCTTGAGAAGAGGCGTTTCATTTTTTTTATTCAGAATTGGATCTACAATTAAAAAAATATCTTGTAATGACCAAAGGTTTCAATATAATTAAGCATATCTTAGAACTGGAAACATATCTTACAACTATACAATAATATAGGTTATGTATGTATGTCGCGCAGGTATCCGCAACTCTACGACCAAGCGCGTATTTTGCGTAAGGTAATATAGGTTATCCATCAGAATTCAGACAGGCTTTAATTTATAATCATATTGTGGGAAGTACTAATTTCACACGAGTTCCCATTAGTATATGCTTAAACTAGACTTATGGTCTCATGGTGCGTGGTGCGCTGGTTGCACGCTACTGGCATGGTTGCTCTATGTTATCTCTTAAAAAATAGTAGTAGAGATACCTACTACTGTTTCTTGTGATTTTTTTTATTGATAACAGGCTCGCGTTTGAATTTTAAGAAGAAAATGAATTCAAACTCAAAATGTTTTATTTCACATAGGCCTACATGGGCACTTATAAAACCTCAGCAGTTTGGCGCAGGGCACGGTTCGAAATTGGTCGTTTTCAATGGAGAAGAACCGGCAAGAAACTCCACAGTTACTCTTTTAAAATATCATTCTTACAATGTATCTATAATACAGGTTAATTAGGTATGAGAGGACAGCATAGACCAATTAATACAGCACAACGGAATTACAATTAAAAAATTGTGAAACAAATCTAAGAGTCTACAGTGTTCTCCCATTCACAAAAAAGCTTTATATTATACTAAGCTAGTATAATATTGCCCGCGACTGCGCTCGCGTTGGAGGTCTTTCCTGCGTAATTCTCGTTCCCGTGGGAATTCCAAGATAAAAACTATCTTATGTCCTTTCCAGGGTCCTAAACTATTCCCATGCCAAATTTCATTTAAATCGGATTAGCGGTTTAGGCGTGAAAAGGTAACATACAGACAGACAGAGCTACTTTCTCATATATAATATTAGTATGGATAAAAATAAACTTAAGAAGTATAAATTAATAATGAAAATGAAACAAAAAGAAATTCTGTCATCTGATTATCGTAGGGAAAAAAATAAATAAAAAGACACACTCACGAAAGTGGAGTTATTAATATACTAGTCGATAACGCAATTACAATAATCCAGGGAAGCCACATGTGCAGAACGAAGGAATCATCGCCTAGCAGTCATGTCTTCAACGTAGTCCCGAATCTTATAATACGCTTTTTTTATAAGAACACGTTTGACGTAAGACATGATACTGTGGAAATAAGCAAAATAAAATAACCGAGCTGTCACTACATCAGTTAATTGCCTAATATTTCTTACTGCAGCTGAGCTTAATCTGCTAGAAAGAGTCCTAATATGATCCCGCGTCCGCATCCGCATCTTTTCAATCTATTTTAAAAATGAGAGAAGTGTCTTCAGCGAATAGAATTATATCCGATAAGTTGGTCATCATGTAAGGTAGGTCATTGATATACACTAGAAAAAGGAAAGGGCCAAGAATTGAACCTTGCGGAACGCTCATCTTGGCTAGGGATCCTGCAGATGTCGCTCCATTAACAATAACTTTTTGTTGCCTGTTTGATAAATAGGAAAGAACAAGGTCAGCAGAACACGAATCCACGAATTCCGTAATGGTGTAATTTACAGATCAGTGTTTTGTGGTCAACGAAATCAAAAGCTTTGGAGAGGTCACAAAATATGCCAATTGCATCCTGAGATTTCTCCCAAGATTCCAGAATGTGACGGGTGAGCGCTACTCCTGCGTCTGTTGTTGACCTACCTTTCGTGAAACCAACCACTATTCAGAATCCCATTTGAGTTAAAAAGTGACAGCATCTGGTCCAGCATGATTTTTTCGTATATTTTGCTTAATGCTGGAAGCACATATATCGGTCTATAGTTAGAGGGATCACTCTTACAACCCGACTTAAAAATTAGTACTACTTTACTATGTTTCATTAAATCGGGAAAAGTACCGCTGTCTATACATTGATTAAATATGCCTGTTAGGATAGCAGCAATTGAGTCAATAATATTACCAAGAACCCTAACAGATACACCCCATAAGTCATCAGTGTTTGGTATGTTAAGACTTTGGAATGTTTTTTAATTACATCAATAGAAATGGGCTTAAATGAAAATGTTGGTATATCCTTATTGAAGTTTTCTTTTTCTTTTTATTAAAAATTGGTTCGCGTTTGACCACCATCTCACCTGATGGTAAGTGATGATGTGGTCGAAGATGGAGCACGCTTACCTAAAAGTAACCTATTCACTCTTGACTTAAAGACTCCTAGGTTATAGCTATCGGGAAACACAGACTCCGGCAGGGAATTCCACTCCTTAGCCGTACGCACAATGAAGGTATTCCCAAAACGTTTTGTGCGTATGGGTGGGATGTCCACCATGTAACAATGGCGCTTCGTCGTTTGTCTCGTAGTCCGATGATGGAAGGGGCTTGGTGGAATAAGATTCTACTAATGATGGCGAAGAATGTAGAGATTTAGTAACCTCTACTGGAATATTGGTAAAGTAATTTTCCAACTTCTCAGCCACTTTTGACTTATCTGAGATGACCTGATCATCGATGTTCAAAGTCAAATCATTCTAACCCTGTTGGTTTGTGTTTTCAGTTTCTTTGTTTATCACCTTCAACACAGTTTTTTATTTTATTGTTAGAAATGCTAATTTTATTACTTACTGATTTAGATTTAGCTTAGGCGCATACTCTTTTAAATATCTTTGAGTAGTTTCTTAAATAATTATGGAAGGCTTCATCGGAAGTCAATGATTTTTCATGGTATAAGTTGGATAAATTGTCTCTGCTTATTCTTATTCCAGCAGTGGCCCATTCATTAAAATTAGATTTATTACTCATTTGAAATTTTTTAACTGGGCATGCCTTACTAAATTCGTAGCATAGTGAAGAAAATAATATCCTGTAATTTTCATTGAGGTCATGGGAGTCATTATTGGCCATTGAAAGATTAGGTACATAACATGTTATCATTAAAAACATTAATTTAATTTTAGTTAGTGGCCTAAACTTAATAGTCTTATTTAATTGCCGCTTTTTAACCAACTCAAAGGATACTAGTTGACCTGTAGGTCAGACCTAACTCGACTAATTTGAGACGAGTATTTTATGGCACAATTAGTATAAATATTATCAATGCATTGAGCTGATGTTGCTGTTATTCTTGTTGCTTCCTTGAATGTGCATTTTAAGTTAAATGAACCAAACAATGAAGTAAGCTTGCAGTGTTCAGGTGAATTTACTAACAAATCAATATTTAGGTAACTACAAACGAAAACTAATTTATTATCTCTTATTTATTTAAACTTTATGTACAATTGTGTTACATGGGCGGACTTAATGCAGCAAGGCATCTCTTATAAGCTTAGGTACTTAAAATTTCTCCCATTATCATTAAGAATGATGACAAGTTTGATGCTGGTGGTCTATAAACATATAAGAAAGTTTGGCCTTCAACTTCTGTACATGCTACCTCACACAAGCAATCAATAGAGCAAGCGGTGATATATTTTTGTTCCTTATATCTAAGAGAATTACTACATAATATTAAAGTACCACCTCCTACTGAGGACCTGTTGTATGCACTAGTAACTGAAAAAATATTAATTTTATACAACATTCTATCTGGTTTTAGCCAGGTTTCACAAAAACATAAGATATCTATATCATATTTATCTATTGCCATTTCCCCATCTAATATTTTGCCGGAGAAACGATTTATATTCTGATGATATAGTAAAATTGTGTTATTATACCTCTCCTTTGTCACATCTAAGGGTTTAAACAATTAATTTCAATATTATTAGATACCCTAGATAATACTGAATAGTCACTTAACCTAGGATCAGTTAAATTATCAATAACCGAGTGTAAATTGTAAGCTAACAAAGTAGCCAATGAACTTTCGTCTTAAATTCTATAATGAATGTCAGGATTGCAATCGATACGTCCAAAAACCTATTACACGATGTTTGATGCAATATTTTGCAATCGACCACGTTTGCTGAGCAAGCGATATAATGCGGTCGCACTAAGTTCGCCGCGAGCTTAGTGTATTTCGAACAGCAACCGGGTACACTCATTTTCATCATTTAGCGATAATTTTAGCCCTTACGTTACTTTGTTAATTATACTTAGCAATAAACCCTTGAAGGTTATCAGTGTATTTAACTTAGTAGACACACACGATATCCATATTGAATGTCGGAGAAAAAGTTGCATATCGTGTGTGTTTTAAATTGGATTTCAAAATGAAAGCCAGATTTGCAATCACCGCCCCCAAAAACCCATTATACGATACCCATATCGAATGTTTGAGAAAATGTTGCATCCGCAATCTTGGATTTTAAAATGAATGCCAGATTTGCAATCACCACACTCAAAAACCCGTTACACGATACCCATATCGAATGATTGAGAAAATCTTGCATCCGCCATCTTGGATTTTAAAATGAATGCCAGATTTGCAATCACCACACCCAAAAACCCATTACACGATACCTATATCGAATGTTTGAGAAAAAGTTACATCCGCCATCTTGGATTTTAAAATGAATGCCAGATTTGCAATCAACACTCCCAAAAACCCATTATACGGTACCCATATCGAATGTTTGAAAAAAAAGTTGCATCCGCCATCTTGGATTTAAAAATGAATGCCAGATTTGCAATCACCACCCCCAAAAACCCATTACACGATACCCATATCAAATGTTTGAGAAAAAGTTACATCCGCCATCTTGGATTTAAAAATGAATGCCAGATTTGCAATCACCACCCTCAAAAACCCATTATACGATACCCATATCGAATGTTTGAGAAAATGTTGCATCCGCAATCTTGGATTTTAAAATGAATGCCAGATTTGCAATCACCACACTCAAAAACCCGTTACACGATACCCATATCGAATGTTTGAGAAAATCTTGCATCCGCCATCTTGGATTTTAAAATAAATTAATGATATGAGAGAATTTCTTAAAAAAAGACTTTACTTTCGCCGTTATGTTTATTAAAAACTCTCGGTAGTCGGTGTTATTGGTTTTGTATTTTAAATTTTTTTGACACCGCCTTCCGAAATTAAAGTTATTTTTGGCTTTGTAGTGTTTTGATATGGAAGTCGGTTTTATTTTCGCTAAAAGTTTTTTTTACACTTTTTAGTCGGTCGGTTTGTAATCTATCTAGTTACAAAAGCCAAAATGTGAACTACTTATCACCTTGTACAAAATATTGCTTTTCCCGATGCATAGCCGTTAACTTTTGAGGAGAGAGAGAGGAGGAGAACTCCTGGTACTTCACCATCAGCTCTACATCACCATATGCATTGTGACGAGTATAAAGTGCATGTCCAAGTAATCGAATCGCAATCCACGAAATACTTATTATTGAGTAGTTTCGGTGGCCATCTGTGGTCTTCATCATCACTTTCACTTCCTCAAATGGTGCTTTTCGGGAGAAACTGCACAAGGTACTATTAGAAATACCCAAAACGCTATAGGTGTGCCTATAATATTTAAAGAGTTCCCTCGCTTTCTCCAGGATCCCATCATCAGATCCTGATTTCATAACAATGAAACCAACTAGAAAGTATACTCTTTCAACGAAAAAAAAAATCTAAATCGGTCCAACCGTCTTCGAGTTATGAGGTAACATACATAAAAAAAAGTTTAAGACGAACTGAGAACCTTCTCCATTTTTTGAAGTCGGTTAAAAAGCAATAATAACATCACAAAATAGAAATACGTACTTTTTATGAGAATGGCTTTTTTTCGAAAATTTGCACCAACTTTCTTCTAATATTTTTTTTACATTTTCCCATAATAAAACAAATATTGCAAAAAAAGTTAAAGAAATATATATTGAACAATAAAAAGTAATTGTTGGGTATGCATAATAAATCGTACTCCAAAAAAACAAAAAATATGACTTATGTTATTCAACGGATTGCTGCAATACATACGTACACAATAGATCGCGAATTTTCGTTACCGGCGAAACGCTCCACGATGAGACGTGACCCCTCTTTGAGCTCCAGTGGACGACTGAATTTTCAACCGGTGTACGTTGCGTATGCTTCAAAATAGAGTCTGGCTAACGAAAGCGTGATCTGGAGTTTTCTTAAAAGTTTAATATGGCAACATTATTAAGCTGTCAAAATCTGTGATTACAATTGTCAGTAATTTGTAAACACAATTAATATTCAACAATAATCGCTTTAATATGGGTAAAATAATAAAAAGTAACGTGCGAAAGCTGCTACATACTATGATCAGTAAGTTTAAACAAAAACAAGAAGAGAAAGAAATTGTTTTTCAAGAAAAACAACAATGTTTACATGCGATCTCGGATTTTTTAGGTTAGTACGACTTTTAATGTTGATCCTTGGTGGGTTGGTGGCTGATTATTAGATATACCTATTTATGATATTATGATACTTTTTATTATCTTTATAGATAATATTGGAGATATTCAAAGAATCTGCGACTTGTTGAAACGTTAAAAAATTTGGTGAAAAATCTTTAATAGTAAAACTCAGACTAAGTTCTTAGAAGAAATATCTTCGTTAACTGGTACGTAATTTACGGATAAGCATGTTTTGTTGATGAGTTGTGTTATTTGACATTATCAAATTGTTTGGGTACCTTAATTTTTTAATATGCATTTTATACTTCGTTTTGCAGAAGTTGGTATCACAACACTAAAAAAAAAGGAAGGATCTGTGAATGAATGGATGTGGAGCACTTGTAGCGTAAATAAAATTAAGTGCACAGTAAAACACAACCGCTACTTAACACGTTTAATTTTGATTAAAAGGAAAAAGATAGAAAACAAGTACTTAATTAAAAAATATAAAAAACTTAAATATTAGTAATTATTGGGAACCTTTCAGTGATGGCGTGGGTTAACTTAGCGGAAAGAAAAGAATATTATCGAAGGTATTATGCAAAATATTTTTAACTTACCTAACAAAAAATCGATTGCAATCGGTTATAGCTAGGCGAATACGCAATATTAGTAATTTTAGTTACAAAAAAGCACTAAGAGCATCCAACGCGTCTTGATAGGCCTTAGGTTAGAAAGAGTTTTGACGTGATAATTTTTAGATTAGAAATATACAAATTAGGTGCACTATTTAAAATAAAACTCCTGCTGCGAAAACTCGGTAATTCCTGGACGGCTGGACACGACTGTGGGAAGTAACGTAGAAATCACGGAGCCACTGCGCTGCGGGGTCCGCATCTACCTCGTACCCTCTTCAGGCCTTTGAGATGGACGTCTCAGGCATAGGATGTGCTCGGATATCGGGCGAGAGCGCCCCGACCTCCGTCGTCGATAACCGACGTCGCTTGCCCGTAGGGTGGAGCCAAAAATTGGCTTGTAACGGGATCTAAACAAAAAGAAACTTCAGACCACCGATGCAAGCTGAATCTTTGATTAATTATGAAACTAGTGCGAAATGGATCGAAAAGAAAAAAGGCGACAATACATACCAAATTAACCAGAAAATCACCCACAGACTATCCTTTTGCTAGGACACTTTATATTTTTTATTGGCTTAACACCAACAGAAAAAAAACTTCACTTCATAATTTCGATATTAATCAAAAAATAAGGTCGACCATCACATATCGGGTCCCAAAAATGTAATGACGCCGTCAAAAGGCAAAACATCCGAGGATTTTTTTCACGATTCCTTGTTCAAATGTGAATAACAGCTAAGAAGAAAAAATTTATATTGAAAAGTTTGGATTAGAATTGGAGGAAGTTTTAACCGTAGCGGTTTTACGCTACAGTACCCCATTTCCAGTAAAAAAAAATGAGAGTAGCAACCCTAAAGGTGAGTGGCAACCCTAAAGGAAAGGTGAGTGACAACCCTAAAAGAAAGGTGGTTGACAACCCTAAAAAAAAAAGGGTGGTTGACAACCCTAAAAGAAAGGTGGTTGACAACCCTAAAAGAAAGGTGAGAGATCAACCCAAGTGAATGTATCAACCCAGTGAGAGGGTGACAACGCTATAACAGATTGACATCACAACAACAGATTGAAAACACAACAACAGATTGAAAACACAATAACAGATTGAAAACACAATAACAGATTGACAACACAAAAGGGATAGCATCAACCAAGAGTGAAAACCATAATATATACAAATTAAATAAACTAGCCTAACTAACTTTAAACTAAATACATCAAATCAACGACATCGAAGTGCAGCTGATACTGAATAAAATTGAAAGCCGGCCTCCAGTTTAGACGTTAACAGTGCGAGCTTCAGATGCGTCTCCTAAACCTACATTAGAATAGAAAAACAAACGATAGAACTAGAATAATATTCTTAAATATATAGGAACAAAGAACAATATTCAAGACGAAACAAATAAGAGTTGAGATTAAGAAATAACCTAAAAATAACTTCAAAGGAAGTCAAACAAAAACTCGAAGTCGAACACAAAAGCTCGAAGTCAGATAATAACTCGAAGTGAGACACGACACAAAGTCCAACACGACTCAAAGTCAAACACGACTCAAAGTCAAACACGACTCAAAGTGAAACACGACTCAAAGTCTAACACGACTCAAAGTCAAGAGCTTAAGTTATAGAGGGATAAGTTAGAAGGTTAAGTTAAAGAGAGAGGGTTAAGTTGAAGAGGGTGAACCTTAAATCAAAATCAAAAATACGACGCCTAATGAGAGGAAATGGTTATGAATAAATATTAACTCCAGGGAGGAATGAGGGTCGAAATAATAAAAGAGGTGTCGTTAGTTGAAAACTAATGGCCTAACATAAGTAATGCTGATTAAGTTAAGAATATGGAACAAATTAATTCATTTAAGTATGTCTTTTATATGATATTGTCCAATATGATGAGAATCACAGTCTTGTAGGACATATGTAGTCATGGAGATGACTCTGATCACACGACATTTAATGAAACGAGGAGCAAGCTTTCCTGTAAAGTATTCAGCAGCTGACGATTTTGAAAAATTACGCCTCCATACAATGTCGCCGGCATTGAGTGTAATAGCCGTGCGGTTCGTATTGTAATTTCGTGAATTACGGAGAAAAGCAGAAGAAAGATTGTCCGCTACTTTTGCGTAAATCTCGGCGAGCGAAGTCAGATTACTCGCGTGTTGTTCCCGACTTTCAGCTAAATTAGTGCTTAGAGTCTGGTTATTCGCACGCGATGAATCCATACAGACTTCTCTACCGAATATGAGAAAGTTTGGCGTAAACCCTGTGGCTAAATTAATACATGAATTGAGGTAAAGTTTGACCTTGGGTAACAATTTAGCCCAATTCCTTTGGTTCTCGCCAACCAATATGCTCAAACAAGTAGCGACACTTTGGTTATAACGTTCTACCGTGTTTGCTTGTGGAGTGTAATAAGGGGTATACGTAGGGGATTCAATGCGAAACGATCTAAGAAAGTTTAAAAACTGATTACTACGAAAAACGGTAGCATTATCACAGAGAATAGACCGTGGAACTCCGAAGTTAAAAAATATTTCAGATTCCAAAGCTTTTATAACTGAATTGGCGTCAATCCTTTTAAGGGGGACTAACCAAACATATTTAGAAAAAACATCGACCATAGATAAAATGTATTTGAACCCATAATAAGCGATTGGAAGCGGTCCAATAACGTCGATAGAAATCATTTGTAAAGGTAAAGAGACTTCCTTTGGATAACACATATGACCACGTGGTTGGGAATTCGCGATCTTATAAGCTTTACAAACCTCACATTGCCTTAAAGTCTCAGAAACATCTCGAAACATATTTGGCCAGTAAAAGTTATCCTTGAGCTTAAAATAAGTCTTTGAAACTCCAGGATGTATAGAGAGAGGATTATTATGAGCTTCCCATATAGCGGATTTAACCTTTTCAACGGGTAAAACTATGCGCCAAGGATCAGAGCACAATGGGTTAGTGATTGGCATGCGTCTTAACAGAACACCGTTCCGAATGGCGTAAGCTGGAAACGCTTGAGGGGAGTCACGAGCCCCTAAATACACCTTTTTATACCATCTATCATTGGTATGGTCAGGTCCTTGATCGAATGTAACCGGACTCGCGTACATTCTAGATAAAGCATCTGGAACGACGTGTTGCGACCCTTTGCGATGAATGATATCAAACGTGTAGAACGACTAGTACCCGGAGTGGGCCTAGGTGGAATGGGAGGAGGTCTAGAAATAATAATACTTCCGTGTAAAGGAGTCTCAACGATAGAACCTTCTTCGGACATTTTTAAACACAAAATAGAAATAGGTTAAATGAAAGAGCGGGACTTAGCAGGAAATCGTTAGATATCGTGCCGTAATATCGATGCGGGAAGAAGACGACAACATGAACGTCAAAGGAATCGGCTGGGCTAAGAATCCAACAAAAACAGATACTAGCAAATAGCAGAAAAGCAAACAGACGGGCTAAAAAAAATAAGAAAGGTAGACACTAGCACACGACCATTCAAAAAGCTTACCTTTGGTCACGATGCCTAACCATCCACACATCAAACACACTTCGGGAAACTAACTACCGCTACCTACTGGGATAAAATAAAACTCGGGATAGATACGTATATTTTGGGAGGAAATAAAAGAATTGGAAATTGGGTATAGTTACAAAGTTAATCTTTAAAATTGAATTTCACAAACATCACACAATTTAGCAAAGAACACAAATTCAGTTAGCAATTCTGTAGTCCAGTCGTATGAATCGGGAAAACATTCAAGACAGGTAATCCTTTTAACTTCCATACGGGTATCTGACCAATTCTAAAACCTGAAACTCACAACAAGAAAGATGAAAATTAAAGATTGCTCTCAAGAGCAACCACACACGAGATAACAAAAAAAAAGGTATTTTAGTAATAATTAATATGCAAACTTACTTTAATTCGGGCGCCATATTGTAGCGTAAATAAAATTAAGTGCACAGTAAAACACAACCGCTACTTAACACGTTTAATTTTGATTAAAAGGAAAAAGATAGAAAACAAGTACTTAATTAAAAAATATAAAAAACTTAAATATTAGTAATTATTGGGAACCTTTCAGTGATGGCGTGGGTTAACTTAGCGGAAAGAAAAGAATATTATCGAAGGTATTATGCAAAATATTTTTAACTTACCTAACAAAAAATCGATTGCAATCGGTTATAGCTAGGCGAATACGCAATATTAGTAATTTTAGTTACAAAAAAGCACTAAGAGCATCCAACGCGTCTTGATAGGCCTTAGGTTAGAAAGAGTTTTGACGTGATAATTTTTAGATTAGAAATATACAAATTAGGTGCACTATTTAAAATAAAACTCCTGCTGCGAAAACTCGGTAATTCCTGGACGGCTGGACACGACTGTGGGAAGTAACGTAGAAATCACGGAGCCACTGCGCTGCGGGGTCCGCATCTACCTCGTACCCTCTTCAGGCCTTTGAGATGGACGTCTCAGGCATAGGATGTGCTCGGATATCGGGCGAGAGCGCCCCGACCTCCGTCGTCGATAACCGACGTCGCTTGCCCGTAGGGTGGAGCCAAAAATTGGCTTGTAACGGGATCTAAACAAAAAGAAACTTCAGACCACCGATGCAAGCTGAATCTTTGATTAATTATGAAACTAGTGCGAAATGGATCGAAAAGAAAAAAGGCGACAATACATACCAAATTAACCAGAAAATCACCCACAGACTATCCTTTTGCTAGGACACTTTATATTTTTTATTGGCTTAACACCAACAGAAAAAAAACTTCACTTCATAATTTCGATATTAATCAAAAAATAAGGTCGACCATCACATATCGGGTCCCAAAAATGTAATGACGCCGTCAAAAGGCAAAACATCCGAGGATTTTTTTCACGATTCCTTGTTCAAATGTGAATAACAGCTAAGAAGAAAAAATTTATATTGAAAAGTTTGGATTAGAATTGGAGGAAGTTTTAACCGTAGCGGTTTTACGCTACACACTCCAGGAAAAAAAACGCCCACACAAAAGCTCAGTGTTGGATTTAGACAGTTTTGATATTGATTCAACAAGAAATAAAATCAAAGAATTTTATATTGTGAGAAAGGAGGTCCCAACATTGCGAACATTGCTAGAAAAATTACATTCTAGTATTAGCTTTAGTGGATGTAGAGAAACTCTGCGTGAAATATTAATTGCTAATGGGTATGAGTTCAAGAAAAATAAAAATGAACGAACGGTTCTTGTCGAACGTTTTGATATTGCTGCTTTGAGGCATCTTTACCAAGAAATTGCTGCTAAACGAATGGAAGGAAAACGAATCATCTATTTAGATGAAACATAGGTACACAAAAATTATAAGCCTAAAATGTCATGGCAAGATCTAACAAAACGAGTGGTGCCCCTAATACAAAATAAAACACTGATAAAAACCTCATTTGGCTGAATAGCTGCAGAAGATTGAAAGAAAAATTACAAATCATGTAATAAATGTGGAAAATAAAATGATACAAACAAAGAGATCACATAACAGAAAAAGTATTGGAAAAAATCATAATAAGTGTAGGTGATGACGACTCCACTGATACAGAAGAATCCTTAGAGGTTGAATTTTTGGACTCGGATTTTGAGTACGATGATTAAATAATTATCATACTAAAAACGCCTCTAGTTGATTTAAAAAATTGTTGAAGAAATTTAATAAACTACTTACATGTTAAGTGGGTTAATATTACGTATATACTAATAAATAAATCTACACATTCGTTTTTTTAATCAATCCATGACAGTCAAGGCTCCGAGACACCAAACGGAGTCTTTAAAAACATTATGTGGTATTATCCCTAAATTAGAAATTAGTTCGTAAACAACTATTATATAAATTGATTGTCGTAAATACATAAAATTTCCAAGTATCAAAACATTTTTTTCCTACTATAGTCAGTAATACCACATAAAGATTTTTTGAATTTGCCGCGCTTTTTCAGGTCACGCTTTCGTTAGCCAGACTCTAGCGCGCAAATTAGAAGAAAAAATACATACACATGCGACATATTGGAAATGTTAATAACGTAAATTGTAGTATGATAATTAGAGAATAATATGAATTGAAGTATATGAAAAAATTCAACAGTTTACTATCAAAATTCAGCGACGCACGAGCATGTTTTGTAAGGATTTTTGTCCAACTTTATGTATTTTTGTTTAATAAACTATAAAATAATTTTAAATTTGGCCAAATATATTCGCTAACACATTTATTCTAGTGTTCATTACATATTTTTGTATGGTAATTAACGTACTATTATAGGTTATATTCCTTTAACCTTTTCGCCGCCAACGTACACAAAACGCAATGCCTCGCCGAGCGCCAAGCTATAAATGTATAACTAAATATACAGTAAACAGTAGTGATGGGGATATCGTCATATCGATGAATAAGATTTGTACGCGTAAAGTTAAGATTTAAAGTTGATTTTACGAATATAAATAAAAACTGATTAAATATTTCCAGATTTGTTTTATATCACAGTATCCTTATTAAGAAAAAACAGTATAAATTATGAGTATCAAAGAAACTAATACATAACTCATTGAGTTATGTATTAGTTTCTTTGTACCCCATTTGTACCTCATTTTGTGTCTGTAGAGATGTACCCCATTCCTTATAGTTCTAATTGAGTTTTATGGGGTACATCTCTATTTGTTTCATGATCTTATTCTTTAACTTCATATCAAGTTATTGGCACTGAGGGCACGTTGAATTCGATTCTGATCAGGGATGGGGTCTATGGTCTTTCTTTCTTCTATTTTTGTTTATTCCTGTGTTTTTTTAATAACTAACAGTATATTTTACAGTAATTAGGTACTTTATCAAATTTTAAGTATTTTTAACTATTAAATTGAATGCTTATTGTCTTTTCTTCATTATTTTTGATGTCGATAGACCACCGCCTTCATCACTTTCAGAAATAGTTTTCGGTTTATCCCTACGAGCACAGTGAACCTGTGAGCGCAACAAAACTAAACAAACATGATGAAGTCATAAGCATAATAACCTAACTAAAAGTAAACGCCTCAAATTGAAACCCATACACGAAACTAAAATCTAACTACATAATTTCACTAAGAAATAGCGACACAGTTTGCTAGGTAATTCCCCTTTCCGCATAATAATATGACCAAGTAGATATAAGCACAGAATAGGTACATAAATCATAATATCTACAATATAACGTTAAGTTTCATCCATTTAGATGATTTTTATACGAATTGCAAATAGGTTTACTTTTTTTTCTTTGAAAAGAATTTCTAAAATAGTTAAAATTACAGTGCTTTCATACACTGTATTTACCATAATAGTGTATAGAGTACAAAAACAGTACCTAAATCTACTGTAATTACAGTGCATCTGGAGATACTGGGCTCACCGAACATTTTACATACTTATTGAATTCCTACTCTTTGATGAATAAACATTATTATTATCATCCAGTTAGACATACCTCAGAATAATCTTCTGGTTCAATGTTCTCCACAAAATACTCCGAGTCCGATTTCACACCTTGCAAAATTTTAAGAAGTTCGTCCGAATCAAGTTCTTCACTCATTTTTCTATTTGTTATCAAGTGAAAGAAAGAAAGATGCGTGCGCGCGAATCCGATTTTGTGCTGCACTATGCCAAAGTGACCTCGACGGCCGCACGCCTATGACGTCACTGACCAACTTCTATAGTAGTTCGTGGCACTCGGTGGCGCACAGGGGCATAGACGACCAATTGTTTTGTAGAGATGGGAAAATAACTATCGACAAGAATTGGTAACAACTTTATAATTACGTATCGCCATCTACCTGAAGGTCAAATTTCATCTACTATCCTTTGTAATGAAGTAGATAACTAAGTTCATATTTTATTGACCTCAAATTGTTTTCGATATTCGTAACTTTCTGTATTTATAAATATTTCAATAGTGAAATCAACCTTTCACGGCACATCACTGGCCAACTTGATATGAAGTGATTGGCGTTCTGAGGAAAGTAATAAAATTCGGAGTTTCTGTTTTTGCCGATTTTAGGACAAATTAGGGCTTATTTTGTGTAGAAAAATAAAAAACAGGGTAGTAGACAGTGCTATCTTAAATAATAAAATGAAACAAAGCTTTTAATCACAGTAAATTTATTTTAATAAAATAGTTAAAATGAACAACTTCTATAGAAGTTGTGGCGCTGGTGGCACGAAAATCCCGAACTTCTATAGAAGTGCTTGGCGGTGAAAAGGTTAATAGTGAAGACCGTTTTGAGTTATTTTCCTCGGCGCAGGCTTAAATAAGAAGCAGTTTGTAGTAGCAGTATTTTCAACCGACGACCAAAAGAGGAGGTTATCAATTCGACGCGTATATCTATTTTTTTTTTCTTATGTATGATCATCGATTACTCGAAGACGGCTGAACCGATTAGGAAAATTCTTTTTTTGTTTGAAAGGGTATACTTCGAAATTGGTCCCATTGTCACTAGGTCAGGATCTGATGATGGGATCCTGGAGAAATCGAGGGAACTCTTCAAATATTATAGGCACACCTATGGCGTTTTGGGTATTTCTTATAGTAACTTGTGCAGTTGCTCTCAAAAAATACCATTTGGGGAAGTGGAACTGATGATGAAGACCACAGATGGCCGCCGAACCTACCCAATAATAAGTATTTCGTGGATTGCGATTCGATTACTTGAATATGGATGTTAAGCACTTTATGTTCGTCACAATGCATATGGTGACGTAGAGCTGATGGTGAAGTACCAGGAAAACTCCTCAACAATTAACGGCCCAGCATTGGGAAAAGCAATATTTTATAAAAGGTTATAAGTAGTTGACATTTAGGCCCTTTTAACTAGGTAAATTAAAAATCGACCAACTAAAAAAAGTGAAATAAAAACTTTTTACCAAAAAATTAAATCGACTCCCAAAAACACTGCAAAGTGAAAAATAACTTTAATTTCGGACGTCGGTGCCAAAAACGAAAATACAAAACTAAAGACACCGACTACCGAAATTAAAGTTATTTTTCACTTTGCAGTGTTTTTGGGAGTCGGTTTAATTTTTTGGTAAAAAGTTTTTTTAGACTATAAACGTGCATTCGACACTTTGGATGTAAATACTTTGTTAGATGCTATGGAGGAGTGTGGGGTGGGGGAACCGCTGAAAAATTGGTTTCGTGAATATCTCACCGAAAGACATTATCGTGTAAAGGTGGACGAGTTTAGACTCGTCCACCTTTACACGATAATGTCCCCGATAATTTCCCTCGCGTCGCTGTATGCAGCGACGGAGGGAAATGAGGTGCGGAGTGCCGCAGGGCTCGGCATGCGGACCTGTATGCTACCTGATGCACGTGAACAGCTTGTGCGGCGTACTCCGCCACTGCTTATCGTACATGTTTGCGGACGACCTGTGTGCGCATCGTGCCGGCACCAACCTCGCCGAAACTTGTCGACTTGTGCAGCTTGACATAAACAGAGTAGTTGAATGGTCCCATGACAACGGAATAGTTTTAAACGCAGAAAAAATCAAAATCGTAATAATACGCTCCCCTTACTCGCTTTCACCCAACGATCCTCCTCCAATTTATACACATAACTTTGAATGTATCCATAATAACCAGATTAACTATGAATCCAAACCTATCGAACTAGCCAAATGTGTAACATACCTCGGTATGAAGGTGGATGAGAACTTTTCGTGGGCAAATCATGTAGAGTATTTATGTAAAAAACTTAGGATATTACTAGGTAAGTTCTACCATCTTAGTTTTAAGGTGCCAACCAGCACTCTCAAGTGCCTTTATCTACAATTAGTCGACCCCATACTAAGTTACGCTCTCGACTGCTATGGACTCACATTTAAAAGTTATTTAAATTTATTAGAAGCTCAGCAAATTAGATTTTTGAAGTTATTAGTTATAGTGAATAGTCCCGGGAAATCCCGGAACCGAAAGTACCGGGAAATCCCGGAAAATTGCGTTGATTTAGGAACCGGAATTTCCAAAACCAAATCCCGGTTCTTTCGGTACTTTCGGCAAAAGATACTTCGCGTTTAGAATTTTTCTAATTTTATTGCCTAAAATCCGACCGCTGCACTGTTACTATACTACCTAGCTGCCACCGTTGCTACCTAGTAATACAAGAGCATGATGCGCGAGGGTGCGGAGGTGCGGGAGGGGCAGGTGGCGGCCATCTTGTAGACGCGCGTCCCGCTTAGTTAGATTGTGATCGCGTCTTCGGAATGTTGTGCTAGTGGGATTTCGGTGTACAGTGCTTTGCAAAAACTACTCAAGGACTACTTCTTTTGGAAAGTGAGTATTTTTTTTTATACAAAATTAATGAAACATGAGCGGCTTTATGTAATTATTTAGTTATTGTAGCCACCATTCTCATTCTCCATCCTCATTTTGAACACAAAATACGAGCAGCTGATTGTTCACCAACCGACATGGGATTGGGAAGTTTATTTACATATTCAGTTTATTTTAAACACGCTTTTATTAGGTCGACCTGTATGTAACTAACTATGTAATGAAATCTAAGGTAACTAATTTAACCATCTTCCAAGGGTCGTAGCGTAATGAAAATTGGCAGCTGTATGTAGTATTGATGACAATACAATAATATGGTACTATCGAATTGATCTGATGATGGAACTGGATGATATGACCTGGAACTTCATAATGGAAAATCGTATCATAGCTTTTTTGGATTTCTTAGAAAACTTTTGTAATGAACTTTGACCACGATTAGGTTTCAAGGTCTGATGATGAAGCCGGAAGATCGGCACTGGCATTCCATGATGGTATATCGTATTATAGTCGTGTTTGCACTTGTGAAAAAGGCCAGGTAATGGACTTTGAACACGATCAGGTTTCAAGGTTATAAAAAACCTAAAGAAATTCCGTTATCGGTTTTCTTAACCTTTTTGAATTACCGCGCAATCCATAGATTTATTTTTTTATAGATGTCGCTTTCAAATCCTCTGGGGGGATCGAACGTTTAATTGTTCACTACTCGTGGGAATAATATGGCAAAAAGTACAAAAAAAGAAACAGCAATATTTGTTTTTACGTGCATTTATAAAAGCGTGTTTTTCTAGTGTTTTTTAAACTATTAATTTATTAATGTTACTTACGGCACAATAAAACTACAATGCACTGTATTAATTAAGCAAGAAGTACACACATCAAAAGTGTCTAGGGATCAAGCATTTTTATGCGGATTTCTTGAGATTGAGATGTGGCTTTGTAATAAATTTATGATTTTATAAATTTATATGGATCCTTTTTGGTGCATTTCATAATTTGAAACAGGAACTGTTAATCAAATTCGAGTAAAAGATGAAAATCAGCTGTCAATATTTTCCCTATAAAAACATACAACGCATTGAAGACATTATTAGTGCTACTGTTTCCCTACTACTGATTAAAACCAACGTTATTATGGAGCGGCGACGTCATTTAAGCAGGGAAGAAATGCTCAGAGCCGTGGGAATGATAGAAGCTGGTTCCCGGCAACGTACTGTGGCTTTAGCTCTGAATACAAGTCAGAGTGTTATCAGTCGACTTTGGACACGTTACCGAAGCACTGGTACCGTGGCTGAGCGCCATGGAGGACGGTATCGCTGCACCACACGGAGACAAGACCGATACATTCAAATCTTAACTCGAAGAGCTCCAACAATAACCGCCATGATGTTAGCCGTGAGGCTTCATCACTCTTCAGGGAACTTAATTAGCGACCAAACAGTCAGAAACCGCTTGCATGAAGTGAACCTTCATTCCAGAAGACCGCTACGGGTACCACCTATAGCAATGCACAATCGTAGGATTCGATATCAATGGGCTCTTGAACACAGAAATTGGGCAGAAGAACAATGGCGTTTCGTGTGATTTTCTGATGAGTCTCGTTTTGGTATGAGACCGGATACAAGACGTATACGACACTGGAGAACCCCTGGACGCCAACAGCGATTAAAATCCTGCCAGGAAGTCCATCCTTATAGTGGTGGAACCATCATGGTATGGGCGGGTATTTGGATCGGCGGAAGAACTGAGTTGATTTGGATCAGAGGCAACCTCAACGCTCAAATTTATGCTGAGACGATTGTATCTGACGTCATCGTTCCTCTACAAGTGCAAATCGGTCCCTTATTTCAGTTAATGCATGATAATGCACGACCGCACACCGCAAGAGTTGTAAGACAGACTCTCGCCGCAGCTAATATCAATGTCCTGCTCTGGCCTGCTCAGTCGCCAGACTTGAACCTGATTGAGCATGCATGGGATATGCTACAGAGAAGAGCTCTGCCGAATATGGAGGGTATCCAGTCGCAAGAAGACCTTTTTTTGTTGTTGCAACGAACATGGGCGGCCATTCCACAGCGTGATTTGGATGAACTCATTTTGAGTATGCCAAACCGATGTTCTTGTGTTGTTAGTGTTCGCGGTAGAAACACGGATTATTAATTGTTTAAGTTACCCAATAAAATTTTAAAGAAAACTGTTATTTCAGTCTTTTTTTCGAACTTTAATGTTTGTGGTTCAAATGTCAAAAATCCCTTTATTAGGAAAATGGCAAATTTCTTTATTAATGCAAAGGTGACTTGGTTTATCGCTACTGTGACAAACGAAAACACTTTATTTGATGAATCCTTAAAGAAAATTTTAATTAATATCAATCAGGAGAAAAGTTATTGCAAAAATATATGTTGATCCCTAGACACTTTTGATGTGTGTAGTTTAGGTACGACTAGCTGTTTGTTTACCAACCTACATGGGATTGGGAAACTTATTTTATTCGTAGACGAATAATATTAGCTGTTCTAATGATATTTTTAATAAGCTTTTTTTAATGTTACATACTTTACCTTAAAATTACAGTGCCCTGTATTGATTAAACATCAAGTAATTTAGTCGGTACCAACGTTTTTCGTTTAACTTTATATTACAATAATTACTCTATATTTTGTTACAGACGATGGATTTTGAGGCAGTCCTTAATAAAGCCAACGATAAAACGTCAGTATGGCATTATTGCCTTAGATCTAAAGACAAAAATAACGCGAAATGCAAAACGTGTAAAAGAATTTTGAAGTGTACTGGAGGTAGTACGAGTGATCTCCAAAAGCATTTGAAAAATGTGCATCAGATAAGCATGAACACAGCAGATAGTCAAGTTCCTCAAAGTGTCAAATCTCCTTCAACATCGACAAATACTGAAATAATACCAAAGAAAAAAGCGAAATTAACTGATTACTACGAATCTGACGCAAATCCTTCCATGGAACTTATGGTTTCCCGAATGTCAGCTATGGATGGATATCCTTTCTGAAAATTTGTGGAGTCTGAAGATCTGCGAATACTGTTTCGAAAATCCGGACATAAATTGCCGAAGGCTGCAAATTCAATTCAAAATATTGTAATAAAACAAGTAGACAAAAGAAAACAACAACTGATCGGCGAAATCCAGAAACTATTAACAGAAGGACATAAATTTTCTATATCTTTTGACGAGTGGACGTCCATTCGCAACAGAAGATATATTAGCCTGAATCTGCACTCAAAGCGTTTTCCCGAAAATTTCAAAAACCTCTAGGACTAATAAGAGTGCACGGTTCATTATCAGCAAAAAAAATTTTTTTTGCAAAAAATAGAACCGACTTCCATATCAAAACACTACAAAACCAAAAATAACTTTAATTTCGGAAGTCGGTGTTATTGGTTTTAGATTTTCTTTTTTTTTTCACACCGCCTTCCGAAATTAAAGTTATTTTTGGTTTTGTAGTGTTTTGATATGGAAGTCGGTTCTATTTTCTGCAAAAAAAAATTTTTTTTCACTCTTTTTAGTGGGTCGGTTTGTAATTTATCTAGTTACAAAAGCCATAATGTCAACAACTTATCACCTTCTACAAAATATTGCTTTTCCCGATGCATAGCCGTTAATTTTTGAGGAGTTCTCCTGGTACTTGACCATCAGCTCTACATCACCAGATGTATTGTGACGAGCATAAAGTGTTTAACATCCGTACTCAAGTAATCGAATCGCAATCCACGAAATACTTATTATTGAGGAGTTTCAGTGGCCATCTGTGGTCTTCATCATCAGTTCAACTTCCTCAAATGGCACTTTTCGGAAGCAACTGCTCAAGGTACTATAAGAAATACCCAAAACGCTATAGGTGTGCCTATAATATTTGAAGAGTTCCCTCGATTTCTCCAGGATCCCATCATCACATCCTGATTTCGTAACAATGGGACCAACTAGAAAGTATACCCATTCAAACGCAAAAAGAATTTTTCAAATCGGTCCAGCCGTCTCCGAGATATGAGGTAACATACATAAAAAAAAAAAAAAAAGTTCAAGACGAATTGTAAACCTCCTTTTTTTGAAGTCGGTTAAAAAGATGCATCGAAGAAATAAAGTTGAAATTAACAGAGTCTGGAGTGACTCTAGAAAAAGATATCGTAGCTCAAACAACAGACGGATGCAGTATGATGTATAAGTTTGGAAAATTTCTGACATCCTACCACGAAACTTGTGTTGCCCATGCCCTTCAACTTGCGATCGTTGATGTATTTTACAAGAAAAGTAATGCAATACCTGAAGAACCAATGGAACCGATAATCAGTTTTGCTGACGCTGAATCAAGTGATGACGATGACGACGTTCTTTCGTCGGAATTAGCTCGGAAAAACAGCACCAATGAATATGTCGCTTCTGACAACGGTTCTGACGACGACTCGGATGCCGTGGAGGTTGTGGAATCAAATAATTCATCGCTCGACGAACGAGAGTTTGCATATCACGATCTAATTTCAAAGGTAAAAAACGTTGTCAAGTTATTCAGGAAATCACCAACTAAAAACGACGACATACTACAAAAATATGTCATCGCTGATTTTAATAAAGAATTTTCAATGACAAGTGACTCAAAAACGCGATGGGGCAGTTTAGCAAATACTCGGGAGCGGTTTCTGAAACTTCGAACGTGCATAGTGAAGGCACTAATTGATGTGAAGTCAGATATATGTTTTACAGAAGAAGACTGGTAGAATATGACAGAACTTTACGAGGTACTTGACATTATCGGAACAATTTTGGAAGCGTTATGCCAGCGATATGCGACACTATTAACTGCAGATACAGCTGTAAAATTCGCATTAAAGAAATTGTCCACCATAAATAACAGTATAGCCGCAAAAATGTTGACGATGCTGAAAAACAGATACAAGCAACGTCGATTGCCGGAAACATCAATATTAACATATTAGCAAAACCCTGAAATGTACTTCTCCAACGCACATGATGAAGATTTGTCAGTGTTTACTCGGCCAAGTAGTGACGAATTATGCAGGAAGATAGTGGAACTGCTAAGGCGTACTTTAGGAGATTCTTTTTTGGAAACAGTTCAATTGTCGTCAGATACAGATGAAGACATAGAAAGTGAACCTCAAACAAAAAAAGAGGAGCTTAATGCAGTGCTTAAAAAGCTACTGCTTGTAAAAGAACAAGAATGACTCACAGTGAAGATCTTAATACGATTGTGAGGATCGAAATGGCTCTTTTTGAGAACGGAGGGGATCGTGGACGTTATTTGTCGCAGGCATTCGACTTTCTTTTATCAATTCCACCGACAAGTGTAGAGCCGGAAATAATTTTTTCTTCCGCTGGGTACCTTTGTAATAAAATAAGATCACGTTTAAGTGATAAGAGTTTGGACGCTCTTATATTTTTAAGATCATTATAAGGGCAGGAGAGAAATACTCTAAAAAATAAATAAACAGGTACCTAGGTTATTGAGTGCCCCCATTGTAACTATAAGAATCAGACCTATGCAGCAATGTAATATTGGTCTGAGCAAGTAGTCCAAATTTTTATAATTTTATAGGTTGGGTATTTTTATTTATAGTACTGTAAGGATGAATGAATATCTATGTTTAAGTTTTGCAAAAATATTTAAGTTTAAAGTTATCTATACTAATATTATAAAGCGGAAAAGTTTGTTAGTTTGTTTGTTTGTTTGTTTGTTTGCTTGAACGCGCTAATCTTCGAAAGTACTGGGTGGATTTGGATGAAATTTGGTATGGAAGTAGCTTGAAGCTTGAGGAAGGTTATAGGCTACTTTTTACCCGACTGCAAAAAAGGAGAGTTATGTTTTTACCGTGATAGAATCCACGGGAGCGAAGCCCCGCGAGAGTACTAGTATATATATATATATATATTTTATGTAAAATTAGAGTCAAGTTGATTTAATGAATTTGTCGAATGAAGTTAACTATTGTTGAAATATTATATAAGATTAAAATTTTAAAAATATTTGTTAAGATTATCTAATCAATAAATATTGAGACTGATTAATGCTACGCACTCCATAGTTCCTTTTTTGTAGATGTTACGTAAGTTTTAAATTATAATTTGGTTATGCAGAATTACAATAAGAGTGATGTTAATTTGTTTGGTAAAGTGAAGATGTTTAATAAATGTTTCTGTTATATATTATGTAGGAATCATTTAACATTTAATGTTAAAAAATGTTGCTGGCATAATATGCGTAATTACTAGTAAAATTATACTAAATAAGACTGATTTAGTGTCTATAAAACAAGAAATAAAACGTTTTATTTGATTTGATTAAAATGGTTTTACTTTGCCCTGTAATTTAGTCTTTATTTTTACTTTCTCCGTTTCAACACTTTCATCTCTCTTACAAAGACTTATTAAAGTATCAAAAGTATCGATAGTACCGGGAATCCCGGTTCTTAAGCCAGAAGGTCCCAAAAATCCCAGTTCTTTCAAACAGCACCGGTTCTGCATTCCCTAATTAGTTAGCAATAAAACAAAAAAACTCATGTAAAGACAATTATTATAAGCTCTTCAAAATTTGTAAAATTCTTGCTGTTAGAGTAAAGCATAAATATCTCCTCCTGGTAAACAGTTATGGCAGTTGGGTCAATATTTGAGAGGCTCGAAAATGATGTCTTTAAAAATTTCTCGAAAACGTGTGTATGTATTTTTTTTTGTGTTACTTTTATTAGTAAAATAATCAACAAAAATGTTGCTTTAAACCATCATTGTTAAAAGTTAATAATAAAAAATCGGTTGTCTGTAAAGTCGGCTTACTGACGATAGTTGAACGTGACAACGTCATAAGAAAATACTGATGGAATTGTTGCATTTTTCAAAAGAAAATAATATTTTTTATTTGTTTGATAGATATTTTGTTGTAACATTGTTCGACTCTGCCACTGAACGAGATGAAGATGTAGTTGTCGCTTCAAGAGAACCACTGGCAATAGCCAAGTTAGCAAGCGCGGATCCACCGTTGTGGGCATGATGGGCATGCCCACAACCCTAATAGACTTGTGACGTCACACTTTCACGGTCTATTGAGATCGAAAGGCGGATGATAAGCCTTAAAAAAACCGGCCATGCACGTATCGGCTCACGCGCAGTGTAAAGTTCCGTAGTTTACTACAACGCCAAGTACGAGCCTATTAGCGAATTAAGTCTCTCCTGGTGCTTCTCACTAGCTGGTCATCATTACTTCCGACTCCTGAGACAGCATCAAGATAGGTATCTATTTACTAGTCTAGTGTGCCTATATTGTCTTACTGGCTACTAGAAACGAAGAAAAAACAATACCTGTTTTCGTCCCTATTTCTAGATCATTTGGGGTTGGGTCTCCTCACTTTCTTGCGCCAGAACAGTCTGTCTTAGGTTGTCGTTTCAGGCAATTGGGATTTCTCGAGGTCTCTGTTTATCTGTGACCACAAGGTCAACGGTGGGCGGCCTCCCCCTGCCACGTTTTTGTTCCGGGAGTTTTAGGGCAATATTTCCAACGTCGTCCTCTGGCGTCTTTTGAAATGACCATACCAGCGTAGTCGATTCTCCGTTATTTTGTCAGCGATGTTTCGTATTTTAACGTGACTAGTTACACCTCCCGCCCACCTAAGCATCTTCATTTCGTTGGTATGTACTTTTTATTTATGCGTCTTTTTGACTGTCTAGCATTCGGTACCGTAACGCCGGGCGCACGGCCGTTATGTATACTTTCCCCTTGGTTTTTATTGGGATACGGGGATCACAAAACAAAGGTTAGTGAGCCACTTCAGCTATGCGGCGCTGACTCTGTGAGTGACGTCAGCGTCTACTTTTGCATCTCTTGTTAACATAGGAGCCTAGACATTTAAATTGGTTTACTGTGGGTATGGGTGTCGTACCAAATGTGAATAGTCTCTGGAGTAGTGTTTGCGCTGAAAGGATATTTTAGACTAGATTTCTGCCCGCGACTTCGTTCGCGTGAAATATAAAATATAAAATAAACGTAAAATCCCGATCCCGTGAGAATTCTGGGATAAAAATCAGACTATGTGTTATTCCAGGATGTAAGCTATCTACTTGCCAAAATTGATTCAAATCCATTCAGTAGGTTTTGTGTGAAAGAGTAAACTTTTTTTATTAGGGATACCTATTTTTTTTAATATGTGATATAGTCACTCAGTGAAGATGCAGATTTCTAATGGTGAAAGAATTTTTGAAATCAGTCCAGTAGTATTTGTATGAAAACGTTATATACATACAAAAACACAAATGTTTCCTCTTTATAATATTAGTTTAGATGTAAAATAAAGTAAATAAATGAATAAAATATATCTAAGTTACCCATTTAAATAAGTAATTCAAGCACTGGTATGATTGTGAAATTGAAGACTGTTGATTAAGTATTATAACACTAGTACTCTCGCGGGGCTTCGCTCCCGTGGATTCTATCACGGTAAAAACATAACTCTCCTTTTTTGCAGTCGGGTAAAAAGTAGCCTATAACCTTCCTCAAGCTTCAAGCCACTTTCATACCACATTTCATCCAAATCCACCCAGTACTTTCGAAGATTAGCGCGTTCAAGCAAACAAACAAACAAACAAACAAACAAACTAACAATCTTTTCCGCTTTATAATATTAGTATAGATACTCAGTTTTACTCCTGATAAGTCTCAGACTGTACTTTTCCAGGGTTTGCTTCCATATGTTCGTCGTTCCTGCAGATGTAGGTCCTTGTGGTTAATTCTATATTTTCCGTCTTGATTCTAACTACCTGTATAGTATCCGTGGTTGACTTGGATGCTGTGAAGTCAAACTGGTTTGGGGATATTACACAGATCTTGTTGAGACGGTTGTTTATGATTCGTTCTCATATTTTGAGTGTGTAAGCGGTCCATTTTATACTTTTATAGTTTTCGCACTGCGCAGCATCGCCCTTGTTTTTGTAGAACGGCAGTAGATAGCTCGGGCGCCAAGATTCTAGAATACGATTTGTAATCATGACGATATTTCATAGCTTTGCTAACCAAGCTGCAGTTACTGGGTCTAGTCTTTCCCGTCTGGACCTATGGCTTTGCGGCTTTTCATTTTACTCATCTCGTCTTCATTTATAGTTGGTATTGGACCATGTGTGGGTGCACATGGCGTTGAATCTTCGTTTGGAAATTCTTCCTTCAATAGCTTTAGTATTCGAACCATCTCTCGTTAATTTCTGTGTTTTTTGCTAGTAATTACTTGTGGTCCTTAAAGAACAAAGGCCATTTGCCTAACATGCTTGGACTAGTAAAATCTAATAAAACGTAACTTGATGAAACTTATGTTATTTCATTTGCCTGTGTAAACAGAACGAAGCAAGGCATTCAATATATTTTTAAAAGCTGGGAGTATCAAATAATTGTGTAATATGTTTTTGAGGTTATGTAGTATATTATTTAATCTGTAGCATTTTGAGTTAGAGGTATTACAGTTTAAATTATGTAGAGAACACGTCAGATAAGACTGTATATATCCATAATGCCTAATCGTGGTCCTATATATGCATACTTTCACGTAATACTTTAAACTTTTTCCATATCTGATAGGTTTAGGTTATCTTTATTCACTCTAAGAAATAAAAACATTTTTTGTGGACCAATTAACCTCCAAAACAAATAATAATAGAATTTTTAAGATAGCTTTAACTAGTTCTACTTTTCTATCTTGCACTATAACAGAAAGTAGTAGTGAGAATTCTAATTTCAAAAGGGTATAGCAAAACAACATGTTGATTTCTCTTTTCTTTATTATAATTCTCTAATGAATACTTCATCAAGGAATGCTGCAGGAGCAGCTACATTTTGTTCATGTCGGGCCCATCTAAGATACCAAACTATGGTCATTATATGAGCACAGCATCCCAGTGTGCGTCGACCAACAAGACAATTACAACAATATTCTCTTATGCCAGCTAACCCAGATGTGTCATTATTAATTAAAATGTATACATAATATTGTTTCCTCCCAATATGCCTTGACTTAATTCTACCTCTTATAATTGAGACTTCATTTATATTTAAATCTAAATCTAATAAATCCAGAGAAACCGGTATTTCTCTACAGACCTCAATTCTGTACTGCCCATGGAACCTAGTACCTATGCTCCCCATAATATGAGTGCGCTTGGCGAAGTTGGTAAGTCCCAAGGGCAAATAAAATAAGATCTTCATATTGAAGACGCGGGAAATATAATAAATTATTTCCATCTGCAGTTATACTTACGAAATTGGAAGACCGTCTATTTAAATTATTGTTTTCTACAACATCTGCCAGATTATTATGCAAGTGCATCCTTTGGTTAATTCTATTTAATATTTGAGGAGCATTGTCGCGATTTTTTAGCCGTACACCAAAGCGATTTAATAAAGCTGCTGCAATTTGAAAATCTTGCATCATCACCCATCTGCAAAGTGTTACACATCTAGTTCGGTTTGCTTGTGCAGTGGTTAATTGTCTTTCCCCCTCTAAAAGTGATTCTGGCATATATGGTTTATAATTACAATCTTCCAATAAATTAATGCAGTCTCGAAAACCTCGGTCAAGAATAAAAATATCGCTTTCTCGGAAATATTGTCTCAAAGGCAGGTTTTCATCATTAAACAAGGAAGTCATTATTTCAGCATCTGAGGTAGTGGCTTTATATGGACCAAAACAATCTAAAATGTAACCATCACATAGCACTAACATAAATGGTTTTAAAAGATTTCTATATTTGTGTAATGAATATGAATCTTTCTGGAACCTATAATTAGCACTCTTATGGGCATAAATATAAGTTCCATCACAAATAACAATGGGATGGTCTGTGACTACACCAGAATTCCCATATAATCCATTGGGAATTAATAAATTATGGTTTAGGATATTTTGTCTGCTTATTTGTTCAATACCTAAGTTATTAGGAACAAAATATTGTAAAAGCTTTTCTCTCACATTATTCATCCAACGTTCTAGACTTCTTCGGGGTATACCCATCAAACTTGCTATTCTCTCATCTGAGTCTCCATTTCTTAATTTTATTAAAAATGCTACTAAACCAGTTACTCCCTGATGCATAGTTTAAATTTGAGGAACTTCGACCAATAAATTACTGAATTTTTCTTTTGTCAATCCAAGCCAGTATTGAAAGAGATGATCATCTATATTCAGGGGATCACTGAAGTCAATTATACTATTCCTGTCTAAGTTAATAAAAGAAAACATATGCTCAACTTGATCCCCAGTGAACACGGCAGTACTATTTTCTGAATTGTACAAAGTGTCCCAATTATTACTTAGTAAATGGTCAGAACAAACTCTAGCGTGTACTGGTATATAAAAATTATGGTCAATAATTATTTTAATGCGCAAATCGTCAGAAATCCGATGTAGCTCCCGGTTGTTGCAATATAAAAATAAACACTGTGCAGAGGAATTGGGTGCTCGTCTGTAGTTTTGAAGTGTTATAGATGCAACCTGTGTAGGCTCATTTTGTGTAATCATTAATGGCACTTCAGGAACCCATTCTGATAAAGATGAAGTTGTTGATACACTGGGATTGAGCACCATAATATCCACTTCTTCAGGTCTTTGTTCTGGTATGTCAGCTGTTTCCGACTGCTCCATTGCTGAAGGTGGTTGTTCAATTGTCTCAATATTATGTTCTACTTGAAACTCATCTTCTACCACACTTGTTGAAGGTAGAGGTGCTGATATTGTTTCTGTTTGCTCTGCCTGTATACTCATAGCAGTTCTTTTTGATTTCATCCAACATGAATGACAAACTCTGGCGTTCATAGTTATCTAGAACAAAAACAAAATATCATCATTTTTCATTGTTATGTTGAAAAAAATTCTAATAGGATTTATATATATCCAGTGACTTCAGATTCACTAAACGTTAACAACATTGACATTTGTTTTACCTATATATCCAGTTTAATAATCAACAGTGTTTTTACTAATGAATTAATTTGATATTATCAAGTTTTAAGGTTTTATCAACTTGATTTCACATTTATAAACTCACATGTCGTTTTCAGAGAAAAATGTTTATATTGAACATCAACTTTTATAATAATCAAGATAAATGATTATTGATTACCATTGCAGTTGATTATTTTGTAAAACAATAGTTAATAAAAAGGTGTCTTATATTACCTGTTGTGATTCTATGGAATTCATTATGATGGTAGCAATCATTTGTTGCAATTCCGAGGGATTGTTGCGAAATATTAGGTCAATTTTTCTTCGAAGAATAGAACATCCGCACATTAAGCATACTTTAGAGTGGCCCAGAACTTGAGCATGACTACTTCCTGGAAGTTGGTTGTCATTGCTTGATAAATCTGTATGGATAATTTCATTAACCCTCTTCATTGTAGCATCAAAACAAGCCTGGCAGATTGTATCATACTCCGTAATCTGTAAAATGAAATACTTAATAGAACAACTGAAGAATCACGCATCTATTTCTTTTTCAACTCCTAATTCTTCAATAGACTATAATGTTTTAGATAATATATATATATATATATATGTGTGTGTGTGTGTGTGTAAAGGGTATTGAAATGATAATGAAGTACCTAAGTATGTTAAAGCGTGTTGTGTTATGGTTTACTTGCAAGAAAATGATCTAAAAACTTACGATACGAGGAGAAATCCTTTCAGCAACAAAAGACACCACTCTTGTATTTAGCTCTAGGACAGTGTGTCGCGCAATGCGATTTACACACAATCCACAGGTAACACACTTAATACGTGAAGACATTTTGGTCACTTCCACTATAACATCCAAACCGTGACGAAATTCAAAGTCCAATAAACGAGTGCCAAGTCTACTAGAGTAGAATCAATCGGAGTCCGTAAGCATAGCCAAATTATCAGAAAATAACACAAAATCGCACAGAACACAGAATCGCTGCCAAAGCTACAAAACGGTCTGCGCTAGGGATGGTACGTATTTACGCGACCAGGTATTTACACCAGGTATTTACTTCCAAGTACGTACACCAGGTACCGATCCGAAATACTTGCAAGACTTCAAAGTATTTTATACGGCTACTCGGAGTCGGACTCGCTCCGGTGGGGGCTTGACGATCGCCCGACTATGCGATTATGCTCCTTATCTGTAAGAGACTACGTAACAATTTCGTATGCAAGTCTATTCTAGTATATGGATTGTCTTTGCAAGTATTTATATGTAAACGCGATTGTGCTTCTTATTTATAAGAACTCACGGGTCAATTTCCTATGCAAGTATTTTTTCATTCAACAGGGCTTGGACTGAGTAAAAGTAGAAACGTTCGTCTCTATGCAGGTATTTATTTGTAAACGCGATTGTGCTCCTTATTCTTAGGAAGTCACGGTTCAATTTCTTATACAGATAGAAAATACTTTCAATTTCGTATGCAAGTCTATTCTAGTATATGGATTGTCTTTGCAAGTATTTATATGTAAACGCGATTGTGCTTCTTATTTATAAGAACTCACGGGTCAATTTCCTATGCAAGTATTTTTTCATTCAACAGGGCTTGGACTGAGTAAAAGTAGAAACGTTCGTCTCTATGCAGGTATTTATTTGTAAACGCGATTGTGCTCCTTATTCTTAGGAAGTCACGGTTCAATTTCTTATACAGATAGAAAATACTTTCAATTTCGTATGCAAGTCTATTCTAGTATACGGTTTGTCTTTGCAAGTATTTATATGTAAACGCGATTGTGCTTCTTATTTATAAGAAGTCACGGGTCAATTTCCTATGCAAGTATTTTTTCATTCAACAGGGCTTGGATTGAGTAAAAGTAGAAACGTTCGTCTCTATGCTGGTATTTATTTGTAAACGCGATTGTGCTCCTTATTCTTAGGAAGTCACGGTTCAATTTCCTATACAGATAGAAAATACTTTCAATTTCGTATGCAAGTCTATTCTAGTATACGGTTTGTCTTTGCAAGTATTTATATGTAAACGCGATTGTGCTTCTTATTTATAAGAAGTCACGGGTCAATTTCCTATGCAAGTATTTTTTCTTCCAACAGGGCTTGGATTGATGTGAAAATACTTGCATAGGAAATTGATTCGTTTTGCTTCAGCAAAAAGGAGCATAATCGTATCAGAAAAAAAAATACTTGCAAGGTTCAAAGTATTTTTCATTTGCAAATGCGATTGTGTAGTATTTCTCTAAATATTCCAAAGTTGTCTGAGTACATAAACCGAAATCTGTGTAGGTGTGTGCATCAGGGAACTTTTTCTTTTCTTTTGAGTAGTTTGCGGCGCCATTCACCCTAATGACTATTAATAAAAGACACATTATTGCGTGAACGAAAGTATTTTAGAAAATATTTTGTTATGTTTACGTTTTTTATTTTTCTTTCGTCAGTTGTCGTTTGAGTGAGTGCATAGATGATACATATAAATACTGAGAAGTGAGTGCGAGCTTGTTATGCAATTTACCAACTGACCGTGACTTTCTTATTTCGCGAGTTTATTGAATTTAAACTATTAACAGTTAGTGTGTAAATAAACAAAACTGCTTTTTTATGTGTACGTGACTTTGTTTATTAGTTAGGAATGTAAATATTTAAATAGGTAAAAGACGATTTTTGAACGTAGTTGAATGTAGTTAAGTGTTTTCTTTTAAAATTGATAAGACTTACTAGTTGTAAATAAAAATACAGTTACAAACCATGGCTCCTAAGAAAAGTTTGGCTAAAATAAAGCTGAATGTAAAATGTGCAAAGCATTAATATCATACAAATCGGGAGTGTCAAACCTTATGCCTTATGCTTGCATGTGCAAAGAAAACATATTTCCGTGAATTTTAAGTGAGTGAATTATCAACCGACGACCAAAAGAGGAGGTTATCAATTCGACGCGTATATTTTTTTTTTTTTTTTTTTTTATGTATGATCATCGAGTACTCGAAGACGGCTGAACCGATTTGGAAAATTCTTTTTTTGTTCAAATGGGTATACTTCGAAATTGGTACCATTATCACCAAAGTCAGGATCTGATGATGGGATCTTGGAGAAATCGAGGGAACTCTTCAAATATTATAGGCACACCTATGGCGTTTTGGGTATTTCTTATAGTAACTTGTGCAGTTGCTCTCAAAAAGTACCATTTGGGGAAGTGGAACTGATGATGAAGACCACAGATGGCCGCCGAAACTACTCAATAATAAGTATTGAGTGGATTGCGATTCGATTACTTGAATATGGGTGTTAAGCACTTTATGCTCGTCACAATCCATATGGTGATGTAGAGCTGATGGTGAAGTACCAGGAGAACTCCTCAACAATTAACGGCCCAGCATTGGGAAAAGCAATATTTTGTAAAAGGTTATAAGTAGTTGACATTTAGGCTCTTGTAACTAGGTAAATTAAAAATCATCCAACTAAAAAGAGTGAAATAAAAACTTTTTACCAAAAAATTAAACCGACTCCCAAAAAACACTGCAAAGTGAAAAATAACTTTAATTTCGGAAGTCGGTGCCAAAAACGAAAAAATAAAACTAAAGACACCGACTACCGAAATTAAAGTTATTTTTCACTTTGCAGTGTTTTTTGGGAGTCGGTTTAATTTTTTGGTAAAAAGTTTTTTTAATTTCTGTAAATTAAGTAGGAAGGAAAGATTTCATCTACAAAAGCCGTACTAGATTGTGGCATGGTACGACCGGACTAGTAGACTGAAATCCGAAGTGGCTCAAAATACTTTCTAGTATTTTAATACCCGGTTTCCAACCCTGGTATTTTTACAGACTCGTACTTGCAAGCCCTGGTATTGATATTTGCAAGTATATCTCATCTCTAGTCTGCGCAAAAAGCGTCAATCTTTTGTTTACTCGTCAAAAATAGGGAGGTACGCAATCGATCGATTACTGTAATATCGATTTTAATAATAATAATCATTAGTTTTTAATTTCATTATATAAACTATTTACCTCTAAGTAACATCTAATTATATTAGTAGTCTATTTAAGTTTTATAATTGTCATGGATTTATACGGTTAATTAAAATAAAAGATATGTGTCAAATTCAGTTTGAGTCAGAAATAAAATCGATTTAGTTTTTGGAAAAAAGATGGACTTCTCTAGGAATGACAATAATTACAGATGCGTTCAAAAATAAGACACTTTATCCTGCGTTCTAAATCGCAGTCATATTTTTAGAGACGAATATCTTTCTTTTCCCTGCTTTTAAAAATAAACTGTTGGTATCTAATAATTACATTCAACTTGTACTACATTTTGGTGTTAGTTCCACTTTTTTTTCGTAGTCCATTTTGACCATTCTTCTTTCATTTATTTATTTACTTTTATGTTCATGGATGCTCTATGTTTGCGTTTTGTTAATTTCAGTATTTCGTTCGCATTTTTAGCACTCTTCCCTTTCGTAGATCGTTTGATTGCTTTTGGTGACCTCTTGTGCTATACATCTTTTGCATCCTGCTTAGTCACTTTATATCGGTCCTTCTCTTCCTCTAATTTAGAACTCTGCTGCTGTTCTTAAAAATATCTTTTTATTCACTGGGGTCTCTTTTATTCTGACATTTGGAGACTCCTAGGATCCCTGCCGCTTTTGTCTTGTACCAGGTTTCAAACTTAGACCAGATATCATTTGTGTTGTCATAACTTACTTCCAAATCGGTCTCCAGATAATCTTTTATCACGCTCATTAGTGTCTCCCCTGGACCATCCAGCTATCTCCACTTAGTTTTTGGTGTTCTATCTACCATAATTTTTGTAGGTTTTGGCAGCTCGTACACAGACACGAGTATGCGAAGGTGTGATGTAAGTTCATCACCAGGTATTACTTTACAGTCGTCGTTTAAACTTTCGTTTGACGGTCTTGTCAGACATGATAAAGTCTATCTTATATTACGACTTGATTGTGACGCTCTACCCGCACATTAATAAGTGATTAAGTGTTCTGGTTTCTTTTGAAATATATTAGTGTAAGTGCGTCTTTCTGCAAATTCTAGTAGGTATTTCTTCTCGTTGTTTGTTTAACTCGCCCATCCCAAACCCACCATGTACATTATCTCCTGTGATATCCCTGGTATGCCCACGTGTCCATTCAGGTTCCCCTATAAATAATCTTGTATTCATTTGCTGGAATGCTCTGGATGAGGTCGTACATGTCTTCCCAGAATTGTGCCTTTTCTATTTCTGTGCATCCTGTTTGAAGTGTATAGGCTGATATGATATTGGTTATTTGTAGATCATCCAGAGCATGTTTAATGAAATAGATTACTCCCATTCCTAAGGCCAAAGTCCTGATGCGCGTAAAAAAGGAAATAACAAATTCAAAATTCGAGTAGAGCGAGTTTGTACTCCAACTCGCACTTGGCCGCTTTTCGGGTGGTTGTGCCCACAACCTTTTTTGAGGGCTGGATCCGCCCCTGCAAGTTAGCAGCTTGGCGTAATCTGTTGTTGCGTTCTTTCGTTTTTTGATTTTCTCGCAGCAGCCGCCTGAGCAGGAGTTCTAGATGCTGCGATACGCTGTCTGTACTCACGTTTTCTTTGTGCTTTCGATTTTAAAGCAGCGATTATTGGCTGCGCGAATGGCGTTGCTAAAGTATATTTAATATCGAAAGAATCATTACCTTTATCGCCGCAATTATCGTTGCTATAAACAATTAACACCACATTCACTGCACTTCATACTTGACGAAAACATGTAAATGTATTATTGTATAGCAGCTGTCCACGCGGACGCATCGCTCACTCAAGTAGGAGAGAGACAGATGTCGAACGCTGCCGAACGCGGAGGCCGATTGTGCCTCTTTGTCGCTCGTTTCGCGCTCTCGCTTGCACTTCAAGCCTGCTGACCTCGCTCTGAGGCGTTCCATTTAAGAATAGAACGCCTCAGAGCGAGGTCAGCAGGGGAGGTAACGCCGCATGAGTCATGTATTTTCGTGCGTGCAGCCAGCTTCATCGAATTATAAGACGTTGTCACGTCAAAAATATATTAAAAAACAAACACATAAAATTGCCATTTTTTCACGTGTCGCCTCGGCACACGCGGTCTATATTTTGTTGACTTCATGGAGCTATTTGATGTTGAGTGCTGTAATTATACATAATCAATCTTTATGTTCTTGATATCATGGCCAATACTTGCTAAGTTAATAAATAAACAACTCATGTTCAAAAAATGTGCGTCATTGTCCTGCGCTATGTTTGTTTTCAATATTAAGTCGAGTAAGAGACGGGAGGGGGCGAAACTCGTGGCTGTGCGAACAGACCTCCCCGCACCACAGTCGGGCGATGTACTTTGGTGAAGTTACACGCACGCGTTTTCTGCAGGTAAGACTTTGAAATTCATTCTCCAAAAAGTTTCATTGTAAACGTCATTTACATTTTCATTTATTTATCCGTCAAATTATTTTGTTATTCTATTCATTTAACAAAAACGTATGAAGGTTTTGTGTATATACGCAATTATAAAACGTTTTTTGAAATACCACGTGTGCAAAACGGGTTTAAACATGATTTTTTCCGATTCATCATTTTTCTCAACATCATTGTCCTGAATATGTACTGCCAGGAGCCCAGGATAATGACGCACGTTGAGAATAATGACATTATGTGGAATGATAATGACAAATATTTATTTATTTACACTTTATGCACATAGGTACAAAGGCGGACTTAATGCCGTAGGCATTCTCTACCAGTCAACCATGAGTGGTGAAGAGATAGTGTGGAAGGTGCAATATGTACGTAAAAAGTAAAATTAGAAAAAATATTTATATAATAAGTAATAGTAATAACACAAAATCCCTAGTATCTTAAAAAAATAGAAATCTACATAAATAATATATATGAATAAATACTTATATAAATACATACAAATTATACTATATAAAGCTAAATTACCACTGACTGACTGACTGAATGACTCACTCATTGGCATAATTGTTCTCCCAGATAGTGGATGGGGAGGTGGGTATATTTTGACAGATTCGTAAACAAGTAACTCTCAAACCTACGGGAAAAGTGCCAAACCTCCCCTTTCCCCCCCCCCTTCTCCCCCCCCCCCCCCCCTATCGTATCTCGGAAACTACGAGACCCGTATTTTTTTCTTTTTACGGATTCGTATAGAGGAGGCTCGGTAAAGTAAAAACCATTTTTCAAAGTCCCCCCCCTTTAGGCGGATCTCGGAATCTAAGAGACTTGGAACTTTTTTTTTTTTGATTCATTTAGAGGGGCAATGCTTTAGTCAAAATACTTCTGCAACCCCCCCCCCATCACCCCCCCCCCCCCCTTTTTTTTTTTTCACAAGCACGCGAGGTGCTTGCACCTCGCGCAACACGCAAATACTAAACCCCCCCATCTCCCCCCATCACCCCCCCCCCACTTTTTTTTTTTCACAAGCACGCGAGGTGCTTGCACCTCGCGCAACACGCAAATACTAAACCCCCCCATCACCCCCCCCTTTTTTTTTTCTTAAGCACGCGAGGTGCTTGCACCTCGCGCAACACGCAAATACTAGTTATACTATATTATTATACTATATAAAGCTAAATTACCACTCACTGACTCACTGACATAATTGTTCTCCCAGATGGTGGATGGGGAGGTGGGTATATTTTGACAGATTCGTAAACAAGTAACTCTGAAACCTACGGGAAAAGTGCCAAACCTCCCCTTTTCCCCCCCCTTCTCCCCCCTCCCTATCGTATCTCGGAAACTACGAGACCCGTATTTTTTTTTTTTACGGATTCGTATAGAGGAGGCTCGGTAAAGTAAAAACCATTTTTCAAAGTCCCCCCCCCGCCCCCCTTCTCCCCTCCCTTTAGGCGGATCTCGGAATCTAAGAGACTTGGAACATTTTTTTTTTCAGATTCATTTAGAGGGGCAATGCTTTAGTCGAAATACTTGTGCAACCCCCCCCCCATCACCCCCCCCCCTCTTTTTTTTTTTTTTTTTTCACAAGCACGCGAGGTGCTTGCACCTCGCGCAACACGCAAATACTTGATTTAGAGGGGCAATGCTTTAGTTTTTTTCACAAGCACGCGAGGTGCTTGCACCTCGCGCAACACGCAAATACTAGTTATATTATATAAAGCTAAATTACCACTCACTGACTCACTGACATAATTGTTCTCCCAGATGGTGGATGGGGAGGTGGGTATATTTTGACAGATTCGTAAACAAGTAACTCTGAAACCTACGGGAAAAGTGCCAAACCTCCCCTTTTCCCCCCCCTTCTCCCCCCTCCCTATCGTATCTCGGAAACTACGAGACCCGTATTTTTTTTTTTTACGGATTCGTATAGAGGAGGCTCGGTAAAGTAAAAACCATTTTTCAAAGTCCCCCCCCCGCCCCCCTTCTCCCCTCCCTTTAGGCGGATCTCGGAATCTAAGAGACTTGGAACATTTTTTTTTTCAGATTCATTTAGAGGGGCAATGCTTTAGTCGAAATACTTGTGCAACCCCCCCCCCCATCACCCCCCCCCCCTCTTTTTTTTTTTTTTTTTTCACAAGCACGCGAGGTGCTTGCACCTCGCGCAACACGCAAATACTTGATTTAGAGGGGCAATGCTTTAGTTTTTTTCACAAGCACGCGAGGTGCTTGCACCTCGCGCAACACGCAAATACTAGTTATATTATATAAAGCTAAATTACCACTCACTGACTCACTGACATAATTGTTCTCCCAGATGGTGGATGGGGAGGTGGGTATATTTTGACAGATTCGTAAACAAGTAACTCTCAAACCTACGGGAAAAGTGCCAAACCCCCCCTTTACCCCCCCTTCTCCCCCCCCCCTATCGTATCTCGGAAACTACGAGACCCGTATTTTTTTTTTTTACGGATTCGTATAGAGGAGGCTCGGTAAAGTAAAAACCATTTTTCAAAGTCCCCCCCCCCGCCCCCCTTCTCCCCCCCTTTAGGCGGATCTCGGAATCTAAGAGACTTGGAACATTTTTTTTTTCAGATTCATTTAGAGGAGCAATGCTTTAGTCGAAATAATTGTGCAACCCCCCCCCCATTTCCCCCCCCCCCCTTTTTTTTTTTTTTTTCACAAGCACGCGAGGTGCTTGCACCTCGCGCAACACGCAAATACTAAACCCCCCCATCACCCCCCCCCCTTTTTTTTTTTTTTTTTTTCACAAGCACGCGAGGTGCTTGCACCTCGCGCAACACCCAAATACTTTTTTTTTCACAAGCACGCGAGGTGCTTGCACCTCGCGCAACACGCAAATACTTGATTTAGAGGGGCAATGCTTTAGTTTTTTTCACAAGCACGCGAGGTGCTTGCACCTCGCGCAACACGCAAATACTAGTTATACTATATAAAGCTAAATTACCACTCACTGACTCACTGACATAATTGTTCTCCCAGATGGTGGATGGGGAGGTGGGTATATTTTGACAGATTCGTAAACAAGTAACTCTGAAACCTACGGGAAAAGTGCCAAACCTCCCCTTTTCCCCCCCCTTCTCCCCCCTCCCTATCGTATCTCGGAAACTACGAGACCCGTATTTTTTTTTTTTACGGATTCGTATAGAGGAGGCTCGGTAAAGTAAAAACCATTTTTCAAAGTCCCCCCCCCGCCCCCCTTCTCCCCTCCCTTTAGGCGGATCTCGGAATCTAAGATACTTGGAACATTTTTTTTTTCAGATTCATTTAGAGGGGCAATGCTTTAGTCGAAATACTTGTGCAACCCCCCCCCCCATCACCCCCCCCCCCTCTTTTTTTTTTTTTTTTTTTTTTCACAAGCTCGCGAGGTGCTTGCACCTCGCGCAACACGCAAATACTAAACCCCCCCATCACCCCCCCCCCCTTTTTTTTTTTTTTTTTTCACAAGCACGCGAGGTGCTTGCACCTCGCGCAACACGCAAATACTAGTTATACTATATAACGCTAAATTACCACTCACTCACTGACATAATTGTTCTCCCAGATGGTGGATGGGGAGGTGGGTATATTTTGACAGATTCGTAAACAAGTAACTCTCAAACCTACGAGAAAAGTGCCAAACCTCCCCTTTTCCCCCCTCCCTATCGTATCTCGGAAACTACGAGACCCGTATTTTTTTTTTACGGATTCGTATAGAGGAGGCTCGGTAAAGTAAAAACCATTTATCAAAGTCGCCCCCCCCCCCACCCCCCTTCTCACCCCCTTTAGCAGGATCTCGGAAATTAAGAAACTTGGAACATTTTTTTTTCAGATTCATTTAGAGGGGCAATGCTTTAGTCAAAATACTTCTGCAAACCCCCCCCATAACCCCCCCCCCCCCCCCTTTTTTTTTTCACAAGTATGCGAGGTGCTTGCACCTCGCGCAACACCCAAATACTAAACCCCCCCATCTCCCCCCCATTTTTATTTTTTTCACAAGCACGCGAGGTGCTTGCACCTCGCGCAACACGCAAATACTAAACCCCCCCATCTCCCCCCAACAACCCCCCATTTTTTTTTGTTTTTTTCACAAGCACGCGAGGTGCTTGCACCTCGCGCAACACGCAAATACTAAACCCCTCCCATCTCCCCCCCCCTTTTTTTGTTTTTTTTTTTGTTTACTTTATTATACTAGTCATAATATATAAAGCTAAATTACCACTCACTCACTCACTCACTGACTCATTGCCATAATTGTTCTCCCAGATGGTGGATGAGGAGGTGGGTATATTTTGACAGATTCGTAAACAAGTAACTCTCAAACCTACGGGAAAAGTGCCAAACCTCCCCTTTTCACCCCCTCCCTATCGTATCTCGGAAACTACGAGACCCGTATTTTTTGTTTTTTACGGATTCGTATAGAGGAGGCTCGGTAAAGTAAAAACCATTTTTCAAAGTCCCTTGCCCCCCTTCTCACCCCCTTTAGGCGGATCTCGGAAATTAAGAGACTTGGAACATTTTTTTTTCAGATTCATTTAGAGGGGCAATGCTTTAGTCGAAATAATTGTGCAAACCCCCCCCATCCCCCCCCATTTTTTTTTTTCACAATCACGCGATGTGCTTGCACCTCGCGCAACACGCAAATACTAAACCTCCCCCATCTCCCCCCATCACCCCCCCCCTTTTTTTTTTTTTTTTTTTTTTTCACAAGCACGCGAGGTGCTTGCACCTCGCGCAACACGCAAATACTAGTCATATTATTTAAAGCTAAATTACCACTCACTCACTCACTCACTGACTCATTGACATAATTGTTCTCCCAGATGGTGGATGAGGAGGTGGGTATATTTTGACAGATTCGTAAACAAGTAACTCTCAAACCTACGAGAAAAGTGCCAAACCTCCCCTTTTCACCCCCCTTCTCCCCCCTCCCTATCGTATCTCGGAAACTACGAGACCCGTATTTTTTGTTTTTTACGGATTCGTATAGAGGAGGCTCGGTAAAGTAAAAACCATTTTTCAAAGTCGCCCCCCTTCTCACCCCCTTTAGGCGGATCTCGGAAATTAAGAGACTTGGAACATTTTTTTTTTCAGATTCATTTAGAGGGGCAATGCTTTAGTCGAAATAATTGTGCCACCCACCCCATTTTTTTTTTAAGTGAACCGCGAGGTGCTTGCACCTCGCGCAACACGCAAATACTAACTCTCAAACCTACGGGAAAAGTGCCAAACCTCCCCTTTTCACCCCCCTTCTCCGCCCTCCCTATCGTATCTCGGAAACTACGAGACCCGTATTTTTTTGTTTTTTACGGATTCGTATAGAGGATGCTCGGTAAAGTAAAAACCACTTTTCAAAGTCGCCCCATTGCCCCCCTTCTCACCCCCTTTAGGCGGATCTCGGAAATTAAGAGACTTGGAACATTTTTTTTTTCAGATTCATTTAGAGGGTCAATGCTTTAGTCGAAATAATTGTGCCACCCCCCCCATTTTTTTTTTTTTAAGTGAACCGCGAGGTGCTTGCACCTCGCGCAACACGCAAATACTAACTCTCAAACCTACGGGAAAAGTGCCAAACCTCCCCTTTTCACCCCCCTTCTCCCCCCTCCCTATCGTATTTCGGAAACTACGAGACCCGTATTTTTTGTTTTTTACGGATTCGTATAGAGGAGGCTCGGTAAAGTAAAAACCATTTTTCAAAGTCGCCCCCCTTCTCACCCCCTTTAGGCGGATCTCGGAAATTAAGAGACTTGGAACATTTTTTTTTCAGATTCATTTAGAGGGGCAATGCTTTAGTCGAAATAATTGTGCAAACCCCCCCCCATGCCCCCCAATTTTTCTTTTTTTTCACAAGCACGCGATGTGCTTGCACCTCGGCAACACGCAAATACTAACTCTCAAACCTACGGAAAAAGTGCAAAACCTCCCCTCCATTTCACCCCTCCCTATCGTATCTCGGAAACTACGAGACCGGTATTTTTTTTTACGGATTCGTATAGAAGAGGCTCGGTAAAGTAAAAATCATTTTTCAAAGTCACCCCCCTTGCCCCACTTCTCACCCCCTTTAGGCGGATCTCGGAAATTAAGAGACTTGGAACATTTTTATTTTCATATTCATTTAGAGGGGCAATGCTTTAGTCGCAATAATTATGCAACCCCCCCATCATCACCTCCCCCCCCATTTGTTTTTTCTTTTTTTTTTTACTATTACGCGAGGTGCTTGCACCTCGCGCAACACGCAAATACTAAACCCCCCCATCTCCCCCATCACCCCCCCTTTTTTTTTTCACAATCACGCGAGGTGCTTGCACCTCGCGCAACACGCAAATACTAGTTATACTATATAAAGCTAGATTACACTCACTCATTGACATAATTGTTCTCCCAGATGGTGGATGGGGAGCCCCCATTGCCCCCCTTCTCACCCCCTTTAGACGGATCACGGAAATTAAGAGACTTGGAACATTTTTTTTTTCAGATTCATTTAGAGGGGCAATGCTTTAGTCGAAATAATTGTGCAACCCCCCCATTTTTTTTTTTTCACAAGCCCGCGAGGTGCTTGCACCTCGCGCAACACGCAAATACTAGTATATATATACACTACTAATTTTTAATACAAATACTTAAAGGGCTTATTAGAAAAGGTCTTGTTATTATATATGTAAAGTCTCACTATATAATATTGATAAATAGCAAAGTTATTAGCGTTTGTTTATATCTCAAAATGTCACTCAATTTACGGACATATTGTACAGGCCATTCATGTATTCATTAATCGTGATGTCGCGGTCACGCGGTCTCGCTCAAACTTGCCCCGCCTCCAACAGCTGTTATCGTAATTGTAGGTAGCTTAGACGCATCTCTAAGCTTTACGAATTAAAAAAAAGTAAAATAAAAGGTTCACGAAAAATAATAGGCACTTATTAAATTCAAACTTTACCTACATACTATAATTGGGCCATTTGCTTGTGTTGTTCAGTATCCACCTGCAGAACTCCATCCTTGGTTCATTATGCACAGTAGTCAATTCTTGACCCTTTCTTTAGTGGTATGGGTGAAATCCAGACGAACTAATGATCGTCTATGCACAGTACTGGCTGATATTAAAATGACGAGCAGCGTCATTCGTACTTCGCCGGGGATCTTCTTCAAAGTAGTCCACTACATCGTCGTAAAGGTTTTGGGCCGGTCTTCCATGTCCTTGGCGATGGGCCGTTGCGCGGAATGATCAATGGTCGAGTAAACGTTGGTAAACATTTACCACAGTCCGAACCTTTGGCTAGCGAGCATTTGGGTACTCTTCCCTGTACATACGAACAGCGGCCACCAGACCAAAAGTACACACGCAACATAGCCACGTACTCCCGAGATGAAAACTGGTAAGCCATCGCGACCAATGACGTATTATAATAGACGCGTCATATTCCCACAAAACACCTCTCAAAAACGGCACGAAACACACACAGAGAATTACTATCTAATACGTGTAAAGAAAGGGACAGAAAATAAATGCCATCTTTAGGTACACATGATGTTAGAGAGAGATGAATATACATCTTTAGTTAACAACCTCCCCTAACGTCACGTGACTGACTTCATTCATACGCTAGCCGCCATTAGCCGTGTAGAAAAATTAAAATAATAAAAATATTTCTGTTGATATTTACCTATGAAATGACACATTTTGACCTCTCACGGAAGCAGTATAATTAGTGCAACGTCTGAAAACACACAAAGGCATGCTTTTTTCCTAATTTTCTTTTAAAACACATTTTTTCTTAAGATGTGTAGTGTAGCGATCGCGACACAGGTTCGTGCGTAACTAAACAGACACGAGGCACTTACCTTGATTTCAACTTGCCATTTTAGAGCGCGGACAACGTATCTATAGTTTATTATATATCTTTGATCGCGACAGTAAAAACGTAAAAACTTATGTTTAAAAAGCACGCGCACACTTCCGCTAACAAATTGGCACTGTTTGTTCGTTCACTCGTTGTAAAAAGGACCGCTGGCCAAAGGGGGCGTGGCTTGAGCTTAGACGCGAGTTTGCCGGGATTTATGAATGACGATCGAACTGGACTAGCACTGCGCGTAATATTTTCTAGTAGCAATTGTTATGAATGATTGATTCAATTATGAGTTTACCAGATGACAAATTTTCGTAGACAATTTTGGGGTTTCGTTTTTTTTTACTTTTGACTACATAAATATGATCAGTAAAGGGTACGGATAGAGCCCCATTTTTTTTGTACTAATTACAAATTTGTAGTGTATACTTAAGGAGCAAATGAAAACTAAATGTGGAAATTCTGATTATTGGTGTAGAAAATAGATTCGCAATTTCTTTTTAAATGTATAGCGACTGTCAGCCGTCCTGATTTCGAGAGGAAGTGCATTCCAGAGGAGAATCGACTGGATATGAAAAGAAGCATGAACAAAGTCAGAAGTATGAGAAGGACAGAGTAAGAGAAGATTATTGGATGAACGTAGATTCTTATTGTGTGAAGAATATAGAAATTGAAAGCGAGACATTAGATAAGAAGGAGGGCTGGGAGAGTTGAGTAAAGAGAAAAGCGTTGTCAAAGCGCGCAAACTTCTCCTCTGGCGAATGGTCATCCATTTAAGCTCAGACCTGAAACTGGAGACATGGTCATATTTCCTTAAATTAAATATGAACCGAATGGAGTTATTGAGGATACGATCAAGCTTGTCGAGCATGACCGCATTCAGGTCAAAGTAGCACACGTCACCATAGTCGATTAATGGGAAAATTAAAGTCTGCACAAGCATAGTCTTCGTCTTAACAGACAAAGAGTTCCTCAGACGATACAAGGAACGCAAAGTGCCTTTGGCCCTTTGGCTGACACTAGAAACTTGACTTTGCCAGCCAAGTGTAGCATCAAGATGCAAACCGAGATCTTTTACACTGGGGCTGATGGGAATGACGGCACCATTAACAATAATAGGTGGTAGAGAGCTAGCCGCCACTCTACTCATCATGCGTGAGCTACCAATAATGATAGCCTGACATTTTGAGGGGTTTACTGACACCCCAAATTTGTCAGACCAGCTATTGATAGCTATTGATATTATTTTATTTTATTTATTTTTATTTTATTTTCTTTATTTTATAAATTTTAAGGAAACTTACAGCTAATACATTTGAGTGATCATGGACAATATGTAGAAAAAGGCCAATTACAAGCTTCCGCTAATAAACAGTTATATGTAACATAGATACGACGGCGGATGTCGCACGGTCATGGACAAGTACATACATATTATGAAGTAAAACATGCATAAATCAGTACAAAATGTATATATATCATTTGATAGAAATGAAAGAAAAAAAAAAATGTTAAGTCATCATTTGTCAAAGAAAAGGCTACATAGGCGTTTTTTTAATTGCTGAACACTGGTTCTGAATAAATCCAACTCCGTGTCCTGGCACACCATATTGAAAGTTCGACAAGCTCGTAACATAAACGAATTTTGCCTATAGGCAGTTTTTACACGTGGTACATGAAGAATATGTGGTCGTCTAAGAAACACAGATGGCACGCGAAGTCCAATCTTGGCCAACAGCTCGGGGACGTCAGTGGACCCGTTCAATAAACTAAATAGGAAAGTGAGATCTGCGATACGTCTGCGCTCGTGCAAAGGCAGAATATGAAATTTCTTACACCTACTTATATAGTTAGGAAGATAACAATTGGAACGATATTGATTATATTAAGGATAATGATGGGA